>CM062806.1:116777973-118148598 GCA_031772625.1 Pinus tabuliformis
TCATTTCACTGATAGTTCTTGGTTCCACTTGGATATTTCATGATCTCTTACTCATCCCTGGGCGAATTTAGAGAGGCAAGTGTCAAATGAGCAGTTTCTAGAAGATTCTCTGGGTTTCCACCTAGAAAACTGCTTCTGCCATTTGTCTACTCTCTCCCATCACACCCTACAAAAGGGCTTTTCAGTATGCATCGCACCCCCTGTGTGCAATAGGTGAGATGCATCACACCTTGACCATAGAGCAGGTGAGATGGTCCAGTTTTGACTAGTTCTGAGTAGTTTTTCAGGGAGAACTTCTGGGAAATGATGTAATCAACTGACCTTGTTCCTTTAGGGTATGAAACAACACTTTTAGGGGTTTAGAAGCCCTTGGTTTATGAACATATGTGATTGGGGTTGCAGTGCCCAAATATGTCTATAACAAGGATTATGAGGAAAGATTCCATCTTAGCTACAAAAAGGCCAGGTGCACACTTGATCCTAAGTCAATTAAGCTAGTCCTCTCAGGGGGGTCAGGGAAGATCTTCTGGATACCATGAACTTGCTATCAGGAGGGGACATCTACCATCTACCCTATGAAGATATCAAGAATGTATTTAAGAACCATTCTAGGGAAGCTAGGAAAAAGGGTAGGGGTAGTCAAACAGTGGCGAGCTCATTCTCATCCAACACATCTGTAAAAGGTGAAATTGGAAACATGTTGGAAGATTTTAAGAGTGAAATGTTGCAAACCCTTTCCCTACAAATGGACACTATGAAAATCAAGAGGAAGTAAGAGGAAGTAGAGAGAGCATTAGACATATTCTACCCTAGATGCACAAGGAGGCACCGTAGTAATGAATGTCCATTGAACCTGATAGAAATATGCTCGGTCTATGAAGAAAGCCACTCCACAGACAAGTCCCCTTCTCTAGCTTGACTAAAAGATGTGTATTGGGGAACTTAAGGGGTGACTAAAAAACTCCTACATAAATTAGAGGAGGCCTCATGGGCCTTGACCATACTAGCAGGGCATGTAAGGGTCATCCTATGCATATTACAACCCTAACCAAAACAAATCCATTCCCTCTTGGGGGAGCCCTACTCATCCCTCCCAGTCTACACCTTCTCCCTCGTATTTTACACCTCAGTACCATTTCCAAACAACCAACCAGCCATTTCAGCCATATACTCCTCCATAATGTCAGTGGAATGCACCAACCCAGGAGTGGAGGCCCCCATACAACAATTCTCCAGCTTTATTTCCTTCACCTCCTATTCAACCATAGCTTTTACACCCTGCTCCACCTAAACAACCTCAGATGCTTGCCCAACCAAATCTGAACCTGAACAACAGACATGCACATCAGGTCTACAATGAGAGACATCCTACCTTGCTTTTGCTATGGAAATTCAGGAAATCAACCTGAGGTCTGGGAGAGTACTCTCGGATAACCAAATTCCATCGAGGAGGAAAGAGAGGGAATTATGCCTAGTGTGAATCCACCACCCTTTCCTAAAATATTAACTCATCTAGAACATCCTACCCCAAAAGAGAATGAACTTCTGGGTGAATTGAAAAATCTGTGTCAAAATTCCACTTCTCTAAGCCATTAAGGATGTACCTATTTGCAACAAACTAAGTAAAGAGAAGTGTTTCAAACATCCATGGAGGAGAAAAATAGACACCCCTACCATTAATGTTATTGGATAGCTATCTGACATAATGCTAGTGTAGGTAATTTTCCCAAAGTATTTAGACCCTGGAAGTCCTGTAATAGATGTGCACATCAATGTCACCATTGTCCAACATACCTTGATTGACCTTGGGGATGCCATTAATGTAATGACTAAGGACACCATGCTCAAGCTGAATCTCCAAGGTTCATTAAGAAAGACCACAAAAGTCTTGCATCTTGCAAATTGATCCACAGTAGCCCCTGAGGGGATTGTTGAGGATGTGATGGTCTCCATTGACTCCTGGGAGTACCCTGCGGACTTCCTAGTTCTCCATCCTATGACCAAGTTTAATGGTTATCCTCTCATACTTGGGAGGCCTTGGTTAGCCATTGTCGATGCCTACATCAGCTGCAGGGCTGGAAACATGGCTATCAAAAATGGCTATCAATCCAAGAAGTTGGTCTTGTACCCTCCTGCTCAGCCATCTTTAGAAGATGATTTACCTTTATGGCTAGAAGGGGAGGAAGAAGATGAAGTCTACTCTGCCCAAATCTATACCTTAGAAACTACCATGGGAGGAGGACGACCTCATGAAGATGATTTGATTGAACACATCCTCCAAAATCGAATTACCAACACCTTGTCTCTATAGGAAGTATTGAAGGAAACCAAGAACAACCATTAGATTGTTCTATGCTTAGGTGATTCAAACCCTACTCATGTCAAGACAATAGAATTCAGCCCTGAAAGAACCTTGAAAATCAACCCCTCTCTTTCTATACACCAAGAAGAAGAGTTATGTAACATGTTAAGGAAGCATTTGGATGCCTTTTCTTGGAATTAAAAAGAGATGAAGGGAGTGCACCCCTTAGTGTGTACTAACCATATTTACATCAAAGAAGGTTGAAAAATAGTCCGACAACCCCAAAGGAGAATGAGTCCAACTCTCAAAGATATAGTCAAAGAACAATTGCAAAAGTTGTTGGATGCAAGATTCATCTACCCTATCTCAGACAGTGAGCAGGTGTCTCCTTTGGTGCTGGTTCCAAAGGAAAATGGAAAGTGGAGAATTTGTGTTGATTACAAAGAGTTAAACAAAGCCACAAAGAAGGACCATTTCCGTTTTCCTTTCATTGACCAAGTGTTAGATGGCCTAGAAGGGAAAAAGTTTTTCTCTTTCTTAGATGGGTTCAGCAGGTACAATCGAATCCAGGTTAGCCTAGAGGACTAGGATAAAACCACCTTCACCTGTCCTTGGGGTACTTTTGCTTATAGGGTCCTTCCTTTTCATCTATGCAATGCCCCTGCCACTTTCCAAAGGGCAATCCTGAGTATCTTTGTCGAGCTAGTCCATGATGCAGTAGAAATTTATATGGATGACTTTACACCCTATGGGTGTGATTTTCAGGAGTTTCTCTCTAACCTAGGTAAGGTGTTGAACAAATTCATTGAAATGAACTTATCCCTTAGTCCTAAAAAATGTGAGTTCTTAATGACTGCAGGTAGACCCAAATAACATAGCCAACATCAAAAGGGTCCCAACTCTACAAAAATAGATGGATTTCAAAAGTTTTGTAGGTTTAGCTAGATACTATAGGATATTTATAAAATATTTCAGCAATTTAGCTTCTCCTTTATTTGGGTTATTGGCCAAAGACTCCAAATTTTTATGGTTAGAAAGTTGTCAAGAAGCCTTGGACACCATAAATGACAAGATGACTACTAAACCTATTCTCTGAGGCGCAAAATGGGTTCTTCCTTTCCATATGCATGTCGATGCCTCTCACAAAGCCATATGAGTGATGAGCACCAGTATTTTAGCAAGAATGTTGCAACTCCTGGGGCTACCAACTTTACTTTGTCAACCCGAGGTTCATACAAACTTGAAGGTGATAGTGCTTTATACACAAGTAGATGCAATGGGTCTGTTCTTTGTCATTGCTAAGTTGGTGATAGATCACTAGGGTTTTTAAAACCTAAATTCTATTGATAAGGAAGAAGCTTGATTACCAATGATAAAAAGGGAAATTTGCACTAAAGGAAATCTTGTCTATTGCAGTAAGGAAAAGGCTGAAATCGAATGCTTAAACACACCATTCATCTAACTAACTCCTAAGAGGCTTTGTTGCAAAAGAATGCTAAGTTAGCATGTGTGCAATCCTATTATCCTAGGTATGCAATTTGAAACATCCAAACATTCTACTACTGTGCATGTAAATGAACAAAATAAGTCTTTTTATATTTTGTCTTTTTTTTGTGAAAATGTGAATGCTAACTTATCTTGGTGATGTGGCGTGTGGATTAGGGATGATGGTGAATGGTCAAATGGCTTGGGAGTCAGGTAGGGGTCATCTCCTATCTTCCTAGGTGCTTTTTCACAATTCGACCTAAAAAAAAGCCACTATAGGTCAACCTACAGGATGTCCTAATGTTCCTACAAGATCCCTTGTATTCCTACAGGATATAGCCAAGAGCAAGAGGAGGGATTTGGAAGGTGGTGTAAGGCTTAGGGAAGGTGAATGGTGAGAGAAATGAGGAAAAGGAGTGTCTAGGACTCCTTCATAGCTCAAAACAGAGTTTGTGAGATGGTTGGACTTGCTCAACAAGATTGGAGAAGTATTCTTATGGAATGATGAATTTGGTGAGGGATTTAGTGGAAGTAGTGATGATCATGAATGGATGAGATTAGGATGGGGTTGTTGGTCATGAAATCTCTCTGCACTACTGAAACTCCTGCACTGCATCAATCATTGACATTTATCCATGAATCATGTAAAAAAGAAGGATTTTCAACGAACTAAAGAAAACATAATTTCATTATCTAGTTGCCTATTCCATGCATGGGAAAACTTGCGGAATAATGTGAAACCTTTATGAGATCTAATACAAGGTTGAAGATATAAAAAATGACACTTAAATCCTATTCTTGAAAGCTAGTAAGATGTTGGCCTAAGTAACAAAAAACCCTAAATTCCATGAGAAATCAAAATTCTGTCTTTTTGGGGCTGCTTAGGAGTTATTTCCTCAAAGCATGTTCCTTGAAGGGAGGAGTGAGGCCAAATCCACCTATTAACAACTTTTTCGTATTCCTTTATCTTCCTAAGCTACTGCTGAAGCAATGCACAAATGGAAGCAAACTAATCAAATCCACAACTACTTGTAATGAAATAATGCTAAAGACAATTCAACCATTAATATATGAAATCAACTAAGCATACAAATACAAGAAGAGGATCCTTTGTTGCTAGTGTTGGGCACTAACCGAAGATCTTCAGCCCTTTGAGTCAACTCATTGTTGGATCAAGGGAATGCTCATTCTCATTATCAAATCAAAAAATTACATAACAATATTTTGAACTTGAAAAATTCTTAGTGCTCTTACATAAAAAAATTGAATCCTAATGAGGCTCTAGGCTTCCTTATTTATAAAAATAAAGTCTCCAATGACTTCCTTAAATCTAGGGAGTCTCGACTCCCAAACTCAAGATGAAATGGGTCTTTAACTGTCACTTGCTTGACTACCTTTTGATCTTCATGGCTCAGCTGCTTGCAACTCCGAGCTAGTGTGATTTGATGGAGGAATATTTGAATGAGTGAGGAATAAATTAGGAGGATCTATCTCCTACAATCTCTACTCCTTGTCTCATTCGAGTTTCTACCCTTAATTAGCCAAAATTTCCATGATTTTCTCTTAAAAAACTGCAATCAATGCACATTAGTCCACTAGGCATAACATATCACTTTTACTCATCTCATTAAGAAAAATATAATCAAAATATGTAAGAAATTATTAGAAGAGTTGATATAAATAAGCTAGGAGGTGTATTAAGGTCCATATAGTTACCCAATGATGAGGCTCATCATCACCCCCCTATTGAAAGTGTTGCTCATCATATGAGAAACTCAATCTATATCCATGTCTTTCATTGCTCTAGTGGCCTCCCTGACATCCCATGCTTCTATTGTAGTTTCCTCTTCCTGTTCATAGAATCCTGCCTTCCTCTCTATCTCCTCCCACTATTTTCTTTCTTCCTCTTCCTTCCTTCCAACATTCCTAAGAGCAGTGGTGGACTAAGTCTCAAGCCAATCCAATTGACTTTGAGTCTTTGGAGAGCTTGCTTGTACATGGGTGTTCTGTTTAGTGCCTCTCTCATTCTCTGAGGAGAATGGTACTCTTTGATTTTCAAGTGGTAGGGAAAAGTGTTCCATCTCCTTTGGAAATCTTGCATGCTATCATCCCCTAACAACCTGAACATGTTCTCAAAGTGTGTGATTACATGCTCTTGGGCAGCAAGGTACCTAGGTGCAATTTTAGTGTCATTTGCAATTAGGTTGTGGGTGTTGATGAAATCCATTGGATTTGATTGCCCAACTCTTATCATGAGGGGTTTTGTCTCTTCTCTTGCCATTACTTTCTTCATGTCTATAGCTCTTGCCTCATCATTATTCATCCATGATGCCAAAGCCATATATTGCAAGTTCCCTAGTTTTTAATTTGGATCCCACACATTCAAATCTGTCAAGGCCAAGTTGTGTAGGTAAAACTCAGACATTTTAGCTCTGTCCTCCAAGGTGCTTTGATCACAGAGATGAATGAATTGTCTATAATATTGGAAGGGCATAGTGCCTCTCTGTGCTAAAGTCTTGATTTGGAATTGTAGCCAATATTCCTTAAGATACAATGCATAGGAATTTGTTGGCATCCTGCACTGCATTTCCTCAAAAGATAGACTGGCCATGGATGCCAATTGACTTTATATTTCTTGTAACTGTCCCCTTAGCCATGAATTCTCTTCTTCCAACTAAGCTTTCATCATTGCCTCTCTGTCCATTAGGCTGCTTAGTTCTTTGCTCATCTCCCTTACTTTCTCCTCCATGTGGCCTATATCCTCCACTCCTTTAGATTTGGGAATTTTCATCCACCTATGTGTTCTTTTCCATTCTTTCTGAAGCTCAAAGAATAAGGGGATGGAAAATTTCTATGGAATGACCCTATCCCCTTCAATGAACCTATAGTAAGAGTTAAGGTTGGGTTGAGGACTAGGTTCCCTCAGTTCTAGATCGTACTTCTTTGCTTCTTGTTGCATGATCCCTTCTTTATCCATTTTCTGAGTTTCCTATAGGTTTGGCAGAGTTTCCTGTAGGATGGCCTCTGCTTCTTGTAGGTCCTTCTGTGTCTCCTTTAGGATACCTTTTCCCCTGGATGAGGCAGATCTGGTGACAGGCCTCCTAACATAAGTGATAGGAGATTTGGGAGAGGCTTGTCCTGATTATCCTTCTCCTTGATTTTTCACAAGAGAAGTTATCTTTTCTTGTTGTTTTGGTGAGTCTTCAATGACAATAGGGACTTTGGTGGGTGTTTGAGGTTTTTCTTGCCTAATCCTTGTAATTTTTCTTGTCCTAAAGTACAATGGATTTTGTCTCTATCTCTTCCATTTTTCCTTGATAGGGGTACTTAGGGCAGTGACGACAGTTGTTGCCTCTTTTTCAGTGGGTTCTGGAGATACCCTTGGTGATTCATCCCCTTCTTTAGCTTGAATCATAGGCCTCTATTCTTCCCTGTATTTTGTTTCCTCTTTTCCATTTTCCTTCTCATCCTTTTCTTTCTCTTCTTATTCTCCCTCCAGTTCCTCATTCTATTCATCAGTTTCTTCTTTTTCATCTTCCTCTGTCTCTTCATCGCTTCCCTCCTCCTTTTCTTCCTCTTCTTCCTCTTCTATTTCCTTTTCATACATCTGTGTTTCCTCTTCATCCCTCTCACTAGTAGTGGGGCTTTTGTCGTATTCAAGAGCTTTTATGTCTCCCTCTGTCTGCATGTCTCTAAAAGTTGTCCATGTAATAGGGAGTCTTAGGTTTTGGAGGGCATCTTCTAGGATAACTTTAATTAACCCATGATGGGCTAACTATTGATGTTTTCCCTCCTGCACCTTGAGGCTCATATCTATCACTGATTGAAGAAGAAAGTAGGGTATGCTTAGCCTATTTTGAGGAGGTATGTCTACTCCAAACCTCAGCTCCTGGAGAAGCCTAAAATGGTATCCATATACCAAACTGTACCTACCTTCACATGATATATACTTAGTGAGGTGGTAGCTAATTTCATTCCAAGGATATGGCAGGCTTTCACTTCTAACCCCATTTTTGTCCTTCATTGCCTCCTCTCCTTCTAAAAAGAATTTCTTCTTTGAAATTTGGTTGTTACCCTTATCTTCCTTTCTCCAAGGCAACCCTAAAGGAAGTGTGGTGATTCTACCTATGACTTCAAGGGTGAGTTCTACAGAGAGGCCTTTCACCACAACAGTGGCATGGGTCCTAGTTAGTGGAATGAGTGAGAAGGAAAAGTCTCTAGCCACCTCATCATCATATCCCCTCATTTTTTCGAAGAAACCCATCCATTGGTGCCTTGTGAATATCTCTACTATAAGAGGGTGCTGATGAATTCTCACTGTGTTGGTGGGTTCCCTCTTGTTAAATCCCCCTATCATTTTTCTCTGATGGATGTGGAGGGTTGTATATGTATAATACCAAATTATAATGGTTGAGAGATTTTAAATGAAAATTCTGTGTACAGTTCCCCTAGACTGCAATCTTTTTAACAAAATAGAAGGCCTTTCTATATTTTTTTAACTTGGAAAATGTCGGAAGGCATAGCTCCTATCTCCTTGTCTCTACCTAATGAAGCCAACATTTGGTTTTTTCCCTTCTAAAATGCTCACTGCCAATCCTGTAGATCACTGTTTTATATCCTGTAGGTTTTCCTATAGTATCCTGTAGGTGCTCCTACACTGAAAAAACTGCTGACTTTCTTTCTTGTAGAATACTTCAGGGGCCGAGAGCAACCTTGCTTCAATGTAGCCTTGAGATTGCGAATGCCTCCTATGCATGTGAATCAATGTTTTATTTTCTCATATGGGTTATTTGAGTGGGATGGTGTGCTGGCAACCGAAGTATGAGTACTCACTTTTGGACCGTTGGTCCCACTACCACTTCATGATACTTCTTACCTCATAATCAACTCCAACTTCAGGAATCTGTAACTTAACCACTTTTGGCTTCATCTCTTCTTTCTCTTGATTTGATTGCAGCAACATGTGTAATGAACTAACTGTATTCTTCTCGTTCACTGACCGAAGGTGGCCAAGTTAACTGGAGAATTTTTTCTTATAAAACCAACTCTTTCACAAAACTACATTTTTTATCAATTATGCTAACGAGAGAGCTTAAGCGAGATAACATACCTGTAGTAAGATGCCTTGATGCTACTTGTTGGAAAGTGATGTCCTTGTTGTGTATTTGTGGCATGGAAAATTTTAGGGGCTAATGTTCGCCCAGTGGGCTAATTTTCCATGATTTTTCAAAAAAAAAGATTCGCCAATTTCCAATTTTATAAAGGACGATTCGCCCAAATTTTAGAATATAAAATTATTTTATCTTAAAAATCGCCAACATTATATATAGAGTATATATAAAATCATTATAATTTTGAATAATTTTACAAATATATCAATAAACATTTTATAGTTTGCATATTAGGGATTAGTGAGATTCGCCAATGTTTTTAAACTTCAAGAAAATTTTCCATCCTTAAAATTTTCCTTGAAATTTTGTGGCATGTGTTTTTCTATTTTTTATTGTCCTCCTTTGATGTTTTTCTTTGATGTGCAAGTACTGGATGGTGATGTTGATGATCCTGCTGCTACTACTAACCTCTGGAGGAGCTTCCTTGACATTGGGATCTCCATGCTGAAGTTGACTACAACCCATGAAATTTTTTGTTTTGTGGGATAGGATGCTATAGGATTTCCTACAAGATGTCGTGTAGCTACCTCTCCCCCAAATTTATATTCATTACTTCATTTCTAGAGCATGAGGATGGTTTTCATGGGTAGAGAAGGGGTCTATGTATTGGTGGATGAGAGGTATAGCCTTCAGGTGTTGTCCCCTTATCCTCTATCTGTATCCTATTTTATTTGTTTTTTTCTCTGAAAACTGTAATTTTTTTAAAATTGACTTTATTAAATGAATGTAGGGGTAATCATGGCGGAGAGAGACATGGTAATGAGGTGGTGAAGTAAAAATTTATTTTTTTACACAAGCAGGTCAGCGCCTTACTCTAGGGTTACTTTCCTTGGAATTCCCAAACCATTGTAATTTCTACAGGATCATCTTGTAGGTTTTCAGGGAATCCTGTAGGTTTACAGGGAATCCCATAGAAAACACATAACCCTTGCAAAATAAGCTAGATGAGTTCAAAAATGGAGGGAATGATGGGATGATGAAGAATATGGAATAGAGGAATGAAAACATGAACTATATAGGCCCTTTTGCTCCTCTCTTATTGCTCTGATCCTCCTCCTGCTAACCTGCAAACAACATTTTCAAAGTTTTTCTTTTCTCTTTTCTTATATCCTTTTTGTTTTTTGTTTTTTTTGTTTTTTTTAAAACAACTAGTCTACCTTCTGTTGGTTGATAAAAGGTGCCTTTAAAAACTCATATTTATCCCACATTAATTATCAACCTCGGTAAGTCTTTTTATTTCAAGAGTGTACACAATATGTGCAAGCTATAAATCTAGAGAGTAATGCTCTTTAAGTTGAACTATAAAAGTTGATACAATAGTAAATGGATGCATCTAATAAATTCAAATTGCAATCATTAAAGGAAATATGACATTTAAGATTCAAGACTCAAAACTCTGCTGAAATCTTAACCAAATCTCACACAAACAATTCAATTAACAATAGCATCATCTGAGATCACAATAGCAATAACTCATCTCTTCTTAGCTGATTCAATCTAAATCATACTCAATCTCTACAAAGCAATCCAGATGGAAATGATATCAATCTACGAGTTCGATAGAAATAACAAAACTCTTTACAGTTGATTAAATCAATCTGAATCATTATCTAAGTAACTTAAACTGCAATGAATGTAAACTGAATCAAATGACAGTGTTGTAAATCATATAAAGCGCAAATATTCCTTCAATACAGGAAAATAGTAAAAAGCGCAGAAGATGGAAAAATTAACAAATTAATCAAACTTGCAAAAATCAGAAAGATATAATACAGAGAAGCATCTTAATACACCAGAGGCCGGGCCCTTAGCCGCCACCGAATGCTACTGAGCTACTTCAGATAAGGTGAATGAACAACAACCTCAAATTATATATTAATCATTGAACTTGAGTAACATTACAATATGATCACATTCTCTTGACAACATGAGTCTGTAAATTAAATTTACAATTTGAAATAACAGAGATCCATCCCCTTTCCTCCTATCCTATCCTATCCTATCTCTAATAATCCCTATAATAATCTATCTCCCTCTTTGATCTCTGTTCTGATTTAAATACACAAAGAGAAAAGAAAAGTTACAATGAGATGATTATAATATGATTCCCATTACAAAATCAGATTGTTTACAACAAATTGATCAGCAAGATCATATCTAAAATATCTTTCCATCAACATTCGACAGGAATAGCTCGAATTTGGTATTGCAACTGGGATAATTTGGAAAATGGCCACAACAAATCTAAGAAAAACGTCTTCAGAAAACCTTCTATTTATCTTAATACGGATGGAATTTGGGAAAAATGCTAACTACAAAACTAATATGGTCCATTCTGAACAAAACCCATGTTTTGTATTTTCCAGATTCTTCTCCATTTGCCCGAAACGTCCAATACAAAACTGTCACTTCTTATTCCAGTGAATTTCTGAGTTGGCACATTTAATGATGAGCTGGAGATCAAATCTGCAATATGGAAAATATCTTGGAGGCTAAAATGGTGAGTGATGTTACAACAAATTTATTAATAAACCATCATTGGTAAAATCATACATAATAATCATCAATTTATTAAAAATAAAGTAGAAGAAATAATATTTATCCATAAGAGCATAAATAATTATAAAATGGAATTATATGATAAAGTATGATAAATTACGTGATAAAGAATGGTATCAATGAATAAAATAGGTGTTAAAGAGTGATAATAATAATGACAAACTAGCGGCCCAACATACGCCCAAACTGAATATATTGCATGTCCTCATGCAACCCAAAGCTTCTTTATTAACCAAGCAATAATACAAAAATTGTTCATCCCAACTCATGAAATGGATGGAACAAATGAATTCTTCCTCAAATAATGAATATTCAACTTTATCAATCTTGATGAAGGTGTAACAATTTTTACATTGACGTTAAACTATATGTATATGAAGTTGCAGCAAAATATGATATAGGTAACAACAAGCTCCATTAACCATTTTCTCAAAAACTACAAACCAGATTTTGCTGAAATTTTGCAAGTAGATTTCTACTATATTAATGCTTCTATGTTCCAAAAATCAGATCATTTTGATGTAAGGATCATGAGATATAAACAAAATGACTGTAGGTGATAGTGCATGATTTCCGAATTTTTATGAACTAATTTAACTTGAAATTATCTGGGTTTGTGTATTTTAATGATACCTCTTTATTATCCAGAAATTACAAGAATTCAGTTCATAGTTTTCAAGATATATGCAAATCAATTTCTACACTGTATAAAAATGAAATTGTATGCCTTAAATGAGAAATAAAGTAGAGAACATCCATCATGTGTTACAATTCCTCCCCCAAACTGAAGAATTAACATGCCCTCATGCGATGCTAGAAAACAAATAGAGGTGGTTGCTACAAGCTGTTGAAATGTATGCTTGGTGTAAAACAACATGGAATAAGGGAGGTGTTGAGAATGAATAAGAAGATCAATGGATGATAAAGAATATTAATGGCATGGTCACAAGAAAGAAATAAATGAAAGTAACACTCCCCCAAACTAAAAAATTATATGTCTCTGAAAAATGGGAAGTGGTAAAAATGTGGAATGAAGGATGATAAATAATGCTCAATGGATTTTGATAAAATTCTCCTAAATTCGTAATAAATCAGAAAATTATGTTATTTTACCTCAAGTTTTACCTTCGAAAAGAAAAAAGTGGAATGACATGTATGGACTGACATTTGTTAAAGCTGATGTAGGCTGAGTGGATACTGAAAGTAATGCAAAAGGTGGAAGCCATGCAAGCACATTAGGTCTGAACAATTGTTCGCGTTCGCGAGTTGCTCGAGCCTCTTCTGTTAGTTGCAATAGTGTGGCCATGATGCGAATATAATTTCCCCCCCATACTTGTTGTTATCCTGTAAACAAATCACTATTCGGCATGCAATTTTTTTGAATCCACTGTGTTAGTTTTGAATAGCAACATATAATATGCATGCAAGAATTTCAATCAGAAAAACTTTTGTATAAATGTAATACTAATATTTTGTCAAATTATCAAGTTATGGCAGAGTTCAGTCATTATATCGCATGTTATCCCATAAGGCATACATTCCCCCCTCCAATTGGAAAAGGGATTCCATGACTATAAAACATATGAAAGGTGTTGTGCTGACGGCAAGGCAAGGGAATGAACAATACGGCAGTAAATGAAGCAGAGTACACATATCATTGATAGGGTGGCAAGAGGTATGGTTATAATGAAAGCAGAGTGTGTAAACATAGTTATGAATAAGAGATAGGACACTTTGGATTGATGATAAGTTATGTGAAAAAGAAAAAGGATGGCAATATGCCAAAAATATGCTTTGCTAACAGTATTCTAGCTGAACATGATGTGATTGATCGAAAAACAATTTCTCATGTGCAAAGGTTCAAAATAGGGAAAAATTAAGGAAATAACTTCTCCGATAAAAAGAGAGAATAAGAAAAGTGTATTATAGTAACAATTGGCGATAAGATATAACTTCAATACCATAAGCAGAGCCTCTACTGCCAGCAGGCGTCCATAGCCTCGACTGGGTTTCTTTTTAACTTGTATGAGCCAAGATCCTCAATTTATAAATGGAGGGTTCTAGTGTTGTTCTACAGAAGAGATCAGTGTTCTGATGTGGTAACCAGATAACCACACTTCCATTCACTGGGATGTAGCAAAAGTGATCAGGCCGGCTCGTGATGAAACCTCCTGTTCCAAGGATATTTTGGCTATCCAATGGATCATAAACCTGGTGTGGTGGCCATAGTGGGAATGTCACTTCACTACATCCTTATGAACATGGTAGGTTGGCTCTTAATGAGACCCCCTATCCTCTATCTGTAGGTAAAATTTTGTTGTTATTACACATTTTTATGATAACTAGAGGGAGGCTCAGTACTCCTTAAGAGTAGGGATGATGGAAGAAGTTGAATCATGTCAATAGAAAAAAAAATATACCCATAATCTCATTTATTACAGACAGAGAAGATTATAACCAAGAAAGGTGGAACCAACATGGTATTAAGATGATCAATTAGTATCATGTACAGTAGAAAACAATGTAGTAAAGTAGTATATAAATAATTGTGTCCCTTTTGAAAAGAATCTATCATCAAGAAGTTTTCCTGTTAAAGATCATAACATGAATGATATTAACTTGATTCAATAGAATCCATAATTCTTGTCCTCATAAAAGTAGTGTACTTCATGTCATGAAAGGGAATCAGTAAAATGTGGTTGAGATGAACTAGGAATAATCCCATAAGAGGAAGGAAGGGTTGTTCTCGAAAATACTCCCAAAGTGTTGTTCCCTTGAAGAAACAACAAAAACACTCTAAAAAGTGTTTTTCCCTTTATGGAACAGCAAAAACACTCTAAAAAGTGTTGTTCCTTATATGGAACAGCAAAGGAAAATACACACAAAAGTGGTGTTCCCTATAGGGAACAGCAAAGAAAATGCACACCAAAAAGTGTTGTTCCCCATAGGGAACAACAAAAAAATGCACATGAAAAGTGTTGTTCCTTGTACGGAACAAAAAAAATGCACGCAAAAAAGTGTTGTTCCCTATAGGGAACATCAAAAAAATGCACATGAAAAAGTGTTGTTCCCTATAAGAAATAGCAAAAAAATGCACATGAAAAAGTGTTGTTCCCTATAGGGAACAACAAAAAATGCACGCAAAAAAGTGTTGTACCCTATAGGAAACAACAAAAAATTGCACACGATAATAGAGTCGAAAAAATGGCTCCGAGGAAAAACCCTAGCTCTGCCGCCTTCACGCCCTCGGCTGCCATCGGATCTCTGTTCGTCCCTGCCGTGGATGGTCTCAAGAAAAGCTTGCACAGGTCCAGGGTTCTTTCCCTTTCTACAGACAAGCAAGATGATCATACCATGATGGCCGGAGCAGCAAACAAGACTGCTCACGCTGTCCTCTCTGCAGAAAGATATGGGGTAGCACGACCTCAACCACCTGCTTCCTCAACGCACTTATGGAGCCATCCCCGGATTGCAGATGCAGCAGCCAAGGGCGTTCACGAAGAACCCTTCACAGCTTCTCCTCGGATCTTTGCTGGCAGGATGGAAAAGCCTGCACCGTTTGAAAGTAAGCCTCTTCCGCCCATGAAGCCATTCCAGGAAACGATTCTCAACCATCGTGCAAGCTGTCTCTCCTCACAGATCTGCAGGGGAAAGGGGAATACGGAAAGGCCTGCACCGTTTGATGGTATGCCTCATCTGCCCATGAGGCAAACCCAGGATACGGCAACCAATCTTTTCGCATGCTGCCTCTCTTCACAGATCTGCAGGGGAAAGAGGCATACAAACATTTCTCTTTCATTTCAGATACAAATCAAACTTATTACTGGCAAAACGATGCTTCAATGGGTAAGCCAGACGGATCTAGTGCAGAATCTCAAGCACACTCTGAGCATCAAACTTGGGATCCCCTCTGCTGCTCAACGGCTTCTTCATGAAGGTAAACAACTTGAGGATCCCTTTCCTATTTGTTTTTACGGCATTAAGGCAGATGCATCCATTATTTTAACCCTTCGTTTGAGGGGAGGAGCTGCTGAAGAGTCATCCTCAGCTAAAGCATTCTCATATAAAGATGCAGTCCACGCTAAAAAGCCTGCAAAGTCAGATCCACAAGTACAGGCTCCACCCAAGCCTTTTCTGGTGGACAAATTGGAAGAGGTTCCCTCTGTTGAGATCTCTTACCCTGACCTGGCAGACGACACCCAAAAATTCGCTGAAAGGGCCATCATCTGCAGATTCAATGGGCTCTGGCCACGCTCAAAGGATCTTCAGGACTGGATCAAGGACAACTGGACTCACCGCTGCAAGACTTACTTTTGTGCAAAGGGATATTTTATAGTTCTATTCGACAATCTCGAGAACTATGAAGCGGCCTTAGAAGAAGGACCTTGGTTCATGGGTTCGGCAGGCCTCTTCTTAACTCCATGGTTCCCAGACTTTGATCCAACTTCAGCAGTTATCACTAAAGCCCCTGTCTGGATCAGACTTCCAAATCTCCCAATTTACCTGTGGCGCACAGGAGTATACAGGCAAATAGGCAACACTTTGGGTCGCTTCTTAATGGGAGATTATGAGAGGGAACAACAGGGTCTCTACACATACGCGAGAATTTGTGTGGAGCTAGATTTAAGCAAGGGATTGCCAGAGCAAATCAATCTCAAGATCAAAGACACTGTTTGGACTCAGTTTCTAGACTATGAAAACACTGCCTTCCGGTGTCGCCATTGTCACCTAACAGGGCACCTTCAGAACTCATGTCCATCGCTGACAGCAAGATCGAAGAAAGGATCCTTTGCAAAAACCAAGCCCAAGCGTTGGGCTCCATGCCCTCCACCGCCTTCTGGGAGCTCCAGAACCCCAGATCCGGAGAATGGGATAAGTGATTCAGAACCGGACCAAGCGCCTCAGCCGACGGATCCTCCCATGGATAATATGGGACGCACCCAGGACATAGCAATCTCCCAGAAACGCACCCATGAGACCTCCTCTGAATCAGAAAAGGAATTCCCGTTGACAGAGAATTCCAATCTTCAAGTTGTCTTAGCTCATCCTCCCCATAATGTCTGGACAAAAGTTAACAAAAAGAAAGGGAAAAAACATTGTGTTGTAGTTTCTACTCCTATGGGGTAAAAGTCAGTTAGTCAGTCTGGGTTTTCTAGTCATCAGCTGTAGCTATGAGTCAATCTGTGATTTCATGTCATCAGTTGTAGCTATGAATCCTTTCTCCGGGACCGAGGTTGATGTTTCCATCATTTCCGGTCTGCCGGTCTCTTGCTTCTCTTGATTGTACTATATTTTTCTACTTAATAGATTTAGTCTTTATCGAGAAAAAAAAAAAACAAAAAATTGCACACGAAAAAGTGTTGTACCCTGTAGGGAACAACAAAAAATGCACATGAAAAAGTGTTGTTCCCTATAAGGAACAAAAAATGCACACGAAAAAAGTGTTGTTCCCTAGAGGGAAAAATAGTTGTTCCCTGTAGGGAACAGCAAAAAAATGCACACGAAAAAGTGCACGCGAAAAAGTGTTGTTCCCTATAGGGAATAATAATTGTTCCCTGTAGGAAACAACAAAAAATGCACACGAAAAATTGTTGTTCCCTATAGGGAACAACAAAAAATGCACACAAAAAAGTGTTGTTCCCTATAGGGAACAACAAAAAGAAAACAGGGAGAGAAAAACAACACAGACAAGCAATTATCCCTACTGCTCTAAACAATAGAAGGGAAATCATACAAAAGAAAGAAAAGGGATTGAGAAAAACAGAAAAAACAATCACAAGTCTCAAAAATAACTTTTTACAGAATTAGGGCTGCTGATGAGTTGCCTTCTGCAACTAAAACTTGCATGGTGGGATCCTCATTGTTCAATCGCCAATGGAGCGGAAACTACAATTTGAAGTAAGCAACACCTGAAACACAAAAACATAATAGAAATCAGAAAAGAAACAACACTTTATTTAAAAACATTATGTAAATAAATATATTAAGTTACAACAGCTATGATGTTATTTCCTAAGGGAATATCAATCTGCCAATGAAAAAATGATCTCTTGGAAAAATGTATTGGTAGTAGCGACGTGAATCTTCGAATGGAAATAAATTCTTCATTTATTCTATTATGAATTTGTTAGATAATGAATTGGATGAAATTCCCTTGTTTCATTAAAAAAAAAATTCAAGAATTTCTCGTCCATAAATTGACCTTCTTTATTCTCCTAAGACCTGCGAAAAACGAGTGTCTACCTGTAATAAAACATTAAAGCATGGAGAAAGAGAGGTGATCGGGCTCCCCTAATCCAAGAATTATGCAAAAAACTAACAAGTAGTTACTCTTTAAAACAAATCCATAGAAAAAAAATAGCAAAGTAAAATTTATTTATCACCTGCAGGAGAGCAGTGGTCTACCATACTAACCAACAGTGTTTTAATCACAACTCCTTTGTTTTTGGTCCGATTCGAGTGATTCAAAATCAAAATGAGAGCTAATTCAATGTTATATCACCAATAGAAACAGGTTTTAAAAATTCCATGGTATGATATGTCAATTTTACTTAGAACAACCTGCATAACGGAGTCATTTTCGATTTCCTATCTTAGATCGACAGTGGATATTTTAAGCATAGCTTTTTCATTTGAAGACGGATTCGAATGATTCAAATTGGAAATAAAATTAGATTCATTTATTTATCTCCAATAGAAATATGTTTTTAAAACAAAAAGAATTTATGGGTCAAATACTGTAGTGAACAGCCGGAAAAATAGAGTTTTAAGAGTGCTGATTTACGATAGACAGTTAGTATTTTGGTCATAAATTTCTCATACGATATTAAAAATGAGTGATTCAAATTTCCTTGTGAATAGATTCATAGGGGAATATACCATAGAAATAGGTTTTCAAAATATAGTCATTTAGGCCTCCAAAAACTGACTGTCCTAACTCTGTTCCTGAGCTTCCTACTAGACACCCAGTCAATGTTAAGGTTATAAATTTTTCGTTTCAAATCCAAATTGAATGATTGAAATTGGGTTGGAAAGTAGACATCAAGGGATACTTAGGCAATAAACAATTTTTAAAAATGTAGTCATTTAGGCCTCCAAAAACTCACTGTCTCAACTCTGTTCGTAAGCTGCCTACTATAGACCCTGTCAATGTTTTGGTTATAACGTTTTCGTTTCAAATCAAAATTGAGTGATTTAAATTGGGATGGAAAGTAGAAATCAAGGGTTACTTATGATAGAAACAGGTTTTAAAAATATTCCCTTTTGGTCCCTCAAAACATGACTGTCCCGGCTGTGTTTTCAGAAATTTCATCAAGCCCACAAGCCAAAAAATATGATATTCAAACATTTTTTTCAAATCGGTGGTAAAAATGAATATGAGTGTTTGTAGAACTATTATTTCCATTATAATTCATCTACATACACAAATGAATTAAAACATTTATCACCGATGTTGATTTCCACAGCGTGTTGCAACAAAAACAACGTTTTTTTACATAAAAACAAAATGTATTTATTTATGTCCTTATTTAATTTGTTTTTTACACTGACCTACTCTGATTTGAAGAATGGATATTATTACGTATAAGAGTACTTCTAGTGGAACCATTTTCAAAATAAGGCTTCAAGTATGTACACACCCAAATTTGAAAAATGCATGTTAATACGTATTAGGGTATGAGAAGCCAACTTCCCTTGAAAAGATGGTATCAAAAATTGTTGAAGTATGGAGTGATGCTGCAAACAAATGATGGAGTGAAACCAATCTTCATTATTCTCTTTACTTTCTTGATTTCCCATAGCCATCATATCATGAAGTTCTTGAGCTTTTAAAACGACTTGTTGATGAAAACTAGAAGAAACCTCATTTTTTTCCATAACCTCTACAATTTTTGGATTTGAAACATTCTGAATCTCAATATGAGTTTTCTCCAATGGTGCATGTGAGATAGAATGGGTGGGAAGGGTGGGTAAATTTTTCAGTTCAACACTGTAAGCATGTTGTACTGGTTTATTATGGTGAGGGTGTGGAATGAGTTGAGCAGGAAATTGTGTACGGAATGGAGCATTTTGATGATGTAGTTGATTGGGTTGAGTGGATGATTTTGATAGGCAAGCAAGATGTTGTGGAAGAGCTGGTGGAGAATATGGAGGATGTGTTTGTGCTACAAGATGAGGGAGAGTAGTCATGCAATCATAACATGAACCATGCCAAACTTGTAGACAAGATTGGTGGTGGTTATATTTTGATTGATATCGCTGCCCTAACACAGGAGTTTTCCATAATGGATTATGCAAGTAAGAAGATGGAGAGGAAATGTTTTGTACCATACAAGTAGGCCACAATTTCCATGGTTTTGACCTTGTTGCAGCTTCCCCATCTCTTTGATATGCTACTTCCATCCTAGATAAGGAAGAACAACTATCTATGGGATGTTCTTTTTGCTAATGA
Organism: Pinus tabuliformis; assembly: GCA_031772625.1. Taxonomy (NCBI): domain Eukaryota; kingdom Viridiplantae; phylum Streptophyta; class Pinopsida; order Pinales; family Pinaceae; genus Pinus; species Pinus tabuliformis. The sequence continues at coordinate 116,797,943 of CM062806.1, forward strand.
GGGTAAAAAAAATCTTCTATTTCTTGATTTTTTTGAACCTACAAAACATCCAATTTTGAATTTAGAGAGCTAATAAAATCAACTTTAAAATTTTCCAATAAAACATTGATTTTAGCTCTTATGTTTCCTGTTCTTGTAGCAGATTTGGAAAAGAAAGAAGAAAATTCTCTAGAAGTCTTACCAGCCTTGGAGATTCCTCTTGAATACCTTATGCACAATTCACAAACATCATCATATGACAACTAAAAAACATCACCTTTTCCTATCAGATTTAAGAGTTCTAAAAATTCATCTTTGATTCCTTTGAGTAGGAGTATTTTTAAGATCTCTTTTTCCAAATACTTATGCTTTGATTTTTGAAGGTTGCATCGAAATCGCTCCACATAGTCCTCCAAGCTTTCATCTTCCCATTGTATCATATCAAAAATATCTTCATTGGATTTGTGGTAGTCTTGGTACTTCTTCAAGCATATGTTCTTCATGTCCTCCCATGTTTGGATGCAGTTCCCACCTAGGCTCATGAACCATCAGAGAGCTGCTCCTTTTAGAGTAAGAGGAAACACTTTCAACCTTTGAATATTAGTACAATAATCATGTCCTCTACAAAGTATTTCGAACTCAAATAAGAATGTATCTGGATCTTCATTTGTCAAACCAGAAAAATTTGGTAGAGAAGATGGGGAAATTATGTGCATTTGTGTCACTCCTCCTAGATCTTTGATAGGAAATTCAAAAGTTGCAATGTGAGTCATTTCTTACCATAATACAAGATGTTTTTCATGTGTTTCTTCGAGGCTCCTCCTTCAAATGTTCCTTTCAATTGGTTAGTGAAATGGGTGGTGCTTATATCACCACTTGAGTGGAATTATGAGATTTTTTTCAAAAATTCTACCTCTAAATTTCCTACTTCAATTCCTACGAAATTCTGCTAAAAAGCAGGCAGAGGAGCAAACACTTTACTTGCTCATTACATAGGTTCTTACCTTCCATTTTTAATACCCAATTCTTTCACAGCAGACAAAAATCAAACACCTACTTCAGCTTCTATGCAATTACGCTGAAAAGCGGGCGGAGGAGCAAGCACTTTACTTGCTCGTTACGTAGGTTCTTACCTTCTGTTTTTAATACACAATTCTTTCCCAGCAGCAAATATCAAACATACATCACTCTCTGTGAAATGGCAATACTCTCCCCGACAACGGTGCCAAAATGTTGGTTGATAAAAAGTTCCTATTAAAACTCTTATTTATCCCACATTAATTATCAACCTGGGTAAGTCTTTTTGTTTCAAGAGTGTACACAATATATGCAAGCTATAAATGTAGAGAGTAATGCTTTTTAAGTTGAACTATAAAACTTGATACAAGAGTAAACGGATGCATCTAATAAATTCAAATTGCAATCATTAAAGGAAATATGACATCTAAGATTCAAGACTCAAACCTCTGTTGAAATCATAACCAAATCTCACACAAGCAATTCAATTAACAATAGCATCAGCCGAGAGCATAGTAGCAATAACTCATCTCTTCTTAGCTGATTCAATCTAAATCATACTCAATTACTACAAAGCAATCTAGATGGAAATGATATCAATCTGAGAGTTCGATAGCAATAACCAAACTCTTTACAGTTGATTAAATCAATCCAAATAATTATCTAAGTAACTTAATCCGCAATGAATATAAACTGAATCAAACGACAGTGCTGTAAATGATATAAAGTGCAAATATTCCTTCAATACAGGAAAACAGTAAAAAGTGCAGAAGATGGGAAAATTAACAAATTAATCAAACTTGCAAAAATCAGAAAGGTATAATACAGAGAAGCAACTTAATCCACTAGAGGCCGGGCCCTTAGCTGCTAGCGAATGTTGATAAGCTACTGTTAACACCCAGGTTGTTCCCTATGACTCCCAAGGGAATACGGCCGGGGTAACCACTAACCAATCTTTGGATCACAGTTTCTAGCCAAACTGTAATCAGAGAGGGCTCTCTCTTTATGATTTGTCTCTGTTATGATGGTGTTTTAGGCTAGATATTATGCTCAGGTTTTGGTTTATGTTTTGGTTGAAGGATTTCTTTCAGGGCTTAAGATGTAGTGTTTAGAGAGTAATATATCATTGGGCAATGGAGTCTGGAGTTGTGAAATGCTTTTGAAATGTAGGATTGATGGTGTTCTAACTGCAGGGCCTATTGTGTATTTCAGACAAACAAAGTTAAATTGAATGGTGAAGCGTGTCAGCCAACAGAAAGCAATTAAGAATTCTCTATTAAGCTGATGAGGTGAAAGTGAAACACATTGCACAGGAGCAAACTTGAATTCCTGAGACAAAGGTCACTGTGGGAAATGTATTCTGAAAGTGCAGCAATTAAGAATTACACTTATCAAGATTACAGACGAAGAAAACATTCATTAACAACACAGATTGAACTCAGGGTATTTCTTGAATAAATCCTGAAGTTATTCTTTTTCTTTGTTGCTAAATACTCAAACATCAGAAACATATATGGATATTGATAAATGTAAACACATAACAGAGAGAGTTACAGAGACTTATTGTATTGTGTAATACACAGGAATCCAGCAGTTTTCAACAGACACCAGAACGCATTCAACACTTCAGAAATCCGAGAAATTCCATCACTTTCTTTATTAACTTCTGAAAGGATTACAGCATAAGAACTTCTTCAGGAGAAATCAACAACAACCCTTTGCAAACTCATGCGAAGGGGACTTTATAGGAAAACTTATACAAAATATCTCAGGCATTGAGTCATCCAAGGGAGAAATATCTTTGTTGCTTCATACAGAAAAGTAGAAAAGAAGTTATTGCGGCTTTGAATGCAGCATAAATGCTCTTTAAGTCTGTCAGAGGATATTTGACCTTTGGAGGTCACTGAGTCGGTTGAAACGCTTTGCTTTAATGCTGATAAATGTGCCTTTATATTTGCTACGCTGTATTTTCTCGGCCCTGCCACCTGTAACTGTGCTTGCTGCTGTGGTGACCGAACAGCTTTGCTGAGTTGGCTCAGCTCTAACCTTTAATGCACGCTGATTTGTTGAACTGTGCTTTACATAACAATTTATATAAAAAACAAAATTTGGTGAATGCCTCGCTGTTTATAAAATTTTCTGTATTGCATTTGTCCACCAGTCTTGCTTAGGGAGTTGATGCCTGAGAATCGCATCCATAGTCTCCTCTGCCTCTGTATATTTAAAGAAATTTGGGGCTATATCAAACAAGTGCGTGATTTCATTCATTATAAAAAATAGACTTTCTACCTTATTGTAGAAAATCTGTCCTGTAATTGGCCCTGTATCTTCTGAAGTGCTGGGCTTTTCATTGATCTGAGTTGAAGCAAAAACATTCACTCTTTTGGCATACTGTTCATGGGTGAATAATTTCCCTCCGTTGTTCAGTAAGATAGGGAGTCCTCTGCTTTGCAATATCTGAAATCTCTCCATGAACCTGTTTATCTCAGTTTGCATATCCTGGGATCTTCTTTCCAAAGTCTGCACCAGATTTCTCAGAGTAAGAACCCTCCTGATCATTTGAATAGTCTCAGTTTTGTTTGTAATTCCCATGTTAGCTAACTGAGAACTTGTTCTATTGTTGAGTACATTAATCATTCTATTGGCCACTTCAGGCATATTGCCTAATAAGGCTCTTGATCTCTGAACCTCCTTCTGTGCCTTTGGGATGAGCTCTAATTGCTCATGGATTGTCTCAATATATTGCCATTGATTGGTAATTGACTGGCCAATATTGGACCATACCATTGCTCTAATTTCAGATATAATTTTGTCTAGTTTGAGCTCATTTTCCAGCTCTTTGATCTTGTCTTTAAGGGCTTTGATTTCCCTACCCTTTTCTGCCACTTCTCTCTTTGATTTATCATGTCTGTCATTGACTTTGGCTAATTTTTCCCTGGCCTCATTTAACTCAGTCATTTGAGCTTCCAGGATCTGGATTTCATTCTTCAGCTTTTGCATATCCAGGCTTTGGGCCTGCTCTGTGGTTGTCGGTGCTGCTGAAGTAGATGTTGCTGTTTGTTCAGTCTGTTGAGGAGGAGGAGTAGTGATAGGAGCAGTTTCCTCAAGATTGATGACCAAAGGAGGCTGAGAGGTCTGACCCTCTTCTCTTTGTTTCAGTGCTGCTTGCAATGCTGCTCGTGTGGCCTCTGATTCTCCCAATTTTTCTTGTGCTTGCATAAGCTGCTTATAAAGGGAAATCATCAAAGTTGTGGCATCCTGCTCATGTCTTTGCTGAGCTACCTCATCTGTTTGAGGGTGAATGGTAGCTGGGAGTTTGAACTTTTTCTTCATAGCAGCCATGTCTGCATCCCTCAGCTTTAGTATCTCTTGGATGCCCTTGATGTCTTTGGGATTATGCCTGATCTCAATGATTATGTCTTCCAAGGACCTTATTCTGTTGTCCTTTGCCTGGGATGATGCCCTTTCCAACTCCAGTTGAGAGGCTGTATTATTGAGGCTGCTTTCTAGCTTGTAATTTTCTAATGTTTTGTCTGCCAAGGCAGCATACACCATCTCACCAGTCTGTTTGTGCAGTTCAATTTTATCCATTGGGTGTATGTCCTTGGCCAGGACCTCCAGATTGGTTTTGAGGTAATCTGAGGCAGATTGGGGCTGTAGTGCTGTTGGCATAAAATGGCTCATGATCATTTTGCCTTCCTGTGCATCAAATGCAGACATCAGTCTTTGTTGATTAGTGGGAGCCATTTTCAATAAATGGTTGTACAGCTGTATCTTGATAGCGTCACTCCTCCTTTTGATGTCTATAAATTGCTGCTTGATGCTCTTTTCTCCTTCTCTTTGCTGGCTGGAGGAGCTGACCTCTCCTCCCATAGTTCTATCCTGTTCCTGCTGGAAGGAACTGGCTGAAACTTCTCTGCTGGGTGGGTCCATGCCCAATGCTTGCCTTATTGCTATGTCATCCTCAGAAAAGTCATTCAACCTCTGCCTTTTCTCTCCTTGGTTTATAGATGATGTCAGGGGAGTTTCTCTATCCCTTTTTCTAAAAATAAATGTATCCTCCTTCTGTGGAGTTTGGAGGACTGAGGCATCAAAGGTGGTCTCTGGCCTAGGAGGCACTATATTTTGAGCCTGTTGCTCAGTGGAACTTGGAGTATCAACTACTCTTTCTTGTTGCAAGGGCTGCTGTCTGTCATGTTGCCCTTGTTCTTGCTGCAATTCTTGTTGTTGTTGTTGCTCTTGTTGCTCTGCCTGCTGCTGCCTTTCTTTATCTGCCTGCTCTTGAGTCACTGGAGGTGACTGCTCCTTCTCTTGATGTGGTTGCTCTGTCTCCATTTCCTTTCCTTTGCTTTTGCCAGATGCACTTTCAGTAACCTTTGTAGCTTGCTGTTTGACAGTTGAGGAAGAGGCAGCTGCTCCGGCTTGTGTGCTTGGAAGTGCGCTCACCTGTGAACAAAGTTCAAGGTCAGCCATCTTCTTTAGATTCCTTATTGCCCTCTGATTTAGCTCTTCTTGTGTGACAGGTTCTTCTAAGGTCCCTCTCCTCCATTTGCTTTGGTTAGCATGTTTTTCAATGTGAGGGATACTATAATGATCATAGGCAGACAGCTTGTATTTGAGCCTCCTCATAGTGATGAAGTTATTAGGGTCATAGGGCTTCCACAGGAAACTGGTCTGAAGGCCAAGGGACCCAAGCAGTCTATCTGCTTCCTTCCAACCTTCATCCCTTTGGTTATAGATAAAATGGCCAAGTTGGCTCTTGACCTTCAACTGTGCTTTCTTCCCTTTGCTTGAAAAGTGAAACATATCCACATAGCCAAACTGCCTGAAGTATTCTAAGGCAAATAGCCTCATAGGTACATATCTGGGTAATCTAAATGGAGGTAACTCACACCCATATATCCTGATGACGGTGTGGTGTTGGTAGAAGTACCAATCCCCAATGCTGTAAGATTTGGACAGCTGAAGAATTCTCTGCATGTCATCAGTGAGTCTCGGAGGAGGCGAGCTCATCAGCATTGCCATAGCTGGATGGATGAACAGATCTATGAATTCACAGTAAGTGTATGGAGACTTAGGTGTAGTGTGGAAGACAGAGGACCAATATACTACTGATCTGGGATTGCCTTGGGCATCCATTCTCTTGATTGAAAAATGAAATTTCTCATGTTGATGGTACAAAATCAGATGGTAAATATAGGAGGTGTATCTGAACATCTTTTCTCTGGATAAATTCATTAGCTGCTCATGCATTTTGTCGGAGATGTAGGTGGCATAATCATAGCTAACTGGAGGTCTGCCCGGAGCGAACATCAGCATCATTACCAGTACAGTTTGGTCTACCAATTCTATTGAGCTGTAGCCCAAAATAGGACTAATCATATCTACCAAGTCCCTGCCCAACTGGTTAAGGTATACTTGATTCAGAGGAGGATATTGTACAGAATCAGAGTCAATGTATAACTGATTTAACTTAGTGATTTGGGCATCTGTCAATCTAGCCCCTTGTTTTATCAGGTCTACTAGTGACAAAGGAACCATTTTTCTCTGAGTTTTGAAGCAGAGCATGTTCCTGATGGCTTCAGGAGTGATGTAAAAGAGAGCAGCACTAGAAGGATCCAAGACAGCCCTCTGAGTAGGGTCATAATATTCAGCACAAAGATGGATCAAATCAGGAAATTGATTGACTTGGGGCAATTTAAAAATAGGAAGAAAAGAATCCCATATACGCAACACATCTGCTCCAGTTTCATGTTTGGCCTTAAGTTCATTGAGCAGGTGGATATGGAACTTGGTTCTCATCATCATCTCTTCTGAAATCTGATAATCCATATCTGCCAAGGCTTGCCATTCCAAGTTCCTTTGAGGGGCATTCAGAGGCTGAACATTTAATACTACGGGTGTCTCCATTGCAAAAGAGGATTCTGAATTGAGTTACATAGTGGTTTCAATTGAGCAGAGCTGTATAAAGGAATGTCTCTTCAACAGGGAGGTGAATTTGTAAGGAACATGGAGTAGTTCTAATAAACAGCAATTGAAATACTGTCTAGAGTGTAAATAAGACCAATGCTTGGCCTCACTCTATCTCTCTCAGTGGTTAAATTCAGTTTGAATGAGTCTGTCGCGTTTGCGCGAACCGAGCTTGATTTTTTAATGAAATGCAGGCAAACAAGGCTCGGCTAGTGTTGTTCGAGTTCACAACTGTAAAAGGGCCAGGTGTAAGGATTTCTGCCGGTGAATTCAAGATTTTTCCCGTTATAAGTTCTTTTAAGGGAATTTACATACAAAGCAAGTACGTGAAGGATTTACAGTGGAGAATACCTGGTAAAGAGCAAGCAATGGTCGCAGATGACTATGGAAATGGTGTGCCGCCGGTCTCCTGGTCAGGTTCTGCAGGTTGGTAGACTTTGGTCGTAAAAATCGCATGCAGAGCAACGGGCATTTTTGTGAGAATAATGGGAAAAAACACGAATTTTCACTATAATATTGGTTTTTTGGACTTTTGGCGCGTCTTTCTACTGACGTCAGCATGATGTCATAGGTGGGGTCAGGGTTGGCTGACGTCATAGGTGAGGTGGCGGGCTCTGATTGGTCCACGGGGATGGTGAAATGGCAGGACAGATCGGCAGACGGTCGGGCGCACCGGTTGACGTGATGGCATGGTGGCAGTGACGTGGGATGACGTGGTACAGGCGGGATAACTGAAACCGGATACAGCTAGTGATTTCATATCGCACCGCTTATGGTATGGGGGAGGTATCTGTCAGGCGTACCTCCGACGAGCTGTGGTGGAGACGCGTGGCTGCCGAGTGACGTAACCCTTTTACGGATATCGGAAGGTATCCGTCGGATGTGAGACCAGCTCCGATATCAACGAGGACCGCCGGATCCGGGGGGGCACGATTCGACGGTTGTGGGGGGAGTGATGTGATCGGCAGATATGGCGGGTAAACAGCGGACGTCGGAGCCGCTCCGACGTGATAAGAGCCGTTGGATGTTCAAGCTCCGATCGGACGGCTGTCGGGGTTTTAAATATTCATCTTTTTGGCGTTTGCGCCCGGCGGGGAGACTTATGGTTTATAATGTTTTTCAAATGTTTTTCAATATTTTGGAAAAAACACAATACATCGCCAAATACTTTGGTTAGTTGGAGAAAGTGGGTTTTAGGGTTTTATATGCAGATGAAGCGGGTTTATGGGTAAAAAGGCCCTTTTCCGAGTTTTTCTTAGGAAACAAAGGGTTTCGATGGGTCAACTGAGTTTAAAAAGGAAGGAGGGGGGGTGGGCTTAGGTTCATCAAAGTGACCAGATGCCATTTGATCCCTGACACAGAACTTATTGGCTATACTACCAAGGGGAGGGATATTTATACAAAATTTGGGGTTTATACACCATGGTGTTAATACTAATAGGGGAAGGGTAAGATAGGGGAGTTACATAATAGAATTAGAGGTTAATATGGATGATATTGTGAATGAAGGGGAAAATCACTAAGTTTATCTGAAACTTACTTAGTTTAAGGAGTAGATCAAAATGAAAAGATTTTTACATAGGAAATGTGGCTTTTGAAAGAACAAGAACCACCACGAAACCATGAATTCTTCCAAGAATCTCAACTGATGATGGGATGTTAGTAACAAATGGGAAAAGGGGGTAAAGGGAGGTTAGACATGCTTCTTTACTTGCTGCAACTTGATGAAGAAGGACACCTTTAGAATTCACTGATTTTGCCTTGTGAACAAGATTAGCACATATGCAATTTGTAAGAAATGTCCTTTCTGCAACCCCAACTACTTACCCAGCTACTTGCCTAGCATTTTTTATTTCTTCTTGGAGGGTGCACTTGGACTTGCAGACCCTTACTTGCCTTTTCTTTTCTTTGGCTTTTTCTTTTGTTTTTCTATCTACTTCTACCCTTATTGCTTCCAAGGTCCCAGATTAAGCTGTTGGGAGCCTTCTCTTCTCTACCTGAACTACTTGTCTGCCAAGATTAAACAGTTTGGACAGACTCCTTTCTCTAATCTACAACTGAAAATTTAAAACATGACATGGTCCAGATTAGGCTGTTGGAACATCCATCAAAATTTGAGTGCATACCAAGCTATAAACACAGATTGGATTTTCTTGGAAATATGTGATCTTTGAATCATCAAAGCAGAGCATATTTGGTCCTTTTCATAGCCAATCATGAGATATGAAACCTATTGATATAGGTAGCTAACAGCTACTTCAGATAAGGCGAATGAACAACAACCTCAAATTATATATTAATCATTGAACTTGAGTAAAATTACAATATGATCGCGTTCTCTTGACAACACGAGTCTATAAATTAAATTTACAATTTGAAATAACAAAGATCCATCCCATTTCCTCCTATCTTGTCCTATCCTATCTCTAATAATCCCTATAATAATCTATCTCCCTCTTTGATCTCTGTTCTGATTTAAATACATAGAGAGAAAAGAGAAGTTACAACCGAGATGATTACAATATGATTCCCATTATAAAATTGGATTGCTCACAACATATTGATCAGCAAGATTATATCTGAAATATCTTTCCATCAGCATTCAACAGGAACAAGTCAAATTTGGTATTGCAACTGGGATAATTTGGAAACCGGCCGCAATAGCGAATCTGACAAAAACGTCTTCAAAGAACCTTCTGTTTCTCTTAATATGAACTGAATTTGGGAAAACTACTTGTTACAAAACTAATTTGGTCCGTTCTGAACAAAACCCATGTTTCAGATTTTCCATTGTCTTCTCCATTTTCTTGAAACATCCAATACAAAACTTTCGCTTCTTATTCCAGTGAATTTTTGAGTTGGTACATTTAATGATGAGCTGCAGATCAAATATGCAATATGGAAAATATCTTGGAGGCTAAAATGGTGAATGATGTTAAAAAAAAATTATTAATAAACCATCATTGGTAAAATTATGCATAACAATCATCAATTTATTAATGATTGTTGAAGAAATAATATTTATCCATAAGAGCATAAATAATTATAAAATGGAATTATATGATAAATTATGATAAATGGCATGATGAAGAATGGTAAAAATGGATGAAATAGGCATTAAAGAGTGATAATATAATGACAAACTAGTAGCCCAACACCTCCAAGAGGTTTTCATCCTAGTTGCTTGCCTGGGTGCCTCAAAAGAGGTTTTCACCCAAAGATCTTTTTATATCTCTTTTTTTTTTTACACCATTGGGCTGCCTCAAGAGGTTTTAACCCAACAATGGGACTCAGATGCCTCATGGAGGTTTTCACCTGAGTCTTTTTTTTTTTTTTTCCAGTGACTTCATGCGATAGAAGCTGAGACTTGCTCCACTACCATAACTGTCTTGTTGATGCCATTAATGATTTTTTTCTTTGACAAGGGCTTCTTATAGACCTTCAATCTGTGCCCATTGACAAGTAAAGGAATAGCCTCTGCATCAATGGTTCTTATCTACACTGAACCATTATCATGACATTTCTCTATGACATAAGGCCCTAACCATCTAGTCCTTAACTTGCCTTTAAAATCCTTGTATCTGGAATCATACGACAAAGCCCAATCACCTTCTTGAAATTGTTTGTCCTTTATGTTCTTGTCATGCCAGATCTTCCTTTGAACTTGAGTCACCTTTGTGTGAAAGAGGGCTTGCATTCTAAACTCATCTAACCCATTCAACTAGAGCAATCTCTCTTTTTGCGCCCTGGTGAGATCTAGATCTAGTTGTGCTACCATTCTTAATGTGTTGTACTCAAATTCAATGGACAGCAGGGCCTTCTTCCCATAGACCAACTCATAAGGATTGAACCCAGTGGTGGTCTTCTAGGAGGTATTGTAGGCCCAAGTGGCCTCAACTAATCTATTTGCCCAATCTTTTCTGCTGCTGCTAATCACTTTTGTCAGAATTCCCTCCACTGATTGATTGGTCTTCTCCACTTGCCCTGGTGGTAAGGAGTGGATGTTCTATGCTTGATATTGTGCTGGCTTAACAAATTTTCAATCATGTGAGATGTAAAATGGCTTCCTTGATCAATGACATGTTCTCTAGGGTACCCAAACTTATAAAATACTTTTTCCCTTAAGAACTCAGCCACTTTCTCCTCTGTTGTTGACTTGATTGCCTTGGTTTCAACCCACTTGCTCAAATAGTCAGTGCACACAATGATGTACTACTTTTTCCTGGATGAAGGGTCAATGGGTCCAATGAAGTCCATGCCCCTCTTGTCAAATGGCTCGAAAGTCACTTGAGGTTGCAGAAGCATTTCCTCCCTTGGAATAGGTTTCCCCATCCTTTGGCACTGATCACATTGACTATTATACCTCCTCACATTCCGGTGAAGAGTGGGCCAATAATAACCATCTTGTAGCACCTTGAATGTTTTCCTCTTCGCTGCAAAGTGTCCTCCATAAGGCCCATCATGACAGGTCAGAAGGATGTCAAAGAATTCCTCCTCTCTAACACACCTTCTCAGAATTTGATCTGGGCCTAGTTTGAAGATGTTGCCTCAAATCCAATTGAATGGGGTGCTCTTCCTCACAATCTTGATTTTCTCCTTGGAGAACAAGTTCGGTGGAAACTGTGTAGATACCAAGTAGTTTGCTATGTCAGCAAACCATGGAGAGAGAACTAAAATGGCAAATAAGTGTTCATCTGGTAACTGATCATCAACCATTCCTTCCTCCCCTGTAGGCAAATTTAATCTGGATAAAAAATATGCAACAACATTCTCCTTGCCAGGCTTATCAATAATAGTTAGATTAAACTATTGTAATAAAACTAACCATATAATAATTGAGGCATTCACGTCAGGTTTGTTCATCAATTATTTAATTGCAACATGGTCAGTATGTAAAAATGTTTGATACCCTGTGTTGAAAAGTGTGCAACAAGAAATGCTAAATTTAGAAAGTGCTAAAGATAGAACTGCTAAAAACAACATGTCTAAAAATAGCAATTTGGCCAATGAGCATTTTGACCACCTTGGGTGAGAGGTGAAACTGCTAAAAATAACATCTTTTAAAGATAGAATTCCATGGTCCCTTCCTATTTTTAGTAGTCCCTGGTCTAACTATAGGAAGTAAAAACAAATTTCGTCTTCACAACAGTTTAAAATATTAATTAATTAATCTCCATGAGTTAATTAGTTATGGAAAATTAAACTTGAAGTCTTTGTGAGAACACAATTAGTTGTCTCACTGATTGAGGAATTTATCCTTGATTCTCTCCACTGATTGAGGAATTAAGTATGAGTTCTATAATGAGAGAATCAGTTGAGTTAGTTTATCTTAGTCAAGTCCAATTAGATTATTTTAACAAGTTGTTAAAATAATAAGATATAGTTTGTTAATTCTTGCATGCATGTGACAACTATTATTTTCAGATAACTGAGTATTCTCTCATGGATAACTGATGCATGTTAGTTCAGACAGAGACCCAGTTGAGTTCAAATAGTGGGACAGTGTACTATCAGTTGCTAGGATATTTTAGGTGAATATTCCTTGCATGGAGAAGGATTTATTTCCAAGATAATTACGTGATATAGGAGCTTGGAGGACTTGTGGCCTATATATTGAGGCCTAGGGAGTCTATGATCTTCATCTTCTAATTGCAGAGAGTACAAGATAGCTCTTGAGCTGATTCTTTTTGTAACCTAAAGAGGATTTCCACTTGATTGATAATACAATGTTGGGGTTTTATGTTGGTGCTTTCCCCAATGATATATCTTGTGTTATGGTTGATTATTTCTCTTACTCAGTTATATCTGTTTATGCTTGATGTTGCTCATGAAATCGATTATGCTTCCGCTTAATGTTTTGTAGAACTAGATCAAGTATTATGCTTTAGTAGATTGCATATATTAGTTTGATCTACAGGTGAAATTTCTACATGGTATCAAAGCACAGGTGATCAAGGAAGAACAATATACAATCAAGAGAAATTTGAAGTTTATCATTCAGGATATAAATCTCAAGTTCTTATCGCATCCATTTCACTGATGGCTTTCTATGGTTTGAGGCTTGAGTATGCCCTTGATGGTAGCTCAAACTACATAGCTTGGAAGGATCGCATGGAGGTAGTATTGGAAGATAACGGCCTTAAGGACTTCATTGATCAAGATGTCCCTAAGCCTACTAATGCTACTCAACTGGCGGAATGTAAGAAGTGTGTGGCTAGAGCTAGGAGAATCATCCTGAAGGGAGTTCGAGATCACATAATCTCGAGCCTCCATGGGAAGGAGACTCTGCATGCAATGTGGAAAACATTGAAAGATTTATATCAGAATAGAAGTGATCAGACAAAGTTGGCACTGAAGGAAAAACTTTGCAAGATCAAGTGTGAAAATGGTGACACTATCTCTACGTTCCTGAACAAGCTCACCACCTGCACGGATGATCTTGCAAGTGTAGGGGTCACTACAGCTGATAATGATATGGTGAGTCTAGCACTCCTTGGCCTTCCTAAGAGCTGGCATAACTACCAGGACTCAGTGAATAGAAGGGACAAATTGCCAGATTGGGAACGACTATGGTCATATTTAATGCAGGAGGAGATCAGACGGAGCACCAGGGATGGATCTTCATCAAAACATGATGATGAAGAGAAATTGGCTTTAGCATCTAAAGCTAAGAAAGGGAAAGGGAAGGCATCCCAATCCAAGTCTTCTCAAAGAGGGAAGAAGTTTGACAAGTTGAAGGTGAGATGCTTTCATTGTCATGAGTTGGGCCATTATGCTACTAATTGTCCAAAGAAGAAGTCCAAGAAAGGTTCCTCCAAGGAATCTGATGGTGATGCACTCGCTTCACAATTTGAGATGGATTTTTCACTTATTGCATGCATGGGATGTGTTTGGTACTTGGACAGTGGAGCCTCTTTCTACATGTCAGGTGACAAGAATATTTTCAGCACTTTGGAGGAGAAGGATCTCCAGATGCAAATCAAGATGGGTGATGACAGAAAGTATCGTGTCTCAGGTGAAGGTACGGTTGTGTTTCAGAGGGAGCATGGTTCTCCCCTCACTCTTTCCAATGTTATGTATGTACCAGGGCTGAAAAAGAATCTTGTGTCTATTGCTATGCTTGAGGATAAAGGCTATGATGTAGTCTTTAGTTTGGGAAAGGTTTTCCTAAGGCATATCGGCACTGGATAGACCAAACAGATAGGGATTCAAATTAAGAATCTCTATAAGTTACAGGTAGAAGACTGTGCTGCATTGAGTTCCAAAGTAGAGGTGGTGCATGGCCAAGATATTGGCGAGTTATGGCATAGGAGACTGGGCCACTTGCATCATGAGGCCTTGAAGATCATGCAGCAAATTTCTACCGGATTACCCAAGTGCAAGTTGGAGCAAACGAGCACATGCAAAGGTTGCACTTTGGGTAAGTATGAAAAGGCTTCCTTTCATGATTGGGATATTAGAGTAGGACCAATTCTGGAGCAATTTCATTCAGATGTATGTGGGCCCTTCTCTACAACCTCCATGGCAAAGAATAGGTACTACGTTATTTTTGTTGATGATTTTTCTCGTAGATGTTGGATCTACTTCATGAAATAGAAGGATCAAACCTTCTTGAAATTTTGTGAGTTCAAAGCTTTGGCAGAGAAAGAATCAAGGATGAAAGTAAAGGCCTTGCAGACTGATAACGGTGGAAAGTATGTTTCCCAACAATTTAAGGACTTATGTGCTTTAGATGGAATTAAACGGGAACTCATGGCACCTCATAACTCACAATAAAATGGGGTGGCCGAAAGGAAGAACATATCTATTGTGGGCGTAGCTTGAGTGATGTTTCATGACCAAGGCCTACCACTTCATCTATGGGCTGAGGCATGCAATATAGCAGTGTATCTTCAGAACAGAAGTCCTCATCGTATTTTGAGGATCTATTTGTGTCTCAGGGCAAGTATGCCAATTAGATACTCAGGCACTTCCACATGGAGATGTGCAAGCCCATGGAGACTCCTCTAGCAGGTAACTGGAGGAAGGAGGATGCTACCTCAGGTGAGGTAGTAGTTGCTACAGTTTATCAGTAGCTTGTGGGTTCACTCATGTATCTGGTGAACACACGAACAGATTTGTGCTTTGCTGTGAACCAGCTGAGTCAAGCTATGGCTCAGCCAACCAAGTTGTTTTGGAAGGCGGTAAAGCATGTGATGAGATATCTCATAGGCACTACACAATATGGATTATAGTACAAGCAAACAGAGGGAGTGAAGCTCCAAGGCTTCACGGATGCAGATTGGGCAGGTAGTCCATCAGACAGGAAGAGCACTTCTGGAGGGATCTTCAACCTTGGGTCAGCTGCGGTTTCTTGGTATAGCAGGAAACAAAGATCAGTTGCACTTAGCTCAGCGGAGGCTGAATACATAGCTGCTAGTCAGGCTGCATGTGAGTCCATCTAGATGCGAAAGATTATAGTGGGATTGTTTGGTCAGATGATGGATCCTACGGTGATATATTGTGATAATCAGAGTTGCATTAAACTCTCTGAGAATCCAGTGTTTCATGACAGGTCCAAGCATATAGATATCCGCTATCATCATCTACGGGATTGTGTGGTCAAGAGGATCATGATGTTGCTGTACATTTCGACCGAGGAAGAGGATGCAGATCTTTTAAAAAAGGCATTGTCAAAGGGCAAGTTTGAGTTCCATAGAGACAAGATCGGGGTTGCTGATAATCCCTTTCTTGTTGAGAGGGAGTGTTGAAAAGTGTGCAACAAGAAATGCTAAATTTAGAAAGTGATAAAAATAGAACTGCTAAAAATAGCATGTCTAAAAATAGTAGTTTGGCCAATGCGCATTTTGGCCACCTTGGGTGAGAGGTGAAACTGTTAAAAATAGCATCTTCTAAAAATGACATTTCATGGTCCCTTCCTATTTTTAGCAGTCCCTAGTCCAACTATAGGAAGTAAAAGTGAATTTGGTCTTAACAGCAGTTTAAAATATTAATTAATTAATCTCCATGAGTTAATTAGTTATGGAAAATTAAACTTGAAGTCTTTGTGAGAACACAATTAGTTGTCCCACTGATTGAGGAATTTATCCTTGATTCTCTCCACTGATTGAGGAATTAAGTATGAGTTCTATAATGAGAGAATCAATTGACTTAGTTTATCTTAGTCAAGTCCATTTAGATTATTTTAACAAGCTGTTAAAATAATGAGATATAGTTTGTTAATGCTTGCATGCATGTGACAGCTATTATTTTTAGATAACTGAGTATTCTCTCATGGATAACTGATGCATGTCAGTTCAGACAAAGACCCAGTTGAGTTCAAATAGTGGGGCAATGTACTATCAATTGCTAGGATATTTTAGGTGAATATTCCTTGCATGGAGAAGGATTTATTTCCAAAATAATTATGTGATATAGGAGCTTGGAGGACTTGTGGCCTATATATTGAGGCCTAAGGAGTCTATGATCTTCATCTTCTGATTGTACAGAGTACAGGATAGCTCTTGAGTTGATTCTTTTTGTAACCTGAAGAGGATTTCCACTTGATTGATAATACAGTGTTGGGGTTTTATGCTGGTGCTTTCCCCAGTGATATATCTTGTGTTATGGTTGATTATTTCTCTTACTCAGTTATATCCATTTATGCTTGATGTTGCTCATGAAATTGATTATGCTTCCGCTTAATGTTTTGTAGAACTAGATCAAGTATTATGCTTTAGTACATTGCATATATTAGTTCGATCTACAAGTGAAATTTCTACAACTTGTAATGTAATTCCTAAATTTGTTCAATGAATGCACAACATCTAGGAGCTCCTTTTCAGTCATTGTGTAGTTTAGTTCAGCCTTTAACAAATTCTTACTGATGAAGTAAATGGCATAAGGTAACCTGTCATCTATCTGGCCTAGAGCTACTCCTATAGCTTTGTGAGAGGCATCAACATGTATATGGAAAGGAAGGGCCCAATTTGGGCCTCAGAGAATAGGTGTAGTGGTCAACTTGTCCTTCAGGGTATCCAGGGCCTCTTGACAGCTTTTTGACCATAAAAATTCAGGTTCCTTGGCCAATAACCCAAATAAAGGAGAAGCTAACTTGCTAAAGTCTTTTATAAAGCTCCGATACTATCCAGCTAAACCTAGAAAACTTCTGACATCCCTCTGTTTTTGTGGAGTTGGGACCCTTTGGATGATGGCTATCTTATTTGGGTCCACCTGCAGTCCTTTCTGGGATATTGAGTGACCTAGAACAATGCCTGCAGTAATCAAGAACTCACATTTTTCAAGACTAAGGGACAAGTTCATTTCAATGCATTTGTTCAGCACCTTATCCAAGTTGGATAGAGCCTCCTAGAAATCACACCCATAGCGTGTAGAATCATCCATATAAATTTCTACTACATCATGGACTAACTTGGCAAAGATACTCAAGACTGCTCTCTGGAAAGTGGCAGGGGAATTTCATAAGCCAAAAGGAATGACCCTATAAGCGAAAGTACCCCAACGACAAGTGAAGGTGGTTTTATCCTGGTCTTCTAAGTTGATCTGGATTTGGTTGTACCGGCTAAACTCATCTAGGAAAGAGAAAAACTTCTTCCCTACCAGGCCATCTAGCACTTCGTCAATGAAAGGTGGAGGGAAATGGTCCTTCTTTGTTGCTTTCTTTAACTCTCTGTAATCTACACAAGTCCTCCACTTCTCATTTTTCTTTGGAACCCACACCAAAGGAGAAACCCACTCACTATCCGAGATATGGTAAATAAATCTTGCATCTAGCAGCTTTTGCAGTTCTTCTTTGACTATATCCTTGAGAGTTGGATTCATTCTCCTTTGGGGTTGTCAGACTGGTTTGCAACCTTATTTTATATAAATGTGCCGAGTACACACTGAGGGGTGCACTCCCTTCATTTCCTTGTAACTCCAAGAAAAGGCATCCATATTTTCCCTTATCATGTTGCACAACTTTTCTTGTTGGTGTACAGAAAGAGAGGGGTTGATTTTCAAATTTATTTTAGGGCCGAATTATATGGTTTTGACATAGGTAGGGTTTGAATCAAATATGCATAGATCAATCTCATGGTTTCTTTTGGTTTCCTTTACTACTTCCTCTAAGGACAAGGTTTTGGGAGTTGGGCTTTGGAGTATGTGTTCATTCAAATCATCTTCATCTGGTTCTCCTCCTCCCATGGCTGTCTCTAAGGTATAGAGTTGGGCTGAGTAGACTTCATCATCTTCCTCCTCTTCTAGCTATAAAGGTAAGTCATGCTCTAGAGATGGCTGAGCAGGAGGGTACAAGACTAACTGCTTAGAAAGGTGCCCATTTTTTATGGTCATATTTCCAACCCTGCAACTGATGTAGGCATCGACATTGGCTAACCAAGGTCTCTCAAGTATGAGAGGATAACCAGTAAGCTTGGCCTTAGGCTGGAGAACTAGGAAGTCTGCAAGGTACTCCCAAGAGTCAATGGAGACCATCACATCCTAAATGATCCCCTCAGGGGTTACTGTGGAATGATCTGCAAGTTGCAAGACTATTGTGGTCTTTCTTAATGAACCCTCGAGATTGAGCTTGAGCATGTGATCTGGAATTCATCCAAGACAAAGAATTAAAGGTATTACAGACTCATGTGCATGGATGTGCCTATGTTACTATATGCAATGGATTGATAAGATTGCTAGAATACATAGACACTGAGGCAGTTAGAGAAAACATAACAATCAAACATGTAAACACAACAAGTTTAATAAGGAGTTCACCCAATGCTCCTGGGCTACGTCTCCTGGTCCAGCCTTCACTGGTGGCCTCTCTATTATGTTTTCAAGCAGAGTTTTTACAACAGTGAGCTCAATTCGAGTCTCACTAAATAGATAAAAAAGCAATAGGATTGGAGCACACATACTCTCCTTACTGAAACACGACCTCTACTGGTCACAATAGTATGACAGGCCTATGTCGAGGAGTTTGCTTGAACCTCTCAAACCTGCTCTGAAGTACACAGACTCTCTGACTCTCTCTAGCTTTGTCTGGCTTGATGCTGCCTTCAAGTCAGCTCGGCTTCTATTCTTTGTTCTCTGCTCTTAGCTTTCTTACTGCTCTCTCTTGTTGTCATCTGCTTCTGTCAGTTCATGGCTTTAAAGCCAGTTTATTCTTTGACTGTTCGTTTCTGCTTCTCGGCTTTCTAGTTTCCATGCCTCTGTCTGTTCGAATTCCTCTACTCTACGTCATCATCACTAGGTAACACCTGGTGGGGAGGTGGCCACCTATTTCATAACGAACTGAGTGTGTTAGATTCCTTGAATCGTATTTGAATGGCTGTTATTTCCATTTGCTTCAAGATTGCCCGCGAAACATGAATCTTTTGCCAACTCATTGTCCATGTCGGACTTCAAATCCCATGTAATCTTGCTTTATGACTTGTCAAATCTGGTCATTTAATGGGACGTGCCTCTCTCGTTGATCTGGGCCCCGAAATCCTACGGTTTTCGCTCATATCGGGTGGGAAAGTTGCATGACGTTTTCCTGTCCAATGCAGGTAGTTTTCTCTCTCATCTGCCAGATGCGTGTCACTCAATGTGTGGCATTGGGCGGGACTCAGTCAAAATTGCTTACCGCCTCGAGGCCTTCCAATATTCCTGCCGGTTTCATGGAATCCCATGCTACGGAATCGAATGCATTACTTTTTTGCATTTCATATTCTTTTCGGGTCCGAGCACTTTGGGGCTTTCCTTCACTGAGGGGGATGCCTTGCGATACGCGATTAGCACTATTCGCGTATCAGAAACTACCCCCGTTTCTCAAATTAGCCTCCAGTTTTGCAAGTTTGTGCCAGCACGCGTTACCATGGGCCAATAGCCTGCGTGCTCTACTGAGGGTCCTCATTGCTTCACGCTGATCACAACTGCAACTGCCACGAGGATTCCTTTTGATAGCTTGATCTTTCTAAGACTTGAATATTTTGGCATAATTTGAAAGAGTTTATGAAAACTTAGAGAGTGTTTAGGATCCAATTCGAATCATGGCCTTCCCACTGAAAAAGCTTTTGGACCACCAAAATTTGGTTTTCTTTAAGCATCAATCAAGTGAGGGTATAGATTCCTTGCTTGCCTAATTTCTATTCATTTTGCACTGCTTGGCTTTGAACCTTTGAGTCCAACCCTGAGGTAATCAACATCCCCTCTGTGTGTGGTCCTCACCTTCCTATCCAGAATTGTATCTTCTTGCAACTCATTAAGATATTGAGGCAACAGATCATCAATAAAAGGAAACTGACTCTACTCTTCGGGATCTTGAATTAATAAAGGTTCAAATAGTCTCAAGTTTTCTGCATTAACAACTGAGTAGATGTGCATGTAAGCTAGTAGATCAAGGTGAAAAGCATTCTCACCAATTTTCTCAAGTATTTTGAAATGTCCATACCTTATTGGATTTAGCTTCTTACCTTCACCTTGCATTTTGTCTTTGCTGATATACAGCCAGACTTGATCACCAACTTGGAAACTATGCTCCATCTGATGCTCGTCATGCCTTGCCTTGTACTTGGCTTAGCACTTTTCCAGCTATTATTGTAATGGCTAGTGAATCTCTTAGATTTGTTCAATGAACTTGGTTGCCTTGTCCACATCAATGTGTCCATCAACTGTTATGTCTTTACCAAAGACAAAATCCAAGGGAGACCTTGGTGTTTAACCAAAACAGGTCTCAAAAGGAGATCTTTGTGTAGAAGAATGTTTAGCTCGATTGTAAGCATGCTGCACATAACATAAATGTTCATACCAAAGCTTGGGATGCTTGCTGCAAGAGCCTCTAAGCAACTGGATCACTGTCCTATTAACCACTTTTGTTTGGCCATCTATTTGTGGATGAAAAGCTGTGCTCTTTTTCAGTCTGGTGTCCATCAATTCCCACAAACTCGACCAAAATTTCCCCACAAATCGGGTATCTTGATTGGATATAATGGAAGTGGGTAATCCAAAGTGAACCCATACATGCTGAAAGAACAACTTTGCAGTTTGTTCAGCTATAATCTGTTTGTTACAAGGTGTTAAAATACACATTTTGTTGAACCTATCCATAACAACATATAAATAGTCGTGACCTTTACTAGATTTAGGCAGTCCTCCAACAAAGTCCATGGAAACACTTTCCCAAGGATGAGAAGGGACTGGTAGTGGAGTGTACAAACCTAGTTTTCTGTTACTAGGTTTGCTTTTACAACACATGGTACACCCTCTTACATATCTAGAAATTGTCTCGTTCATTCTTGGCTGATAAAAAAATCTTTGCAGTTGTGCAACTGTTTTACTTACACCAAAGTGACCTGATATTAGAGAAGTGTGTGCTTCTCGAATTATCTTTACTCTTTCAGTTTGTGGAATGCATAGCTTCGCAAAATGATACAAGATCTGGTCCTTAACATGATAATCCAATTCTCCTACTTGTTTGCATTGCCTTAAAGTTGCATATACATCTTTAAAATCTATATCTTGAGCATATTGTTCAATGTAGCTTTCATGCAATACTGAATTATGCTTAAGTATAGTAGATGCATTTATGATTGGTCTAGACAACATGTCTGCAACTTTATCATGTATGCCCTTTTTATATCTGATGACAAGATGAAACTGTTGTAGAAAACCCATCCACCTATAGTGTCTTGATTGCTGAAACTTAGTTTGGGAGTGTAAATATTGAAGTGGTTGATGATTAGTGTGTATAACTATCTTTTTGCCCATTAAGTAATGTTTCTACTTTTTCACACTCTGTACTAATGCATACAATTATTTATCATATGTGGGATAGTTAACTACTATAGAATTAGATGTCTCATAATGATAACATATGGGTTTACTGTGCTGCATCAACACTGCTCCCATGGCATAGTCACTGGCATCCGTTTCAATCTCAAATGGTCTTTGAAGATCGGGTAGTGATAGTACTGGTGCTATACTAATATTTTCTTTCAAGGTGTCGAAGGATTTTTGCTGTTTGCCTCCCCACTGAAACACCTTATTCAATCCTGTTAAAGCATGTAAGGGAGCTGCAATTAAGGAAAAGATAGAAATAAACTTTCTCCAATATTGTGCTGCTCCTAGGAAGCTTCAAACTTCTGTAGTAGATTTGGGCTTAGGCCATTTTACACTGACTGCAACCTTAGAGGGATCTATCTTCAGTTCACCAACCCCTACTATATGACCTAAATAATTCAAAGATGTTTTGCCAAATTCACATTTTGAGAGTTTAACATAAATATTTTCTCTTTTCAAAACATCTAGAGTCTGCTTAACATCCTTTAAATGTTCTTCCCACATTTTGTTGAATATAATAATGTCATCCAAATATACAATGAAAAAATCATCAATAAAAGTTCTGAGTACAACATTCATTACTCTCATGAAAGTAGCAGGAGCATTAGTTAAGCCGAAAGGTATAACCAGCCACTCATACAAACCCTGCTTTATTTTGAAAGCAATCTTCCATGCATCTGGCTCTACAACTCTGACCTGATGATATCCACTATGCAAGTCCAACTTGGAAAAATAAATAGCTTCTTTCAACTGATCTACCAGATCATCTATGCGAGGAAGGGGATAAAGATTTTTTATCGTTATTTTATTCAGTGCTCGATAATCAATGCACATTCTCCAAGAACCATCTTTCTTTCTCACCAAGACAATTGGAGACCCACATGGTGATGTTCTAGGTCGTATCAACCCTTTCTCAAGTAGCTCGTGTACTTGCTTCTTGATTTCTGCATTCTCTAAAGCAGACAACCTATACATTCTGATGTTACACAATGGAGCATCTTGCTGCAAATTAATATCATGTACTATTTCTTTTTTGGGTGGCAGACCTTTAGGTTCTTGAAATAATATATCATATTCTGAAACAACTTTTTCTAAACCAGCTTGCTGTTTAGCATCACAACCCTCAAATACATTGGTTTTATCAGGTTTCTTTTCCTTTACAACCATTAGTAAAAATTGTTTGCATGAATTCACAATTCTCTTCATCTGCCCTGAGTTTATGAGAGTGTAATTATTCTTTAGCTTATGAGCTCTTACAATATATTCGATTCCATATTTAACGAGTAGATACTTGTTCTTAGCTCTATAGAAAATAGATTTTCTATCATACAAGTAAGTACTTCCTAAAAAAATTCCACATATATCCAAAGGAACTATATCTAACTCAACCACATCTACAAATGCTAACCCAAAAGAAAACTTAATTTTACATTGTCTAGTCACTTGTAGCTCTACTTTATCACATAACCAACCTAATGGATATGGTTTCTTGTGAGGTGTGGTTAGTAATCCCAACTTCTTTACAATTGCTTCAGAAATTAAATTTACTTGTGAGCCACTATCAAACAAAGTATCAATCTTTTGATGATTGGAAATAACTCGAATATGAAAAAGCTCATGTCTTTTCCTCTCATTTTCTTCATTATTAGTAGATTGTGCAAAATTACTAGTAGATGCTTCAGAATTTTTACCTTTTATACCTATGGTTGCGATTGTTGTTTCATCCCTTGAGTCCGACCCCAAATTCTTTTGAATAGCTTTAGCAGTCTTCTACCTTTTGCCCTCTTTTTTCTTGGGTTTCAGCTCCGGATGCAGAATCCAACAATGTTCATCATCATGCCCATCCTTCTTACAGTGAGTGCATGCATACTTGCTCTTATGTATAGTATTTGTCTTCCTCTCTTTCCGTACCTATTTTATTTTCTCCTTATTCTTGCTTGCAGTGTGTTTGGATGATCCCCCAACTTCTAGGTTCCCATTCTTACCTCTACCCTCTAGATGTGTAGCCTGGACGGACACCTCATCTATGCTAGTGGGATTAAACATGGGGATAGTGTGCCTCATGTAGCTGTGTAGACCACCTATATACTTTAGCAGAGTTTTAGGTGAGTCTAAAGAAAACTCTAGAATCAAAGCTCTCTTCCTAAATTCTTTGGTGTAACCTTGTACACTTTTCCCTTTTAATTGGCGAAGAGTTTGCCAGCTCATCATGGCTTATTGCATATAGGCTAGTGGATAGAATTTCTTTTTGATTGCAGAAACAAATTCACTCCAGACATAATGAATCTTACCATGTTTCTTCATGTCAGCTTGTGTCCTGCCTTCCCACCATACCAAGGTAGTGCCCCCAAGGTGTAGGCTGGCCAGTTGAATCTTACTCTTGTCTAAATCAATGCTCTGCACTCTGCAATAAACATCAATCTGTCTGATCCAATTATCTAGCTTCTCTGCATTCAACTCTCCATCATATATCGACAAATCAAATTTCACACTAATTTAATCAAAGATGCTTCCTTTTTATTTTTAGGGCTATTAGGAGGTGTGAGAAATTTTTCTTCTTTCCCTTTGCCCTTAGAGTGGTCATGGATGATAGATTCTTCTACTCCTTTGTCTTGTTTGGAGTTTGATGAATCTTCATCTCTACTTTTCTTAAATTCCTTATACATTTCCTCCACCATGGATTTCATGGTCATTAAACTATCCATGAACGGGGAATCTAATTCTAAGGGATTTTCTTCTGACATTTTCTCCTCAGGATAGACTCTTCCAATTTCTGGGTTAGTTTCAACCAACTCTCCTTCTCCTAATTTAAGCTTTGATTTAGTTAGCATTCAACAACAAAATCCAACACAAGCTTGTCTAACCTTAGTAACCTAGAGCTATGATACCATTTGATCTGGAATTTATCCATTACAAAGAATTAAAGGTATTACAGACTCATGTGCGTGGATGTGCCTATGTTACTATATGCAATGGATCGATAAGATTGCTAGAATACATAGACACTGAGGCATTTAGAGAAAACATAACAGTCAAACATGTAAACACAACAAGTTTAATAAGGAGTTCACCCAATGCTCCTGGGCTACGTCTCCTAGTCCAGCCTTTAGTGGTGGCCTCTCTATTATGTTTTCAAGCAGAGTTTTTACAACAGTGAGCTCAATTCGAGTCTCACTAAACAGATAAAAATCAATAGGACTGGAGTACACAGACTCTCCTTACTAAAACACAACCTCTACTGGTCACAGTAGTATGACAAGCCTATGCCAAGGAGTTCACTTGAACCTCTCAAGCCTGCTCTGGAGTACACAAACTCTTTGACTCTCTCTGGCTTTGTCTAGCTCGATGCTGCCTTCAGGTCAGCTCGGCTTCTACTCTTTATTCTCTGCTCTTAACTTTCTTACTACTCTCTCTTGTTTTCCTCTGCTTCTTACAGTTCATGGCTTTAAAGCCAGTCTGTTCTTTGACTTTTCATTTCCGCTTCCCGGCTTTCTGGTTTCCCTGCCTCTGTCCGTTTGAATTCCTCTACTCTGTGTCATCATCACTGGGTAACGCCTTGCAGGGAGGTGGCCACCTGTTTCATAACGAACTGAGTGTGTCAGATTCCTTGAATCGTATTTGAATGACCGTTATTTCCATTTACTTCAAGATCGCATGTGAAACACGAATATTTTGCCAACTCATCGTCCACGTCGGACTTCAAATCCCATGTAATCTTGCTTTATGACTTGTCAAATCTGGTCATTTATCGGGACGTACCTCCACCATTGATATGGGCCCCCCAAATCCTATGATCATTGCTCATATCGGGCAGGCAAGTTGCATGATGTTTACCCATCTGATGAGGGCGGTTTTCTCTCTCATCTGCTGGACGCGTGTCACTCAATGTGTGGCATCGGGTGGCACTCAGTCAAAACTACTTAATACCTCGAGGCCTTCCGATATTCCTGCCGGTTTCATGGAATCACGTACTACGGAACCGAATGCATTACTTTTCTGCATTTCATAGTCTTTTCGGGTCCGAGCACTTCGGGGCTTTCCTTCACTAAGGGGGATGCCCTGCGATACGCGATCGTATCAGAAACTACCACCATTTCTTGAATTAGCCTCTGGTTTCGCCAGTTCGCGCCAGTGCGTGTTACCATGGGCCAATGGCCTGCACACTCGATCGAGGGTCCTCCTTGCTCCGCGCTCATCACAACTACAACTGTCACAAAGATTCCTTATGATAGCTTGATCTTTCTAAGACTTGAATCTTTTGGGATAATTTGAAAGAGTTTATGAAAACTTAAAGAGTGTTTAGGATCCAATTCAGATCAGCATGGTGTCCTTAGTCATTACAGTAATGGAAGCCCCAATATCAATCAAAGTGTGTGGGACAATGGTTCCATTGATGTGCACATCTACTACAGGGCTTCTAGGGCCCACAAACTTTGGGCAAATTACCTGCCCCAACAATAAGTTGGACAACTGTCCAATGGCATTAATGGTAGGGGTGTCTCTTTCGCCTCACTGGATGTTTGGAACACTTCTCTTTAATCAACATTTTGTAAATAGGTACATCCTTGATGGCTTGGAGAAGTAGAATTTTGACACATAGATTTTTCAATTCACCAAGAAGTTCATTCTCTTCTGGGGTAGGCTGGACTGGATGAGTTAATCTCTTAGAAAGGGTGGTGGATTTACTTTAGGCATGCTTTCCTCTCTTTCCTCCCCACTCTCCCTAGGTGGAGGTGGAGGTTTGTTATCCGAGAGTACTCTCCAATATCTTAGGTTGATTTCCTGAATCTCCATAGCATAAGCAAGGTAGGATGTATCTCCATTGTACACTTGATGTGCCTGTCTATTGTTCAGGTTTGAATTTGGCTAGGCAGGCATCTGAGGTTGTTTAGGTGGAGAAGGGTGTAAAATTTGTGGTTGAGTATGAGGTGAAGGCAATAAAGCTAGAGAATTTTTGTATGGGGGCCTCCAACTGTGGGGTGGTGCATTCCACTGAGGTTGTGGCGACGCATATGACTTAAATGATTGGCTGGTCAGATGGGAATGGTAATGAGGTGCAAAATACCAAGGAGGAGGTGTAGACTAGGGGGGATGAGCAGGGGGCCCCTAAGAGGGAATGGATGTGTTATGTTTAGGGTTTTAATATGAATGGGATGACCCTTGCATGCTCTATTAGTATGGGTGAGGCCCGTGAGGTCTCCTTTGATTTATGTAGCAGAGTTGTTCAGTCACCCCTTCAGTTCCCTAATACACAACTTTTAGTCCAAGTAGAGAAGGCAACTTATTTGTGGACTGGTTTTCTTCACAGACCCAATAGATCTCAATCAGATTCAACAGACATTCATTCCCAAGGTTCCTCCTTGTGCATCTAGGGTAGAAAATGGATAAGGCTCTCTCTGCTTCCTCCTGCTTTCTCTTGATGTGCATAGTGTCCATTTGTAAGGCAAGGGTTTGCAGCATTTCACTCTTGAAATCTTCCAGCCGATTTCCAATTTCACCTTTGATGGATGTATTGGAAGAGGATGGGTTGGCCATTGGTTGACTACCCCTACCCTTTTTCCTATTTTCCCTAGAATGATTCCTAAAAGCAGTCTTGATATCTTCATAGGGTAGCTGGTAGATGTCCCCTCCTGCTAGGAGGTTTAGGGTATCCAAAAGATCTTCCCTTAACCCTCTGAGTAGGACTAGCTTCAGTGACTCAGGATTAAGTGTGCACCTGGCCCTTTTGTAGCTAAGTTGGAATCTTTCTTCATAATCCTCTAGGGATTTATCATGCCCTAAGGTCATCCTAAAAAATTCCTCTTTTGTGTCTTTGGACCTACAGTAGTCTTGATACTTGTTGTTGAAGGATTTCTGCATCTGAGCCCATGTTGTGATGCTATCTCCAGGTAAACCCATGTTGTGATGTTATCCCCAGGTAAACCCATGAACCAGCGTAGAGTTGCATCCTTGAGAGTGGATGGGAATAGTTTCAACTTCTACAAATCAGTGATGTAATAATAATTTCTTCATATGACAGAAAACTCAAACAAGAAAGTGTCTGGATCTTCTGAGGTTAGGGCATGGAAATGAGGAAGAGTTGAGGGGCTTATATTTTCCATCTTGGTATCCCCATTAGTTTCTTTGATGGGTGTTATCTACCTATACCAATAGGTTTCATTTTTCATGATTGGCAGGGGAAGTGCCAATATGATCTACTTTGGTGATGCAAAGATCTCATATTTCTATGGAGAAACATTTTTGTACATAGTTTGATGTTATCCTATATCTGAATGGGTGATCCAATAGCTTAATCTGGATCATGCCATGTTTCAATTTCTTGTTGTAGAATAGAGAAAGAAGTCTATCCAAACTGTTTAATCTTGGCAGACCACTAGCTAGGTAGAGAATTAAGGTTCCCAACTGCTTAATCTGGGGCCTTGGAAGCAATAAGGGTAGTTCTAGATAGAAAAGCAAAAGAAAAAGTGAAAAAGAAAAGAAAAGAGAAATTGAGGGTTTGCTAGCTCAAGTGCACCCTCCATGAAGAAACAAAAAATGCTAGGTAGGTAGATGGGGTTGCAGAAGTGTCATTCCCCTCATTTTGTTGGTCTAACGCAAAGGAAATATCAGTGGATAGAGAAGGTCCTCTTCTCCATCATCTTGCAGCATCAGGATGAAGCATGTCTAACTTCCCAAGTTTCCCTATCATAAGTCTTGCTAACATCCTATTTTCACTTGTATTATATGCCATATCCACATTTCTTATGTAAAATTCTTTTCATTTTGATCTACTTCCTAAACTAAGTTGATTTCATATAAAACTTAGTGTTTTTACCCCCTCATCCACCTCTTCCACTCATATTAACTCCTAATTTCTTATTATTTAACTCCCTATACTCCATTTCCCCTATTATTAGGTTAATCCTATAGAAAAATCCCAAATATGTACATATCCCCTTTCCCAAGCATTATAGCTTTATATATGGTCTAAAAGGTTTGAGCGCTAAACATTAGAGCGCGATGCAAAAGGGCGCCGAGAGTTTAATTTTTGGGATTAAACCAAGATCCGCTTGGTTTAATAGCCTAACCCTGTTTTGTAAATAAACCCCTTATAACCCATTTTGCCCGAAAACATTGAAAAAACCCACAATTTTCATCATATCCTAAAGTTCCGCTGAGCGCAAATATTGATAAATATTATTTGTTTAATATGGCCGCCGTCCGTATCGTCCTATCATCTTGGCCTCCCGCCAGCCGTCGGATCTGGGCTTTCCCATCCGACGGCCCTCATCAATATCGGAGCGGCCCCGATGTACTGCCGTTAGCACCCGAGAAATGACGTCCACTGACATATGGGCAGGGACACGCGCCGCCATCTCACTGGAGCGGGCGGCCCTCTGACATTCCCGCTTCCGTATGAAGGGCGGTCCAAGATCATACCGCTTACCACTTCCAGTTTTTCGCTGTCCTGTCATGCCAACGTCATGCCAACTCACCATCACATTCCCGCCCCGCACGCCATGGATCCGAGCTGTCCACCACCTCAGCAGTTCCCGTGGACCACTCATAGACCGCCACGTCACCCCTCCGTACTTGACCCCACCTGATGACGTCATGCTGACGTCATCCGAAAAAGCGCCAATGACCCAAAAAGTCCATATTTTCGCCAAAAAACGCGTTTTTTGTCACTTTTGCTAAAAAGAAATACTGCTCTACTCTGCATGCGAATTACGACCGTTTAGCCGCCAACCTGCAAAAATCAAACCAAAGGAGAGTGGGCGCTCTCAGTCTGTCCGCTCTTGCTACCATTGCCGAAGGCTCACCAGGTATTTATCCAAGTTCTCTTCCGTGCCTGGTTTTTCTATAAATTCACGCAAAACCATTGAAAAAGGAGAGTAAAAAGCACTGTAACTACCAGTAAATCCCCGGTGACCAGCGTTTATTTTCAGTTGTTGGGTCGAAATTCATCTGCAGAGTCCGCATTTAGCCGAATTTTCCTAAATTCACAGTCAGTTCCCGCATTCGTGAACTTAAGACCCGTGCTGCACTAATTCACCGTGAAGATAGTTTTACTAGTCCCGGCATTTGCTCTATCAATTCTCGTTGGAGTATTTCAATTGTTTTCACCACCATTTACCCTGTTTTCCTCTGCAATTCGCCTTTCCGTTGCAAAAATACCCCTTTGTGCTGTTCTGTCCAAGTGAAGCAAGTTTTAGTACAGTTCAGAGTGCTAGTTGACCATGGAAACACCAGTAGCACTGAACATTCCACCTTTGAATGCCCCACACAGAGAGTTAGAGTGGAAGCCCCTAGGTGACAAAGATTATCAGATGACAGAGTCATTCTTAATGAATTCCAAGTTTAACATTCATATGCTAAATGAGTTAAAGGCCCAACACCTCAGTGGAGCTGATATTTTAGGGATTTGGGATTCCAATTTGCCCATTTACAATCTCCCTCAAGTCAATGCCCTCCCAGACTTGATCCATAGATGTTGTGCCAGCTATGATCCATGTCAAAGAGCTGTTCTCAGTCCCTCAGGTTCAATCTTATTCCATATCACCCCTGAGGCCATAAATGAGATGCTGCATTTTCACACTGCAAAGCCCCTAACACCTCTCTCCATGATGGATTTGTTAAAGAAAGGGGGCAAGCTGTCCAGTGCCCAGATCATCAAGATTAATCAATTATTTGTTCAGCCAAGCTCTGAAGCTGTGAGAACACCTCCTATTGGAAATCAATATATAAATGACTTGGGCAAAATGCTTGTGGACTTGATCAGTTATGTCCTGGGGTACAGGTCAGCTGAGGATGTTGATGACACAGTTATGGCCATGCTGTCCATATTTTCCCCTGGAATGCCTCCTGCTGTGCACTATGATTATGCTGCATACATTGCCAATAAGATTCATGAGCAATTGATGAATCTAGAAAGGGAAAAGGTGTTTAAATACACCTCATACATCTATCACTTGTTCTTATTTTATCAACCTGATAGCTTCCCTATTCCTCTCAAGAAGCTTAATGCTCAGGGAAACCCAAGGTCTGTGGTATTTTGGACTTCAGTTTTTCATCACACCGCCTGTTCACCATACACCTACTATGAATTCATCAACCTTTTCATCCATCCGGCTATGACCTTGTTATTGGGTGTCCCTCCTCCAAGATTGACTGATGAGATGCAAATAATACTCCATCTCTCAAAGGCCTACAGCATTGGTGATTGGTACTTTTACCAACACCATACAGTAACCAGAATATATGGCTATGAGTTGAACCCTTATAGGCTGCCAAGATATGTCCCTATGAGACTCTTTGCCTTGGAGTATTTCAGGCAGTTTGGAAATGCAGACCAGGTCCATTTCCATAGTAAAAACAAGAAAGTGCAACTAAAAGTCAGGAACCAGCTAGGCCCATTTCTTTACAACATAAGGGAGGAGGGATGGAAGGAAGTAGATAGCATGCTACAGGCCCTCCGGTTGCAAACCACTTTCCGCTGGGTACCTTATGACCCTAACCATTTCATTTCTCTTAGGAGGGTAAAATATAGATTGGGTAGCTATGACCACATCAGTTTGCCTCATATTGAGCAACATGCCAATTTGTTAAGTTGGAAAGAGGGCACTCTAGAAGAGGCAATTACTAGAGAGCAAATTCTACAAAGAGAGGCAAGGAACATTGAGAAACAAGCTGACTTGGAAACTTGTGGACAGGTTTCCTCTTCCTATCAAAGGCAACTTGGAGCGGCTGCCTCATCCTCTACAGTCCACCAGCAAGCAGCTAAAACTGCTCATCAGGTGTCCAGCAAGGGTAAAGAAAAGCAGATGGAGCAGGAACAGCCACCTCCTACAGTAGAACAACAAAAAGAACAGCAAAAAGAGGAGCAGCCAATGCAGCAAGAAGAAACAGCTAAGGCCACAAAATCCAAAGAGCAGCAGGCTCAAGAAACTGTGCCTCCTAGGCAAGAAACTACAGTGGAGGCCTCGGTGCTCCAAACTCCACAAAATGAAGAAAGAAACCAGAAGAGGGATAGAGAACAAGAGACTCCCCTCACCACATCCACAAATCAAGGGGAGAAAAGACAGAGACTAAATCCCCTTTCAGAAGAAGAGATGCCCATGGGGCAATCCTTGGGCATGGGCCCACCAAGTATGGAGGCATCTGCCAGTTCCTTTCAGCAGGAACAAGAAAGAACCATTGGAGGAGAGGTCAGCTCCTCAAGCCAGCAAAGGAGAGCTGAAACAAGCATCAAACAACAATTCATTGATATCAAAAAGAGGAATGAGCCACTCAGGATCCAGCTCTACAATCACTTGCTCAATATGGCCCCTACAAACCAGCAGAGGCTTATGTCAGCTTATGACATAACAGAGGGAAAAATGACCATGAGTCATTTCATGCCAACCATGCTGCAGCCACAGTCAGCTGCAGACTATGTAAGGACCAACCTTGAGGTTCTTGCAAAAGACATCCACCCTATGGACCAAATAGAACTTCACAAGCAAACGGGTGAGATGGTATATTCAACACTTGTAGATAAGACTTTCTTGGCACATAGGTTGGAAAATAGCCTAAACAATACAGCTGCCCAACTTGAGTTGTTGAAAGCATCCTCTCAGGCAAAAGACAACAGAATCAAGGCATTGGAGGATGTCATCATAGAGCTTGGGCATGATCCCAAGGATACCAAAGCTATACAAGCGCTGTTAAAAATAAGAGATGCAGATATGGCAGCTTTAAGAAAGATGGTTAAGATCCCAGCAACTCTTCACCCTCAAACAGAAGAGGTTGCCCAGCAAAGGCAGGACCAAGATGCAGCAGCCATGCTGATATCACTGTATAAGCAACTGATACAGACAGAGGAAAAATTGGGAGAGACAGAGACTGCATTGTAGGCAGCCCTACAACAGAAAGAAGGAGGCCAAACATCCCAGCCCCCTCCACAAGTAATCAACCTTGAGGAACCTCCTCAAAGTGTCACTCCTCCTACAGGGCAGTCAGTGGAGACAGCTCCATCAACCTCAGCACCAGCACCAACATCAGAGCAGGCTCCAAGCCTTGACATGCAGAAATTGATGAATGAAATTCAAGCCCTAGAAGCCCAGATGGCAGAGCTGAGTGAAGCCAGGGAGGAATTGGCCAAAATTAATGAGAAATATGATAAATCTAAGCAACAGGTGGCAGAAAAGACAAGGGAAGCAAAGACCCTGGAAAGAAAAATCAAAGAGCTTGAGAAAGAGATGACCATGGGAAAAGCAATAACGGAGCTCAAGAAAATTATATGGCTAAAGATTGGTCAATCAATCACAGACCAATGGCAATATATAGAGACTATCCATGAGCAAATGGATTTGCTGGGCAGGGCTTATGCAGAAAATCAAAAAGCCAGAGCTTCTCTAGGAAGTATGCCAGAGGTAGCTACTAGAATGATCAATGTGTTGAACAACAGAACTGGCATACAGCTAGCAAACATGGGTATCAAAGATAGAACTGATACAATTTTGCTGATCAAAAGGGTACTCACCCTCAGAAACTATGTGCAAGCACTAGAAAGAAAATGTCAGGATATTCAAGCAGAGGTAAATACTTTTGGTGCCAAGATCACAGCATTATATGACAGAGGACTTCCCAGTTTAATAAACAGTGCTGGAAGGCTATTGTCTCATGAGCAATATGCAAAAGAGTCAATAATTACATCACTGATCAGTTGGTTACCTCATCTAGCACTTCAGAAGGAACTGGGCCGCCTACAGGACAAGAATTGTATGATAAACTAGAAAATCTGTTTTATATAGAACATGAAATCAACCATCTGTTTGCAATGCCCCCTAATTACTACAAATATACAGATGCTGATGAAACATTACACAAAATGCAGAGGCACCAAATGCCTACTGATGAATGGTGGACTGATATGATCAGAATTCTGCTTTGATTAATTAAATATTCTGATTAAAGACATCCTACAGCAAGCAGCAAACAATTAAAGAAATCACAGGTCAGCAGTCACGGCCTGAAGGATACAGATCGGCAGCTCAAGGATAACCGTGCCACAACGTGTCAACAACAGCAGCCATAGCCAGCAGGAACCGTCGAGAAGAAGCTCAGCCAGCCCAAAAGTCAAGATTAATCTGACAAACAGCAGACAGCTGTTGTGTACCTATGCCAGAGGCTTTAAATTTTGTAACCACCATATTGTAAAAGTTGGTAGAAGCAGTTATTGCTTAATAAATATTACTTCAGATATTTTCCTTGATATTTTTGTATAAATTCCCCCCACGCAGTTCATTTGGGGGTTGTTGTTACTTGTTCAGAAAGAGAACTCGGCTGTATCTTTGGAGAAATAATACAAAGAAGTTTTGGGTTTCCAGAGATTGTTTTTACTGATGTATGCTGTGTTGGAACCATTGAATGCTGTAGAATTCTAGTGCTATAGCTTGATACAATAAGTTTCTCTATCTCTGCCTATGTTTAATTTCTGTTTATTTCATCTCTCATGTCTGTTGTCTAATCTCAACAAGAAAGAAGAAGAATAACTCAGGATTTGTCCATGGAGACACCCTGAATTCAATCTTTCCTTGTCATAAATGTTTTCTTCAGGTTTAGCTGTTAAATTGGAATTCTTAAATGCCCCAATTTACCCTGAATCTTTGACATTTTCTACTCAGTAATTCATATATGCTACTAAGTGGAAATTGATGTTCAGCTTATAGTCACACTGTGTATAAATTCCATCTCACACTGTTTCATTTATAAACCAGAAATTGTATCATGAATAGCTGTCTAGCTTTGCAGTAAACCTTTCTCCATCACAGGCATCAAGACTTTCTCAATTTCTGACTCCATATGCCCAATGGACTAAAATCTCTCAAACATTTCATGCCCTTCTCAAAACAACAGTTCACAACCAAAACTTTAAACAAAAAACTGAACTCATAACTAGCCTAAAATCTTCACAAAACAGAGTTAAATCTTAAAGAGAGAGCCCTCTCTGATTATAGGTAGGCTAGAACCTATAATCCAAAGCTTGGTTAGTGGTTACCCCGGCCGTATTCCCTTGGGAGTCAAAGGGAACAACCTGGGTGTTAACAATGGGAAAGGCACCCTCAATTCTTTCTCTATCTCCTCTGTCATTTCTATTTTCAGCCATTAGGTCAGTTGGAATGGGATCTCCTTCTTCTTCTCCCCCTGTAGGATCTTCAAATATCTCTAGTTGTTCACCTAAGGGGCCCTCCAATTCACAGCAACCGAACAATGTTGGGTTGTGTTATATTCTTTCCACGACTAGCCCACGTAGTTAACTAGGGGGTTAGAGGGGGCCAGAGCCTTGCTTCGTTGCGCCGATTGTGTAGCGTGGGGGGGGGTCACAGGCAGTTTGAAGTGTACATATAACCCCACTAAAATTTTGGTTTTGGACCCTATGTTAGGTTGGGTGGACCCACCTATGGTTTTCTGCATGATTTTCGCACATGTTTTGTGGATGCGATGGTTTTCAGTCCATGGTTTTAGACGTGATGGTTTTCTGTCCATGGTATTGGATGCTTCGACATGTATAAATATGTATTAGAACATTGAAAGGAATATAATGAAAAATCAAGTTGGTAGTCCCAGTTTTAGGATCCAGAGGAAAATCTCTGTGTATATGTGTTTTATGTGTTATGCTCTCACATTGTTTATTTTTTGTGTTTTAGAATTCGTATGCAGGTAATTTCTGTACAGGGTTAAAACCTACATTTGGTATTAGCGTTGTTTTGGCTTCAAGGGGACGCCTTTGTTGCTGAGGGGTTTCGATCGGGCCTATGGTAGACCTTGTTCAGTGGGAGATCTGCGAGATCGATTCTAGTGGTGAAAGAAGATAGCAAGCAGTGGAAAGATAGAGATCGAGAAATTTAATGGTCAGAGTTTTGAGTTTTGGAAACTCAAGATGGAGGATCTGTTGGTGGATAAAGATCAGTGGATCATGGTAGATCCGGGTACTAAACCAACGGGTGTGTCCGATGAAGAATGGAAGAATTTGGATCGGAAGGCAAAGAGAACAATACGATTGTGTGTCTCAGATTCAGTATTGCTGAATATATCAGGGGAAGCTACGACGAAGGATTTGTGGGACAAGTTAGGGACTTTGTACCAATCTATGTCTCTGGTGAATAAACTATTCCTATGGAAAAAACTATGTAACTTGAGGATGAAAGATGGAGACTCGGTGACAGATCATCTGAATGCATTTAATACTATGGTATGTTAGTTAGCATCTGTTGATATTAAAAATTCAGATGAAGATAAGTGCATCAGTTTGTTGTGTTCTCTACCAGATTCATGGGATAGTCTAGTTCTTTCAACAGGTAGCAATGCAACTACCTTGCAGTTTGATGAAATAGTCTCATCCTTGCTAATGGAGGAGATGAGATGGAAAAATATGGAGAGCCAGAATGGTGATGCCTTGTCTGTACGAGGATGGTCCCAGAACAGAAACAAGAATAAGTCATCGAGTGGGAGATCTAAATCTCCAGGAAAACCTATAAAGGTGGTGTGCTGGAAATGTGGAAAGGAAGGGCACTACAAAAGGGATTGTAAATCTAAAGCTCCTTATAAAGGAAAGGGATCTGATGATGGTCCTTCTGCAGAGGCGAAAACAACCTCAGATGAAGGTGGGGATGTGTACTTGGCTTCTTCAAGTACACATGTAGATCATGAGGCATGGTTGATTGACTCAGGTGAATCTTTTCACTTCACTCCCTATAGAGAGTGGTTCTGCGAGTATGAGAAATACGATGGTGGTGATGTCTTCTTAGGGGATGATAGGAAGGCTAGAATCATTGGTCGTAGAAAAGTAAAGTTGAAGTTGCAAGGTGGAAGGGTAAGAACACTTTCGGGTGTTCTGCATATTCCTGCATTGGCCAGAAATCTGATTTTTGTAAGCAAGCTAGATGATGCAGGTGTAAAAATAGTGTTCGAGAAGGATACCTGCAAAATGGTTCGGGGAGCACTTGTATTGATGTGGGGAGTTCGAATTGGAACTCTGTACAAGCTGCAAGGTAGCACTATTATTGATGGGCACAACAGTTTTGTGGTTCCTGAAAGTGGAGCAGAAAATCTAGTGGTCTCTGGAGAGAAGACCATGTTGTGGCATCAAAGGCTTTGACATATTGGAGAGAAGGGCCATCGAATACTTCATGGTAAAGGTATGAGTAATAGCTTCTGGATTTTGATTTTTGTGAAAATTGTGTATACGGGAAGGAGAATAGGGTGAGTTTCCCCTCTGGTGGTAAGAGGGCGAAACATATATTAGAGCTTGTGCACAGTGATGTGTTTGGACCTGTGAAGGTTCCATCACTGGGTAAGTCTGTGTACTATGTATCATTTATAGATGACATCTCAAGGAATACATGGATATATTTCCTAAAGAAGAAATCTGAAGTCTTTGACAGGTTTAAATAATTTAAGGCTCTGGTGGAAAAACAAATAGAGAAGAAGATAAAGGTGCTGAGGACAGATAACGGTGGAGAGTTTTGTAGTAATAAATTTGAAGAATTCTGTAAGAAGTGTGGTATAGCATGGTAGAATACTACTCCATATACACCTCAAAAAAATGGAGTTGAAAAAAGAATGAAGAAGATGTTGATGGAAAGGGCAAGAAGCATGCTCAGTGGTGTCGGGTTAGGATAGGAATTCTGGGCAGAGGTGGTGGATACTACATGTTACCTAGTCAACAGGTCACCTTCATCAGAGTTGGAGGATAAGACGCCACAAGAGGTATGGATTGGTAACAAACCCTCTCTTTCACATCTAAGGGTATTTGGATGTGATGCATATGTACATGTTCCAAAGGAGAAAAGAACCAAGTTGGATAGTAAATCTGAAAAGTGCATCTTTATTGGGAGACTGGTAAGAAACCCTCTCTTTCACATCTAAGGGTATTTGGATTGGATGCATATGTACATGTTCCAAAGGAGAAAAGAACCAAGTTGGATAGTAATTCTAAAAAGTGCATCTTTATTGGGTATAAGGATGGTTTAAATGGTTATAAGCTTTGGAACCCAGTAACAAGGAAGGTTGTGTACAACCAAGATGTGGTATTCAGAGAGGTGAGAAGATAGAGTTTGAGCTAAAGGAGGAAGAATCAGACTCTACAGCAGAGGAGGAATTAGAATATGAAGAGCCACAAACTCTGGTTGTGAGAAGATCAGTTCAAGAAATAAGGTAGCCAAAAAGGTATAGTCCATCTTCCTTCTGTTCAAATTTTGCTTTGTCTGTTACTGATGATGATCCTAGCACTGTGAAGGATGCAGTGGATTAAGAGGATGGAAAACTCTCGAAAGAGACCATGGTTGATGAAATGGCATCTTTGCACAAAAATGAGGCTTGGGATCTGGTGGAGTTATCGGCTGGAAGGAAACCCATTGGAAGCAAATGGGTGTTCAAAAAGAAGACAAATGCAGAAGGAAAAGTGGAGAAATACAAAGCTTCGTTGGGAGCAAAAGGTTATTCCCAGGTGTCGAGAATTGATTTTGGTGATATTTTTTCTACTGTTGCCAAGGTAACTTCTATTAGATTACTTTTATCTGTTGTTGCTGCTTTTGATTTTGTGGTAGAATAGATGGATGTGAAGACATCATTTCTTCATGGGGATTTGGAAGAGGAGATCTACATGAAGCAACCTAAACGCTTTGCTGTGAAGGGTAAGAAAGAACTGATATGTAAGTTAAAAGAATCTTTGTATGGGTTAAAACATTCACCAAGGATGTTGTATAAAAAATTTGATACATTTATACAGGGACTTGGATTCACTAGAAGCAAAGTAGATCACTGTGTGTATTTTAAATTAATTGGTGACCATGTTATTTATCTGGTCTTGTATGTGGATGATATGTTGCTAGTTGGAAATGACAAAGAAATTATCCAAGATTTGAAGACCCAATTGTCCTCCAAATTCGACATGAAAGATCTTGGTGCTGCAAACTATATTTTGGGCATGGAAATTAAAAGAGATCGGGCAAAGAGGAAGCTCTGGTTAAACCAGAGGAATTATGTCGAGACAATACTACAGAGGTTTAATATGCAAGATAGTAAACTGGTGAAGGTTCCTATTCCTGTAGGTGTGAGGTTATCTGCTAAATAATGTCCCAAGACACAAGACGAGGAAGAGGACATGTCCCGTGTTCCATATGCAAGTGCAGTTAGTAGCCTAATGTATGTAGTGGTCTATACTAGACCAGACATTGCACATGCAGTGGGAGTATTGAGCAAGTTTATGTCAAAACCAGGAAAGGAGCATTGGATAGCAGTGCAACAGGTTTTCAAGTATTTGCGTGGCACTAGTGATTATGGTTTATGCTACCAAGGAAGACCAGGATTAGACAGAGTGTTGGATATTCATGGCTTCGTTGATGCAGACTGGGCTGGAGATCTGGATTAGAGAAGATCTACAAGTGGGTATGTGTTTAACCTATTTGGAGGTGTAGTCAGTTGGATGAGTAAGAAACAATCTATAGTGGCACTATCAACTACAGAGGCAGAATACATGGCAGCCACTAATGCAAGCAAGGAAGCAGTTTGGTTGCAGAGATTGTGTTCAAGTATGGGGTTAGTAGAGGAAGCTATAAGGATAGACTGTGACAGTGAAAGTGCAATTTTCTTGGCAAAGAACCCTACATATCATTCAAATACAAAGCACATTGATGTTCAGTATCACTTTGTGAGGGATATGATAGAAGACAAAAAGGTGTTGCTGGTAAAGGTGGACACTTTGAAGAATACTGCAGATGCATTGACAAAATCTATGAGCTCTGAGAAGTTCTCTTGGTGTAGAGAGACAATGGGCATTTCAGGGCTGGAAAAATGACTAAGCTCTCTTGTGGCCCCCTGTGGAAAGAAAACAAGAAGTGGGAGAATGTTGGGTTGTGTTATATTCTTTCCATGACTAGCCCACGTAGTTAATTGGGGGGTTAGAGGGGGGCGGAGCCCCCCTTCGTTGCACCGATTGTGTAGTGGCCGAGGGGGGGGGGGGGGTCATAGGGGGTTTGAGGTGTACCCGTAACCCCACTTTATGGGGTCTGGGGCAGTGCCCCTGAAAATTTTGGTTTTGGACCCTATGTTAGGTTGGGCGAACCCACCTATGGTTTTGTGCATGATTTTCGCACATGTTTTTTGGACGCGATGGTTTTCGGTCCATGTTATTGGATGCTTCGGCATGTATAAATATGTATTATAACATTGAAAGGAATATAATGAAAAAATCAAGCTGGTAGTCCCAGTTTCGGGATCCATGGGAAAATCTCTGTGTATATGTGTTTTATGTGTTATGCTCTCGTATTGTTTATTTTCTGTGTTTTAGAATTCGTATGCACGTAAATTCTGTATGGGGTTATCCCCAGGTAAACCCATGAACCAGTGTAGAGTTGCATCCTTGAGAGTGGATGGGAATAGTTTCAACTTCTACTCATCAGTGATGTAATAATAAGTTCTTCATATGACAGGAAACTCAAACAAGAAAGTGTCTGGATCTTCTGATGTTAGGCCATGGAAATGAGGAAGAGCTTAGGAGCTTATGTTTTTCATCTTGGTATCCCCATTAGTTTCTCTGATGGGAAAGGCACCCTCAATTCTTTCTGTATCTCCTCTGTCATTTCTATTTTCAGCCATTAGGTCAGTTGGAATGGGATCTCCTTCTTCTTCTCCCCTTGTAGGATCTTCAAATATCTCTGGTTGACCTAAGGGGTCCTCCAATTCATAGCCACCGAAGAAGAGGGAAGGTTG
Organism: Pinus tabuliformis; assembly: GCA_031772625.1. NCBI lineage: Eukaryota > Viridiplantae > Streptophyta > Pinopsida > Pinales > Pinaceae > Pinus > Pinus tabuliformis. The sequence goes on from CM062806.1 coordinate 116,838,446, forward strand.
GTTGTTTGAAGTGGTGGGGGTATTTGGTAGAAATTTTCCCAAGCTATCGCTAATCCTACGAGGCATGAAAGAAGAGTTTTTGTTTTGTTTTGTGTTTTTTCAAGCTTTGAGAATAATTGCAGAATTGAAATCACAAACTGAATGGAAACTAACTATTGAATGAAATATCACTTGTAGAATGGAAAAGAAATGAAGCTAATAATAGAATGTTAGAGATAAGAAAAGGAAGAAAGAAATCAGAAATCACATCTTACTCAGACACCTCCCCGAAAACGGCACCAAAAAGTGATGAGCACAAGTATTGCAACAAGAATGATGCAACTCCTAGGGCTACCAACTTTAATTTATCAACTTGCGGTTCGTACAAAATTGGAGGTGACAATGCTTTATACACAAGTAGATGCAATGGGTCTGCTCTTTGTCACTACTAAGATGGCGATAGACCACTATGGTTTTTCAAACTCGACTTCTATTGATCTAGAAGAAGCTTGATTACCAATGAGAAAAATGGAAATTTGCACTAAAGGAAATCTTTTCCACTGCAGTAAGGAAAAGACTAAAATCAAATGATTAAACACACCATTCATCTAACTACTAAGAGGATTTTCTTCAAAAGTGTGCTAGGTTAACATGTGTGTAACCCTACTGTCCTAGGTATATGCAATTTGAAACATCCAAACATTCTACTGTTGTGCATGTAAATGAACAAAATAACTCTTTTTCCTTTTAGTCTTTTTCGTGTGAAAATGTGAATGTTAACTTCTCTTGGTGATGTGGCAGGTGGATTAGGGATGATGTGTTGCAAATAATACTGAGAGGGGTGGGGGTGGGGGGGGGGGGGGGGGGTGAACCAGTGTTAGCAAATCAATAACTTTTTCATTTCCATAATTAGATTCATATATGCTACTTCAGTGAAGGGAACTTGTGTGTACATGCAACTATATTTAAGGCAACTAGCATATATCCAACAAACTTATGATTCAGTTAATTCATCATATGTTGATCTTTGATTAGTGCATCAGAACTTCATTAACCATATAAACAGTAACTAGGTGCAGTAAAAATAGAACATACCATCACACATAAGAAACACACATGAACACAAAGATTTAAGGTGGAAACCCAATGCGGGACAAAAACCAACTACTATTGTCTTCTTTAATATAAGAAAAACCTGTTTATAATCTTGTACTGGTGTAGACTCATACCAGTACGTAGGCACCCACCTGCAAAAGGCTACAACCTTCTCTTGTTCTCCAACTTCTACTGGAAGGGAGTTACAACCCCCTAGCTCTTGTACTAGCCAATATGTTTACTAGTACGTAGGCACCAACCTACAGAAGGCTATGACCTTCTCTCTTCCTCTAGGGAACATGTTTCATAAATTTTCAAACTGAATACTCCTAGAACACAACACCATAATTTGAAGGTCACATTTCATCCAATTTTCATACTAGACCCATTAACAACATTGAAGCTCAAAATCAATCACAACTGCAATACCACCATCAAATACATCTGTATCAACCAACCGCTGAAACTCAATCGTCAATCTCTAAATCAACCACAACTAAATCAATCAATCACTGAAAACCCATCATTACTGAAGAAAATCGTAATCAATCAATCTGAACATTCAGAATACTTTCATCATAACACAGTCACCAGAACACGAAGCAGAACCCAGAACTATGTAAAAACCACTAGAACCAACTGCAAATTCAAATATCATATTTCATAATGTATACACTACTCTGATGATCCGAACCAGTGTGTATACGTGCTTTTAACAAAGTGAACTAGCGTATATGTGTACAAATATTAATTCATAATTTTGCAGCTATTCCCGACTTTAGTTAGACACAGATCATAACATTGACATAACAACACATGCATCAATATTCAAATCTAGACTATACATGATCAAACAACATAATCATAATTCATTTCAAGCCTTAAGATCCGATCCATCATTAGATCTTATCCCTCATCAACCGCTAAGGTTCATCCTTGGTTCATATCAAGCAAAGCACCATAAGCCGATAGCCTGCATACTAGATCTCACACTTCATCAAATATTCAATCCATGCACACTTTGGCCTAATGATCTTCTCCTCCTTATATAGTTTTAGGCCTTTCTCAATACCATGGACCAAAACCACTTAGGACCAATACCTTGGACCAAATACCTAGGGTCAATACCTCAGACCAAATACCTTGGACCAATACCATGGGTCAAAATACCTTGGACCAAATACCACGGACCAAAAGCTTAGTTTTCCAACATATACGCGCTTTTCCTTTTGTGAAAGTGTGAGTGTATGTATACGCGACTTGTATACATTGAAGTTGCATGCAAATGCAGCTTGGTTAAGGTGAACCTATGTATGCCTCTCTTTCTTCATTCTGTGTACTCTGATTTGTAACTCTGTGTTGTTAACCTGCTGTACTATGATCTGTCATCTGAGTGAGTTTCCATTAAGGACAACACCTGTATCATATGCCAACAATCTCCCCCTTTGGAATTGATGGCAACAACAACACCAAGTCACTCTCCCCCTTTAACATCAAGGGCAAAGAGCGAACCAAGATATTCTCCCCGTTTGTACATGTTAACATGTACTAAATTGTCCATGCTCCCCCTGAGCACATGCAGGGTCTGCAAAAATATTTTTCAAAAGAATAACATGACTCTACAACTCAACTAGGTGAGTATGACCTTCCTATCACCAATGACTCATACATACATCAATCTACCAACCAAGTGGGGATACAACAATTTTGACTCATCCAACCAACCAAGTGTGGATATACCAAATGTTTATACATGACTAAAATAGAAATTATTACATCATCCTTCCCATGCAAAGTGGGGTTACAAATTAATTCTTTGCATGAACTTTACATCAAATGATTTACATGACTTTTATGACAAAGACCAGCAATATAAACAAGACCATGATAGTCATCAGAAACTATCGTACACCATATATGATCTGCACCATAAGCATCTGTGAACAACATCCAAACTTGTAACCTGCAATAACACCATTCTCTTGGCCAACCAACAATAATATGTCACTTAAGTAATCATCCATGAATCTGATTAGAATACCAATAATGTGACCCCAAGTATCATCTGAGATTTTAACATAGCAATATGTATCATTTAGCCACATAAGAATCATCACCAAATACTTCTAACCATAATGCCAAAAATGCTTTATTAGAAGTATATTCTCCCCCTGAACCTGTGCCAACTTATGAGTACCAACACATACCATCATCAAACAGAGCAGATAAGTGACTGAACCATATCAAACTCCTTTTCCTTAGTCTGTCCCGCTGCTTTTTCCTCAGAACACCATATACGCGACTGTGCAACATCTAACTCACGTATATACACAACTTCTCTTCATAATAGTTGCGTATGAAAATTGGAATACTGAAGTTTTACACTTTCATCTTCCCCTGGGTCTGTTATGTCTACAAACTGAGCTATGCCACATCTTTCTAACAATAATTACATCTTCTTCAATACCTTGGATTGTGATGATGTATGGTCCTTTTCATTTGGTGTCCGAAATTTTCTCTTGCATTCCTTTACTTTATGACCAAACTTGTTACACACATATCTTACATGTTTCATATTACTTTTATTGCAATCAATAGCTTTGTGACCAAACATATTGCAAGGAAAACAATATCCCTTAAAGTAACTGGAACGTGATGATATTTCTGTGTGATGGTCTTGAACCATTCTACTTCTGCATCTGGCTACAACATGTCCAAAATTATGACATATAAAACATTCAACATCATTCTTTGAAGGAAATAACCGACTATCACTTCCACAGTTAGGAGTAAAAGATTTTCTTTGAAGAATTTCTTTCCTTGGTTGTTGATGGGGTTGAATTTTTATTTCCTTGTTGAGCATCTCAGATTTTTCATTGGAGTTTCTTACCTTACCTTGTGAACTAGATTCACCTTCATGACAACCAAGACCAGTCTTTATGATGGGCAAACGCTAAACTTTGAGGATTTCATCTAACGTTTCTGATCCTTTAGAAAATCTAAGATTCAGAGTCTTTGTCTTTTCAAGTTCTTTTCTTAGACTTACTACTTCACATTCTAACACTTCATTATGTTTTTCCTTTTCAATGAGTTGATGTGTCACTATGTTTATGACTGTATCTTTTTTTGCCAAACTGATTTTAAGTTGACTGATTTCTTTAAGGAAATCTTCCTTTTCTAAGGTATTATTTTCATATGCCATGAGTAGTTTAATTTCTTGATCATCTTATTCACTATTGGACAAGCCATCACTATCATCATGAGTATAATAACTTTTATTACCTTCTTCAGACATCTTTCCTTTGTTATGAGGGCATCTAGCAGTGTAATGACCAACTCTACCACAAGAAAAGCATTTGAAAGGTAGCTTACCTTTGAACCTTCCAGAACCCTGCTGAAGCTTCTTGACAAAATTTACCTCATCTTCTTCTTCTAAAATGTGTCCCGATTCATTGAGTTTTTCTTTTCCCTTTGTTGATGCTTTAAATGCGGCTTCTCTCATATCTGATGGTCCTCCTTTTCTCATCTCAAAGGCAGTTAATATTTCGTGAAGCTGCGTCATAGTGATATTCTGCAGATCCTGTTTTTCTTCTATGGCAGACACTCTGGGTTCAAATTTAGCAGAAAAAGATCTCAAAAATTTCTCAAGTAAGGCAACTTCCTTAATTTCTTCACCCAGATTCTTCATACAATTGACAACCTCATCTATACGTAGGAAGTAACTAGCTATGCTTTCATCACTATGCATCTTAAGGGTTTCATACTGAATTCTGAGAGTTTGAAGCTTAGCACGTTTTACCTGAGAGTCTCCTTCGTAGCTCAGAATGATTTTGTCCCATATTTATTTGGCTGATTTGAGCTGCATGACCTTGAAAAACTCTGATTCTGACAAACTTCCCAATAAAATAGTGACAGCTTTGGCATTGGTTTCATATTCCTTTTTACCTGCCATATCTGTAGGAATTGTTGTTGGAAATGTATATCCTCCTTCCACAATTTCCCAGACATCTGTTCCAAGTGATTGTAGATAGGTTGTGGTTCTTATTTTCCAATAAACAAAATTTCTCCCATCGAAGATTGGTGGTTTGATGGATCCCATGCTTTCTTGATTATTCATGTTGATGGATCTCCCTTCAAGTGATCAAGCTTCTTCTGAAGTGTTAGCACCTAAATCTGCCTTAGGATGAAGGAAGGCAAAAATTAGGGTAACCACAAACCACGCTCAGTCTGGTAGCTAGCCCTACCAGAACAGGAGAGGGCTCTCTCCGCGTCACGCTCAGTGAATATATGATCAAAAACGGTCTGAGGTGACTTACAATACACTGTTTACCTTAGGCTAGTAAGTGGATAGGGATTTTGGAAAATATTTTATGAAGTGACTGAGCTTCTGGGATGTATATGGGATTGGCACTCAACAAAGAACAGAGAATCGAATATGAAGGCACAGATTATTCCGTGAGGCAAAGTAGGCGGCAAGCGCAGCAATTTCGGCTTAAGGCGACGTGGAATGGAAATATTGCTGAAGAAAGTGAAAAGGGCATGGTCGCATGAATCCTTTTCAACAGAAGAAAAACACTGCACATGAAATTTTCCCACAGGTAGAGCAATATAAATTGAATTCTAGCTAATCTCACTTAGAAAATTTCACTGAAATGAGACATGAAATGAATTATGAAACATAACAAGATACATATGGAACATAAGAACACATTTACTACACTCACAACCACAAGAATCTCATGAAACAGAGCCGCTGCCTTTCATTAATTCTCTATCAAAAATACACAGTGCAGAAACAAAGTTTCTTTCCCACAGTCTCCCAGAAGTTACAAGCCAACCAACCCTTTGCAAATAAAATGTATACAATATAAAGAATGTGTGGAGAAGAGATGGAATGCCCAGGGGTTGGGAAGTTACTCAAATCATTTCGAAATGGAGATGGAGAGCCAACCATCAGCTACAGGTGCATCGCTCTCAAGCATGACATTTGGCTGTGGTGACCCTTTGCATTCTTCGCCACTTGGATAGATGCCCACCTGGAGAGAAAACTCTTTAAAAGCTGCCTTTGGTGCCAAAAAACCGAAGAGTGGATGACCGGGCCCACTTGGACAAGTCGCGAAATGGGAGCAATTTGGCAGTTTTTTCCTCTGTGCGCCGCGCCAAATTCTCTGTGCATTGTGCCACTTTAGAGCTTGTTTTGGGGCACTTTCAGGTGTCCAAAATGTACCCAATTGGGCTTGTTGGAAAGCCTGTCCTATCTACTTTCTAACCCCACTGGAATTTCTCAATTTGGTTCTCATTTTCCTCTCCAAATCTTCATTCTCCCAAGACTGCTTTCTGTGTGTCAAAAAAGTGGCAGAGAGGCCATGTTTGGGTGTTTTTTGACCTTTAGGAGACCCAAAACTTATCAAAATTTCTTGCCCAGACACCAGTAGACGTATTTTTTTATGATGAATCCAAATATGCAAGCCGTTCCTCGATTGGAGTGCTAGAATTTTAGCATCGCACCAGTGGCGCGGCGCACAGGGAGGAATTTCCTGTTTTGTGCCCAAAAAATTTGCCTGTGACCAAAATTTGCCCAAATTTTTTGAAATTTGGGCTGGAGGTTCCCTATTAAGTGCTATGCTATGCCAAGGAAGCCTCAGCCAAGATTCAAAGCCGATCTTGCTCCTTTGCCTCCTTTGCCTCCTTTGCCTCTTTTGTCGCTTTGCTCAATTTTGCCTTAAGGCTCCTGATTCTTGCTTTGGAACTCATGTTTCGGGCCTGGTAGTGATGAGTCATGCACCTCAGCATGTCTTTCTCCCTATTTTCTTTGTCCAACAGCCTCTCCAAATGCATGTTGACCCTCTCAAGGTTGGACTCCCGGTCTTCATTGATTTCTTGCTCCAAAGATGTGAGCGGAACCCTTCTTCTTTGAGCAGCTTGGCGATGCTCACGAATGTTTTGCAGCTCCATGATCGCCTGCTGATCCTCTAGTTGCTTATTTCTCTGTTCCAGGTACTTCATGTTCCACTTGGCCCTCTCCAAATCAAGGGACAAGGCCTCAATCTCTGACTGTTGTTCCTGGATGACCTCTCTAAGCTCCTCATTTGTTGGCTCTGTGTCGGTGTCATCATCGTGGAGGAGAACAAACTCGGTCTCTCTTTCACCTGATGGCTCTCCCGAAGGCCCCTCATAATCTGATGAAACTTCTGATGCCATTACTACTGTTTGTACCCTGAGTCTTATGCTGCCCTCTGAATCCAATGAAACTGGTATATGCTCTGAAAATCTGTCACCAAGGGGACAATAAAACAGGGGAGTGTTAGGAGGGGGATGATGAAAAGGGGAATAGGGGTTTAAAGGAAGAGATTTGTCAGGGATTTGGGAGTGTTTTTGGGTATAGTATGTGATGGGGTAGGGTTTAATTTTATTGAGGTAGGGTTTGGATATTTTGATCCATAGAAATAAAGGGAACAAATGGATATGATTACAGTGGTGCTAGGGTGATGGTAAGGGGAAAATGCTATAGGGAAATTAGTTGATAGGGGTGGGGTAAAATAATACTTCAGCAACAATGTCACTGTAGCAAAACCCTAGTTTTTTTATTTTCTTTGTGTATTCCTTTGTTCATAAAAAAAATTTGGCATTGGATTTATACTCATCAAAACCGTGATATTCATATCAATTTTAATGCCAAGAGTGAAGGTATTTTCCCCACCTTTCAAGTTTGATAGGCATTCACAAAAATTTTGGGTGATTTAGTGGTTTTTTGAGCTTATAGGTCTGTGCGCCGCGCGCTCTGCCCAGTGCATCGCGTGCTCTGAGTGCACCGCGCCAGTGGAAATTTTGCACTGAGGTCGGGATCCCAGTGCGTCGCGCGCCCTGAGTGCGCCACACCTCTTCATGTGTGCGCCGCGTGCTACAAAAATCGCGCAGTTTTGCTTGGAAGGATAGGGGGAGGGTTTTAGTGGTGGATTTAGGGTGGGTTTCTTAGGAAAATGTTGAAGGGGAGATGAGAAAGATGAGGGGTGAGGGGCCAAGGGGAGTGAAGTGGAACCTTGGTGGCATCATCACAATCTTGCAACCCCATCTATCTTTTTTCTTGATGATTTTTTCATGGCTGACCTCGTGCATTTGGAGTACCATTTAAACATCTTATAAACACCATATCATTGACAAAATTGATGGACAAGAGGTATATAAAGGCCTACCTCTCAACTTGATAGATTTCACCAAGAAATTTGAGGCAATTTGGAACAATTTCAGGCCATTTTTTTTCCCTGTGCACCGCGCTCTCTGTGTGCACCGTGCCAGTGTAAATTTTACACTGGAAAACCTCTCCCAGTGCGTCGTGCCAGTGTAAATTTTACACTGGAAAACCTCTCCCAGTGCGCCGTGCTCCCTCTGTGCATCGCGCTCTTTTCCAGGTGACTTTTGGAGGCCTTCCCGGTGTCCAAATTGGGCGCAGGATAGCTTGTTGGAAAGGTATTTGAGTATAATTTCTAACCCAACCAGAATTTTTCAATTTGGAGTTCATTTTCCCTGTCAAAAATTAAATCTCCCAAGACTGGTCAAAATGTGCCAAATGAGGCTTCCTAAAGGTAGAGTGTTGTTACAGTCAACTTGTGAATGCCTTCCTCAACTCCAAATTGAGCTTATGATAGCTCATTGGAAAGCTATTTGTGTCTAGCTATCATTTGACACATCAAGAAAGTCATTTGGCCAACTTAGCTAGGAGAAAACTTGATTTTCCCAAGGTCACTTTAGAGGTTCATCAATTCTCCTGAGGCAATTGTATTTTTGTCATTTCTCTAAAACCATGACACCTGTGTAAAACGTGAAGGAGGTTTTTCTTCCTTGGCCTGTTTCAGACAGAAAAATCTCTCAGTTTTCATAAATTCATCTTTGATTGCTCAGAAACATCATTTGAGTGAAACCTACCCCGATGTGTGGAACAAGGGATTTGTCGAAATGAAGCGAAATGAAGGGGATAGGGAGCTTCTAAATTCTTCAAGAAATTTTGGGAAGTAGAGGGGGATGTTAGAAATTAGGGGAAAGTGGAATCTTTGAAATTGAGTGAGGGGAGGGGTCCAAAAAGGCAAAAACACAGGTCCAACCTAGAAAATTGCCAGGTTGTAGCAAGAAACTAGGGTTTGTCCGAAAATGAGGAATTTGGGGGATCTCAGTGATGGAAAGTATTTGATAATGTACTTTAAGGATAGGGGAAGGTGTATGAACATCCGGATACAAGTTTTGCCGATGATTTGGCCATCCAAGAGAAATTGCCTTCAAAACCCTAGGAGAGGGAAATGACCTTGCCTAGGCGCAACTGAAGCATGAACAAGGTGTAAAATGACCCAGTGGGACTTGACATGATAATGAAAACTCTCTGAATGATGGTACACTCAGCTGGACTGTGACATGGACCGACATTTGGACAAATTTGACAAGGGTAAAATCAAACCCTAGACCCAATGCCTAGTGACCAAATTTTGCTTGAAGACTCACTAAAATGACAAAATTTGACCTTGCCACATTAAAATCACTTTGTAAGAGTATGTTTGATCACTGGAGGAAGGCTGTAAAGACTGACACTAACATGAAGGACCTAGTCTAATACCAATTGTTGGAAATAATACTGAGAAGGGGAGGGGGTGAATCAGTATTAGCAAATCAATAAATTTTTCATTTCCATAATCAGATTCATATACACTACTTCAATGAAGGGAACTTGCGTGTACACACAACTGTATTTAAGGCAACTAGCATATATCCAACAAACTTATGATTCAATTAATTCATCATATGTTGATCTTTAATCAGTGCATCAAAACTTCATTAACCATATAAATAGTAACCAAGTGCAGTGAAAATAGAATAGACCGTCACACATAAGAAACACACATGAACACCAAGATTTAAGGTGGAAACCCAATTCAGGGCAAAAGAAACCTGCTGTTGTCTTGTTTAAGATAAGAAAAACTTGTCTACAATCTTGTATTGGTGGAGACTCATACCAATACACAGGCACCCACCTGTTGAACGCTACAACCTTCTCTCGTTATCCAACTTCTACTGGAAGGAGCTACAACCCCCTAGCTCTTGTACTAGCCGATATGTTTACTAGTATGTAGGCATCGACCTACAGAAGGCTACGAACTTCTCTCTTCCTCTAGGGATCACGTTTCATAAATTTTCAGACTGGATACTCCTAGAACACAACACCATAATCTGAAGGCCACGTTTCATCCAATTTTCATACTGGACCCATCAACAACATTGAAGCTCAAAATCAATCACAACTACAATACCACCATTAGATACATCTGTATCAACCAATCGCTGAAACTCAATCATCAATCTCTGTATCAACCACAATTGAATCAATCAATCACTGACAACCCATCATTACTGAAGAAAATCATAATCAATCAATCTGAACATTCAGAATATTGTCATCATAACACAGTCACTAGAACACAGAGCAAAACCCAGAACTCTGTAACAACCACTAGAAGCAACTGCAAATTCAAATATCATATTTCATAATTTATACACTACTCTGATGAGCTGAACTAGTGTGTATACACGCTTTTAACAAAGTGAACCAGCATATATGTCTACAAATATTAATTCATAATTTTGCAGCTATTCCTGACTTCAATCAAACCCAGATCATAACATTAACAAAAAAACACATGCATCAGTATCCAGATCTAGACTATACATGATCAAACCACATAATGATAATTCATTTCAAGCCTTAAGATCCAGATCCATCATTAGATCTTATCCCTCATCAACCGCTAATTGGTTCAGATCAAGAAAAGCACCATAAGCCGATAACCTGCATACTAGATCTCACACTTCATCAAATATTCAATCCATGCACACTTTGGCCTAATGACCTTCTCCTCCTTATATAGTTTTAGGCCTTTCTCAATACCATGGACCAAAACCACTTAGGACCAATACCTTGGACCAAATACCTAGGGTCAATACCTCGAACCAAATACCTTGGACCAATACCATGGGTCAAAATACCTTGGACCAAATACCACGGACCAAAAGCTTAGTTTTGCAACATATACGCACTTTTCCTTCTGTGAAAGTGTGTGTGTATGTATACATGACTTCTATACATTGAACCTGTGTGTATATGTAGCTTGTCATGGTGAACCTGCATATACCTCTCTTTCTTCATTCTGTGTAGTCTGATCTGTAACTGTGTTGTTAACCTGTTGTACTGTGATATGTCATCTGAGTGAGTTTCCATCAAGGGCAACACCTGTATCATAATGCAAACATGATGGTGAATGGTCAGATGGCTTGGGAGTCAAGTATGGATCTTCTCCCATCTTCCTAGGTGCTTTTTCACAATTCTGCCTCAAAACAGGCCACTACAGGTCAACCTACAGGATGTCCTAATGCCTCCTACAGGATGTCCTAATGCTCCTACAGGATCCTGTTATAGACATTTTTGTGCCTTACAGCTATAAGCATGAAATGTCCATAATCCAAGGGATCCAAAGTCCCTAAACATGTTGTTCCTACCCCTAGAGGAACAAGGCCAGCAAACCACAGCAATTCACAGAAGTTCTCCACCAGAAACTGCTCAAAAACAGTCAAATCAGGGATCATTTCAGTGGCTCCACTGGCCACCTGCGTTGCAAAGCACCCCAGTACACTAGCTAGGTGCGTTGCAACGCACCCAGATGCACTACCAGGGTGCGTTGAGCGGGAAATGACAAATGGCAGGGTCCTTTGTGTGAGGTGTAAAGACTGTGGAAGCTTCCAGAATCTTCCTCCATGACACTTGCCTTGCTGAGTTCGACTAAGTGATGAGTAAGAGGCTCTTAGTCTCCAAGTGGAAGCAAGAACTGATAGAGAGAGAGGACACTAGTCAGATCACAAGCTGACTCATCCTCTCTCCAAACATCTATATATGGATCTCTTCTCCATGAGATCCGGAGGCTGGAATTTTGTTATTGCAAAGAATTGCTGTTGGTTTGAGATTGAGATCATTGGGTGCTTAATGCTTTGAAGGGAGGTGAAGAAAGGATTTCATTTGCTGGGAGGTAGATTCTGGATTGGAACTCTCTTGGTTGTATCTCCTCCCGAACCTTGTTATTTCATCAATAAAGCTATTTGAGTTTCTCCTACATACTGATGTGTCTTTGATGTATGATTGCGTTGGTATGTTTAGTTTATTTCTAATCCTGAACTAGTTATGAATATGAATCTATGTCTTTGTGTAGTTTTCCCCTTGTTTGATCTTGCAGGAACTTGGTGAAGCTGGGCGAGCGAGAAGGCAAGTAGCTGGGAGCTCTCAAAGAGAAGAGAAACCGGATCGAGGGACAAACGGAAGACACCGGTTAGTCCATCCATCTCTCTTCATTCTTAATTCATAAAGGAAGAATACTAGAATAGTTGTTTCTGTTTGTTGCTAAGGCACTGTCACACCTTAGGTGGATAGGATCGTCCTGCATAGGCATTTTTTCCCCACAACAAATTTGCGACTCCGCTGGGGAGATCTGCTTAATCATTTTATTTGTGTCTCTATCATTGTTGGTTTCATAGACTCAAGAGCAGCACTCGAACTGCATCTGCTATTTTCAGATGCAAAGTAGATAACTGCTGCTTTGATCCAATCACTGGATTTGTCTATGATCTGAACAATGGACTCACAAATGATTTGATGATCCTTTGTGATAGATCTTAGCCCTCCTTCAAATCATCCCTTTGATTGTACCTTGCTTGTTGCTTTTATTTGGCCTGAAACCGTTGATTAAACAGCAAACCGTGACCCAGAACCCAGAGAAGAACTCTCGTTTCTGCTCCAGCGCAGGCTCTGTGAAGAGACTCTGCATTTCAACGCAGTTCCCGAGAGGGCCACCTGCGTTGCAATTCAGTTTCTCTGTTATACAGGTGCGCTGATCAGCTTATGCCTTGTGCAGCTGGGGTTCTCTGCTCTGTTTTGCCTTGTTTTGATCTCTGATTTTTGCAGCCTATAACCAGCATAGGTACCTGTCTGAAAACCCCTTTTCTCTGCCTTGATTCTGCCTCCTTTGTACAAAAAGACTGTGAGTGTTTTTATGTGTTTGTGGCGTCATTTACAGTTTTCCACTGCAAGAGTGAAATAGTCATCCTGTAGCCCTTGATTCAGATCTGTTGATTGTGATCTTAGGAGAGAGTTCATTGGCTATTTACAGTTGATTATACGTTCACTTTTTCTTTTGGTTTGAATTTGTCTCTTTTAAGTGTCGAAACAAGTGTCCATTTCAAAAATCGTTAAGTGTTGTAATCTCTTCTACCCTTTTTGATTTCGAAAAAGAAAACTTGTTTGTATTAGTCATTTAAAAGCAAATTCGAAGTTGTGCAAAAACTTTCTTTTTAGGCATCAATATTAAGAAAGCAAAAAACAAACACATGCATTGTGCATTTGCATATTGATAGTTTGTATGCTTGATTTAGGAAAAGTGCATTTAGAGTGTGCTGCTTGCTCTTTGAGAAAAGATGGTGTCTTTCTTTTCCCCTTGTAGCTAGGATTTTCATTGTTGAAAAAAGAGATAAAGATTTGCTTATCATCTTTTAGATTGCATTTAGGATTTATATCTACATCACGTGGTGAACCTCAAAAGGCAAACTTCTAAGAAAGATCAACATAAAATAAACTGAATGAACTTAATAACGCTTTGTAACATAACGCACAACATAGAGGTCTAGGCTAGAGATGTGTTCTGGCGTCGTAAAACCTGGTATCTGTTGGTCTCGCTGATGGTTGGGTGATTCCTCCTGAGGGACCAAAAGTGCCAGTACGGATTGTGCTCCCACGTACCGTCACGTATATATTGGGAGACCCCTATAGGCTTAAAACCTTTATCCTTAGGAAGCCGTGTCGACCGCCCTACTGATCGCAATGCACCGAACACAACATTCAGGAAGACTGACTGCCGTACCGTAAAACGTATTCTGCAGTTTTGTGATCGGTTTGGCACACCCTCTACCTAGATCTCCAGAGCAGTTCCTTTTGGCCTTTTTCAGACTCTATAACGGAAAAAGTCCATCCGAGCATTTGTCACTTCGGGCTCGTTAAAACATCGAAGGAGACTAGAGTCATCTTTTGTTTTTTCTCGACTCTTTAAAACTGAAAAAACAAGTTGTGTCTAAAAGCATCTAAAATTCATTCAAAATCGGAAACATACTTCCCCTTTTTATTTTTAGTTGATCGAGTAATCCGCAATCGTGGAAGAAAGTCAATTTAAACCCCGTCATTCGCGGAGGCTTACGAGTCAACCATCTTTATCTCCGGAATCGAAGCCAATACGGACAAAGCGAACTCGCTTAACCGGTTCCAAATCTCCACTTAAAGTTAGAACAAGTGTTCCGACGACAACAGAGATTCTGGTTACTCCAAACATTTCTGGAATCCCTGCCTCTATAGAAGAAGTTCAACAGTCACAGAGGGACAGTGATAATGATCCTAGTTTGAGAGTGAACACTTGTGTTACCGAACCAGTTCCATCAGTAACCGGTCCGGAGAGTCTTACTCTTCAAACATCTGTCGCTGTCGATTCAACCCCTTCTTCGGCACCAGAAATATTTTACGGACCTGACGGTATTCCCCTTCCACCTGGTCTGATTGCGATTGAAGAAATTGTAGAAGATCCTCCAGCAAGTACTCCAACTCACTTTGGGGTCGGGGTCACTCTATATCCTTCATCGGAAGTTAGTCTACCACTAGCGGAAGTTCCTGTAGAATCGCTAGGGAATCTCTTGGATAGACTACAAATGTCTAAACAACCGTCAACATCTAGGACTGTGGCACCTGACACAGTGACAACAGAACTCCCTGCTGTCACTCCGACAATGTTCGCCGGCATACCATCTGTCCCGACTAGCTCTCAACCGCTAGAAGGAGCCCACTCAAGGGCTATTACGACAATATGGTCTGTTCCCGTTTGCTCCTCCGGAATAATACCCGGCAACTCTTATGTTGAGACTCAACAAATTGATCCATTTGGAGGTCAATTTGGGCAATCCGGTCCCCAAGGGCAAACAATCCCCTTCAGTTCCGGATCACCACCGTATGGGGGGCAGTATGCCCTTTCATTACCCCCTCCGGGAGGTTACCCATACGGGAGTTCACAACAAAGTTCAGGTTACACTGGAATTACTTCAAGTGGTTGGGTACCTATGCTACCTCAACAACCAAGGGTTGTGTATTCGATGCAACAGTGTGTACCTATGTCGAACATCCCAACTACACCAGCTATTGTGACAGTGTCACAAGTTCAAGCGCTGCCTATTGTATGCCAACCTCAGATTTCTCAGGTTGTAATGCAACAGCCCCTTGACCCTGCGACTCAACCACTATCGCCAACTAGTGGGGCGACACAGGTCCAGACGAGTACAATTACCCCACACCTTGGTCCAATGGTTAGTATGGTGCAATACCAACAACCACAATTCCAACAAGTATACCAAGGCTCTAAGCAGCAGATCTTTGCCAACAGTGGACAACCGTACATTCAAAACGGTCAAAATCAACCATTTTACAATGGTCTTGTCCACCAACCTTACCAGTCATACCAGCATCAACTACATTATGCTGGCATGCAAAGACCAACTGCTCAGGCGATCCCATCGTATCCTGGGTATGCTTCGCCTAACCTGAGCCAACAGTTACCATTCGTGGAAACTCTAGAGTTACCGGATTTACACCGGTTAACAAACTATCCAATTGCTTACACCCCTTGGTGGCCAGCGATTCCGCACAAACTTCCATCAGATATTCCTAAGTTTAATGGAAATCTGGGTGAAGATCCATCGAAACATGTGATGACATTCCATCTATGGTGTTCATCTAACACCTTAAATGATGATTCGATAAGACTTCGCCTCTTTCAGAGGATGTTAACGGGTCCAGCGGCAAAATGGTATATTGAATTACCTAGAGCTTCGTTCAACAATTTCAGTACCTTAGCCACAACCTTTTTAACCCATTTTCAATTACCTATAAGGTATGAAACGGGAACGGAAATCCTTACCAACTTCAAACAGACAACGGCCACTCACATATCTGATCATATACATGAGTGGCGACGTCGTCATAGGATGGTAAAAACATACATTCCCGATCAGCTATTAGCTGAATGGTTTATCAAGTCATTACTTCCTACCATCACGGAAGATGTGGCAAAGGGGGGAGTCGTAACAGAAGAGCAAGTTATCGCTCATGCGCAATATCTGGATTTGGTCTATACCCAGTCCGACACGCTCTACAACAAAATACCTGACGCCCCTAGACCGGAATTCTCAATTCCTCCTCCTCCTAAATCAAACAATGACTCTCATGCCGGCAATGGCGTGATTGGCACGACAAACGTGAAACCGACAAAGGCTGCATCCAAGAAAGCCCGTAAGGTTTCAGATCAAAATGCAAAAGACGAAGTTCTTGCTTCGGAAGTAAATGCCGTATCAACAGATAAGGGCAAAGAAACCAAACAACCAGGGAGCAAGAAGAAACAAAACAAAGGGAAGAAGAAGAAACAGGATGAGTCATCACCTGAAAAACCTTCTTCAAACCCTCCTGGAAATAGGAAACCCCCTTTCGGGTGTCAGATATGTGACGAGGACCATTGGACAAGAGAATGTCCATACAAAGCTGAGCTAAAGAAATTCTTTAAGAGTCCGAAAACCTCAGCAGTGTTAACAGATCCGTTTCCAAATCCAGGAACAAATCTGGTTGATAGTAGAGATGCTTCCCCGTCTCAAGTGCTAATGTTGTCGGTTTCAAAATAGCAAAATGATGCTTTGATTTCGACAAGGAACAAAGATTACGGGAATCCGCAGCTGTCGAACAACAAGGATAAAGATCAACCGAGTAGTTCGACAACAACTTCGACGGAAGTTGTAATGCCACCAATAATACCTGAATTAACAATAAAACCGCCAAAGGGAGTAGTACACAAGTCGACATTTAATCCTCGCGCTAGGGCAGCGCAACATTATAACATAGTGGAAGATTTGGCCCAATCGCCATCCGCTATGTCGACTCTTGAAGTACTACAGAATTGCCCATCCCAAAGGTAGGCTTTGTTATCAGCTATCGGTGGGGTTGACCCAAAGGATTCCAATCTTGTATCCTTCGATCATAAAGGATACGATCCTCAGTTACCAGCTCAACTAGCTTTCCTTATTCAAGTGAAAGCCCTCAACAAAACCGTTCATCGAACGATTATTGATGAGGGGGCATCCACATGTATTATGTCGATGAGTTGCTGGAAAACTTTAGGATCTCCAACCTTGTCGCGATCTTCGACAACATTAAAAGCATTTGACGGACGATCGTATACCCCATATGGTATCCTGAATAACTTGAAAGTTGAACTAGGAGGGAAAATGGTAGAAATAGATGTCAAAGTCATTGATGGGAACCTTGACTACAACATCCTACTAGGAAGACCATGGATCTATGCCATGGCAGCTGTCGTGTCGACCTATTTCAGAAAGATTGCATTCCCTTTCCAAGGAGGGATTATGATCGTCGACCAGCAAAACTTCCTCCCTAACGGTTCTCAAGTTACGGGAAGCATTCCAATGATCCATGGAAGCATCCATTCGCTTCAAAATATTGGAGTAGGCCTACTGAAAGACCCCGTAATAATGGTAACTTTCGCACTTCCACCTCCAATCTATATAGGAGATATAGCATTGGTAGGAACCTGCAACATGATATCTTCGACGCAAAAGATTTCAGAAGACGATATTGACATGGATCATGCAATGGTTTTGCCCCCAAGCCCAATGGAAATATTGTAGCAATCAATGTTCCTAGCCTGGGAAGCAAACCCAAATCAACGCTCATCATGCGTTTGGGTAGATAGGTCTAGAGAATATGGTACCCCAGTAGATCCTTGGTCGCGAGTGCATGTAACCGACGAAGAAATCATACAATCAATGTTGATTGAAGGGGCACCATGGAATGATAGCCACCATCGTTCCCTTCTTCGGGATTGTGAAGAAGATACTCAAGATGACCTTTATCATCCTTCAGTCTTTGAATTCCTATCAAATACTGTAAATACGGTGGATTCCAAGCGAAACCTATCCAATATTGAAGAGACTATCGCCATAAATATCTCGATCAAAACATATGTTGTAGAGAATATTTATGTTGGCAAATGTTGTTCTCCTTCAGAACTGGAAATATATAACGCTCTTTTTCGCGAATTCAGAGATGTCTTTGCTTGGTCATATGATGAAATGCCAGGCATCGACTCGAGTATCGTTGAACATGAAATTAAGATGTATCCTGATGTCAAACCAGTAAGACAACGGCTTCGGCAGGTGCACCCCATGAAAGCCGCTGCCATTAAGGCAGAAGTTGAAAAACTTCTCCATGTTGGATTCATCTACCCGGTTCCTCTAACCGATTGGGTATCGAATATTGTCCCTGTTATGAAAAAACAAGGAACAATTAGAGTGTGCGTCGATTATAGGGATGTAAATCAAGCTTGTCCAAAGGACAACTACCCTACACCCTTCATCGACCAGATAATTGATGAATGCGCCGGATGTGAAATCTTTTCATTTATGGATGGATTCTCCGTGTATAATCAAATAAATATCCGCCCACAGGACCAGTCAAAGACTGCATTTATTTGTCCATGGGGCACATTCGCATATCGAAAATTACACTTTGGTTTAAAGAACGCTGGGGCAACGTTTCAGAGGGCAATGAATTATGCCTTCCATGACATCAAGAACATTGTTCAACCATACCTCGACGACCTTCTGGCTCACTCGCGAAAGCAGACTGATCATCTGCAGCATTTAAGAGCGATATTTCTACATTGCCGACACTACAAGATACGACTCAATCCACACAAATGTGTATTTTGCGTCAGTTCTAGTCGTTTACTTGGCTTTGTAGTCTCCAAAGATGGGATTCGTCTCGACCCCTGTAAGGTTCAGGCAATCATAAATTTGCCTCCACCTTCAAATCTGCTTCAGATTCAGAAACTCCAAGGGAAAGCAAACTTTCTGAGGAGGTTCATTCCAAATTACGCAGAACTTGCTAAAGGTTATACTCATCTTTTAAAAAAAAAGGAAGTACCTTTTGTCTGGGATCAGGTTGCGCAAGCTTCCTTTGATGCTTTGAAAGATTCCCTAGTAAAAGCATCATTAATGTATGCCCCTGACTATCAAAGAGACTTTAACCTGTATCTGGCTGCAACGGATACGACCATTGCAATGGTTTTAGTTCAAGAAGTCGATGGAATTGAACATCCAATATATTATTTAAGTAAAAACTTAAATGATACATAAAGCAAATATTCTTACGTTGAAAAGTTAGCACTCGCTGCTGTTCAAGCGATACAGAGATTTCGACATTATGTCCTCTTTCGGAAAACTACCATTCTATCAGATTGCAACCCCATGACTTATATATTGTCGCGACAGTTGCTGGGGTGCAAATATTCAAAATGGATAGCAATCCTGCAAGAGTTCGATCTGGAATTTGTAAAATCTAAATCGAAGAAAGCTCTAGTTTTCGCAGAATTATTATGCAATCTCCCATCATCGTCCAACGATGAAACATCCCAAGAATCAATCATGGACGAAAGTTTGTTTATGATATCCACAAGCGATGAGTGGTATGGAGATATAATTGTTTATCTCCAAACCCAGAGATTTTGGCCAAACACCTCTCACTCAGAACAAAAACGTATTCTATACCAAGCAAAAGACTACATGATCATCGGTGATACACTTTACCGTCGTGGTGTCGATACAGTTCTGAGAAGGTGCCTCACCCATGAGGAAGCCGAAAAGGCCCTGAATGAGTGTCATTCAGGCGCCTGTGGGGGGCATCAATCTGGATATGCTACAGCACAAAAAATCTTATGAGTAGGATACTTCTGGCCGACCATGTTCAAAGATTGCATAACCGCAGTCATAAGTTGCCATGCTTGTCAAATTTTTGATAGCAAAACCAGAAGACCACCCGCTCCGCTACATTTAATAGTAGCTGTGGGGCCTTTCGCCAAATGGGGCATCGATTTCATGACATGTAACCCCACCTCGACCGGGGGGCATGGGTATATCATAGTCGCGGTTGACTATTTTACCAAATGGGCCGAGGCGATGCCTACATTAGATAATACTGGTGAAACAGCTGCCCTATTCTTTTTCAATCATGTAGTCGCCAGATTTGGCGTACAACAGGCCATAGTTACAGTTCATGGATCGTATTTTCGCAATCACATGATGGTCGAATTAGTTGCCAAACTAGGGTTGTCTCACGACAGCTCTACCCCTTATTATCCGCAAGCTAACGGACAAGTTGAAGCGATAAAAAAAGTCCTGAAGCGCATGCTGCAAAGGATGATTGGGGTTCACAAAAGAAGATGGCACCTAATCCTGTACTCAGCTTTGTGGGCCTACCGAACATCGGTAAGGAATGCAACTGGATTCACACCTTTCCAACTGGTGTATGGCCTGGAAGTAGTCGTACCAATCCAGTGTGAAATCTCGTCTCTTAAACTCGCAATTGACCTCCTCCCCGGAACTTCGGAAGAAGAGGCTCGTTTCTTGGAGTTAATCCAATTGGATGAAACCCGTCGTGACGCCGCTTTGGCTAACGAAGCCCATAATAAACGAGTCAAGGCGCAGTTTGACAAAAATGTCAAACCCCGTGTCTTCTCGGAAGGTGACTTGGTCTTGCTTTACGACCAAGAATCCGATAAATTGGGAGCTGGCAAATTTAAGTCTTTATGGATGGGCCCCTATATTGTTAAAAGGGTGTTAGCAAAAGGAGCCTACGAGTTAATGGATTATGACGGAATTCCACTGGCGCAACCTTGTAACGGGTTGTACCTCAAGCGTTACTATGCATAATAGTAACCTGTATGCTTTTGTTATATTTTTGTTTTCGCTAAAGTGTTTATTTTGGTCAAGTAATCCACTTTTACATTTATTGCAGATGTCAAACCCATTGGAACCATGTGTTGGATATGCTGACGGAGCGAGTCGTAGTTCGCGGAACCTATCCTCCGCAGCCTGGGCCATTTTTGATCCAAGTGGCGAGTTAGTAAGTTTCAGAGGTGTATGTATTGGTCAATCAACGAATAACATCGCTGAGTATAGCGCGTTGATAGAACTACTCTCTGATGCCATCACCCATGGTATACGCCGACTAGTTGTCAGGCTAGACTCACAACTCGTAGTACTACAACTCACTGGTATCTACTCTGTCCGAAATCCAGCTATTTATCGCATGTTCCTAAGGGTTAAGATTTTGGAAAGACAGTTTGATCTTATTCAATATCAACACATTTCCAGAAACTTAAACACATTAACCAACTCATTAGCAAACTATGTGTTAGATAGACATTTGCAAAATTTATAAAAAGAAACGTATCATCAATGTTTCACATGTGGATCATATAAACCAAAATAAAACTCCGAAAATAAAAAATGTATATAGCTGTTTACGGTTTACATATAATGTTCTGTAACCAAGACAAAATCGGTCACATGACCCAAAAACTCAAAACGCTAGGGGGCACCCTAGTCTAATGATGCTCGTGATAGCAAGTCACGACCTGTGCAATCATGCGCAAGAGACGAGTCCATCGTCTAGGCACACCAGTGGTATGCCACTGTAACTGCAATGACAGCTCGCCAATCCTCACATCTGGAATACCAAGAGTAAGGCTCTCAACCTGCTCCTACACAGCTGTAAGGGTCTCGGCTACATCGAGGTCACGGAGAATAACTCTTCCGGCAACCTCTCCTGCTGGGATGGCGGCTGGCGCTCTCAATCGAACTACTGGATGAACAGGACCAACATCTGCATGTACACATGAGTTTGATTAAAGTCTTGATAGAGTAAAGCACAAGAACATTATAAGCAAAAACAGTAAACAGTGATATGGTCAGAGATTTTACCAATAGCACCCCACTGCTCACCAGCCGGCAGTACTAAATCTGGATCACCCCGGAAATCGATGCCAACATATGGATACTCGGCATAAAACATCTCCTGACGATCGAACCACCTGAAGAAGGTGTCAGAAAACGAAATCTGAGACTGGCCTGCATGCCTAGACATGTGGTCAACCCATCTCTGCATACGTGGTTCAGTAGGAGAAGGTAAGTCGAGTGCAATGTACTGAGGCTGCATCAGTGGTATCTTCTCCAAGGCAAAAGCGGTCAAGATAGAACCGAACCCAAAGTTCTTCAACCGCCCGTTCTTTACCTTGGTCAATTGTTCTTTCATCACATGAAGCACTGCATCGCACCAGTTGAACACTTTCGGTTGGAGGCACTCCAAGGCATGCTGCATATAGGATCTGTTAGCTACATGAAGGGACGCACTACCGGCCATCCTACCAAAAGTAAACAGGATAGCCCTAAGGGGCCTGTCAGTGACATCGTAGATGATGATCTTGCCGTCTTTACTCGGCTAAGATCCTTCCCTGCAGTACTGGCGGACATAATCTCTCACAGAATCACTCCCCCGGACCGAACTTGACAAAGAGATGGGGGCACCTCGCCTCGACAAACCAGTCAAGAAATAAATGTCCACTGCTGTCAAGGGGATAGATTTGCCCCTAATTTGGAAAACTTGGTGGTTAGGATCCCAAGCATCGAGCAAATATTGCAGTAGGTTGATCTGCTGTCTCATGCTAGAAATGCAGAAGAACATCAGCAAGCCACAGTTCTGCAGCGCGTTCACTGTAACTGGATCATGTAGGGCAATCATGTCCTCTTCTTCATGTTCTCGTTCTCGCCATGTAAGGGTCATTTTGCTCAAAGATCCCTGCAAAACAAACAAGAGAAGGAGTAAGATCCTGATTTTGATGGGAAACAGGCAAAATTTTCATCAAAAACTGTGCAACAAATTCCTCTTTTTCGCCCAACGCACCTACAATGGTGTTCCACCTGTGTTGAATGTCAAACTGCCTTTATACTGGCCAACATTCAGCGCAGGTTTCGATAGGGACAGGGTGCGTTGATGGCAGAACGAGCCCATCAAACCCCAGGGGCTCAGAAAAACAGGAAAAGAAGCACAGAATGCAAAAAGGAAACCATGAAATGAAAGAGCTCGGGTTTAGCTCCTACCTGGTCCAGACGGCGCCGAGAATCGTCCACAGAATCTCCCGAAATCAGCTGATGAAAATCGAGGGGGAAAAGCACCTCCAAAGCTCCAACAAACCAAGTTCAAATGAAATGGTAAAATGAGAGGTAAAAACACTTTTTAATTGCTTTTCACGTAGTTCAAAGTAAAATATTAGTGTTTTAGTCTCATTTTCAAACAAATATTGTTCATTTCTGACTAATTTGTTGAAGCAGTTGAATATGCAGTACTATCTCTGAAAGAACAAAGCTATTAATCGTAAAAATCAAAGCAAAACCATATAATCGAGCAGTTTTAGCACACAGTTCATGCTCGTTAAAAAATAAACGCAAGATCCGAGCAGTTTTAGCACATAGTTCATGCTCGTTAAAAAATAAACATAAGATCGAGCAAATGTTTCCACCTACGTTTAAGCTCGTTAAAAAATGAACTATTTCGGTAAATGACCACCGTGAATGTAGTACTTCAGCCATTAAAGCCTTGGTCGTGTTTTGCCCATCACCTCCACTTTTCTATTGGCCGATCATTCACCTCCATTTGATTGTTTACCCATTTTGAGGAACAGCTGCGAAGAGTGATTTCACTAGCCATCCTTGTGACACTATCGTGATTTGGAAATTCCAATCCTTCCCTGGAATCAGCTGCTACCCATCTTATCACTCGTTCCTCAAAAGATGAGTCTTCTTTAAGCTCTTTTCATCTGACTCGTAAAATATGAAAAGATTGCCGAGTTTTGGCCTTCCAGCTCGTTAAAGCGACCAGAAGTGCTATCCCTCCTCTAGATTTTAATCTTTTTGGAACTGAGGGATTATTGCACAAAAAGATCGAGCGCTTGTTTTGTTCGGCTCGCTAAAGATATCGAAAATTCATCCCTTATGTATTGTTTTATACTTTTTTGGACTTAAGGGATTAAATGACGAAAAAGGACTTTTGGAGTTAACTTTACGTACCTTTTCAGACTCTCTAAAAATGAAAAGGACCGAGTTGTCTTTGTCGCTAGACTCGTTAAATGCATTAAATAGCGACAAACTTGTCTTTAGACGAGAACGAGTTTCACTATCGCTAGGCTCGTTAAAACATAGCGATGGGTTTGCCCGAAGGGCAAATCATAGAACAAGCATATGTTATCCTCCTCAAGCTTGACAAAAATAAAGAGGTACTGGTCAGCAATGACTGGGGAAAAATTGGGAGAAACTCAAAGAACTTTGATGGTAGCAAGTCGCTCTTGAACATGACACTTTCCCTTCGTACCACAATCGGATTGGGTTGTTTCATTCACCGGTCACATCACCATGGTCTCGCCATACCATCCATATTTGGGGTAAATGCTACCAATCCATCGTATAAGTGTCGCCACATGTTCAAGAGAAGTCATTCAGAGAAGTCACCTGTGTCCCATCCACTACCATACATTATACTCTTTCATGACCGCCACCCTGAATCATATATC
The DNA here is from genome assembly GCA_031772625.1 of Pinus tabuliformis. Taxonomy (NCBI): domain Eukaryota; kingdom Viridiplantae; phylum Streptophyta; class Pinopsida; order Pinales; family Pinaceae; genus Pinus; species Pinus tabuliformis. The sequence continues at coordinate 116,863,102 of CM062806.1, forward strand.
ATCAGATCGTTTTCACCTCCGTCAAAATCATTAGCTCTGTTCCATGTCATTGATGTGGGATTCATCAAGGCCCTCCTTTGACGGATCGCTTCTTGTCGACCTCAGCTCATTATCCAAGAAGTTGATCTAGGAATACCCCCTTCAGTACTTTGAAGCTTGCATGCCTCAATGGCAATTTTCTCACTTCCGGCGACAGGTATACATCAATGACCTTCGACCAAAAGATTTTGCGTGGTGTTCGACGCCAAGTCCTCTATTCATACCACGTGAATTGTACTGCAGTACCTTGAGGGTCATCATCATTATCGGTGATTCCTCTCGCGCTTGTTAACAGTTTACATCATTGACTGGTAATCAAGCGATGTCTTTCCATGTTCGACTTCAAGACAATTCTCACATGGATCGACTTGTACTTTAGAGTGAAGATCGGACGAGATTGAAGACCCCGGATCTAGTTTCATCCATCCGGGCTGCAATATATATCCAGGAAAATAAAGACATGAAAATGTACAGCTTTGCAGCACAGTTAATCATCCTACCAAAAGGATGATGGCTCTATCAGAATCATTAGTCTATCATCAGACGATTGTCTGTACTATGTACATGAAAATGAATTTATAAAGCTAAACATGGGAATGCCCGCCTCAGCTAGATTATGAAAAAAGTATGAAAATAATGTATTTTATTGTATTTATTACAGGTCTCCTCCCGACATTGAAAGAACTTCAGATCCTCCTAATAAAGCATTTCACCCGATAAACGACCTCATACTTTAGGGGGCAACTGTTATAGACATTTTTGTGCCTTACAACTATAAGCATGAAATGTCCATAATCCAAGGGATCCAAAGTCCCTAAACATGTTGTTCCTACCCCTAGAGGAACAAGGCCAGCAAACCACAGCAATTCACAGAAGTTCTCCACCAGAAACTGCTCAAAAACAGTCAAATCAGGGATCATTTCAGTGGCTCCACTGGCCACCTGCGTTGCAAAGCACCCCAGTACACTAGCTAGGTGCGTTGCAACGCACCCAGATGCACTACCAGGGTGCGTTGAGCGGGAAATGACAAATGGCAGGGTCCTTTGTGCGAGGTGTAAAGACTGTGGAAGCTTCCAGAATCTTCCTCCATGACACTTGCCTTGCTGAGTTCGACTAAGTGATGAGTAAGAGGCTCGTAGTCTCCAAGTGGAAGCAAGAACTGACAGAGAGAGAGGACACTAGTCAGATCACAAGCTGACTCATCCTCTCTCCAAACATCTATATATGGATCTCTTCTCCATGAGATCCGGAGGCTGGAATTTTGTTATTGCAAAGAATTTGTTATGAAACCAGCTCACAAAAAGATAGAAAAGAGAGATCCACGACTTAGAATTCAGCCTCTTCGAGGGGGCAACCTCCTTTACATTACATAAATGAACAATTCTTGGATGATACAAATGACAAAACCTCCTTTCTATATATAGGAGTCTAAGGAGTCACCATGTAATCCAGCCGACCTAACAATAATAATATAAAGCCACAAAAATAAAAATAGAGGGATTCTATGGGGCACAGAAATAACAATATGGGGGTAATAGGGGCACAACAATATAAATAAGGGGTATAACTACAATAGTAATGGGGTAATCACTAGTATTATAGGGACCCAACATGCCCCTCTCCTTCAAAAAAGTGTTGTCCTCAACGCTTGAGTAGTTCTGGATACTTCTGCATAAAATTCTCATCCTCCCATGTGGAATCTTCAGCGGATAAGTTCTTCCACTTGATAAGATACTCTGAAATTGATCGATTTCGTAGCTGTCGAGTTCTTGTTTCTGTGACTGCTTCTGGTTCCAATATAATTTTTCCTTCCTCATCAAGTTCTGGCAATATTGTTTGAATTGGAAGCTTGTCACCTATAACCTTCTTTAAACATGAAACATGGAAAACTGGGTGCAATCGAGAAGCTGCAGGAAGCTCCAATTTGTATGCCATAGTACCAATCTTTCGCAACACCTTGTATGGACCATAATACTTTGGTGATAATTTATTATCCTTCTTAGCTTGCTTTAGGGACATTTGCTTATATGGTTGTAGCCGTAGGAATACCCAATCACCTACATCAAAACTTCTTTCACTGCGATGTTGATCTGCCTGTTGTTTCATTCTATTTTGTGCCAACACAAGGTTATCCTTTAAGAGTTGGAGGACTTGTTGTTGATGTTCGATGTGATTTTCCACTGCCTGAACCTTAGAATTTTCTCTTAAATATGATGTGATGGATGGTGGTTGATACCCATAAAGTGCCATAAATGGGGTCATTTTTGTTGCTGTATGGAAGGAAGTGTTATACCACCATTCAGCCAGAGGCAACCATTTGACCCATTGTGTCTGTTTATCAGATACAAAGCAACGAAGATATCCTTCCAAACATTTGTTTACTATCTCAGTTTGCCCATCAGATTGAGGATGATAAGATGAGCTATGAGCTAACTGAGTACCAAGACAAGAAAATAATTCTGTCCAAAAATTTCCAGTGAAAATGGGATCTCTGTCACTTACAATAATCTTTGGGTTTCCATGTAGCTTTTGAACTGTTTCCATAAATGCAGTAGAAACTGTACTGGCTTTAAATGGATGTGATAATGCACAAAAGTGTGCATACTTGGTAAGTCTGTCAACTACCACCATGATGACACTCTTTCCCTCAGACTTGGGTAAACCTGTGATAAAATCCATTGAAACCTCCTCCCAACGTTGGCTTGGAATGGATAAAGGTTGTAATAGACCCGGTGTCTTAATTGTTTCAACTTTATTTTGCTGGCAAACCAAACATTCTGCCACAAACTTTTGAATATCTGATTTAAGGCCATCCCAAAAAAATTCCTTCTTAACCCTGTGGTAAGTTTTTAAAAATCCTGAGTGCCCTCCTAAGGGAGAAGTGTGCAATTCCATAAGAATCTTTTGTTTTAGCTGGGAATTCTTACAGAGGTATAAGCGATCTTTGTACCATAACGAATCATTTTTCCAGCTAAATGTATCAGAAGTACTGGAATCTTGTTGTATCTTTCGAATAAGTGCCCACACTTCTTCGTCATTCTTCCATTCCTCCCTTGCTTCGTTTATCCAATCTGGTTGGATAATAGAAATGGCACACAACAATGCTTCCACATCCTCATCCTTTCTTGAGAGTGCATCTGCCACCACATTTTGCTTCCCTTTTTTGTAGATGATTTCAAAGTCATAACCCAACATCTTTGTGACCCACTTTTGTTGCTCTTCAGAGGATAATCTTTGTTCTAAAAAGTATTTAAGGCTATCATGATCCGTTTTTACCTTGAAGTGTCTTCCCATTAGGTAGGGTCGCCATTTCTTAAGTGCATGGAGTATTGCCAACATTTCCTTCTCATAAATAGCTTTGCTTAAAAACTTTCCCTTGATTGGACGACTTTCAAAAGCAATGGGTCTTTCATCTTGCATTAGAACAGCACCAATTCCATTTCCTGAAGCATCACATTCCACAATAAAGGTTTTTGTGAAGTCCGGTGTAGCTAAGACCGGTGCTTGGCACATTGCCTCTTTAAGATTTTCAAAGGCCTTTGTTGCTTCCGGAGTCCATGAAAATGAATCTTTCTTCAATAATGTTGTTAGAGGTGCTGCTATTCTCCCATAATTCTTAACAAACTTGCGATAATACCCTGTCAACCCAAGAAATCCTCGCAGATGCTTTATGGATGTGGGGATTTTCCATTCCTTAATGGCTTTAATTTTGCTAGGGTCTACCTTAACTCCTTCATGAGATACAATATGACCCAAATATTCCACCTCCTGGACTCCAAAGAAACATTTGGATCTTTTTGCATATAATTGTTTCTCCTCCAATAGTTGTAGCACCCTGTCAACATGTTCAACATGATCCTTCCAAGACTTGCTGTAGATTAGTATATCATCAAAAAATACTAACACAAATTTTCTAAGGAATGGTTTGAAAATTGAATTCATCAAACCTTGAAATGTTGAAGGTGCATTGGTAAGGCCAAAAGGCATGACCAAAAATTCATAATGACCCTCATGAGTTCTAAATGCCGTTTTTGGAATGTCTTCAATCTTCATTCTGATTTGATGATATCCCGAACGAAGATCCAACTTGGTGAAGTAAATTGATCCATGCAATTCATCTAGTAATTCATCAATAACAGGAATGGGGAACTTATCTTTAATAGTGAGCTTGTTGAGCTCCCTATAATCTGGACACATGCGCCATGATCCATCCTTCTTGTGCACCAATACTACTGGAGCTGAGAAAGAACTTTGACTCGGTTGAATTATACCAGCCTCTAGCATTTCTGCAACCATACGTTCAATTTCACTTTTTTGGACATAGGGATATCTGTACGGCCTGATGTTTGGAGGAACACTTCCTGGAATCAGATGAATAGCATGATCATGATCACGCATAGGTGGGAGACCCTTGGGAGTCTCAAATACCTTGGAATGATTGTCCAAGACTTTTTGGAGATCTGGAGAAATAGATGATTCCAATGTGGAAACATCTAGCGAGCATAATTGTGCAATTACACCTCTTTGCTCCTTTTTTAGAAGCTTTGTCATACCATTAGAGCTGATTATCTTTCCTGGTTTCCCTGCAATACCCCTTAATTCAACTTCCTTTCCTTCCGAAGAAAATTTGATGAAAAGTTCTTGAAAATTAAAAGCTATTGTACCCAAGGATTGTAGCCATTGGACTCCTAGTACAACATCCGCACCTCCCATTGGAATGGAAAGCATTGGGCTAGTCAATACATATTCTCCCATGGATAGCTTGATATTATGGCACTTTCCAGAGCAATTTATTGTTCCTCCATTTGCAATCATCACTTGACACTCTGGTGCTGGATATAGGAAGCAATTCAATTCTTTTGCTACCCTACAATGAATAAAATTGTGGGTGCTTCCTGAATCAATCAACACTATTACCTTTTTTTCTTGATTTGTCCTTCTATCTTGATGGTTTGAGGAGTGGTAATTCCCGCCAATGCATTACAAGATATGGTCGGATTTATTTGTTCTTCATCTAGGCTTTGTTCCTGGAATATATCCTCTTCTTTTGACCTTTCTTGCTCCTTTTCTTCTTCCTCTTCACAATCTATGTAGAATAATTTCTTCTCAGCACACTTATGACCTTTTGTGTATTTGCTATCACAATTGTAACAAAGCCCTTTTGCTCTTTTTTCTTCCAATTGTTGTGGTTTCAACCTTGTAGGTTGTGGAAGACTATGGGCAACAACACTTCCGTCTTTATAGTTGTGAACGGTATGCTTCCTAGTTGCCATAATTTTGCTTTCCATTTTTCTTGCTAACCTGAATGCCTTCTCTAATGAATCAGGTTCCCAAAGGCGCACATCATGTTGGATATTATCCTTTAAAGACCCTATGAACACATCAATCCTATGCTCCTCTGGAATATCTTTTACCCTTATGTTCAATTTTTGGAACTCCTCAATGTGCTCCATTATTGAACCCTTTTGTTTGAGACTTATCAATTGGCTAAAAAAAGTGTTGCTTTTTGTATCCTCATAATGTGCTATCAATTCTTCCGTAAAAATTGCCCAAGTGATAAATTGTTTACGAGAACAAAGCCATTGATACCATACAAACTGATTTGGTTCCAAATATAAAGTTGCCATACGTACCTTTTGTGGGTTTTGCACATTATTGAGATCGAAGAATTGCTCCATCTGTAATATCCATGTGGCGGGATCCTTGCCATCAAACTTCCTCATATCGATTTTTGGAACATGGTGAGTCTTCGATCCAACATTAGAGTCTATGGAATCATGATTAAAATTTCTTTTGTTCTCATCATGAGTTTCCTTTACTACCTTTTCACCATTAGTGACCCTTTCTTGTAGCAACTTCTTCAATTCATCCATCTTATCATCCATGCCATCAATTTTAGCGTCCATGCCATTCACCTTAGCTTCCATGCCATCCATCTTAGCTTCCATGCCATCCATCTTAGCTTCCATGCCTTTTATCTTAGATTCCACGCCATTTACCTTAGATTCCATGCCGTTTATCTTAGATTCCACGCCACTTATCTTAGCTTCTGTTAGCTTTTGTGAGCGTGACATTTGTTGCACTTGTTCTTGTAATTTTGATATATCATGTAGCATTTCTTTCTCTTCTTCATGAGTCATGCTAGAGCTTTCAGGTTCCTTACTAGGTGTTTTCATTTTCTTTCCTCGGGGCATCAGTTACCGATAATAATGCTTTACTATGCCCTTTGAATTCCGTTAAACCAAGCTTACACAAAAATTTAAAAGAAAACTACACACCTTTTTTCACTTTATAGAAGCCTGCTATTGAATCTGATGTATCTCTGTAATTTCGCATCATCCAGTTCTGAAATTGCTATCTGTAGTAGCCTTCTGCGTCCTCTTTCCAATGCCACAAGTCTGAGTCAATTTAGATTCTCCAAGGAAGAGTTATGTGAAATCTCCCACAGTGACTTGCTTTTAGACTGGTTCAGTAGAGCGAACTTGTACGACGTGCCACGAGTCACTGTTACAACCTTTGAATCTAAAACTCACCCACAAGAAACTACAGTCTGTCCTATTTCTGTACCATTTTACGAAATTTCAATCCGATCCTCAGAGAGAGAGTTATGACGATTTTCCCCAGGTCACCTGTTTTGAATGTAATTCAGGAGTCTGCAAAAAGGCCACATTCCTCAGATCATATCTCCAAAAATATCGCGCTAAAAGCTCTGAAATTCGGACCCAAAGTTCAGCGCCAATTCTTCTCAAATGGGTTTTTTTTGCGACTTCTGAAACGTTACAGAAAAAAAGTTATAGCGAAAATGCCATGATGACCTATTTGGAGCAGCGAAACCCTAGAATCCAAAGCTCTGATACCAAATGTTATGAAACCAGCTCACAAAAAGATAGAAAAGAGAGATCCACGACTTAGAATTCAGCCTCTTCGAGGGGGAAACCTCCTTTACATTACATAAATGAACAATTCTTGGATGATACAAATGACAAAACCTCCTTTCTATATATAGGAGTCTAAGGAGTCACCATGTAATCCAGCCGACCTAACAATAATAATATAAAGCCACAAAAATAAAGATAGAGGGATTCTATGGGGCACAGAAATAACAATATGGGGGTAATAGGGGCACAAAAATATAAATAAGGGGTATAACTACAATAGTAATGGGGTAATCACTAGTATTATAGGGACCCAACAGAATTGCTGTTGGTTTGAGATTGAGATCATTGGGTGCTTAATGCTTTGAAGGGAGGTGAAGAAAGGATTTCATTTGCTGGGAGGTAGATGCTGGATTGGAACTCTCTTGGTTGTATCTCCTCCCGAACCTTGTTATTTCATCAATAAAGCTATTTTAGTTTCTCCTACATACTGATGTGTCTTTGATGTATGATTGCGTTGGTATGTTTAGTTTATTTCTAATCCTGAACTAGTTATGAATATGAATCTATGTCTTTGTGTAGTTTTCCCCTTGTTTGATATTGCAGGAACTTGGTGAAGTTGGGCGAGAGAGAAGGCAAGTAGCTAGGAGCTCTCAAAGAGAAGAGAAACCGGATCGAGGGACAAACGGAAGACACCGGTTAGTCCATCCATCTCTCTTCATTCTTAATTCATAAAGGAAGAATACTAGAATAGTTGTTTCTGTTTGTTGCTAAGGCACTGTCACACCTTAGGTGGATAGGATCGTCCTGCATAGGCATTTTTCCCCACAATAGATCCCCCGTATTCCTACAGGATACAACTGAGAGCAAGAGGAGGGATTTGGAAGGTGGTGTAAGGCTTAGGGAAGTTGAATGGTGAGAGAAATGAGGCAAAGAAGTGGTTAGGACTCCTTCAGATCTCAAAACAAAGTTTGTGAGATGGTTGGATGTGCTCAACAAGCTTAGAGAAGTATTCTTATGGAATGATGAATTTGGTGAGGGATTTAGTGGAAGAAGTGATGATCATGGATGGATGAGGTTAGGATGTGGTTGTTGGTCATGAAATATCTCCACACTTCTGAAACTCCTGCACTGCATCAATCATTGACATTTATCCATGAATCATGTAAACAAGAAGGATTTTCAATGAACTAAAGAAAATAGAATTTCATTATCTAGTTGCCTATTCCATGCTTGGGAAAACTTGCAAAATAATGTGAAATATTTATGAGATTTAATGCAGGTTTGAAGATATTAGAAATGACACTTAAATCCTATTCTTGAAAACTAGTAAAATTTTGGCCTAAGTAACAGAAAACACTAAATTCCAAGAGAAATCAGAATTTTGTCTTTTTGGGTTTGCATAGTAGTTCTTTCGTCAAACCATGGTCCCTAAAGGGAGGAGTGAGGCCAAATCCACCTATTAACATCTTTTTGATATTCCTTTATCTTCCTAAGCTACTTCTGAAGCAATGCACAAATGGAAGCAAACTAATCAAATCCACAACTACTTGTAATGAAATAATGATAAAGACAATTCATCCATCAATCTATGAAATCAACTAAGCATACAAATACAAGAGGAGGAGCCTTTGTTGCTAGAGTTGGTCCCTAACCCAAGAGCTTCAGCCCTCTGAATCAACTCAGTGCTAGATCAAGGAAATGCTCATTCTCATTATCAAATCAGAAAATTACATAACAATGTCTTGAACTCGAAAATGCTTATGCTCTTACATCAAAAATTTGAATCATAATGAGTCTCTAGGCCTCCTTATTTATAAAATTGAAGTCTCCAATGACTTCATTAAATATAGGTAAGCTCGGCTCGCAAACACAAGATGAACTGGCTCTTTAAATATCACTAGCTTGGCTACTTTTTGATCTTCATGGCTCGGCTACTTGCAACTCCGAGCTAGTGTGATTTGATGGAGGAATATTCGAATGAGTGACGAGTAAATGTCGAGGATCTATCTCCTACAATCTCTCCTCGTCTCATTCGAGTTTATGCCCTTAATTAGCCAAAATTTCCATGATTTTCTCTCAAAAACCTACAATCAATGCACATTAGTCTACTAGGCATAACATATCACTTTTACTCATCTCGTTAAGAAAAATATAATCAAAAGATGTACGAAATTATGAGAAGAGTTGATTTAAATAAGCTAGGAGGTTTATTAAGGTCCATATAGTTATCCAATGATGAGGCTCATCAAGGAGAAACTCTAGGATATATAAATGACAAGATAACTTATGCCATTTACTTCATCAGTAAGAATCTGTCGAAAGCTAATCTAAACTACACAGTGACTAAAAAAGAGCTCCTAGTTGTTGCGCATTCATTGAATAAATTTAGGAATTACATTACTAGTTACCAAAAATTGTACATATTGACCATGTTGTAGTTAAATACTTGATGAATAAACTTGATGTATATGCTTGGATTATTAGATGGTTACTTTTATTGCAAAAGTTTAATTTAACTATTATTGACAAGCCTGGCAAGGAGAATGTTGTTGTATATTGTTTATCCAAATTGACTTTGCCTACAAGGGTGGAAGGAATGGTTGATGATCATTTACCAGATGAAAACTTATTCTCCATTTCTGTTCTCTCTCCATGGTTTGTTGAGATAGAAAATTGCTTGGTGTCTGCATAGTTTTCACCATATTTGTCCTCCAAGGAAAAGAGCAAGATCGTAAGGAAGAGCTCTCCTTTCACTTGGATTGGGGAAAATATATTCAAGCTAGGCCCAGATAAAATTCTAATAAGATGTGTCGGGGAGGAGGATGTGTTATCGGGAAAACTAGTGTCCATTCAGAGTTGCTAGTCCCACTAAGACAGGTAGCTATCTTAGAAACAAACAAACTAAAGTTACTTTTGTTTTCCTTTATGAGAAGTAGATGAGAGAGAAGCAGAGAGTACCGACCTCAGTCTTTCACTTGGCTCCTTGCTTGCTTCCTTTCCCCTCTGATAGATCTTTGCCGCTCCTTCCTCACTTGTCCCGCTTCAAAGAACACCTGTAGAGTCAAAACAACATATTACCATCAAAGCATAGAGATCTACAATCATAAATAATATAGGATCAGATATATATTGACCATACAAATACATATATCAATTCAACATTCAAAGACATACAAGAATATGGAGGAAAAATCAAATAGCTTTATTGATAGAAGTAGTAGAAGAGAGGATTACAACCCATTGGTTTGACCCAGCATCATCCTCCCAGCATGAAAGCCCTTCTTCACCTCATGAAAAGCTAGATCACCCAACACTATGATGTTCCACAAAGAAACCAACAACACTTCCTTACGAGATGCAAAATTCTATCCTCTAGACCTCTAGGATGAGGGATCCATATATAGATTTTTGCAAGTGGGTGAGTTAGCTTCTAGGATTTTGATTAGTGTCATTTCTCTGATAGTTCTCAATCCCACTTGGAGATTTCATGATCTCTTACTCATCCTTGGGCGAATTTAGAGAGGCAAGTGTCATAGGAGAAGTTTCTGGAAGATTCCATGATCATCCACCTTGCAAACTGTCTCTGCCATTTGTCTACTCTCACCCATCTCACCCCATAGAAGGCCTTTTCAGTATGCATCGCACCCCCCGTGTGCATTAGGTGAGATGCATCGCACTTTTACCATGGAGCAGGTGAGATGGTCCAGTTTTGACTAGTTCTGAGCAGTTTTTCATGGAGAACTTCTAGGAGATGATATAATCAGCTGACCTTGCTCCTTTAGGGTATGAAACAACAATTTCAGGGACTTGGAAACCCTTGGTTTATGGACATATGTGATTGGGGTTGTCTATAACAGTTGCCCCCTAAAGGCCCACGGGGCTTTGGATTGACAGTGAATGGGTGCGTTGTTAAGGCACTCCTTGCGATAGGTCACCGGTTCAAATCCCCGTGGGTACGTAGGTTAGTCTTAACAAGCAAAAAAAAAAAACAGTTGCCCCCTAAAGCATGAGATCGTAAATCTTTTGATGTCGGGTGAAATGCTTTATCATGAGGATTCGAGGTTTTTCGAACTAGAAGGTGACCTGTAATAAGATACAATACAATACATTATCTTCATAATATTTTCATGATCTAGCTAAGGCGGGCATTCCCATGCTCAGCTTTATAAATTCATTTTCATGTACATAGGATAGACAACCGTTTGTGTGGCATACTGATGATTCTGGTAGAGCCATCATCCTTTGGCTTGGATGATTATCTGTGCAGCTATGATGTACATTTGATGTCTTTATTTTCCTGAATACATCGCAGCTCGGATGGATGAAACTAGATCCGGGGTCTTCAAACTCATTCAATCTTCACCTGAAGTACAAGTTGATCCACGTGAAAAGATGTTCTGAAGTCGAACATGGAAAGACATTGCCTGGTTCCAGCCAATGATGTAAGCTATTAACAAGCACGAGAGGAATCACCAATTATGATAATGACCCTCAAGGTACTGCAGTACAATTCATGTGGTGTGAAAAAGGGACTTGACGTCGAACACCACGCAAAATCTTTCGATCGAAGGCCATTGATGTAAACCTGTCGCCGGAAGTGAGAAACTTGCCATTGAGGCATGCAAGCTTCAAAGTACTGAAAGGGTTGTTCCTAGGTCGACATCTTGGATAATGAGTTGGTGTCGACAAGAAGTGACCCATTGTAGGAGGGCCTTAATGAATCCCACATCTACGACACAAAATAGAGAAAATGATTTTGTGGAGGTGAAAACGATCTGATGATACAAGGTTCAAGGTGGCGGTCATGAAACAATGAAGCGTGAAGGTATTACAGTGGATGAGACACAAGCTAGGTTGGTGAATTCTCTGAGCGAATTCTCTTGAACATATCGGTGATACTGAAATGGATTGGTAGCGTTAACCCCAAAAATGGATGGTACGGTGGACCAATGGTGATATGATCAGTGAATGGAATAACCCAACCCAACTCAATCATGGTGACAGAGTGAATGTGTCATGTTCAAGAGCGAATTGCTACCAATAAAGTTTCTTCAAGTTTTCTTCCCAATTTTTCCCCAGTCATTTCTGACCAGTACCTCTTTATTTTTGTCAAGCTTGAGGAGGATAACATATGCTTGTTCTATAATTTGCCCTTCGGGCAAACCCATCGCTATGTTTTAACGAGCCTAGCAACAGTGAAACTCGCTCTTGCCTGCATGGACAAGTTTGTCGCTATTGTTTTAACGAGTTTAACGACAAAGATAACTCGGTCCTTTTTCAATTTTAGAGAGTCTGAAAAGGGATGGAAAGGAAACTCCAGTATTCCTTTTTCATAATATAATCCTTTAAGTCTAAAAAAAGTATAAAATAATACGAAAGGGATGAATTTTCGATAGTTTTAACGAGTCGAAGAAGACAAGTGCTCGATCTTTTTGTGTAATGATCCCTCAGGTCCAAAAAGATTAAAATCTGGAGGAGGGATATCACTTTCGATCACTTTAACGAGCTGGAGAGGCCAATTGCTCGGCAATATTTTCATATTTTATGAGTCAGATGAAAAGAGCTTAAAGGAGACTCCTTTTTTGAGGAACGAGTGATATTTTCGGGTAGCAGCTGGTTCCAAGTGAGGTTTGGAACTTTTCAATCACAGTAGTGTAAAGAAGATGGCTAATAGAATCACTCATCACAGTTGTTCCTCAAAAGGGTTAAACAATCAAATGGAGGCGTATGATTGGCTAAAAAAGAGTGGAGGTGATGGTAAGAACACGACCAAGGCTCAAAAGCTGATGATAATGTGATCGCAATGGTTATTTACCGAAGGTGGGTTCATTTTTTAATGAGCTTAAACTCTGGTGGAACATATGCTCATTGCTAGGTTTATTTTTTAATGAGCTTGAACTTCGCGTTAAACTACTCATGCCAGTCGTATAATAAGGATGTCTCATCAATACATTCATTTTTTAGGGAGCTTGCCCCATTCGAAACTTTGCTCCAGATCCTTTCACTATGCAAGCTAGGAACGACCAATCCTACGAGTTTAAAGGGTTAAGAACCTACAAACTAAGAAAATAAATGGTCGCTTTTCACTTGCATGCAAAAAGGTTTGCATGCCCCGAGGTATAGTGAAGTACAGTTTCCAGATTACCATTCAATTTGCAGACAAAACACTTGTTCTATCAGGAAAGGCATACCTTCTGATGGAGGAATATTATTCCAGTCTAATCCCATTTTCCTAAATGGATGGGTGTGTCAGACTAGTCATATTCCTATGCAGAAACCTACCTTATAACTGGGGTTTTCCTACCGAAGAAGACCAGGGAGCATGCCTCCTGGGTTTTAGTCACAATCATCGAATCACTCACGCTCATTAGGTGGACCAACTAGAGATTGATGAGACATTCCTTGCATAAAAAGACCAGATAAGGATGGCACTTGACTATTAGCTATGTGTTGACCGGGAATGAAAGTTGGTCTACGAGCTGGACCACTCTGCCTTCATGCGGAAAACACATCACTCGAAAGAGTGAGGAAACAATAGCTCCCATGCTATAAATGTAGTCATGCCCAAGGAGTAGATTGTAATATGAAGGTCCGTGGACTACCATCACATTCAGATAAACGGTTTTCCTTCTCAAAGTTATAGGAAAATTTGGAAGGATCCCTAATGGTCGACTGGTTCCTTTGTCGAAGGCTGTCAGATTTCGCATCTCAGGCAGAAGCGATGGCGAATGAAGCGCTTTCCAAGAAGTTGAGGAAAGGATACTCATAGAAGCCCCTTCATCTATGATAGTACCGACCATGACCATTCTATAAGCTTGTACTATGATTCAGAATGGTACATTAGATGGTAGACGGGGTTTGCCTAGTAGATTCCAGTCGAAGGAAATGACTAGGTTGCTTGGAGGTGGGACCTGTTAGAGTCGGTCTAGTCATACCTCCGTTAGAGATCAAAAACTCTTTGTTGCATTTCATTTTTAGGTGTCTCGCTCAATTCACTAAGTTGTATTTCGCTATGGGCATGCCATAACCCGACGGAAGGACCTTGTTATTCATTCCCCTCATGCTTTATCCTGCTGGCTTAGGTCTGTTGGTCGAATCAATTTTCAAGTCATTTACAGTCCTGTTTGATGTCTAGGTCAGCAAAGAGTCATTTCAGTCATTAGGTCTAGGGTTTGGTCTTCAGAGTGTCAAATAATGCCAGTAGGCCATGAGGATGTCTCCAATAAGTTTTCAGTTCAGAATTTTCATCATCAATAATGGTTGAGAATGATTCTTCTTCAAAACTCTGTTTTGAAGAAGAAATCGTTAAATTTGTTTTCTGTAATGAATATGTAATTCCAAAGTTCCTTCGGTGGTTAAATTCTTCAGGCGCAGCCCTGGTCAGCAATGGTGGCACTCTAAACAGAACAATATTGGATATGGGAACTATTGTTGGATATTTGAATAGATAGATTGAAGTCGTCATTTTTGTGGTTATAGTTCGAAATAGTCTAAATCTCAGACGCCATGGCTGCTCCTTCGCTTTCTACCTCGTTTCAGCCTTATGTGTACTAAAGTCCACAGGCAGTGGCAACACCATTCCAGATATTGGGTGGAGAAGCTTAGACAATGTAGATTATGTTAAAACCACATGAGACAGTCATTGCCAAGCCTGGTACGATGTGCTATATGTATGGATCTATTCAGATGGAAAACATGTTGCCTCCAGAGAATGGAGGCGGTATATGGCAATGGTTTTTTTGGGGAGAATTTTGCAACCACTGCATTTGTGAATTCTGGTTCCCAAGATGGTCTTGCTAGAGTGGCAACACTGTCTCTTGCAAGAATACTTCCGATTGATTTGGCCACTTTTGGTGGAGAAATTATTTGTCAGCGAGATGCATACCTCTGTTCACTTAATGATGTGACAATGTCAACTACGGTGAATAGGAGGGCACGTCCTGGAGTTTTTGGTGGTGAGGGAATTTTGAGACAGAAATTGGTTGGATGCGGCCTTGCTTTTATGGCTGCAAGAGGGTCTGTTGTACAAAAATTTGGCACCTGGAGAAGTACTAGTTGTTGATGCAGCATGTGTTGTTGCTGTGTCAAGCAGTATAGATTCCCACATCAAATATACAGGTCCTGGTATTTTTTTCATCCAAAAGTTTACCATTTCATCGCCTTTCTCAAAGAATAGCACATGCAGTTACGTCTCCAAACGTCCGTGACAATCCACGATTCTTTATTCAAATTGGTATATTCAAATCTATCATCCCTGCAAAATTTGATACAAAGTTTCATCATTCAAGTTCAAAAGTCAGAGGAAACATTACTAAAATGAGTTTGGCAAATTTAAAATTGGAAATCTTCATGTAAAAATCATATCCCCAAACATGTAAAGCTCAAAAAAAGGCAAAACAAAATCGTTTGGGTTGAGCAATGTGAAATTGGAAGAAACTTGGCCAGCGCGGCGCATAGAGCAGGCGGCGCGGCGCACTGGGGAGGCGCGGTGCACTCGGCGCGACCTTTCCGTGCAAAATAACATGGGCGCGGCGCATCCAGGAGGCGCGACGCACTGGGTTTGTGTGCAGTGCACAGAGCTGACAGGCCAGCTTTATACCACCTTTGCCATCAAAACACAAAAACACGCCATTTCTTCGGCTCCAAGTGAAGTTTTATGGATACGCTTTCTAGGTTACATGAAGGTGGATGAAACGAGCTTGAGAAAGGAATTTTCTCCTTTTGGTGAGATTGATAATACAACAACATTTCCTACTCGTACCTATGCCTTTGTTCAGTTCCGTAGTGTGGTGGCAGCTTGTAGGGCTAAAGAAGCTCTTCAAGGGAAATTATTCAGCGATCCTCGGGTGTATATTTGTTTCTCAAAGAATGAATTTGGTATTGTTGAGCATGGTAAGAATTCAATAAATGGCACCTTGCCTTTCTCTCACAATGTTGCTGTCAACTCTGAAATTGGTTCAAAAGTTGTAGAGAATCTCAAACAGGAAAAGAATCATGGTATTACCCATGGAGCATTAG
This sequence comes from Pinus tabuliformis, assembly GCA_031772625.1. Classification (NCBI taxonomy): domain Eukaryota; kingdom Viridiplantae; phylum Streptophyta; class Pinopsida; order Pinales; family Pinaceae; genus Pinus; species Pinus tabuliformis. Next base: position 116,879,037 of record CM062806.1, read on the forward strand.
GCATGCCAAGTCCCAGTTTTAATTCAAATCCTGAGAGAATGCACTCTGGTTCAAACATCAAACTCCTGGGGCGTGCTAATTCTATGAAGACAATTGGTAGCGGATATGATGACATAAGAGCAACACGACTAAGTTCTGATTTGAGAGCTACTAAGGAAGTAAGTGAACTTTCTAAGAATAGCCCAAAGGAGTCCATTTTGGCATACTAATATTCCAGGTAAATCCCGTGGTGGTGGCTCTTATTTTGAGGATATCTGGGACTCATCGACTGATGATATGACAAGCCGGGAATTTAAACGGCCAAGGTTTAGAATCAGAGCCGGGAACTATTTTTATTATTAGAAGTTAGTTTTTTCAAATGGCAAATGTAACGTGGCAGTCAAAGATCGAAAGCCTAAATTGAAATGAAGATATATGCAAACTGCAGAAAGATAGGATTGGATGATCTATTTTCGCCTTCAGTTGTCATTCACAGGATCTACGCCACAGGTTCCGCTTCCTCATTGGTCATCAAACTGATTTCACATGTAACGCTGCTCCTTTTCAGAATAGATGGCCGGCTCTTCAGCTTCAGTTTGTTAATGATGTTAAACGGCTCCCTATTTGTGTCGATCTATTTTCCCACCTCTAAGCTTATTTAATGTATTGTAAATCATTTGTAAAGTGTTGGAGTTTCTGGGAGTAGTGTGGAGGAAAAACCCAGCGCTTTCACTGTATAGTTTTGGCCAGGATATTAATAAAATGATGTAGCTCTGATTCATGAGATTCATGTGGTAGGAGTTTAGCATTTGTTCTTTCTTTCTGTTTCATATGTATCTTGTTATGTTTTACAGTTCATTCATAACCATTTTCAGTTGATTGCTTTCAAGTAAGAAAGGTAGATTCCAGTTTACTGCTCTGCCTTGGGAAGGCATTCATGCTTTGTGTCTTTTCTTCTGTCTGAAAAGGATTCATGTGTATGCCCTTTTCAACTTCTCAACAGTCTTTTCACTCCATATTATTTCAGTTTGATTGCTAAACCTCCTGCCTTTTTTGCCTCACGAAATACTCTGTGTCTTTGATTTAATATCTCAGCTCATGCTATTCTTTGTCCCATACAGCCCAGAAAATTCAGTCATTCATTAAATTACCTCTATCATATCCATTTACTAGCCTAAAATCAGTTCCCATTTTAAGTCATCTCGGTCCCTGTTAGCACCTAAATCTTCCTTAGGCTGAAGGAAGGCAAAAATTAGGGTAACCACGAACCACGCTCAGTCTGGTAGCTAGCCCTACCAGAACAGGAGAGGGCTCTCTCCGAGTCACGCTCAGTGAATAGGTAAGCAAAAAATGGTCTGAGATGACTTACAATGAAATATTGATCTTAGGCTAGTAAGTGAATATGGATACAAGAAACAAATTTTATGAATGACCGAGCTTCTGGGATGGTATGGGACCAACGCTCAGCAAAGAACAGAGAATTTAATACAAAGGCACAGATTATTCCATGAGGCAAGGTAGGCGGAAAATGTAACAATTTAGTTTGAGGTAACGCGGAATGAATAGATTGCTGAAGAAAGTGAAAAGGGCATAGTTACATGAATCCTTTTCAATAGAAGAAAAACACTGAACATGAAATTTTCCCACAGGCAGAGCAATAAAATTGAGTTCTACCTAATCTCACTCAGAAAATTTCACTGGAAATGAACATGAATTGAATTATGAAACATAAAGAAATACATATGAAAACATAAGAGACACATTTGCTACACTCACAACCACAAGAATCTCATGAAACAGAGCCGCTGCCTTTCATTAATTCTCTATCAAAATTACACAGTGAAGAAACAGAGTTTCTTTCCCACAGTCTCCCAGAAGTTACAAGCCAACCAACCCTTTGCAAATAACTTTCATACAATATATATAATGTGTAAGGAAGAGATAGAATGCCCAAGGGTTGGGGAGTTACTCGAATCATTGCAAAATGGAGATGGAGAGCCAACCATCAGCTACATGTGCAGCGCTACAAACATGACATTTGGCTTGGGTGACCGTTTTCCTTCCTTCACCACTTGGATAGAAACCAATCTGGAGAAAAAACACTTTAAATGCCACCTTTGGTGCCAAAAAACCGAAGTGTAGATGAGCGGGCCCACTTGGAGAAGTCGCGAACCGAAATTTCGTGAAACGGAAGCAAATTGGGCAATTTTTCCTCTGTGCGCCATGCTACTTTGGGGCCTATTTTGGGGCACTTTCAGGTGTCCAAAATGTGCCCAAGTGGGCCTTTTGGAAATCCTATCCTCTCTACTTTCTAACCCCACTAGAATTTTTGAATTTGGTGCTCATTTGCCCCTCCAAATCTTCATTCTCCCAAGACTGCTTCCTGTGTGTCAAAAAAGTGGCAGAGAGGCCATTTTTGGGTGTTTTTTGACCTTTTGGAGACTCATACCTTGCCAAAATTTCTTGTCTGGACACCAGTAGTCATGATTTTCCATGCTGAATCCAAAAATGCAAACCATTCCTCATTTGGAGCTCTAGAATTTTAGCACCGCGCGCATAGGGAGAAAAACCCTGTTTTTTGCCCAAAAATTTGTGAAGTGACCAAAAATTCCCCAAATTTCTTGAAATTTGGGCTGGAGGTTCCCTATGGGGTGTTATGATGGGCCAAGGAAGCCTCAGCCAAGATTCGAAGCTGATCTTGCTCTTTTTCCTCTTTTTCCTTTCTTGTTGCTTTCCTCAATTTCGCTTTCAAACTCCTTATTCGGGCCTGTGCACTCATGTTTCGCACCCTGTAACGGAAAGCCATGTGTCTCAGTAGAGCAAGGTCCTGGTCGGCCTTGTCCAGTAGCCTCTCCAAATGCATGTTGACCCTCTCAAGGTTGGCCTCCCGATCCTCATTGATTTCTTGCTCCAAAGATGTGAGCTCAACTCTTCTCCTTTGAGCAGCTTGGCGATGCTCACGAATGTTTTGCAGCTCCATAATCGTCTACTGATCCTCAAGCTACTTGTTTCTCTACTCCAAGTACTTCATGTTCCACTTGGCCCTCTCCAAGTCAAGGGATAAGGACTCAATCACTGATTGTTGCTCCTGGATGATCTCTGTAAGCTCTGCATTTGTTGGTTCTGCATCTGTCTCATCATCATGGAGGAGAACGAATTCAGTCTCTCGTTCACCTGATGGCCCTTCCTCCTGCACTGGCTCCTTACCCCTGCCCTGCTCATGTGATGTCAATGTCGGAAGCGAGGCCCCTTCCACCCCGGGTGGAGATAACACTCGCTTTGCCGCTGCAAATAAGGGTCTACTGCCTCTCTGATAGGTGATGTATACTGGCATAGTAGTAGTCTCATGTCACTCATACTGATGAGATGGGCCACCTATCTCATGATTTGCCTCTGATACTACCTCTGGAGTGCTGAAGAAGTCACGGGAGATGAAGTCCTCTCAAGCAATACCCTGCAATCCCAACTGATGGTCCACCAAAATCTAGATAAGAGCAAAGTGATAAACACTGTTGAGCTGCTGTCAAGGGGTCTTGTGCTGCATGAAATTTTTCATCCTCTCTATGTTCCCAAAAATGAAAAATGGGAGGTTCATCATTCGCACCCTGGTAAAGTGCATGAGCAACCTGATGTGATAGGCATAAAGGCGAGAAAACCTCCCCTCACAACTGAAGTATTTCATGATCAGTTTCATGAGCGGAGCATACTCATCTCTCAAAAATCTGAACGAGAAGACTCTCGTGAGCTGACTCAAACAACAGGCCTTAATGTAAGGCTCATAATGATGCCTCTCCACCTTATTCTTCTTATGCCACTGTTCTCCAATGTTTGGTATGCCTGTTGCCACTGATATGGTTTCGGGAGTCAATGTGAAAGTGAACCCAGCCAAGGTAGACTGTCCTCCATGTAGGTGAAGTGCAAAAAGACGGGCCAACTCATGATGAACTTTGACATTTGCCACCCTCTGACAAAATTCAAAACATGTTAAGTGCTGGAAACATGACATAGCAAGAGGGCATGCCTGCAACTCGGTGAGGGTGTTTGGATCATCTCTAACATGTTTGCCACTCCAGTGATGTCTCCTGGGGGCCTGTTCTCCTGAAGCTGTATCACTGTGGGTCTCCTCCTCATATTCTGATGAAACCTCAGATGCCATGACTGTTGTTTTGTAAACTGAATTTGGGCTACCCTTTGATTATAATGAAGCTGGAGGTTGCTTTGACAATGTGCCACCAAGGGGACAATTAAAAAGGGAGTATTAGGATGGGGAATAATATAATGGGAATAGCGGTTTATAGGAAAATTTTATTTAGGGATATACAAGGGGTTTTGGGGTATTTTGATAGGGTAGTGTTTGTGTTGTTGGCAAGGTAGGGTTTGGGTTTTTTGAGCAATAGGAGAGGGGGAAAGGGAGTATGATTTTAATAGTGTTAGGGTAGTGATTATGGGGAAAATGGCATAGGGGAATGAGTAATAGGGGTAGGGTAGGAAAAACACCTTGGCAGCAATATCACTGTAGCACAAACCCTAGCATCATGGTTTTCTTGATGTCTTCTTGTGTTTGTTTTATAAAAAAAAATTGCATTTGATTATAATCATAAAACCATCGTATCTCTTTCAAATTTGATGCACAAGTGGAGGTAGGTTGCCTACCTTGCAATTGGATGAGCTCCACAAAAATTTTTGAGTGAAATTGGTAAGTTCTGGGCGCTTTGCCCCTGTGCGCTGCGTGCAAAGCCCAGTGCGCCGCGCGCTCTGAGTGTGTCGTGCCAGTGGTGATTTTAAACGGTGGGCAGGCTCTGTGTGCGCCGCGCCTGGTGAGTGCACCGCGCTCCTATCTGTGTGCGCCGCGCGCCCAGAAATTGCCCCATGCTGCTCCAAATCACTCCAACCTTCAACTCACGACCTTGCAACCTTCCTCCAACGCCTTGCTTGCATAATGAGTTTGTTTTATGATGATATTTGTGTATATAGGCTTGGAGGTCATATTTTTAAATTAACTTTTAAAAAAAAACCCACTTTTCTAATGTCTTGTTCAACACCTTTCACTGACTTTAATATAACCCTGATTTTCACCTTTTCTCTGAATTTTGGGCTCAAATGATGAAATTTTCGACACTTTTCGCAGGGATCGCATGACAGAGCATCTGGTCACAGGAATCATGACTGCACCTGAAGGAATCAACTATCGACTCTTTTTGAACATTTTGTCACAAATGACACTATTTGAATTTTCTTCAAAACAGAGTCTTGAAGAATAGTCGAAGTCTATCATCCTGATGATGAAACTCTTCGGATCATTACTTTGCAAGAACATCCCCCTGGCCTACATGGCTTTACTGGACATATTAAAGACCAAATTGATCATTCCCTAGACCTAATGACCAAAAATGACCTTTGTCCGTTGAAGGACCAGACCTTGACTGTTATGGACTTTTTGATTATTTGACACAAAGACATAAGCCAGCAGGAGCCAGACATGAGGGGAAATGACTAGCATGCCCTTCTCCGTCAGATTATGGCATGCCCCTAGCAGAATGCAGCTGAGTGAATGGAGTGAGACACCTAAAAATGAAATGCATAAAGAGTTTTGATCTCTGACGGAGGACTGACCAAACCGACTCTAACAGTCCCTATCGCATATTTTTACTGAGTTTGACCTGGAGAGAGCCCTCTCCTGTTCTGGTAGGGCTAGCTACCAGACTGAGCGTGGTTTGTGGTTATCCTAAATTTTTCCTTCCTTCAGCCTAAGGCAGATTTAGGCTCTAACAGGACCGAATAAACGGTCGGATACATCTCTAACAAACTTCCTTCCTGCGGTAAAGGAATGGGTAGATTGCCCCCATGTTCATTGGAGTCTGTGTTTACGAAAAGAATTTGAATGATGTCGTTCTCATTCTCTTTGGTGACTGTATCATCTGAAGGTAGACCTTCTGAAGACAAGACCGGGTCGACTGTTGTCTCGACCTGTTGACTTTGGTCCGATGCGGACTCAGAGGGTTTATCTTTAATGATAGATGCTTCGACCGACCACAAAGGTGTGTCAGTCGGATTTTCAACAAGTGATGGGCTCGGCAAGAGTTTCTTGTATCCAGGAGGAAGCCGCAGTGGTGAAGCAGGACGGTTATCCAAGACTCTTTTAGCTTCGTCTAGGAAGGGATAATGGTGGATGGCATGATCGCCTTCACACAGTCTACAAGGAAATTTATATCTTCCTTTTTGTCCATTGACTTCATTTTCACTAGTTGACGGTGTACTCTCAACATGACCGTCAGAGGTTGATGACACCGGATTGTGTAAATGAGGAGACCAGTTCCTTAAGATTCGTGGGATGTAAGGACAATCTCAATGATTGTGGTCCCATTTGCAAATGACACATGGAGATTTAGGTTTGGATGGTGCAGTGTGTGTATTTTTGCTAGACGATGTATGGTTGCCCCTTTTTGCCATTGGCTCCTTCTTCTTCTTCTCCTTCCCTTTCTTCTTCTTCTCAGTTACTTGGTTTTTAGTTTTACTAGCTTCACCAAGCGAAGAGGAAGAAGGAGAGGGAGAAACAAACGAAGTAGAAGGTTGGGGGGTAACTCTAGTATCATCTAGTTGCTGATTTGATTGCTCAGGAATCACGGTGCTTTGAACGACAGAGGTCGAGAAGAGCCATACTGGCAAGCCAATTGTTAGTCCTGGAAGGGACAATGTGGCCATATGAGGTGCACCAACATCTCCCCAAGAGGAGAAAGGACTAGGATTTCCCCCAAGGGGAAATCCTTGGTTGGTGGACTCCATTTTCTCAACCTAAGATCAATGAGGGAATAGTGACGTTATTCTGATTAAAATAAATTTTATGATGCTTTGACACAACTTTCTTTTTCAAATTTTAAGAGCCGAGAAAAAGCTAAAGATGACTCTAGTCACCTTTGATTTTTAATGAGCCTGAAGTGACAAGTGCTCAGATGGACCTTTTCTTTTAAGGAGTCTGAAAAGGAATGAAAGTGACTGCTCTAGAAATCTAGACAGAGGGATTACCAAACCAGTCACAAAACTGCAGAATAATTTTTACGACACAGCAGTCAATCTTCCCGAATGTTGTGTTCAGTGCATTACAATCGATAAGCCGGCAGACACGGATTCCTAAGGATAAAGGATATAGCCTATTGTGGTCTTCCAATATATACTCGACGGTACATGGGAGCACAAGTCCATACTGGCACTTGTCATCTCAAAGAGGAGGAATCACCCAAACCACGATGAAAGCGATAGTTACCAGGCTTTACGACGCTGAAATATGTCTCTAGCCTAGACTTCTAAATGTTGTGCGTTAGGTTCCAAAACGTTTTTATGTTCATTGAATTTATTTTACAGTTGATCTTTCTTAAGAATTTTTCCTTTAAGGTTCACCGCGTGCTGTAGATATACAATTCCTAAATATGCAATCTAAGATGATAAAAAGTCGTTTACTCTTATTTTTGCAATGAAAATCCTAGCTACTAAGGAAAGAGAAGCAAAATTCTTTCAATATAGAGTAGAGAGCACACACTAGATGCACTGTCCTAAATCAAAACCAACAAGTAGTCTAAATGCAAATGCACATGCGTGTATTTGTTTTCCGCTTTCTTAATGTGTGAATGACAAAAATAATGCTAAGTACAAATCTGAACTATCTTTTCTCTCAAAGTGACAGTACTAACAATTTTCTCTTCAAAAGACGAAAGGAAGACGAAGACGACACTTTGCAATTTCAAATTCAAAAAATGAAAGGAGGACTAAGATGATACTTTGTGATTTCGAATTCAAAAAACGAAAGGAAGACTACCTTGTGATTTTGAATTCAAAAAATGAAAGGAAGGCTAAGACGACACTTTACGATTTCTAATTTAAAAAAAGAAAGGAAGGCTAAGAACGACACTTTCAACTTCAATTTGAAAACTACTTTCGACACTTGAAATACTATTAATTCAAATCAAATACAAGAGTAACAATGTAATCGACTATCAAAAAGAGTAGGATTCTTTTCTTTGACTGAAAACGACACTTGCGACACTTCCAAATCAAAAGACGACAGTTCGATTAAGCTAATTTTTGTAAAGGATAACTGTAAATGGCGAAAAATACATAAAAACATTCACAATTCTTTGTACAATGGAGGCTAAATAATGCAAAGGAAGGGAGTTTCAACAGTGGTATACTGATCACAGACAGTAAAACTCCTGAATAAAGCTGAAGACAATGAAGAAAAAACCAAAATCTAGAGGCAGAAATAGTCTTATCTGATCATCGCACCTGTAACACAGGGAAACAGGGATGCATCTCACCTACTACACATTGGAGGTGCAATGCATCCAAACTGTCAAAAGAAGATAGTGCGATGGTCCAGGGATGAGACTTTAACTTGGTTTTTGGTCACAGTTTGCAGCTTAGTCCAGGGATTTAGGCTGAGCTAATGATAGTTAGTAAATACAAAGCATAGGGGTTGATCTAATGAGGTTACTTGAGCCACCACCAAGGCACTTAGGATGTTTGCAAGTCAGATGTTTAATTCATAAACTAACCTGGAGATTGACTGAAGTAGCATTTATCTACTTTTCAGTTGCATAGCAAAAGCAGTTCGAAGGCTAGCTGGCATAACTTTAGGCTCTGTCTATAGTTTATAAAGTAAACAAACTAGAAACAAGCAAACAAGCTACTTGCTCCCCAGTGGAGTCGCCATTTTGTTATCGGGAAAACAAGTGTCCATTCAGAGCTGCTAGTCCCACTAAGATGGGTAGCTATCTTAGAAACAAACAAACTAAAGTTACTTTTGTTTTCCTTTATGAGAAGTAGATGAGAGAGAAGCAAAGAGTACCAACCTCAGTCTTTCGCTTGGCTCCTTGCTTGTTTCCTCTCCCCTTTGATAGATCTTTACCGCTCCTTCCTCACTTGTCCCACTTCAAAGAACACCTGTAGAGTCAAAGCAGCATAATACCATCAAAGCATAGAGATCTACAATCATAAACAATATAGGATCAGATATATATTGACCATACAAATGCATATATCAATTCAACATTCAAAGACATACAAGAATATGGAGGAAAACTCAAATAGCTTTATTGATAGAAGTAGTAGAAGAGAGGATTACAACCCATTGATCTGACCCAGCACCATCCTCCTAGCATGAAAGCCCTTCTTCACCTCATGAAAAGCTAGATCACCCAACACTATGATGTTCCACAAAGAAACCAACAGCACTTCCTTACAAGATGCAAAATTCCATCCTCTGGATCTCTAGGATGAGGGATCCATATATAGATGTTTGCAGGTGGGTGAGTCAGCTTCTGGGATTTTGATTAGTGTCATTTCTTTGATAGTTCTCAATTCCACTTGGATATTTCATGATCTCTTACTCATCCTTGGGCGAATTCAGAGAGGCAAGTGTCACAGGAGAAGTTTCTGGAAGATTCCATGATCATCCACCTTGCAAATTGTCTCTGCCATTTGTCTACTCTCACCCATCGAACCCCATAGAAGGGCTTTTCAGTATGCATCACACCCCCCATGTGCATTAGGTGAGATGCATCGCACTTTTACCATGGAGCAGGTGAGATGGTCCAATTTTGACCAGTTTTGAGTAGTGTTTTCATGGAGAACTTCTGGGAGATGATGTAATCAGCTGACCTTGCTCCTTTATGGTATGAAACAACACTTTTAGGGACTTAGAAGCCCTTGGTTTATGGACATATGTGATTGGGGTTGCAGTGTCCAAATATGTCTATAACAGGATGTCTTTGACATCCTTCTTACCTGTCATGATGGGCCTTGTTGAGGTCACTTTGCAGCCAAAAGAACAACATTCAAGGTACTACAAGCTGGTTATTATGGCCCACTTTTCACCAAGATGTGAGGAGGTATACTAATCGCTATGATCGGTACCAAAGGATGGGGAAACCTACCCCAAGGGATGAAATGCCTTTGCAACCTCAAGTGACTTTCGAGCCATTTGACAAGTGGGGCATGGATTTCATCGAGCCAATTGACCCTCCATCCAAATAGAAGGAGTACATCATTGTGTGCACTGGCTACTTAACCAAGTGGGCTGAAGCCAAATCCATCAAAGGAGAAACAGAAGAAACTGTGGCTTAATTCTTAAGGGAAAATGTGTTTTATAAGTTTTGGTACCCTAGAGAATTGGTGACCGATCAAGGCAATCAATTTACGTCTCACATGATTGAAAAATTGTTAATCTAGCACAAGATGAGGCACAGGACATCCAGTCCTTACCACCCACAGGATAATGGGCAATGGAGGTAACCAAAAAAGCATTGGAAGGCATTTTGACAAACGTTATTAGTAGAAATAGAAAGGATTTGGCAGACAAATTAGTTGAGGCCACTTGGGCCTACAACACCACCTAGAAGACCAACACTGGGTTCACTCCTTATGAGCTGGTCTATGGGAAGAAAGCCTTGATGTACATTGAATTTAAATACAACACCTTAATAATGGCAACACAACTAGATCTAGATCTCACCAGGGCACAATAAGAAATATTATTCCAACTGAATGGGTTAGATGAATTTAGGATGTAGGCCCTCCTGCACACAGAGGTGACTCAAGTTGAGAGGAAAATTTGGAATGACAAGAATATAAAATACAAATAGTTTCAAGAAGGTGAGTGGGCTTTGTTGAATGACTCCCGGTACAAGGATTTTAAAGGTAAGTTAAAGACTAGATGGTTAGGGCCTTATGTAATTGAAAAGTTTCATGATAATGGTATTGTACAGATAAGAACCATTGATGCAGAGGCTATCCCTTTGCTTGTCAATGGATCTAAAAAGAGCCCTTGTCAAAGCAAGAATTCATCAATAGCATTAGCAAGATAGTGATGGTGGTAGAGAAAGTCTCATATTCCACCCCACCAAGTCCCTGAAGAGAAAAACAAGAAAAACAAAAACAAAAAAATAATAATAAAGAGACTCGGATGAAAACTGCCATGTGGAACTTGAGTCCCACTATTGGGTTGAAAACCTCTTGAGGCGGCCCAAGGGTGTTTAAAAAAAAGAAGAGGAAAAATAAAAAGATATCTGGTTGAAAAACTCTTTTGAGGCACCCGGGGCAGGCAACTAGGATGAAAACACCCTTGGTGGCAGACTAATTGTTGTACAAAAAAGAAAAAAGAAAAATAAAAAATAGAAAGGATACAAAAGATGGAAATTATGTTTTTCAGGTCAGTAAGAGGAGGATAAGCATAGCATACGAAGGATAGCAGGGCCTACAAGAGCCATGTTTCAATCCACCATCTCATATCTTCCACTAGTCACCTATTCTTCCACTTAAAACCCCCTCCAGCTCATATTACACAAACTCTGTGTTTTCTACAGGATTCCTTGTAATTCTACAAGATTCCCTGTAAACCTACAAGAGTTTCTGTAGGAATTACAACAACCTTGAAAATCCCAAGAAAGGTAGTCCAAGAGCAAGGGGATGACACAAACCTGTGTCTGGATGAAAATCCATTTACTCCACCACATCATAGCCATTCCTTTCATCACCATGTCACCCCTGCATCCATCAAAGAAATCAATTCAAAAAAAAATACAGATTACAAAAAGAAAAAAGAAAACAAATAGAAGAGAGAGAGAAGAGGGAAAGAGGAACAATACCGAGAAAAAAAATCTCTCACCTACCATTCCCTATCACCCTTATCCACTCATTTCAACATCCCTTATGCTTAAGAGTTGAGAAAAAGTATGAAAGTTTAGGGAAGAGGTAGCTACAGGACATCCTGTAGGTATCCTGTAGGAAATCCTGTAGCAACTTATCCCAAAAAGGAAACCACATAATCTGCATCCATCTTCAGAACAAGGACTCCAAGGATGAATAAGCTCCTCCAGAGCTCAACAACAACAAAAAGATCACCAATATCACTCTCCAACACTTACACATCAAAAGAAACAAGCATCAAAAGAGGCTAATACACAGGAAAATATGTAGCGAAAACATAGCAAAGAGGCATCAGTCTTCTGCATGCATCATCATAAAAGCATCTTACCCACAGGCATGTCATCTTACTCATGCTCTCTTATTAGTATGATATGATCAAAACTATAGGATTATGTGAAAGTTGATTTTATAAGTAAAGGTGGTCAATTAACTTGTCCACCTTCAACCAGTCGACGAGTAGAAAACAGTTAGACCACTCCACATATGGCAAAAGTCAAATCAAGAGAAAAAGGGAATAAATCCAAAAATGGTTAAGTTACAGAGGGAAGGAGTGGAAGATGATTACGAGGTAAGGTGGAATGATGGACTGATAGTGGGACCAACAGTCCAAAAGGAGGTTCTCATACTTAGATAGCCAGCACACCACCCCACACAATAATCCATATATGGAAATAAAAAACGGATTCCCATAAAAAGAGAGCATAAGAAACTTCGAGGATTCATCAAACAAAGAAGTTGTTCTCGTCCTTCCTGAAGCAGCACCTACAGGAAACAATCAACATCTACAGCACAGGAAACCTACAGGAAGCCTATAGGATAGAAAGGAATCAACCTACAAGACTGTTAGTGGGCACTAAGGGAGGTAAAATCAAGGGTTATCCTCACTAGAACGTAGCAAAGTAAGGTAGGAGCTATACCTTCCATATTTTCCATTGGAAAGAAGAAACAAATCCTTAATTTGATTAAGGAAATTGCAATATAGGAGAGTTGTATTGCATGTCACTAAAAGTTAACATTCAAACCTCCCTCACCTACCAGAATTCTTGAATTGTATCCACACAAGCCTCCATAATTACCAGGGAAAGATGGAAGGATGTTTCAACAAGAGAGAATCCACAAAGAAAGCAAGGATCTACCAACATCCTACTGTAGTGGAAATTTTTACAAGGCTCCAATGGATGGGGTTCTTTGAGAGGATGAGAGGATACAATGAGATGTGGCCAGAGAATTTTCCCTCTCACTCATACCCCTCACTAGGACCAATGCCACTGTTGTGGTGAAGGGCTTATCAATAGTAATTACCCCTGAAGTTATAAGTAGAATCATTACACTCCCTTTAGGGTTACCATGGAGAAAAGAAGACAAGGGTAACATCATTCTTGCAGAGAAAAGATTCTTTTGGAAGGAGAGGAGCCAATGGAGGACAAAAAAGGGGTTAGAAGGGAAAGCATTCCATACCCTTGGAATGAATTCAGTTACCACCTCATTAAATACATATCATGTGAAGGGAGATACAGTGTGGTGTATGGATACCACTTCAGACTCCTCCAAGAACTGATATTTGGAGAGAACATACCTCCTCAAAACAGATTGAGTATACCCTATTTTCTTCTACAATCAATGATAGACATGAGCATCGAAGTGAAGGAAGGAAAACATCAACAACTAGCCCATAATGGGGTGATCAAACTCATCCTTGAAGATGATCTAAAAAACCTAAGACTCCCTATTGCATGGACAACCTTTAAAGACATGCAAGTAGAAGGAGAAATTCAAGCTATAGAATATGACAAAAGCTCCACTTCTAGTGAGAAATGAGAAGAAACAGAGGGGGGAAATGAAGAAGAAATAGAGGAGGAAAAATAAGAATAAATAGAGGAGGAGAATGAAGAAGAGACAGAGGAAGAAACATAAGAAGAGACAGATGTGCAGAGTGAATAAATAGAGGAATAAGATACTTTGGAAGAAATAAAAGAAGAGACTGATGGGTAGAGTGAAGAAAGAGAGGAAGAAGAAGAAGAGGAAGGTGGGGACAAAGAAGAGAATGAGAAGGAAAATGGAAAAGAGGAAAAAGGATAGAAGGATGATCCAAAGTCTACAACTCAAGGAAGAGAAGGAGAAGAATCACCAAGGGTATCTCTAGAGCCCACAGTGAAACAGGCAACAACTTCTCTTACTACCCTAAGTACACTGATCAGATCAAAGGGGAAGAGGCAAATACAAACCCCACTATAATTTAGGATAAGAAAGAGCACTAAGATTAGACAAGGGAGACTTCAAACCCCCACCAAAACTCCAATTGTCATTGAGGATTCACCAAAGCAGCAAGAAAAGGCAACCCCTCTAGAGAAAAATCAAGGAGAAGGATCATCAGAACAAACCTCTCCCAAGTCTCCAATCACTTATGTTAGGAGTCCTGTCACAAGGTCAACCTAATCAAAGGGAGAAGGTCTCCAACAGGAGACACAAAAAGACCTATAGGAAGCAGAGGCCATCCTATAGGAAACTCTATCAAACCTACACGAAACACAAAAAAGGGACCAAGAAGGTATCACTCAGAAAGAAAAAAAGAAATAAGACCAAGAACTGAGAGAACCTAGTCCACAACCAAAACTTAGCTCCTACTACAATTTCATTGAAGGAGGTAGGGTAATCCCATATAAGTTGGCCATTCCCCTATTCTTTGAACTTGAAAAAGAGAGGGCAAGAACACACAAGTGGATGCAAATTTCCAAATCAAAAGGGGTAGAGGATGTAGGACATATGGAGGAGAAATTGTAGGAGATGGGAAGAGAATTGAGCAGCATAAGGGACAGAGAAGCAATGATGAAATATCAGTTAGAAGAAGAGAACACATGGCTAAGGGGGAAACTACAAGAAAGGGAAAGCCAGTTGGAAACTATGGCCAGTTTATCCATGGAGACAATCTAGTGCAGGATGCAAACAAAGTCTTATGCCTTGTATCTCAAGGAAAAATGGCTACAATTCCAAATAAAGAACCTAGCACAAAGAGGAACTATGCCCTTCCAAGACTATAGACGATTCATTGATCTATGTGATCAAATCACCTTGGAATATAGAGCAACAATATCTGAGTTTTACCTACACAACTTAGCCTTGACAAATTTAAATGTGTGGGACCCAAATTCAAAGCTAGGAGACTTGAAATTGATGGTCTTAGCATCATGGATGAATCATGAGGAGACAAGAGCTAGAAAGATGAAAAAGGTAATGGAAAAAGAAGAGACAAAACCCCTTATGATCAGAGCTGAACAATCTAACCCAATGGCTATCATCAACACCCACAACCTCATTAAAAATGATCCCAAGCTTGCACCTAGGTAGCTTGCTACACAAAAACAAGCAGTCATACACTTTGAAGACATGTTTATATTACTAGGTGATGATAGCCAGCAAGCCTACCAAAGGTGATGGAATGCCTTGCCTTGCAACCTAAAAGTCAGAGAATACCATTCTCCTAATAAAATGAGAGAGGCACTAAATAGAACCACCATGTATACGCAGGATCTACAAGGAATCAAAGTCAATTGGATTGGCTTGAGGCTCAGTCCACCATTGCTTTTGGCAATGTTAGAAGGAAGGAAAGAAGAAGAAGAAAGAAAGTAGTGAGAACAGATAGAGAGGAAGGTAGGATTTTATTCAGAGGAAGAAGAGACTATAGTAGAAGCATGGGATGCCAGGGAGGCCACCAGAGAAATGAAGGACATGGACATAGATTAAGTTTCTCAGAGGATGAACAACACTTTTAGTAGGGGGTTGATGATGAGACTCATCATTGGGTAAATATATGGACCTTAATACACCTCCAAAGCTTAATAAACTCAAGTCTTCTCATTATTCCTTACATGTTTTAATTATATTTTGCTCAATGAGATGAGTAAAAGTAAGATGTTATGTCTAGTGGTCTAATGTGCATTGATTGCAGGTTTTTGGGAGAAAATTATGGACAATTATGGCTAATTAAGGTGTAGGAACTCGAATGAGAAAAGAAGAAGAGATTATAGGAGATGGATCTGATGAGCCTCGTCATTGGGTAACTATATGGACCTTAAAACACCTCCAAGCCTACTAAAATCAACTCTTCTCATAATTCCTTACATGTTTTAATTATATTTTTCTTAATGAGATGAGTAAAAGTAAGATGTTATGTCTAGTGGTCTAATGTGCATTAATTATAGGGTTTTGGGAGAAAATCATGGCAATTTTGGCTAATTAAGGTGCAGGAACTCAAATGAGACAAGAAGGAGAGATTATAGGAGATGGATCTCCCTCATTAAATCCTCACTCATTCAAATATCCCTCAATCAAATCACACTAGCTAGGAGTTGCAAGCAGTCGATTCATGGAGATCATGGGTAGCCGAGCCAGTGGAAATTAAGAGCCAGTTCATCTTGAGTTTGGGAGCCAAGCCTCCCTAGATTTAAGAAAATTGTTGGAGACTTCAGTTGTATAAATAAGGAGGGCTAGAGCCTCATTAGGATTTGGATTTTTTATCTAAGAGCACTAAGTATTTTCGAGTTCAAGTTTTGTGGCAAAACACTGTTATCTAATCTTTTGATATGATAATGAGAATGAGAATTTCCTTAATCCAACACTGAGTTGACTTAGAGGTCTGAAGCTCTTGGGTTAGGGCCCAACCATAGTAGCAGAGTTTCCTCTTATTCTACTTGTATGCTTAGGTTATTTCATATATTAATTGTTGAATTGATTTTAGCATTGTTTCATTGCAAGTAATGGTGAATTTGATTAGTTTTCTTCCATTTGTGCATAGCTTTAGCAATAGCTTTAGACATATAAAAGAATGCCAAAAAGGCTTATAGCATGTGGATTTGGCATCACTCCTCCCTTCAGGGACCATGGTTTGAGGAAAAACTCCTATTCAGCCCCAAAAAGACAGAATTTTGATTTCTTGTGGAATTTTGGGTTTTCTGCTACTTAGGCCAGCATCTTTTCAGTTTTCAAGAATAGGTTTCAGTGGTTATCTCTGCTATCTCTAGCTTTGTATTAGATCTCATGGTGTTTCACAAAATTCTGCAAATATTTATATGCATGAAATAGGCAATTAAAAAATAGAATTTTGTTTTCTTATGTTGATTAAGAATATTTCTTGTTTGACATGACTCATGGGTAAATTCTAGTGATGTGTGTATTGCAAGAGTTTCAATGGTGCAGGAAAATCTCATGTCAGCAGCCCTAGCCTAACCTCATCCATCCATGATCACCAAGAGCCACTAAGTCCATCAACCAATTTAGCATTCCATAAGAACAACTTTCCATGGTTGTTGAGAAAATCCAACCATCTCAAAAACCTTGGTTTGAGTTCTGAGAAAGTCCTAGCCACTCCCTTACATTATTTATTCCATCATTCACCTTCCCTAAGCCTTATACCACCCTCCACATCACTCTTATTATTTTCGTTCGGATCCTGTAGGAGCATTAGGACATCCTGTAGGTGCATAAGAACATCCTGTAGGACGACCTGTAATGGTCTGTTTTGAGGCCGAATTGTGGGAAACACATCCAAAAAGATAGGATAAGATCCCTACTTGCCTCCCATGCCATCCAACATTTCACAACCATCTCTGACCCACCTGCCATACCACCAAGAAGAATTATCATTCGCATTTTCACAAAAAGGACAAAAAGAAAAAAAAAGGTTATTGTGTTCATTCATATGCACAACAATAAAGTGCTTGATTATCTCAGATTGCATGCCTAGGATAGTTAAAAATACACACATGTTAGCTTAGAATTCTTCTGAAGCAAGATCTTTTAACAAATAGTTCGATGAGTGGTATGTTTAAAGCATTTATTTTAGTCTTTCATTACTATAGTAGACAATATTTCAATTCTCTCAATTAGGGTAAAATTCCCCTTTCTCCATTGGTAATCAAACTTCTTCTAAATCAATAGAAGGTTGGTTTAAGAAACCCTAGTGGTATATGGCTAGCTCAGTAGTGACAAAGGGTGGACCCATTGCATCTACTTGTTTATACAACACTGTCACCTCCAAGTTTGTATGAACACTGGGTTGATAAAGTAAAGTTGGTAGCCCGAGGAGTTTCAACATTATTGCTGCAATACTGGTGCTCATCAGGATCTTCCTCATTAATTCCCCACTCATTCGAAGATCCCTCAATCAAATCACACTAGCTCGGAGTTGTAGGTAGCTGAGTCATGAGGATCATTGGCAGCCGAGCCAATGGTAGATAAGAACTAGTTTATCTTGAGATTAGGAGAAAATCTTCCCTAGATTTAAGGAAGTTGTTGGCAACTTCAGTTGTATAAATAAAGAGGCCTAGAGCCTCATTAGGATTTAGACTTTTTTTATCCAATATAACTAAGCACTTTCGAGTTGAAGGATTGTGGAAAATCACTGTTATGCATGTTTTTGATATGTTAATGAAAATGAGCATTTCCTTGATCCAAAATTGAGTTGAATCAAAGGGTTGAAGCTCTTGGGTTAGGGCTGAACCCTAGCATCAGAGGTTCCTCTTACTGTACTTGTATGCTCAGGTTATTTCATAGATTACTTGTTGAATTGATTTTGGCATTGTTTCATTGCAAGTATTGGTGAATTTAATTAGTTTGCTTCCATTTGTGCACCACTTTAATTGTAGATTTAGAGAGATAAAGGAATACAAAAAAGGTTGATAACAGGTGGATCTTGCCTCACTCCTCCCTTCAAGGACCATGGTTTGAGGAAAAACTCCCAGTTAGCCCCAAAAGACAGAATTTTGATTTCTTATGAAAGTTAGGGTTTCCTGCTAATTAGGCCAACATATTTCAGTTTTCAAGGATAGTTTACAGTTGTTATTTCTGATATCTCCATCTTTGTACTATATTTCATGGTGTTTCACAATAGGCTGCAAGAATTTCCATGCATGAACTAGGCAAATGAATCATGAAATCTTGTTTTCTTATGTTGTTGGAAATCTTTTTTGTTTGACATGATTCATGGGTAAATGCTAGTGATGTGTGTATTGCAGGAGTTTCAATAGTGCAGGAAGACCTCATATCAGTAGCCCTAGCCTAACCTCACCCATCCATGATCACCAAAAGCCACTAAGTCCAAGAACCAAGTTATCATTTCGTAAGAACAACTTGCCATGCTTTTTGAGCAAATCCAACCATCATACAAACTTGGGTTTGAGTTCTGAGGAAGTCCTAGCCACTTTCTTGCCTTATTCCTCCCATCACTCACCTTCCCTAATCCCTATACCACTATCCAAATCACTCCTTATGCTTTCAGCCTATTCCTCTAGGAATGCAGGGGATCCTATAGGTGAACTAGGACATCCTGTAGGACGACCTGTAGTGGCCTGTTTTGAGTCTAATCTGTGAGAGATGTATCACGAAAGATAGGAGAAGGCCCCTAATTGCCTTTCAAGCCATCTGACCCTTCACAACCATCACTCTCCACACCTAACCCATCTACCATACAATTAAGAAGAATTAGCACTCATGTTTTCAAAAAAAGGACAAAAATAAAAGGGTTGTTATGTTCATTCATATGCACAATAGTAAAGTGTTTGATTAGATAAGATTGCCTGCTTAGGTTAGTTAGGGTTCCACATGTGTTAGCTTAGAATTCTTCTGAAGAAAGATATATTAAAAAATAGCTAGATGAGTGGTGTGTTTTAATCATTTATTTCAGTTTTTCATTACTGCAGTAAATATTTCAATTCTCTCAATTAGGGTAAAATTCCCCTTTCTCCACTAGTAATCAAACTTCTTCTAAATCAATAGAAGGATTGTCTGAGAAACCCTAGTGTTCTATCTCCATCTCAGCAGTGACAAAGAGTGGACCCATTTCATCTATTTGTGTATACAAAATTGTCACCTCCAAGTTTGTATGAACCCCAGGTTGATGAAGTAAAGTTGGTAGCCCCAGGAGTTGCAACATTCTCGTTGCAATACTGGTTCTCATTAGTTGTGTTTTGGTGAATCAAACTTTCCTCATGTGCTTCAGATTGTAAATTTTTAAAGGATTAATTAATTGGAATTCTTTTTATAAGAGCCATCCATTACTACTAATTCACCCCCCCCCTCCCCAAGTAGTGATCTAGATTTCCATTAGAAAAAAACACATTTAGTGTGCACAAAGAACTTGATATTAATGTTGTTTTGGAAAACCAAAATTTGACTCTCTTAAACAAGTTTGTTTTTACTCATGCATATTAATTATTTGATTCCCTCCAAGTTCTTTTGCATAATAGTGTGGGGATGGGGTCCCCCATGTCTAAGTTTTGTCCAAATTTTGAGTAAATTTAAATGTAATGTTGTAAGTCTCCGCATTTTTAGGAGAGGGGTGTGAATAATGCAGGTTGTTAAGAGTCAATGAGGATTTTATGGAAGTCAAATCCCCTTATTTTGTAAAGGGATGGGTTGTTTTTATTAAGTAATGAGCTCCACCCATGGTTTGCGAACCATGGTAATGTAATGTAAAAACTATAAAAGGAAGTCATATAGGAGTCATTAGGCAATTCAGTTCAGTTCAGTACAATTATGCTTATGATAGGTTGATTTGAGTCTATAATTCTATATTCTGACGAAGGGGATGGCTCCTACAGTTGAGTGTGCGGAGACCTTAGTAAGTCCCAACTAAGTGCACGGGCCAATGTAGCTGTGTGCACAGGGTCAAAAGAAGTGTATGCATTGAAGATCTGAAGTAATAAAGTATATTTGAGCAATTATGCATCTTATTTATATAATATTTATATGTTTTCATATTTATGCTCAGTTATGATTCAATTCTCTATAATATTTTTTTTAATTGCATCGCGAAGTTCCATAAATACTCTTATATGATAACTTATGCATGATTAGAAAAGCTAGATGAAGCTCATAAAATTTTTTAAATAGAAATTTCTTAAGTCATAGATTCTAAAGATAAGGATTCACGAAGGCCAGATCGGGCCCTAAATTGGATAAATTCCTTGCTTCTACACCACATAGCCTTATGGATGAAAAAAACATGGTTCTAGCATCCCCCAATGCTACCGCAGGTGATACTACAGTTTGCGCTAAGTGGACTACTGCCAAAGGGCTAGTAGTGTAAGGTTTTGTTGGTTTGGGTAGCTAAATTTGAACATGGGTACAATCCCCCTCAAGCCAACAAATGGTTCCATTTCCAGGATAGGGATCTATCTGAGGGATGTGCGATGTGGTGTTTGTGGAGACCAACTAAGAAAGAAATCTAGAATTGGGAAGATCAGAAGTTGCACAAGTTTGTAGCTCAGGAAAATTAGAATCTACGCTGGTCAAAAGATAGGTGGCTACAAAAATATATTTACACTGAAAAGAATGACGTTTTCTTTGCATCATTTTCTTGTGAATTACATGAATGGCTATTCAAATTAGCTGCAAGTGAACCCACTTGGAAGCATGACGATCCTATTGTGTGGACTCCATAACTGATCAAGCTTCTTGAAGAGTTTGATTATAAGGTTGCAAGGGTTGTCAACTATTGGATCGATAATGTTTTGGGAGGTTTCATTGTTGAATTTGAAATTGACACTTCTGTATCTTATAGCGAAGCCGAACGCTGATTCTTTAAGGGTCAGAGAGGTAAGTACCTGAAATTGCTAAAGACCTGGATTAAAATGTTGTTGTGCAAAAAAGGGGTTATGCTTTTAAATTGATGTTTAAGAGAGTTAGGACTCGATCTATGCGAAATGGAAAAAGATTCAGAGTAGACTGAGACAAGTTCATTGGAAGTGAATACAAACCTTTATTGGGTGAGTCTGAAAGCAAAGAGGAACAAAATAGCCCTAGTACACCTAGAGGTGTGATGCAGTCAGAAGATTAGGCTACTTATGGAATTCCACATCCATCCACTCCACCTCCACCTTCACCTCCACCTCATACACCTACACCTCCACCTCCACCTCCACTATTCATTATGGTGAATACAATGAAAATGTTTGTATTCAAGGGTCAGGGATCAGAGGATCCTGATTAGTTTTGGTTTGTAGCAGAATCTGTGTGGAAGGTGTAGCAGGTCAATGATGATGATATGAAGAAAGTGCAACCAGTTATAGTGCTTCAGGAAAGAGTGCTTACATGGTATATCAAGTATAATACAACCAATCCGACTGCTACGTTGGTTGCGAAAAAGGTTGAACTGAATGCAGAATTTAGAAAGACGAAATCACAAGCTTGTGTGTTAATTAAATAAAGGAGATTAAGAAAAGGGTTAATGAGTCTATGTGGGATATAGATCAAAGGTTGAAGTTCTTATTGAGGTAAGCTATTAATCTTCATATTTTATATGAACAACATAAAGAATGGTACATAACTATGCTTTTTCCATGCTTGAGAATTCCATTGTCTCAGTGGAAGATCAGATCTCAGGCCAAAGCATTAGAGAACGCGATGTAGATGGAGGCTTCACTGTTCCAAGACATGAATATAGGAGTCCAATAGATCCAGTCACAGTTCACAATCCTACATATGGAGTTGCAGGATGTGAAGAAGGGAAAGGAAGTTCAGTCGGAAATACAATCTGAAGTTTGGTGAATGAAGTGTCGGGCTGAAGGCCACTATAAGCAACAATACCTTGTGTACCGGGACTATATAGCCATGGGAGGTCTTAACCCACTCAAACCAGAGTCTCCTACTAGATCAAGCACCGCTCAAGTGTCTGGTGTAGTATCTGCCAAGTGTCAGGACACCATCAGACAGATAATTGTTATCTATTGCAAAAGTTTGTGCAATCACCAAAGCAACTCTTTTGTAACTTTTGTAAATTTGTTGGCCATGATGAAAGAAATCGATGAAGATATGAATTGATGATAAACAAGACCTCAACGTACAGGATGTAAGTTGAAACCCGCGTGTAGAACGATTAAGGCTTGCTTGCGGCTTGCAGAGGATTCCAAGGATGAGGAGGAGGTGTTGGAAAAGATTGGGACCATATCATCTACTATAACTGTGGAGAACCAGGAAAGTTTTCACGTGACTGTCAGAATCCAACCCATCCTTCTTGTCAATATTGTAATAAATTTGATCATGTTATCAAAGATTGTCCGGTATTAATAGCCAATATGCAAGAAAAGAAGAACCAGCAACCGATGCAGAACATTCAATGATGAGATCCGAGATGCGCGAAGACAATCCTAGTGTCAATATAGTTAGGCAAAGCGGTATAGCCACTGGTGAAGACAAGGTAGAAGGAGGGCAGCTGGTATCAAATACATGGGTTCACCGAGATGGCGAGAGGAATGTTGGATTTGACTTACATAGAGAAAAAGAGACATTCATGGAGGCAAGAAATTTTTTTATGGATCCATGTGCTTCTATGTCTAAAACTCAGATACAAATAGTCCCCCGAAAATAAAAACCTAAAGAAATTATTGCGATAGAGGATTCTGATCCCACAGTGCTGAAGTTGTTTCTACAGACCTACATGAAGGTGCTATGGAAGCAAAAGGTAGTTGAGGGACTAAAATAAATGATAGATAATTGCACTAGAAAGGACAAGTTGTTTCCAGAACAACACATAGTGAATAAGGTGAACTAGAGCAAGAAGAAGACTGGTAGGGAGATGCGGTTAACAATACAAATTGGTGATTTTGAAATGGACCAAGTATTTTTAGAGTTAGGATCTAATGCTAATGTTCTACCAAATCAGACTTCAGAGTGTATGGGGAAACCTAGGTTGCAGTGGTCGCCAATCTAACTGCACATGGCAAACCAACAAAAGATAATTTTGATTGGTCACCTGCATGGAGTAGTTGTAGATATTGAAGGAGCCAGTGTGCTTGCAAATTTTGAATTTATTGAAATAGTAGATGAAAATAATATGTACCCAACCTTGATCGGGATTGATTGGGCTTTTGAGATGAACACTATTATTAATTTGAAGAAGCGAAGGATGGTGTTTGTAAAGAATGGCCTTAGAGTGGTTGTTCTGTTAGATCCAGCTGAAGGTGCACGATACATAGAGCCAGTCCATGATGATTATGATGATGAAGACATTGATCACATCTATAAGCTCACTGCGCAAGATGAATATTGTACTTATCCCACCGCGGATGGATGGATCAGTTGGGAAAAGGACAGTTAATGTCAATCAAACTCAGGTGAAGAATTAGAAAAATGGTAGAATCGGTTACATGAGGTTTCCACACTAAGATGCAATAGGCTTACAAAGTCTCTGCACTGTATATCGACTGAGGTACATAAAATTCCTTATTATGATGGGTTAAATGATGTCAATATTTTTCTTGAACATTTTGAAAGAGATGTACTGGAGGAGCACAAGTTCTAGGCTCTATATGTAGCTTTAAGAGCTACATAAGGATAATATTGATGATTAGAAGGAATATCATAGACTGATGAGATTAATATTTGGCTACACCAACATGTGTCTCAGTGAAAATTATACAGGTAAGGGTGACTCGCATGAACATCTAGCGTGATGGACTAAGGCTTGGGGTGAGGTACCTCAACCATAGTGGGTACATATATTTATTCATTCCTTAGATGTTATACCAATGAACTGGTATTTGGAGATAGAGTTGTGGCACAAGACTATTGATTGGGATGAAATGAAGGAGAGTTTCCTACTGACATTCATCTTTGAAGATGAGATTGCAATGATGAGACACTTCAGGAGATTAAAGAATTGATATTCTGAACACTAGTAGAACCTATAACTTGGATGCAGCTTAAATGGAGTTCTTAGTTATAACATTCTTTAGAATGATACAACATTATTATGAAAGAAGGTGATAAGGATCCATGAAATATCAATATTCATGAGTTACAGGGACTACGCGAAGTTGCATGACCTGATGTAGAGATCCATGATATATCACAACCAGTGAAGACAAAACAAGTAAACATTGGCTCAGAAGAAGAATTGAAGTTCACACATATTGGTGACTATTGGGATGAAGACACGATGGACAAGGTTGCTAAATTATTGCACAAGTATTAGGATTTATTTCCGATAAAGTTCTCTGACTTGAAGGGTATAGTAGGTGATTTGGGTATGATGAAGATCAATTTAAAGCCAGATGCGAAGCTAGTTAAGCAGCACCCATATCGACTGAACCCCAATTACAAGGAAAATGTAAGAGAAGAGTTGGATAAGATTCTCGTGGTAGGTATAATTGAGCTAGTGAAAGAGTTGGAATTGGTCAGTCTGATGGTGGTTCAGGAAAAGAAGACAAAGGGTAATATAAGGATCTGCGTAGATATAAGGAAGTTAAATGATGCGTGCGTACATGATGTTAATCTAGGTTGTCATTGATGTCAATAGGGCAATATTCTAGATAGTAAACAATGATGTGAAACCAAGTAGAGCAGATCCATGAAGCAATAGGAGTATGTCAATATGGAAATATTCTAGGATGCTAAATGATGATATGAAACCAAGGAGAAGCAGAGCAGATCTGTGAAGAAACATGAATAAGAAGCCAATGAGAAAAGCCATGAGGAGAAGCAAGAGGAAAGCCAAGCCAACCAAGCCATGAGTATTGTAGAGTATCAGAGGAGTTAACAGAGGAGCCATATCAGAATAGAGAAGAGTGGAAAGTCAAGGGAGCTCAGATGATTAGGTTTTGAGTGAGAAACGAGAGGTTGAGTGTTAGAGGGGGTTTGAGAGAGAGGTCAATTTATTGTTGTAATTGAGCTAAGAGGGAAAGACTCGTGCCTGGTGTGGACTCTTGTTACTTTGTGTATCCGTGTTCAACAGTTAATTGGGTATTTATTTGTATTCCCACAGAATGGATCAATGGCGATCCAATATTAAGTGAATGAATCGATATATGAATGTCGTGTGCTAAACGGAGTGTGGCAGAAATAGTGGTTTTAACACAGAGTCCATCAAAAGCAAGCGAGATGAAGCTAAGGAGGAAACAGATGGAGAGTGCACAGGATCCGTTGGATCTCATAGATCAACGATCATCACATGGTGGAAGAGCACAAAAGATAATCAATGAAGAGGTGGTTTCTCAAAACCATAAGTGGTATTTCGGGCGAACAAAAAGCTGTAAGTTGTATTGAAGGGTAGTCACCTGATTCCATTAACCGTTCGACACGTAGCAGCCGAGGAGAGATAAAAACTGCTTTATCAGAAAGGTATTATCTGTGCTTGTGTCTCACCCAAAATCGTTTTCGATCGTCAGATCAAGCGGATCCAGATCAACGGTCACAAAGTGTCATGAAATTTGATTGATCGGGAAAAGGCATTAGTCGTTGATCTGATTGAAGGAGATCAACGGTGGAGATCGAGCGGACTGGTTGGTGATCAGGCTATGTGACAACCATTGGATCGAGTGCCAGATCCACGGTCGTGATTTAATTTCTAATCGCAATTATGAAGGGCTGTCACCCCCGAAACCTATGATTGCGATAATATATGCGGACCAACGGCTCCATTGTAAATGACCTATTGAAATATCGCATCCGCCATATCACAAGCCTCTTGTAAATCCTTGCCACATTGAAAATACCAATTGCGATAATAATGTGGACCCGAATGCACCATTTAACATGACTAAATGTAATATCACTTCCGCGTTGTATCACTAGCCTCTAAGGGATGTCAGACCTGTGATTGCGATAAGGTTGTGGACCTGACGGACTTATTAAAAGAAGTTTAATATAATATCGCATCTGGTAGGGGCAATTAGCCATCAGCTATGGTATGGGCACAACTTATAAAAGACCTCCAGAAGCTGTGATTATGATTAAAGGAATGTGATGTCCGTGAACAATTAATGTATATTGTATGAATATTAAAAAGGGCCTCTCTAATATTTTTTAATATGCAACACTATTGTAATTCGGCCTCTCTTCCGAATTAATGTGTCCTGTGAATATTGGAACAATGGAATAGATAGAGGAATCCATAGATCGGGAAGCCGAAGAACCAAGCGAACGTAGAGGAAGCTAAAGAGACTGGAGGAGGGAAGCCAGAAGGTCGATCAAGTGTTGAGGAAGCCAAAGCTCAAGTGAGCAAGGAGGAAGCCAAAGGTTAGCATATTAGGGTTATATAACAGAGAAAAAAAAGGTGGTTGGTGTTGGCGAATTGGAAGAAAGAAGGAAGTCGATGGTCCAGCAAGACAGAAGGAGGACGAAGGTCCAACCAGATAGGAGGCAGTCGAAGGACAAGCAACTCTGTTGATCATGTTACCTGTGAAAGACTCAGATCTATGATGAATTAATCAGGTACATAATGCATTCTAAAGAACAATTCTTTGATATAATAAACAAAGTTTTATTTGACATTGTTTGAAGGGAGAAGTAGCCAGCACTGGCATTGAAGCATATGTGATTTTGTTTCTGGGTAGTAAGAAGAACAGTGAAAAGTAGTCACGCCTAAAGCATTTACTGTGACAGTGAGAATAGAGGCTTGAAATAGAGAGTTGGTTCTTGTGCAGAGCTTAGTGAAGCTAATAGTAGACTCACTAAAGCTGTGTGGAGACATTATTAGAGATCATGACGGCTTTTGATATCATCATGAGATAACTTTTGCAAACTCTGTGTGGACAGTATGAAGAGTTGTAAAGATTGGTTTCCATTGATGTTGTAGCATGGAGACTACAGTGATGGTGTAAACAGACAGAATTCAGTAAAGAAGAGTTTTTGGAGCATAACATTACTATCAAACATGCCTTGACAATATTGGGTCAGAGCCCTTGGGGTTGGTGCCTGAGAAGTTGGAAGGATTGGTGTCCTTAGAGTTGGTGCTCCTATATCCAAGGTTGGTGCCTTGACAGCAGAGGGTTGGAGCCCTTGGGGTTGTTGCCTCAGAAGTTGGAAGGATTGGTGTCCTTGGAGTTGGTGCTCCTATATCCAAGGTTAATGCCTTGACAATAGAGGGTTGGAGCCCTTGAGGTTGGTGCCTCAGAACTAGAAGGATTGGTGTCCTGGGAGTTGGTGCTCCTAAGTCCAAGGTTGGTGCCTTGACAAAACAGAGCTGGTGCTCTAAAGGTTGGTGCTTGCAACAGATTGGAACTATATATATATTGTATCTATTTTATTGCAAAGATTATATTAATAAAAGCATTTATTCTTGTTGTTCATCTTGTGTTTTGAATATAAATGTTTTAACTGGTAAAATAACAGTTGAAAAGAAATACTGATTCACCCCCCCCTCAGTATTTCCAACACATGACCCATTTCCTACCCTTTTTACAGATGAATTTCTATAAAATGTTGGCAGACAAGAGGCTTATTCATTCATAGATGGAATTTTAGGATATCACCAAATTAAGATTACGCCAGAGGATAGAAGAAAGACTACCTTCGCTACCGAGTGGGGGTCATTCCAATATACAGTTATGCCTTTCGAACTAAAAAAATCTCCTGCAATATTTTCAAGGGTGGTAGTTGCAGTGTTCAAGGAATTCATTTACAATTTTTTGGAGGTCTACTTCGACAATTGGATAGTAATTGGGATAGTTAAGAAACATGTCTCTAATCTACGCTTAATGTTGGATACATGCAGAAAGTATCAGATTTCCATGAACTTGAAGAAATGTATTTTCTGTGTACCGTATGGAATATTGTTGGGACACATCATATCTAATTAGGGATTGATGGTAGACCCTACTAAGATCGTGTAATTATCAATTTGGATCCCCCCAGGAATGTAAAGCAGTTACGCACAACTTTGGGTGATATAGGGTATTACAAGAAGTTTATAAAGGCATATGCACAAATCACTGTGCCAACATAGAGGTTGTTGAAGAAGGATGTTGCATTTTTCTAGGACAATGACTGTCATCAGAGCTTGGATGTTCTTAAGGAGAAGATGGTTACTGTGCCAATCCTAGTATTCCCAGATTGGAAGAAAGAATTCCATGTGCATGTGGATGCATCTTGTATAGCATTGGGAGATGTTTTAACTCAACCAGGGGGAAGGAGATATTGACCACACGATTTCCTTTTCCAATAAGAAACTATATAAGGTGGAGAAAAACTATTCGAACATAGAATGCGAAGGTTTAGCCATGGTACATGCACTACAAAAATTCAGGAATTATCTGTTAGGTGTGCAATTTAAAATGAACATGGATCATTCTATATTAAAATACCTGGTCAATAAGCCTGTGTTGGGAGGAAGATCTATAGATGCTTGCTTCTCTTCTAGGAGTATGATTCTAAAGTGATAGTTAAGCTAGGGAGGTTGAATGTTGGACCTAATCTCCTTTCTAGGATCGATAATGGTGAAGAACCCACTAATATTGATGAGGGGTTATCTGATGTGCAACTCATTGTTTTCAGAGTTACTGATGAACATTTTACGAACATTATTTATTTTGTATCTACTGGCATAGCTCTTGAAGGATACACAATGCAACAAAAGAAGAAACTAGTAGTCAGGGCTGTAGATTTTTTAGTGATTGCAAGAAACTTATATATGATGGGACTAGATGAAGTTATCTGCCAATATATACATGAGTATGAACGACACAATATTCTAGCTGAAGTGCATGGTGGTGTCGCGGGAGGACACTATGTAGGTAAGGAAACTATGCAGAAGATTCTGTGAGCAAGATTATGGTGGCTTTGGTACATAAATATTCTAAGGAGTATTGTAGTACGTGTGATGTGTGTCAGAGGACTGGAAGACCATTGTGAAGGGATGAATTGTCCATAAATCCACAGGTCATGCTACAAGCATTTGATAAATGGGCGATTAACTTTATTTGACCTATTAATCCACCAAAGAAGAAGACAGGACCACGTTATATTATCACTACAACAAATTACTTGACTAGATGAGTTGAGGCACAACCTGTGAAGGATTGCAGTGAAAAAACCGTTGTGAAGTTTATATTTGTGTATATTATGTCACCTTTTGGGTACCCGAAGATTCTAATGAGTGACTAAGGTTCACACTTCCTGAATGAAACAATTGAGGCATTGACAGAAGAATTCTAGATGCACCATCAAAAGAGTACATAGTATCATCCCTAGGTGAATAGAACTGTCAAATATTTTAACAAAATATTAGAGAATGCCTTAACAAAGATATGCAATGTTAATAGGAATGACTAGGATGTGCGCATACCAGTGGTTCTATGGGCATATAGGATGAATTTTAAGAAATTGACTGGGAAAACATCATTTAGACTGGTATATGGACAAGAAGCAGTGATGCCAATGGAATATATAGTGCCCAACCTAAGGATCACAGTAGTAACAGATGGCAGATCATGACTTAATGTAGGACGGCTTAGCACAATTGCTTGCATTGGAAGAATACCATTTTTTGGCTAGTTTTCATTAGCAGGTACATAAAACTAGAGAAAAGGTGTGGCATGATTTCCACATTAAGTAGCACACTTTTAAGAATGGAGATTTGTTCTTGATGTATGACAACAAGTTCAAAAAATTTCCTGGGAGGTTTAACATGCATTTGCTAGGACCCTATGTGATCAAGGCTATTTTGAATGGTGGCAGAGTTCAGCTCGCAAATCTAAATGGGTAATTGTTTCCTGGAAGGATTAATGGGAGTATATTGAAGGTATATAGGGAAGATCCTGCCCTTGCAAGGATGCAATAACTACATGAAAACAAGAAATGCTTAGTGCTTCAGACAGTTGGAAGGAAGCGCAAGACTATAACTACTCTGCCAAAGAAGGGTTCCGTCGAGGAAGGAGGGTTGTGAAATGTTTAGGAAAATGGCACAAGTGGATGAAGATGTGATGATGTAGCTGTGCCATAGGGGAGGGTCCAACATAGCCTGCCCATAAAGTGACTGTAGGAAAAGATACAGCTTATTTGAGAGTGATTTTTCCATTAAAGGGAGAAGGGAAAGTGTATTCAATTAACATATCTACGGAAATCTGCCGCCAAATTCACATTTATGATGAGGATATGAAGGCATTCAAGGCATTCAAATTTGAATCTGGCTATAAATATGGCATCCCGCTCTACACTCAGACACTTTTCCTCATGAAGAAATCTTGTCATTTTTTGCGCCTAAGTCTGAGCTGAGAGAAGTGTTGCATGTCTGATTAGTAGGATGTCTACTGGGATTTTTGTAAATGAATATTGACAAACTTCATGAATGCAACACCTCCTACACACACTACAACTCCTAGATCGCCAAGAACAAGGCCTACAACTATAGAAGCAACAACAACAACGGTAGCACTAGCAGTAACAACAACAATAAAGAAGTAGAAGAAACCGCAAAATCCCCTGGTAAAGTAGTCGCCTAGGTAGGTATCTACTGAATAGCGGAGCAAGGGATAGATGGAAAAAGGGAAAAAGAAGCAACCCATGGAGTCAGTTGATTTGGAGGTTGAAGAGCTTGAGGTCATACTTGAGGACATAAATGTCAATGAGGCTGAACCGATCTCGCAATTACCTTCGTATATGAACTCCACCAGGGAGTGTCTGAGGAAGTGAAGATCTGGGAAGAGTGGGCACTATTTGTCATCAAGGACATCCAGAGTCATAATGAGCATCTAACTGAGGAAGTTGCCTGAGCTATTGAGGATAGGGACGCAGCTGTTATGTGCAAGTAGTAACTGGAGGACACTATAACAAAGACTTGCATTGAGCTATCAGAACTTGCCATACAAACTAAAGTAGCTTCTAAAGAGAAGCTCCGCAAGCTAGAAGCCGTGGTAAAGGAGTCCAAAGCAGAGGTCAAACGGGTCAAGTTTGAGATGAAGATGCAAGTTGCAGAGCTATAGATGAAGCTACAAGCAGCAGCACCTCCAGAAGTTAGAGAGCAGCACGAGGCTGCTATTAAGGAAGACATGGAAATCCTAGGATTTATAGTCAAGGAATGCAACCATATTTTGTAGAACACCATGGATACGTGAGCCTCGCTACAAGAGGACCCACATGTAGAGAATATTGAAGCAAACATATAAGAAAAAAATTGTAGTTTGATGATGTTATCACTCAGGTTGTTCCCAATTTCTTGTAAGAAAGGGAATACGGCCAAGGTAACCACAGACCAATATTTTAGATATAGATTCTAGCCAATTTGCATCCAGAGAGGGCTCTCTCTTTATGATTTAGCTTTGTTTGATGTATATTAGGCTAGTTATGAAGTGCAAGGGTTTTGTTTTGAGTTTGGTTGGAGGAATGGAGATTCAATAGAACAGTGAGGTAAAACTGAAGAGTTTCAGTCCATTGGGCATGATGGAGTTACAGATGGATAGCTTCCTGGATTTGGTTTTTTCAACAAAGGATGGTATCACAGAGCAAGGTAATCAAACATGGAACAATTCATAGGCTGGAATCAGGTGGAATGGAGTCAATGGGTGAAGGGCACTTAAGAATCCTTCATCATGTTGATAGAGGGAAAATGGCTGAGTACTGTTAAGGAGCAGTTAAGAATTCCTTAGCAAATATTCAAGATGGAAGAACCAGAGGAAACAAGAGAAATTAAGAATTCACTATTTATTCTAGTTCTGAAGAAAACATTGATAATAATAAAGACTGAACACAGAGTGCAATCTAGCAAATTCTGAGTTATTCGTTTTCTCTATTATTAAGATCATGCAACATAGATGATATAGTAAACACAGAAACTATAAAACACAAGTTAGAAGGGACTTATTGATCCATAAGATGATTCAAGAATTCTGTAAAATGATCCTCAACATCAATTCCTCATTCAGTAAGCCAGACAAAAATGGTCCCAACAACCTTTTTTATTCCAAAATTCTGTATTATAGCAAAGCCTGAGAATGCTTTCCCAATCAACCAACCAACAACTCATACATTGGCTGGGGGGGTCTTTATACAAAAATGTCAAGATATCTTACAAAAATATCTTATAGAAATAATATCTTATGACAATTAATGCATTTTTATAACAGATAGAGACAGACAGTATCGAAAACAGGGGACAATAAATTGATGCAATAAATGGACGATGTGCTAGCTGTTGCATCTTTATGGGATGTACCGGAGGTAGGTGCTGCGAGTCGGTTTGAAGTTGTCGTCCTTTGATATTCCGCGTTGGCTGCTCCATAGTTTCTTGGATATTCCTTGACCTTAATGTGATGCGCTTTGACCTGCATGACTTTGATTCATTTCTGTTATGTGCATTGTAGTAGACAATCCAAAATTTTCAATTGACCAAAGATAAGTTTAGAGGATCTCTAACATAATTTTCCACCATTCCGGTACTGTTATTTTATGTCTTTGAAGCTTCCTTAAAGTTTCGTCAGTTTCTGTGTACCTGAAGAAATTAGGTGGGATGGTGAACAGATGCTTTACCTCGTGCTCTATGTAGAACAAGTTTTCCAGTCTGTCGTAGAGGGCTTGGCCAGATGGAAGTGCCTTCTCTCCTAAAGTACTTGATGATGCATTAACTTGGTCAACAACACATGTATTCAATTTACACACATAGTCTTTATGTTTCATCAGACGATCATTACTTCCCAAAAGACTTGGCTAACCTTTTTGATGCAGGACTGTATATTTTTATGTGAAAGAATTAATCTCTACCTGCACGTCCTGGCATCTTCTGTCCAAATTTTGCATTAGAGTTCTCATGGTTAGAACTCTCTTGATGTCTAGAATGGTGCATGTTCTATCTCTAATGTCTAGTGCTTCTAGTTCTTCACTGGTCTTGGTGTTCAAAAAATGTATTAGCCGGTTAGCTTGCTCAGGCATTTGTCCCAATAAGGCTCTTGTTTTTTGAATCTCTACTTGGGCCACTCTTATCAAGTCAATCTGCTCATAAATAGTTTGGATAGACCTCCACACATCACTAAGAGATTGAGTGATGTTGGTCCACAAAATTCCCCTGATTTCTGCTAGAGGCTTATGCAGAGAGAGATCCTTTTCTAATGCTCTCACTTTGTTTTCCAATGTTTTGATCTCCCTTGTTTTCTCCGCCACATTCATTTTAGATTTATCATAACTCTGTTCAACTTTTTCCAGTTTCTCTTTGATTTCCTTCAGCTCTGATACTTGGAGTTTCAATTCCTCCATGGCTTTTATTAGCCCTTCTGTGCTCATGCTAGTACTGCTGCCTGGTGTTGTTGCTGTTGTAGTTGCTGCTGATGTTCCTGCAATTATCTTTGCTGTTGATGCTGGGATAATGGGAGGCAATGTTGTCATAAGTGTGGAGGGGGAAATAGTGACTGTTGGAGCTACTTCAGGTGGCTGGGAGGTTGACCCTCCCTGCTTTTCTTGTAGAGCTTTCTCTAATGCCTGCTCTGTCTCACTCAATCTTTCATTCAGTCTCATGAGCAGGTCCATCATGTCCTCTTCTGATTTCTGTTGTACAACATCTGTCGTGTGTGGATGCATGGAAGGAGGCATTTTGAGTTGTTTCTCAATGCAGCGATGTCCTCTTCCTTCTTCCTCATCAGTGCCTTTATGCCTTTGGCATCCTTGGGATCGTGTCCCAATTCAATGATAATTTCTTCCAAGGATTTGATCATGTTGTCTTTTGCTAGCGAAGGAGCTTTCTCCAAATCTAATTGAGCGGAGGTATTACTCAAGGAGTTTTGCAATTTATGAGCTAACATAGCTTTGTCAGCTAGCGCGAAGTAGACCATCTCTCTAGTCTATTTATGCGGTTCAATATGGTCGATTGGATGAATGTCCTTTGCTAGGACCTCTAGATTTGTCCTAATGTAATCAGCTACTGATTGTACTTGCTGAACCTTGGGCTTGAAATAACTCATGATCATTTTTCCCTCCTGAATGTCATAGGTAGACATCAATCTTTGCTGCTTTGTGGGGGCCATCTTAAGATACTGGTTATAAAATTTGTAGCCTTAGTGGATCATTCCTAGCCTTTATCTCTGTGAATTTTCTTTTGATGTCAGAGATCTGCTTGCTTGGTGGCCTAGTGGATGAAACTTCCATACTATGCTGCCTTTCTAGCTCCTACCTATGTGAGCTAGTTGATGTCTCTATCATTGGGGAGGTCTGTTGGCTGGTTACCCTTTCACCTCTTAGACTCTCTATTGTTTCTTCAATGATTTCCTCTTCAGATAGATGATCCAACCTTTGCCTTTTTGCACCCGGCTGTTCTGTAGGTCCATTGATGGGTGTGGCCTCTTCTCTGTCTCTTTTCTTGCCTTTTTCCTCATTTAGAGGAGTTTGTAATGCAGGAATCTTAACTGCTTTGGTTTGGACCAGAGGAATTTGCCCCTGTTGATCAGTCATTGCTTGCTGCTCCGTGTCTACCACTTCCTTGCCCTTAGAAGACCCTCTAATCAGTGTGCTGGTTTGTTGTACAGGTTGCTATGAAGTTCCAGCAGAGGATGTACCCACTCCGGCTTGCTGAGGTAGCTTGAAAGACACCTGTCCAAAAGAGTCCAGGTCAAGGGTCTTTTCAAGATCTTTCATATCTTGTTCCATCTTTTCTTGCTCAGTAAGTTCTTATATTAATGTACCCTCTACCCACTCATCATTATTAGCAAACTGTTCAATTTCATGGATCCTATGATGTATGTAAACTGACAGCCTATTTCTTACCTTTCTGTCACTTATGAAACTATTTGGGTCATAAGGCACCCACCAGAAACTTTTCTTCAATTTAAGATCTTCTCCTAGTATCCTATCAGCATCTTCCCATGCCTCCCTTTTATGGATGATAAAAGGGCCTAACTAGGTTTTTATTCTCAACTAAGCCTTTTTCTTTGCATTACAAAAGTGAGTTAAGTCTGCATTGATAAGCTGCCTAAAATATTCTAATGCAAATAACCTAATGGGTACATATCTAGGCAACTTGTAAGGGCACAGTTCACAGCCATATATTCTGATTTCGGTTTGATTTTGATAGAGGTGCCAGTCACCTATCATGTACTGTCTGGAAAGCTGTAAAATCTTCTTTATATCACCAGAGATCCTAGGAGGAGAAACTCCTGTCAATAGAGTGGTGGCTGGATGCACAAACAAGTCAATGAATTCACAATATGTACAACGGGATCCATAGGCACAGAGGAAGACTGAAGTCCAAAAGATCATAAATCTTCGATCTCCTTTGGAATCCAATTTCTTGATGGGAAATGGAAAACTGTCTGGCTGATAATATAGTAACAGATGGTATACATAAGATGTGTATTTGAAGACTCCCTCTCTATCCAGATTTATGAATTGCTCATGGATCTTGTTGGCAATGAAAGTGGCATAATCATATTTGACAGCAGGGGGCTGCCCTGGAGTAAACATTGACAACAACACTAAGGTGGTCTCATCAACAAATTCACTGGTCTTAAATCCCAAGATATAGGATATCATGTCTACAATAAGTTTGCCAGTGTCAGTGAACCAGACATGCAGATATGGAGGTGGGCTCTTGGGCTGTCAATCTGATCTCATGAACATTTGAGCAATATGAGTTATCTCTGAATTGGATAATTGAGAGGCTTGTTCAAGTAAAAATCCCATGGAAAGAGGAGCCAGAGGCTGAGTGGGATGGAAGTGTAACATCTCATTGATAGATTCAGCAGTTATGTAGAAAAGGACAGTCTAAGATGGGGTCATAACTGCTCTCTGGTCAGGCTCATAGTTGGCACAACATTGATGAATGAGGTCTGGAAAAACATGGACAGAGGGGAGGTAGTACCTGGGAAGGTTTGATTCCCACATTCCATATATATCACAATTGCTTTGATAATTGTGCCTAATTTGGAAAAATGCTTGAAGATGGTTTATATCACCATATAAATATTTAATTTGGAAATCTTTGTCTGCCAAGGGTAACCAATCTAGGTCTTTATGAGGTGCATTGAGGGGAGCGACATTAAGGGCCACAGGAGCTTCCATGCTTGGTTCTTGTGTTTTCAAACCGGAGGCCAAGTTTCTGTGGAAAAATGGACAAAACAGCAGTTCTGGGTGTCCTTCTCTGAGAGCTACAGACCGGTTTTAACTTGAATTCAGCTTTCTTGGGTAAAAGTTACAGAGGAAAAAATGAAATCACCGGTTCGGGAGGAAAAATGGGTAAATACCTTGCTTAGAGGCAAATCGTGTTCTTCGTAGGTTGCAGGACGAGTTGGAGAGTAGAATGTTGGAGTTTTTTGGCTGGGTGGTGGTCTAGACGTGATTTGCAATTGACTGGACATATTCTGCATGGAAGACTGCTCACAGAGAAGAATGGCGAAAATGACATTTTATCGTGATTTTAACAAAATTTGGCTTTGGCGGGCAATTTTGGCATTTGATGGTCGGATGATGTCACCGTGACGTCATCTTGATGGGACGTTTTGTCATTTAGCGGAGGAGTGAAGGTGATGTAGAGGTGACGTGGAGGTGACATTAGCGTCGGGTCAGCAGGAGGTGGTAAGTGGTTTCCCCCTGCACCACCTTTGGGCTTTGGCGGTTTCTAGCGGAGGGGCAGCGATCACTATGTGGGAGCGCAACAGCTGTCCTAGGTACGGCAACAAAACCACCCTTTCCCTGGGCGGTAAAGTTCAGCGGGTAGGGGGGCACGATATGATCGTGGGCCGTTGGATGAGCGGGCCCAGATCTGACGGTTGGCACTGCACAGAAAAGGCGGGGGTTTATTGCGCGGGCCCGACCAAATAAACAATATTTTTTAATGGTGTTGGGGTGGTTATTATTTAGCCCAGATGGCTGAACAATCCCTTTGTGCGCGTGAGGAGGTTATTAATGGGTTCCAAATCAACCATTAATCCCTTGCTTTATACAATGCTATGGTTATAGTTAACCGGGGGCAAGATATTACTAATCGGGGATTTTGTTATATATACATAATACGGGATTTGGGTAACTTTTATATGGGGGCTATATAATACATGTTAAAATCAATATGAAATTTTGAAAGGAAAGTGCGCTAAGCATAATGTTATAAAACTTAGGCAAAAGGGAAAACAAAGGATTTTACATAAGAAATGTGGCTTCTTTGTCTAAAGTAAGAATGTGGTTTTACTCAGCCTTTTCCATGAAATGAGATGGATTTATTTAGTGATATTAAGTAGATCTTAATATCCTTGGGGGGAGGTTAGTAAGTGATTTTGGGAGAAGAGTGAAGGGTAATTAGTCATGCCTCGCTTGAGCTGCATCAAAATATCTACCATAGCACTTCTGATAGATCTTAAAATTAGCAGTCTGAGAGGCAAAATCCATCACAAGTCTCATTTTGCAACACCAAGAACTGCCTACCCAGCCTACTTTGCCTAAAAAATTTCTTATCTTTGCTTGGGTGCACTTGGATTGGAAACCCTCATCATCTTCTTTTCTTTTCATTGCAATCCTATCTAAATCTACCCTTATAGCATCCAAGGGTTCAGATTTAACAGTTGAGCTCCTTTTCTTCTCTACCTATCTACTTATCTGCCAAGATTGAACAGTTTGGACAGAT
This sequence comes from Pinus tabuliformis, assembly GCA_031772625.1. NCBI lineage: Eukaryota > Viridiplantae > Streptophyta > Pinopsida > Pinales > Pinaceae > Pinus > Pinus tabuliformis. The sequence goes on from CM062806.1 coordinate 116,917,015, forward strand.
TTGATTCTCTATCCCTAAAATAGGAAATTGAAACATGAACTAGCCAAGATTAAGCTGTTTGGCCATTCATCAATGGAGGCATAAGTTAACAAGCTGCACACCATCAGGTTACTGCAAAAATAGAATAGTAGTGGCAATTTGGACTTGCTCGCTTTCCTGGTCCATTTCTTTGGGGTTCATTTCTTTCATTTTTTGACCATTTTCATTCTTTTTTCCCTTTGATTTTTCTTTTAGGACATACCCTCTTTACATTTTTTATTTTTTATTTTTTTTTTAATTTCTTGATTTTTTCAAAATATGGAAAACCTTTGCAGTAGGGAAAGGATGAACATATTAGGGATCTTAACCAGTCAATCATGAAATATGACACCTATTGTTATAGGAGCATAACACTCGCTCCACTTGGGGATGGCTTTTCCTGATGGAAAGTCAAGAACAGTAGGTCAGATGGCCTTATGTACAATTCTTGTTGTACTCTGAAATCTTCCTTTGCTGTGAGTAAACCAAACTTTACAAAAGGATTATGTAAAGCATACACATCTCTCGTGAGCTGATTCAAATAATTTCACCTCTGTTTTGGATAGTTTGCTTGAATGTTTGTTCTTATGTTTTCAGCTCCCAAGTATTCTTCTACAACTTCTGATAAACTAAAAATGAGGCAAAACAAAAGTGGTAAAATTCCCTGAGTGTCCCTCAAAATTTTCTGCACATTCCTTCCTATTCTTATTACTGTAGTAAACTGTAAAAACTGAACATCCTTATGTATAAGTTAGAGTCCTGATATATCAACAAATTTGATCAAAATAGTGTTTCAGCATCCGACCATTAACTGGTCCATCTTCTGCTTCTATACCATCTAGGATTTTTCAGAAAGTAAGTATTGTTGCCTTGTGAAGCCTGAATAATAAAAGGTCCCTTCCATAGGAAGTCAAACTTCCCATGTTTTCCTTTGTCTTCTCTTCTGGAGTCCCACTTTAACACTTTGTTTCCCATGTAAAAATCTTCTTCCCTGGTCCTGCTATCAAATATCTTCTTGAGTTTTTCGTGTAGCACTTGTGATCTTTGATATATCTCTCCTCTGGTCTGTTGTAAATGGATAGTCTGATTAATCCTTCTCTGAATGTCATTGGGTTCCACTTGAGCTTCTCGTAGTAATTTCATTACAGGGATTCCCAAGGATGAAGGAAATAAAGCCTCCATACCATAGACTCGCTCATAAGGGCTGGTCCCAATAGATCTCTTTGTAGTTAGCCTGTCTGCCCATAGTGCATTTGTAATCTTCTTGTGCCAGTTCTTTTTGTTCTCCTCCAACAATTTCTTAATAATGTTGATCAGGGTTTTATTGCAAGATTCAGATAGACCATTACCTTGAGGATAATAGGCTGTGGAGTGGCCTAAGGTGATGTGGTACTTGTGACAGAAACTTATCATTTTCTTGGATTTGAAAGCAGCAGCATTATCAGTTATGATTTTTTTAGGACAGCCAAATCTAGACAAGATGTTGTTTTCTAAGAATTGAATAATCACTGAATCATTGGCTTGTCTACAAGGGATGGATTCTATCCACTTGGTGAAATAGTCTATAGCAGTCAAGATCCATCTATGCTTTCCGGAAGAGGGAGGATGAATTTACCCAATGAAGTCTAAACCCCATTGTTGGAATGGTCTTTCAGTGGAAATTGGTTTAAGGGGTAGAGGTAAAAGTTTCCTCTTACCTTCAAAAATTTGACATTTATGGCAAGCAGTGACAAACTTTTTGACATCAGCAAACAAGGTGGGCCAGTAAAATCCAGCCCTTAGTATTTTGTCAGCAGTTGATTTCCAGTACAAATGTCCACCACAGTCCCCTGCATGAAATTATTTGAGTAACTTATCAACTTCATCTTTGATTAAACAATTTAATAGAACACCTTCATGATTTTTCCAAAAAAGAGCACCATCTAAAATACAAAACTTTGAAGCTTTCATTTTTGTAAACCTTTTCTTTGTTCTGGATACCCTAGAGGAGCCTGCAGGTTTAATAATACATGACATATATCAGCATACCAAGGTGATTCTAGGAAGGCCTGGCTGATTTGTGGAGTCGCCATCTCCTGTTCATTATCCAGTTCATTGATATCTAGGGCTTGGCAATTAGTTTCAGTCATGAGTTTAGCCAATCCCTGTCCTTTTATAAGCTTTGTAGGTTTTATTTCAATATCATACTCTAATATAGTAGCAATCCATTTACCTCTCTTGCCTTCAATCCCTTCTTGGGTCAGGATATCTTTGACAACAGCATTTGGTACATAGGCTACTATATGAGAGTATAATATGTAGACTCTGAAATCTTTGATGGCTTTCACAAGTGCATAAGCCTATTTTTCCATGATTGGGTATTTTAGCGGTGCATCTCTGAGAGCTTTACTAAAAACGGCTATAGGTTTTCGCATCCTTGTTCATCTTTCTGTAGTAAAACAGCAGCAATAGTATGTTCTGATGCAAATGAAAATATTATGAAGTCTCTGTCAAATTTTGGGCTTGTAAGGACTGGTGTTTTGGTCAAAGCCATTTTGATTTCTTCAAATGCTTGTTTAGCTTCTACTGTCCATTTGATCTTGGAATCCTTTTTCAGCATATTATTCAGCAATTTGATTAATTCAGCCAAGTTAGGTATGAATCTTCTTAAAAAGTTGATTTTTCCAAGGAAGGCTTGAAGTTCTTTGATATTTCTGGGGTGAGGTACTTGTAGGATGGCTTGTATTCTATCAGGATCAATTCTGATGCCATCTTTGGAGATTATGTGACCTAACAGTTTGCCCTCCTCTAGACCGAATAATGACTTCTTTGGATTTAATGATATACCATATTTTCTGCATGTTAAAAAGACTTGTCTTAGATGATCTAAATGTTGTTGATCTGATTTTGAAAACGCAGTAAGATCATCAAGGTATATGACTAGAAAATCATGAATTTCTTTAGCAAAACCTATGTCCATTTCACGTTGGAAGGCTGCCCCTGCATTCTTAATTCCAAATGGAATTTTCACATATTTAAAAGTTCCCCATGGGGTTGTAAAAGCAGTTTTTTCCTGATCATCAGGATGAACTAAAATCTGGTTGAAGCCTGAAAACCCATCTAAAAGTGAAATCCTAGAGGCACTGTTATGAAACCAGCTCAAGAAAAGATAGAAAATATAGATCAACGCCTTAGAATTCAGCCTCTTCGAGGGGGCAACCTCCTTTACATTACATAAATGAACAATTCTTCGATGATTCAAATGACAAAACCTCCTTTCTATATATAATAGTCTAAGGAGTCACAATATAATCCAGCCGACCAAACAATAATAATATAAAGCCACAAAAATAACAATAGAGGGATTCTATGGGGCACATTAATAACAATATGGGGGCAATAGGGGCACAACAATATAAATAAGGGGTATAACTACAATATTAATGGGGTAATCACTAGTATTATAGGGACCCAACATGCCCCTCGCCTTCAAAAAAGTGTTGTCCTCAACGCTTGAGTAGTTCTGGATACTTCTGCATAAAATTCTCATCCTCCCATGTGGAATCTTCAGCGGATACGTTCTTCCACTTGATAAGATACTCTGAAATTGATCGATTTCGTAGCTGTCGAGTTCTTATTTCTATAACTGCTTCTGGTTCCAATATAATTTTTCCTTCCTTGTCAAGTTCTGGCAATATTGTTTGAACTGGGAGCTTGTCGCCTATAACCTTCTTTAAACATGAAACTTGGAAAACTGGGTGCAATCGAGAAGCTGAAGGAAGCTCCAATTTGTATGCCATAGTACCAATCTTTTGCAACACCTTGTATGGACCATAATACTTTGGTGATAATTTATTATCCTTCTTAGCTTGCTTGAGGGACATTTGCTTATATGGTTGTAGCCGTAGGAATACCCAATCACCTAATCAAAACTTCTTTCACTGCGATGTTGATCTGCCTGTTGTTTCATTCTATTTTGTGCCAACATGAGGTTATCCTTTCAGAGTTGGAGGACTTGTTGTTGATGTTCGATGTGATGTTCCACTGCCTGAACCTTAGAATTTTCTCTTAAATATGATGTGATGGATGGTGGTTGATACCCATAAAGTGCCATAAATGGGGTCATTTTTTTTGCTGTATGAAAGGAAGTGTTATGTTATCTCAAAATTAGACCCTGATAGGCTGTTGGTCAGGTTGACTCTAGTAACTATTTCAAACCTACTTTAGGCTGGGGCTTAGCCTCCTCAACCTGAGAGGGCTCTCTCTAGATGGGTTAATGATTTTGATTAAGATAAGATGGCTAACTCTTGTAGAACAACTGTGACAAATATGAATGCTGGAAACATATTAAACAACTATCCATTGGGCCTATGGAGTCAACAACACCTCAATATAACAAAGATCTTGACCTTACATGGAAGTCAGGGCATTCAACATTTGAATATTCAGAACATACACTCATATAGAACTACATAGTTTATAGATGCATACAGGAAATCAGAGCACATTCAGTGAATTCTGAGTGATTATACATCCATACCACTGTAAACAAAACTAAGGAAAGGACAAAATCACACATTCTGAATATAAGAAATCCTTCATGAATCCTGAGAAGTAAAATCAAAATTATATTACTGAAATGAGTCTTTACATAAGCCAAATACAAGTTGTGTCATAAAATTTTCCAACCCTGATTACATTGTTGTTTTAGCTATATATAGAGCTCTTATTCTAACTGATCGATATTCCTCTTCAAGCATGAGGGGAAGTCGAAGTATACTTCTAATGACACCTATTAACCCTTTAACTAACTAATAAATACAACTGACTACTAATTGACAGCTTTAGAAACCTAAAACAATTAGGATTCTAATTCTACATCATGCTGAACATAGCATTTATTACAATCAAGATTTATTCCCTGACAAGTGGTATCTTTTAGTTTGGTTGTGATAGGTGTCTGTAGCTGCTTGTTGACCTTGGATGATGTATCTTCTCCATTGTCTTGAAACATAGGAAACTACCCTTGCTCATCGGTCTTTAGTTTGCCTTACAATTTTCGAATCCAAAGAAGCATGTCCTTTATCTTTGATTATCCAAAATGTAACAGATGGCCACGTCCTTGATGTGTTGTCCACCTCCTTTATGTGTAAGGGAAAAAACTCTTTTAAGCTATTTTGACATATTTTGAACTGTAGTAAATGTGATCACTTTAGAACAAAAGTCTAGAGTTGGTTTTGAATATATGTTTCCTCCACCTGTTTGTGGTGCCCTTTGAGAGTAAACTTGTGGTCCGCATATGACATTTCCCAAATTCCAGAAACCTGCCTAAGTGAATCACTCCATGCCCATTGGACATGGTCTCTTATATCAGAGTCAAAATTCAGTTGTTTTTCCCAGAACCTTGACTGTTTATACATTCTGTAATGTTACCTGGAAATGCAATCTCCTCTGGAGTGTTCAATTTGTGAATTCCTTTGAGCTTCTTGTAGGAGATATACGAGTAGAAACACGGGAACGGTTACTCTTAGCTTCTGCAGGACTATGTTTTGTACAAGACTGAGCAGAATGACCCAATTATTTACATTTATAGCACCTTGTAGTTCCCACTACTGATGTATGATTTCGTGAAGACAGTTTTAAAGAAGAAAAGTTCTCTGAATTTCCACTCTTCTTGAATCCATTCTGTAACCACTTTAAATTCCCCTGAACTTGAAGTTTCAAAAATAAAAACATCTGTCGTTAGAGTCAAAAAGGTTGAGGAGCTGATGCATTTCCTTAATTGCAACTCTGGGACCTGGTAATGTTCTCCCATCTCCTTAAATGAAACAGAAAACTATCTCCAGTCCGGTTCATATAAGGATCCAAGTCCATCTCTAAAGAAGTATCAGTGCTTGTGGCATTGTAGAGGCATAAGACAACATTCTCTGCACTCCTTGAATATAAAGCAAAGTTGACAGATCTAGACCCCAAGAGGATCTGGTTTTCCTCGACCAAATTCTTACCCACATGAGGATCATGGTCAAAACCACAGATGCCGTAGGCAGAGCATCCAGAACTACCAATTCTATAGACCCACATAGAGATCACTTTCAATGGTTACTTTGTATACTGTATCCACTCTTCCAACAAATGCCTTTACCTCTCCTCCAGCATCTGTTTGAAACATGTAGACTGATTCGCTGGTACTGAGAGGACTTTCTTCCCTTCTCTCTGATCGGTTTCCCACCTTTTGAAGAGAAGATGAGGAGTGAACACAAAACGTATGTGCAAAAGCATCAACGTCTAAAGAGTGCCCATGAGCATTCAATATCCTCTGTTGTCCTCTTCTATATCTGCTAATGCAATTGTACTTCACTTTTTCCTGAGAAACATGCAAAAATGGACTTCTGGTATTCTTGAAGTTGGTCCCAGGCACCTCAGACAGATAGCTGCAAGAATGTCTGAATGGTACATAATGTATATTCCATGAACATCTTAAAGACAATTTAGGAAGCTTACACCAATATCCATAGCGTGTATAATGCCCCAACATATCCAATGAAACATGCCAAACCAGTTGCAACTCAGGGTGTTAAACAAGCGATTAAGGAAAGCCGCAAACAACTTTTCATCCAAGTAGCGTTTCTTCATAATCTGTATCACCAGTTTCTCCCACGAAAACATGCATATTTGCTACATCCAACCTCCATCGAACAAATAAATACCTCAAAGCTTGTGAACGGGAAGAAAGAAGCGGAATCACATGTAATTGCGTGGAATTTCGACAAAACATTGGATGGGATCTAAGACCCCACATTTTTAACCTTTGACGAAATTCATCCACCTTCCGAACCCTTGTTGAATCCACTAATTACCAAAGAAGGCTTCTTCCAAGAAAAGAGTGCTCCATATAAACCTAATGAAACAGAATTTGTTGGGGTACCAAAAACCTCATAAGCTGTAGCCCCTTTGATGCCAACAGAGCTTGCAACCAGCGTCTGACGAACCAATAAGCAATGCTCGCTTCCAGATTTATCTGATTCAGGAGCGCGAACATGAACATTGAAGCGACCTCCATTGACAAGAGCTTCGGCAAGGCATTTGAGCCCTGGAGCTTCTATTCCATCCTCATTGGTTACAAGAACAATGGGCCTTAAATCCTCATTCCTCTCTAAATCTTCATTGCGTGTCTTCTCTTCGGCTGGAGCCTCGATCTTAGCTTCTTCTTCTGGGGTTTTTTCTATCTTTCTGTTCTTCAAGACATTTTGCAAATTAGAAACAAAGGAAGGTGACAAGAGCCCATTCTTCCCAGAAGTCATACTGCCAGATTGATCACAAATCGAAACCAGAATCAGAAGTTTCGGTCTTAATAGAGAATTTTCAAATTTGGTTTTGGATGGAAATCTCGATTTGAATAGTACAAGCAAGAATCAAATTTGAAGGCTACAAGACATGTGTCGAGACCGACATGTAAGACCTTACACATGCTATTCCCGTAAAATTCTTGCAGAAAATATGACAGCTGGGGTGAGATGTGCTATGGATCAGCACGAATTCCCCATTTTGTAGCGCAGTTAGTGCAAAATCGGTGTTTTCCGCTACAAAATCAACTAAACCGAGGTTTCTGCGCTATGAACTTTGAAATAGGATTAGCATATGGAGCTTAGGTGCGGTGTGAGACCAGTGATGGACTACAACAGAGAATTGACCCCATTTGACACACTAGCAAGACTCTTAACAAGACTCTAAAACAAGATGAAAAGACTAGGCCCAAGACTGACACCAACCCTTTGACAGATTTAAAAAATTGATGTTCAGAATTTAAACTATTTTTTCTTGAGTGATAACAGGTGGCTCCACTTGGGATAGTGTGCCCCTGTGGTACACTAAGAACATGCAGGTCCAGTGCTTTGTCTTCTTTATAACAAATATAGATTTGCTTGTTGAGCCTTCACCTCGGGCTTAAGCTTGATGATCACTGTAGGAGAAAGAAATCTACATCTACTGAAAAAAAAATGCTCAGTCATCATTGAGCTTATTTGCATTTACCTACCTACCTACCCTATCAATTCAAACTTCTTTCAGCTCAATCAATGTGAAATTTCCAATGTAGCCAACCACTTGTCTTATCTTATATTTGAGTTTTTTGACTGCATCGAAGTTCAGAGCCACAATGATATTGTGATGACCAGTGCCACTGAAATTGCCTCTGATCTTCATAGAAAAACTAAAACACTGCAAAGTAAAACTCTTCCATATATTTGGCTATAGGATCCCAGAATACATGATCAACTTGATGATTCTTGTAACTTTCTGGTTGTGCAAACTGATCTTCAACAACAGTGTACAGTTCCTCAATCGTGAAAGAGAAAGGAAGCAACACTCTCTCCTTGTGTTCTGACATAGAAAGCTTCTGAAAATAATGATCATGATTATGAAGACTATATGCCTGAATTTGACCTTGTAAACCTTCAATGTCTTTCTCAATGTCTTTGGCAAATTCATCCAAAAATTTCATCTTATCCTCTACCTTGCAGTCAAATGATTTTAGATAAGAAGACAAGGACAAAGAAAAATTTTCAACTATTTCTTCATTAATATGATGATCATTCCACTGTTTGAAACCTTGAATTGAAGGAGAGTTTGCCACCGCATCTGATCTATCCATCCATTCCTCCAAAAACATAAGCCAAAAGTCTTCAAATGACTTAATGGATTTGGTAGGAAAGCTTTCAATCCATTGTTTACATTTCCCTTGAAATGAATCATAGAACAACATAATGCAAACATCCTCATGTTTAACTCTAAGAAGCTCTGTAAAATCACAAAAATCTGATATATGCTTCAAAGTTAAACTCAAATCTTCTCCATTGAATTTTGGACCATTCCTTAGAAAATATGCATCCTTGGGAAAATGATTTGGGAAACCATGAATTCCTGAAAAATTTATGCATGCATACCTTGAAATAAGAATGGTAGCATCTGGGTCCTTCATAACTCCAGTGGAATCACCATGAATCTATGAATTTCGAATTCTTCAACAATGGAGTCGCCAAGGTAGATTTGCAGCCTCAAAAAGATTTCTGAGCTCCTGCTACCTTCAGAAGTTCAGCTTCATGATTTCGGGAAAGAATAATCTTCAGACTCCCGGCAGACGCACCAAAATGTTATCTCAAAATCAGACCCTGATAGGCTACTGGTCAGGTTGACTCTAAGTAACTATTTCAAACCTACTTTAGGCTGAGGCTTAGCCTCCTCAACCTGAGAGGGCTCTCTCTAGATGGGTTAATGATTTTGATTAAGATAAGATGGCTAACTCTTGTAGAACAACTGTGACAAATATGAATGCTGGAAACATATTAAACAACTATCCATTGGGCCTATGGAGTCAACAACACCTCAATATAACAAAGATCTTGACCTTACATGGAAGTCAGGGCATTCAGCATTTGAATATTCAGAACATACACTCATATAGAACCACACAGTTTATAGATGCATACAGGAAATCAGAGCACATTCAGTGAATTCTGAGTGATTATACATCCATACCACTGTAAACAAAACTAAGGAAAGGACAACATCACACATTCTGAATATAAGAAATCCTTCATGAATCCTGAGAAGTAAAATCAAAATTATATTACTGAAATGAGTCTTTACATAAGCCAAATACAAGCTGTGTCATAAAATTTTCCAACCCTGATTACATTGCTGTTTTAGCTATATATAGAGCTCTTATTCTAACTGATCGAGGTTCCCCTTCAAGCATGAGGGGAAGTCGAAGTCTACTTCTAATGACACCTATTAACCCTTTAACTAACTAATAAATACAACTGAATACTAATTGACAGCTTTAGAAACCTAAAACAATTAGGATTCTAATTCTACATCATGTTGAACATAGCATTTATTACAATCAAGATTTATTCCCTGACAAGTGGTCTCTTTTAGTTTGGCTGTGATAGGTGTCTGTAGCTGCTTGTTGACCTTGGATGTTGTATCTTCTCCATTGTCCTGAAACATAGGAAACTACCCTTGCTCATCGGTCTTTAGTTTGCCTTACAATTTTCGAATCCGAAAAAGCATGTCCTTTATCTTTGATTATCCAAAATGTAACAGATGGCCACGTCCTTGATGTTTTGTCCACCTACTTTATGTGTAAGGGCAAAAACTCTTTTAAGCTGTTTTGACATATTTTGAACTGTAGTAAATGTGATCACTTTAGAACAAAAGTCTAGAGTTGGTTTTGAATATATGTTTCCTCCACCTGTTTGTGGTGCCCTTTGAGAGTAAACTTGTGGTCCGCATATGACATTTCCCAAATTCCAGAAACCTGCCTAAGTGAATCACTCCCTGCCCATTGGACATGGTCTCTTATATCAGAGTCAAAATTCAGTTGTTTTTCCTAGAACCTTGACTGTTTTTACATTCTGTAATGTTACCTGGAAATGCAATCTCCTCTGGAGTGTTCAATTTGTGAATTCCTTTGAGCTTCTTGTAGGAGATATACGAGTAGAAACACGGGAATGGTTACTCTCAGCTTCTGCAGGACTATGTTTTGTACAAGACTGAGCAGAATGACCCAATTATTTACATTTATAGCACCTTGTAGTTCCCACTACTGATGTATGATTTCGTGAAGACAGTTTTAAAGAAGAAAAGTTCACCACTTTAAATTCCCCTGAACTTGAAGTTTCAAAAATAAAAACATCTGTCGTTAGAGTAAAAAAGGTTGAGGAGCTGATGCATTTCCTTAATTGCAACTCTGGGACCTGGTAATGTTCTCCCATCTCCTTAAATGAAACAGAAAACTATCTCCAGTCCGGTTCATATAAGGATCCAAGTCCATCTCTAAAGAAGTATCAGTGCTTGTGGCATTGTAGAGGCATAAGACAACATTCTCTGCACTCCTTGAATATAAAGCAAAGTTGACAGATCCATCCCTGCCCATTGAAAATCCAAGAGGATCTGGTTTTCCTCGACCAAAACCAACAGGCAGACAAAAATTCTTACCCAAATGAGTCCTGACCCAAAGATCATTGGAACTCTTTAATACAAATGTAAGAAATAAAGGTGCTTGGCTTGAATCAAATGCTAAGTCCAGGGTATGGGAACCTGTAGGATCTTGCTGGAATGGAGTTTTCATAAATTTCTGTTTATTTACAGTCACAGATGTCGTACCATTAGGTACACTAGCAGCATCCAGAACTACCAATCTTGAAGAATTTGACAGATATAGACCCCAATGCAAACATAGATCACGGTCCAGATCACCAAATCTTCGTGGCAAGAAAACTTCAATGGTTACTTTGTATACTGTATCCACTCTTCCAACAAATGCCTTTACCTCTCCTCCAGCATCTGTTTGAAACAGGTAGACTGATTCACTGGTACTGAGAGGACTTTCTTCCCTTCTCTCTGATCGGTTTCCCACCTTTTGAAGAGAAGATGAGGAGTGAACACAAAACGTATGTGCAAAAGCATCAACGTCTAAAGAGTGCCCATGAGCATTCAATATCCTCTGTTTTCCTCTTCTATATCTGCTAATGCAATTGTACTTCACTTTTTCCTGAGAAACATGAAAAAATGGACTTCTGGTATTCTTGAAGTTGGTCCCAGGCACCTCAGACAGATAGCTGCAAGAATGTCTGAATGGTACATAATGTATATTCCATGAACATCTTAAAGACAATTTAGGAAGCTTACACCGATATCCATAGCGTGTATAATGCCCCAACATATCCAATGAAACATGCCAAACCAGTTGCAACTCAGGGTGTTAAACAAGCGATTAAGGAAAGCCGCAAACAACTTTTCATCCAAGTAGCGTTTCTTCATAATCTGTATCACCAGTTTCTCCCACGAAAACATGCATATTTGCTACATCCAACCTCCATCGAACAAATAAATACCTCAAAGCTTGTGAACGGGAAGCAAGAAGCAGAATCACATGTAATTGCGTGGAATTTCGACAAAACATTGGATGGGATCTGAGACCCCACATTTTTAACCTTTGACGAAATTCATCCACCTTCCGAACCCTTGCTGAATCCACTAATTACCAAAGAAGGCTTCTTCCAAGAAAAGAGTGCTCCATATAAACCTAATGAAATAGAATTTGTTGGGGTACCAGAAACCTCATAAGCTGTAGCCCCTTTGATGCCAACAGAGCTTGCAACCAGCGTCTGACGAACCAATAAGCAATGCCCGCTTCCAGATTTATCTGATTCAGGAGCGCGGACATGAACATTGAAGCGACCTCCATTGACAAGAGCTTCGGCAAGGCATTTGAGCCCTGGAGCTTCTATTCCATCCTCATTGGTTACAAGAACAATGGGCCTTAAATCCTCATTCCTCTCTAAATCTTCATTGCGTGTCTTCTCTTCGGCTGGAGCCTCGATCTTAGCTTCTTCTTCTGGGGTTTTTTCTATCTTTCTGTTCTTCAAGACATTTTGCAAATTAGAAACAAAGGAAGGTGACAAGAGCCCATTCTTCCCAGAAGTCATACTGCCAGATTGATCACAAATCGAAACCAGAATCAGAAGTTTCGGTCTTAATAGAGAATTTTCAAATTTGGTTTTGGATGGAAATCTCGATTTGAATAGTACAAGCAAGAATCAAATTTGAAGGCTACAGGACACGTGTCAAGACCGACATGTAAGACCTTACACATGCTATTCCCGTAAAATTCTTGCAGAAAATATGACAGCTGGGGTGAGATGTGCTATGGATCAGCACGAATTCCCCATTTCGTAGCGCAGTTAGTGCAAAATCGGTGTTTTCCGCTACGAAATCACCTAAACCGAGGTTTCTGCGCTATGAACTTTGAAATAGGATTAGCATATGGAGCTTAGGTGCGGTGTGAGACCAGTGATGGACTACAACAGAGAATTGACCCCATTTGACACACTAGCAAGACTCTTAACAAGACTCTAAAACAAGATGAAAAGACTAGGCCCAAGACTGACACCAACCCTTTGACAGATTTAAAAAATTGATGTTCATAATTTAAACTATTTTTCTTGAGTGATAACATGTTATACCACCATTCAGCCAGAGGCAACCATTTGACCCATTGTGTCTGTTTATCAGATACAAAGCAACAAAGATATCCTTCCAAACATTTCATTACTATCTCAGTTTGCCCATCAGATTGAGGATGATAAGATGAGCTATGAGCTAACTGAGTACAAGACAAGAAAATAATTCTATCCAAAAATTTCCAGTGAAAATGGGATCTCTGTCACCTACAATAATCTTTAGGTTTCCATGTAGCTTTTGAATTGTTTCCATAAATGCAGTAGAAACTGTACTGGCTTTAAATGGATGTGATAATGCACAAAAGTGTGCATACTTGGTAAGTCTGTCAACTACCACCATGATGACACTCTTTCCCTCAGACTTGGGTAAACCTGTGATAAAATCCATTGAAACCTCCTCCCAACGTTGGCTTGGAATGGATAAAGGTTGTAATAGACCCTGTGTCTTAATTGTTTCAATTTTATTTTGTTGGCAAACCAAACATTCTGCCACAAACTTTTGAATATCTGATTTAAGGCCATCCCAAAAAAATTCCTTCTTAACCCTGGGGTAAGTTTTTAAAAATCCTGAGTGCCCTCCTAAGGGAGAAGTGTGCAATTCCATAAGAATCTTTTGTTTTAGCTGGGAATTCTTACAGAGGTATAAGCGATCTTTGTACCATAACGAATCATTTTGCTAGCTAAATGTATCAAACGTACTAGAATCTTGTTGTAGCTTGATATTATGGAACTTTCCAGAGCAATTTGTTGTTCCTCCATTTGCAATCATCACTTGACACTCTGGTGCTGGATATAGGAAGCAATTCAATTCTTTTGCTACCCTACAGTGAATAAAATTGTGGGTGCTTCATGAATCAATCAACACTATTACCTTTTTCTTCTTGATTTGTCCTTCTATCTTGATGGTTTGAGGAGTGGTAATTCCCGCCAATGCATTACAAGATATGGTCGGATTTATTTGTTCTTCATCTAGGCTTTGTTCCTGAAGCATTTCCTCTTCTTTTGACCTTTCTTACTCCTTTTCTTCTTCCTCTTCACAATCTATGTAGAATAATTTCTTCTCAGCACACTTATGACCTTTAGTGTATTTGCTATCACAACTATAACAAAGCCCTTTTGCTCTTTTTTCTTCCAATTTTTGTGGTGTCAACCTTATAGGTTGTGGAAGACTAGGGGCAACTGCACTTCCGTCTTTATAGTTGTGAGTGGTATGCTTCCTGGTTGCCATAATTTTGCTTTCCATTTTTCTTGCTAACCTGAATGCCTTCTCTAATGAATCAGGTTCCCAAAGGCGAACATCATGTTGGATATTATCCTTTAAAGACCCTATGAACACATCAATCCTATGCTCCTCTGGAATATCTTTTACCCTTATGTTCAATTTTTGGAACTCCTCAATGTGCTCCATTATTGAACCCTTTTGTTTGAGACTTATCAATTGGCTAAAAAAAGTGTTGCTTTTTGTATCCTCATAATGTGCTAGCAATTCTTCCATAAAAATTGGCCAAGTGGTAAATTGTTTACGAGAGCAAAGCCATTGATACCATACAAACTGATTTGGTTCCAAATATAAAGTTGCCATACGTACCTTTTGTGTGTTTTGCACATTATTGAGATCGAAGAACTGCTCCATCTGTAATATCCATGTGGCGGGATCCTTGCCATCAAACTTCCTCATATCGATTTTTGGAATATGGTGGGTCTTCGATCCAACATTAGAGTCTATGGAATCATGATTAACATTTCTTTTGTTCACATCATGAGTTTCCTTTACAACCTTTTCACCATTAGTAAGTATTTCTTGTAGAAAATTTGTCAAATCTGTCTTCAAATCTGCCATGTCTGTCTTCAAATCTGTCCTCAAATCTATCTTCAAATCATCCATCTTAGCTCCCATGCCCTTTATCTTAGATTCCACGCCATTTATCTTAGATTCCACGCCATTTAGCTTAGCGTCTGTTAGCTTTTGTGAGCGTGACATTTGTTGCACTTGTTCTTGTAATTTTGATATATCATGTAGCATTTCTTCCTCTTCTTCATGAGTCATGCTAGAGCTTTCAGGTTCCTTACTAGGTGTTTGCATTTTCTTTCCTCGGGGCATCAGTTACCAATAATAATGCTTTACTATGCCCTTTGAATTCCTTCAAACCAAGCTTATGCAAAAATTAAAAAAAAAAACTACACACATTTTTTCACTTTGTAGAAGCCTGATATTGAATCTGATGTATCTCTGTAATTTCGAATCATCCAATTCTAAAATTTTGACCTGTAGTATCCTTCTGAGTCCTCTTTCCAATGCCACAAGTCTGACCCAAATTGGTTTCTCCAAGGAAGAGTTATGTAAAATCTCCCACAGTGACTTGCTTATAGACTAGTTCAGTAGAGCAAACTTGTACGACGTGCCACGAGTCACTATTTTGACCTATGGATCTGAAAAATTCATACACGAAACTACAGTCCGTCCTATTTCTGTAACTTCTTACGAAATTTCAATCCGATCCCCAGAGAGAAATTTATGACGATTTTCCCCAGGTCACCTGTTTGGAATGTAATTCAGGAGTCTGCAAAAAGACCAACTTCCTCAGATCATATCTCCGCAAATATAGCGCAAAAAGCTCTGAAATTTAGACCCGAGGTTCAGCGCAATTTCTTCTCAAATGGGTTTTGTTTTGCAACTTATGAAACGTCACAGAAAAAAAGTTATAGCGAAAATTCCACGATGACCTGTTTGGAGCAGCGAAACCCTAGAATCCAAACCTCTGATACCAAATGTTATGAAACCAGCTCAAGAAAAGATAGAAAAGATAGATCAATGCCTTAGAATTCAGCCTCTTCGAGGGGGCAACCTCCTTTACATTACATAAATGAACAATTCTTCGATGATTCAAATGAAAAACCTCCTTTCTATATATAGGAGTCTAAGGAGTCACAATATAATCCAGCCGACCTAACAATAATAATATAAAGCCACAAAAATAACAATAGAGGGATTCTATGGGGCACATTAATAACAATATGGGGGAAATAGGGGCACAAAAATATAAATAAGGGGTATAACTACAATATTAATGGGGTAATCACTAGTATTATAGGGACCCAACAGGCACCTACTACCCTTTGTAAAACGTGGTCCATCTTAGGTAAGGGGTAGTGGTCTTTCAAGGAAACCTTGTTTACATTCCTTAAATCAACACACAGTCTAATTTCTCCTATTTTCTTCCTAGTGGGCACCAGATTAGAGACCCATTCTAAAAATCTAATAGGTGCAATTATCCCAGCTTCATACATTCTTTTGACTTCCTTTTCAATTAAAGGGAGTAGTACAGGGTTGACCCTTCTGAGTTTTTTCTTGAAAGGTTTATGATTTTCTTTCAGGGGTATTGTATGTTGAATAACAGAAGTATCGTAAGATTTGAGATCTTCATAGCTCCAGGCAAAAACATCCTGGAATTCTTTGAACAGTTCAACATATTTAAGCTTTTGGTCAGGGGGCAAAGTTTTGGACAATTTTATCATTTTAGGATTTTGTTCAGTTCCTATATTACAATCCTCAATGTCTGCATTTAGAGGTTGCATTTTGGGTTTCTTTGGGATATCATTAGAATCAAAGAAATCTTCCAAAGGATTTAATCCCGTGGGAAAATAATTATCTTATAAATCAATGACTTCAGATTCTCCTCCAATAGTTTCATCAATGTCTATTTCTTTCAGCTCTTGCAACTCTTTGCTGGTAAATTTTGTTGGATATAGTATTTGTGTTGCAGTTTCTGCTGAAATGGGTGTTTCAATTCTGTCTATTTGATCAACTTCACAAACAGTATCCATGTCCATATTAGTGTTACAAAACTCTTTCTCTTGGGTCAAGAAATTGTTAATCTGAGTATCATTGTCAAATACTTGCCAATTTTTTACATTGTCAGGTACACTTGGCATGTGTTTAATCTCAGCTGTAAACTGATGATTGGGTTCAAATGGCAGTTTGCAAGTGCTGGCAAATGTTGCTAAACTGTGAGCATGTAAATTGTGTTTCCTTGGAATTTTGGCAAGTTGTGTTTCCATAAAGGTATTGAGTATTTCAATTGCTGCCCCTCTATAAGATCTTAATCTTGGATCATTTGTGAGGAAGTTTCCTTTCATCTATTGAATGACTAGATCAAAATCTCCCAAAACTGATATCCTAACTGCCCCTAAACTTTTGATCAGTTTGAGTTCGAGCAAGAGGGCTTCATATTCAGCGATATTATTGGTACATTTGAAGTTTAATCTGTAAGCACGCCCTTCAGTGTGATCATTTTCTAGATTGTGTACCCAAATTCCTGCTCATGCTCCTAGTTTGTTGACTGATCCATCAAATTCCAGGTACCAAAGGATCTCATGTTCATAGTTAGTATCAGGAGTTTTGAAAAAAAAATTACTAGGGAAATCTGGATTTTTAGTTTCATCTAGTTTCTCTTGAGTGTCTATTATATCAATTATTTCAGGAATTTCTTGAGTTTGAACACTAGATTTCTCATTTATGCATTTTTCTTGTTCTAATGGTGAAGCCTTGACATCAGTTTGGGGATAAATTTCAACATTGTATAGGATGAAGGAGTCCATGTCAGAATGCATGGAATAGATGGGAAAATTCTGGGGTTTCTCCTGGGTGCTGACAACATATTTCATTAATGTCTCTCGGTATAATCTCTTTGGTTGACCAAATACTGAAATGGTAGCATAGGACATGTCCAATTGTAAAGATCCTTGGAGCTTTGCACCCCAAGATCTAGACAACAACATGCCATATTTTGGTGGAATATCAGCTACCACTACATCCATTAAAATTGTCTTGGCAGGGTATTGAACTAATGACACACATAAATCTTTAATCAATCCTAGACATCTGACCTGGCTTGAATCAAAAGAGAACAAGTCTTTGTATGGCCTGGTGATATCTAGGTCCAACTTCTCCATTACAGATTTCGGCATTAAGTTATGAGAGGCACCAGAATCAAACATTGCATTATGAAGTATCTTATCATGCATGTTTAGACTTACATAGAAAGGAGGAACACCTCCATCTACTGATTTATTGTTTACCTCAGGGCCAAAAATTAATTCTGGTTGGTCATCAAGGACATTTATTGCATCCTTGTCTTCTGAAATCTGAAGTGATCTGTTAATTTGTTGTCTATAGACATCATGCTTAGCCAATTCTGACAATGGAATGGCTATCTTTAATTTGCCTATTTCGGTCTCAAGGTTAAAAGGTTTTTCTGTTTGTATTTTTGCATTTCGGGTAGCGCGATTTTCTTTTTCTGTTGTTTTTTCTGTGCTTTTTTCTTTCTCAGGAGTGTTGTTATGGGCTTAAGTTGCTTCTATGTCAATTTCTGGAGGTTCTTCCACATTTCCCTTGGGAGGAAAAGAGGTGGATGGTTGTCTATCAGGTTGTTGACTGTCTGATATATCTTCAACTGTTGAATTGTTTGGGTTAGGATTTGTTCTAGGAGAGGTTTGTACAGGAGGATACTTGATTTCAGCTTTGCTAGATTGCTTGAGATCTTTTTGTTTATTGTTTTCAGGGACATCTATTCTTCTGCTCCTTAGATTATATTGCTTGTGAACCTCATAGATGGCTGTGTCATATCCCTCCTTAAAATCAAGTGATTCACCTGATTGGATTTGGAATTGATTAAGAGTGTGAGTTTCTTGGTCTTCTTGGGTCAAGAATATTTGTTGCTCACTATTGAGACCCATTAAGTTAATTTGAGTATCTTCTCTTGGTTCACTGGAAGTTGAAGCTTCAGCATAATTTTCTTGGAATGGATGTCTAATGTTTTGGTTAGGGCCAACCTTTCTAGTATTAGTGTTTTGATTTTTTCTGAAGTTTGGATCTCTCCTAGCATTATTTGGTTGACCATCCCAAGATGATTTCCTCTCAATTGTTTCTACTCTATCACCCAGTCTATCCATTCCTTTAATGATAGCATCTAATTGTCTTCAAATGTAGAAGGTTCTTCTCTGATGGGCATCCTCATTTCAGCTCTAGCTCGAGCTCGTTTGGAAATCAGGTTGGCCTCAACACTGACAGCTATACTCTGCATGTCTTCTAAGCTTCGAGGAGCTCTTTCCCTAAGCTAATATGCCATGTCAGAGTCAAATGCATTAGGGAATTTGATCAAGGCCAAGTCTGGTGGAGGCCTAAGATTTTGAGGAATAGCATGGTAAACATTATTGAATCTGGTACATTAATCTTGGACAGTTTCTTGGGTACCTCTTTTTAAGTTTTCATGTTCTGATAAAATGTGGAGAGGGTCTTTCTTCTTTTCCCATCTGTTCAAGAAGGTCTGATAAAGGGCTTCTGGGTTAGCAATAGTGTTTGCAGGGAGTGATCTAAACCATGTTCTAACATCTCCTGTTAAACTTTGAAAAAAAACTTTCATTCTGACATCATCATCATCAATCTCATAGTTTTCAAAATAATCTGTCATTTTCTTAGTATGTTGTTGAGATGTGTAAGTGCCAGTACTATCAAAATAGGTGATTTTGCTTTGATAATCTTGGGGCATGGACCCTAGATTTGCAGGTAATTGCAGGGGAGCATATCGGTTAGCCATATTTGCAGATATAAGAGTGACAGTTGGAAGAGCAGGGATAACAGTGGAAATGTAAGTTGTGGATGGAGGAGTGGAAAAGATGGTTTGAAGTGCTAATGGTGAACTAGGAGAAGCAACAGTAATGGCAAAAAGTATTGGTTCTTTTCCAGAAGTAAGCTCAGATTGAATAGGGTTCTGCTGATGTATGTCAAGGTGTGAACTAGCAGAATGTTCTTGGCTCTCTTGGTTTCTAAGGATCTTGGGAATCCGATTAGGATTTTCAAACACAGGTGGGGGATTAGGATTAGGATTTAATCTAGTGTAACGGATCTTTTTCTTTGGAGCCAGCTTCTGAGTATGTTTTTGGTTTTTCTTGAAATAACTTAGGAATTTTTTGATGAGGGGATTATGAATTTTCCTAAAGATCTACTGAAACAAGGGACTGATCAACAATTTATTCAGGTCTGCAGTGGAGTCGCCAATGATGTTATCACTCAGGTTGTTCCCAATTTCTTGTAAGAAATGGAATACGGCCGAGGTAACCACAGACCAATCTTTTAGATACAGATTCTAGCCAATCTGCATCCAAAGAGGGCTCTCTCTTTATAATTTAGCTTTGTTTGAGGTATATTAGGCTAGTTATGAAGTGCAAGGGTTTTTTTTTGAGTTTGGTTGGAGGAATGGAGATTCAATATAACAGTGAGGTAAAACCGAAGAGTTTTAGTCCATTGGGCATGATGGAGTCACAGATGGATAACTTCCCAGATTTGGTTTTTTCAACAAAGGATGGTATCACAGAGTAAGGTAATCAAACATGGAACAATTCATAGGTTGGAATTAGGTGGAATGGAGTCAATGGGTGAAGGGCAATTAAGAATCCTTCATCATGTTGACAGAGGGAAAATGGTTGAGTACTGTTAAGGAGCAACTAAGAATTCCTTAGAAAATATTCAAGATGGAAGAACCAGGGAAAACAAGAGCAATTAAGAATTCACTGTTTATTCTAGTTCTGAAGAAAACATTGATAATAATAAAGACTAAACATAGAGTGCAATCTAGCAAATTCTGAGTTATTATTTTTCTCTATTATTAATATCGTGCAACATAGATGATATAGTAAACACAAAAACTGTAAAACACAAGTTAGAAGGGACTTATTGATCCATAAGATGATTCAAGAATTCTGTAAAATGGTCCTCAGCATCAATTCCTCATTCAGTAAGCCAGACAAAAATGGTTCCAACAGCCTTTTTTATTCCAAAATTCTGTATTACAGCAAAGCCTGGGAATGCTTTCCCAATCAACCAACCAACAACTCATACTTCGTCTGGGGGGGTATTTATACAAAAATGTCAAGATATCTTACAAAAATATCTGATAGAAATAATATCTGATGACAATTAATGCGTTTTCATAATAGATAGAGACAGACAGTCTCGAAAACAGGGGACAATAAATTGATGCAATAAATGGACGCTGTGCTGGTTGTTGCATCTTTATGGGATGTACCAGAGGTAGGTGCTGCGAGTTGGTTTGCAGCTGTCATCCTTTGATATTCCACGCTGGCTGCTCCATAGTTGCTTGGATATTCCTTGACCTTAATGTGATGCGCTTTTACCCGCATGACTTTGATTCATTTCTGTTTTGTGCATTGTAGTAGATGGTCCAAAATTTTCAATTGACCAAAGATAAGTTTAGAGGATCTCTAACATACTTTGCCACCATTCCGGTCCTGGTAATTTATGTCTTTGAAGCTTCCTTAAATTTTCATCATTTACTGTGTACCTAAAGAAATTAGGTGGGATGGTGAACAGATGCTTTACCTCGTGCTCTATGTAGAACAAATTTTCCAGGTTGTCGTAAAGGGCTTGGCCAGATGGAAGTGCTTTCTCTCTTTAAGTACTTGATGATGCATTAACTTGGTCAATAGCACATGTATTCAATTTACACACATAGTCTTTGTGTTTCATCAGACCATCATTACTTCCAAAAGACTTGGCATACCTTTTTGATGCAGGACTGTATATTTTTCTGTGAAAGAATTAATCTCTACCTGCATGTCCTGGCATCTTCTGTCCAAATTTTGCATTAGAGTTATCATGGTTAGAACTCTCCTTATGTCTAAAATGGTGCCTGTTCTGTCTCTAATGTCCAGTGCTTCCAGTTCTTCACTAGTCTTGGTGTTCAAAAAATGTATTAGCCAGTTAGCTTGCTCAGGCATCTGTCCCAATAAGGCTCTTGTTTTTTGAATCTCTACTTGGGCCACTCTTATCAAGTCAACCTACTCATAAATAGTTTGGATAGACCTCCACACATCACTAAGAGATTGAGTGATGTTGGTCCACAAAATTCCCCTAATTTCTGCTAGAGGTTTATGCAGAGAGAGATCCTTTTCTAATGCTCTCACTTTGTTTTCCAATGTTTTGATCTCCCTTGTTTTCTCTGCCACATTCATCTTAGATTTATCATAACTCTATTCAAATTTTGCCAATTTCTATTTGACTTGATTCAGCTCTGATACTTGGAGTTTCAATTCCTCCATGGCTTTTATTAGCCCTTATGTGCTCATGCTAGTACTGCTGCCTGGTGCTGTTGCTGTTGTAGTTGTTGTTGATGTTACTACAATTATCTCTGCTGTTGATGCTAGGACAGTGGGATGCAATGTTGTCATAAGTGTGGAGGGGGAAATAGTGACTGTTGGGGCTACTTCAGGTGGTTGGGAGGTTGACTCTCCCTACTTTTCTTGTAGAGCTTTCTCCAATGCCTGCTCTGTCTCACTCAATCTTTCATTCAGTCTCATGAGCAAGTCCATCATGTCCTCTTTTGATTTCTGTTGTACAACATCTGCCATCTATGGATGCATGGAAGGAGGCATTTTGAGCTGTTTTCGCAATGCATCGATGTCCTCTTCCTTCTTCCTCATCAATGCCTTTATGCCTTTGGCATCTTTGGGATCTTGTCCCAATTCAATGATAATTTCTTCCAAGGATTTGATCCTGTTGTCTTTTGCTAGCGAAGAAGCTTTCTCCAAATCTAACTGAGCAGAGGTATTACTCAAGGAGTTTTGCAATTTATGAGCTAACATAGCTTTGTCAGCTAGCGTGGAGTAGACCATCTCTCCAGTCTTTTTATGCAGCTCAATCTGGTCGATTAGAAGAATGTCCTTGGCTAGGACCTCCAGATTTGTCCTAATGTAATCAGTTGCTGATTATGGTTGCTATACCTTGGGCTTGAAATAACTCATGATCATTTTGCCCTCCTGAATGTCGTAGGCAGACATCAATCTTTGCTGCTTTGTGGGGGCCATCTTAAGATATTGGTTATAAATTTGCAGCCTTAGTGGACCATTCCTAGCCTTTATCTCTGTGAATGTTCTTTTGATGTCAGAGGTCTGCTTGCTTGGTGGCCTAGTGGATGAAACTTCCATACTATGCTACCTTCATAGCTCCTGCCTATGTGAGCTAGTTGATGTCTCTATCACTGGGGAGGTCTGTTGGCTGGTTACCCTTTCACCTCTTAGACTCTCTATTGTTTCTTCAATGATTTCCTCTTTAGATAGAGGATCCAATATTTGCCTTTTTGCACCCGGTTGTTCTGTAGGTCCATTGATGGGTGTGGCCTCTTCTCTGTCTCTTTTCTTGCCTTTTTCCTCATTTAGAGGAGTTTGTAATGCAGGAATCTTTGCTGCTTTGGTTTGGACAGGAGGAATTTGCCCCTGCTGATCAGTCATTGCTTGCTGCTCCGTGTTTGCAACTTCCTTGCCCTTAGAAGACCCTGTAACCGGTGTGCTGGTTTGTTGTACAGGTTGTTGTGAAGTTCCAGCAGAGGATGTACCCACTCTGGCTTGCTGAGGCAGCTTGAAAGACACCTGTCCAAAAGAGTCCAGGTCAAGGGTCTTTTCAAGATCTTTCATAGCTTGTTCCATCTTTTCTTGCTCAGTAAGTTCTTCTATTAATGTACCCTCTACCCACTCATCCTTATTAGCAAACTATTCAATTTCATGGATCCTATGATGTATGTAAACTGACAGCCTGTTTCTTACCTTTCTGTCACTTATGAAACTATTTGGGTCATAAGGCACCCACCAGAAACTTTTCTTCAATTTAAGATCTTCCCCTAGTATCTTATCAGCATCTTCCCATGCCTCCCTTTTATGGATGATAAAAGGGCCTAACTAGGTTTTTATTCTCAGCTGAGCCTTTTTCTTTTCATTGCAAAAGTGAGTTAAGTCTGCATTGATAAGCTGCCTGAAATATTCTAATGCAAATAACCTCATGGGTACATATCTAGGCAACTTGTAAGGGCACAGTTCACAGCCATATATTCTGATTTCAGTGTGATTTTGATAGAGGTACCAGTAATCTATCATGTACTGTTTGGAAAGCTGTAAAATCTTCCTTATATCACCAGAGATCCTAGGAGGAGAAACTCCTGTCAATAGAGTGGTGGCTACATGCACAAACAAGTCAATGAATTCACAATATGTATAAGGGGATCCACAGGCACGGTGGAAGACTGAGGTCCAAAAGATCACAGATCTTCGATCTCCTTTGGAATCCAATTTCCTGATGGGAAATGGAAAACTCTCTGGCTGATAATATAGTAATAGATGGTATACGTAAGATGTGTATTTGAAGACTTCCTCTCTATCCAGATTTATGAATTGCTCATGGATCTTGTTGGCAATGAAAGTGGCATAATCATATTTGACAGCAAGGGGCTGTCCTGGAGTAAACATTGACAACAGCACTAAGGTGGTCTCATCAACAAATTCACTGGTCTTAAATCCCAAGATATAGGATATCATGTCTACAATAAGTTTGCCAGTGTCAGTGAACCATACATGCAGATATGGAGGTGGGCTCTCAGGTTGGCAATCTGATTTCATGAACATTTGAGCAATACGAGTTATCTCTGAATTGGATAATTGAGAGGCTTGTTCAAGTAAAAATCCCATGGAAAGAGGAGCCATAGGCTGAGTGGGATGGAAGTGTAACATCTCATTGATAGATTCAGCAGTTATGTAGAAAAGGATAGTCTGAGATGGGGTCATAACTGCTCTCTGGTCTGGCTCATAGTTGGTACAACATTGATGAATAAGGTCTGGAAAAACATAGACAGAGGGGAGGTAGTACCTGGGAAGGTTTGATTCCCACATTCCATATATATCACAGTTGCTTTGATAATTGTCCCTAATTTGGAAAAATGCTTGAAGATGGTTTATATCGCCATATAAATCTTTAATTTGGAAATCTTTATCTGCCAAGGGTAACCAATCCAGGTCTTTATGAGGTGCATTGAGGGGAGCGACATTAAGGGCCACAAGAGCTTCCATGCTTGGTTCTTGTGTTTTCAAACCGAAGGCCAAGTTTCTGTGGAAAAATGGACAAAAAAGCAGTTTTGGGTGTCCTTCTCTGAGAGCTACAGACTGGTTTTAACTTGAATTCGGCTTTCTTGGGTAAAATTTACAGAGGAAAAAATGAAATCACCGGTTCGGGAGGAAAACTGGGTAAATACCTTAGTTAGAGGCTAACGATTTCTTCACAAGTTGCAGGACGAGTTGGAGAGCAGAATGCTGGATCTTTTTGGCAAAGTGGCGGTCTAGACGTGATTTTCAATCGACTGGATGTATTCTGCATGGAAGACTACTCACAGAGAAGAATGGTGAAAATGACATTTTATCGTGATTTTAACAAAATTTGGCTTTGGCAGGCAATTTTGGCATTTGATGGTCAGATGATGTCACCATGACGTCGCCTTGACGGGACATTTTGTCTTTTAGCAGAGGGGTGAAGGTGACATAGAGGTGACATAGAGGTGACGTCAGCGTCGAGTCAGCGGGAGGTGGTAAGTGGTTTCCCCTCGCACCACCTTTGGGCTTTAGCAGTTTCTAGCGGAGGGGCAGCGATCACCGCAGGAGCGCGACAGCTGTCCTTAGTACGGCAGCAAAACCACCCTTTCCCCGGGCGGAAAAGTTCAGCGGGTAGGCAGGCACAATATGATCATGGGCCGTTGGATGAGCGGGCCTAGATCTGACGGTTGGCGCTGCACGGAAAAGGCGAGGGTTTATTGCATGGGCCCGACCAAATAAAAAATATCTTTTAATGGTGTTGGGGTGGTTATTATTTAGCCCAGATGGCTGAATAATCCCTTTGTGCGCGCGAGGAGGTTATTAATGGGTTCCAAATGAACCATTAATCCCTTGCTTTATATAATGCTATGGTTATAGTCAACCGGGGGCAAGATATTACTAATTGGGGATTTTGTTATATATACATAATATGGGATTTTGGTAACTTTTATATGGGGGCTATATAATACATGTTAAAGTTAGTATGAACTTTTGAAAGGAAAGTGCGCTAAGCATAATGTTATAAAACTTAGGCAAAAGGGAAGGCAAAGGATTTTACACAAGAAATGTGGCTTCTTTTTCTAAAGTAAGAATGTGGTTTTACTCAACCTTTTCCATGAAATGAGATGGAGTTATTTAGTGATATTAAGTAGATCTTAATATCCTTGGGGGGAGGTTAGTAAGTGATTTTGGGAGAAGAGTGAAGGGGAATTAGTCATGCCTCGCTTGAGCTGCATCAAAATATCTGCCATAACACTTCTGATAGATCTTAAAATTAGCAGTCTGAGAGGCAAAATCCATCACAGGTCTCAATTTGCAACACCAAGAACTGCCTACCCAGCCTACTTTGCCTAACATTTTTTCTTCTCTTTGCTTGGGTGTGCTTGGACTGGAAAACCCTCATCATCTTCTTTTCTTTTCATTGCAATCCTATCTAAATCTACCCTTATAGCATCCAAGGGTTTAGATTTAACAGTTGAGCTCCTTTGCTTCTCTACCTATCTACTTATCTGCCAAGATTGAACAGTTTGGACAGATTTGATTCTCTATCCCTAAAACAGGAAATTGAAACATGAACTAGCCAAGATTAAGCTGTTTGGCCATTCATCAATGGAGGCATAAGTTAACAAGCTATACACCATCAGGTTACTGCAAAAATAGAATTGTAGTGGCAATTTGGACTTGCTCACTTTCCTAGTCCATTACTTTGGGGTTCATTTCTTTCATTTTTTGACCATTTTCATTCTTTTTTCCCTTTGATTTTTCTTTTAGGGCATACCCTCTTTACATTTTTTTATTTTTTATTTTTTTTTTAATTTCTTGATTTTTTCAAAATATGGAAAACCTTTGCAGCAAGGAAAGGATGAACATATTAGGGATTTTAACCAGTCAATCATGAAATATGACACCTATTGGTATAGGAGCATAACAAATGAAATCAGGGTGACAACGTGGACCTTAGAACTTGTTCAAAGGTTTGCCACCCTCTAGAAAGGGAAAGCCATTCAGGCTCAAATAAATGAGTTGTGACAAAAAACCTCCATAATTTTAGCAAGAATGCAACCTTCGGTTAATCAAGCTAGTCAAATCTCTCAGACTATAAAGAGTAAGATAAAAGGTTTGCAACAGATGCAGAGGACTATGGGCTTAGCAATCGAAGGACCAACTACTGAGAAATTGGTCAAGGAGGTTTGGTAGGTCGTTGCGCAGTGAACAGAAGAGCTTCAAGCATTGAAGACAAGAGTTTAGTGGCCTCAAAGCACGTGTCGAGGACGTACCACTAGAGTGGCTCGAGATGAGTCACATCTTTGTGTTGGGGACCTGTTGGGGTGGGGTCCCCCAGGTTTAAGTTTTTTCCAAATTTTGAGTCAATTTTGATGTAATGTTGTAAGTCTTTGTATTTTGAGGAGCGGAGCGAATAACGCAGGTTGTTAAGAGTCAAAGGGTATTTTAAGTAAGTCAAAGCCCCTTATTTGGTAAAGGGATGGACTATTTTGATTAAGTAATGAGCTCCGCCCATGGTTCGCAGACCATGGTAATGTAATGTAAAAATTATAAAAGGAAGTCATCTAGGAGTCATTAGGAAGTTCAGTTCAGTTCAATATAGTTATGCTTATGATAAGTTGATTTGAGTCTATAATTTTGTATTCTAGCAAAGGGGAAGGCTCGTACAACTGAGTGCACAGAGACCTTGGTAAGTTGAGTTCGTAATTTTGTATTCTAGCAAAGGGGAAGGCTCGTGCAGCTGAGTGCGTAGAGACCTTGGTAAGTGCGCGGGCCCCTGCAGTTGTGTGCGCAGGGTCAGAAGAAGTGTATGCATTGAAGATCTAAAGTAGTAAAGTATATTTGATAAATTCTGCATTTTATTTGTATATTTATATGTTTTCATATTTATGCTCATTTATGATTCAATTCTCTGTAATATTGTCTTAATTTCGTCACGAAGTTCCAAGTCTGCTCTTATATGATCAATTATGCATGATTAGAACATCCAGACGAAGCTCGAAAACTTCTTTAAATATAAATTGCTTAAGTCTTATATTCTGAAGATAAGGATTCGTGAAGGCCAGATCGGGCCCTCAATTGGAGAAACGCCTTGCTGCTGCATCACATAGCCTTCTAGATGCAGAAACCTGGTTCTAGCACCCCCCAATACTGACTCAGGTGAGACTACAGTCTACACTAAGTGGATTGTTACCGAAAGGGTCAGTACTGTAGGGTTTTGTTGGCTAATGTAGCTAACTCTGACCCTGGGTCCAAGCACCCTCAAGCCAACAAATAGATATAATTCTATAGAATTGAGACAAGGGACAATACAAATTTTTAGACTTTTCTTGCAAAATAATTACAATGAAGCATTATTTTCCTATAAAAATGAATTAAATACACATTCATTGATGGAAATGTGGAATGTCAATTATTCTAAGGCTTATCTTTAATAAATGTCACAATTTGCTTCACTTGAGTGCCCACCAAATGAGAGGGGGCTTTGGGGAGACATTTTTTGCATACATTGGTTGTTAAAGTGGCTAAACATACCAATAAGAATTTATTCAAAGAGGCAAAGGAGGCAATACTTGAATTTCAATTCATTTTTAAGCATGTACACATATGATATATTATTTGATGATGACAATCCCCTTCCTAGACATTTTGAGCCACTTGTTTGTAAAAAATGAAAATGCACATATCAATATTCCTAGAGGAAATGTAGATGCTTTGTGGAATGCATTTGTTGAACAACAGTGGGCACAAATAGAATCCAATATTATATCACAAGGACTTGAATGAATACAAAATTTGAAGGGTGCATTTTGTGAAATCTCATTTGAATGCAGTTTTCATCTAACGCAACATGAATATGATGTGGATTGCTTGCATCATATCATGGACATGGGGGCTTCACTGGGGGAGCAATACCATACCACATTCATTCATATTGGGGGAGATATATTGAGGAAAAAATGACATAATATATTGAGTGTATATTGGGGAGTAATAGCAGGTATAAAAATTGGAGCTGAAATTTAATGAAAAAATATAAAGGGGTATAAAAAAATGTTAATGAAAAAATAAATACTTACAATATCTAGTGAAAGTAGGGGTTTTAAATTGGGAAATTGTATTGGGTTCGTATTGGTAGAGGGTTAAATAATGTGATTTTTAAAGGTATTTCCATTATGTAGTCAAATTAAGGGTATTGTTTAGTATGCCACGAACACACATGATATTTCAGAGGATAATTGAGTGAAGCCCATGTGATTATGGACAAGACTTTCTCTAATGCAGTTTTACAAAGTGATCCTTTTCCATTAAACTCCATAAACCACTATGTCAAAGTTAACATATAAAAAAATGCAACAAGAATTTTGAATTAAGAGGGTTATATTTTTATTTTGGCACTCCCATATGAAAAAGGAGACATAAAAACTGGTATTTTGTCTTTTTCTTGGATGGCTTACGTTTTGGGGCTATACATTTGTGTGTGGTATACATATAAAGGAGATATTTTGACCAGATTCAACCCATACAGGTCTAAGTTAGTCACACTTATTGTTATTTGGTATAAAAAAAAACTAGCACGGTGTTATTTTGAACCACTAAAACATAGAGGCATTATATTTATGAATAACACATCAATTCTTTCAAGAGTATCAATTGTATGGAATGGAAAAAAAATTCCATTCAAAAAAAAAAAAAAATTTCTTATAAACAACTTCAATCCAAACCATAAAAACATCAACAGAAAATCAAAAGCAGTTTGAGTACATCATAGGAAGAGGAAGTATCAACTAAAGAACATTGTCACACTCATTGAAAAAATGCTTGAAAAAAAAATGCTGACATGTCTATCTATGATTGTGTACGTTGATGTCAAACTTTCTTCGAAATGGATATTATAACAAATAAACAATTTATTTTCAAAAAAAACATGATGCAACTAGAGACATGGAACTGGAATATGAATACACTTGCAAGCATTGTTAAAAATCCTTGCATCGTGACGAGATTCCCATATTTTCATGCCCATGAGAAATTAGATGCAATAAATGTATTTACATCGTATGCAAACTAATTAAGTTATAAGAATGACTATTATCAATGCACTTACCATTCATGCGAAATCGAGAACTGGGTCAGAAATATAGAGTCCAACAAATGGTCTTAAGTGGTGGTATAATCAATTTTCCCATTTAACTTCTCGGATTCAGCATGTGCTTCCATATGACATAAAATAAACAAATACAATTTATGTGGTGATAAAGAGAAAATTTTGCTCCAAAAGTGCTTATGGTTATGGTCGTGTTCGGTCATATATGATCATGAAAGTTGTAACAACCCTGGTCAAAATCCATGTAATAAAATTAATAAAGGAAAAATAATAACCAAGGTCATGGGACACGTATTCCAAGGTGAATGTTTGGAAAAACATCCTAGTGTGTCTGTTCATTCGATTTATTATTGCTAAGGGAAATTGGCAAAGCTAATGGCAAAGGCTTTTGAAAGGCAAAATGGCATTTTTGACAATTTATTTATGAAAATAATGGAAATTAGTAGAAAAGGAAGGTGAAATGTCACATGTTACATGTGAGGAGGAAAATGAAGGAAAATTAATGGAAAATTGAAGAAATTAGAGGCCTCATTAATAAAAAGGCTTCTGAGGATCAGTTGATACATTTTGTCAATGTAAACTTTTGTTAGTTTAGTTTTGGAGCTCTCTCTTTATTCTCTCTCTCTCTCACTCTTGGAAACTTATAGTTTTATTGGAGCACTTCGGTATTGGATCAAGGAAATAAAATGAAGGATCAAGAAGGAAAAGGGAAGAAAAGATCAGGCAAGGAAGAGAAAGATCAAGCAACTACAATGGGATCACTTGCAGGTATCAATTTGCTTATGTGATTTCCTTGTTCGATTCGGCATGCATGCTACATGCATTTGTTTATTTGGTTCTCTTGCTATCATTGGAATGATTTTTCCAAGTGTGACAATGTTCTTCAGCCTTTCCTTGTCATTTTCAGATAGCCATGGTCTAATGGGTTCTATTTTGTTTGGTTAATTTGGATTACTAGATGGTTTTGAAACGAGTGGGGTGGTCTCTAAAAGAAATAACACATGGCCTAGGAATCCCTAGACTGAAGAAGGTGGGATTGCAATAAATCAATATTTTATGTGTCTCGATAGGCCTAGGAATCCTCGACCAGTGAATGGAGAGATATACAATAAAGCCTATAGGTGTGTGCCCTTAATTAGGCCTAGGAATCCTTGATCGGTGAATGGCGGGATATACGACAAATCCTAGAGGGTGGAGTATCGATTAGGCATAGGAATCCTTGACCAATGAATAGTGAGATATATGCTAAAACCTAGAGACTAGGAGGCATGGAAATTCCTCACAGTGTAGGTGGAGAAATATGGATGCATCCATCATGCCTTTTTAGGGCCTATTGATCTAGTGGGGATTGCAATAAAGCCTGAGGAAACCTGGATTGATTTGGTTTTGAGTCCAAATTCATGCTTGGAATATGGAACGAGGGTGCTTGGCTGAAAGAAATATTTGCTTCAGCCCAATCTATGGTTGGGTGGTTTATGGAAGTCCCAGGCATGGTCAACTTATGCATTCATTAATAAGAGCTCCTTCTCCTTGGTATTTCATGTGTAAATGTACTGGTTCATATGTAATTTTTATGGTTGCTATATCCTTGTTATTATGTTGGTTATATGATGCTTATGAGTATGTTTTATGAAAGACTTGATGTATGGTTCTCATCATGTTTTGATTAGTAAATGAATGTACCATGAATATAAGACCTAATAAATGAGAATTTAGTTATTGTGATATGGAAACAATGCTTCTTTATGAATCTCAGATAAGTATGAGACCCCTATGCTCAGATATGTTGTTATGACTTATAGATTACATATTTGTGACATGTTTGACAAAATTCCTGTCATGGCTAGTACGGGTTAGATCAAGTATTGACATCAGTGATTACATTAGTAGCTTTTTTCCATTGTCATTATTCATTTCTAAATGTTTTGTGAAGTTCTGGGCAGTGGCCTAAGACCTGGCCCTCAAAAAGTGGCTCGGAATCTGGGGTCGCTAGCATAGAACTACGTGGAAAAGTCCACAGTCACTGGCATACCTTGTTTTGGGAGTGACTAGAAGGCCTTAGTCACATGCATGGTGGTGAGCACCAATATTGCAGCAATAATTATGCAACTCCTGGGTTGCCTACTTTACTCTTATCAACCCGGTAGTTCATAACAAACTTGGAAGCATCGATATTGTATGCACAAGTACTAGTTATTAGTGCAGGTTGTCATTTGGTCAGCTGGCACAAGATCACTAGGAGCTCAAGCCAACTTCTATGGATTCTAGAAGAAGCTCTATATGTGATGAAAGGAGAGAAATATTACTTTACAGATGCTACTCTAACTGCAGAAAGGAGAAAGACTAAAATGTAAAGCAAACCTAGTAAACCCTACTTAACCAACTAATCCTACCTTTGCAGAAAGCACTATAAAAACCATGAAAGGAATGCCATTACCTACTCAAGGAAGTAAACAACATCTAACAAAGCTATTTCTGGAAGTAAATAAGCAAAAAACATCTTTTTGGATTTTTATGTATTTTCATGTGAATTTGACATGCATGTAATTTATTGTGTGTGAATGTGGCAGCGAATAGGTGGCATTGGAGGGTGGTTTTGGATCTTGAGAGGAGGTAGGATGGTGTGGATGGGTCCTAGAAGGTCTCAGGTGGCCTTCTAGAGGCTTTTCCCACACTCGGCCTTCAAAAGAAATCCTACAGGAAAATCTACAGGAGGAAACAGAAAATTTGTAGGAGGAAAATAGGGAACTATAGGAGGTCTACAAGAGGAGGCTGAGAGCAGTTTTCACTATTTTGAGGGTGTGAGAGAGGGTGGAAAAGGTGGATGAAGGTTGAAATGAGGTGTTAGGGAACCTATGGTCTACCAATAATCACCAATAGAGAGAAATATGATTGGGTTTGCTCAAGGAGAGAGGAAGAAGTTCTATGGGAAATGCATGAAACTAAGGCAGAATTAAGGTGAGACTTGGGCGACCTGTAGGGCATAGATTAGGTGGAGGATGGGATGGCTGATAAGATGGCCTACTGCAAGAAGAGATCTGTTGCAAAGGAACTGACAGTCAACTAATAAGGTCAAGCAAGTAATGAAATAAATGCATCTAGAAAAACAGAGTTTTGCATCAAAGTAGTCCAAACTATGATCTATGAAAGGAAATGCTGAGAAGTGCTGCAAGAAAGGAAAGCATGAAAGAAGACTACTACAAATAAAGAAGTGAGCTTGATGAAGAATATCTGAAGCAAAACAGAACTAGACTATTAACCTACTAAAAAGCTGCAAACGCTAGAAGTCCTATGAATGAGGAAAATCTATGTTTTTGGGGTAGCAAGAGGGTCTTTGCCTTAAATCATGGTCCCAAATGGAGGAAGAGAGGCCAAGGAAATTTTGCTAGCCTTTTGAATCTTCTTTTTATCACTGCTTAACCTGCTATAGAGAGCACAAATGGAAGCAAACTACTAAATCATCAAAAGCAACCTATTCTTAACCATAAAAGAAATACATCTAACAGCAACCTAATCTACAAATTGAAATAAGCATACAAATACAAGTAAAGAGGAGCTTGGCTACTTGGATTGGGCCCTAACCCAAGAGCTTCAGTCCTCTAAGGTAACTCAATTCTAGCTCAAAAAGGATTCCATCTTTATTTCCAAAACAATAGCAGGATTACATGAAACTGTCACAAAATAATAAGCTCGAAGTTGAGCAGAGTTTACATAATAAAAAATCCAACAAAAATCTGACCCTAGTGAGGCCCTAGGCCTCTCTACTTATACAAATGAATCTACCAACAACTTCCTTAAAATCATGGAGGCTTGGCTCCCAAAAATCGAGATAAACATCAGTCATCCTCCACTTGCTTGGATGCCTTCTAGTGCATGATTCCGCTGCTTGTACTCCAAGCTAAATGAAGGGGAATTTGAAGTGAGGAGTAATAAATGAGGGAGATTCCATCCTATAAGTCCTCTCCTCTATCCACTTTGAGTTATTGCTGCCTCCTGTAGAAAACATAGAGCCTCCTGTAGAAAACACAGTTTTTGAAAAATAAGCACAGTGGGGTGAAAGAAATGCCAAAAATGATGGAGAAAAGTGTGGGAAGGTAGGATAGGTACTGGTGTGGATGTCAGGGTTCCCTTGGCACCTTCTTCTGCTTCCTGTAGTCCTCCTGCAACCTACAATGCAAATGAAAATTCACTTTCTTTTTCTCTTTTTTTTGTTTTTTTTTGTTTTTTTTGAAAACAACTAGGGCACCTCAGGGAGGTTTTCACCATAATTTCTTGCCTTGGGCACCTCCAAGGGAGGTCTTCACCTAGGGATATTATTTTTCTCTTGTTTTTTTTTGACATCACTGGGCCGCCTCAGAAGAGGTTTTCAACCCAATGGTGGGACTCAAGCGCCGCATGGAGGTTTTCACTTGAGTCCTTATTTTTTATTTCTCTTTTTCTTTTTCTTCAGTGAGTGGTGAAGTGGAGGCTAAGACATGCTCCATTACCATCACTATCTTATTCGGATATTCAATGAACTCTCACTTGGAGAGGGGTTTCTTGTAGACTTTCAACCGATATCCATTGACAAGCATGGGGATGGCTTCATCATCAGTGGTTTTGATCAGAACTGAACCATTTTCATTGCATTTCTCCACAGTGTAGGGTCCCAGCCATCTTTTCCTCAGCTTGCCTTTGAAAACTGTGTATCTTGAATCATAGAGTAGTGCCCAATCTCCCTCTTGGAATTGCTTCTCCTTCATATTTTTGTCATACCATATGTTTCTCTGAAGCTGAACTACCTATGTATGGAGAAGGGCCTGCAATCTGTGTTCATCCAATCCATTGAGCTGAAGTAATATTTCTTTCTGTGCATGGCTAAGGTCTAGGTCCAGCTGGGCTGCCATCCTTAGGGTATTGAATTCAAATTCTATTGATAGCAAATCCTTCTTCCCATAGACCAGCTCATACGGTGTGAACCCTATGGTGGTCTTCCATGTTGTGTTGTAGGCCCAAGTGGCCTCAACTAATCTGTCCGCCCAATATTTTTTGCTGCTGCTCACTACCTTGGTCAGGATCCCATCCAATGCTCTGTTAGTGACCTCCACCTACCCATTGGCTTGTGGATGGTAAGGGTCGAAGTCATGTGCTTGATTCTATGATGTTTGAGCAGATCTTCAATCAAATTGGAAGTGGACTGACTATCTTGATTTATGACTAACTCTCTTGGATACCCGAACTTGTAGAATATGTTCTCTCTCGAAAACACAGCTACTTTTTCCTCTATCACTACTTTGATTGATTTTTTCTCTGCCCTCTTTGTCAGGTAATTGGTGCACACAATGATGTATTGTTTCTACTTTTAAGGAGGGATGATAGGACCCACAAAGTCCATGCCCCACTTCTCAAATGGCTCAAAGGTCACTTGAGGTTGCATGTGCATCTCATCCTTTGGATTAGGTTTCCCCATCCTCTGACACTGATCACGTTGGCTCGTATATCTCCTCACATCCTGATGAAGAGTGGGCCAGTAGTACCCTGCTTGCAATATCTTGAAGGCAGTTCTTTTTGCTGCAAAATGACCTCCACAAGGCCTGTCATGATAGGTTAGGAGGATGTCAAATACTTCCTCCTCCCTAACACATCTTCTCAAGATTTGATCTGGGCCAAGTTTAAAGAGATTGCCCCCAATCTAGGTGAAAGGGGCGCTTTTCCTTACTATCTTGCTCTTCTCGTTTGAGGACAGGTGTGGTGGAAACTGTGCCGAAACCAAGTAGCTTTCTATATCAGTAAACCATGGGGAGAGTACTGAGATAGAAAACAGGTGTTCATCTGGCATTTGGTCATCCACCATTCCTTCTTCACCTATAGGCAAATTTACTCTAGACAAAAGTTAGCAACAACATTTTCTTTACCAGGCTTATCAATAATGATCAAATCAAACTGTTGAAATAAAAGCAACCATCTAATAATGCGAGAATTTACATCTGGTTTTTTCATTAAATATCTAATTTTAACATGATCAGCGTGCACAAAGGTTTGATAGCCTGTGATATAATTTCTGAATTTGTTTAAGGAATGCACGATAGCTAGGAGTTCCTTCTTGGTCACTGTATAGTTTAACTCTGCCTTTGAGAAGTTTTTTCTTATAAAGTATATGGCATAAGGTAACTTTTCATCAATTTGTCCTAAGGCTGCTCCTATTACTTTGTTCGAGGCATCTGTGTGAATGTGGAAAGGTAGGGCCCAGATTGGGCCTCTCAGAATTGGGGCAGTCACGAGCTTGCTTTTCAAGGTATCTAGGGCTTCTTGACAGTTTTCCGACCATATGAACTGGACATCTTTGCCTTAGAGGCCAAACAAAGGAGAGGTTAGCTTGTTGAAATCTTTAGTGAATCTCTTGTAATACCCAACTAAGCCTAGGAAAATTCTGACATCTCTCACCTTTTGAGGAGGTGGGACCCTTTGGATGATGGCAATTTTGTTGGAGTCCACCTGCAGTCCTTACTGAGATATTGCATAACCTAGCACAGTCCCTTCAGTCATCAAGAATTCACATTTTTATAGATTGAGGGACAGGTTCATATCAATATACTTATCCAAAATTTTTCCTAAGTTAGGCAAAGCTTCCTGAAAGTCAGAGCCATAAGGAGTAAAATCATCCATGTATATTTCTATTGCATCATGAACCAGTTCAGAAATTATACTCAATACTGCTTTTTGGAAAGTGGCTGGAGCATTGCACAAACCAAAAGGAAGGACCCGGTATGCAAAGGTACCCCAGGGACAAGTGAAAGTGGTCTTATCTTTGTCTTCTAGGATGAATTGAATCTGATTGTACCCGCTAAACCCATCTAGGAAAGAGAAAAACTTTTTCCCTGCTAGACTGTCTAACCCTTGATTTATGAAAGGTAGAGGAAAATGGTCCTTTTTAGTGCCTTTGTTCAATTACCGATAGCTGACACAGATTCTCCACTTACCATTTTTCTTTGGCACTAGCACCAAAGGAGAGACCCATTCACTGTCAGAGATGGGATAGATGAATCCTGCATCAAGCAATTTCTGCAGTTCTTCCTTAACAATATCTTTAAGTGTTGGATTCATCCTCCTTTGAGGTTTCCTAACTGGCTTGCAATCCTCCTTGATGTAGATATGATGAGTACATACTGAAGGGTGCACTCCCTTCATCTCCTTATAACTCTAGACGAAGACATCTAGGTGTTTTCTCAGCAGGCTACACAGTTCCTTCTCCTGGGAAGTGGATAGGGATGGATTGATTTTCAAGGTTCTTTCTGGGCCGAACTCTATATTCTTAACATGGAGAGGAGTGGAGTCGGCTGCACAGAGATTAGTTGAGGGGTTGTTTTGGGTTTCTCTTACTATGTCCTCTAATGGTGATACACTGGGAGGTGGATTCTGAATCAGATTTTTAGTCATATCATCCTCATCTTGCAGTTTTCCCCCCATGGCGATTTCTAATGCACAAAGCGATGCAGAATAGACTTCATCCTCATCTTCCTCCTCCAACCAGAGAGGTAGATCATGTTCTAGCAAGGGTTTGGGAGGAGGATATAGGATTAACTATTTTGACATGTGTCCATTCTTTATGGTCATGTTCCCAGCTCGATAGCTGATGTAGGCATCGACGGTAGCCAACTAGGGTCTTCCCATAATGAGAGGATACCCAGTGAGCTTTGCCTATGGCTGGAGAACTAAGAAATTAGCAGGGTACTCCCAAGAATCAATGGAGACCATCACATCTTCCACAATCCCCTCAGGGGTAATGGTGGAGTGGTCTGCTAGCTGTAGCATGGTTGTGGTCTTCCTCAAGGAGCCCTGGAGGTTGAGTTTGAGGATTGTGTCCTTTGTCATCACATTAATGGCAGCTCCCAGATCAATCAAGGTGTGTGGGATCATGGTGCCATTGATGTGGACATCAACTACTAGGCTTCCAGGGTCCAGATATTTTGGATAGATTACCTGCCCTAACATCAGGTTGGATAGTTGCCCTATGACATTGATGGTTGGGGCATCTCTCTTGCGCCTTCCTGGATGCCTAAAGCACTTCTCTTTGATCAACTTATTGTATATAGGCACATCTTTTATGGCTTGGAGAAGTGGTATCTTCACACATAAATGTTTCAATTCTCCCAGGAGTTCAATTTCTTCTAGGTTAGGCTAGACTGTCATGGATAGTCTCTCAGGAAAGGGTGGAATTGCTTTAGGTTCACTTTCCTCTTTATCTTCCTCAACCTCCCTGGGTGGAGGCTAGCTATCTTGGAGGACTTTCCTAGATCACAAGTTAATTTCTTGAATCTCCACGGCATAAGTTGGGCATGATGGTTCCCCACTATACACTTTCTGAGTCTGTTTGTTGTTCAGGTTCGGATTTGGCCGGGTAGGAATTTGGGGTTGCTTTGGTGGAGCAGGAGGTAACGATTGTGGTTGGGAAGGTGGTGGAGGCAAAATAGCGGGAAGAGAGTTGTGTTGGGGCCTCCACCCCTGATGAGGTGCATTCCACTAAGGTTGTGGTTGAGTATAGGATTGAAAAGAATGAGTGGCTAGTTGGGCATGATATTGAGATGTGAAGGACCAAGGAGGAGGCGTGGACCAGGAAGGATGAGTAGGAGGGCCCTAAGAAGGTATGGACGTGACTTGATTGGGGTTATAGTATGCCTGAGATGTCCCTTACATCCCTGCTAGTATGCCCTAGGTCCATGTGGCCTCCTTTGGTTTATGTAATAGAGTTGTTCAGTGACTCCCTCAGCCCCTTGATATACAACTTTAAGTCTGGGTAAGGAAGGGCACATATCTGTAGAATGATTTTCTTCACAGACTGAACAAACCTCTATAGAGTTCAATGGGCATTCATTCCTAAGATTCCTCCTGGTGCATCTAGGGAAAAAAATGGCCAAAGCCCTCTCCGCTTCCTCTTGTTTCCTTTTGATATGCAAGGTATCCATTTGCATGGAAAGAGTCTACATCATCTCACGCTTGAAGTCTTCCAGCATGTTTCCAATTTCTCCTTTAATAGATGAGTTAGAGGAAGAGGTACTGGCTATGGGTTGACTCCCCCTATCTTTCTTTCTGGCTTCTCTAGAATGGTTTCTAAAAACAGTCTTTATCTCCTCATAAGACAGTTGGTAGATGTCTCCCCCAGTCAGTAGATGGAAGGTGTCTAAAAGATCTTCCCGAATTCCCCTAAGCAGGACCAGCTTCATAGACTCAGGGTCAAGTGTACACACGACCCTTTTGTAACTGAGTTGGAACCTCTCTTTATAGTCTTCCAGGGACTCATCACTTCCTATAGTCATTCAATAAATTTTTTCTTTAGTATCTTTTGACCTACAATAGTCTCCATACTTGTTGTTAAAGGCTTGTTGCATCTGAGTCCAAGTTGTGATGCTATTGCCAGGTAATCCCATGAACCAGTATAGTGCTGCATCCTTGAGAGTATAAGGGAATAGTGCCAACTTTTTCTCATCTTCTGCATAGTCATAGGTTCGACAAATAACATCAAACTCGAACAAAAATTTGTCAGGATCTTCTGTAGTCGGACCATGGAAATGAGGTACGGTGGAAGGGATTATATTCTTCATTTTGGTGTCCCCATTGGTCTCCCAAATGGGAAAGGTACCCTCTATTCTCTCTCCCTTCCTCCTAGCATTTCTGTGTTCATCCATTGGCTCCAAAGGAATGTTTTCTTCTTCTTCTTCCCCTATAGGTTCTTCAAATATGTCTTGCTGTTCACCTAAGGGTTCTTCTTGATTGCAGCCGTCAAAGAAGAGAGAATGCTAACTGTGTGAAGTAGTGGGGGTGTTGGGAAAAATATTTCCTGAGCTATCTCTATTCCTTCAAGGCATGAAACGAAATATTTTTTGGTTGGTTATTGTTTCTTTTTCCCCACACTGATAGTACCTGCAAAAACTGAAATTGATTGAATAAAACAAATTGCAACTAGCTGAAATGAAATTTGCAGAATTGAAGAGGAAAGCAAGGAAATGCAGAACTTGAAAGAAGAGAAATGACTAGTCTACTTTTGATGAAATAAACTATTAGCAGAATATTGCAATAGAAAATAGAAGAAAGCAGTAATCACAGAATATTCTGATGCTTCCCCAGAAACGGTGCCAAAAAGTTGTGAGCACCAGTATTGCAGCAATAATGCTGCAACTCCTAGGCTGCCTACTTTACTCTTATCAACCCGGTAGTTCGTAACATACTTGGAAGCATTGGTGCTATATGCACAAGTACTAGATCTTACTGCAGGTTGTCACTTGGTCAACCGGCGCAAGATCAC
This sequence comes from Pinus tabuliformis, assembly GCA_031772625.1. NCBI lineage: Eukaryota > Viridiplantae > Streptophyta > Pinopsida > Pinales > Pinaceae > Pinus > Pinus tabuliformis. Next base: position 116,957,354 of record CM062806.1, read on the forward strand.
TAGGAGCTCAAGCCAACTTCTATGGATTCCAGAAGAAGCTCTATATGTGATGAAATGAGAGAAAGATTACTCTACAGATGCTACTCTAACTGCAGAAAGGAGAAAGACTGAAATGTAAAGAAAACCTAGTAAACCCTACTTAACCAACTAATCATACTTTTGCAGAAAACATTATGAAAACCATGAAGGGAATGCCATTACCTACTCAAGGAAGTAAACAACATCTAACTGAGCTAGTTCTGGAAGTAAATAAGCCAAAAACATCTTTTTGGATTTTTATGTATTTTCATGTGAATTTGACATGCATGTAATTTATTGTGTGTGAATGTGGCAGCGAATAGGTGGCGTTGGAGGGTGGTTTTGGGACTCCAGAGGAGGTAGGATGGTGTGGATGGGTCCTAGAAGGTCTCAAGTGGCCTTCTGGAGACTTTTCCCACACTTGGCCTTCAAAAGAAAGCCTACAGGAAAATCTACAGGAGGACACAGGAAATCTACAGGAGGAAAACAAGGAACTACAAGAGGCCTATAGGAGGAGGCCGAGAGCAGTTTTCACTATTTTGAGGGTTTGAGAGAGGGTGGAATAGGTGGATGAAGGTTGGAATGATGTGTTAGGGCACCTAGGGTTTACTTAGAATCACCAGGAGAGAGAAAGATGATTGGGTTTGCTCAAGGATAGAGGAAAAAGTTCTATGGGAAATGCAGGAAACTAAGGCAGAATTAAGGTGAGACTTGGGCGACCTGCAGGGCATGGATCAGGTGGAGGATGGGATGGTTGATAAGCTGGCCTATTGCAAGAAGAGATCAACTACAAAGGAACTGACAGTCAACTAATAATATCAAGCAAGTAATGAAATAAATGCATATAGAAAAACAGAGTTTTGCATCAAAGTAGTCCAAACTATGATCTATGAAAGGAAATGCTAAGAAGTGTTGCAAGAAAGAAAAGCATGAAAGAAGACTATTGCAAATAAATAAGTGAGCATGATGAAGAAGATCTGAAGCAAAACAGAACTAGACTATTAACCTACTAAAAAGCTGCAAACACTAGAAGTCCTATGAATGAGGAAAATCTGTGGTTTTGGGGCAGCAAGAGGGTATTTGTCTCAAATCATGGTCCCAAAGGGAGGAAGAGAGGCCAAGGCACTATTGCTAGCCTTTTGAATCTTCTTTTTATCACTTTTTAACCTACTATAGAGAGCATAAATGGAATCAAACTATTGAATCATCAAAAGCAACCTATTCTTAACCATAAAAGAAATACATCTAACAACAATCTAATCTACAAACTGAAATAAACATACAAATACAAGTAAAGAGGAGCTTGGCTGCTTGGATTGGGCCCTAACCCAAGAGCTTTAGCCCTCTGAGGTAACTCAGTGCTAGCTCAAAAAGGATTCCATCTTTATTTCCAAAACAATTGCAGGATTACATGAAACTGTCACAAAATAATAAGCTCGAAGTTGAGCAGAGATTACATAAGCAAAAATCCAACAAAAATCTAACCCTAGTGAGGCCCTAGGCCTCTCTACTTATACAAATGAAGCTACCAATAGCTTCCTTAAAGTTAGGGAGTCTTGGCTCCCAAAACTCGAGATAATCATCACTCATCCTCCACTTGCTCGGTTGCCTTCTAGTGCATGATTTGGTTGCTTGTACTCCGAACTAAATGAAGGGGAATTCGAGGTGAGGAGTAATAAATGAGGGGGATTTCCTCCTATAGGTACTCTTCTCTATCCACTTCGAGTTATTGCTACCATTTTTCCACTAGATCCTTGACTTTTACCTTGAAATCCATTAATAATCTGCATTAAATACATGTTAGACCACATGGCACAATAACTAACTCAACTCACTCTATAAGCATAAATATAATCAGAAAATCATATAATAAGCTAAGATAATGGTTGATTTGACTAGGTTAGGAGGTAAAATGAGCCCATATAATTACCCATTTATGAGGCTTATTACATGGCTTGTCATGGGAGCGACCGAGGGTCCGAATCAGTGAATTGTCAAGTTGTCTCAGGGGTTGACCAACTGAAAGGTTTGGTTGGCTCCTGAAGGTTTTGTAACATGTGTGGAAGGTCAATTTGGTTTTTCTATGTCAGTTCCACTTCCTTAACTGTACATGGGGAGTTGAATCACATCATAGTAGCCTCTCATCACATGTTTACCCTCATGGACCGATTAGCTTGGGTAAATGTGGGAGGAGGGTGTTACGAAAGTATTGCACCGCTTATGAAAAACCATGTTTTATTGGATGGAGAGGGTTGTTATAAATTACAATTTGAAGGGAACATTTTTGGAGTGCATAGATGCACTTGTAGTTGAGGTAGATATTGAAATAAGTAGTGACATCAATGAAAACAATGAAAATCTAGTGACAAAAACATTGTTCCATGGGTTCACATAATGACATAGTATTTATGATCTTCAAAGTAGTCAATTAAACATTGCCATAGTTGAATGATATATTCCTTTGGGTATTTTCTAGGACAAATATTCACAGGAAATGTTTGGATAAGAATAAGAAATATAAAACTAAAGGAAAGAAAACTATTAGTAAAATATGTTAAGTCAAAGAAAAATCTACATCACATTCTTATATATAAATATGAAATTGGTTACATGGATCTAAGAATAATGCACATATCCCTAGATTAATTTCTTAGTTTACGTAGGAATGTTTATGTAATGATGATGGTTGGGTCCATCAATTTTTTTTCCTTTAAATATGGTAACCATATTTAGAAACCATTAGTCAATGTGATACAAGATATGAAGGAAAAAAACAACCCTTCCACTGACAATGAGATAACAGAAAACACACTTGAAACTTTTTGGGAAATGATCTATTAACATGTGTACATTACTAAAATAATAGGTTAGGTACCCATACGAAAATTGGTTTCCCATGATAACAAGTATCTCAGTGAATTGCAAGACCATTTTTTTTGTAATAATTCCAAAACAAATGAATCGAAGATGACCATGTGTTGTTGTGAACAAAGAATGCACCATTCCATGGCAGGAATACAAATGTTGAGATAGTGGGATTTGTAGCTAGATATTTGTTTTGTGATGCATAGATTCTTGCACTGATCTCAAAATAATTCAACGTTATCATCATAAAAAGTATAGTAGGAAAATAAAGTTCATTGTAGACTCAATTTTCCCCTTCCTCTAATAAAGAAAATAATTATATTTGAACCCACTGAGTTCGAAGGTAATGAAACGAACAAATTTGCCAAACTTATTTTTAAAATACTCGAGCATTCCACATGCAATGAAACATATATGTTTGACAACGTTTTGAGAGATTTGGGTTTGTCATAGCATGAATACATTGATGCCATAAAATCTAGTTTAAAACGAACAACGATTTTACTAAAAATAAAGCCAACCAAGATATAGAAAAATAGTTTTTGTTGCCATATTCCAAAAATATGGAATGCAAACATATATGCTTAGTTTGTGCTTGAATCTTACACAACAACCAAATAATATATCTCTTACATGAAAAACTTGATAAAAACGTGATAAAAACTTTTAAACTTATTTAAGAATAATATTAGAAAATGAAACTTTGTACTACGCAAAGAATTAGTTGGCTTGGAAAAACTTTGCTAAACTTGCAACAAAAGTTTGCAAAGTAGGATGTGTATATTGTTTTGTCCTTTCCTTTGTCAATGAGCTCAAGAAAATGTTTATTCATTAATATTTCTCACAAAAACCAAAGTGCGTTTATCATCAAAGGATCGAAACAATTGTAGTAAGAAGTAGATGGTCCAGAGGATGTGCTTTGCTCCTCAGTTATTAACTATTACTTGTAATGACCTTAAGTGATTTAGCACTCTTTAGTAGAGTTTGCATCAAGCTATAAAAAATGGAAAGAAATGAAAACATGGTGATGTGCCATTTATCAATCATAATATTCATGATATATAGTGAACATAAGGACCCATACAATTTATATGTAGAAAAAATGATGTTATTCTACAATTAATCTATTTTTCAACATTTGTATTTGTTGGTTCCTAATTTGTTTCAACAACAAAGGAAAAACTTAAAAATATATTCATCGAGGACAAGAGTCCTCCCGCTTTAGGCTAATGGGCTAGCCTCCCTTATTGTCAGGGTATTCCATACATATATATATATATATATATATATATATATATATATATATGGCTAGATTATAGATAATGTGTAAGAAAAGTGTTAAATGGTTAGATTCTAGGTGGAAAAAACTTATACGCCATATAGGATCACTGAATTAGGCATGAATTTCAAGGAGAAGCTTAAATATATAACATAAATACAAAAATAAATAAAAGAAAAACATTGTAGGACAAATAAATAATAAGAAAATAAATAGAAAACTAAATTTAATTATATCGTGTTGAGAAATATTACTTATCATAATAAAGGAGATGAACTATGCAATATCATGTACCACTATATTTCATTTATCATAGCATGCATAAGTATGATGAACTTCAAATACCATGATAGTATATATCAGACAAAAAATAAGTTCATTATTGGCTATAATAAGAGGATGTTGAATATGTTAACAATCATTTTGTTGGCGTGCATTACAACACAGTCATATATATTAAGTAAAATTAAATAAAAGTAAACATTTCTTATATGATCCTTGTGAAATGTTATAGAAGAACCACGAATGTCAGGATCACTTGGCTCAGTGACAATAGATCAACTAAATATTCTAATTTGGGTACCTTAGATAGTGTATATATATATAAATGAAAAGTGAACTAGTCACATTATAACAATATAAACAATTACTCAAGTCAAAAAAATAAACTACCAATTTAGTTACAATTGCATTTAACACAAAGTACAACTACATTTAACACAACTCGAACTGGAAGGCACACCCAACTAAGGTATCTTTTAATAGTGTATTCTATAGTTTGCACTAATGATATTGATGTGTTTTTGTAGTTTTTGAGCATTTCAGTTGAAGTCAAGGATGTCATATGAGGAGCTGGAAAACCCCATTCATTTACAAGCCAACTAAGTCTGTGACAAAATTAAAGCTTTCCGACCCCAAATGCTCGGATTTCTGCAATTCCTATCACATATTTTCTTGTTCCTCTATCACATATAGTGCTACGAGGTCTATCCATAGGTAAATTGCATGAATTGTTTGAAACTTTTGTGTAACCAACAATGATTTGTCTCAAAGTCACATGGTGCTCAAATAGAAAGACTTGATGGAAAATGGAACAGTTATATATATATATATATATATATATATATATATATATATATATATATATATATATATATATATAGATATATAGATATATATATATATATATATATATATATATATCTTTCTTGTCTAAAAATTAATATCCATCTAGAGGGGCATGCAATTTTGTCCTACATCAAGAACTCTTTGTATGCTACTACTTTTGTATCTACTAGAAATTGGTGAAGTTTACAGAACATTGACACATTGACATGAATCAAGCTTCAACTAGTGTTTATGTTTTCATTACCTTGATGCTCAAAGCCTTTATTTTGAAGTATGTTGTGCTGAGGGTTTCAATATTGACGTAGTATTTATTCTTTTGTTATTGTCAAGTTTAGCATTTTGGTTTTATTGTTTCCAAAGTCTAACCAAGGAGCTGAAAATTGATTAGTATATAGCAAGAAAAGGGAAGTTTCCACACAATGATATAGAAGGGAAGCCCAAAAAAACTCAATCTAGAAGTGTATGATTTCTCATATCGAATTTATAATTATGAATCTTGTTTTTGTTTTAATTGTATATTGTAATTTCTAGTATGACAAGTTTTGACTTTGTGGTATTGCAGGTTGGAAAAGAAAATCGCACATGCCAAGGTGAAGATGGATAAAATGTGTCTAAAAATGAGAATAAAAGATGATCTCAAGATTGTGGCATTGGGAGCTTCTAAGATCAATTACTTAGACCCAATAATTTTAGTTACTTGGTGCAAACACCATAAAGTTCCAATTGAAAGGGTAACATTTCTATTTTGTAAATTTTAGTATAATCTATCTATTTTGGAACTTCGAGTTGGCTCATATTGAAGTCAATTTTTTTTCTTTCCATATATTCAACAATTCACTTCTAGCGAAATTTGCTTGGGTAATGGATGTTGAGCCAAATTATAGATTTTGATGTTGCTTTGAGTTCACAGTTTTTATCATGTACCCAATGGTGTACTTTGTAATATTGATTATTGAATAATGGGGTGTTACAATAAAACAAAATATGTCTATATCCTTTATTCTTTGTTTTGCTAAGGATGGTGTAAAGTACATTTCTTGAGGCTCGTAGCCATATTTAATTGCAAGAGTCCATGAAAAAAGTTGAACTCAACAACCCTTCCTTGCATTTAATCTATGGAATTATTTTCTTCCCCTCTAAGATGGAAGTACATGATCTATATATATTTAGCTCCTTAGATGGAAAATACTCTTTATTAGATTCTCATGTCCCCTTTGTGCATTCTTGAGTTAGTGGGCAAGATTTATTTTTTTATTGTATGAGAAATGGCCTGCAAGTGGGTATTATTGTCAATATTCTTCCCAACTAGTGATGGTCTTGAATTTTATGTTTTCATTCTTCATATGAATTATTTCAAAGGAATATTCTTGGCATTTTCATCTATTTGTGTTTCACTAGCTAAAAAAATATCAATCTCTCCAATAATGTCTGCTAGCCTCCTATACCAATAGGTTTTCATTTTTCATGATTGACAGTGGAAGTGCCAAAAATGTTCATCTTCCATGGTACTAAGGTTCCATTTTTGTGAAAGAAACAGACACTTAAAAAATGTAAAGAGGGTATGCCTTAAAAGAATAATCAAAAGGCAAGAAAAGGAACTGGTCAAAAGGAAAAATAAATGAAATGAACCCCAAATAAAGACCATGAAAGTGGCTAAGCCAAAATGCCAATGCTATCTTGATGGATGGTCCAACAGTTCAAGCTGGGCCATACCATGTTTTAAATTGCATGTTCTAGACTAGAGAGAAAGTACCTGCTCAAACAGTTCAAGCTTGGCAAATGACTAGTTGGATAGAGAAAGGAAGGAGCCCAACTGCTTAATCTGGGCCCTTGGAAGACATAAGGGTAGACTTAGATAGGAGGGCAGCAAAAAGAAAAAAGGATTATCAGGGTTTGCAAGGCTAAGTGCACCCATCCAAAAGAAGAAAGAATGTTAGGCATATTAGGCAGGGTAGGCAGTTGAAGGTTGCAGAAAACAAGATCTAAATACATGATATATGAAAATCATATATGATCTCACCAATAAGAGAAAGGCCAGAGCAATGACCTATATGGCAAACTACCTAACCATCTCTAACTTCCCTTATTCCCTTCAAAAGTTTTCTCACTAACATCCCCTTGAGGACTGTAGGATCTGCCTAAACAGTCCTCCTTACATTCCTCATTTGTGAATTTCATGTCAAGTTGTGACCTCCTTCTCCGAAAAGAAGCCACATTTCTTGTGTAAAATCATTCTTCACTCTCATCTGCTTCTAAATATAAGTTTACTCATTAAACTTAGCTCTCAGTTCCTCTTTCACATCCCAAATCCATATTAATTTCTAAACTTACTATATAGCTCCCTAAGTGCTCCCCCTCCCCCTCCTATTATAGCATTCTATGCAAAAAACCCAAAAATATGTAAATAACCCCCCCCCCCTTAGCATTATAGCTAAGTAGCATTCTCATGGGAGACATTAGTCCATCAGGGACTCTAGTCAACCCTTACTTTGGAATTAATCTAACCCCTCGTTAGATTAATAGCCCACAACTAAACCCTTACCCACCATTCACCCGAAAAACCTTTGAAAATCCACCCCCGCAGTTAAACCCTTTGCATTAAACCGCATCCATTTTTTAAACCCCCCCAAAACCCACCATGACTAAAGTCTAAAACCCGCAGCATTTAAACATTATTTAATTAAGAGGCGGGTCCCAACCCAAACTTGCACACCGTGTCGGGGCGCCCACCAACCGTTGATCTTCCGCCGCCCCCAATCCAACGGTGGGCGGGTAATCTGGGCAGTGGACGTGTCGTTGTTTAGCATCCGGGGAGCGGGTGGTTTTGCTCCCGTACGCAGGACACGCGTCGGCCACTGGAGTTGTTCGGAGCCCTCCTCCCCAATACCACCTTTCCCCAAAGGCGGTGCGGGGAGACCAGAAACCACCCTCCTGCAAACCGCCACCCCTGTTGCGTCAGCCCCTTGTCACGGTGACGTCATGCCCAAGGCCCCCGCCACTGCGCCACATCGCCCTCCACGCCATCTTGCCACCTCCGCATGCCTCCACCGTGTCCCGCCACGCTGGCATCCAAGTCAGCATCCACGTCACCATCCGTACCCGGGGCCCGCTGATGACATCATCGCAGGAAAGCGCCAAAAAGCCATATGCGCCAAATTTATCGTTATAAGCACGAAAATGGACCGTTTTTGGTCATTTTCGTTGGAAAGGTGAGGAAGCTGTTTTGCTCGTTTACTCCAAAATTTCCTCCACATTTCGAATTCAAAATATTTGGACGCCGCCACCAGCAAAATTCAACTACATTCTTCACCCATCAATCAACCTGACAACTCTTGGCGCTAATTATCCAGGTATTTTGCCAAACCAACCTGTTTGTCGTGTTCTTCCCATTCTCTGCAAATTTCTCCACTGAATTACCTAAGAACTCCTAAATTAATAATGTTCACCTGTTAAGGAGTAACCTTCAAAGATCTAAGGCACCCTGTTTTCAAGTTTTCACTATTGCACAGTTGTTTAGGCTTAAACACACGCTAAACTCTCACACTCGCGCGGCATTGTTCCCTTTTGCCGGGTGTATGATTTAAAGACTTTATTTCACCAGACTATAATCCTGCTCCCCTCTACAATTTGCCCTCACTGTCCAGAATTCCTGTGAATTCACCAGAAGAAATCACAGTCAAGTCTACTCATCCAAGTTGCTCCTTCTAAAAGATAAAGTTGGCCCCATCTGCATTCAGTCTGCCACCTTACTTCTAAAAGCCTTACAAGCTATCATATTCAAACTGCTACACTCAGAAGCTACATTCTAAAGATAACACCTGAAAGTTATACAATGGCTACACCATCAGCTCTCAGTGTTTCTCCTATGAATCCACCAAACAAGGAGCTTGAGGCCCTTCCTCTTGCTGATAGAGATTACCTCATCCAAGACCTTATGGCTGACGAGAACCATTTACAGACCTTTTGCCAATTGAGGGACAGCTATTTGAGCAATAATGACATGTATGGGATATGGGAGTCCAATCTGCCTTACTATTTCCTCCCATCTGTCAATATTTTTCCGGAAATCATCTGCTTATGTGCTGAGAATTATGATCCAACTCAGAGAACTGTCAAGTCTCCATCTGGGAGCATACTCTTCCACATCAATCCTGACTCCATCAACCAAATGCTCAACTTCAAGCAAACTCAACTGTTGTTTCCCTTCTCCATGAACTATTTACTGGATGCAGGCGCCAAACTTTCCACTGCTGACATTGAGAAGGTCACCAAGACATTCATGAGAGCTGACCGCCAGCCTACAGGGCCACCTCCTTTCTTGCATGTCCATTTCACTGATGTAGGCAAACTCCTGGTTGACATGATCTCCTATGTGTTGGGCTACAAAACCAGTGAGCACGTTGATGAGACAGTGCTGGTGTTATTAGCTGCTTACAACCCAGGCCAGCCTCCCGCCTACAAATATAACTTTGCCAAGTTTATAGCCAACAAAATACATGACCAACTCTTGAAAGTGGATAGGGAGGGTGTGTTCAAATATTCATCATATATCTACCACTTTTTCATGTATTATCAGTCCGAGGACTTTCAATGCCCTATTAAGAAGCTGGATTCTAGGGGAGAAAGGAGGTCTGTCATCTTCTGGTCATCAGTTTTCCACCAAGTCCAAGATTCACCATATTCGTACTGTGAATTTATTGACCAATTTGTCTACCCGGTCTCTTGCCTATTGATGAGATCCCCTCCTCCCAGACTGTCATTTGAAATCCAGAAAACTTTGCAGTTGTCCAGGACTATAAAATAGGTGATTGGTACCTATACCAAAATCATACAGTCATCAGAATCTATGGCTGTGAGCTCTGTCCATATAGGCTCCCAAGATATGTACCAATCAGAATGTTTGCCTTGGAATACTATAGGCAGCTTATTAACTCTGACCTTACCCACTTTCATAGTGCCAAGAAGAAAGCCCATCTCAAGTTCAAAGACCACCTAGGCCCCTTTATCATGAATAAGAAAGAGGGTTGGCAAGAGGCTGATCAAATTCTCAAAGATAAATACAAGCTATCAAGAAGCTTCTGGTGGGTCCCTTATGACCCCGAAGGCTTCATCGGTGCTAGAAGAGTCAAGTAAAGGCTGCTAGGGTATAAGCACTGTAAATATCCACAAATTGAGCAGTATGCCAACCAGCAAGAATGGTTGCAAGGCACATTAATTGAGGAACTAACTCAAGAAGAAATAATGGAAAGAAATGTCAAGGATTTAGAAAAAACTCTTGACTTAGATTCTGTGCAGCAGGTAACTTTCAAGCAGCTGCATCCAATTGGAGAAGGTACCTCCACTGCTGCAACCGCACCAGTCACCCAGGGGACATCTACATCAGCAGCAGGCACAGAAAAAGGCAAGGGAATAATGGGTGCAGAAAAAGAAGTAGTGAGAGAAAAACCTGCCTCCTCAATTGGCCAGCAGCAAGAGCAAACTCCTCCACCACAAACTAAGCCACCAACAGTGCCTGCCTTGCAGACCCCTGCACATGAGGAAAGGGGCAAGAAATGGGACCGAGAAGAGTCCACACCTGCTAGTGGATCCTCTCAACAACCCGAAGCCAAAAGACAAAGGGTTGATTCTCCGGTCAAAAAAGAAATCAGCGAGGAAATCCTTGAGAGCCCAAGGAAAGAAAGAGGATACAGCCAGCAGACAGCCACAAGCTCTTTTCAACAAGAGCAAGGAGTACAGCTTGGCATGGATGTGTCCTCCTCCACTCAGTAGAGCAAGAAGCCTTCCAGCACCAAGGCTTCCTTCAAAGAGATAAAGGCACAAAATGAGTTGTTGAGAGTGGAGGTATGCAAACAATTTCTCAAGGCAACGCCAACTAAAAAAGAGAGGTTGATGTCAGTATATGATATCCAAGAGGAAAAGATAATCCTCAGCCATTTTAAACCCAAGGTACCGCAGCCTCACTCAGCTGCAGATTTTGTAAAAACAAAGCTAGAAGTCATGGCAAAAGACATTCACCCCATGGATCAGATAGAGCTGCATAAGCAAACGGGGGAAATGGTCTATGCCACACTGGTAGACAGGGCTACAATGGCCCATGAATTGAAAGAATCGCTGAAGAACACCAACACTCAGCTAGATTTGGAGAGAATGTCCTCCATGGCCAAAGACAACAGGATCAAAACATTGGAGGACATCATTGTGGACTTAGGACATGATCCTAAGGATCCTAAGGGTGTGAGGGCCCTTATGAAAAAGAAAGAGGATGATATTGCTGCATTGAAGAAAAGACTGAAATTTCTTCCCACTGAGCACCCGCAAAGAGCAGAATTGCAAAAAGAAAAGGAGTCTGAAGATCAATTGGACCTAATAATGCAGCTGAATCAAAGAGTGATTGATCTAGAGAAGGAGCTAGAAAGGGCACTCCTAGACAAACAGGGAGAATCAACCTCCCAACCTCCTCAGACTGCCTCAACCACTGCCACAACTACAGAGGCAGCAGCGACCCCTGCAACGGCTACAGCAATGACAGATGCGGCAGCAGCAACAACCATAGCTCCTGAGTCCAGCTTAAACATGGATGAATTAACAAAAGTTATCAAAGAGCTGGAGCTTTAGGCGACAGAGATCAAACAAGCCAAGGAGAAATTGGCAGAGCTGGAAGCTAAGTATGACAAATCCAAGATGACTGTAGCAGAGCAGACCAGAGAGATTAAGGCCCTCAAAGACAAAATAAAGGCCTTAGAGAAAGAGTTGAAACTAGAAAATACTCTGGCAGAAATAAAAAGGATTTTGTGGGCCCGGATTGACCACTCCCTTACCAGACAATGGAAGTCAATCAAAACAGTGCATGAACAGATGGAATTAATATGCCAAGCACAAATTGAGAGCCAGAAAGCCAGAACAGCACTAGGGAATAGGCCTGAGAAGGCCAACAGGATGATACATTTCCTTAACAATCAGACGAAGGAGGAGCTGGCAGCCCTGAACATCATCAACAGAACAGATGTTGTCCTCACATCTAAAAAGGTGCTGACCCTCAGAAATTTTGTACAAACGGTAGAGAGAAAATGTCATGAAATGCAGGCTGAGGTGGATGAATACAAGCTCAAAATGGGAGCACTTCAAGACAAGGGATTGCCCAGCCTACTGACCAGCACGGGAAGACTGCTCCCCCGTGAGCAATATGCTACAAGGATGACAAATTTTATTGAAAATCAGATCACAACATCCGCCAGTACTTCTGAAGAAACAGGACCTCCATTAGGGCAGAGCCTCTATGACAAGCTTGAAAATCTATTCTACATTGAGCATGAGATTAATCACTTATTTGAGGTCCCACCAAATTTTTACAGGTATACAGAGGCAGATGAAACCTTGATAAAGATACGAAGACACCAACTGCCCAAGGAAGATTGGTGGCAGGCAATGCTGCAAATTTTGCCTCAGTAATCTCAGTTTAGTCAGCCCTAGTCCACTTCAGCTCAAACAAAGTCAAAAGCAGAATCAGGACAGCATGCAAAGCGGCCAAAAAAGATGACTCAGCGTAAATACCACGACAGCAAGCCAAGACAAAGGAAACGCGCAGATTTTGGGCAATACGGCTCCAGCCGACTCAATGGGTCACAAAGTCAAAATTCTCTGACAATTTTGGACAGCTAATACACTAAGCAGTTATTACAGCATTTATTCTCTCAGCTACAATTCTCCAGGAGTTGGCACAGTATTTATGAGCCATTAATTCATCAACTAGATATTTTCTGATCTAAATTTTGTATATATACCTCCCCTGGCAACGTATTTGGGGTTGGTGATTTTCTCTCTAAGACAATATATTGTATATTTTCAGATGATCTAATGCAAAAGGCTGGAAAAGCTCATTATCTCCTGAATGCTTGATGTCTCAATGATGCTCTGCGTGCTGTTACAGAATTCCTGTGCTGTCTAATGGAACAATAAGTTTTCCTAAACTATGTTTTGTCTTCTTATGTTTGTTTGAATCATATGCATGTTTCACCAGTCTAACAATAGAGAAAAAGAATAGTACAGGAAATGTTTGATTACACCCTGTGCTCAATCTCTGTCGTTGAAAATGTTTTCTTCAGAATTAATCATGGACATGAATTCTTAATTGCTCATGTTTGTATTGGTTCTATAAATGTGAATGTTATTCAGGAATTCTTCAATGCTCCTAAGTAATGTTCCCACTGTTCCCCATATCAGCTTACTGAAATATCCTTAGTTGCCTTTCACGCCCTGATTCCATCCCATCCAATTACTGATTTAAAGAATTGTTCCCTAGACACTTATCTGGCTCTGTAGCATCACTGTTGTTTCAACACAGACATATCAAGCAATTAAACATCACTGACTCCATGCCCAATGGCCTAGATCACCCTGCAAAAATATATCTGTTCTGACTGAAATCATCATCCAGCAAATTCAAAACAAAACCTTGTGCAACATAGCTAGCCTAAAACCTCATACAAATAAAGTTAAATCATAAAGAGAGAGCCCTCTCTGGTTACAGGTAGGCTAGGACCTGTGACCCAAAGATTGGTTAGTGGTTACCTCGGCCGTATTCCCTTAGGAGTCAAAGGGGACAACCTGAGTGTTAACATAATTGGCGACTCCACTGGGGAAAGAACGAATTTTTCAACTGCTGTCTGCTTTAGATAGTGGTTCCAAAAACTTGAGCAGTTCCTTAGCAATTCTGAAAATATTCTTATAAATACCAAAGACAAGTTCGGAAGCTGGCTCCTAAAAAGAGAACTAGGCATACCAGGTTAAATCCTGACCCAAATCCTTCACCTGTTTTCGATAATCCTAATTTGATTCCCAAGACTCTTAGGAACCAAAAGGAACCAGAAGAATTTGTTGATTCCAGCCCTGAGGCAGTCCAGCAAAGTTATATTCCAACCCCTGCTAAACCATCGGTTCATCATCATATAACCCAGTCTTCCCCCTCTTCCTCATCCACTTCCCAAAACATACTATTCACACCTCCACCCAATACACAAACTTCTATTGTTGTCCCTGTTGTTCCAGTTGTTCCCCTTCTACCTGTTGTCCCATTGATCCCTGCAAATATGGCTAATCGATATGCCCCCCTTCATCTACCTGCTAATCCTGGGGCTATGCCTCAGGACTATCAAAGTAATATCACTTATTTTGATGGAACCAATACATACACTGCCTTACATCATACCAAGAAAATGCAAGATTACTTTGAAAACTATGAAATAGACGATGATGATGTGAGAATGAAAATTTTTGTCCAAAGTTTAACAGGTGAAGTAAGAACTTGGTTCAGAGCACTTGCTGCAAATTCCATAGTTAATTTGGGCACTCTTTATCAATCCTTCCTGAACAAATGGGAAAATAAAAAGGATCCCTACACATTTTATCGGAGTATGACACCATAAGGAGAGGCCCACAAGAAACTGTCCTAGATTATTGTACTAGATTTAACACTGTTTATGATGCAATTCCTCAAAATCTTAGGCCTCCACCTGATTTAGCCTTAATCAAATTTCTGGATGGGTTTGATGCTGATATGGCATATCAACTAAGGGAAAGAGCCCCTGCGACCCTGGCCGACATGCAAAACATAGCTGTAAGTGTAGAGGCAAATTTGATTGCCAAAAGAAATCGGGCAAGAGCTGAAAGAAGAACTACTTTTAAGGAAGAACCCTCGGCATTTGAGCAAAAGCTAGATGCAATCATCAAAGGTATGGATAGACTTGGGGACAGGGTAGAAACTATAGAAAGAAAATCATCATGGGAAGGTCAACCAAGCAATGTTAGAAACCCAAATTTCAGAAAGAATCAGAATCCAAATGTTGGAAGGACTGATCTTGACCAGCACATTAGACCTCCTTTCCAAGAAAATTATGCTGAGGCCTCAACATCTAGTGAACCAACTGAGGAGCCTCACATCAACCTAATGGGTTTAGATAGTGAACATCAGGTCTTTTTAACACAAGAAGATCAAGAGGTTTATAATGACAATCAATTTCACACTAAGTCAGGAGAATCATTTGATTTTAGAGAAGGTTATGATGCAGCAGTCTATGAGGTACATAAACAGTATAAACTAAGGAGTAGAACTATAGATGTACTTGAACCTCTTAAACCAAGGGACAGTAAGCAGCCAAAAAAGGCCAATGATAAGACTGTTCTCCCAGAATCCGCTGGCAACTCAAACCCACATACCACATAAGTCACTGTGGAGGATATCTCAGAACAACAGCCCTCTGAAAACCAGCCAGCCCCACCCCATCCTTCAAAAGCAAGGTCACATACCACCTCTGAAAATAAATATGGTACCAATTTCACTCAAAATCATACCAACCATGAAGAAAGGACTACTGAAAACCCAGCTGAAAGGGAAAAATCTGCTGCACTTAATGCCAAAATCCAAATGGAAAAGCCCTTTAACTTGGAAACAGAAATAAGTAAGCTAAAGATATCGGTCCCCCTTGCTGAATTGGCCAAACATCAAGTGTACAGACAGCAGATTAATAGGTCACTCCAAATATCAGACAACAAAGATGTTGTGAATGTCCTAGATGATCAACCTGAGTTACTGTTTGGTCCTGAGGTTAACGAAAAATAGCAAATGGAGGGGTTCCACCCTTCTATGTCAGTTTAAACATTCATGATAAGGTTCTACATAATGCAATGTTTGATTCCGGGGCCTCCAACAACTTAATGCCCAAGTCTGTAATGGAAAAACTTGACTTGGACATCACAAGACCTTATAAAGATCTATTCTCATTTGATTCAAGCCAAGTCAGGTGCTTAGGCTTGATTAAAGATTTATGTGTCTCCCTGGTCCAATACCCAACCAAAACAATCTTGATGGATGTAGTGGTAGCTGACATACCTCCTAAGTATGGTATGCTCTTGTCCAGATCCTGGGGGGCCAAACTCCAAGGATCTTTGCAATTAGATATGTCCTATGCAACCATTTCAGTCTTTGGACAGCCAAAGAGATTATATCGCGAAACATTAATGAAATATGTGGTAAGCAGTCAAGAGAAGCCCCAAAACTTCCCAATCTATTCAATACACTCTGACATGGATTCATTTATTCTCTACAATGCCGACATCTGCAACAAGGCTTATTCTGAACTATTAATGGCAGCAGAGATAGAGGAGTTGAATGAACAATGTGCCTCCAAAGACCAAAGGACTGTAGGTATAGCTGATAAAACAAAGGAACATGATGTATCAAGTGACTTGCAAGAAACCAACCTGCCCATGATCCAATTTTCTAAAGATTTCAATCCAAATCTTGATCATGAAACTTTATGGTACCTAGAATTTGATGGTTCTGTAAACAAGTTAGGAGCTGGGGTAGGAGTTTGGATCCACAATATGCACAATGATAGAGCTGAAGGTCATGCATATTGGCTAAATTTTCGATGCACAAATAATATGGCTGAGTATGAAGCCCTTCTGTTAGGTCTCAAACTCATAAAGAATTTAGGTGCAACCAAAATTTCAATCTTAGGAAATTCAGATCTGATCATACAACAGATGAAAGGAAACTTTATCACGAATGATTTAAGGTTAAGAGCTTATAAAGGAGCAGCTATCCAAGTACTTGATACCTTCTCAGAATCCCAGTTAACTAAAATTTCTAGAGAGATAAATCTACATGCTCATAGCCTGGCAACCTTTGCCAGCCCTTGCAAGCTACCATTCAAACCCAGTCACACTTTTACTGCTGAAATCAAACATAGACTTGCAGTCCCGGATAACATCAAGAATTGGCAAGTCTTCGAGAGTGATACACAGATAAATAACTTCCTCACTTTAAAGGAAGAATTTTCCGGCATGAACATTGATACTAGCACTAGAGATGATCAACCACAGGCATACACAATTACACAGAATATGTCAGCCGAAACAGCAAATCTGGTTTTGCATCCTACCACCTTTAACAACGAAAGTATACAAAAGTTGAGGCAAATAGATGAAGATGAACTGGCTGAAACAGAAGCAGAGGTAATTGAGTTAAAAGATAATTTTCTTCCCACAGGTTTAACCCCTTTGGAGGATCTGTTTGATTCAAATGATATCTCAAGAAAACCAAAAATGCAACCTCTAAATGCTGAAATTGAAGACTGTAACATTGGAACCACAGACAATCCCAAAATGATAAAATTATCCAAGAGATTACCAGCTGATCAGAAGTTGAAATACATTGAACTATTCAAAGAATTCCAAGATATTTTCGCTTGGAGTTACGAGGACCTCAAGTCCTATGATACCACAGTTATCCAACACACAATACCTTTGAAAGAAAACCAAAAACCTTTTAAACAGAAGCTTAGGAGAGTGAATCCGGTCCTCCTCCCCCTCATTGAAAAAGAAGTTAAACGTATGTATGAAGCAGGAATCATTGCCCCAATCAGGTTCTCAGAGTGGATTTCAAACCTAGTGCCCACTAGGAAGAAGACGGGAGAGATCAGACTATGTGTTGACCTAAGGAATTTGAACAAAGTCTCTCTTAAAGACCATTACCCCTTACCAAAAATGGATCATATCCTGCAAAGGGTAGTGGGAGCCTCTAGGATCTCGTTGTTAGATGGATTCTCTGGATTCAATCAGATTCTAGTACACCCAGATGATCAAGACAAAACTGCATTTACAACACCTTAGGGGACTTTCAAATATGTCAAAATGCCTTTTGGGCTTAAAAATGCAGGGGCCACATTCCAAAGAGCAATGGATATTGCCTTTGCCAAAGAAATCCATGATTTCCTAGTTGTCTATCTCGAAGATCTTACCGCCTTTTCAAAATCAGATCAAGAACACTTAGAACATTTAAGGCAAATTTTCTTAATTTGCAGAAAATATGGCATATCTTTGAATCCAAAGAAATCACTGTTCGGCCTGGAGGAAGGTAAACTCTTAGGGCACATAATCTCAAGAGATGGTATTAGGATTGATCCGGACAGAATTCAAGCTATCCTTCAGGTTCCCCATCCAAGGAACATCAAATAACTACAAGGCTTTTTAGGAAAGATCAACTTCCTGAGAAGGTTTATTCCTAATTTGGCTGAGCTCATAAGACTGATAAACAATATGTTGAAAAAGGATTCCAAGGTCAAATGGACCATGGAAGCTAGAAAAGCCTTTGAGGATATTAAAAGAGCATTGACAAACACACCAGTCCTAACAAGCCCTAGGTTTGATAGAGATTTTATCATTTTTTCTTTCGCATCTGAGCATACAATTGCTGTTGTTCTGTTACAGAAAGATGACCAAGGATGTGAAAACCCCATTTCATTTTTCAGTAGGGCCCTTAGAGATGCTCCCTTGAAATACTAGATCATGGAAAAGCAAGCCTATGCATTGGTAAAAGCCATCAAGGACTTTAGAATCTATATCCTGTACTCTCACATAATTGCCTATGTCCCTAATGCAGTGGTCAAGGACATTCTAACCCAAGAAGGAATTGAAGGTAAAAGGGGAAAATGGATTGCCAATATCTTAGAATACGACATTGAGATTAAGCCTACCAAATTGATAAAAGGACAAGGTCTAGCCAAACTAATGACTAAAACCAACTTTCAAGCCCTTGACATTAATGAACTGGACAACGAAGAGGAGATGGCGACTCCACAGATCAACCAAGCCTTTCTACAATCTCCCAGGTATGCTGAGATATGTTTTGTATTGTTAAACCTGCAAGCTCCTCCAGGGTTGTCCAGAACCAAGAAAAGGTTCTTGAAAATGAAAGCATCAAAGTTTTGTATCATGGACAATGTTTTGTTTTGGAGAAACCATGAAAGAATCTTACTTAATTTCTTAACATTAGATCAAACTGATAATGTCCTCAAAGAATTTCATGCAGGTGACTGTGGAGGAAACTTATACTGGAAGTCCATAGCTGATAAAATCCTAAGGGCTGGTTTTTATTGGCCCTCCTTGTTTACTGATGTGAAAAAATTTGTAATGTCTTGTCACAAATGCCAAATTCTTGAAGGCAAGAGAAAGTTGTTGCCTTTACCACTCAAGCCAGTTTCAACTGAGAGACCATTCCAGCAATGGGGTTTAGACTTTATTGGTGAAATTCGCCCTCCATCCTCTGGCCAGCATAGGTGGATTCTGACTGCTACAGACTATTTTACCAAATGGATAGAAGCCATCCCTTGTAGGCAAGCCAATGACTCCATTATTATACAATTTCTTGAAACCAACACCTTGTCCAGGTTTGGCTGTCCAGACAAAATTATCACAGACAATGCTGCCGCTTTCAAATCCAAAAAAATGGTCAACTTCTGCCACAAATATCATATGACCTTAGGTCATTCCACTGTCTACTATCCTCAAGGTAATGGCCTAGCCGAGTCTTCGAATAAAATCCTCATCAACATCATCAAGAAATTTTTGGAGGAAAATAAAAAGAGTTGGCATAAGAAGTTGGTGAATGCACTGTGGGCAGACAGACTGACCACCAAGAGATCAATTGGCACAAGTCCATATGAACTAGTTTATGGAATGGAAGCAAGGTTTCCTTCATCTTTAGGTATTCCTGTAATCAAGTTGCTGCAAGAAATACAAGCTGAGCCCAATGACATTCAAAGAAGGATCAATCAGATAATTCACCTACAGCAAACGAGAGAGGAAGTCTATCAAAGAACCCAAGTACTGCAAGAAAAGCTCAAAAGAATATTTGACAAAAGAACCAAAGCTGAAGACTTCTTTTTAGGAAACAAAGTGCTGAGATGGGATTCTAGGAGGGAGGACAAAGGAAAACATGGTAAATTTGATTTCTTATGGAAGGGACCTTATGTCATTTATGTTGTACAAGATAATAATACCTATTTTATAAAGAGGTTGGATGGCTCAAGCACTAAGGAAGGCCCAGTCAATGGGAGGATGCTGAAGCATTATTTTGACCCCCTTTGATGAAACATTACATAGTCATATATTGTACATAAATATTTGTATTTCCAGTACTTTCATTTACAGCAGATAAATAAAGCACCAAGTGGAGCAGATTTTGGGAAAGATCAGGATACTGCACCATTTTTTGGAATATGTTTTGATCCCATCATTGGAAAGAAAGGAAAACACTTGGGAACTATCAAGGTGATGAGGAGAAACTCAGAGAAACAGGTAAAAAACAGAGCTGTAATTTCACAACAAATCAGCTCAGTGGATACTTCATACAAGTATCTAAGATCCAGATCAATAGTCTCCAACAACGGGAAAATTCAGACTGCAGCAAGAATGGAGAAATAAGGCAATCTGACCTGCTGTTCTTGGCTTTTCATCTGGAAAAGCCATCCCCAAGTGGAGCCACTGTTAGCCTCCTATACCAATAGGTTTTCATTTTTCATGATTGACAGTGGAAGTGCCAAAAATGTTCATCTTCCGTGGTACTAAGGTTCCATTTTTGTGAAAGAAATAGACAGTTAAAAAATGTAAAGAGGGTATGCCTTAAAAGAATAATCAAAAGGAAAGAAAATGAACTGGTCAAAAGGAAAAATAAATGAAATGAACCCCAAATAAAGACCATGAAAGTGGCTAATCCAAAATGCCAATGCTATCTTGATGGATGGTCCAACAGTTCAAGCTGGGCCATACCATGTTTTAAATTGCCTGTTCTAGACTAGAGAGAAAGTACCTGCTCAAATAGTTCAAGCTTGGCAGATGACTAGTTGGATAGAGAAAGGAAGGAGCTCAACTGCTTAATCTGGGCCCTTGGAAGACATAAGGGTAGACTTAGATAGGAGGGCAGCAAAAAGAAAAAAGGATTATCAGGGTTTGCAAGGCTAAGTGCACCCATCCAAAAGAAGAAAGAATGTTAGGCATATTAGGCAGGGTAGGCAGTTGAAGGTTGCAGAAAACAAGATCTAAATACATGATATATGAAAATCATATCTGATCTCACCAATAAGAGAAAGGCCAGAGCAATGACCTATATGGCAAACTACCTAACCATCTCTAACTTCCCTTATTCCCTTCAAAATTTTCTCACTAACATCCCCTAGGACTGTAGGATCTGCCTAAACAGTCCTCCTTACATTCCTCATTTGTGAATTTCATGTCAAGTTGTGACCTCCTTCTCCGAAAAGAAGCCACATTTCTTGTGTAAAATCATTCTTCACTCTCATCTGCTTCTAAATCTAAGTTTACTCATTAAACTTAGCTCTCAGTTCCTCTTTCACATCCCAAATCCATATTAATTTCTAAACTTACTATATAGCTCCCTAAGTGCTCCCCCTCCCCCTACTATTATAGCATTCTATGCAAAAAACCCAAAAATATGTAAATATCCCCCCCCTAGCATTATAGCTAAGTAGCATTCTCATGGGAGACATTAGTCCATCAGGGACTCTAGTCAACCCTTACTTTGGAATTAATCTAACCCCTCGTTAGATTAATAGCCCACAACTAAACCCTTACCCACCATTCACCCGAAAAACCTTTGAAAATCCACCCCCGCAGTTAAACCCTTTGCATTAAACCGCATCCATTTTTTAAACCCCCCCAAAACCAACCATGACTAAAGTCTAAAACCCGCAGCATTTAAACATTATTTAATTAAGAGGCGGGTCCCAACCCAAACTTGCACGCAGTGTCGGGGCGCCCGCCAACCGTTGATCTTCCACCGCCCCCAATCCAACGGTGGGCGGGTAATCTGGGCGGTGGACGTGTTGTTGTTTAGCGTCCGGGGAGCGGGTGGTTTTGCTCCCATACGTAGGACACGCGTCGGCCGCTGGGGTTGTTCGGAGCCCTCCTCCCCAATACCACCTTTCCCCAAAGGCGGTGCGGGGAAACCGGAAACCACCCTCCCGCAAACCGCCACCCCTGTTGCGTCAGCCCCTTGTCACGGTGACGTCATGCCCAAGGCCCCTGCCACTGCGCCACGTCGCCCTCCACACCGTCTTGCCACCTCCGCATGCCTCCACCGTGTCCCGCCACGCTGGCATCCATGTCAGCATCCACGTCACCGTCCGTACCAGGGGCCTGCTGATGACGTCATCGCGGGAAAGTGCCAAAAAGCCATATGCGCCAAATTTATCGTTATAAGCACGAAAATGGACCGTTTTTGGTCATTTTCGTTGGAAAGGTGAGGGAGCTGTTTTGCTCGTTTATGCCAAAATTTCCTCCACATTTCGAATTCAAAATATTTGGACGCTGCCACCTGCAAAATTCAACTACATTCTTCACCCATCAATCAAACCGACAGCTCTCGGCGCTAATTATCTAGGTATTTTGCCAAACCAACCCGTTTGCCGTGTTCTTCCCATTCTCTGCAAATTTCTCCACTGAATTACCTAAGAACTCCTAAATTAATAATGTTCACCTGTTAATGAATAGCCTTCAAAGATCTAAGGCACCCTGTTTTCAAGTTTTCACTATTGCACAGTTGTTTTAGGCTTAAACACACGCTAAACTCTCACGCTCGCCCGACATTGTTCCCTTTTGCCGAGTGTATGATTTAAAGACTTTATTTCACCAGACTATAATCCTGCTCCCCTCTGCAATTTGCCCTCACTGTCCATAATTCCTGTGAATTCACCAGAAGAAATCAGAGTCAAGTCTACTCATCCAAGTTGCTCCTTCTAAAAGATAAATCTGGCCCCATCTGCATTCAGTCTGCCACCTTACTTCTAAAAGCCTTACAAGCTATCATATTCAAACTGTTACACTCAGAAGCTGCATTCTAAAGATAACACCTGAAAGTTATACAATGGCTACACCATCAGCTCTCAGTGTTGCTCCTATGAATCCACCAAACAAGGAGCTTGAGGCCCTGCCTCTTGCTGACAGAGATTACCTCATCCAAGACCTTGTGGCTAACAAGAACCATTTACAGACCTTTCGCCAATTGAGGGACAACTATTTGAGCAATAATGACATGTATGGGATATGGGAGTCCAATCTGCCTTACTATTTCCTCCCATCTGTCAATATTTTTCCAGAAATCATCCGCTTATGTGCTGAGAATTATGATCCAACTCAGAGAACTGTCAAGTCTCCATCTGGGAGCATACTCTTCCACATCAATCCTGACTCCATCAACCAAATGCTCAACTTCAAGCAAACTCAGCTGCTGTTTCCCTTCTCCATGAACTATTTACTAGATGCAGGTGCCAAACTTTCCACTGCTGACATTGAGAAGGTCACCAAGACATTCATGAGAGCTGACCGCCAGCCTACAGGGCCACCTCCTTTCTTGCATGTCCATTTCACTGATGTAGGCAAACTCCTGGTTGACATGATCTCCTATGTGTTGGGCTACAAAACCAGTGAGCACGTTGATGAGACAGTGCTGGTGTTATTAGCTGCTTACAGCCCAGGCCAGCCTCCCGCCTACAAATATAACTTTGCCAAGTTTATAGCCAACAAAATACATGACCAACTCTTGAAAGTGGATAGGGAGGGCGTGTTCAAATATTCATCATATATCTACCACTTGTTCATGTATTATCAGTCCGAGGCCTTTCAATGCCCTATTAAGAAGCTAGATTCTAGGGGAGAAAGGAGGTCTATCATCTTCTGGTCATCAGTTTTCCACCAAGTCCAAGATTCACCATATTCGTACTGTGAATTTATTGACCAATTTTGTCTACACGGTCTCTTGCCTATTGATGAGATCCCCTCCTCCCAGACTATCATTTGAAATCCAGAAAACTCTGCAGCTGTCCAAGAACTATAAAATAGGTGATTGGTACCTATACCAAAATCATACAGTCATCAGAATCTATGGCTGTGAGCTCTGTCCATATAGGCTCCCAAGATATGTACCAATGAGAGTGTTTGCCTTGGAATACTATAGGCAGCTTATTAACTCTGACCTTACCCACTTTTATAGTGCCAAGAAGAAAGCCCATCTCAAGTCCAAAGACCACCTAGGCCCCTTTATCATGAATAAGAAAGAGGGTTGGCAAGAGGCTGATCAAATTCTCAAAGATAAATACAAGCTATCAAGAAGCTTCTGGTGGGTCCCTTATGACCCCGAAGGCTTCATCAGTGCTAGAAGAGTCAAGTACAGGCTGCTAGGGTATAAGCACTGTAAATATCCACAAATTGAGCACTATGCCAATCAGCAAGAATGGTTGCAAGGCACATTAATTGAGGAACTAACTCAAGAAGAAATAATGGAAAGAAATGTCAAGGACTTAGAAAAAACTCTTGACTTAGATTCTGTGCAGCAGGTAACTTTCAAACAGCCGCATCCAATTGGAGAAGGTACCTCCACTGCTGCAACTGCACCAGTCACCCAGGGGCCATCTACATCAGCATCAGGCACAGAAAAAGGCAAGGGAATAATGGGTGCAGAAAAAGAAGTAGTGATAGAAAAACCTGCCTCCTCAATTGGGCAGCAGCAAGAGCAAACTCCTCCACCACAAACTGAGCCACCAACAGTGCCTGCCTTGTAGGCCCCTGCACATGAGGAAAGGGGCAAGAAACGGGACCGAGAAGAGTCCACACCTGCTAGTGGATCCTCTCAACAACCCGAAGCCAAAAGACAAAGGGTTGATTCTCTGGTCATAGAAGAAATCAGCGAGGAAATCCTTGAGAGCCCAAGGAAAGAAAGAGGAGACAGCCACAAGCTATTTTCAACAAGAGCAAGGAGTACAGCTTGGCATGGAGTTGTCCTCCTCCACTCAGCAGAGCAAGAAGCCTTCCAGCACCAAGGCTTCCTTCAAAGAGATAAAGGCACAAAATGAGTTGTTGAGAGTGGAGGTATACAAACAATTTCTCAAGGCAACGCCAACTAAACAAGAGAGGCTGATGTCAGTATATGATATCCAAGAGGAAAAGATAATCCTCAGCCATTTTAAACCCAAGGTACCGCAGCCTCACTCAGCTGCAGATTTTGTAAAAACAAAGCTAGAAGTCATGGCAAAAGACATTCACCCCATGGATCAGATAGAGCTGCATAAGCAAACGGGGGAAATGGTCTATGCCACAATGGTAGACAGGGCCACAATGGCCCATGAATTCAAAGAATCACTGAAGAACACCAACACTCAGCTAGATCTAGAGAGAATGTCCTCCACGGCCAAAGACAACAGGATCAAAACACTGGAGGACATCATTGTGGACTTAGGACATGATCCTAAGGATCCTAAGGTTGTGAGGGCCCTTATGAAAAAGAAAGAGGATGATATTGCTGCATTGAAGAAAAGACTGAAATTGCTTCCCACTGAGCACCCTCAAAGAGCAGAATTGCAAAAGGAAAAGGAGCCTGAAGATCAATTGGACCTAATAATGCAGCTGAATCAAAGAGTGATTGATCTGGAGAAGGAGCTAGAAAGGGCACTCCTAGACAAGCAAGGAGAATCAACCTCCCAACCTCCTCAGACTGCCCCAACCACTGCCACAACTACAGAGGCAGCAGCGACCCCTGCAACGGCTACAGCAATGACAGATGCTGCAGCAGCAACAACCACAGCTCCCGAGTCCAGCGTAAACATGGATTAATTAACAAAAGTTATCAAAGAGCTGGAGCTTCAGGCGACAGAGATCAAACAAGCCAAGGAGAAATTGGCAGAGCTGGAAGCTAAGTATGACAAATCCAAGATGACTGTAGCAGAGCAGACGAGAGAGATTAAGGCCCTCAAAGATAAAATAAAGGCCTTAGAGAAAGAGCTGAAACTAGAAAATACTCTAGCAGAAATAAAAAGGATTTTGTGGGCCCGGATTGACCACTCCCTTACCAGACAATGGAAGTCAATCAAAATAGTACATGAACAGATGGAATTAATAGGCCAAGCACAAATTGAGAGCCAGAAAGCCAGAACAGCACTAGGGAATAGGCCTGAGCAGGCCAACACGATGATACATTTCCTTAACAATCAGATGAAGGAGGAGTTGGCAGCCCTGAACATCATCAACAGAACAGATGTTGTCCTCACAGCTAAAAAGGTGCTGACCCTCAGAAATTTTGTACAAACTGTAGAGAGAAAATGTCATGAAATGCAGGCTGAGGTGGATGAATACAAGCTCAAAATGGGAGCACTGCAAGACAAGGGATTGCCCAGCCTACTGACCAGCACGGGAAGACTGCTCCCCCGTGAGCAATATGCTACAAGGATGACAAATTTTATTGAAAATCAGATCACAGCATCCGCCAGTACTTCTGAAGAAACAGGACCTCCATCAGGGCAGAGCCTCTATGACAAGCTTGAAAATCTATTCTACATTGAGCATGAGATTAATCACTTATTTGAGGTCCCACCAAATTTTTACAGGTATACAGAGGCAGATGAAACCTTGATAAAGATACGAAGACACCAACTGCCCAAAGAAGATTGGTGGCAGGCAATGCTGCAAATTTTTCCTCAGTAATCTCAGTTTAGTCAACCCTAGTCCGCTACAGCTCAAACAATGTCAAAAGCAGAATCAGGACAGCATGCAAAGCGGCCAAAAAAGATGACTCAGCGTAAACACCATGACAGCAAGCCAAGACAAAGGAAAACGCGCAGATTTTGGGCAATACGGCTCCAGCCGACTCAATGGGTCACAAAGTCAAAATTCTTTGACAATTTTGGACAGCTAATACACTAAGCAGTTATTACAGCATTTATTCTCTCAGCTACAATTCTCCAGGAGTTGGCACAGTATTTATGAGCCATTAATTCATCAGCTAGATATTTTCTGATCTAAATTTTGTATATATACCTCCCCTGGCAACGTATTTGGGGTTGGTGATTTTCTCTCTAAGACAATATATTGTATATTTTCATATGATCTAATGCAAAAGGCTGGAAAAGCTCATTATCTCCTGAATGCTTGATGTCTCAATCATGCTCTCCGTGCTGTCACAGAATTCCTATGTTGTCTAATGGAACAATAAGTTTTCCTAAACTATGTTTTGTCTTCTTATGTTTGTTTGAATCATATGCATCTTTCACCAGTCTAACAATAGAGAAAAGGAATAGTATAGGAAATGTTTGATTACACCCTGTGCTCAATCTCTGTCGTTGAAAATGTTTTCTTCAGAATTAAGCATGGACATGAATTCTTAATTGCTCATGTTTGTATTGGTTTTATAAATGTGAATGTTATTCAGGAATTCTTCAATGCTCCTAAGTAATGTTCCCACTTTTCCACATATCAGCTTACTGAAAGATCCTTAGTTGCCTTTCACGCCCTGTTTCCATCCCATCCAATTACTGATTTAAAGAATTGTTCCCTAGACACTTATCTGGCTCTGTATCATCACTGTTGTTTCAACACAGACATATCAAGCAATTAAACATCACTGACTCCATGCCCAATGGCCTAGATCACCCTGCAAAAATATATATGTTCTGACTGAAATCATCATCCAGCAAATTCAAAACAAAACCTTGTGCAACATCATAAAGAGAGAGCCCTCTCTGGTTACAGGTAGGCTAGGACCTGTGACCCAAAGATTGGTTAGTGGTTACCTCGGCCGTATTCCCTTAGGAGTCAAAGGGGACAACCTGAGTGTTAACAATGTCTTCATTTTTTAGCCTTGGGCCAAAGTAATTGTTTTTTATTGCAATTTGTTTTCGCATGTATTCTACTCTTTAATTTTAGATATATTTAGTTATTGGTTCCTTTCTATGCCTTAGATAATTTCTTCTGTATTATCAAAGATCAATCCCCTAACTACCCTTGGATTGGTAAAGAATCCTTATGGAAAAAAGTAGTTTGTTTCTTCGTAAATTGTTTTATAGGTGTTACTGCCAATTCATTGCAAATATGTACTTGTTGGTGCCTTTCCATGTTTTATAATCCCCCTCCCATATTATTGAAGATGATTGATGCAGGAGCATTCAGCCCAAGGGAAATCATTGTAAATAGTAGACATAGGGGGTCATGCATTTTTGGAATTAGTTTCCTTAATTCCAAGTCAGTTTAATATTTAGGCTTTTAAGTGTGATTTAATTAGATATTCTCAAAATAAATGAATAGAAAATAGGGAGAGCTTTTAGGCATAAAAGCAATGAATGTGGACCATTAAGGGATAAGAAGGCTTTCTGTTTTAAAACAGAGAAAAGAGGGGATAAAGCCTCAAGAGGCTTTTGTCATAGATGCATGCATGTAGAAGCTTTAGGCTTCAAGGATCCGATTCATATATATGTATGTAAGCCTACGTGCAAGAGGAAGAGGCCACTATTGTTGAGAATTTGGCTTGTGAGGAGTCAGGCTTGTGAGAGAGAAGGCCATTGGTGAGGAAAATCTGGCCTGTGTGTGTGCATGTATATGAGACCGAAGTCTCAATGTAAATTCATTGCCTTCAGATTAATATATGAAGAATTCTTGATGATGTTAGCACGTATGAAGTGCCTGCTCTATGATTGTTTATGATGTGTATGGGAATTAATGGTTCTGTTAATGTGTATGCGTATCAGAGAGTTTGTTATTGTGTATCGGAAGTTGGTGAAATTACCTTGTTTTCCCGCATAGTGCTTAATTAAAGCCTTGATGGTTATCTCCTTTACACTGCTGCTTCTGTAGGCTCTCTAAGTCCATTTCATACAGCCCAGTGGATATCTCTGCTTACACAGAGGATTAATGATATTCCCTTAAGTGGGACAGTGTGGCGGACATGCAATCTTATTAAGCTTGGTTCAGACCCATATCGGGTCCGAAACCAATATCGCATCGGAGGAGAGGCTTTGAGACTGCCGAAGTGTAAGCTCCGATAGCCCGAAGCCGAAATTATTATAAATCCGAGTGTAAAGCCCCGTCGGGTCCGCAGAACCCTTGTGTCGCATCGGAGGTAGTGATTAACGAAATCGCCGAAATCTTTTGGACCCGAAATCAATATAGACCGGGCCATTAAAGGGCTCTGCAATATTATAGAACTGTACGTAAACCAGTGTGACCCGAAATAATATAGGGCACGGTTTAATGGAGGCGTCGGATCCATTGAACCCGTACATGTACGGCGATCAGAACCTGCCGATATGACGGACCCGAAGTCATTATAGGAAGGGATGTTAAAAGATGTCGGGTCCGAGAGGGCGTCGAGGGTTTGGAGTCAAGTGTTTATTGTGATCACCGAAAGCCAGAACTGCCGATATATATATAGGCGGAGCTATAATATTTGAAATCTGTGTGTATCAATTGGAGCAGGGTTTTCTAGTGTTTCCCGTATATGTTTATATATGTGGCTGCGGGGGTTTTTAGGCTGGATGCATATGTTGAAAGTTGTGAAGGGTGATTAAGGCATGGTATATGTATATGCGGATGGGTGGTGGCTTCCGATGGTTCTAAAAGCCCCGATAAAAAGGGATGGCTCTATTTTAATGTAAGTCCATAGTTATAAAGGCAGAGAAGGCTTCCGATAGGGCCTTGTGGGTACAACCCATAGGTCCAAGGTTTGGGGATTTATTTAAGAAAGGGGATTTTGGGCTTATACCCATATCTCTTTTCATCAAGTGGTATCAGAGCAGGGAAAGTTCATGCGGGGAGAAAGATTCCAGAGAGGAAAAGTGGTATCAGAGAAGGATTGAGGTAAAAGCAGCATTACTGTCAGAACAGAAATAAAGCAGGGAAGATTTCTGTGAAGAGGAACATGCACACAGGAAAAGGCAATGAGCTGAATGATAAAAGACTACAGTGGGAGATTGTAGCAGTTCTAGCAGAAGCTTGGAGCGAACAGGAATAGAGAATTCCTTAAAGGAAAGAGAAAGCAAGATTGCTTAATGAAAGGAAAAAAGGACTTGAGAACCCAACCAGAGGACAAGCCATTCAAGGTGCAGAAGAATGGAGGTAATATGTTATGTTCTGTTTTAAATTAAGAATGTGTGTTTATGCTAATGCACAGATGACAGCAAGAGAAGCTGTGCGAGAAGAACCAGATGTGTTCTTAAAGACAGAGTAAGGAGAATACTCTTATAGAGAAGTGGCAGTGAACCTGAAGAATCCAATAAGAAATTGGATAGAGAGGACAACTGAAGTGTTCTCAAGAGAGAGTGGGAGATTGTAGAAGCCTAGAAGGAGCAAAGGTGTTGCTCAGGAAGAGGTTCCAGACAGAGGACCCATGCTTACCAAAAGACTAAGTGAGGAGAGCTTAGTGAGGTAAGATTGCAGCCAGGAGGACTAGCTATTGCAGAGGCTTGTTGCAAAGGAGCTCATGAAGAAAGAAGAGAAGAAGATGACTACTGATAGTCATAGCAGAGGTTCAGGAAAAAGCCACAGTAGAGGACATAAGAAAGAGGATGCCAAGGCAAATGGCAAGAAGATGAGTCAAGAGGAAATTGACAAAGAGGTTTCTGAATTAAAAAAACAACTCAATGCATTAAGGAGAATGCTTGAGGAAAGCCAGAGACTAGGTTGGGTCTTAAGTAAGAAGCCAGTAAAGTGGCATAAGTTGCAGAGAAGGTTGCAACAAAAGGAAGTGAAGTGGTTGAAGGGAAAACTCAAGGAATTTGAAATGGAAGAATCCATTTGTGAACCAGAACATGGAGAATTTATGGGAGATAGTGAAGATGAAGACTTGAGGACTGAAACTTCAAGTAAGACTGAAGAGTCACGTGGTTTTAAATCTGACAATTTGTGTATATTTGCAAGTGAAGGACAATTGGCTGATATTATCCAGCAGAATCTAAATTCTATTCTGGAAGAAGATGAGGTAGATAGATCTCATATACAGCTGGTGGAAGATGTCAAGCAACTAAGTGAAGGGCTTGAGGAGATTGAAGAGGAGACCATCAAAGAATTTCTGAATCATATGAATGATTTAGAACAACAAGGAGATATGATGGCTGAACCATCAAGTGAGACCATAGGGTCTTACATTTTTAAAACTAAAAGTTTGTGTATGATGGCAGATACTGCAAGAGAAAAACAACCATTTGAAGATATCTTCAGAGGAGATAAACAGCCAGGGACTGAAGGAAAAATTGAGGAAGAGACTATGTTAGCTGAAAACATAGTAAAGGATCATCAATTCACTATGATGATAGGCATAGTGGAGATAGCCCTGGAAACCGTTGAGACAAAGAGTAGGAAAGAAGAACATCTACTGAAAGATGTTAAGGAAGAGGAAGTCTATGGGAAAGACTTAGTAAAGGAAAAAGGAACACTAACAAAAGAGTGTTTTGAAGAGGATGGACAATCTTTTAGAGATGTCAAAAGTCTGGAGGAGTACTCTAGAAAAACAGAGTATGATGGAGAAGACCTCTTGAATGAGGGAAGTAGTGATTTGCCACAGCAAAAAGACCTTGAGACTACAAGGATCAAAGGAAGACAGTGTTTTAATACTGTAACACAACATGTAAAGGATGAAGCTGGAAGGAAAGAGCATTGTGATGAAGAGGAGATTAAACTGCTGGAGAAACTGATGGGAGAACCTGATAGTAGAACAAAAGTTGCAGTCATAGCTTCTGAAGAAGAAGATGTGTCTCAAGTAGGCATGGAAGCAGGAAGATGCAGTAATTTGTTTGCAAGTTCATTAAACAGCATGAATGAGTATGAGTATGTGATTAAAGAGATTGAGCAAAGATTGTTTGAAGATGGTAAAGAGGCAATAGAAAGAAAACAATTTCAAAGTGAAGATAATCAGCAACAGGTTAAGGGAGAAGAAGTTCACTACAGTGGACAAGAGTAGGAAGGCATCATTAGAATAGATGGTGTGGAAGAGAGACTAATGGATAGTCTCATGAATTCTGCTGAGAATTTGAATCAGCATGTTGATATGCTGACAGAGGAGAAGGAGAAAATAGAGCAACAACCTGAAATGTTGCCAAAGGAAGAAGAGGCACCAAGGCCTCATGTTTTTAATTTTAACAAGTGTTTTGTGAATGCAGGTGATGTAGAAGACAGCCCATCACTTGGAATTGTCTTGAAGGAAGAAGAACTATTGCAAAAAGAAGATGAGACAGTCATGTCTCATATGCAGAAGCTTGTTTCCATGGGTGACAATAAGGAGTTGGCTTGCCTAAATAGCTAAGAGAGAACTGTGGGGCAGAATTTTGAAGCTGTTACAGTAATAGAGGATAAGGCTATAGTGGTTGAAGAACTTGATTTGATTGCTAGAATCAATCAAGATGATGATGGACAATTACTGAAGATTGTCAAAGAAGAAGATGAAGGTTATGCTGAAATTAATTTACAACATGCTGATGAAATGCTTAAGAAGAAATGGCTGAAATGTTTGCTGGAGACATTTGAACCTGAGGAAGAATTTGCAAGTGATGAGCCAAAGAATGTTGCAGAGGGACAGGAAGTTTGGGAGGCAGCAAAATCTATAGTGGCAGTGGAAGCAACATCAATGTCAGCAACATTAATGGTGACAGCTGAGACAACATGGACAGCAGCAAAAGAGGACTGAAGCCTTATGGTTTTTATTCTAACAATTATTTTGTGAGTACAGGTTTTATTGAAGATGCTGGAGAAATTCTATTGGACATAGAAATTGAAGAAATATGGCAGCTGGTGATGCAACAATCCAAATGGAGGAAAATGGTAGCAGCAGCAAACAAGACCAATTAGAAGTTGAACCTGATTGACAGGAAGAAGAGAATGGAGCAAAGAACAGCAGAAGTGCAGAGGCAGCAAAGGAATAGAGCATCTGGAGAGCTACAGAACAAAGTGTGGGATCCAGGAAGACCAAGACCAGAAGACACATGATCAGGAGATCATGAATTTTTTCTACCTTGGGAGTCTGATGCAGGAGCATTTAGCCCAAGGGAAATCATTGTAAATAGTAGACATAGGGGGTCATGCATTTTTGGAATTAGTTTCCTTAATTCCAAGTCAGTTTAATATTTAGGCTTTTAAGTGTGATTTAATTAGATATTCTCAAAATAAATGAATAGAAAATAGGGAGAGCTTTTAGGCATAAAAGCAATGAATGTGGACCATTAAGGGATAAGGAGGCTTTCTGTTTTAAAACAGAGAAAAGAGGGAATAAAGCCTCAAGAGGCTTTTGTCATAGATGCATGCATGTAGAAGCTTTAGGCTTCAAGGATCCGATTCATATATATGTATGTAAGCCTACGGGCAAGAGGAAGAGGCCACTATTGTTGAGAATTTGGCTTGTGAGGAGTCAGGCCTGTGAGAGAGAAGGCCATTGGTGAGGAAAATCTGGCCTGTGTGTGTGCATGTATATGAGACCGAAGTCTCAATGTAAATTCATTGCCTTCAGATTAATATATGCAGAATTCTTGATGATGTTAGCACGTATGAAGTGCCTGCTCTATGATTGTTTATGATGTGTATGGGAATTAATGGTTCTGTTAATGTGTATGCGTATCAGACAGTTTGTTATTGTGTATCGGAAGTTGGTGAAATTGCCTTGTTTTCCCGCATAGTGCTTGACTAAAGCCTTGATGGTTATCTCCTTTACACTACTGCTTCCGTAGGATCTCTAAGTCCATTTCATACAGCCCAGTGGATATCTCTGCTTACACAGAGGATTAATGATATTCCCTTAAGCGGGACAGTGTGGCGGACATGCAATCTTATTAAGCTTGGTTCAGACCCATATCGGGTCCGAAACCAATATCGCATCGGAGGAGAGGCTTTGAGACTGCTGAAGTGTAAGCTCCGACAGCCCAAAGCCAAAATTATTATAAAGCCGAGTGTAAAGCCCCGTCGGGTCCGCAGAACCCTTGTGTCGCATCGGAGGTAGCGATTAACAAAATCGCCAAAATCTTTCGGACCCGAAATCAATATAGACCGGGTCGTTAAAGGGCGTCGGGTCCGCAATATTATAGAACTGTACGTAAACCAGTGTGACCCGAAATATTATAGGGCACGGTTTAAGGGAGGCGTCGGATCCGTTGAACCCGTACATGTACCGCGATCAGAACCCGCCGATATGACGGACCCGAAGTCATTATAGGAAGGGATGTTAAAAGATGTCGGGTCCGAGAGGGCGTCGGGGGTTTGGAGTCAAGTTTTTATTGTGATCGCCGAAAGCCATAACCGCCGATATATATATATAGGTGGAGCTATAATATTTGAAATCCGTGTGTATCAATTGGAGCGGGGTTTTATAGTGTTTCCCGTATATGTTTATATATGTGGCTGCGGGGGTTTTTAGGCTGGATGCCTATGTTGAAAGTTGTGAAGGGTGATTAAGGCATGGTATATGTATATGCGGATGGGTGGTGGCTTCCGATGGTTCTAAAAGCCCCGATAAAAAGGGATGGCTCTATTTTAATGCAAGTCCATAGTTATAAAGGCAGAGAAGGCTTCTGATAGGGCCTTGTGGGTACAACCCATAGGTCCAAGGTTTGGGGATTTATTTAAGAAAGGGGATTTTGGGCTTATACCCAAATCTCTTTTCATCAATGATCAATACCGTAATTTCCTGACGATGGTAGAGATTTGCAACTCTGCTTATTTTGTTTTACTAATGGATTTTTTTATTCAATGATTTTGTTTTTCAACACAATTCATTCTTATTATAGATATTACATGCTTATTACATGGTTATAAGCCAGACGTAAATCCCAAAGTACTCCAAGATAATATATATTATGCATGTGTACGAGGAGTGGACTATAGTGCCATTCAAGCAAGTGGTGCATGCTTTAGTCCCAATATTATTGTGGCACATATTATGTATGCAATGAATTCTTATTACCAACTAATTGGCCACCACAACTATGATTATGATTATGCTCAAACAAGGATCCTTACACAAGAGGATCCAATTATATATTCATCTTTTCTTTATACTCTTCACTTTAGATAGTAAACTTGAATTTTTGTTAATCAATCTTGCACCTTAACTAGTGTCAAAGACCAAAGCATCTCCTTTTAAAATGGAATGAATTTCTACAATTACAAGGCTCCCCGTTTGAGTTCTTCTCAGCATACTAGTTATCCAAATATCACCCAGGAATGGCATTTCTAGGAAATATATATACACTCTTCACGTTTGCATCACCACTTAATAACACTTTCTTATCACGACCCAATATGTTTCTTACTTGAGGGCCTAAAAACAGAGCCTACATACATCATGGATTTGTTTGTGATTATCTGGTTTAGTATTTATTATTAGGCCTTCTACACTTTTATTTTTACTGAATTCATTTGCATTCCATCCCCAGATATTAATTATTCCATCATCCACGCCCCCCAAAACTATCAAAACATGATCTTGATAAGTCAAATCCAATATAAGGGTATATCCGTCAAGATCAAGATTTGTGATTTAATTTTAATTGGTATATCCATAAAGATCAATATAATTTAATTTTAACTTGGTAATTTGATGGATATACCCTTATATTTATCTTTCAAATCCAAATCCAATATACCTATCAAATCCTGGTCACAACTATCCAATTCTTGTAAAGTGCAGGAGATTTAACCAATCTTCCCCTTCACTACTCTTTTCCTACCATTCCTCGAGGATTTTAGGAGCAAAATAAATGTAAAAACATGAACAAATGCTAATATTATTTTGTGATCTATGACCCCACTAGTGCAAAGAAATAAATTATGAGCATTTTTATCTCATTAATTCCTTTTTCATGTAGATAAACCCATTCTCCATTATCTCTCCAGACCAAATTTGAGATAGGGATGATGATGGGCTTCATCTCTTGAGGTCCACCCTTGATTTTTACATAAACCCCATTTTCAGTTTAATCTCTGATTAATTACTCTGTGGGGCATTTTCATTAAGAATCCACGAGTAGAACCCATGGAGAAGAAAAAGAAGAGAGATAAGTCTTCATTAAACAATACGTAGACGGAAGATGGAGATAATCAGGTAAATTGAAACACTTTTTAATGTTTCAACCAACTTTATATCTTCGTATGTTTTTTTTTACTTTTTTTTTCTCATAAAGCCAATTATTGTTATTTTAAATGGTACTTCCAAATGTTTGTTCTGAGTCGCAATGTTGGAAAAATGATCATTCCATGTTAATATTCAGTAATAATTATAATTCTACTATAAATATTATTTCATACCCACTATTTTATTTTATTTTTTAAGGTGAAGGATGATATCATTTTTGATGTTCTCAACTAGAAAATGTTAAATCATTAGAATCTCTTGGGCCCAAAAGGAATGGTTGCATTTCAAGATATGTTAGAATATAGTTTTAACAGTGGAACCAAGGATTTTTTTGTTTTTTTCCCTAAGCCGGGCCCCCATTCTAGAAGCCCCATGTATTACATGTGCTTGATTAAGTGTTGAATCCATTATCATTTACTGTTTCCATCTATGGGTGAGATATTCCATGTGTTAAAAAGCATAGAGATCTAGAGATTTAAAAACCAATACAAATCACACTTGATGTATTTTGATTACATAAGGAAATTACATATATAATACTTAGATCACTGAATTCCACAAATGATGACCCAGACATGACATGGCTCCAAACATAGGAATCAACAACTTGTATACTGATGCTTGGGAACTCACAATAACAACTCACAACAACAACTCACAACAACACATGGAATCATTAATCCCAATACCCTCCCTTAATTCTTACATGTAACAAATATAGAACACACACACTACAACAATTAATGAATCTTTGTCTAAATGCTCTTCATCAACACTCACATCCACTCTGGAATCTTGCAAACACCGCTCTTTCTTCACCTCCATATCTTTGAGTTGTTGCTTGACCTCAATTTAAAACATAACTTCCTCTGACCATTGTTGATGAAATTTGTAAAATTGACACTTATTGATCTCCTAAAGAACAATCTCGATACTGAACCACCCTATGGACCAACTCCCATCTATCAAAATGTAGCAAACTACACTTAGATAGTTGTATAGGTGAGTTGTCTGGGTACTGAGTGTATCCAATAATCAATTATAAAATTGACCATTTTTTTGACATATACAAACTTACAACCACACAAACACAAGCTTAGTTATTGATCTTGAAGCACCAAAGTAAAACAAAATAAATTAACTTCAAACAGACTGAATCTTCATCACATAAATATAACACAACCAACACTATATTCTAAAATAGTTTGATAGGATTTACATTGAATTCATTATCACTACTAAAATCAAGTGATTCTTAATAGACAATATCTGGTAGGTATTCAAAATTAGCTATGCTGGTAGATTCTTTTAATTTTCCTTTTAGAGGATCTTTGGTGTAAATTGTTCAATTAAATTTTGTATGCATATGTATTTGAGAGTAGAAACATTCAATTGATCTCTTATTCCTATTTATTTTACCCTTCGAAAACAATGCAAGCTCAGCGTGTGAACTAACTTCTGCTTTTGCATCTCCTTCTTTCATCCTCTTTTCTTCTTCTAGAAGCGATGCTATCATTTCATCTAGTGATCAAGATGACAATTAACATAATGTAAAAATAACATTGTCATACTTTGAAGATAAATTGTTTAACAAAATTGCCTTTGCATCTTCATCTTCTTCTTTAGAGCCAATATTTTCCAACTTCCTTAAAAGTGACTTTAAATCATTTATGTGAGAGGAAAAAGGTGTTTCATCACTCATTTTAAGTTTGAACAACTGTAATTTCAAGGAAAATTTTGTATTCACAACTTTTCCCCCAAATGTTTTTCTTAATTGTTCCCATATTTCTGCAGATGATTTTTCTAAGTCTATAAGGTGCATATGAGAATCTGAAAGAGACAATCCAATGAAAGATTTAGCTCTTTCTTCCCCTTTTTCCCATTCCATTAATTGCTTGGGATCTGAAGGTGTAGTTTTTGTACCTTTGACTATACCCCATAGATTTTTATGCATCACTTGGAACTGAATATTTACTTTCCAGGCATGGAAATTATAATTGTTGGTGTCTGAGTGTGAATGTTATGATTCAATCCTTTTACCACATTAATATGTCAATCTAGGGTCGTTTTTTATTGCAAGGATATCATGCACTATATATGTAGGGGAAAATTCATAATTCAACAGTTAATTAGGAGTTCGACTAATTAACTAAACATGCAATCTGAAGTAATAAATAAATAGTAGCAGCATAACGATTCTCAGCATCAGCTATAACAACAATATATTTCGCAGCAAAAGGAAATAAAATGCATAACTAAAACAATACACACATAAGAACACATGCACAACACCTGATCAGGAGAGCAGACCCAACTCCCTGGTCAGGGTTGTGCTTAACTCACAAATTCACGAAGAAGGTTAGAAAGATAAATATTGCATTAATATCAAAAGTAATTATTACAAAACTCAGATATGTCTCACTAACCTGACTCCCAATTACAAATCCCCTTTTATACAATTACATCCAAACACCATGGAGGTTGTTTGTCTAAAATTACATAATAGTTGTAACATCAAAGCTGAATCAAAAGATAGACAAAAGGATATCTGCAACAGTTGCACTGTAATAGTTGTGGGTTAACAATAGTGTCGCTAGCTTTGGTAATGAATCTTGACCCAGTAGCTCCAAATCTACACAATTAATGAGATTAGCATCCAATCCGTGATGATTCCTCAGACTTAAACACAAATGACTAAATAACTTGTGAAACATGACAAGGGTTATATCTGTACGGCTTTTAGGCACAAAATATCTAGTATGAAAGTATAATTAGCAAGCAAACAAGGTAAAGAGATAAATAAAACAAGGCAGTTTTAGCCCCAAACATCTCCCCCCAAATGACTTTTCTGCATGTCCTCATGTTGTCCATCTTTATCGCAAGTCTAGGTTCGCTTGAATGTGTTCGGCATGCATCTAGGAAAGGTCATAGTTTTTGGCCATCTCAGTACCAGCTAATTGGTATCCTTGAGTTGATAAAACATCCTTCCACCAGTCACTTCTCACCTCAAAGGCTAGGGTGTACGTGTCAGCTGGTAGCCAAATAAGTGGGAATCAAAACCTGAGACCTATCTAGTGAACCCTAGTAGTTTGTATACAAGCCATATAGCACGTCATCCTTTCTAATTCCTGGGCATAATTGTGAGTTCCGAAAGGCTCTTTGAGTCTTACCACATAGGAAGATAGCATCCACCTCCTTTGATAGGCATCCTTAGCCTCTTCTTGACAAGAAACTATTTGAGTAGTGCATAGTTGTATGCACCATTTCTGTGTTGCAAGAATTTTCTCCTTCTTCCCTTCAATGTTCAGAAAATTCCTATGCTTATTAAGGATACTATCATATGGCCAGTGTCCTCTCCAAATAAATAATGGCTGAGTGGCTTGGTTGGACTCAAAAGTATCAAAATCCTTCTTCCACCTAACTTGATTAACAATATAAGAGGTGAATGCTCCGAGTTGGATGTCTCCCACATAAGGAACATGATTAAAATTTTGATCATCCTTCAAGTACTATTCATGCATATAAAGTTCACAAAGAAGATGTTGGTCTAGAGTGTCATGCACTCTCATGATCTAGAGAAACAGCATTGAGTCCTTGACCTTATGACTAATTTCATGAAATATACTCTTTAGAAAAAATAAAAGATATTTTTCATTTAAGAATGGTGCATAGCTATGAGTTGGAGGGCAGAAAGCAAGTGCCTGATGTGCAAGATCAAACATTTCTTCCTTATCTGTCTTCAATATGTGCACTTCTTCTTTCAGTTGCGTAATTCTTTTCTTTTGTTTCTCGTGCTTCCTACTCTCTCTATATTCCCTATAAATATAACCAGTGACTACCCTTGTTGCTTGTTCTTTGACTGTTTGAATCCCCTTCTGGTGATCTTCTACCGAAATAGATCCTTATTACAAGTGCATGGCAGTCACCTGCCATTTTTGAACTTCAACAATTGAGAAGAACTCCCTGCTTTCAAATAACCATTCTATTGGCTCAGTTTGTGTCGTAGCAGAAGTGGTAGGAGGGTCTTTCGCCTGGGCTGCTACAGGTTCTTCTGCTCAATTTGCAAGTCTATCATTGAGGATTGTGATCTTTCTCTTGTTTCTTTGTGCTTCCCTCTTTAATCAACAAATCCTCTTTTTCAGTTGAATATTGTCAATCTTCAACTGCATGTTTTCGTTGAATTGGGACTAGTATCTCTCCTTGAAGTAGGGCATCCACTGCGTGCTATAGTTAATGAATTCTCATTTAATGGGGATTTCTCCCACTAGTTATGTGGCCGATGTGGGGTCTGGTGGATCCTCAACATCTATATCAACATGTTCTTCCTTAATTCTTACTTCCTTTTCCTACCCATCCACTTGAATTTCATCTTGTGGTTCTAGAATTATTACATCCGGAGGCTTCATTTTCACGGCTTCTATTTTTGTCACCTGCTTATCGATTCCAATGACATCCATCTCGACCCCTCTAGATTGTTCTAGGAATATCACAACTGAAATTTTGACATTCATTGCATCTTTCCCCACCATCTGTATATCTTCTTCTGCTAGAAATGTATCTTCTCCTTGAAATTCAGCTTCAATTGGTGGGTCCTTTTTCTAAGTTCCTGTGTCATCTAGCGGAATGTCACCCTTAATACTTTGTTCTTGTACTTGATGATTTATTGTTGGACCTTGCGCTACCTCATATTCTCATGACTCATTCTCCACACAAGTCTCTTCCTCCACTAATTCTGCAAGACTGCCCATATTTGTGGCTTCTTCCACTGACGCGTCGGGTAGCACTAGTTCTTGTGGAGTAGTGCTGGCCTCCACTCCCTTGACCGTCTTGTCATGTTCTTCGATGAGAGTTTGTACTTGAGTCGCAACTTCTTCCAGAGTGTCTGAATTCCCCTTATTGATCTTCAGAATAGGCGGCACCACCTCCTCAACCTTTGAACAACAGGGTGTTTGAAATTTTCTAGCCCCCCTCGGTAGGCTTGAGGTGAAAGGTGACTAAGATAAATTTTCCTCGGCCTCACCTGTACATGGAAAATCAGCCTGTTTGGATTTTTTTTCACTGACTGAGTGACTCTCTTTGAATTTTCTATTGGTTCTTAAGAAGCACTACTAACCACAGCTTCTGCTACTTGTACTAGTTCCAGTATGATTTGTGCAATGGTGCTGGTTCTTGTGGGACATCACCACCTGCACCGTCTTGTTCGGCCTTTAGAATTTCCGAGGCAAGTGTTTCTTGTGCATCATTAGCAACATTATCAACATCATCAATTTCCATTCTGTCTGCTTCCATGGCTTCCGCAGTCGATGCTGGTTCTTGTCGTTCAACATCGGCTATGGCATTTCCCCCTTCTGCATCCTGTTCGTTGATTTCCTCCTCCACCAGTAATAATCCTTCCAGTTCTTCCTCTATTGATTCAACAACCTGTAGCTATGACACTAGAGTTTGGTCCAGTGCCTGGATAACCAACAGTCAGACTAAACCATGGTTGGTAAGGACTCCCAGCACTTACCAAGAATGGAAAGAAGAATATGCCATCAACTGTAAACTTTTCATTAAGAAAAAAGGCATATCTATCAAGTAAGTTGGGGCATGACGATATCACAGGGATGCCAGAATCCTAAAATGATGTTTGAATAGAATAGAGAAACTTCCTTTACAAGTAATATACCTTAATATGAAATAGGCAACTTCTCCCCAAGGATAGGGTAGCAATTTTCGGTCGTATCCCTTGCCCTTTTGAGCTACTGCCTCACCGGCTTGCAAAAATACCTTTGGGTATTCCAGCAGTGGGGCCTTCTAAGCAAACCATTTCTGGCCCCCTCGTGGCAATCTGCTAGCAGCTGCAATGGCCTTCTCTATAACTGAAATTCTCATCCCTCCTACCTTGGAGTATTCACCTTCTAAATTTAAGGTCATTTCTACTGTGATTGTTTCATCAAATCCCTATAAACTTTGAAAGTACCAATCCCAACCTGCATCCAGAAATTTTTTCCATACATCCGGGTTGCTATGAACCTGGATCGGTGTTACTGGTTCATATCGCACAGCAGACCCCCCCATTCCTACTCGAGCTCTGGTAATAGCATTCAGACTAGCATCAAAATCATTAGAGGGAGTGTCGACAGACCAATTCTTGCATAAAAGGTTGGGAAATAGTATCATGCAAAGGAGTGTCGAAATAGGCAAGTATATAAAGGGAAATATCCATAGCCAATCATAAAAAACACAAAGAGCAAGTGGATTTTTGGGAAGGATGGAAAAAGTTATGGCCAGATTATGGTTATAATGAGATATCATGATAATAACTTCGCATGACAATCTGATTTGATTGAACAATCATTCGCATGATGTTTCAAATCCATATGGTTATCAATTAATCATGCAAAATGTAATGGCATCATTATGGGTTATACGTACCAACATGGTTTTCATAGGTGATGAGATGTATCATTGTGAAAATTTAACCATTTGTCGCATGCCATCATGGTTGTACCCCCCCATTAAGAAATGACCGTCCGCTGTCATTCCCAAGTCGTGTCACATAATTATTAATCATTATGCTAAGTCTAATTAGGATCATACCTGGTGCTTACGTGGCAAAGTAGCAACATGCATGGTATAATGGCATTGGAAGATTCACAATGTCAGGTACTTCGAAGATTTTTCTTACCAGTGTAATAGCACAGGAATAGTAACATCATCAAGAGTAACAACAATGAACACTTAGAAAAATTCTCAGCTTCAGAGGAGTAACAACGCTAGGTGTAACAACATTGGGAGTAACAACACCGAATACTTAGAAAAAAATTCAACTTCGAAAGAGTAACAACATCGGGAGTAACAACATTGAAGGAGTAATAGCACTGAACACTTGGAAAAAAAATTCCTGAGTAGCATAAGTTAGAAAAATATTTGTGCACCAGTGGAAGTACCTGAAAAAAAATGATTAGTAATAGCATATATATATATATATATATATATATATATATATATATATATATATATATGTATATATATATATATATATATATATATATATGTATGTATGTATGTATGTATGTATAGATAGATAGATAGATAGATATAGATATATCTATATATATATATATATATATATATATATATATATATATATATATATATATATATATATATATATATATATATATATATATATATATATAGAGGGTGTGTATGTTTTAACCCCGTACATAAATTACCTGCATACGAATTCTAAGAATAGAAAATAAACAATGCAAGAGCATAACACATAAAACACATATACACAAAGATTTTCCCCTAGATCCCAAAATCGGGACTACCAGCTTGATTTTTCATTATGTTCCTTTCAATGTTACAATACGTATTTATACATGCCAAAGCATCCAATACCATGGACTGAAAACCATCGCGTCCAAAACCATGGACCAAAAACCATTGCGTGCAAAACCATGTGCAAAAATCATGCACAAAACCATAGGTAGGTCCGCCCAACCTAATATAGGGTCCAAAAAAAAAAATTCTAGCCCCCCGCTGCGCAGTCGGCGCAATGAAGGCGGAGCTCCGGCCCCCCTCTAACCCCCCGGTTAACTAGGGAGGCTAGTTGTGGAAAGAATATAACACAACCCAACATTCTCCCCCTTGTTGTTTTCTTTCCATAGGAGGCCATAGGAGAGCTCAGTCATGTATCTAGCCTTGAAACGCCCATTGTTTCTCTACACCAAGAGAACTTCTCAGAGCTCACATATTTTGTTAATGCATCTGTAGTATTCTTCAAAGTGTTCACCTTTACCAACAACACCTTTTTGTCTTCTATCATATCCCTCACAAAGTGATACTGAACATCAATGTGCTTTGTCTTTGAATGATAAGCATGGTTTTTTTGCCAAGAAAATTGCACTTTGGTTGTCACAGTCTATCCTTATAGCTTCCTGTACTAACCCCCATACTTGAACACAATCTCTGCAACCAAACTGCTTCCTTTCGTGCATGAGTGGCTGCCATGTATTCTGCCTTTGTAGTTGATAGTGCCACTACAGATTGTTTCTTACTCATCCAACTGACTACACCTCCAAATAGGTTAAACACATGCCCACTTGTGGATCTTCTCTGATCCAAATCTCCAGCCCAGTCTGCATCAACAAATCCATGAATATCCAACACTTTGTCCAATCCTAGTCTTCCTTGGTAGCATAAAGCATAATCATTAGTGCCATGCAAATACCTAAAAACCCACTTCATTACTATCCAGTGCTCCTTCCCTGGTTTTGACATAAACCTGCTCAATACTCCCACTGCATGTGTAATGTCTGGTCTAGTACAGACCATTTCATACATCAGGCTACCAACTGCACTTTCATATGGAACACGGGACATGTCCTCTTCCTCTTCTTGTGTCTTGGGACATTGTTCGATAGATAAATTTACACATACAGGAATAGGAACCTTCACCAGTTTACTATCCTGCATATTAAACCTCTGCAGTATTGTCTTGACATACTTCCTCTAGTTTAACCAGATCTTCCTCTTTTCCTGAATTCTTTTAATTTCCATGCCCAAAATATAGTTTGCAGCACCAAGATCTTTCATGTCGAATTTGGACGACAATTGGGTCTTCAAATCCTAGATAGTTTCTTTGTCATTTCCAACCAGCAACATATCATCCACATACAAGACCAGATAAATAACACGGTCACCAATTAATTTAAAATACACACAGTGACCTGCTTTTCTTCTGGTGAAGCCAAGTCCCCATATAAATGTATCAAATTTCTAATACCACATCCTTGGTGATTATTTTAACCCATACAGAGACTTCTTTAACTTGTATACTAGTTCTTTCTTACCATTCACCGCAAAACCTGCAGGTTTCTTCATGTAGATCTCCTCTTCCAGATCCCCATGAACAAATTTTGTCTTCACAACCATCGGTTCTACCTCAAAATCAAAAGCAACAACAACAGATAAAAGTAA
This sequence comes from Pinus tabuliformis, assembly GCA_031772625.1. Classification (NCBI taxonomy): domain Eukaryota; kingdom Viridiplantae; phylum Streptophyta; class Pinopsida; order Pinales; family Pinaceae; genus Pinus; species Pinus tabuliformis. The sequence goes on from CM062806.1 coordinate 117,002,341, forward strand.
TCTAATAGAAGCTACCTTGGCAAAAGGAGAAAAAATATCACCAAAATCAATTCCCAGCACCTCAGAATAACCTTTTTTACCAACCGAGATTTGTATTTCTCCACCTTTCCTTTTGCATTTGTCTTCTTCTTGAACACCCATTTGTTTCCAATGGGTTTCCTTCCAGCTGGCAACTCCACCATATCCCAAGCCTCATTTTTGTGCAAAGATGCCATTTCATCAACCATGGTCTCTTTCCAGAGTTTGCCATCCTCTGAATCTACTGCTTCCTTCATAGTTCTGGGATCATCATCAATAACAGATAAAGCAAAATTTGAACAAAAAGCAGATGGACTATACCTTTCTGGCTGCCTCCTTTCTCAAAATAATCTTCTCACACTTGGAGTTTGTGGCTCTTCATCTTCTAATTCCTCCTCTGCTGTAGAGTCTGATTCTTCCTCCTTAAGCTCAAACTCTATCTTCGCAGGTTCCTTTGGTTAGACTTCATGTTTAATAACATCTTTCACCTCTCTGAACACCACATCTCGGTTGTACACAACCTTCCTTGTTACTAGGTTCCAAAGCTTATAACCCTTAAACCATCCTTATACCCAGTAAAGATGCACTTTTCAGATTTACTATCCAACTTGGTTCTTTTCTCCTTTGGAACATGTACATATGCATCACATCCAAATACCCTCAGATGTGAAAGAGAGGGTTTCCTACGAGTCCATACCTCTTGTGGAGTCTTATCCTCCAACGTTGATGAAGATGATCTGTTGACTAGGTAACATGCTGTCTCCACTGCCTCTACCCAAAATTCTTGTCCTAACCCAGCACCACTAAGCATGCTATTTTCCCTTTCCATCAATGTCTTGTTCATTCTTTTTGCAACTCCATTTTTCTCAGGTGTGTATGGATTAGTCTTCTATCATGCTATACCACACTTCTTACAGAATTATTCAAATTCCTTACTGCAAAACTCTCCACCGTTATCTGTACTCAACACCTTTATCTTCTTCTTTGTCTGGTTTTCCACCAGTGCCTTAAATTCTTTAAACATGTCAAAGACTTCAGATTTCTTCTTAAGGAAATATATCCATGTATTCCATAAAAAGTCATCTCTAAATGATACATAGTACATAGACTTACCCAGTGATGGAACCTTCATAGGTCCAAACACATCAATGTGCACAAGCTCTAATATCTATTTCGCCCTCTTACCACCAGAGGGAAAACTCACCCGATTCTGCTTCCCATATACACAATTTTCATAGAAATTAAAATCCAGAAAGCTATTACTCATACCTTGTACCATACCTTTACCATGAAGTATTCAAAGGCCCTTCTCTTCAATATGTCCAAGCCTTTGAGGCCACAACATGGTCTTCTCTCCAGAGACCACTATATTTTCTTCTCCACTTTCCAGAAACACAGAACTGTTGCACCCATCAACAACAGTGCTACCTTGCAGCTTGTACAGAGTTCCAATCCTAACTCCTTGCATTAATACCAGTGCTTCCCGAACCATCTTGCAGGTATCCTTCTCGAACACTGTTTTTACACCTGCATTATCCAGCTTGCTTATGGAAATCAAATTTCTAGCCAATGCAAGAATATGCAAACACCCGGAAGTGTTCTAACCCTTCCACCTTGTAACTTCAACTTTACTTTTGCACGACCAACTATTCTAGCCTTCCTATCATCCCCCAAGAAGACATCACCACCATCATATTTATCATACTTGAAGAACCACTCTCTATGGGGAGTGAAGTGAAAGGATGCACCTGAATCAATCAACCATGCTTCATGATCTACATGTGTACTTGAAGAAGCCAAATACACATCCCCACCTTCATCTGAGGTGGTTTTTGCCTCTGCAAAAGGAGAATCATCAGATCCCTTTCCTTTGTCAGGATCTTTAGATTTACAGTCCCTTTTGTAGTGCCCTTCCTTTCTACATTTCCAGCACACCACCTTTACAGGTTTTCTTGGAGATTTAGGTCTCCCTCTAGATTTAGATCTCCCACTTGATGACTTATTTTTGTTTCTGTTCTGGGACCATCCTCGTACAGACAAGGCATCACCATTCTCGCTCTCCATATTTTTCCATCTCATCTCCTCCATCAGCAATGATGAGACTATTTCATCAAATTGCAAGGCAGTTGCATTGCTACCTATTGCAATAACCAAACTATCCCATGAATCTGGTAGAGAACACAACAAACTAATGCACTTATCGTCATCTAAAATTTTAATATCAACAAATAATAATTGACTTACCACAGTATTAAATGCATTCATATGCTCTGTCACCGAGTCTCCATCTTTCATCCTCGGGTTATACATCTTTTTTTGTAGGAACAATTTATTCACCAAAGACTTAGATTGGTACAAAGTCCCTAACTTGTCCCACAAAGCCTTAGCTGTAGCTTCCCCTTATACATTCAACAATACGGAATCTAAGAAACACAAGCGTATTGTGCTCTTTTCCTTCCGATCCAATTTCTTCCATTCTTCATCAAACACTCCCATTGGTTTAGTACTCGGATCTACCGTGATCCACTGACCTTTATCCACCAACAGATCCTCCATCTTGAGTTTCCACAACTCAAAACTCTGACCATTAAATTTCTCGATCTCTATATTTCCACTACTCACCATCTTCTTTCACCACCAGAATCGATCTCACAGATCTCCCACTGAACAGGGTCTACCATAGGCCCGAGCGAAACCCCTCAGCAACAAAGGCGTCCCCTTGAAGCCAAAATAGCTCTGATACCAAATGTAGGTCTTAATCTCGTACATAAATTAACTGCATGTGAATTCTAAGAATAGAAAATAAACAATGCGAGAGCATAACACATAAAACACATATACACAGAGATTTTCCCCTAGATCCCAAAACCGGGACTACCAGCTTGATTTTTCATTATGTTCCTTTCAATGTTACAATAAATATTTATACATCTCGAAGCATCCAATACCATGGACTGAAAACCATTGTGTCCAAAACCATGGACCGAAAACCATCGCGTCCAAAACCATGTGCCAAAATCATGCACAAAACCATAGGTAGGTCCGCCCAACCTAATATAGGGTCCAAAAAAAATTTGCCCGGGCACTGCCCCTCTCAAACCCCTTGTGACCCCCCCATGGCATAGTCGGCGCAACGAAGGGGGGGCTCTGCCCCCCCCTCTAACCCCCCAGATAACTAGGGAGGCTAGTCGCAGAAAGAATATAATATATACCGAACAGGGTGCAAAGGAGGTATCTTATGCACCAACAACCTTCAATCTATATTTTTCAGAGAGATGTTTGATGAAGGCTTCTTTGATGGCTGGGCGGTGGTAGAGTCTAAGTTGATGTCCATTTACAATAAAAGAAACATGTGAATCATCGATTGTGACCAATCTAATAGTCCCATTGTCAAATACCGCATCAACCTCATATGGTCCCAACCATCGCGAGCGAAGATTTCCTTTAAAATCCTTAAAATGGGAATCATACAGTAATGCCCAATCCCCTTTATGAAACACCTTATTTTTAATAAATTTATCATGCCATTTTTCTCTCTACTGTTGTATGGCAACAGTCCTCTGGACAACCATTAAACAAATTTCATCAAGATCATTTAGCTATTCTAGCCAGTGTTTCTGGGATTTTGAGAGGTCCAATCCTACTTCCAGAGCTATTCTGAGTGTATTCATTCCAAATTCCACCGGGAACAATGGGGATTTGCCATAGACAAGTTCAAATGGCGAAAATAATGTTATGTTCTGCCATGTTGTTTTGTATGCCCAAATAGCTTCAGGAAGTCTTTCAGCCCAATCCTTGCAATGATTTGCCACGGTCTTGGTGAGAATGTTTTCCAATACTTTTCTTGTGCTCTCCACTTGACCATTTGCCTGAGGATGATACAGGGTTGTTATCCTATGCTTGATCCCATATTTTTCCATAAGCTTTTCTATCATGTGTGACGTGAACTATGCTCCTCAATCTGAAACTATCTCTCTAGGAGCACCATATATAGAAAAAAATTCTTCAAACAAAAAGTCTGAGACAACCTGCTCTATTTCTTTCGCTACAGCCTTAGCTTCTACCCACTTCGTTACATAATCTATGTAGACTAAAATGTGTACTTTCTGATGTGAAGGTGGGATAAATGGACCTACAAAATCAATAGTCCGTCTTTCGTAAGGCTCAAGAACTACTTGTGGCTGTAATGGAATTTCATCTGAGTGACCAGGCTGACCCATCCATTGGCAGCTATCATATCTTTGAACATAGTTACATGCATCTTTGAAGATAGAGGGCCACTAATGTCCCATCTATAACACCTTGTGGCCAGTTCGTTTATCCACAAAATACCCCCCACAAGGGCCATAATGAGCAACTCTCAAGATCTTATAGATGTCACTTTCTGCTACACAATGACGGATCTACTAATCACCCCTTGTATAAAAGAGGTATCCCGCTATCCATGAGTAACAGGCACTATGATGAATTATCCTTCGATGTTCCCTGTATGACAAATGTTGTTGTACTTTTCCTGTAGAAAAATAGTTAGAAATGTCTACATACCAAGGGGTATTAGTAGAAATTGCAAACAAATGTTAATCTGGAAAGATATCTTCTACAGGTTCTCCTTCATTATCAGCATTTAATCTAGATAGAAAATCAACAATTACATTATATTTTCCTAGTTTATCTATAATGGTGATATCAAATTCTTGAAGTAATAGCAACCACCTTGTTATACGCCCAGGAGTTATAGGGTTATTCATCAAATACCTGATTTCTACGTGATCAGTGTGTACAAAAGTAGGATACCCAATAATGTAATGTCAAAATTTATTAACAGCATAGATAATAGCCAAGAAATCCTTCTCTGTTACCATATAGTTTAGCTCAACAGATGTTAGATTCTTGCTGACATAATAGACTGCATACGACTTCTTATCTTCTTGTTGTCCCAACACTGCCCCTACAGTTGTTTGAGAGGCATATGTATGGATATGAAACAGAAGTTCCCAGTTAGGACCATGCAAGGTCGAAGCTCAGTAGATCATTTCTTTGATTTTCTCAAAAGCTACTCCACAATCATCTATCCATAAAAATTTTGCATCCTTAGTTAACAGCTGAAAAAGTGGGAATGCTATCTTGGAAATTTTTTCTATAAAATTCCTATAGTAACGAGCGCAACCAATGAAACTACATACATGAGTCAATGTCTTGGGTACAGGAAAATGCATAATTACCTTTACCTTGGCAGGATCAACTTGTATTCCAACAGCTAAAAGAAAATGTCCCAACACTACTCCCTCTTCTCTCATCATATGACATTTTGTTGTACTCAGAGAAACATGCATTTGTTTACACCTTTTAAGAACTTTCTCCAAGTTTTCCAATCCTTCTTCAAATGACCCTCCATATGGTGTGAAGTCATCCATATAGATTTCAACACTATCATCGAGTAAATCAGAAAAAATCCCCAGTATTTCCCTCTAAAAGGTAGCAGGCGCATTACAAAGACCAAATGGAAGGACTCGGTAAGCGAATGTTCCCCAAGGGAATGTAAAGGTGGTTTTGCCCTGATCCTTAGGAGCTATTCGGATTTGGTTATACCTGCTAAACTCATCCAGGAAAGAGAAAAACTTCTTCCTGGCCAGGGTATCAAGGACTTGGTCGATAAATGGTAGAGGGAAATGATCTTTCAAGGTTTCTTTATTCAGCTCCCTATAGTCTACACAAATTTGCCATTTACCATTCTTTGTAGGAACAATTACCAATAGGGATACCCATTGAATATCTGAGATTGGGTAAACAAATCATGCATCCAATAACTTGTGAAGCTCGTCTTTGACAATGTTTTTCAAGGCAGGGTTCATCCTTCTTTGAGGCTATCTCATGGGTCAACAATCTTCTTTAATATAAATATGATGAGTACACAAATCAGCAGGGATACCTTTCATATCGGTATAATCCCAGGCGAAAGCTTCTTTTTGTTCCCGAAGGATCTTCAGGAGCTGTTCAGTCTGGGCTGGTGAAAGATTCGGGTTGATATTCAGTGTCTTCCCTAGCTCAATCTCCATCGATATGCTGTCAGAGAATTCTATTATAGGAATATCTTCATTTTTTATTCTAATCTGATAGTTTCCTATGTTTCGTAGCTCATGATAGATTCCAAAAACTATCGAGTTGGATCCGAAACAGGATGAGCATTGCTAATAAAAGTGCTAATAGTATTGAGGCCAAAAATGAACTGACTAAGGATTCATATTATAATATTTAAAAGGATCCTGAGACATACCTAGATTTAATCCTGATGATCATGGCTGCCATGGTTTCTTAGACCCCATAAAGCATAGCTGATCTGGTTCTTCATTCGTCCCTTGAAATACTACCTTTAGTGCTGGAAGAGATGGACATGCATTGGTGGAGTGACTATGTTCACAAATAGTAGATGTCTCTATAGTGTCTAGTGGACACTCCTTTAGTGCATGTTTCTTTCTGCACTGAGGACAAAAAATAGCCATGGTTCTTTCTAGCTCCATCTGCTTCCATTTTTCTTGCAATGTATCCATTTGGGAAGATAATGTGCTTAGGATATCAGTTTTCAAATTATCCAGCAGGTTCGTAATTTTTTCTTTTTTGATTCCCCCGCTTGATGCTTTGAAGGTCCGGACTCCCTGTTTATTCCTTGCAGCTCCCCTTGAACATTGAATACAGAGCTCACAGATGGTGTCAAAATCTTCTTTAGATATATCCCCTTTACTTACTATGTTTAACAGCTCCAAAGATTCTTCCCTCAAGGTCTGGAGAAAAATAATTTTCAGGATATCCTTATCCAGGTCACTATGGCTGGACCTCTAGAGAGTGTACTTAAAACGCTCCTCAAAATCCTCCATATTTTTGTCCTCTTTCTGCATGAATTTAAATATTTCTTCCTTAATGTCCCAAGATTTATAGTAATCCTGATATTTTTCCAGGAAGGCCTTCTTCATGTCATCCCAGGTAGAGATGGATTTTCCTCCTAGACCCATAAACCATCACAACATTGTCCCTTTTAATGTAGTAGGAAAAATTTTCATCTTTTGAGCATCATTGGCATAGTCATATCCTCTGCAAACAATATAAAATTCGAATAGGAAGGTGTCTGGATCTTCCATGGAAAGGCCATGGAATTTTGGCAGTGCAGTCAGTGGAATAGGCTTCATTGGTGCATCACCCATGATATCCCCAATTGGGAATTCTATTGACGATGTTGTGGGTGCCATAAATACCTTCCAATACTTGTGTTATCACTCAGGTTGTTCCCTTTGACTCCTAAGGGAATACGGCCGAGGTAACCAAAAACCAATCTTTGGATTGCAGGTCCTAGCCTACCTGCAATCAGAGAGGGCTCTCTCTTTAAAATTTAGCTTTGTTTTGGGGTGATTTTAGGCTAGTTATGATGTACATGGGTTTTGTTTGAGTTTGGTGGGATGGATGGATGATGTTTCAGACAGAGTTGGCATGTAAAGTGTGAGAAGTTCAGACCATTGGGCATGGAGTCAAGGATTAAGGGTTGTTGGGTGTGTCTTCTTTGGCAAAGAGGGACTACAGAGCATGATAGCTAAACAAGGAACAATTTCAAGCTGGAATAAGAGTGAAATGGAGGTCAGGGAATGAAAGGCAACTAAGTAGCTCTCATTATGCTAATAGAGGGAAGGTGAGTGAACATTATATAGGAGCAATCAAGGATTCTTACATAACATTCATATATGAAGGAACTAGAGCATATATGAGTAATAAAGTATTCATATTCATAACTAATTCAGCAGAAAACATAGAGAAATAACAGGAATTGAGCACAAAACACAGTTAAGCAACATCTGAGCTATTCTTTCTTCCTGCAACTTAGATCGTGACACATAGATGATATTACAAACATAGAGACTGAAAACAGGGGAGAAAGACTTATTGATCCATGTAGAAGCACTAGAATTCTGTAATCTACTCTTCAGCCATCAAACCCACACCAGACAGTTCATAGGCAATGCATTCCAGCAATCTTTGTTCATAAAAGTTCTCAAAATATACAGCACGAGTCTAGAAAGAGTTTATCAACCAAACCAACCAACCCTTATTACATAGCTCAGGGTGGTATATATAAGCGAAATATCTACAAAACAGATCTTAGGGAAGATCTGACGAAATAACTCTGTTTAACCTAACTTCTACTCAAATAAATGCAAAAAATGTCTATTTGAGCTGCGTTGGAGGCAGCAGCATCAAAAATGAGGCTTTGAGGTGTCCATTGAGCTCTGCGCTAGCCGTTTTTCCATAACTGTGCCTTGGGTTCTGAAGCGCTGCTCTCATGTGTCTTTACTGCTCATTAATCTGTTCTAGTGAGCTTTAAATAGCTTTTACTGTTTCTTTGACTTGGATAGAGGCCCTTTATTGCTTATCTGCCTCGGCTTTAAGTCTTTCACTGCAAATCTCTAACTGATACACATTGCCGCTACTCTGATACTCTTTAATACTGAATCGGGGCCTTTTCTCCACTGCTGATACACTTTTTGCTGCAAAATCGCCCTTGCCTGCCACTTTATGGCAAGATTTGATTGTTGTTGTGCTTTTGCGGGCTTTTGGAGGAGTTTCAGCGCTGGCCGATCAAATATCAACAAAAATGAAGAAATACTAAAAACTGGCGGAAGATCTGCAAAAAGATAACTGTGTTGGGGCTGAGCTCACTGTCCGGAGCTGACTTGGGCTGAGGCGATCAAAAATGGGTAAAGAATGACTTGCTTCCCTTGAACTGGAAGCACACACGGGCGCTGAATAGAAATCATGAAGAAATAGCCTGTTTGCCTTATAAACGGCAAAAAACACTTAAAGCAGGAGATTTGATGAAAATAGAGGGCGGAAGCGACACTATAGCAAAGAACATATCAGGGCCGTTGGATCTAATGAGGGCAGATCCAACGGCTGCGATCAAATCGCAATATCGCTATCGGCGGGGGACATGGGGACGGGGACTTATATATGCATATGGCTTGCGACATAGCGATCGCCGATATCGCATCGGCAATTGCATATCGAGCATGGAGAGGAGCGACGGCTATATAATAGCAAAAAACAATAAGCGATACGGGAGCGGTGCGATAGAGGGGAGGATGCGATATCGCTTTGGATGCGATAGCGATATCGCATCGGAGGAAGGGATCGGAGGAATGAACTGGGGCATGAATGGGGGAACATAAATGTTGTGATTGCCGACTTGCGAAATCGCACCGATGGGTTTTCCATAGGGGAGCATATATAAGGGGCTGAATACTGTGACTGCCGACTTCCGACCGCGATATCGCGTCGAAGGGGCAGGATGGATCGGAGGAAGGCTTTTATTGATCGGAGAAGGGAAATATGAGATCGAAGGGGTCTGTATGCATAGGAAGATGGTTAAGTAGGCAAAACTAAGAGTTCTTACTAAGTTTCAAGTAAACTTAGTAATTTTCAAGTATTATTTATGGTTATATTTCAACCAAGGGGGGGGATATGTATATAAAGGGGATTTTTAACATATTTTTAGTATGGGGAGGTGAAATAAGGAGGGACTTACATAATAGAGTTAGGAATTAATATGAATTTTGATCAGAAAGCGCTAAGCATGGAAATCTTAGGCTACAAAGGGGAAATTGGACTTATAGAAGAAATATGAGCACCCCTAAGTAAAGCAGATCTTTACTTAGGCAAATGTTTATGGAATATGATGATTTTTAAAGATATCAAGCAGATCTTAACATCTTTAGGGGAAATTAGTGAATGATTTGAGGAAAAAGGAAGAAGAGGAAGTTAGTCATGCCTCGCTTAAGCTGCTCCAAGGGAAAACTCCTTTATACTTGTGATCTGAAGTAAGTAAACATTTTGAAATACAAAATTGATCACACTTATTCATCATTCTTCTACCTCAAAACTACCTACCCAGCCTACTTACCTAACATTTTCTCTTGTTTTCGTTTGGGTGCACTTGAACTAGCAAACCCAGCTTTTCATTTTTTCTTTTGGCTATCCTCCTATCTAAATCTACCCTTATATCTTCCTGGGGCTCAGATTAAGCAGTTCAGCACCCTTGATTCTCTACCTATCTAACAATCTTCCAATATTAAACAGTTTGGACAGATCTTTATTCTCTATCTCTAAAACAAGCAATTTAAACCTAGGGAAGCCAAGATTAAGCTGTTTGGCCTTCCCTTAACTGTGAAATTCTTCAAAAATGGAATATTTCTTCAAAAATGGAATATAGTAGTGGCATTTGAGCTTGCACACTTTCCTGGCCTCTTGTTTGGGGTTCATTTCATTTATTTTTCTCTTTGGCCAATTCATTCTTTTTGCCCTTTGATTATTCTTTTAGGGCATACCCTCTTTACATTTTTTAAATTTTCTGAGTTTTCTAGGAAATATGGAACCTTTGCAGCATGGAAAGAATGACATATTTGGCATGTAAATAGTCAATCATGAAATATGAAACCTATTGTAATAGGAGGCTAACAGTGGCTCCACTTGGGGATGGCTTTTCCAGATGAAAAGCCAAGAACAACAAGTCAGAATGCCTTGGTCTTCAACTGTTGCTGTAAACTGAAAATTTCCTTCTTCTTTGATGCTTTTGACTGAATTCTTGTAAGCTGTTATGCAGTATTACTTTGAGCTGATTTGCAGAAAAATTACAGCTCTGCTTCTTGCCTTTCTGAGTGCTTATAAACATATTCAAATCTGCCTGAGCACTTCTTTTTGAGATAAATTCAAAACAGAGATGAAATGGTGCATTTTCTTTGATCCTTCCTTCAAAATTTGCTGCGTTATTCCCTTATCGGACTGCTGTAAATAGACATGATGAAAATACAAATAATAATGTACAAAAATAATATACAGCTGCATTATGTACATCAAAAGGGGTCATGATAGTGCTTGATCATTCAACCATTGACCGCCTTCTTCAGCTGTGCTATCCAAACTCTTCAGAAAATATGTATTGTTTCCTTGCACAGCTTGAATAACATATGGCCCTTTCCACAGGAAATCGAATTTGACATGCTTTCCTTTGTCCTCTCTTCTTGAATCCCATCTTAATACTTTGTTGCCTATAAAGAAGTCTTCGGCCTTGGTCCTTCTATCAAACATTTTTTTCAGCTTCTCTTGCAAAATCTGCGTTCTGTGATACACTTGCTCTCTTGTTTTCTGTAAATGAATGGTTTGATTGATCCTTCTTTGTATCTCATTAGGCTCAACTTGAATCTCTTGTAGCAGCTTGATAACAGGGATTCCCAAAGATGAAGGGAATCTTCCCTCCATTCCATAGACTAACTCGTATGGGCTTGTTCCAATGGATCTCTTGGTAGTCAATCTATCAGCCCATAGTGCATTTGTGAGCTTCTTGTGCCAATTCTTTTTTTTCTCCTCTAAGACTTTCTTGATGATATTGATTAGGCTTTTGTTGGATGACTCGGCTAGGCCATTACCTTGAGGGTAATATGTTGTGGAATGACCTAAGGTAATGTGGTATTTGTGGCAGAAACTGATCATTTTCTTAGATTTAAAGGCAGCAGCGTTGTCTGTAATGATTTTTTCAGGACAGCCAAATCTGGACAGAATGTTGGATTCTAGGAATTGGATGATGGTTGAGTCATTGGCTTGCCTACATGGGATGGCCTCAATTCACTTGGTAAAGTAATCTGTAGCAGTTAAAATCCATTTGTGCTGGCCAGAAGAGGATGGGTGGATCTCACCAATGAAGTCTAAACCCCTTTGCTGGAATGGTTTTTCAGTTGAAATGGGCTTAAGGGGTAAGGGCAGCAGCTTTCTTTTGCCTTCAAAGATCTGACACTTATGGCATGAAACAACACATTTTTTCACATCGACAAACAGGGAGGGCCAATAGTAACCAGCCCTTAATATCTTATCAGCAGTAGACTTCCAATATAAGTGCCCTCCACAGTCCCCTGCATGAAATTCTTTCATAACATTGTCAGTTTCATTCAAAGTTAGACAATTAAGCAATATTCCTTCATGATTTTTCCAAAACAGGGGACTATCTAAGACACAAAACTTTGATGCTTTCATCTTTAAAAATCTCTTTTTGGTTTTGGACAACCCTGGAGGAGCATGCAGGTTTAACAATATAAAACAAATATCAGCATACCAAGGTGATTGCAAGAAGGCTTGACTGATCTGTGGAGTCGCCAGCTCCTGTTCGTTGTCCAGTTCATTTATGTCTAGGGCTTGAAAATTGGTTTCGGACATCAGTTTGGCTAAACCTTGTCCTTTTATCAGTTTAGTGGGCTTTATCTCAATGTCATACTCTAGGATATTAGCAATCCATTTGCCTCTTTTTCCCTCTATTCCCTCTTGAGTTAGGATGTCTTTTACAACAGCATTTGGTACATATGCTATGACATGGGAGTATAAAATGTAAACTCTGAAATCTTTAATGGCCTTAACAAGAGCATATGCTTGTTTCTCCATGATTTGGTACTTTAAGGGGGCATCTCTAAGGGCTCGGCTAAAGAAAGCAATGGGTATTTCATTTCCCTGGTCATCTTTCTGTAATAGGACAGCAACAATGGTGTGTTGAGAAGCAAAGGAAAAAATGATGAAATCTTTGTCAAATTTGGGACTTGTGAGGACTGGTGTTTGCGTTAAGGCTATCTTGCTACCCTCAAAGGCTTGTTTGGCTTCTAGAGACCATTTAACTTTGGAATCTTTCTTGAGCATATTGTTTAACAATCTTATCAGCTCGGCCAAGTTTGGGATAAATCTTCTTAGGAAATTGTTCTTTCCTAGAAAAGCTTGCAGTTCTTTGATGTTTCTTGGATAAGGGACTTGAAGAATGGCTTGAATTCGGTCTGGATCAATCCTAATGCCATCTTTTGAAATGATATGGCCTAGCAATTTGCCTTCCTCTAGGCCGAAGAGAGATTTCTTAGGATTTAAAGATATGCCATATTTCCTACAAGTAAGGAATACTTGTCTCAGATGTTTTAAATGTTCTTGATCAAATTTTGAGAATGGGGTAAGGTCATCAAGGTAGACTACTAAGAAATCATGGATTTCTTTGGCAAAGGCTATATCCATGGCTCTCTGAAAAGTGTCCCCTGCATTTTTTAGTCCGAAAGGCATTTTTACATATTTAAAGGTTCCCCACGGTGTTGTAAAGGTTGTTTTGTCCTGATCATCTGGGTGAACTAAGATCTGATTGAATCCTGAGAAGCCATCTAACAGTGAAATTCTAGAAGACCCCACTACCCTTTGTAAAATATGGTCCATCTTGGGCAATGGGTAGTGGTCTTTAAGGGAGACTTGGTTCAAATTTCTTAGATCAACACATAATCTAATCTCACATGTTTTCTTCCTTGTGGGCACTAAGTTGGATACCCATTCTGAGAATCTGATTGGTGCTATAATTCCAGCTTCAAACATCTCTTCACTTCTTTCTCAATCAAGGGGAGAAGCACAGGATTGATTCTCCTTAGTTTCTGTTTGAAAGGCTTTTCATTTGGTTTCAAAGGAATAGTATGTTGAATGACTGAAGTATCATAGGATTTGAGGTCCTCATAACTCCAAGCAAAAACATCTTGGAACTCTTTAAACAGATCAACATATTTTGGCTTTTGATCAGGAGGCAAAGACTTGGACAGTTTTATCATTTTGGGCTTTTCATCTATCCCAATATTGCAGTCTTCAATTGCAGCGTTTAAGGGTTGCATCTTTAGCTTTTTGGGGATATCGTTTGAATAAAAAATGTCATCTAAGGGAGTGAAGCCTGTGGGCAGAAAATTGTCTTTCAGTTCAATAACTTCAGCCTCTGCTTCAACTATTTCATCCAAATTCATTTGTTTGAGTTCTTCTATGTTCTTGTCATCAAAAATGGTTGGGCGCAGCATTTGATTTGTTGCTTCAGCTGTTATAGTCTGCTCATTTTGGCTCATTTGCTGTTGTAGGTCATCCATGGCATATGTATCAATGTTTAGGTTTGAAAATTCTTCTTGTAAAGTGAGGAAATTATTGATCTGTGCATCATTTTCAAAGACTTTCTAGTCTTTGACATTGTTTGGGATTGCAGGCCTGTTTTTTATTTCGGCCGTAAAATGGTGATTGGGCTGAAAGGGCAACTTGCAAGTGCTAGAAAAAGTTGCTAGGCTATGCGCATGCATGTTATGGCTTCTTGAAATTTTGGTAAGTTGGGATTCTGTGAAGGTATTGAGTATTTCAGTGGCTGCCTTCCTATAAGCTCTCAGCCTATTATCATTAGTGACAAAATTGCCTTTCATTTGCTGTATTATCAGATCTGAATCTCCCAGAATTGAGATCTTTGTTGCTCCTAGAGATTTGATCAGTTTGAGGCCTAAAAGGAGGGCTTCATACTCTGCCATATTGTTGGTACATTTGAAATTTAATCTATAGGCATGACCCTCAGCATGGTTGGTTTGCCTATTGTGGATCCACACTCCTGCCCCTGCTCCTAGTTTATTTACTGAGCCATCAAACTCTAAATACCATAAGATTTCTTGGTCCTGACTAGTATTGAGAGTTATGATCATTTTTGGAGTGGGCAGATTTGAGTTTTCTGTTTCAGGTAGTTTTCCTTGTGTGCTGGTTGCATCAGTTATTTTAACAGTTTCAAGGCTTTGGGCAACTGATTCTTCATTTATGCCTATTTCTTTCTCTAAAGCCAAAGGGTTATCATCAGTCGGAGGACTTGTATCAGCATTAAACAAGATGAAAGAATCCATATCAGAATGGATTGAATAGATAGGAAAGTTTTGGGGCTTTTCCTCACTACTGACCACATATTTCATTAGTGTTTCTCGGTACAATCTCTTTGGTTTCCCAAAGACTGAAATAGTGGCATATGAGAGGTCTAATTGCCAAGATCCTTGGAGTTTGGCTCCCCAAGATCTTGATAAGAGCATACCATATTTGGGTGGAATATCAGCTACCACCACGTCCATTAGGATTGTTTTATTCGGGTATTGGACTAAAGACACACACAAATCTTTGATTAAGCCTGAACACTTGACTTGACTAGAATCAAATGAAAATAAGTCTTTGTATGGTCTAGTGACATCTAGGTTTAGCTTCTCCATTACAGCTTTGGGCATTAGGTTGTGTGAAGCACCTGAATCAAACATTGCATTGTACAAAACTTTGTCATGTATGTGTAAACTGACATAAAAGGGTAGAACAGCTCCATTTGCTGATTTACCATCGACTTCAAGACCAAAAAGCAATTCAGGTTGATCATCTAAGACATTAACGTCATCCCTATTCTCTGGCATTTGCAGCGATCTCTTGATTTGTTGTCTATATACATCATGTTTCGCAAGCTCAGAGAGAGGAATAGATATCTTCAATTTACCAATTTCTGCCTCTAAATCACAGGGTTTTTCTGATTGGGTTTTAGTATTGTGACTAGCAGATTTTCCTTTTTCATTTGTACTTTCAGCAATTTTCTCTTGGTTATCAGTGCTATCTTGAAGTATTTCTATTTTGGAAAGGCTTTCAGGAGTGTTGTTTGCATTTTCTTTTGAGGAAGAGGATACAAAAGGCTGGCTTTTAGAGGCCTGTACATCTGTTACATCTTCCACAGTCACTTGTTTTAGGTTTGGGTCTGTTCTATCAGAGGGCTCTGCGAGGATAACCTTGTCTTTTATTTTCTTAGGCTGTTTAGCATCCTTTGGTTTGATAGGTTCAGGTACATCTATGGTTCTGGTTCTCAATTTGTACTGCTTGTGAACCTCATATACTGCTGCATCATAGCCTTCTCTAAAGTCAAATGATTCTCCGGACTTGGTTTGGAATTCATTGATATCATGATCATCTTGGTCTTCTTGGGTTAGATAAATTTGTTGCTCACTATTTAAACCCATTAAGTTGATGTGAGAGTCCTCTGTTGGCTCACTAGATGTTGATGCTTCAGCGTAGACTTCTTGGAAAGGAGGTCTTATGTCTTGGTCGGGGCTAACCCTTCCAACGTTTGGGTTTTGGTTTTTTCTAAAGTTTGGGTTTCTGATAGTATTAACTTGTTGTCCTTCCCATGATGTTTTTCTTTCAATAGTTCCCATTCTATCTCCAATAATGTGCACGGTATTGCTGATTGCATCCAATTTTTGTTCAATAGCTGAAGGCTCTTCTTTAAAAGTAGTTCTTCTCTCAGCTCTTGCTCTGTTTCTCTTGGCAATTAGGTTTGCCTCCACACTAACAGCTACATTCTGCATGTCTGCTAACCTTTGAGGGGCTCTTTCCCTCAATTGATATGCCATGTCGGAATCAAAACCATCAGGGAATTTGTATAAAGCTAGATCAGGTGGAGGTCTAAGGTTTTGTGGAATAGCATTGTAAATATTGTTGAACCTAGAACAATAGTCTAAGACAGCTTCTTGAGGGCCTCTTTTGATAGTGTCATATTCAGATAATATGTGTAGAGGGTCCCTCTTCTTCTCCCATCTGTTAAGAAATGTTTGGTAAAGGGCCTCTGGATCAGCTATGGAATTTGCAGGAAGAGCTCTAAACCAAGGTCTTACTTCTCTTGTTAAACTTTGGAAAAAAATCTTCATTCTTACATGATCATCATCTATTTCATAATTCTCAAAATAGTCCTGCATTTTCTTGGTATGTTGCAGGGCAGTGTTAGGACCAATACCATCACAATATGTGATTTTAGTTTGATAATCCTGAGGCATAGCCCCTGGATTTGCAGGTAACTGTAAGGGTGCATATCTATTAGCCATATTTACAGGTATAAATGGAACAGCAGGAAGAAGTGGAACGACTGGAACAGCTGGGATAATAGTAGTAATATGTGTAGAGGATGGAGGTGTAGAAAAGGTGCTTTGAGAGGTGGATGATGAACTAGGAGAAGTTTGAACAGTGTGAAGTGAAACTTTAACAGGGGTTGGAATATAGCTTTGGGGAATTGCTTCAGGACTTGAATCAGCAATATCCTCTTTTCCCTCTTGTTTCCTTAGAAACTTTGGGACTAAATTGGGATTTTCAAAAACAGCTGGGGGATTTGGGTCTGGGTTTGACCTTGTATATCGAGATTTCTTCTTTGGAGCCAGCTTCTAACTTGTTTTTTGGAATTTTCTGAAGATTGTCCCCAGTGGAGTCGCCAATGATGTTATCACTCAGGTTGTTCCCTTTGACTCCTAAGGGAATACGGCCGAGGTAACCGCAAACCAATCTTTGGATTGCAGGTCCTAGCCTACTTGCAATCAGAGAGGGTTCTCTCTTTAAAATTTAGCTTTGTTTTGGGGTGATTTTAGGCTAGTTATGATGTACATGGGTTTTGTTTGAGTTTGGTGGGATGGATGGATGATGTTTCAGACAGAGTTGGCATGTAAAGTGTGAGAAGTTCAGACCATTGGGCATGGAGTCAAGGATTAAGGGCTGTTGGGTGTGTCTTCTTTGGCAAAGAGGGACTACAGAGCATGATAGCTAAACAAGGAAAAATTTCAAGCTGGAATAAGGGTGAAATGGAGGTCAGGGAATGAAAGGCAACTAAGTATCTCTCATTATGCTAACAGAGGGAAGGTGAGTGAACATTATATAGGAGCAATCAAGGATTCTTACATAACATTCATATATGAAGGAACTAGAGCAAATATGAGCAATAAAGTATTCATATTCATAACTAATTCAGCAGAAAACATAGAGAAATAACAGGAATTGAGCACAAAACACAGTTAAGCAACATCTGAGCTATTCTTTCTTCCTGCAACTTAGATCGTGACACATAGATGATATTACAAACATACAGACTGAAAATAGGGGAGAAAGACTTATTGATCCATGTAGAAGCACTAGAATTCTGTAATCTACTCTTCAGCCATCAAATCCACACCAGATAGTTCATAGGCAATGCATTCCAACAATCTTTGTTCATAAAAGTTCTCAAAATATACAGCGCGAGTCTAGAAAGAGTTTATCAACCAAACCAACCAACCCTTATTACATAGCTCAGGGTGGTATATATAAGCAAAATATCTACAAAACAGATCTCAGGGAAGATCTGAGGAAATAACTCTGTTTAACCTAACTTCTACTGAAATAAATGCAAAAAATATCTATTTGAGCTGCACTGGAGGCAGCAGCATCAAAAATGAGGCTTTGAGGTGTCCTTTGAGCTCTGCGCTAGCCGTTCTGCCATAACTGTGCCTTGGGTTCTGAAGCGCTGCTCTCATGTGTCTTTACTGCTCATTAATCTGTTCTGGTGAGCTTTAAATAGCTTTTACTATTTCTTTGACTTGGATAGAGGCCCTTTATTGCTTATCTGCCTCGGCTTTAAGTCTTTCACTGCAAATCTGTAACTGATACACTTTGCTGCTACTCTGATACTCTTTAATACTGAATCGGGGCCTTTTCTCCACTGCTGATACACTTTTCGCTGCAAAATCGCCCTTGCCTGCCACTTTATGGCAAGATTTGACTGCTACTGTGCTTTTGCGGGCTTTTGGAGGAGTTTCGGCGCTGGCCGATTAAATATCAACAAAAATGAAGAAATACTAAAAACTGGCAGAAGATCTGCAAAAAGATAACTGTGCTGGGGCCGAGCTCGGTGTCCGGAGCTGACTTGGGCCGAGGCGATCAAAAATGGGTAAAGAATGACTTGCTTCCCTTGAACTGGAAGCGCGCGCGGGCGCCGAATAGAAATCATGAAGAAATAGCCTTTTTGCCTTATAAATGGAAAAAAACACTTAAAGCAGGAGATTTGATGAAAATAGAGGGCGGAAGCGACACTGTAGCAAAGAACATATCAGGGCCATTGGATCTAATGAGGGCAGATCCAACGGCTGCGATCAAATCACAATATCGCTATCGGCGGGGGACATGGGGACGGGGACTTATATATGCATATGGCTTGCGACATAGCGATCGCCGATATCGCATTGGCGATTGCATATCGGGGGTGGAGAGGAGCGATGGCTATATAATAGTGAAAAGCGATAAGCGATACGGGAGCGGTGCGATAGAGGGGAGGATGCGATATCGCTTCGGATGCGATAGCGATATCACATCAGAGGAACGAATTGGGGCATGAATGGGGGAACATAAATGTTGCGATTGCTAACTTGCGAAATCGCACCGGCGGGTTTTCCATAGGGGAGGATATATAAGGGGCTGAAAACTGTGACTGCCGACTTCCGACTTCCGACCGCGATATCGCGTCGGAGGGGCAGGATGGATCGAAGGAAGGCTTTTATTGATCGGAGAAGGGAAATATGAGATCGGAATGGGTCTGAATGCATAGGAAGATGGTTAAGTAGGCAAAACTAAGAGTTCTTACTAAGTTTCAAGTAAACTTAGTAATTCTCAAGCATTATTTATGTTATATTTCAACCAAGGGGGGGGATATGTATATAAAGGGGATTTTTAACATATTTTTAGTATGGGGAGGGGAAATAAGGAGGGACTTACATAATAGAGTTAGGAATTAATATGAATTTTGATCAGAAAGCACTAAGCATGGAAATCTTAGGCTACAAAGGGGAAATTGGACTTATAGAAGAAATATGAGCACCCCTAAGTAAAGCAGATCTTTACTTAGGCAAATGTTTATGGAATATGATGATTTTTAAAGATATCAAGCAAATCTTAACATCTTTAGGGGAAATTAGTGAATGATTTGGGGAGAAAGGAAGAAGGGGAAGTTAGTCATGCCTCGCTTGAGCTGCTCCAAGGGAAAACTGCTTTATACTTGTGATCTGAAGTAAATAAACATTTTGAAATACAAAATTGATCACACTTATTCATCATTCTGCTACCTCAAAACTACCTACCCAGCCTACTTACCTAACATTTTCTCTTCTTTTCGTTTGGGTGCACTTGAACTAGCAAACCCAGCTTTTCATTTTTTCTTTTGGCTATCCTCCTATCTAAATCTACCCTTATATCTTCCTGGGGCTCAGATTAAGCAGTTGAGCACCCTTGATTCTCTACCTATCTAACAATCTGCCAAGATTAAACAGTTTGGACAGATCTTTATTCTCTATCTCTAAAACAAGCAATTTAAACCTAGGGAAGCCAAGATTAAGCTGTTTGGCCTTCCCTTAACTGTGAAACTCTTCAAAAATGGAATAGTTCTTCAAAAATGGAATATAGTAGTGGCATTTGAGCTTGCACACTTTCCTGGCCTCTTGTTTGGGGTTCATTTCATTTATTTTTCTCTTTGGCCAATTCATTCTTTTTTCCCTTTGATTATTCTTTTAGGGCATACCCTCTTTACATTTTTTAAATTTTATGAGTTTTCTAGGAAATATGGAACCTTTGCAGCATGGAAAGAATGACATATTTGGCATGTAAACAGTCAATCATTAAATATGAAACCTATTGTAATAGGAGGCTAACAACTTGCTTGGAACTTCAACAAGTTCTTGTTGTGTAACAACTGATGGTTGTGGAAGTTTAACAACACTCTCCTAATCACGAGGTGAAGAAAATCCTCTAAAGTCTCCTTCTTCAATCCTTCGGTGGATCTCTTCTTCTGACCCTCTGCTGGCCACTTCCTCCATGTCTGATACTAGAGGAGGTGTTTTTGATTCCTCTGATGCCCTACTTCTTGCTTCTCCTCTAGTTGTTGAAACAGATACTTCCACCTTTGGAGGTTGTATAGGTTGTTCCACAGAATGCCCCTTGGATTTTGTGTGAACTTTCACCCTAGCAGTAGCTCGTGAAGAGGATTCTGATGCATCTTTTCCAATAATATCCTCAATATAGGTATTCCTCCCCAAATGCTTGCTTCCCTACCTTTGGGGTCCTCTTGTGCCCCTTTTATTCGAACCCTTTTTCATACATTTATTGGAAAGAAAACATTAAAACTTACACAGCTCAAGACCTGGATCAGGGTGAAAAATTATTTCCCTCCCCAGGATGACAAGATGATTGAAAAAAAAGGAAACAATAAACCAACGAAAAGAAAACTAAAGCTGAGGACCTGGAGTAGGGTGAGAAAACTCTTTCCCTCCCTAGGATGAGAGAGTGGGTATTTCAAAATCAAAACAAACAAGACTACAGGAAAATTCTAAGCTCGGGACCTGCAGCAAGGGAAAAAATTATTTCCCTCCCCAGGACGAAAGAGTGGCCCCTATAAAAATAAAAAAGAGAGAGAAAAAAAGAGAAAAAGAAAAAAAGAAGGAAACAAAAAAAAATAACTATGCTCAGGACCTGGAGCAGAGTGGAAAACCCTTTGTCTCCCCAGGACGAGAGGTTTATTCCAAGATCAATGTTGGTTATGTTCTTGCACCTTGATAGCGTCCCCGACAATGATGCCAAAATGTTGGTGTCCAAGTGTGAATGCTATGATTCAATCCTTTTACCACATTAATATGTCAATCTGAGGTCGTTTGTTATTGCAAGGATATAATGCACTATATATGCAAGGGAAAATTCATAATTCAACAGTTGATTAGGAGTTCGACTAATTAACTAAACATGCAATCCAAAGTAATAAATAAACATTAGCATCATAACGATTCTCAGCATCAACTGTAACAACAATACGTTTCACGGCAAAAGGAAATAAAATTCATAACTAAAACAATACACACATAAGAACATAGGCACAACACCTGATCAGGAGAGCAGGCCCAACTCCCTGGTTATGGTTGTGCTTAACTCATAGATTTGTGAAGAAGGTCAGAAAGTTGAATATTGCATTAATATCAAAAGTAATTGTTACAAAACTTAGAGATGTCTCGCTAACCCGACTCCCAGCTACAAATCCCCTTTTATACAATTACATCCTAACACCATGGAGGTTGTTTGTCTAAAATTACATAATAGTTGTAATAGCAAAGCTAAATCAAAAGATAGACAAAAAGAGATCTACGATAGTTGCACTGTAACAGCTGTGGGTTAACAATAGTGCCACTAGTTTTGGTAATGAATCTTGACCCCGTGGCTCCAAATTTGGGAAATATATGAGATTAGCATCCAATTGGTGATGATTCCTCAAACTTAAAAATAAATGACTAAATAACTTGTGAAACATGACAAGGGTTATACCTGTAGGGATTTTAGGCACAAAATAGTTGGTATGAAAGTATAATTAGCAAGAAAACAAGGTAATGAGATAAACAAAACAAGGCAGTTTTGGCCCCCAACAATAACCATTAAATGTTTCCAACACTATATTCTCCATGATAATGATATTAGTTTAAATTTATCACTTTTTGCATAAGTAAGCGATGCAATGACTACTTGTCCTCACTGCACTTGATGAGTCTCTTCACAACAATTTCTCTCCTCCACTCAACAACATTCACACTGACTTTCAACTGCCTATACACAATGCTCATTAACTCACAACTCCTACACTAACTCATGGTTTAGTACAAATTAATTGTCAGCATACTCAACATTCAAACCAACAAACTCAGCCACATCCCACAACAAGCCTACATTCAAATTTACACTTTGCACCCTAAGGAATTCATGGAAAACAACCCACTATATTTTTTAAAGAAATAACATAAAGTTCTTCCCATATATAAAAGAAATTTTTTAATAACCCATTAAAAGAAGACCCGCTCCAAAAAACATCCCCACGCATGGTGCTTTAATGTCATTGCTTAAATTTCTTTTTCTATAATAATCGAGACAAAAAACTTGTGTTTCAAAAAACTTGGTATAAACTCTACATAACCTTCCAAATTAGCAAGCGATACTGACTCACATCCAGACTTCCAACAGAGGAGAAGCAAATGTTTCCTTCCTTCAACAATGGTTGTTCCAATGACAACGAACAATGGGGAGATTTTCAATGGCACAAGAAAAGAGTGTAAAATAATCTCACTTCAACTTGAGATCTACCAGTGATTTGTTGCTTACAACATCACGCTCCAAAATCCTTTCAAGTAGTCGATAGTTCAAGAAATTTAGATCCAATCAGATCATGACCGATCTCAGCCCTCTTGCAATAACAACATGCCAGGCTCATCTCCACGACGGCCACCACAGGGAATTTTGATGATGGCCTCAAAACCCTCATTAACAATCCATATCAAGACTAGGCTCTAATACCATGTTAAAAGAAATAGAGAGTGAGAGATTGCAAAACCAACACAAATCACACTAGATGTATTTTGATTACATAAATAAATTACATATATAACACTTATATCACTTACTTCCAAAAATTATGACTCAGACATGACACGACTCCAAACATAGGAATCAACAACTTCTAGATTGATGCTTGGGAACTCACAATGAAAACTCACACCAACACATGGAAGCATTACTTCCAATACCATGGTACAAAACAACAACATTTCTCTCAATCAAGTCTATGGCACTGCAAGCATGTTGTGTGAAGAGTGATTTCCATTTCGGGAAAACATATTACTTTTGAGATGAGCCATAGGGATATAACTGGTTCATTTCTACAACTTCCATGTATTATACGTGCCTGATCAAGTGTTTAGGGAGTTAATATCTTACTGGTTCTATCGATGGGTGAGGGATTCCATGGTGAAAAATGATATCATTTATTTCCGGTGAGATTCATAAGGGTAGTCAAATGAGTGCCTGTAGAAGCTGAGAGAGCTTGTTGAATTAGAGGAGACTATAGGAGATAAATTCCTAATTTCACATATTTCTGAGTTGCAGAGATAGTAGGTTGGTGCCTTCATTCATCAGTGGTTGGTGTCTCTAGGAAAACTGGTGTTTACTGATTTGAGGAAGTTGTTGCTTCCTACAAGTTAGGGCTAGCAAAACTATCAAGGGAGCTGGTTGTTCCTATGATTGGGTGCTCAGAAATATTTGATGTAATCATAGTTTGTGATTTTGATTCACACAATAATAAACAAAAATTATTTTGGGGTTTTGTTCTCCCATAAGGGTTTCCACATTAAAATCATTGTGTACAAGTGTTATGTAGATGTGAATATTTTGATTGTTGTTAGATATTTACAATTGATAGTATGATTATTAAGTAAAGAGTACACATTTCAAATTACTGACTCACACCCCGCCCCCCTCAGTAATGTCTGATTCCCAATAATGCATACTAATGGTTGTTCCAAGAGCCAAATTCTTCCCCTTCCTTAACATGATAGGATGCTTATGCTCATGATTTCTGAAACTAATTGTCTCAACAACTTATACAAATGAAATAAAAAAGAAAACATATAAGATTTGCAAACTTTTCATTTCATGTTTTACTTGAAAATTAAATCCCCATGAATGCATGCTATTGTTTATCTTGCAACTCCTCTTTAGCTTATACATTGCTTTTCTCTCTGACCTCCTGACAAACAAGCATCCTTGACAAAATTTGACATCTTCCTTCATTCATGTTGCATGTTAGATATTCCTATGGACTTACTTTTACTTTTGACACCATCTTTGCACCGAGAGATGCTCTCCAACCCATTATTGGAGAGATGTTGTATGGTTATGTTATGTTATGTAAACATTTTAACTCGGTAAAATTACATAAAAATGAAAATAATAATAAAATAAGTTTTTAAATAAAATAAAATAATTATTAATTAAAACATTTTGACTTGGTTAAATTACATAA
Organism: Pinus tabuliformis; assembly: GCA_031772625.1. NCBI lineage: Eukaryota > Viridiplantae > Streptophyta > Pinopsida > Pinales > Pinaceae > Pinus > Pinus tabuliformis. The sequence continues at coordinate 117,026,882 of CM062806.1, forward strand.
AAATAAAAATAAATTTAAATTTAAATAAAATAAAATAATCAAATTATTAACTATAATTAATATTACTAATAATTATTAATTTCAACCGAGAGGCACTCTTTGGCCCAATATGGAAGATATGTTGAAATGGCCTATCTTGTCCTACTATGTCATGTAAACAAAAATAATAGAATAGTACAAGTAAAAGTAAAAGTAAAAATAATGTATTGACCCACGGAATTCGCTCATGGTATTGACCCATGGTATTCATGTGGAATATATCCTATTTAAAAGGGGAAAGACTATCCTAGATCCATCTTAACTCCAGATCTACAACGCACCAAGAGGGATCATTTATTATATTTAAAGGGGGAAAGACTATCCTAGATCCATCTTAACTCTGGATCTACTAAGCACCGAGAGGGATCAAATCTATTTTCACTCTAAAATAGGTTTGAACCTTAAGATATTTGATCCTTCTTAGCGCTTAGTAGGTCCAAAGTTAAGATAGATCTAGGTTGGTTAATTTAATTCACTTGTTCATATTGTTTTCTATCCAAATGAGCTTTACTTATTATCCCTAATATATCTCTATTATTCTTTTCAATGTGTCACTCTTCTTTTGCAAATCAACCTCAATTATTTATATCTTATTTATGTGAATTGAGGTGTTTTGTCCCTCACTTGTGTTTTACAAATAGGTTGAGAGAGATAACACTCTCATACTCCAATCTTTTGATTTACTTTATTAAGGACACATACACTGTTTAAGATCCTGGTAGCTGTTGCTAATAATATACAAGATTATTTCTTCCTAATTTTGTAACCTTTAGAAGCAAATATGACCTCATGTCCATTATCAACCATTTGACTTACATTTAAAACATCTTGCTTTAAACCTTCAACAAACAAGATATATTGTGCATTACATTTCTCATTATCAAGGGCAATTATTTATTTTCCCATTATTATAGTTGACGTATCATCTCCAAGCATTATATATCTTTATAGAATCAAATTTTAATAAGTTGAGTTTGGAAATGAGACCTTATCCAAAACCCTATCCTCTTGGTTGTGTGTACGATAATGTAAAACTGAATGTCACCAAGCAATGTAGGGCTAAGTTTGTCATTACTTCAAGATGGTAGATGAGGTTGATTTAGATGTTGTCACACTTGACATATGTGGCATAGTCTTGGGAAGCCCATACTTGTATGACATGAAAGCAGTCTTTTTCAGGCATGAGAATGGGTACCATCTTAGTAAATATGGGGTGGAATATATTGTCCGAGCTCATTGCATGAAATTCAAGTCAACCCTTATCAATAGAGGTCAGATGAAGAGACTCATCAACTACAGCAAGAAGTGTATTCTCATGGTTGTTATTAGTATGAAGTTTTTATGCAAGTGTAAGAAAATCCCTTCACTTAAGTTGTTGGTGACTAGAAACCCTAACAATAAAATGTGGCTATATCTATGCTTCAGAACTACAATAAAAAAATAGAAAATCTGCAAGAAAAGATATGCAGTCACAAATAGAAACATATAACAATAAAAATATTGTATAACAACCCAATGGAGAATGAAAATGAATAATTTTATTATAGGAAATAATAAACATGATGAGGAGAGATTGTAGACTTGGGTCGGCAAATCCCCCTTGTGGGATTGGTCTTTTTGATGGCTCTGTGCTTCAACTCTTTCTCTCAATGGTTGTATGCAATGGGCAAAACATGGCAATGGATGCTTAAACTGAAGGTGAGAGATAAAATGTCATGAGACAATAATGGGGATGATGAGAATGGTCATGGTGAAGAATGAGGAGAAAACCCTTCCATTTATAACAAAATTTTGAGATAAATTAAGATTTAGAAAATAATAAAATATTATATACTAACTCAAAATCTAGCTATTATGAATATTTTATGATATTTTTTAGAGATGCAAAGATATTCAAAATGGTCAAATATATTTATTTAGAAAGTGGTTAAAGCAATTGACAAATAAAAAAATATTTAATAATTACTTTGTTAGAAAATTATATATTACAGAGCAATGGAACACATAGAATACTGCAAAAATATAAACACAGAAAACGCATAAAACCAAAGAGACACAGATATACGTGGTTCACCCAGTTTGGGCTACATCCACCCTGAACAGCCAGTCCTTCCTTTCTATTATCCAGCAAAATGAAGAGACATAACCTACAACAGATCCATTGTAATATCCTCTGTTTTCTCTCACAGTCTCACCTCTCTGTTTTTCGCTCGGAGAATACACGCCTATATTACACAGCCTCAATACAATGCCCTCATGCAAAGAGAGGGGTTGCCTTCTAGGGAAAAAAACCCTGAACTAAACATAAGTTCTACCGTCAGATCATCCGCCTAATGAATGGCCCAGATTGACTAGAAATTACTATACTTTTACAAGGAAATTTTACATCTGTTTTTAGCTTCGAGGCGTTGCCCCCGAAACCTACGCCGGGGGACCGCTGGCCCCCGGACCCCCCAGCCGGGGAGGATCCCCACCCACGAACCCCCGTGGGGGGGACAAGTCCCCCTGGCACCCCCCTGCGTGGAGGGGTGTACAAACTTCCTAGGGTATACATCCAACTGAAACAAAGACCTCTAAATAATCATGCTCCACACCCAACATACTTTATGGTGATTAAGTCAAATATGAATTAGAAATAATTATTAAATAATGAATTAACTATTATCTCATGAGGGAAATAAGCGAAGAATATATAAATAATGATTTATTTACTTATTCCTGAGTGACTAAGTAAAAAATGGTTAGAACTAATCATTAAATAATGCTTTAACAATTGTTTTGAGGGAATGACAAATAAATAATGATTTGTTTAATTATCCTCATGGGATTTTTTGGATTTTAATTAGAAATTATTTAAGAAAATGGTTCACTAAATTATTTCCTAAGGTGAAAGTGGGTTTTAATATGTAAAATAAACATCCTTCTTGGTGTATTTTAATCAACCTAGTAGAAAATGGCTAAGCGATCATTTTTTGGGTGATAATAGTTGTGAGGGAAAAATAAGTTGAAGGATAGGATGCTTTCAAAGGTTTTAATCCTTCCCACATGAAATAAATTCTTGATATTGTCTCTAAGATGAGATTCTTCAGGAACCAGTCGCATTACCTCCCAAAAGAGAAATTCGGCATGAGATTCATCTTTAACAAGATGCCCCTCTTCCAAATGTGGGAATGTATGAGATGATAGCTATGGAAATGGAAGAAATGAAGAAGTGGGTGCAAGGACTATTTGAGTGGTTGGTAATTCCATTTGGGCTTTGCAATTCCATAGCTACATTCATGGGGGTGATGAATGATGTATTTCGACCATTCTTAGATGATTTTGTGCTTGTATATCTAGATTATATACTTGTATTTAGCAAAAAATGGGATGATCATGTAAAACATGTCAAAAAGTGTTGGTCCACTTTGAAAAAAGAGAAATTATAATTAAAATTGTCCAAATGTGAATTTGGAAAAACATCTTTAGTATATTCAAGTCATATTATGGGAGGAGGTCAATCGAAGATTGATCCTTCTAAAGTTGATGTAATTATTAAATGGCCTAAACCTACAAGTGTAACAGAAGTGAGAAGCTTCTTTGGAGTGGTAGAGTACTAAAGAATATTAATAACCAACTTCTCCATCATTACATCTCCTTTGCATGCCATGACTAGTGTGAAGTTGATATTTAAGTGGGGAGGAAAGCAACACAAGGCTTTCAACACCTTAATTTAAAAGTGTTGAAAATTTAGCAAGAAAAGTCTTCATTTGAGTTGTGCCTTAGTCAAATGGAGAAATTAGATTTTCCATGTCAGCACGATGACTTGCATTACAATTAACTTGTGTGACATGGCCTTTTCTACTAGTTAACTCAGTAAATTTGAGGTATAGGCTAGAAGTAGAGTTGTGGATGTAGTGATTCCTAATATTTGGCAATCTAGTTCATTTATTTTAAGTTTGATGCAGTTAACTGAGTTCAAGTAATTAATTGAGTCAGTTGAGATCAGTTGAGTAGTAGCACTATTATTAACTCAATGATCTCTCAATTAACCTAGTCAATTAGCTAAAAATAGATAGACTCATGCATGGAATTTGAATTTCCTAGTTGAATGGACAGAAAAGGTATATTTGTATTTATAATTGTATATTGTTGAGTGTACATTTCTTTTTCACTGAACATGTGATCAATTCCTCGAGAAATTGTGCAAGGAAATATGGAATTTCTCCCTTTTTTTTAGCGGCTAATTCCTTCAGGATTATGCAAGGAAATAGGAGGTTGGTTGAGGATTTAATTGAATAAGTGTTGGCTAGATCAAGTCAGGAAGTAGGAGAATTAGTTTACATTGTAGGGTGTGCTTCAGAGTTGAAGCAAGACATTGTAATTGTTTCTCTTTTCATTTGAATTAATGCAAAGCAACGAAGGGGTTTTTCCTAGTTGGATTCCCCTGTAAATCATTGTGTTCTTGTGGTTTTAATGGTTGCATGTCATTGCATGTGTTCCCATCATATGTTTTCCTTTCCACATAATAGTACAAGAAATTTATGTCCCTTGATTTCAGTTCGATTTCATTAGCGGTAGAAAATTTCTTGAAATTTCGACATGTTATTAGAGCGAATTTGATTAGAGAGGGAAGCTCAGAAGCAGATGAAAAATATTTGTTGCTCAGAGGGAGAAACATGAAGAATTTTTTGGGGCTACGAAGTTCCTAGCCAAAGAGTGTGAATTCCTAGGAAGTTTGATTTTTCAGTGCTGAGTTATAGAAAAATTCAGTTTTCCAGATCGAGTGATAGAGAGAGCATCGATAGCTCATATTTTCACTAAGAATTTTCCTTGTTTGGGCACAAAAGGGTTTTGCAGTAGTTACTAGAGTAGAATCAATGCTTGGTGGAAGAGAAAGTGGACACACAGAGGGAGTTTTCTTAGAGGGTTTCCAATTTTTAGGAAATCTAAAATTTCCAGTTGCAGAGGTAGAACTAGTAGAAAGGAGTATGAATTACAGAGCAGGTAGCCAAGAGAGAGAAGGAGATTCCTATTTAAATTTTAGTTTTGAGTTTGATAGATTTTGTAGCTTTCTAAAGATGGTTGTACAAGATTGCCAGAGGAGGTCATGCGAGCTATCGAGAATGTAGATCTAGGTAGCAAATCAACTTCTCGTTGTCGGGGGTAGGTGCTAGAGGAAGTGTGAGCCTTCAAGTGAAAGTTTCCGAGCAAGGGACAAGGATTGATAGGAATTAATGGGGCACCAAATCCAGGAGGAAGAGGATTATGACACTCCACTCTGTGAAGTGGGCAGGATATAGTGAAGAAGCAATAAGGAGATCAGTTAGATTAGTCCCAGTTTTTGCAACAACATCATCACCTTTGCTACAGGGGCCCATAGTATCATAGTAGAAAGTTCAATGTTAGCAGGGGAAGCCATTAATTCAGATGACATCTACAGATCTAGTTGCATTTCACATGAGACAGTTACAGAGCTAGATGTAGTGACACAGGAAATGAAAATTACAGTTTCAGTTCTAGCCATCAGATTCCCAATGGAAAGTTGTGCAGTCAAATTTCCATTATAGGAGGATAGCGCGAGTTGCAAGGAGGGAGAAAATAGATTTCCCACAGCGAGATTGAGACTCATAGGGAGTCTAGTTTTAATGGGAGTAGCCCTATGGAAGCTTGTAGTTCAAGATATGGGGATATCCAAATCATTTTTGTAGTAATTGCAACAACAGTGTGGAAGCCACAACAGAGTAATAGAAGCAACAATATGAGTAGATCAAATTTCGTCATGCATGCATCTATACCTGCAGGAGTGAGGTGGGGCGATGTAGAGCCTTAGTCCCAAAGTTGTGAATATTTTAGAAGGATACATAGAAGAGTTGTAGCAATTGCAGTGTGCTCTTCTCATTTATCATTACCCTTGTTACACTAGCCCCCAATATTTAATAGCAGATGGGCATGTGTCATTTGATGTAGTCAAATATTAAGTGACAATTGCAAACTAGTTGTAATCAGATGCTGAGGAGCACAGAGAAGTGTTGATAGTAGTGCAGGAGGCATAATGCAAAATCACAAACAACGCAATATTATATGTAGACAATGCAAAGACTAGCAGCAACCAGATTCTCAGGAGATAGTTGTTGTTCACAAACACAATTGATTTAGTATTTTTGATACTTCTCAATTGTAGTTGTTGAAGTAACAACAAGAACATCAAGAGGGAGTTGTATTATAGTACATTCCTAAACAAGTAGGATTGGGAATGTGCAAAATACTTTTCTTGCTAAGAGGGAGTGTTGAAAATGTAGCAAGAAAAGTCTTCATTTGACTTGTGCCTTAGTCAAAAGGAGAAATTAAATTTTCCATATCAGCAGGACGACTTGGATTGTGGTTAACTTGTGTGACACGACCTTGTCTAATAATTAGCTTAGTAAATTCGAGTTATAGCCTAGAATTAAAGTTGTGCATGTAGTTATTCCTAAAACTTAGGAAACTAGTTCAATTATTTTTAGTTTTTCTTAGTTAACTGAGCTCAGGTAATTAATTGAGCCAGTTGAGTAGTAGAATTGCTATTAACTTAGTGATATATCAGTTGAACTAGTCAATCAACTAAAAATAGACATAGTCATGCATGGAATTCTAATTTCCTAGTTGAGTGAATGGATAAGGTATATTTGTGTTTATAATTGTATATTTTTGAGTGTCCATTGCTTTTTCACTAAGGAGGTGATCAATTCCTCAACCTATTGCACAAGGAAATAGGGAATTTCTCCTATTTTTTAGGGGATAATTCCTCCAAGATTATGCAAGGAAATAAGCAGTTGGTTGAGGCTTGAATTGACTAAGTGTTGGCCAGAGAAATTCAAGGAGTAGGAGATCAAGTTTGTAGTGAAAGGTGTGCTTCAGAGTTCAAGAAATACATTGTAATTATTTCTCTTTTCATCTGAATTAATGCAAAGAAGTGAAGGGGTTTTTCCCAGTTGGGTTCCCCTGTAAATCATTGTGTTCTTATGGTTTTAATGGTTGCATGTCATTTCATGTGTTTCTATCTTGTGTTTTCCTTTCTTTAGAATAGTAGAAGAAATTTTTGTCTCTTGATTTCAGTTTGATTTCATTAGCAATAGCAAATTTCTTGAAATTTCTATAAAACAGTCAGCACAATGCAATTACTAGCCTTACCATACCTTCAACAACCATTTGAGATCTAGATGGATGCCAGTGGATATTCCATAGTGTAGTAATGATGTTGCATCATAAACCATTTTGTTACCATTTAGAGACTTTCTTTCAAGCAATTGTAAACTATCCTATGTATGACAAAGAGTTGTATGTATTGGTTCAAAGTGTAAAGAAATTGAAGCAATACTTGATAGGAAATGAGACTATCATACATATAGACCATCAACCCTTACACTCTCTCCAGTCACGAACCAAGTTCAACAAACTCATCACTTCAGATAGATGGGATTCCATCAACATTTCCATTTGGTATTCAAGTACAAGAAGGGTATAAGTAACCAAATGGAAGATATTCTTTCTATACCTCCCATTTATGCATCTATTATTTTGAATATTTCTTCTTTATGTCATGATAGTTATGTTGAACAATATCTACTGATGGAGATTTTAAAGAATTTTATGAAAGGTTAACCCATGAATCGTAGGTGCATAACTACCATTTTTAGGATATGTTACTCCACCATCTTGGAAAGTTATGTATTCCTATAAGAGAAAGGGTCCACTTAATTCAAGAAGTTCACACTTCTCTTATGTCTAGTCACTTGGGGTAAGGAAAATTATGTCTCAGTCGTAGAGGTTTTGTTATTTACCTCTAATGAAAGAAATTTTAACCAAATATGTAAAAGGACATGTGATGTTCTCTATTTGTAAGCCCACTAATAAAAAAATAGGCCTATACACACCACCCCCTATTCCTTCTCATCCTTGGGAATGTATCTCCATGGATTTTTTAGGGGGTTGTCTTTGTCAAAAAGGGGTCATGACTACTTGTATGTAGTGGTGGATAGGTTTAGAAAGATGTGTCTTTATGCCATGTAAAAAAAAGATTGTTGCTGAGTAGACTACTCAACCTTTCTTTTAGCATGTATGGGTCCATTTTGGACTACCCACATCCATTGCTTTAGCTCAAGACTCTCAATTCCTTAGAGAGTTATGGACATGCTTATGGAAGATGATGGAAACCAATCTAAAGAACAATGCAACATTCCATCCAAAAACTAACAGAAAAATAGAGTTCGTTAATAGAACAATGGTTCATTTGATCTGAGGTTATTGCAACAAGCATCCTAAGTTGTGGAATGAACATATACATTATGTTCAATATGCATACAATAAGGCTTTGTACTATTCAACTCAAAGTTCACCATTTGAGACATGCTTTGGATACCTGCAAAAAGCTCCCTTAGATTTAGTATTTGGGAAATATGAAGATTCCAATGAGCGAAGTGATGAAGATAAAGCTCACAAGTTCATTCAGTGGATCCAAATGATTCATCAAGAAATGAAAGAACATTTGGAAAAGAGTTAGGCACAATATAAGGTCTGGCATGAAAAAACACAAAATTGATCACCAATTCTAGGTTGAAGATAAAGTATGGATTCACATGAACAAGGATATGTTGAAGGGAGAAGGCAAGAAGTTTAAACCAATTAGCTTGACACATTCACTATCATAGAAGATATTGGAACACATACTATCGCCTTGATCTTCTAGAATATATGCAGATGTATTCCGTAGTCAATGTTGAGAACTTGAAACTTTATGAACCACCCATGACCATGGATCCAGAGGAGTGTGGTCATGTCCCATTAGTGGATGATTTCGCTCTAGAATACTTGGACAAGTTTCCAAAAGATGTCATCCTAGACATAAGAGTTAGGACTTCACGTGAGGGAGATGTGAAGTACCTTTGAGTGGGTTTTAAAGGAATGCATCCTACCAAGGCACGATGGATAGAAAATGAGAAAGTGAGGGAACAATTCACCTACCTATTGATTGTTAAGCATTTGAGTCCCAAAAGGTTCTCAATGGGGAGGAATGATCCATGAGGATCGACAAAAAGGCTTAAAATTTAAAGTCCTCAAATCTCATAAAAAAAATAGCACCAAGTCATAGATCTTGTGGAGACGATTCCAATGATGCAAATGAAACCTCAGTCTAAGTATGTATGACAAAGTTATGTTTTTCTAAAGTTTTTGGCAAACAAAACAATGTAAACTTTGAAACGGGAACTATGAACTCAAAATGAGAACTCTGCCCAAAAAACCTGAAAAAACATGAAAAACAGTGCTAAAAATGAAAAGTGTGTATACTAGAATGATGGTTTTTTTTTAGGGTCAATTTTGAACATCTTTTAAAAATGGCAGTGAGAATGATTTCTTTGTGTAAAAATTGTGCAAAAAACAACTTGAAAATGAAAAGTGTTAATAATGGAATGATGGATTTTTTTTTTAGGGTCAATTTTCAACATTTTAAAAAAATGCCAGTAAAACCGAATTTTTATGTGCAAAAATTGTGCAAAAAACACCCTCAAAACGAAAAGTGTTGATGCTAGAATAACACCTTTTTTTTGTTTTTTATTTTTGGGTAAATTTTCAACATTTTGAAATAATGGTGTAAAAGATTTTGTTATGACTCCGAAAAACATTAAAATTTCAAAAAAATTAATGAAATCATAAAATTCAAAATAAAAACGATGAAAAAAAAACACAAAAAAAAAAAGTTAAAAAAAAATACCAAAACATAAATAAAAATAGATATGAAAAACAAAACATAAAATAAAAAAAATCAATCATAAAATTGCAAAAAAAAAAAAAACAAAACAAAATTAACCTATAAAATATCAGAATTAAAAAATTAAAGAAATAAATAATAAGAAAAACATATTTTCAAAAAAATAAGATTTTTTTTAATATGGTAAACCATAAAAAAAAATTGAAAAAAAAACGAGAAAATTAAGTAAAAATAAGAAATTTTAAAAAAACATTATGAAAAACTAAAAAAATAAAATAAAATTAAAAACAAACTAGATTAAAAATTAGAAAAATAACAAAAAAAAAAAAAAAAAAAAAAACTATCAAAAATTAAGATTAAAAACATTAAAAAAAAAAACCCTAAAAAACAAAAATATGTTGAAATTAAAAATAAAATAAAAACCCAAAAAAACAAGTAAAATTTAAAAAAATACATATTTTCAAATTAAAAAATAAAATCAAAAAACATTTAACATTTTATATTTATATATATATATATATATATATATATATTTGATTTAAAAAAAAAAATTATATTAAAAAATTTAAAATTTAAAATTTGGATTTAACAATGATTTAAAATTTGGATTAAAAAAAAAAATTAAAATTAAAAAAAAAAAAAAACTAAATATATTTTTGATATTTTTTAAAATAACATTTAAAATATTTAAAATATATATATTTTACAAGTATATATAAAATTAAAGAAAAAACATTTTATATATATATATATATATATATATATACTTAACAAAATTTATCTTTTATTTAAAAAAATAATAATTTTATCGGCTACTGCCCCCATGGGCGGCCGGGCGGTGGCTATTCGATTCTGAGAATCGAATAGCCACTTCCCGGCCACCCCCACGTGTGGTTGGGCCGTGGCTATCTGATTCCGAGAATCAGATAGCCACCACTCAGCCGCCTATGGGGGTGGCCGAGTGGTGGTTATCAGATTCTCAGAATCGGATAGCCAACGCCAAAGGGCGGCCGAGTGGTGGCTATCCGATTCTGAAAATCGGATATCCACCTCAAGGGCAGTCACGGGGTGGTTATCCGATTACGAGAATCAGATATCCACTGTCTGACCACCGGAGGGGGTGGCTATCCAATTCTCGGAATCGAATAGCCATCGCCCGACTGCCAATATGGGTGGCTATCCGATTCTCGGAATCGAATAGCCATCACGTGGATGCCCGTGGGGGTGGCTATCGAATTCTCGGAATCGAATAGCCATCGCCCGGTTGCCCATGGGGGTGGCTATCCGATTCTCGGAATCGAATAGCCACCACCCAACCACCCGTGGGGGTAGCTATCTGATTTTCAAAATCAGATGGCCACTGCTCAGCCGCCCGTGGGGTGGCCGGGTGGTGGGTATCCGATTTCGAGAATCGGATAGACACTCCCACGGGTAGTCGGATGGTGGTTATCCGATTCCGAGAATCGGATAGCGCCCATGGGGGTGGCTATCCGATTCTCAGAATCGGATAGCCACCGCCCAGCCGCCTGTGGGGGCGTGGCCCTCGGTGGCAGAGCTGCGTGCATATATTTTTTTTAAGGTTTTTATCATAAATATATGTTTTTCAAAGTTTTAAATGTTTTTTATTTTTTAAAAATTGAAAATATATGTTTTTTTTTTTTTTTTTTTAAATGGTTTTCTTTTTTTTTTTTAATCCAATATATATATTTTTAAATTTAAAATGTTTTGAGGTTTTTTTTTTTTTTTTTTTTTTTTTTTTTTTTTTTTTTCAATAGTTTTTTAGATTATTATTGGCTTTTTTTTCCATTTTTTTTAATCTCGTTTGTTTTTTATTTTTAATTTTTTTTTAGTTTTTTGTTTATGTTTTTTAAAAATTTTCTATTTTTGGTAACTTAATTTTATAGTTTTTTTAATTTTTTTTTGTTTTTTTTTCCAACCTTTTTTTATGGTTTATATATATATATATATATATATATATATATATATATATATATATTTTACATTTTAAGTTTTTTTTTGTCTTTTTTTTTTTTTTTTTTATATTTTTATATTCGTTTTTTTTTATAAAAAAATTTGACATAAAAAATTTAAAGTGTCAAAATTTGTTAAATTTAGAAAAAAGTATTTACATTTCATACATTAGAAAATTTAAAGTCAAAAAATAGGTCTTTTAAAAAATGGGCCTGATACAGAATCACCACTTTTTTAAATCAGCGTGCAAATTACTAACATTCTAAAACGTAATGTACATAACAAAATTTAAAGTTCCAAAAACTATGCTCTAAAAAAATATGTGTGTTCTACATGCCCCCTTTTCAAAATCGGGTCACTCCTTTGCTATCTCTACGAAACAGGTAACAGTATCACTTCCAGTTCAAAGTTTACATTGTTACAATAATTTTTTTGGCATTGATAGTGCCACGTGGCATCACTAGGAGGCACAAGATAGCACCTCTCAGGAGTACCATATCTCACCCACTCAACACTCCACATGACATGACATGGAATCCTTATAGGAAGATGATGTGGCAAGATAGGGATGACTAAGCACACATGTGCTCCAATTGTATGGGGCCACATGACCCAATCATATAGTGTCATGTAACACCCAATAGGAAGCAAAATGAACCTCGGCCAACCCACAACAATAGTCACATGACAACTGTTATATTAGTGGCACATGGTCAAATATGGAAAGGCAAGTTAACTATGGTAGAATTCAACGTTTGTTATAACTAATACTAAACGTACCCACATATCACATGCCAACCAACATGCCAATGGCTAGGATGTTGGTAGGTCCGTTGACCCAGAGTTATATAAAATCATACCTATTCTATCGACATCAATCCATGGAGGAGAGAGAACGGGGTCAAGTATATCAAACCTTTAATGGATATCAAACCTAAATTTATCTAAGAATAGAGAGACCAAGTATCTAAAAATGGTGAATTTATATTAATATACTAAGACAACCATAACACCACTAATGGGGGAGAAGGGAACTCAATCTGAAGCATTATTTATAGTTTGATTATTAAATATCCATTTCTTCTCCATAAGTGAATTGTAATGTCTTAGTTAACATATGGGGGCTTGATGATTTAACTTGACTTATATGCTCATCAAACAACCCATTACAAGGGTGTAAATATTTATACCACATGAAAATTTAAAAGTAAGTTAATAAGTGTGTAAGGTTGATCTTTTTATCTCCAAATCTAATAAGAATTTTGTTTGAAGTTAAAGTTTATATTTAATTAATAAGAAGTTTGGCTGGAAACCTTGCCATTTATATTAACAAAATAAACTTTTTAATTAATAAGAACTTTGGCCACAAACCTTGCCATTTACCTTGACAAAATAAACTTTTTAATTAATAAAAACTTTGATGGCAAACCTTGCCATTTACCTTGACAAAATAAACTTTATAAAAAAATCAAGCTTTTTTAGTTAAAAGTTTTCTTTAAAATTAACACTTTTGAATGAAATTATAATTCCACTTAATTAATAAAAACTTTTAAATGTGAAAATTCACCCTTTACAAATTTTTGTTCTATTTCAAAACATAAATTTAGAAAAAAAAAAAAAAAACACAAAAACAAATACTTAATATTTTAATATCTAAATCCAACTCCCAAAACCCCTCCCCTCAAAAGAAAAAACAATTCATATACATATAAAAATACATAAAATTGTAATCTACTCGTAATCTTAATGTGTTTTGATTCAATTATATTATAATCTAATATAAAAAAAAATAATTGTTACACATAATTTTTCCATAGAATTTCATCACTACTCAAAAAGAAATTACCAAAAAACATATTCTCCCATAAAATTTCATCCAATTAACTAAAAAAGGCCATGAGAACATTTTACTTTATAGAACAATCGTGAAATCATCTTATAAACCAATTGGTGATGGATTTATTTTATCGAAACCTGTGGGTGTTCAACCAATGATAAAATCGTAATCCTATTTGAAGGACAGGCTGCCAAATTCCTGTTAATTTATCGAAACCTTCCAAGACACCACCAAATTCTTTGGGTAATTTGAGAAACATCAAATGGAATAAACTCTTCAGGTGCCACATTTTGGAGAGGCTTTCGGATTTCCTTACATAATTTAATTAAACTTGATATTTTTTGTTGTACTTAAATTTGCATTTAAGTTCAAGATAACTTGAAATGAGTATGTAAAATTTAATAATTTATTTTATTTATTTTAATATATATATAGAGGGGCATAGCATTGAGTTCATGTACGAGATTAAGTTAAATATATTAAAAATATATATAAATTTCTTGAAAATAGTTTTAATGATGATTAAAAATATATGATTTTAAATTAAAAGTGTATATCTTAAATTAAAATCTAAAGCTATCTATGAGTTAGGATTAGTATTTCTCAAATTTAAATAAAATCTCAAGATCATTCCAAGAACAAGAAAGGTGGTAAGAGTGAACCTTGCTCTTTTTAAAACCACCATTATGATATTTTAAGTAATGTAATTTTTTTTAAATAAAAATTATTGTTAGGATATTTCGACACATAGGAAATAGTTAAGTATAACTTGGTATAGTGTAGAATTAGGTAAAGTGTGTTTCTTTACTATGTACTTTTGTAATTTACAATCTGACGGTCACGATATGTTCTAGACATGAAGTGATCCGACAGTTCATTCTCTCCTCAGTATTACGACACTTGATCCGTGGCTTAACACTCGATTGGTCCATGATCTCTATTTAAAGAGCATGGAGGGTCATTTGTAGGGTGAATATTCATGAGAGAAGTTTATTTAAATTTTCTTCTTTTATTAATAAATTGCCTGAAGTGGCCGTGTTGGCTCAAGCCGTGGACTGTTGCCTTCTTTGAGGGTTTTAACCATCTCAAGGATACTGGTGTATTGCTCTGTGATCTATTTATGAGCGATGTCCTTTGGTGTTCTATATGAGGAACTTACCCTGTAAATTCCTACATAGTATCAGAGCTATTTGAGGGCTACATCCGTTGGTGATCCAAATGAGAAGCCGGTAGAATTGCATCTGACTTTCATTTCCTAGATCTACTGTTTTTGACTGCTTTCGGGCTGAGAGGATTGCTCTGTTATGTTAGGAGCATCTGTTCCAGTGAGGAACCCCTTTCATTTCACACGAAAAGGTTTCTGGCAGCCCTAGTTACGTCATTTTTAAGATCTGGAGGTATACAATATTTATTTGCAGTTTTAGTTATTTATCTCTCTGTTTTTTATTACTAGATCTATACCTTTCATTTCTGTGTATGCTCTTTGCCTTGTGACTCTATGCGATATGGACAAATTAGAAACATAAAGGAAGTATTTTTCTCATGCGTATGCTATTTTTTGTCACGCCTTAGTGTGATCTCAGAAAATCAGAAACATTGAGGAAAATTTTTAGTTTCCAGCGAAAGCTAACTTGAAGCCATAAGGTTTGGTTTTTTTGTATGTCCGTGTTGAGTTGTGTGGTTTCTTGTTTTGTAGGCAAAAATGGTTTTTTCAAATAAGCACGCACCCCAAAGCTCCAATGACAAAAAAAGAAAAAACATCATTCCTCTTTTCCAAAAATGCTAACCTTTTAAACTAACTCACTTGATCCAAAGTTACTTTATGAGAATAGAGGTCTTGGGTTAAAGTCTTTCTTTTTGTTGAGTTAGTTATTCAAAACGCACGTGTAGCTTACATTTTAAAGTTACTTTATGTAAAAGTGTTCTCACCCACTATAAAAAGTGAGTCACTTATAATTCTAAAGTCTCCTTATCTTTTATTTAAGTTACAATTTAATGGGTAGCTCATAAAGTACCATTGTAAAAGTGACTTTCATTTATTTATAAAAGTGGATTACATAAAAAAAAAAATTAAGTGAACTAATTAAATTAAGTTTGGAAAGGGGAGGAGAATTTTTTTAAAATATAACATTATCATTCACTTCTGCACATTCATGCACTTCGTCGACATCTTCAACAACTTTTCTTCAAAAATCCATAACTTCTTCATTCAGAAGTCGTTTTCAGAGCCGTTTTTGTTTAATCAATCTAATTTTTCGAGATGTTTCCATTAGAACACTTAGTTTCAGCATCTACAGCTTCAATTTCTGTTAAAATGAAAAGTCCATGCCAAGTTATTCTTCACAACACCAACTACCTCCAATGGTGGTCCTACATTGTGGATTTACTTAGAAGTAAAGATCTTTATAGAATAGACCTAGGCCAAAAAACCAAACCTAAAGATGAAGATAAGGTAGCCAAATGGGAAAATAGGCAAGATCAAGCATGTGAGTTGATAGGGATATTTATTTCTTCAAACCTTAGATTCCATATCGCAGAACTTGATACCCCTAATGAAGCAATGAAACAACTCACTAAAGTTTTTAGAATTAAAAATGAAATGAGAGCCCTTCAACTCAAAAATGAGTTTCTTATGTTGGACCCCAATAATTTTTCTTCCATTCAATTTTTGTCTAAGATCAAGACCCTTATACTTCTCTTGGAAGGTGTAAGGTTAAGAAAGAAGATGTCAGCCTTATCTATTCCATTATTACTAAGTTGGGACCAGCCTACTCTATGCTTGTTTCCACCTTCCATTCTACTAGAGAAGCCTGTATTTCTCAAGGACAAGACTACGAGTTCCCCTCTTTTGATACCTTTTGTGATTCTTTAATAAGAGAATAAGAACAACTCTTACATCTTGGTCTTCTTAATCTTGGAAACTCTTCTAAGAAAGCCTTAGCTTCCCAGCATCAACCAAATTCAAAGAATCCTAAGAAATAGTATCCTAAAATGAATGGTCCTAAACCAAACAAGGGTCCTAAGCAATTTCAGTCTCAAAATGAAAAATCAATCCAATAAAATGATAAGGAAAATAAAAACAAAGGGAAGAAGATAAACATTGCAACTTTTGTAATCGAGATGGCCACTTAGAATCCAAATTCTTTAAGAAGATGGAAGCCTTGGAAGCAGTAATGAAGAAGCATAACATCCATTTGGAGCATTTTAGTGTCAGTATTTGCATACTTCCATCAGGGATCAAAATTCGCTCTTTGCATTTTCATTTTAGGGTTCTCATACTGAAAATTTTGCATCATTCCATTAGGTCATGATAAACCGATCCACTGATGGTTGTCCTCTCTTATGAAAATCTAATTTTTTCCCTCATAGAGTATACTTGCTTATCCTCCTTCAGGTTGTTTTCAGTCATGGTTTCATGGTCAATCTATAATCATCATTTCATTAGGTCATACAACATCATTTCATTAGGTCTTAGGGTTTCATCACCAAGGTCAAACAACCTGATTTTAAAGTGTAAATAAAGGTCAGAAAGGGTATGAGGATGATCAATAAATCAAGCATGATGGTTTGTAAGTCATAGATACTGAGTTATTATATTTTAACCTAATGTAATTTTCACCTCAAAAACATGTTTTTGAGGTGAAAACAGAGTATTTTAAGTTTATTTGTATTTCATATGTAATTTTAAGTCACCGTATGTAATAATTGATCTCAACTACACCAGAGCATTTTTCCTTGCTACAATACAAAGAAACACTGCAAAAATCAAGTCAAATTGAGCATTTATCCACTTGCAAAGACACAAAGAAGAAAAAGACATTAAAACAGAGTTTTGAAGAAGAACAAGAAACATTAGAAAAGTGGGTTTTTTGAGTGAAAAATCAAAATCTACTCCTATTTAAGCCCTCACATTTCATTTTCAAATTAATTATCTTCATTACCAAGCAAGGAGTGAAAGGGTAAGAAAAAAAGGGCAATCTTAAGTGAGTTTGAGTGAAGGAAGCCCGGCGCTACCCTTTTGGCAGAGTGGCGCTGCGCTTTTGGCTGAAGCAGACTAACGCTGTGCTTTTGGAGACCAGTGCTACGCTTTTGACCTGGTGCTGTGCTTTTGGCCAATTTTCCCAGTGCAAATTAACACAGGCGCTGTGCTTTTGTCTTGGCGCTGCACTTCTGAGCATTGGTGCTACACTTTTAGCAGGAGAGCCCAAAAACCTTAAAACCCTCAAACAAACTTCAAAATTTCTCTTGCTCTCCATCATCACAGGTAAGTGGACATCCCTCACTCATGTTTTGATTTTCAAATCTAAGTTATAAGCATTGTTTGCCATGTTTAATCTCAAACCCTAAAATCTCCCTAATGATGCTTAAACCCTAAATCCTCACTATCCATCCTATCACCTAGCCCTACAGTTCTAAATTCCCCTATCCCTATTTCTCTATCACCTCATCCCTTTTTCCCTTTACCACCATTCCATATCATTCATATTCCCCTTTGTCCCTCTTCCCCAAGAGAAAATCTCAAGCAAACAAACCCTCCCTCTCATTTCCTACTCCATTCATTTCCTAGCCACAAGCTCATCTCCCATCCCCTCATTCCTAAAAACACTTTCACTCATTTCCACACACCTCAACCTTGCAAACATGGACCTGGAAGACTGAGACTATGAGGAGGAGAACACAAGCAGTGACACTTCAACAGAGAGACCCATACAACCGAGAAAACCACACAAGGGAGGCAGGATTATTAGAGAAGAGCCATCAAACCTTAGGGAATTGCAGGCCTCTGAGTTGGATGTCACATGTTTCAAATACCTTGGCTGCTATGAATTCTGTGAACGGGTAGAGAGGGTTCAATATCACCTGGAGCTCACTAGACTTTTTTAAGCCCGTCTTCAGGACAACAGGGTGACTCTTGTCAGGGTAACTTTCACCATTTCATCTTCCATCATTTCAGATGCCACCAGAATTCCTAATGTAGGAGAGAAGTGGTTCAAGTGCCAGGATCTGGATGAGTACTATTATGAACCTTATATCAAACTCCAATACAGAAATGAGGTGAAGAGACTATTTCCTTTCAGATTTCTTGAGAACAAGTATGTCCCCATGATGAAAATCATCATGAAGTATTTCAGTTGTGAGGGTAGATTCTCCAGGCTGTACACTCATCACATCATGCTCCTCATGCACTTTACCAGGGTGAGGATGTTAAACCTCCCTTACTACTTGTTCTGGAGTATTGAGAAGATGGCTTATATTGCCTAAAGGAAGTCATACCCTCAGCAGATGAGCATCCTTTATCATTACTCCTTGATCAAGGTCATTGTGCTTCATCATCTCAGTCTCCTTAACATCGCTTGGGAGACCTTTATTTCTCATGATATCTTCAAGGGTCCTCAAATTCCTCCACCAGTGCCTCAAGAAGCAAGAGGACCTTCTAGGCCAGTAAAAAAATAGATGAGGAGGCCAAGGAGACAGGAACTACTGAGGTGCCTGTTTACATGACTTATCAGAGGGGCACTAGGAGATTATTTGCAGCAGATAGGCAAGTGTTTTCTCCATAGGATGTGGAAGGGGCCTTGCCTTCTTCATCAACCCATAGGCAAATGCTAGCTACACAGGATGTGGAAGGGGCTTTGCCTTCTTCATCGACACAGCAGGTATAAGGGCAACAGCTACATAAAGGAAAGGAAAAGATTCCAAATGATGATGAGGAGGAAAGGGACTTTGAGTTGACAGAGCATGATGAGTCGAAATAGCATCACTCTCATCATGACATGGAAATCATTGACTTGGAGGCCTAGGATAAGGAAACAATAAAGTACATCATCATATGGGAATGGGAGGCTCAAGTACAGGCTCTGATGGACAATTTAGAAAGGGCCAAGTATGTCATCACATACTTAGAGCAAGAAAAAAAGTCGTTGAGTGACAAACAAGTCCTCATGGAGTTGGAAATGCTCAAGGCAAAAAGGCAAAGTGACAAAGAGACACAAGTCACTTTGACTCCTATTGAGCAGGAGATTGAAGATGATAGGGAGACCTGGCTTGAGAGAGTCAACCTACACCTTGAGAAGTTTCTACGGAAGGTCAACAGAGACAATCAGATGATCAGACACATGGCCTATCATTGCAAGACCCGTAACAAGATTTGCAACAGGAGGGTGAGGAAGATGAACAGCACCACCGGCGCTGCGCTTTTCCTAGGGGCACCCATTGAAGGAATAGCTTGAATTTTTGGAATCAAAGTGATGAGGACATGCACCCTAGGAAGTTTCAAAGTTTTTGGGGTAGAATTGGTCCACCAAAAGGTCAAACAACACCCTAAAAATGACCTTTTTGCCACTTTTTGGACACACAGAAGCAGTCTTGGGAGAATCAAGTTTTGAAGGGCCAAATGAGCTCCACATGCAGAAATTCTAGGTGTTTTGGAAAGTATGCTTGAAGACCTTTCCAATGAGAAATCATGCGCTTAATTTGGATTCCGAGAAGCCCTCCAAACGGGACCTGAAAGTGGTGTTGTGCTTTTGACAGTTTTTGCTCAAGGTTACTATTTTTCCAGTTTTTTATTGTAATCATGGATTCTCTCTCATGGTGGATGATTTACCATTGTAAATGATAACTTGGCATGTAATTATGATGGAAAAATAGTGATATATGGTAGATTCATTTCTTTAGGAGTTAGTTTGAGCTCAAATGAATCATTTTTTCACTTTTAGGGGCAAGTTGTTGATGATGCCTATATTCATGTTTCTTGTTCAACATCAGTTAGATTAGCTCCTCATCTTAGGGATTCAACCACTGACGATGGGAGGAGGTTGAATACTTGTCTATATCTTCTTCTTCTTTCTCTTTTTTGAGGGTTGGACTCAGTTGGATGCTCAAACCTTGATTGTACACCTTTGTAAGCAATTTGGCAGGAGATTAATAAGAATTGTGGCTATTTTTATGGGATCTCTGTGGTATGGAGTTTTAGTACAGTTTATTCTTCTTTGATTATATGTTTATATGTTTTATGTATGCCATCAATCATTTCATTTCTTCTAGTTGAATGTTTTCAAGTTTGATAGGCAGAATTCATTGCATCAATGCTTTGTCTTGGGAAACCATTCACCATTTCATGTTTTCTGCAGTCCAGGAAGGATCCATGATTGTCACATGCCCTTATTAGCTTCTCACTAGTCTAAAACATCTCACCACATGAAACCCTAGGTGCTAAAGCCTATGCCTACCTTGCCCCATTGAACACCTCCATTTCTGACCTAGTTTCCTAGACCTAAACTGCCCAGCTCCTTCTGATCCGGCAAAACCTTTCCAAAATCAAATCAAAACTTTCATGCTACTATACCTAGCCTAAAATCCTTTACCTGATCTAGTCATCCTAACTGCGATCCTTAAGGAGAGAGCCCTCTCTCAGCCTAGTAGGGCTAGCTACTAGGCTAAGCTTGGTTTGTGGTTACCCTCGCATTACCTTCCTTCAGCCTAAGGTTCAATCCAGGTGATAACATAACACTCTTCAACTTCAACTTCATCTTCCAGAATAGCACTTTCTACATGGGGTTGTCAAGCATCTCACTCTGGTTATGCATGAAATGTATCTTCCTCTTCTCATTATCATGAGTAGCTCATTGATTCTGGAGCTTCTTATCACATGGTCAAAAACAAAGCCATGTTTTCTTCTTTAAATGATTGTAACACCAAAAATATATATGTTGGTGATGATATATCTCTTAGTGTTGTCAATTTAATGATTTATTATGTGTTCCAACCTTATCTTGCAACCTTCTACCTGTATATTAGATAACTCAATCAGGTGAAGGTAAAACCATTGAATTTTCACCTGTAATTAAGGACCTAAGAGATCCTAATAGATTTTAGCTGCTGGAATTGTTGATAATTCTTCAAGATTGTATAAGTTTTGGGTCATCAACTCTTCCCTCGGTATTTGTTGCTCACAATGATGAAGTGAGCAAACTTTGGCATGAGCGATTAGTTAAACTATCACTCCCTTCAAAATATATGTAAAGAAAATATGGTGACAGGTCTTCCTATGGTATCTTGTAGAGATGGTGTTTGTTCTGGATGTGTACTCGAAAAGCATCATCCGGATAGTTTTAAAAAACATGCCTCTTGGCACACCTCAGCCCCTTTACAGCTTGTGCATAGTGATTTATGTGGTCCAGTTCCAATTGTTTCATTCTCTCGCTACAAGTATTTCTTAACTTTCATTGATGATTTCTCCAGACGCACTTGAGTATACTTCTTAAAACTCAAAGTGAAGTGTTTAACATGTTCTTGGCCTTGAAGGCCTTTGCTAAGAAACAATTTGGACATCAAATTCTAAGCTAAGATCTGATAATGGTGGCGAATATGTTAACAACAAATTCATCAAATTTTGCACTGAGCATGGAATTCAAATGCAACATATTGTTCCATATACTCCAAAACAAAATGGTGTAGTTGAAAGGAAGAATCACACCTTAAAGGAAATGGCTAATTGTATGCTTCAATCTAAAGGACTTAGTTTTAATTTTTGGGCAAAAGCAATTAACTATTGAAATGTGGCAACAAGAATATTCCAATTTTATTTTTTCCTTTAATTAAAATTGTGAATTAAAATTCGAATTTAGTCTCACCAGTTGGTTGAAAAATAATTAATTAATTCATCTTGAGTTAATTAGTTGGAGAAATTCAAGTTAGAAGTCTTTCTAAAGTCATGCAACAGTTATCCCTTAAATTAAGGAGATTATCCCTTAATTAGGGAGATAGGATTGAGTTATATTTGAGTTGTAATTAGTTAGCTCAGTTTACTGAGTTAAGTCCAGTTAAATTAGTTCCAAACTATTTGAGGAACTAATTGTGAGTTATCAGTCAGTTGATACATGCATGCACTCAACTAGTGTACTCCAGATAACTGAAGATTCTCTCATCATTAACTCATGCATGTCTATTCTGAGAAAGACCCAGTTGAGATTAAAGACAGGGACAATGTAATATCAGTTGCATGTGTTTTCCTATAAACAAAACTCATGCATGCAGAAGGAATTCATTCCTTGAGGATTGCGCAGTTTTACAAGGTGTGAGATTAGTGTGAGTGATCAGTGTTCCACTTGGTAACAGGAGGATCACTTAGGATAAACTGCACAAGAAAATAGGAGCTTGGAGGGCAGAGGAGAAGGCTTATGAGAAGTCTATTTTGCTTGTGAGAATTTGTGAGGATTGTAATGAGAGTTGGCAAGCTATGAGAACTAAGGCTTGGTGTAATTCTGAGATATTTCCAACTTGTATGATAATATAGATAGTGGGGTTTTTAGTTGAGGCTTTCCCCTGAGTATTTTTCTATGTTTCATGTGCATTGATTCTTCTTTTGGTTATATGTGTTTAGCTTGATCTTGCTCAAATATTTTAAGCTTCCACAAATTGATTGTAGAAGTAGGTTAAAGTATTTTGCTTTGGTCATTTTGCATTATCAAGTTAATCTGTAGTCACAATTTCTACATGGTATCAGAGCAAAGTTTATCAGAGTTGTGAATAGTATACTGAGAAGAGAATTCTAGGTTTGAAGTTTGGGGTTGCAAGTGCAAAATCGAATTCTTATCATACTTCAAGGTTGGCCAATGTCGTTCAATGGCTTGAGACTCGAGTATACCTTGGATGGTAGCTCCAATTACATAACATGGAAAGATCACATGGAGGCTGTATTAGAAGACAACAGCTTGAAGGAATTCATTGATCAAGAAATCCAAAAGCCAGCTTCAACTAATGCACAAGAGTTGGTTAAGTGGAAGAAGTGTGTGGCGAAGATGAGACAGATCATCCTTGATAGAGTTCGAGACCATATTATCTCGAGTCTCCATGGGGAGGATACTCCATTTTCAATGCGGAAGACATTGAAGGACCTCTACCAGAACAATAGCGACCAAAGGAAATTGGTGCTCAAGGATAAGCTTCGAAGAATTAAGATGGAGAAGGGCAATACTATTTCCACATATCTGAACAAGCTCACTAGCTACAGAGATGAGCTTAGTAGTGTGGGAATAACTACTGTCGATGATGATATGGTGAGCCTGTTGGCATTTTGGCACAGGTGTGGTGCTACGATACAGGTGTTGTCCTTGATGGCAACTCTCTTTGATGACAGATCTCAGTCCAGACTACAAGTATGAAGAGAAATTTCATATACGCAGGTTCATTAAGCCCAAGTTGCATATACACGCAGATACTCTATATACTAAGTCACGGATACGCTGGTTCGCTATATACAAAGTTGCGTATACACGCAGCTTCATGAACAGAAAAGGGCGTACATGTCGAGAAGCTTCCCTTTGGTCCGTGGTAGTTAGTCCTCGGTACTTGAGCCTATGTCTTTGGACCAAAGTATCTCGACAGACGTGTTGATCCCTATTTTTGAAGTTGATGGTATTGGATTTCTATGGTTTTGGCCCTTGGTATTGAGCAAGGCCTAAGGCTATATAAGGAGAAGAATATCATTAGGCAAGAACAATTGAAAAGTCTTGAATATCTGAAAAAGAAAGAGATCTGGTATGCAGGTTCTGGGTTGCTTGATCTAAGCTAAGGAGAGATCACACCGATTGATGGAAGACTAGATCTAAGGACAGATCGGGATCTAATGGTTTGAAATGCACTATTATGATATGGTTGATTATGCGTATTTCTAGATCTGCATACTGACGCAATGTTATGTTCTGGATCTAACTGATGTCTGGTACAGCTGCAAGTTAAGAGAATTTATTTTTAGAACTGTACGCAGGTTGTCTTCGTTAAAAGCGCGTGTATACGCGGGTTTCTCTCATTGAAGTAGCGTATATCTTTTGAAATTTGATTTTTGGGGTTGTAGTTGGGTCTGACTGCTATTGCAGAGTTCTGTAGTCTGCTCTGTGTTATGGTGACTGCTGTTGACAGGGTTTCAGTGGTTCAGTGATTCAAAGATTGATGATGCTAGTATTGGTTGTTTTGTGCTTCAATGATCTGTTATGAAAGTTGAATGAATTGTGGTCTTCAGATTGTAATGTTGTGCTTCAGGAATATCCAGTCTGAAAATGTATGAAAAGTGGTACCTCAAGGAAAGAAGATTGTAGGCCAGCACCTACGTACTAGTATCTTAGCTAGTACAAGAGCAAAGGAGGTTGGAGCTCCCTTCCAAGGAAGTTTGGAGAATGAGAGAAGATTGAAGCCTTCAGCAGGTTGTAGCCTGTGTACTGGTATAGGGCTGCACCAGTACAAAAGATTGTAAACTGAAGTTTCATATTAAAGAAAGATAGAGACGACTTGCAGCAGGTGGTTTTCACCCACATTGGGTTTCCACCTTATATCATGGTGTTCATGTGTGTGTTTTCTGTGTGATGATCTGTTCTGTTATACTGCACCTGTTTTACTATCATGGTTAATAATGTCCTGATGCATTTACTGAAGATAAGCTACTGAATCATAAGTTTTCTTGTTATACGCTGGTTGCTTTAGACACAGTAGCGTGTACACGTTGTTTCACTTAACTGAAGTAGCGTATATGTTTCTGAGCATAAAATGAAAAAGTTTTTCTGATAATACTGATTCACCCCCCCTCTCAGTATTATTTCCAACAATTGGTATCAGAGCAGGTCCTTCAAAGAATCTTGATCGCTTGAAGGTAGATTGTTCATCATGAGCAACTACGAGAGAGAAGCATCAATCAGGCCACCGGTTTTTGATGGGACAAACTTCAATTATTGGAAAGTAAGAGTTACTGCCTATCTTCAATCTCTTGGTACAGAAGTTTGGGACATCGTAGATACAGGCTACACTTTTCCTTCAGCTACTCCTACAGATGCAGACGAGAAAAAGAAATATGAAACAAATGCGAAAGCAGTCAATACTCTATTGGGATGTATATCTCAATCGGAATTCATGAAGGTAATGCACTATAAATCTTCAAAAGAAATATGGGACAAAATTGTCACGAGCTATGAAGGAGACGAACAGGTAAAGCGTGCTAAACTTCAAACTCTCAGGATTAAGTATGAGACTCTCAGAATGTATAATGATGAAAGTGTGGCTAACTATTTCCTTAGGGTAGATGAGATTGTTAATTGCATGAAAAACTTGGGAGAAGAAATAAAAGAGGCTATTGTGGTTGAAAAGGTTTTAAGATCTTTGTCCCCCAAATTTGAATCTAAAGTGTCCGCCATAGAAGAAAAGGAAAATCTGCAAATTCTTACTATGTCTCAGCTTCACGGAATTCTAACCGCTTATGAAATGAGAAAGGGAGGTCCATCAGATAGAAGAGAAGCTGCCTTCAAGGCTTCAGGCAAAGAAGATTATTATGAAGCAAGTCACGTGCCAGAAGATGAAGAAGAAGAATCAAATTTTGTCAGAAATCTTCAAAGGGGTTCTGGAAGGTTCAGAGGTAAGTTACCTTTTAAATGTTTTGCTTGTGGAAGAGTAGGTCATTATGCTGCCAAATGTCCTCACAAAGATAAGAATGACAAGGGAAAGGAACCTGTTAAATGGAACAAGAAACAGAATGAAAAGAAGAAAAGCTATTACACTCATGAAGATAGTGATGGTCTTTAAAATAGTGACGAAGATGAACAAGGTAATAGATATAAACTTTTAATGGCTTTTGAAGATGATGACTACATGGATGCTATAGATGTAGATGGCTTTTATGAAGAAATGAATAATCTCAAAGTTTTCTTAGAAGAGAAAAGTGCTATTATTGATTCTCTACAATGTCAACTGACTGAAAAGGAAAAACATCTTGAAAAATTGGAATGTGAGATTGTTTGTCTTAGAAAGGAGATTGAGAAAACAAAAGCGATTAATCTCAAATTTGTTAAAGGATCTGAAACCTTGGATGAGATTATCAATGTGCAGCGATCTCCTCTGATCAAGACAGGTCTGGGATATAATGGAGAAACATCTCAAGCCTCTACCTCTAAAATTTATCTTGATGCAGCAAGGAGAAGCGAGCAAAGGCCAAATAAAAGTCATCAGGAGAATCAAGGACAGTTTACCTCAAGAACAAATAAAGACCATCAAGAAATTCGGGGACAAACTGCCTTAAGGACAAACAGAAGCTACAATCAGCCACAGGTAAAATCTTCCCAATTTGCTCCAAGAATGAATGTGAATAGAAGCTACAATCGGTTGGATGATAGATCTGATTATCGCATAAGTTTCTTTAATGGCCAATGCTTTTCTTGCCATAACTTCGGTCACAAAGCAGCTCAATGTGTTGCCTACAAGACAATCATGACTAGAGAAGCTCAAAAACAAGGGAGAATGACTGGAACCATGAAAAGGACTTATAACAACTTTTCGGTTCTTGAAAATGAAGTTGAATGCTCTATTTGTAATAACTTTGGTCATGAAGACTCTGAATGCAGGAGCAGGTTCCGGAAGACAAATCAGAAGGAACAAACCTCAAATGTCAGAACATGGAGAATAAAGGAACCGCAACCAGAAAGATGTGGGATAACCTTTTATGCAGAAGGTCAAGAAAGTCTATGGTACATTGACAGCGGATGTTCGAAGCATATGACAGGGGGCAAAGAAAAGCTTGAGTCATATACCGCATTAGAAAAGGGGAAGAAAGTTTCTTTTGGAAACGATATCTCTACAACCATAAAAGGAAAAGGTGTTGCTCCATTGAAAGAGAAGGTCAAAGTTGGAAATGTTTTGTATGTTGATGGATTGAAGCATAATCTTCTGAGTGTCAGTCAGATGTGCGATCAAGGAACAGAGGTAATATTTATATCAAATGGATGTTTTGTTCGTGATCTTGATACAGGTAAAACAGTGATCAAAGGAAGAAGGACTCCAAATAATCTATACATATTTGAAGAAAGACCACAACAATGCTATTTGAGCAAGGATGATGAACACTGGCTATGGCATCGGAGGTTGGGGCATCTAAGATTTTCACAAATAAGGAAAGCATGCAAATATCAGGCAGTTCGTGGTCTTCCAGATATCAAAATTCCAGACAACACTATATGCAAATCTTGTCAGTTTGGAAAGCAAACCAGAACTAACTTTCCAGAGAAGGAAGGATCAGCCAGCATACCTCTTGAGCTAGTCCATACAGATGTATGTGGTCCATTTAGGAAAAGGACACCTCGAGGAGAAGAATATTTGATATTATTCATTGACGATTTCTCCATGTTTGTCTGGTTAGGGCTTATGAAGCACAAAGATGAAGCATTCGAAAAATTCAAATCTTCAAAGCCTTGGTTGAAAATGAATCAGGACACAAAATTAAGTGCCTCAGATCTAACAGAGGTGGGGAGTTTACCTCAAACGAATTTTTCGATTTCTGTGAAGAACATGGGATAAGAAGAGAATTCTCTACAGCTAGAACTCCTCAGCAAAATGGGGTTGTGGAAAGAATGAACAGAACAATCCAACAAATGGCTCGTGCTATGCTTGATGAATCAGGTACTCACGCAACTTTCTGGGGTGAAGCTGCACATGCGGCAGTTATTATTCTTAACAAAACAAATGTCCAAGTAAACAACACTCAAACACCTCATGAGCTCTGGAGTGGTGAGACTCCTTCGGTGAAGCACTTCAAAATCTTTGGGAGCAAATGTTATATTAAGAATACTGATGAGCAACTTGGCAAACTTGAACCAAGAGCAGATGAAGGCATTCTTCTTGGTTATTCTCCACATAGCAAAGCATACAAGTGCTACAATAAAAGACTTGGCAGAATTGTTGACAGCATTGATGTAGTGGTTGATGAGAAGGGATATATTCCTAGGAAAGTTCATCATGAAGACATTGAAGAAGATGAAGGCTACCCTCAAAGGCAGAATGATGAAGAAGAATAACCTCAAGAAGAAGAAGAACCTCAAGAAGAACCAGAGGAGCAGACAAGAATAGAAGAGAAGACTCCATCCAGATATGTTCAAAAGAATCATCCCAAATCTCAGATTGTGGGGCAGAAAGAAGCAGGAGTACAAACAAGAAGAAGAATTGCAGAAGCTTCAAGCTATTTGGCATTACTCTCTTCCACTGAACCACAAAGTGTGAAAGAGGCATGCAAAGATGAATGTTGGGTCAAAGCAATGGATGAAGAACTTGAGCAGATCGAAAAGAACAACACTTGGGAATTGGTTCCTAGACCAAAAGATAAAAATGTCATAGGGACAAAATGGGTCTTCAAAAATAAATTGAATGAAAATGCAGAAGTAATTAGAAACAAGGCCAGACTTGTTTGTAAAGGGTATGCGCAGCAAGAAGGAATAGATTTTGAAGAGACCTTTGCTCCTGTTGCAAGACTTGAGGCCATCCGAATGTTCCTTGCTCTCTCAAGCTTTCAAAACTTCAAGGTATTTCAAATGGACGTGAAATCAGCCTTTCTGAATGGAGACTTAGAAGAAGAAGTATATATTGAGCAGCCAGATGGTTTCATTCTTGGGAATGATCCAAACCTTGTATGCAGATTGAAAAAGGCTCTCTATGGTCTCAAACAAGCTCCAAGGGCTTGGTACTATCGATTAGACAAATATCTTCACCAACAAGGCTTTTCAAAAGGATCAGCAGATAGCAATCTCTATATAAAAGTTGAAAATAACAAATTGCCAATACTTGTTGTTTATGTAGATGATATTATCTTTGGCAGCAATGAAGAGACTATGAGTCAAAACTTTGCCTTGGTTATGCAGAAAGAATTCGAAATGTCACTACTTGGAGAATTGACATACTTTCTTGGATTGCAAATCCAACAAAATGAAGGAGGCATCTTCTTGTCTCAAACCAAGTACCTCAAGCAGATCTTGAAGAAGTATGGCATGGAAGATTCAAAGCCAGTATGTACACCCATGGTTACAGGATGCAGCCTCAGTGAAAATGATGAATCAGCAGCAGTTCATCAACCAACTTATAGATCCATGATTGGGAGTTTGCTTTATTTGACAGGTACCCGACCAGACATCATGCATGCAGTCGGAATAGTTGGAAGATTTCAGGAAAATCCAAAGGAGACTCATCTTCAGGCAGTGAAGAGAATTTTCAAATATCTTCAAGGGACACAAAATTATGGCTTATGGTATCCTAGAGATACAGATCTCACACTTCATGCTTATACAGATGCAGATTGGGCCGGAAGCGTGGATGACAGGAAGAGCACAAGTGGTGGTGCATTCTTTATGGGCTCCAGATTAGTATCTTGGTTCAGCAAGAAACAGAGTTCGATTGCCTTATCTACAGCTGAAGCAAAATATGTAGATGCGGCATCTTGTTGCACACAACTTCTTTGGATGATGCAGACCTTGCAGGATTTTCAAATCACTTGCACTTCACCAGTCTCTATCTTATGTGATAATACAAGTGCAATCAGCATTTCAAAGAATCCAGTCATGCACTCAAAGACCAAGCACATACCAATCAAGTACCATTTTCTTCGGGAACAAGTGCTTGAGCAGAAGGTCAAGTTGGAGTATGTTCCTTCTAAGGAACAAGTTGCTGATATTCTCACAAAACCACTGCCCAGGGAAACTTTTGAATATCTCAGACAAAAGCTGGGAGTAGTTGATGCTTCATCTTGCTGTTGAAGCTTGTCTGTTCTACAGAAAAGTTGGTATACGTAAGTTACGTAAGGGATATCCGCCTATATACGCCGATTTATGCTGGGAAAGTTGCGTGTATGGTGTACGCGTGTTGTAGAAAGCATATCCGCGTACATACACTGTTTTATGCAGGAGAAGTCGCGTATATGGAGTTCTGAACAGCAAGGGCAGACTCTGGTTGGAGAAGGTCTGAGATGGGTATGCCAGAATTCTTCAGGCACAGTTTCAGGGGGAGCAACAGGCACAGGTTCAGGGGGAACAGCTTAAAGTCTCATAAAGCATTGTTGGCATTTAGATGCTTTTGGTTCTAATACACAACTGTTGTTGGTTTCAGGAGAAGGAGCTCAGAAGGAAATCTTGGTTGTTGATCTAAAAGATGTTTATCAGATGCTGCTTGTGACTTTCATAAGTCTTGGTCTAGATTTGTTGTCTCTATGTCATGTATTTGTTTGTGATATCTCTTTTATGGTGTCAAGGTCATGTAACGGCCTATGTTGGTTTCCCCACTATGCCTGGGATGAATGATGTAATATAATTTGTTGTTTCTGATGTATCCCCTCTTGGTTGGGAGTATGGATGTATGTATTGAGTCTTTTGGTGATAGGAAGGTCCCTTATGGTGTATAAGTCTTGGTTCTTTTGAAGAACATCTTTTGCAGATCTTGCCTACAGTCAGGGGGAGCATGTTTCAGCACAGCCAAGCAGAGATATCAACATGTACTCAGGGGGAGCACAGCCCTTTGCCCTTGATGACAAAGGGGGAGAATGATTCTAAGGATCTTGGGGTTGCCATCAAGTCCAAAGGGGGAGATTGTTGGCATTTTGGCACATGTGTGGCGCTACGATACAGGTGTTGTCCTTGATGGAAACTCTCTTTGATGACAGATCTCAGTCCAGACTACAAGTATGAAGAGAAATTTTATATACGCAGATTCATTAAGCCCAAGTTGCGTATACACGCAGATACTCTATATACTAAGTCACGGATACGCTGGTTCGCTATATACAAAGTCACGTATACACACAGCTTCATGAACAGAAAAGGGCGTACATGTCGAGAAGCTTCCCTTTGGTCCATGGTAGTTAGTCCTCGGTACTTGAGCCTATGTCTTTGGACCAAAGTATCTCGACAGACGTGTTGATCCCTAGTTTTGAAGTTGATGGTATTAGATTTCTATGGTTTTGGCCCTTGGTATTGAGCAAGGCCTAAGGCTATATAAGGAGAAGAAGATCATTAGGCAAGAACAATTGAAAATTCTTGAATATCTGAAAAAGAAAGAGATCTGGTATGCAGGTTCTGGGTTGCTTGATCTAAGCTAAGGAGAGATCACACCGATTGATGGAAGACTAGATCTAAGGACAGATCGGGATCTAATGGTTTGAAATGCACTATTATGATATGGTTGATTATGCGTATTTCTAGATCTGCATACTGACGCAATGTTATGTTCTGGATCTAACTGATGTCTGGTACAGCTGCAAGTTAAGAGAATTTATTTTTAGATCTGTACGCAGGTTGTCTTCGGTAAAAGCGCGTGTATACGCGGGTTGCTCTCATTGAAGTAGCGTATATCTTTTGAAATTTGATTTTTGGGGTTGCAGTTGGGTATGACTGCTATTGCAGAGTTCTGTAGTCTGCTCTGTGTTCTGGTGACTGCTATTGACAGGGTTTCAGTGGTTCAGTGATTCAAAGATTGATGATGCTAGTATTGGTTGTTTTGTGCTTCAATGATCTGTTATGAAAGTTGAATGAATTGTGGTCTCCAGATTGTAATGTTGTGCTTCAGGAATATCCAGTCTGAAAATGTATGAAAAGTGGTACCTCAAGGAAAGAAGATTGTAGGCCAGCACCTACGTACTAGTATCTTAGCTAGTACAAGAGCAAAGGGGGTTGGAGCTCCCTTCCAAGGAAGTTTGGAGAACGAGAGAAGGTTGAAGCCTTCAGCAGGTTGTAGCCTACGTACTGGTATAAGGCTGCACCAGTACAAAAGATTGTAAATTGAAGTTTCATATTAAAGAAAGATAGAGACGACTTGCAGCAGGTGGTTTTCACCCACATTGGGTTTCCACCTTATATCATGGTGTTCATGTGTGTGTTTTCTGTGTGATGATCTGTTCTGTTATACTGCACCTATTTTACTATCATGGTTAATAATGTCCTGATGCATTTACTGAAGATAAGCTACTGAATCATAAGTTTTCTTGTTATACGCTGGTTGCTTTAGACACAGTAGCGTGTACACGCTGTTTCACTTAACTGAAGTAGCATATATGTTTCTGAGCATAAAATGAAAAAGTTTTTCTGATAATACTGATTCACCCCCCCTCTCAGTATTATTTCCAACAGAGCCTCGCTCTCCTTGGCCTTCCAAAGAGATGGAATAGCTACCAGGACTCTATGGATGGAAGGGAGAAACTATCGGATTGGGAACGACTATAGTCGGATCTCATGCAGGAGGAGATCAGGAGGAGCATATGAGATGGTTCTTCATCCAAGAATGATGATGAAGAAAACATGGCCTTAGAAAGTAAGGCAAGGAAAGTGAAGGGGAAGACTTCCCATTCCAAATCGAATTATTCTCATGGAGGGAAGAAGGTTGACAAGTCTAAAGTGAGATGCTTTAATTGTCACGAGATGGGACATTATGCAACTAATTTCCCATCAAAGAAATCAGAGAAGGGATCCTCGAAAGGATTGGAAGGTGAGGCATTAGCCTCTCAGTTCAAAATGGACTTTACCCTCATCACATGCATGGTTTCATCGATGATGGGTTGTGTCTGGTATCTTGACAATGGAGCCTCATTCCACATGACCGGTGATAAAAATTTATTCAGTGCCTTGGAGGAGAAAGACCTCGAGATGCACATAGAGATGGGTGACAATGGAAGGTATAGTGTTTCAGGAGTGGGCACAGTTTCTTTTCAGAGGAAGCAGGGAGCTCCTCTCACCTTGACAGATGTGATGTATGTGCTTGGGCTGAAGAAGAGCTTGGTATCGGTCGCAATGTTGGAGGAAATAGGCTACGATGTTGTCTTCAATAAAGGAAAGGCATTCCTAAGACACATAGCCACGGGTTAGACCAAGAGGATAGGGATTCAGGTGAAAAATCTCTATAAACTAGAGGTAGATGATTGTGCAGCATTGAGTACGAAAGAAGAATTGGTGCAAAGCCAAGACATTGGCGAGTTGTGGCACAGGCGGTTGGGAAATTTGCATCATGGGGCCTTAAAGATAATGCATCAGATATCTACAAGACTTCCCAAAGGTAAACTTGAGCAAGTTGACACATGCAAAGGTTGTACCTTTGGGAAAGTACACCAAATCTTCCTTTCATGATCGAGACAGTCGAGCAGAGGCTAACTTAGAGCGAGTTAGTACTGATGTGTGTGGACCATTCTCGATGGAATCCACAACGAAGCAAAGGTATTATGTGATTTTCATTGATGATTATTCTCGTAAATGCTGGATTTATTTCATACTAAAGAAGCACCAAACCTTCACAAGTTTTGTGAGTTCAAAGATTTGGTCGAGAAAGAGTCAGGGAAGAAGATCAAGGCCTTGAGAAGCAACAATGATGGATAATATGTCTCTCAAGAGTTTAAGGACTTCTGTGCAGCAGAAGGAATTAAACGAGAGTTGACGCCACCTCATAGCCCACAACAAAATGGAGAGGACGAGAGGAAGAACAGAACTATTGTAGGGGCAGCATGGGCGATGCTGCATGACAAAGCCCTACCACTTCACTTGTGGGCTGAGGCATGCAACACAATGGTCTATTTGCAAAATAGAAGCCCGCATCGCATACTTGGCATGAAGACATAAGAGGAAGCTTTCTCTGGTAAGAGACCAGATTTGGGTCACTTCAGGATCTTTGGCTCATCGGTATATTGTCATGTGAGAAAGGATGCACGGAAGAAGCTTGAGCCGACAACAGAGTTGGGGATACTTGTGGGGTACATTGATACACCCCACAACTATCGGGTGTATCTACTTACTAGTCGGAGGATAGTGGTTCGCAGAGATCTCAAGTTTGATGAGCAGAAGGTCATGCGAGTTTCCCTTGAGAGGGAGCTCAAACTATAGTCTATGGAGGAACTGTTGGTTCCTAAGGAGGAGGAGCCTTAGACTGATACAGCGCAACCACATGGAGAGGTTCCAGGAGTGGAGACATCCACTCAAGCAGAGTCTTCCAGAGATGGACAAAAGCGCACAAGAGAAGCTAACAGATTGTTGATGGATGTGAGAGAGAATGTGGGAGAACCATCTTCTTAGAGTAGATAGAGGAGGTCACCGTAGAGGTACACTGGATACATGGACCTTGTTGGGGAATGTGTTGAGACAGAGCCATCTTCCTTTGAGGAAGAAGTGCGGCATCCAATTTGGATTTATACTATGGTGGAGGAGTATGACTCCATAGTTCGTAACAGTGTTTGGGACATGGTTCTGAGACCGGAGAAAAAGTCAGTTGTGAGTTCCTGTTGGCTTTACAAGGTAAAGCAAGTTGTTGATGGTAGTGTGGAGAAGCATAAGGAAAGATTTGTTTCCTATGGTTTTTCACAGGTCGAGGGGATTGACTATGATGAGACTTTTGCTCCTGTAGCAAGATACTCATCTATCAGATCGATGTTGGCACTATCAGCACAGATGGGTTGGAAGATCCATCAGATGGATGTGAAGACTGCATTCCTCAATGGAAATATTGAGGAAGAGGTGTAAATAGAGCAGCTGGAAGGTTTTGAGACCTTTGATCGTGAGTTGCATGTGTGCCAACTCAGGAGAGCTTTGTACGGGCAGAAGCAAGCACCTTGTGCTTGGTACACCAGGATAGACAACTACTTCACCGGGTTGGGCTTCACAGAGAGTGAAGCGGATGCGAACCCGTACCATATCATGGTGAAAGGTAAGTCATTGATCATTGTAATTTATGTTGATGATCTCATATTGAAAGGTGATGATCAGTTGATCATGTCTTGCAAGGAGGACCTTGCAAGAGAATTTGAGATGAAAGACATGGGTCTCATGCATTACTTCCTTGGCATGGAAGTGTGGCGGAAGGATGGGGAGTTGTTTGTATCTCAGCGTGTTGGGTTGTGTTATATTCTTTCCACGACTAGCCCATGTAGTTAACTAGGCAGTTAAAGGGGGGGCAGAGTCCCCCCTTCGCTGTGCCGATTGCATAGCGGGTGGATCATAGGGGGTTTGAGGGGTGCAAGTTCCCTGGAAAAAAAAAAATTGGACCTTATATTCGGTTGGGCAGACCTACCTATGGTTTTGTGCATGATTTTCACACATGGTTTTGGACACGATGGTTTTTGGTCCATGGTTTTGGATGCGATGGTTTTCGGTCCATGGTTTTGGACGTGATGGTTTTCGGTCCATGGTATTGGATGCTTCAGCATGTATAAATATGTATTGTAACATTGAAAGGAACATAATGAAAGATCAAGCTGGTAGTCTCGGTTTTGGGATCCAGGGGAAAATATCTCTGTATATGTGTTTTATGTGTTATGCTCTCGCATTATTTATTTTCTATGTTTTATAATTCGTATGCAGGTAATTCATGTATGGAGTTAAAACCTACATTTGGTATCAGAGTTGTTTTGGCTTCAAGGGGATGCATTTGTTGCTGAGGGGTTTCGCTCGGGCCTATGGTAGAACTTATTCAGTGTGAGATCTGCGAGATCGATTCTGGTGGTGAAAGAAGATGGCGAGCAGTGGAAAGATAGAGATTGAGAAATTTAATTGTCAGAATTTTGAGTTGTGGAAACTCAAGATGGAGGATCTGTTGGTGGATAAAGATCAGTGGATCGCAGTAGATCCGGATACTAAACCAATGAGAGTGTCCGATGAAGAATGGAAGAAGTTGGATCGGAAGGCAAAGAGCACAATACGATTATTTGTCTCAGATTCAGTTTTTCTGAATGTATCAGGGGAAGCTACACAAAAGGCTTTGTGGGACAAGTTAGGGACTTTGTACCAATCTAAGTCTCTGGTGAATAAACTATTCCTGTGGAAAAAGCTATATAACCTGAGGATGAAAGATGGAGACTCGGTGACAGAGCATCTGAACACATTTAATATTGTGGTAAGTCAGTTATTATCTGTTGATATTAAAAACTTTAGATGAAGATAAGTGCATCAGTTTGTTGTGTTCTCTACCAGATTCATGGGATAGTTTGGTTATTGCAATAGGTAGCAATACAACTACCTTGTAGTTTGATGAAATAGTCTCATCCTTGCTGACGGGGGAGATGAGATGGAAAACTATGGAGAG
This sequence comes from Pinus tabuliformis, assembly GCA_031772625.1. Taxonomy (NCBI): domain Eukaryota; kingdom Viridiplantae; phylum Streptophyta; class Pinopsida; order Pinales; family Pinaceae; genus Pinus; species Pinus tabuliformis. Next base: position 117,063,298 of record CM062806.1, read on the forward strand.
CCAGAATGGTGATGCCTTGTCTGTATGAAGACGGTCCCAGAACAGAAACAAAAATAAGTCATCAAGTGGAAGATATAAATCTAGAGGGAGATCTAAATCTCCAAGAAAACCTATAAAGGTGGTGTGCTATAAATGTGGAAAGGAAGGGCACTACAAAAAGGATTGTAAATCTAAAGCTCTCAATAAAGGAAAGGGATATGATGATGCTCCTTCTGCAGAGATGAAAACCATCTCAGATGAAGGTGGGAATGTGTACTTGGCTTCTTCAAGTACACATGTAGATCATGATCGCTGGTTGATTGACTCAGGCGCATCCTTTCACTTCAATCCCCATAGAGAGTGGTTCTTCAAGTATGAGAAATATGATGGTGGTGATGTCTTCTTGGGGGATGATAAGAAGGCTAGAATCATTGGTCGTGGAAAAGTAAAGTTGAAGTTGCAAGGTGGAAGGGTTAGAACACTTCCGGGTGTTCTGCGTATTCCCGCATTAGCCAGAAATTCGATTTTTGTAAGCAAGCTGGATGATGCAGGTGTAAAAACAGTGTTCGAGAAGGATAACTTGCAAGATGGTTCGAGGGGCACTGGTATTGATGTGGGGAGTTCGAATTGGAACTATGTACAAGCTGCATTGTAGCACTATTGTTGATGGGTGCAACAGTTCTATGGTTCATGAAAGTGGAGTAGAAAATCTAGTGGTCTCTGGAGAGAAGACCATGTTGTAGCATCAAAGGCTTGGACATATTAGAGAGAAGGGCCTTCGAATACTTCATGGTAAAGGTATGGTAGAAGGTATGAGTGATAGCTCTCTGGATTTTGATTTCTGTGAAAATTGTGTATATGGGAAGCAGAATTGGGTGAGTTTCCCCTCTGGTGGTAAGAGGGCGAACCATATATTAGAACTTGTGCATAGTGATATGTTTGGACCTGTGAAGGTTCCATCACTGGGTAATTCTATGTACTATGTATCATTTATAGATGAATTCTCAAGGAATACATGGATATATTTCTTTGAGAAGAAATCTAAAGTCTTTGACAGGTTTAAAGAATTTAAGGCTCTGGTGGAAAACCAGACAGAGAAGAAGATAATTGTGTTGAGGACCGATAACGGTGGAGAGTTTTGCAATAAGGAATTTTAAGAATTCTGTAAGAAGTGTGGTATAGCACGACAGAATTCTACTCCATACACACCTAAGCAAAATGGAGTTGCAGAAAGAATGAACAAGACGTTGATGGAAAGGGCAAGAAGCATGCTCAGTGGTGCCAGGTTAGGATAGGAATTTTGGGCAGAGGCGGCGAAGACAACATGTTAGCTAGTCAATAGATCACCTTCATCAGCGTTGGAGGATAAGACTCCACAAGAGGCATGGAATGGTAAGAAACCATCTCTTTCACATCTGAAGGTATTTGGATGTGATGCATATGTACATGTTCCAAAGGAGAAAGGAACCAAGTTGGATAGTAAATCTGAAAAGTGCATCTTTATTGGGTATAAGGATGGTCTAAAGGGTTATAAGATTTGGAACCTAGTAACAAGAAAGGTTGTGTATAGCCAAGATGTGGTGTTTAGAGAGGTGAAATATGTTATTAAACATGAAGTCCAACCAAAGGAACCTGAGAAGATAGAGTTTGAGCTTAAGGAGGAAGAATCAGACTCTACAGCAGAGGAGGAATCAGAAGATGAAGAGCCACAAACTCCGAGTGTGAGAAGATCAGTTCGAGAAAGAAGGTAGCTGAAAAGGTATATTCCATCTGCTTTCTATTCAAATTTTGCTTTATCCGTTACTGATGATGATCCCATAACTATGAAGGAAGCAGTAGATTCAGAGGATGGAAAACTTTGGAAAGAGGCTATGGTTGATGAAATGGCATCTTTGCAAAAAAATGAGGCTTGGGATCTAGTGGAGTTGCCGGCTGGAAGGAAACCCATTGGTGGCAAATGGGTGTTCAAGAAGAAGACAAATGCAGAAGGAAAGGTGGAGAAATACAAAGCTCGGTTGGTAGCAAAAGGTTATTCCCAGGTGCCAGGAATTGATTTTGGTGATATTTTTTCTCCTATTGCCAAGGTAGCTTCTATTAGATTACTTTTATTTGTTGTTGTTGCTTTTGATTTTGAGGTAGAATAGATGGATGTGAAGACAACGTTTCTTCACGAGGATCTAGAAGAGGAGATCTACATGAAGCAACCTGAAGGTTGTGCGGTGAAGGGTAAGAAAGAAATGGTATGCAAGTTAAATAAGTCTCTGTATGGGTTAAAATAGTCACCAAGGATGTGGTATTAGAAATTTGATACATTTATATGGGGACTTGGCTTAACCAGAAGAAAAGCATATCACTGCATGTATTTTAAATTAATTGGAGACTGTGTTATGTATCTGGTCTTGTATGTGGATGATATGTTGCTGGTTGGAAATGACAAAGAAATTATCTAGGATTTAAAGACCCAATTGTCCTCCAAATTCGACATGAAAGATCTTGATGCTGCAAACTATATTTTGGGCATGGAAAAGAGACTAGGAAAAGAGGAATCTTTGGTTAAACCAGAGGAAATATGTCGAGACAATACTGCAGAGGTTTAATATGCAAGATATTAAACCGGTGAAGGTTCCTATTCCTATAGGTGTGAGGTTATTTGTTGAACAGTGTCCCAAGACATAAGAAGAGGAAGAGGACATGTCTTGTGTTCCATATGGAAGTACAGTTGGTAGCCTGATGTATGTAATGGTCTGTACTAGACCAAACATTGCACATGCAGTGGGAGTATTGAGTAGGTTTATGTCAAAACCAAGGAAGGAGCATTGGACAGCAGTGAAGCGGGTTTTTAGGTATTTGTGTCGCACTAGTGATTATCGTTTGTGCTACCAAGGAAGACCAGGATTAGATAGAGTGTTGGATATTCGTGGCTTTGTTGATGGAGACTGGGATGGAGATTTGGATCGGAGAAGATCTACAAGTGAGTATCTGTTTAACCTATTTGGAGGTGCAGTTAGTTGGGTGAGTAAGAAACAATTTGTAGTGGCACTATTAATTACAGAGGCAGAATACATGGCAGCCACTCATGCAAGCAAGGAAGAAGTTTGGTTGCAGAGATTGTGTTCAAGTATGGGGATAGTACAGGGAGCTATAAGGCTAGACTGTGACAGCCAAAGTGCAATTTTCTTGGCAAAGAACCCTGCATATCATTCAAAGGAAAAGCACATTGATGTTCAGTATCATTTTGTGAGTGATATGATAGAAGACAAAAAGGAGTTGCTGGTAAAGGTGAACACTTTGAAGAATACTGTAGATGCATTGACAAAATCTGTGAGCTTTGAAAAGTTCTCTTGGTGTAGAGAAACTATGGGTGTTGCAGGGTTGGATAAATGACTAAGCTCTCTTGTGGCCCCCTGTGGAAGGAAAACAACAAGTGGGATAACGTTGGGTTGTGTTATATTCTTTCCACGGCTAGCCCACGTAGTTAACTGGGGGGTTAGAGGGGGGGCGGAGCCCCCCATTCGTTGCATCGATTGCATAGTAGTGGGGTCACAGAGGGTTTGAGGGGTGCAGGTAACCCCACTCTATAGGGTCCGGGGCAGTGCCCTAGAAACTTTTGTTTTTGGACCCTATATTAGGTTGGGTGGACCTGCCTATGGTTTTTTGCATGATTTTTGCACTTGGTTTTGGACGCGATGGTTTTCGGTCCATTGTTTTGGACGTGATGGTTTTCGGTCCATGGTATTGGATGCTTCAGCATGTATAAATATGTATTGTAACATTGAAGGGAACATAATGAAAAATCAAACTTGTAGTCCTGGTTTTGGGATCCAAAGGAAAATCTCTATGTATATGTGTTTTATGTGTTATGCTCTCGCATTATTTATTTTCTGTGTTTTAGAATTTGTATGCAGGTAATTTCTGTACGGGGTTAAAACCTACACAAGGCAAGTATGCCAACGAGATACTTAGGAGATTCCACATGGAGAAGTGCAAGCCCATGTAGACTCCTCTAGCAGGTAATTGGAGGAAGGAGGATGCTACTTCAGGAGGTAGAGGTTATTGTGTATAGGCATCTTGTGGGTTCACAGATGTACTTAGTGAACACATGACCAAATTTGTGCTATGTGGTGAACCAACTGAGTCAAGCAATGGTTCAACGTACCCAGATGTTTTGGAAGGCGGAAAAGCATGTATTGAGATACCTCAGAGGCACATCTCAGTATGGATTATGGTACAAACACACAAAGGGAGTGAAGCTACAGGGATTTACTGATGCAGATTGGGAAGGGAGTCCATCAGATCGGAAGAGCACATCAGGGGGGATTTTCAACCTTGGGTCAGCTGCAATTTCTTGGTACAATAGGAAACAGAGGTCGGTTGCACTCAGCTCGACAAAGGCTGAATACATAGCTGCAAGACAGGCAGCATGTGAGACCATCTAGATGAGGAAAATCTTAGTTGGTTTGTTTTATCAGAGGATGGATCCAATTGTGATCTATTGTGATTATCAAAGTTGTATCAAACTCTCTGAGAATCCAGTATTTCATGATAGGTCCAAGCACATCGATATCTGATACCATCATCTCAGAGACTGTGTAGCGAGGAGGATCATGTTGTTAGAGTATATTTCAATAGAGGAGCAAGATGCTGACATTTTGACAAAGGCATTGTCAAAGTATAAATTCGAGTTCCATAGAGACAAGATCGGGGTGGTAGATAATCCATTTCTTGTTGAGAGGGAGTGTTGAAATATGGCAACAAGAATGTTCCAATTTTAATTTTTCCTTGAATTAAAATTGTAAATTAAAATTCGAATTTAGTCTCACCAGATGCTTCAAAAATAATTAATTAATTCATCTTGAGTTAATTAGTTGGAGAAATTCAAGTTAGAAGTCTTTCTGAAGTCATGCAAAAATTATCCCTTAAATTAAGAAGAATATCCCTTAATTAAGGAGATAAGATTGAGTTATATTTGAGTTGTAATTACTTAGCTCAATTTACTGAGTTAAGTCCAGTTAAATTAGTCCCAAACTATTTGAGGAACTAATTGTGAGTTATCAGTTAATTGATGCATGCATGCACTCAACTAGTGTACTCTAGATAACTGAAGATTCTCTCATCCTTAACTCATGCATGTCTATTCTGAGAAAGACCCAGTTGAGATTAAAGACATGGACAGTGTACTATCAATTGCATGTGTTTTCCTATAAACAAAATTCATGCATGCAGAAGGAATTCATTCCTTGAGGATTGCGTGGTTTTATAGGGTATGAGATCAGCGTGAGTGATCAGTGTTCCACTTGGTAACAGGAGGATCGCCCATGAAAAATTGCACAATGAAATAGGAGCTTGGAGGGCAGAGGAGAAGGCTTATGAGAAGTGTATTTTGCTTGTAAGCATCTGTGAGGATTATAATGAGAGTTGACTAGCTGTGAGAGCTAAGGCTTGGTGTAATTATGAGATATTTCCAACTTGTATGATAATACAGATAGTGGGGTTTTTAGCTAAGGCTTTCCTCTGAGTATTCTTCTTTGTTTCATGTGCATTGATTCTTCTTCTAGTTATATGTGTGCAGCTTGATCTTATTCAAATATTTTAAGCTTCCACAAATTGATTGTAGAAGTAGGTTAAAGTATCTTGCTTTAGTTATGTTACATTATCAGGTTAATCTACAGTCAAAATTTCTACATTAACTGTGCAAACTACATAGTAAATCACACTCCTACTAAGGTTTTAAAGAATATCACTCTTGAAGAGGCATAAAGCTCAATTTAACCAGATGTAAGTCACTTTCATGTTTTTGGAAGTGAAGCATCGGCCCATATTCCAGATGAGAAACATAAAGCTTTAGAACCTAAGAGTGAAAAATGTATTTTTGTTGGATATTCTGAAGATGTCAAAGGATATAGACTTCTTTCACCTAAATCCAAAAATGTTATCATTAGAAGAGATGAAAAATTTGCTAAAAATATATCAGCCTATGAGCCTAGTTCGGCAGATGTGCCACCTCCCTCTATCCCTTCTACTTCTGAAAATATTTATTCTTCAGATGATGACAGTGAGGATGAAAATCCTCCGCCACCTTCTTAGGATCCTCCTTCATCTCCTCAGCTTCCAAAATGGGTCCGTGCTACTCAGGATGTAGCAGGTGCTCTTGTAGGTGATCCTACAGATCATCGACATACACGTTCTCAGTTCGATAGAGCCTCTTCCTTACTAGCTCAAGCTTCAGCGAATTATGATCCTGACACCTTTGCAGAAGCTTCAGGCCATCCAGATTGGGACGCAGCTATGAATGAAGAATATTGTTCATTATTGGCAAATGATACATGGGACCTTGTTCCTCTTCCAAAGGGACAAAAACTTGTTAGATGCAAATGGGTTTACAAAACCAAGTTTGAACCAGATGGAAAAGTTGACAAAAATAAAGCTCATCTTGTTGCTATGGGTTTTTCACAAGTTGAAGGCATTGACTATACTGAAACCTTCTCTCATGTTGCCAAAATGAACTCTATCCGCCTTATTCTTTCCCTTGCTGCTTCTTTCAAATGGGAAGTCCATTAGATGGATGTTAAATCTACCTTCTTGCATGGGGACTTGCATGAATAAATCTATATGGAGCAACCTCTTGGCTATATAAAAACAGACTCCAGCCTTGTATGTTAGCTTAAGAAATCCCTTTTTGGTCTCAAGCAAGCTCCTCGGCTTGGTATGCCAAAATGGATAGCTTTCTTTTAGATAATGGCTTTTCTAGGTGTCATTTGACAATACTGTCTACACTAAGAAAGTGGGTAAGTTTCTTATCATTCTTGTTCTTTATGTTGATGATCTTATCCTTACTGGTAGTGATCCGAACTTTATAAACCATGTGAAGTCTAGCCTTAAAAAGAAGTTTGAAATGACAGACTTAGGAAACTTGCGTTATTTTCTTGGTCTTCAAGTCTTGCAATCCAAGGAAGGTATTTCCCTTTCGCAATCGAAGTATGCCTGTGATCTTCTATGCCACTTTCACATGGAAGACTGTAAGCCAGCTCCTTCTCCCTTTCAGTCTGGAGCCAAACTTTCAGTCACTTGCACTTCCCCTGAAGTTGATGCTACCTTATACTGTCAGCTTGTAGGAAAACTTTTGTATTTGACCCATACTTGTCCTGACCTTTCCTTTATTGTTGGCCTTATTGCTCGGTTTATGCAAAACCCACATGAAAGTCATTGGAACACAGCTAAAAAAATACTTCGTTATGTTCGAGGTACAGTTCAGTTTTGGATTCATTACAGTGCAAAAGCATCTCCTCTATTGGTTGGTTTCACTGATTTTGATTGGGCTGGTGACCCTGATGATCAGATGTCTACTGTCGGTTATGTCTTCACTCTTGGTTCTGGACCTATTACATGGGCTTGCAAGAAACAAAGTGTCATTTCTCTTTATTCAGCAGAAGCAGAGTATTGTGGTGTTGTAGAAGCTAGTAAGGAAGCCTGTGGCTTCGTCAGATCCTGTCAGAGTTTGGCTTTCAACAGCAGCATCCGAGTACACTTTGGTGTGATAATCAAAGTGCCATTCAACTATGCAAAGATCCAGTCCAACATCAGCACAACAAACAAATTGAACTACACATGCACTTCATCAGAAAGCTCATTCATGACCACGTTCTTGAAGTGCAATATTGTTCAACGTTGCAGACATCTTTACAAAGGCTCTCACAGAGGCGAAGTTTACTAAACTTTGATTTATGGTTGGAGTTCAGGAAGTTGTCACTAAGGGGGGATAGGCTCTAATGCCTCCTTCCTTCTCCTGTTGTGTCATATTTGTACATCCTTCAATCCTATCCCAATTTGTTCTTAAAGGGGGATGTTAAGACATTCCGACACATAGGAAAATAGTTAAGTATAACTTGGTCTAGTGTAGAGTTAGGTAAAGTGTGTTTCTTTACTATGTACTTTTGTAACTTACAATCCGACAGTCACGATACGTTCTAGACATGAAGTGATCTGATGGTTCATTCTTTCTTCGGTATTACCGACACTTGATTCATGGCTTAACACCTGATTGGTCCGCGATATCTATTTAAAGATCATGGAGGGTCATTTATAGGGTAACCATTCATGAGAGAAGCTTATGTAAATTTTCTTTTTTTATTAATAAATTGTGTGAAGTGGCCGCATTGGCTGAGGTCGTGGACTATTTCCCTCCTTGAGGGTTTTAACCACGTCAATAATACTAGTGTATTGATCTGTGATCTGTTTGTGAGCGGTGCCCTTGTGTTCTCTGTGAGGAACTTACCTTGTAAATTCCTACAATCATGAGTTAATACATATTCAATAACATAAATCAATAATAACGTCCTTAATAAAATTCTCATTATTAACCAATAAGTAATAATAAAATTTTCACTATTAAAAATAAAAAATATATAGATAACATATAATGAATGAATAAATTATTTTATTATTTTTACTTTTATAATAAATAAAATTAAGGTTAATTAACACAATAAGGTTCAATTATTTTAAAATAAATTTTTAATGATAGTATAAAAATATTTGAATTTATATTTATTATTTATTAATTTCAAATTTAAAAAAAAAATAATAATTTATAACTGAATTTTTTATTATTTAAAATCATCACATCTATCTAATAAATGAATAAATTAGGAAATTTGAAGGAAACATTTGGATCATTATTAATGTATTTTTTGCCGGTAAGATTTTACTTAGATTGGATTTAGGAAATGAAAATTGTTGTGAATTTTTTAACCATTTAAAAATTTTATATTTTTTTGAATAACCAAATTTGTATTATAAGATAGTATTTGATTTTATTTAGAATTTATGTTAAAATTATTAAAAAATATATGAATTCATTAATGTAGTTTTAATTTTACATCAAACCGTCCTTTCTCTTTAGAATGGTGTTGTTTTGACTCAAAAATGGGGTAGTCAAAGATGGCAATGGCTAACCATCCTGCCATAGGGCATTAAAGCAGTAGTCTTTAACGCGACTTTTTGAAAGCCTTTTGGCGATTTTTTCCGGTGAAAATCCGGCAGTAATTTTTTGGAATCCAAGTTTGATAGCTAATTTCTGCACAATGAAACCGTCCCAGGGGTTTTTCAGGTGCTGAATCCGAATATGCAGTTAAAAAACCATTTTAACTGCAACAAATCATGATTTCATCTCAATTTCTTCTGCCGGATTCCATCACCGGAATCTCAAAAAGTCGCATTATAGACAACTCCAGGCATTAAATGCCAGCTTAGCTACATCACGCGGTGACCTGAGAAATAAACTGTGTTATCGGCTTAAGGAGTATGCAGCTAAAAGAGCATTTAATGCCACATGGCACGCTCGTTAGCCATTGCCGTCGAAGATATCAAACCCGGGCCGGTGGAATATAAATGATACGGCATCTTGTCCGTAGTGCTGTCTATTCTCAGGCTGTGGGCATCTTATTTTCTCGGTGAATGGTGGTGAAATTGCACTCCATATACCTTCTCTACATTTTTCTCATTCAATCTGTCGACTCGTTCACCCAAATCTTTTTCACGATGTGAAGTTTCAGGCCTCACCCATGTGGCGCAAGATGAAGGAATAGGCTTATCATTATGTCACGTCGCTCACCCAAATCTTTTTCACGGGATGAACATGGTACTGAACTCTTACCAGAAATTTGGAGGTAGCTCTCTTAGGCGTTAATGCCATTATGTTACTCCGCCGTTCTACTCACGGGCTGAATTCCCTCTTTGGACTTCAACCACAATCAAAATTGAATTTGCGCACATCTGTTCAGCTGACCCAATTGCACGCTACTGATAATGGTGATGGTCAGTTGTTTCATCACGATGTACACCACATATGCGAAAGGACGCTGTCTGCAGTTGATTTTCATAACTCCTTATCGAATGGCAGTCTAAGGAGGCTGGGGTTAAGGTCTGGTACTTTGGAACTCTGTAGAAAGCTCTGTACAGAAAATTTTGTGAGCAGACTCCACTCATATGGCGCGCATTGATGGTGGTGAAATTGATGGTGGTGAATTTGCACTCCATATACCTACCTTCTCTACATTTTCCTCATTCAATCTGTCGACTCGTTCACCCAAATCTTTTTCACGATGTGGCGCACAGATGAAGAGATAGGCTTATCATTATGTCACGTCGCTCACCCAAATCTTTTTCACGGCTTGAAGTTGCAGACTCCACTCATATGGCGCGCATTGAACCACAGATAAAGAGATAGGGTTGGGACCGTAGACTTGAAAGTTGATGGTCGGCCAGCACAACTTAAGGGCGTGGAAAAATTAGTGAGTGGAGGATGGTGGTGAAAACCTCGCCTACATCATTCTGTCATGTTACATACCTAAATTTTCTTCTAGCTATAAAGTTGCAGTCCCCACCCGCCCATATCACGCGTATTGACTCACAGATAAAGAGATAGGCGTGGCGCAGTAGGGTTGATGGTTAACCATTATGACCTAGAAACGTGGAAACATGACCGGCCGGTAATTCCCGTGCTAAATTAGTCAAACCTTCTAGAGACACCACCAGATTCCTTTGGTGATTTGAGAAACCTCTATTGCAATAGTCTCTTAAGGTGCCACATTTGGGAGAGCCATAATTTAATTAAACCTAGTTATTTTTAGGTGGAGCGCTGCTTTAATTTACCATAAAAACATACTAAAGAAAATTTAGCTCATTTATCCTAAATTAAATAGTAACTAGTATGCAAAATTCAATAATATATTTTATTAATTTTAATGTTATTAACAAATAAAGTTAATTAAAGATAGAGTTGATATATAAAGAATAAATTATATTTTACAATTTTTTAATAAAAAGTTGAATTATTATTGGATAATATTTGATTTTAGGTGTAAAATTAAGTTAAATTTATTAAAAATCATGTAAATTTATTGAAAAAAAATTAATAATGACTATCAAAAATATTATTTAAATTGAAATTGTCTATCAGAAATTAAAGCTTTAAAAATTTATGAGTGGCTAGAACTCATCTTCCTTAGACTCAAAGAATATTCTAAGGCTAAATGTCATGTGGTAGGAGTGAATTCTACGATACCATCCTCATATATGTGCTTTCTTTGAATAGCAATAATAAGTTAGTTCATTGATATCAATAGCATTGCAAATAACACTCTAACAGTTACTAATGATAAGTTTTGCCATCTTCAATATATACTATTAACATATAGTTAATTTTTTTTTATAACAATTGATTTTATTATTTTAAATTTTATTATAATTTCAAATTGAAATTAAAATTAAAATTAATATACAATAAATTAATCTTATTGTATTTAAATTAGAATATAAGGTGTCCATCTCATCAACCATTTAGACTTCTTAAGGATTTCTGCTCTACCATGGGTATCACTGTTAACAACAAAATAAAAGTTATGATTATCAAATTCAAAAAGGACACTTATGTTAATTTTATGTATGACAATAGTAACTTGGAGGAAGTGTCTTCTTATAAGTACCTAGGAATTGATATTCATTACAAGCTCAACTGGAACTATAGCATTGAGAAAATGATTAATGGGGGGTGGAAAGCTTATTTTGGTCTTGAAAATAATTGTAAGATGACAAACCTCGTAATGTGGGAGAGAAAGAAGTTCCTCTTTGAAACTTTAGTCACTCCTGTTATCTTATATGGATGTGAGGTTTGGGGTTGTAGCATCTCTAGAGAACCCTGGAGAAAGATTGAGCAAATCCAGAAGCACTTTATAATGTATAACCTCAAAATTAAAAGCAATACACCCTATCCTATTCTCCTTATAGAAGTGGGTTTTTCCCCAATCGAGAGCCTAGCTATGACTAGGCTTCTGTTGTACAAGCACAAACTCAATAACATAGGAGACCATAGACTTCCTAAGCTAGCTTTAAATTCCAGCCAGAACCACCTAAGGCTCAAACGAGGTTGGTATAAAGACACCAAGGCTTGGTTAAACCATTGGGAGATTGACGAGAATGTTGCATTGCAAAACATTAATAACATTAAAAATATTGTTACTTCTAAGTTCAAACAAAAAATGTGGTGTGAGAAAGATTTAGCAGCTAAAAGAAAATTAAGATATTATAAGGAGGTCATCAACCTCACCCTAGAAGATCAAAAGTATCTCTCTGTTTCAGCTAGCTCAAGGAAGAAAATTAATATAGCCAAGATTACAACGAACTCTCATGAGCTCCATAGTGAAACAGGTCATTGGTCCGTTCCTAAAACACCATGGATGGAAAGGATCTGCCATCTCTGTGAGAATATGAACATTGAGGATGAAAATCACTTCCTCTTAGAGTGCCCCACGTACAACTGCATTAGATCTCAGTTTCATAATCTTTGTTGCAATACTGACCTTCCTAGCCTCTTACGATGTCAAAATTATAGTGAGCTCGGGAGGCTTCTCTCGAAGCTTTTTGAGCATAGGAATAAAATCTTAAATCAAACTAAATAATTCATTTCTTAGGTCCGATGGACCAAAGTTTGGTTGCATAGGAATAAAATCTTAAATCAAACTAAATAATTCATTTCTTAGGTCCGATGGACCAAAGTTTGGAAAGGGAATGGTGTATATAGAATTTGTTTTTTTTAATTGACTGATTCAAAGTTTTAATTGGAATTTATAAAATTAAAATTATTTTAAATAATTAATTATAAAATTTTAATTATATTAAATTTAAATAATTATGTAAAGTAAAAATAATTGGTATTCAAATTTTAAATTAAATCATTTTTAAGTGATCAAAATTTAAAATTTATGTATCTTATAGCTAATTAAAATAAAATTTATATTTATTTGTGATATTTCTCAACTGTTCAAATTACAATAATTATATGTAAAAATACAATCATCTATTATGAGATAGAAAGATGTTTAATATAAGCGTACGATTATATACCAAACATTTCTAAATTGCGCATATTATGAAATAGAAAAATGTTTAATATAGACGTATGATTATATACCAAACATTTCTAAATTGTGCATTTGTTTATATATGTTTTGCATCACAATAAGATACATAAGTGTTTGAACTGGTTGTGATAATTAGTCTAGAAATATCTAATATAAAAGAAAATCAAAGTCAAAGAACACATTTTTCAAATAAAAACATAATTATATATTTAGTTGATTATTATCTTATAACTATATTATTGGGAATGTACGTGGACAATAGAGATGAAAGAGTGTCTATTCACTAGTTGAATGGAAATGGCTAGATTTTTTATTTATTATAATAATAATTTTTTTATTTATTTTACCATGTATGGAATTAGAGTTTCTTTTCTTATTAATATGGTGTTAAAGTTTAATATAAAAACTTGGATGGTGAATGTATTAAAATGGTGTAAAAGTTTAATATAAAAAGTTGGATTGTGAATGTACTTGTGATAAGTATAATGTCAATAACGAAAAAAAAAATTGAATTAAACTAAAATAAGTATAAATTTAATATCAAAAGCTAAAAAGTTAGAAAAAAATGAATTAACTTGGGACAAAGAACTGATAGTGACATAATTGCTTAACAAATTTTTATAAAATCAAAGTTTAAATAAATATAAAGACAGACTTCAATTAGATATCGCTTAAAAAAAGATTCTAGTAATAGTAGGAGGTTATCCATGGTCATTTGGGAGGGGTCCATGATCATGTATTGATCCAAGACCTTAGTGATAGCTTAGATTTCAAAGTGTTCGAAAGAGTGTCAAACTTGAGCGTCTGGATATATCTTGTCTTCCTCATTCCGGCGCCGTGAACGGTTCGAAAAACTGATACCGTATGAAGAAGTTAGTGCTATTTGAAAAGTCTAGTAAACTACAATTTTTGGACATTTGACCAAGATTAAGCGTTAAACCTTTCCTTAAACATTTTTCTTTAAGTTTCGTATTGAGCACGCATGCAGTATTCGAAAAGTGGGAAATGGTATCTCGCGTGGACAAAAAGCTGTAAGCGGTATTCCTAAATTTCACGCGATTAACCTTAGCGTGTGACATGTAGCACAAGAAAACCACTTTTCTCGCGCGCTCTCGATTTGATATCGGTTGTGTAGAAATTCACGTGAGATTGTGCAACAACCGTTCGATTGGATGGGTCATATTGACGGTGGAGATTGTCCAAGCTAATTGGCGAGTGGACAACACAATAGCCATTGGATCATGCGAGATAGATCGACGGTGGAGATTCCGCTATTTGGTATACGTGGTCCCATAACCGACAAGTCCACGCGGGAATTGTGTAAAGATATGGCTTTGCTACATCAAAGCGGTATCACGATTGTAATGCCTTCCTAGTGATTGAAGGTTAATACGATTGCAACATTATCCCTAACCGCCAGGGGTATACCGCCCTCATGTGCGCGCCCAACAGTTATAGTAACGGCTCACCTCCAACGGTCAGCTTGGCGGAGCATCTAAACTTAGGCGGATATGCTAAGTTTAACTGGAATTAGGTGCAGTTCACCAAATTTGGTGGAGTATCCCTAGGGGGATATTGATTAAATGCACTCCAGGAGCAGTTTTCGACCAAAGAGCCAAAAGGAGAGAGAGTGAAACAAGAGGCTAGCTAGGCTAATTGGAGCCTTATGAAGCCAATGGAATAGTCTAGAGAAGCTGAAGAAGTCATCTTCATAGAGGTTTTGGAGCTTAGAGCCATGAGGAGTTGGAGGCAGTTGTAAGAGCTACCAATACTCGTTCTCAGCAAATCAACAGTCATTCCTGACTGTAATGAGCCTTCTGAATTTATTGCAGGGATTTGTAGAAGCATTTGGAGACTTCTAAAGGCCGAGATGCTACATGGAAGTTTAAGAGAAACCTAGTGCCAACCATGGAGGAAGGCCTAGTTTGGGAATGCAATGCTCATTTTGAGCAAATGATTAGTCTATTTTGGCGTCTGATATATGCTGGAGATAGTGAATGAGGTTTTAGTGACTGTTGAAGAATTCTAAAGGAGATAGTGCCATCAAGAAGGTCAGGTTAGCTCAGAGCATTGATTGAAGGAATCAAGTCTAAGGGAGCTTAGATCTGTTTGCAGAGTGATGACAGCCATAACAAGGATATAGATGGTATTCTAAGTCCACTGGTTCAGTTCAGTAACCTTTGGAGTTAAGTGTGGAACTTGTAAAAGAAACTTTGCCATAATCCCAAAGAGACAAGTAAAGATGACAAAAGCTCAAGGAGACGTAGCCCAAGATATTCAGGTGAACTCCTAGATTAAATTTGTTGTTATGTGTGGTTGTTTATTTCCTGCATTATATGGCTGTTATATGTGTTTAATATCAACAGTAACAAATGGATTTAAAGCACTTAAACAATTAAAAGAAAATATACACCTCTTTCAAGTATTTAATTCGCAAATGTCATATATAAGCTAGATCATTCATTTGTTAAGCTGAGTGGGAAGTTCTTGTAAGCATAACAAGTTATCAAACCCCCATTTCAGATCAGTCCATGTAGATTTAGCGAGATCAACATCAATTTGTTGCACAAGTTACCACCCATTAGTAAAAGGCCATGACATATTTGACCCCTAAAAAATGGCTAAGCCCTGAGTTGACAATTGCTTGCCAAATCCTCCCACACTCATGCACAAGTCTACTAGCCTAGTGGTGAAACCTATTATTCTTTATAGAGGATATTAGAGGTGTTTACTCTCCACCTAAGCTATCTTTCAATATGTATATATATATGTATATATATATGTATATATATATGTATATATATATATATATATATATATATATATATATATATATATATATATATATATATATATATATATATGTATATATATATATATATATATATATATATATACATACATACATATATATATATACATATATATATACATATATATATATATATATATATATATATATATATATATATATATATATATATACATATATATATATATATATATATGTATATATATATGTATGTATATATATATATATATATATATATATATATATATAGATATATATATATATATATATAGGTTGACACCATTAGAGTGCCATCATATCATGAAACTACTTATCATAGATGAGATAATCAAAAGAAACACCATTTTGTTTATTCCAAATCCAATAAGGAAATTCTACACATGAGAGAATGTAAGAAGACAACATTCACATAACAACTTGGACCATTCACTACAACAAAACCCTGTCGTTTGCTTCCCTTTTAAACCCCTTTTTTATTCCATTTTGAGTTTTAGTTTGTCTTTACATTCTTCAGTGAAACTTGATGCAATTTCACAAATGGGGACTTTGGTCAATGCTATACCTAACAATTTTAGCTTCCACCTTTGTGGGATGAAAATCACAATCTAGGGGCTCGTAAAACTAATAGAAGCAAGGAAAGGTGACTAGACATAGTGATGAGAATGAATTTTATGTTTTGTTTTTTATACGAATAAGAAGACCAATTTAAATTGGTGTATTGGTTCTAAGGCATTTTTTCATTTCACTAAGAGAAAGGACTAGTATCTTGATTTTATAGCAGATAAGAGAGGTTTACATTTTGTGAGTTTTGATGGTGGGGTAGATTACATAATCATTGAGAAAGGAAATGTATATATTGAAATGCAAGGTAAAAGGATACTCTTACTTAATGTTTTATTTTTCCTTTGATTGGAAAATAATATTTTTTATGTTAGTGAAATTATGAAGCACAATTATCATTTAAATGCCATCTTAACAATAAAAAATGGTTAAAAAAACTAATAATAACTTAATTGGTATGGGTGTTGTTTCACTTGGTGAGTGTTGATACAATTTAGGAGGATGGTAGTGGCGAGAAATACATGGGTTCACTTTGGAATTAAAGGCATGGACATCCAAATATACATTTTCTTTCCTTTTTAACTAATAGGAAAATGGTGGATGACCTTCTAGATACTTTGGATAAGAAAGACATTATGTGTGGTGCATGTATTGGAGGTAAGCATCATAGAATGCCTATTGATGAGGTGAATGCTTAGAGAGCCAAAGTAATTCTTGCATTAGTTCATGCATCTCTCTCTCTCTCTCTCTCTATATATATATATATATGTATATGTATATGTATATGTATATGTATATGTATATGTATATGTAGATGTAGATGTAGATGTAGATGTAGATGTAGATGTAGATGTAGATGTACATGTGATATCATTTTCTAGTGCAAAGTACATTTTGTTGTTCGTAGATAATTTTTCAAGGAAAATTGTGAGTGTATTTTCTAAAACAAAAATCAAATGTATTCTCTAAGTGAAAAAAATTTAAAGTTATGATTGAGAAACAACATGTTTCTTAGAGTCTATAATGGTCGCGAAATTTGTTCTCATAGCTTTAATTAATTTTGTAGTCAATATGATCTAGGTGGATATTAGTGGCCACCCATCTATTCCACTGGCTCACAACACAATTTTCATATTTTGGTAGTTTTCAATTTTTGGCAGTTTTCAGGTCCTAAACTTTTGGAGTTGTTTTGAGGCCCTAAATGACATTTTTTTGAAAATTTGGTTGATGTTAGGCCTAAAATACCGTAGGAAATTAAAAAGTATACTCCTTGGATAGACCTTTCCAATGGGCTATTGCGCATGCAAAACAAAGATTGTATTCCAAGGTTACAACCCCGTGAAGTTGATGTTCCAAGTTACCCCATCGAGGCCCGTAAGCGTTTGGGACTTTATCTCATAGGGTTAGGATTTTTGATGTTTAGGGTTTTTCATTGTTTCTTCATAATAAAAAGGCGTTCAAGCTTCATTGTAACACAGTTCAAGAAGGCACATAGCCGTCATATCCCTTCTTAGAGATAAGCTAACATTATTTGAGATAATTTGCTTTCATTCTACGTGTATACACTTTCAACATTTTCCATTTACTAATTGAAGTCAAGTTTTATTGTATCTCTGTGTTTAAGTTATAAATATGTATTTCATTTTTCTCCCTTTAAATATAATTCAGATCGATGCTATCATATTGACATACTCTTTCTCTATTTTTCTATGCATTATTGAAAATGCAGCATGAAAATCTAGTTTTGACTTTTCCTTGGTCAAAGTAGATTAAAATTCAAATTTCAATTTCAACAAAATACTTGGAGGTAGTTAACTGAGGTGACATGGCACTTTCCACTCAGTTAACTCATTTAATTTGAGTTGGAGGCACTTGAGTTCAGTTTAGTATGATTGATTGCTAATTTATAGCAATCTATTTCAGTAAAATTGAGTTATTGTTAGTTAACTAGTTCTAACTACAAGAGGAACTAGTGGAAGGTCAAAGAGTGGAAGTGTAACTTCAACTTACTATAGTGATCAACCAGTTAATGTTAGGTCCCTATACTACTACTGTAGCCCCTTACTGTTATTAGTGCAACCCTCGTATTACATTATTGTGCCCATATAGTCCCCATGTTGTTATTATTATGCCCCATAGAAGCCCACTATTGTTATTGTTGTGCCCCTACAATATTATTGTTATGTAGGCTCTGATTGTATTGGGACCCCTTAGACTTCTATATATTGAAAGGAGGTCTTGCCATTTGTATCATCCAATAATTGTTCATTTGTGTAATGTAAAGGAGGTTGCCCCCTCGAAGGGGTTGATTTTTAACTCGTTGATTTATCTTTTCTATCTTTTTGTGAGCTGGTGTCCTAACATTTGGTATCATATCTTTGGATTCTAGGGTTTCACTATTTCAAACATGTAATTATGGAATTTTCTCTATAAAGTTTTATATATTAAGTTTTAGAAGCTAAAAAAAAAAACTCATTTGAGCCGAAATCGTTTAGAACCTCGAGTCTAAATTTCAGATCTTGTATCTCTATATTTTCGGAGATATGATATGAGGAAGTTAGGGTTCTTGCAAGCTTCATAATTCCATCGGAAACATGTCATTGTGGAAGTTTTGCTATAATTTTTTTTCTACGAAGGTTCAGACTCAACAATTAAAACCCATTTGAGCCGAACTCGTGATGAAGCTCAGGCCCAAATTTCAGATCTTGTTTCGCTATATTTTCAAATATAGGGTCCAAGACATTTAGGGTTTTTACAGGCTTCTGAATTACATCCCAAACAAGTGACCTGGGGAAAATCGTCATAACTTTCTCTCTAAGCATTAGATTGAAATTTCGTAAAACATTACAGAAAGAGGATGACCTGTGGATATTTGTATATTGGGTTCAGATCCTAAGGTCGAAATAGTGACATGCGACACTTCGTACAAGTTTGCTCTACTGAATGAGTCTATAATCAGGTCATCGTGGGAGATTTGGAATAGCTCTTTCTTGGAGAATCCAATCTTGATCAAACTTCCGGGGTTGCAAAGAGGACTCAGAGGGCTACTGCAGAACACAATTTCAAACGTTTCACATCCAAAAGTATAGAGATACAATAGATTCAATATAGAGCTCCTATAAAGTGAAAACATGTGTGTAGTTTTTTTTTTTAATTTTGCATAAGTTTGGTTGAGAAATTTGCTTGAAGGAATTTAAAGGGCATAGTGAAGCATTATTATCATTAATTGATGCCCTGAAGAAAAAAATGGAAACACCTAGTAAGCAACCTGAAATCTCTACCATGACTCGTGAAGAAGAGGAAGAAATGCAACATGATATATCAAAATTACGAGACAAAGTGCAGCAAAATTTACTCTCACAAAAAGTAACAGAAGCTAAGATGAATGGTTTAAAGAAAGGCGTGGAAGCTAAGTTGGACGGCACAGAAGATAAGATGGATGGTTTAAAGAAAGGTGTGGAAGATAAGATGGATGGTTTAAAGAAAGACGTGGAAGTTAAGATGGATGGTATAGAAGAAAAACTTAGAGGAAACATGGAAGATTTGAAGACATATTTGAAAAAGTTGCTACAAGAAATGATTACTAATGGAGAAAGGATAGCAAAGGAAACTCATGATGAGAACAAATGAAATGTTAATCATGATTTCATAGACTCTAACGTTGGATTGAAGACCCACCAGTTCCAAATATCGATATGAAGAAGTTTGATGGCAGGATCCCATAACATGGATACTATAGATGGAGCAATATTTCGATCTCCATAATGTGCAAAACACACAAAAGGTATGCATTGCAACTTTAGATTTTGAACCAAATCAATGTGTATTCTATCGATGGCTTTCCTCTTGTAAACAAATTGTCACTTGGGAAATTTTACGGAACAAATGATAACACATTATGAGGATACAAAAAGCAACACCTTTTTTAGCCAATTGATAAATCTCAAACAAAAGGGTTCAATGATGGAGCACTTTGAGGACTTCTAAAAATTCAATATAAGCGTAAAATATATTCCAGAGGATCATAGGGTTGATGTGTTCATAGGGACTTTAAAGGATAACATCCAACATGAGGTTCGCCTTTGGGAACCTGATTCATTAGAGAAGGCATTCAGGTTGGAAAGAAAAATGGAAAGCAAAATTATGACAACAAGGAAGCCTACAACTCACAACTATAAATATGGAAGTGTTGTTTCTCCTAGCCTTTCACCACCTACAAGGTTTACACCACAACAATTGGAAGAAAAAAGAGAAAAAGGGATTTGTTACAATTGTGATAGAAAATACGGTAAAGGTCATAAGTGTGCTAAGAAGAAATTAATTTACATAGATGGGGAAGAGGAGCAAGAAAAGGAACAAGAAATGTCAAAAGAAGAGGATATACACCAGGAACCAATCCCAGAGAAAGAAGAAATGAATCTGACCATATCTTGTAATGCATTGACAAGAATTACCACTCCTCAAACTCTCAAGATAGAAGGGCATATCAAGAAGAAAAAGGTAATAGTGTTGATTGATTCGGGTAGTACCCATTAAATTTATTCATATTAAGAAAGCCAAGGAATTGAATTGCTTCCTATATCCAACACCAGAGTGTCAAGTAATGGTTGCAAATGGAGGAACCATAAATTGCTCTAGAAAGTGCCATAATATCAAGCTATCCATGGGAGAATATGTCTTGAATAGTCCAATGCTTTCCATTCCAATGGGTGGTGCAGATGTTGTACTAGGAGTCCAATGGCTACAATCTTTGGGTACGATAAATTTTAATTTTCAAGAACGTTTCTTGAATTTTTTTTGGAAAGGAAAGGAAGTTGAATTAAGGGGTATCATAGGGAAACTGAGAAATATAATATGCTCTAACAACATGACAAAGCTTCTAAATAAAGAATAACGGGGCATAATTGCACAATCATGTTCACTAGAGGTTCCCACATCGAAATCATCTATTTCTGCACATATCCAAACATTTTGGACAACCATTCCAAGGTATTTGAGACCCCCAAAGGCCTCTCACCTATCTGTGATCATGATCATGCTATTCATTTGATTCCAGGAAGTGTTCTCGCAAACATCATGCCTTACAGATATCCTTATGCCCAAAAAAGTGAAATTGAACGTATGGTTGCAGAAATGATAGAAGTTGGTATAATTCAACCTAGTCAAAGTTCTTTCTCTACTCCAGTGGTATTGGTACACAAGAATGATGGATCATGGCGCATGTGTCTGGATTATAGGGAGCTCAACAAGCTTACTATTAAAGATAAACTTCCCATTCATGTCATTGAAGAATTATTGGATGAATTACATGGAGAAATTTACTTCGCAAAGTTGGATCTTCGTTCAGGATATCATCAAATCAGAATGAAGACTGAAGACATTCCAAAAATAGCATTTAGAACTCATGAGGGTCATTACGAATTTTTGGTCATGCCTTTTGGCCTTACCAATGCACCTTCTACATTTCAAAGTTTGATGAATTCCATTTTCAAACCCTTCCTTCCAAAATTTGTTTTAGTACTTTTTGATGATATACTAATCTACAACAAGTCTTGGAAAGATCATGTTCAACATGTTGACAGCATTCTCAAACTATTAGAAGAGAAACAATTATATAAAAAAAGCTCCAAATTGTTCTTTAGAGTACAAGAGGTGGAATATTTGGGTACTCAGTTAGCTCATAACTCATCTTATCATCCTCAATATGATGGGAAAACTGAGATATTGAACAAATTTTTGGAAGGATATCTTCGTTGCTTTGTATATAATAAACAGACACAATGGGTCAAGGGTTTCCTTTGGATGAATGGTGGTATAACAATTCCTTCCATACTGCAGAAAAAATGACCCCATTTATGGAACTTTATGGATATCATCCACCGTCCATCACATCATCTTTAAATGAAAATTCTAAGATTCAAGAAGTGGAAGATCACATCGAGCATCAACAAAAAGTTCTCAAACTCTTAAAGGATAAACTCACTTTGGCACAGAATATAATGAAACAACAGGCAGATCAACATCACAACGAGAGAAGTTTTGATGTAGGTGACTGGGTATTTCTATGACTACGACCATACAAACAAATGCCCCTCAAGCAAGCTAAGAAGGATAATAAATTATCACCAAAGTATTATGGTCCGTACAAGGTTTCACAAAATATTGGTACTATGGCATACAAATTGGAGCTTCCTGCATCTTCCCAAGTGCACCCAGTTTTCCATGCTTCATGCTTAAAGAAGTTTATAGGTGAGAAGATCCCAATTCAAACAATATTGCCATAACTTGACAAGGAAGGAAAAGTCATATTGGAATCAGAAGAAGTCACAAAAACAAGAAATCGACATCTATGAAATTGATCAATTTTAGAGTATCTCATCACGTGGAAGAACTTACCCACTGAATATTCCACATGGGAGGATGATAATTTTATATAGAATCATCCAAAACTACTCAAGTGTTGAGGACAACACGTTTTTAAGGAGAGGGACATATTAGGTCCCTATACTACTAGTGTAACCCCTTATTATTATTAGTTCAACCCCCTTATTGTACTATTGTGCCCATATAGTCCCCATGTTGTTATTATTATGCCCCATAGAAGCCCACTATTGTTATTGTTGTGCCCCTACAATATTATTGTTATGTAGGCTCTGATTGTATTGGGACCCCTTAGGCTCCTATACATAGAAAGGAGGTATTGTCATTTGTATCATCCAAGAATTGTTTATTTGTGTAATTAAAGGAGGTTGCCCCCTCGAAGAGGCTGATTTTTAAGTCGTTGATCTATCTTTTCTATCTTTTTGTGATCTGGTTTCATAACAGTTAACTAATCAACCAACCCAAAATAGCTGATGCATGTAAAGAATTTGAGATACCCAGTTGAGATTGGAGTTCAAGGGAACTGTACTATCATTTGTAAACTATTTCAAGTTGTACAAGTGGTGCATGTAGTCAGAGATTGGCTTAAAGGAATTGTGCAATCTAGATTGAGTAACTTTCCCTAATTAATATGAGCTAATTCCTCAAGGAACAGTGCAATGAAATAAGAGCTTGGCAGGATGAGAAATTGGCTAATTATCGGCCCGAGTCAATGAGTGAAGCAGTAGGATAGAAGATACAAGTGAAGGTTGTGCTTAAGCTTGATCAAGCATATTGTATTCATCCAAATTATTTGATTAATGCAAGACAGATAGGAAGGGGTTTTGAGAAATTACTTTCCCCTAAATAAATATTTGTGTATGTGTGTTGAATATTGATGCATGTTTATGATTTGATTTATCGATCGCGATTTTTTTCTGTAGATGAGTAGAGTATATTTGAGTCTTATGTTTTAGTAAATTACATAAGAAATTTTCAATCTACATAGGAATTTCTACATGGTATTAGAGAATGAATCACAACAGAGAAGAGAATTCGAAGTTTCATTTGCAAGAGGATTGAATTTGCAGGATCAATTCTTTAGAGCTAATAGGATGGATTTCTATGGACTGAGACTCAAGTATGTCCTTGAGGGTAGTTCAAATTATGTTGCTTTGAAGGAAATGATGGAGGTAGTGTTGGAAGATAATGGGTTGAAGGAATTCGTAGATAATGATATCCCAAATTTGGCAACATCCGATGCTCGTGATCTAGCAGAATGGAAGAAGTGTGTTTCAAAGGCGAGGAGGATCATAGTGGAGGGAATTAAAGACCATATTGTCTTGAATCTAAATGGGAAAGATAATTTGTATGAAATTTAGCAATCCTTGACATATTTGTTCCAGAATAATAGTGGCCATAGGAAGCTGGCAATGAAGGACAAACTTTAGAATATCAAGATGCAGAAGGGCGACACAATACCACAATACCTGAGCAATTTCACACAATGTCGTGATGAATTTCGGAGTGTTGGTGTTACGGTTGTAGAATATGATCTGGTAAGCCTAGAACTTCTAGGCCTTCCCAAGAGCTAGAACAACTACGAGGATTCAGTAAACAAGAGGGAGAAGCTACCAAATTGGGAATGATTGTGGTCTGCTTTGGTGCAAGAAGAAATAAGGTAGAACACCAGAGACGAAACCTCATACAAGTGTGATGATGAGGATAATGATGCCTTTGATAGAAATGAAAATAAAGGGAAAGGGAAGAAATCCCAATCTAAAGTAGAATCAGATTAGGAGGGCAAGAAGAAACACATCCAAAATCAAGTGCTTTCATTGTTAAGAGTTGGGAAACTATGCCACGAAGTGTCCACACAAGAAGCTAAGAAAGAAGCCCTCAAGAGGAGTGACATGTGAAGCTTTGGATGCACAATTCGAGTTTTAATTCACCCTTATTTCATGCATGGAAATCACAATGATGGGTAGTGTGTGGTATCCGGATAGTGGTGCCTCGTTCCACATGATGGGGAAAAGATAATTTTTCACTAACTTGGAGGAGAAAGATATTTAGATGCACATCAATATGGGAGATGATGGAAGTTATAACATGACCGGTATTGGTACAACTACTTTTCAGAGGGATTCTCGCTCCCCTTTAAAGCTCAAGGATGTGATGTTTTTACCAGGTCTGAAGAAGAATCTAGTTTTCATAGCGGTGTTGGAAGATTGTGGATACGATGTGATATTCAACAAAGGGAAGGATTTCCTAAGACATATCATCATGGGACATGTGAAGAAGATCAGGTTTCTAGTGAAGAACCTCTACAAATTAGATGTGGAAGATTGTGCAACATTGAGCACAAAAGTAGATAAGGTGCATATCTAAGGCATCAATGAATTATAGCATAGAAGACTTGTCCATTTGAACCATGACACTCTGAAGATCATGCATCAGATTTCTATAGACCTTCCCAAAGGTGCATTAGAGCAGCGAGATACATGCAAAAGGTGTACATTGGGAAAGTAAAAAAAATCCACCTTCAATGATCAAGATAGTAAAGCACAAATAGTCCTTGAAAGGATTCACTCTGATGTGTGTGGACCTTTCTTGATAGCCTCCACTACCAAGCACAAGTATTATGTTATATTTGTAGATATTTTCTCACTAAATTGATGGATTTTCTTCATGCCGAAGAGAGACCAGACATTCTCCAAGTTTGTTGAATTTAAAGCACTCGTTGAGAAAGAAACTAGTAGGAAAGTGAAGGCTCTTAGGAGTGATTATGGTCGTGAATATGTGTCTAATGTGTTTAAAACTTTCTGTGCAAAATAAGGCATTCGATGGGAATTGACAACGCCCCACAACTCACAACATAATGGGGTGGTTGAGAGGAAGAACAAAAGTATTGTGGGAGTTGCATGGGCGATGCTGCATGGCCAAAGGCTATCACTGCACTTGTGGGATGAAGCATGCAACACAAATGTTTATTTGCAGAACAGGAGTCCTCATCGGATTCTTGGCATGAGTAAAAACAATGTAAACTTTGAAACATGAACTATGTTGATTACCTGTTTTTTTGAGGCAGAAAAAAAATCAACCGATTTTGAAAAGCGTTGATTCAGAATACATATATATTTTTTGACACTTCAAATTTTCTTATGTACATTATTTTTAAAATATTAGTGATTTTCATGCTAATTTTAAAAAGTGTTGATGGAGCGTCAAGCCCTTCTTTTAGAAGACTTATTTTTTGACTTTAAATTTTCTAATGTATTAAATGTGAAAAAATATTTTTCAAATTTTAACAATTTTTTAAGTAGTCATCTTCTTCATATTTTTTTGTTTTTCTTTTAATTTATTTTGTAGCGAGATCTTTATTTTTTTGCACAGTTAAGAAAAAAGGTCGATATTTTAAAGTTTCGATCTTCTATATATTTATATATCGTTAATTAATATTTCAATGCACATCAAATAATTGTCTCTAAAAAATATATATTTAATAGTTGATATAAAAATACACATTTTGAATATAAATATAACAAAAAAATTACACAGTTGAGCCTTTTTTGCTAAAATTTACATGTCAAATAAAATTTATATGAAAAATTTAACAAAAAATGTTTTAAAATTAACATTTTATGTATTTCATGTCAAAAAATATAATAATCACAACTTTTTTCAAAAAATAATGATCCGCTTAAAAATTAAGGTGAAAATTACATAATAGAAATATTACACATATAACAACAATAACTGAATACTTATTCTTCTCATAAAATGTCAAATTCAAAACATTACAAGTATAACTAATTATTAGTTACAAAAAATGAGCTTGATTTCCAAGCATAACTTTAATTTAATCAATAATATCCCGTAATCCATACTCTTCATCTTCTAGAGTTTCATCATTGTCTTCTTCCATAATATTGTCTTCTTCATTTTGCTCATTTTCCTCTTTTGATGGATCTTTGATGTCCGCGAATCTCATAATGTATGCCTTTCTAATCATTCCATCTAATGGTGGTTGAGATTCCTTTGCATTTTTTTCCACATATGATTCATTAAAATCCCATTTCCTCAAACCAACTTCTTGCATTACATCTCAAAGAAATTGAAGAGCATTAATTCTTTGTTGAATAAATTTGCACTGTACTGGATCCTTTTCAATGGCAATGCAATTTCTTCCTTTTTGTAGGCAACATGCTAGTGTTGTACCTAATCATTAGGTACAAAAGAAATAATGAAGTAAATTAGTATAATCACATAAAAATTAAAAAACAAGATATTGAAATTGAATTTTATATAATAAAACTTACCTGAGCCTGAGAATAAATCCAAGACCCAATCTCCTTCATTTGAACATAATATATAAGATAGCTAATCAATGATTGTGGTTTTTGATAAATGTTAACTATCTATCCTTTTACTTGTTTATCTTCATATGTTAGTTTTTTTACAATAACATAATGAACCAGTACTTGGCTATGACTCTTTCCATCTACCCGATTCAGAAGCATAGGCTTATAGCTATCATCTTTTGTCCAAATTTCAACATGGATGAACTCACAATCACTTATAATTGGTTGATATCCGCGGTTAGTAAGGTTTGAATTTTCTCTGTAACACGAAATATTAAAAGTTCAATTAACTTGTACATAAAACATTTTTTTAATATTAGTCAAACATACAATTTCAACATATTACCATGTGAGCTACATGTTTGATTTTCTTTTCCCATGAAGCTTGTCAATAAAATTGCAATTTTTGTGTCTGAATGAAATGCCACAAATATCCATAATGGTGATGTTGTGACTTCTACAAATCCCACAACCAATTTACTAAGAGCTTGATAATTATAAAGGTCACTATCATATTCAATGTTTGGGATATTGAAACCATGAGGAATATCTATAATAGCTAGATAATAATCCCTTTTAGGTATGAGTTTTGCAATCTTTTCATAGTCACCTTGTATTATTTGATATTGGATAGTATCGAGCCCATTCGAAACGAAATGAGTAAGACTAGGATCAAGTTCAACTAAGATGTTGCTTTCTCATTATTTCCATCTTAAGTTTTTCAATAAAGCTTCTTAAACTCTCCGGTGCTTCATTTACATCGTTCTTCATATTTAATGGAATAAAAAAAAATATGTATAAGTTATGAAATAAAAATAGTATGCACATGAATAAAAATGAATGCATAAATCAACATACATTTTTAAATGAAAGATAAACATATTTAGTGTTGATGTATAACTTGAATCTCGATAGTTGCGTGCAATATCATCCCGACTATCTTCATTCAAAAATTTAATCATTTGTTCTTGTATTCTCATGTAAACCTGGTCACTGAATAAATAGAGTAAAAAATGTTAATATGATGATATGTATAACAAATACTACCAACAACAATATGTTATATTTAAAAGAAATTTATAATCTAGAAATAAGTTAAAAAAAATCAACAAACTTACTTTTGAAATTCCTCACACATTTCGTCCAATGATAATTCCCCTGACTTCACACGAGATAATACTGTTTTGACAAGATTTTCATCCTTCACTCCTTGCAATGCTCTCTAAGGTGTGATAGTCATATCTTTTGGAAGGAGCTTCATTTCAAGACTTGATTTACTATTGCTGCATGTCAACGGTTTATACTTTCTGACCTCCTAGTTTTTAATGCCAATGTTCTCCCACATGTCGAAAATCCTATTAATCAATTCTCATACCTCTCCAGTTCTAAATCCTAATTGGAAAATGTTATCCATACCTCTGAATATATCAGAATTTACTTTGCCACCTTTTGAATTGTTATTTTCCTCAATTTGATAACCTATTTCCATACAACATTCCTTTTGAAAGGCTAAACTAACTTTTGTCTTATCCCCACCACATTTTTCTTCAAATTCATTATGAATAAATCTAACCCTTTGGATGAAATTCATAGAAATCATATAATCATTATCTGTATTATGATCCCATGCCAATAAATTTGCTTATGTATCTGTTAAAGCAACATAAACGATATATTTCATTGGTTCAAAATGTGGGTTATTGGGATATTCCTCCATCAATTTTCTTTGAGCTTCTACAGAATGGTTCCCCGCAAGTACATAATATTTGTATTCAAAAAATTTTGACTTATCAAATGCTTCTTTGTTGGGAACTTGAATTGGATCAACAAGAAGCACATAATCAACCACATGAGCATATGGATTGTACATCATCAACGGTTTCAAGTTGTGAACATGAAGGTGGTGTGGCTTTCTAATTTGATATTTAAATTATCCTCCATTTGGCTTACATATTTCTCTTACATTAAGTTGAAATGTACGAACACCCTCAATTATGTTTGTCTTTGTCAACTGATGTTGAATGAAATTTTGTTTTGTTTTAATAATGCCATCCTCTAAATCATCCCCTAGTGTAATGATTTCCCTGCTTCATTTGGAGTTTTCACTAGGATATTTACTACTAACCATGATTTTTTGAGAATGATCAACTTTTAATTTCTTCCTCCTCTTGGTTATCATAATCTATTTGAGATAAGAAATCTCTTCATCATCAACTAGAAGGGAGACATTCTTGGGCATTTTTGCTTTTGGTATTATATGGCTCTTCTCCTTTCTATCATCATTTCTAATCTCATCCTCACTAATGGAAACATATTCTTTAGCTTCAGCTAACTCATCAAAAGTAACATGTCTAGATTTGCTAGATTTATCTACAATAGGCATTCTTTACCGATCCCTTGGATGTAGTCTTGTAGCATCATAAAGTACTTTTTCTTTTTCTTTTTTGTCATATCTTTTTCTAACCTTGAGTGGAAACTATTGACAACATTCATAATATCTCGCTCTATAAAATAAATTCCTCCCAACATAATTGAAAGACCTTCAATAAAATTCTGTCAAGCGAAATATAATATGTTATTAAAAACTAAGTTATAAAAAATATAATGATACAATTATAATAACGCAAAATAGATAAATATAAATAACAATACTAACGACATTTTGTGCAATGTCATTTATGATTTTCTTACATATCCTTGTAGAATCATCCGTTGTGTCATACATCGACAATGGAAACTGATATCTAATCTTGTCATGTGACTTGGGAGGTTTTTTAGGTACATAAACAACTTCAGTATTTTGCATCAAACATATGTCTAGTACTTTTCCTAGCACCTCATAATTTCCACCATCGTAAATCATACCAACATATAGATATATTTTTAGATATTATTCGCCTTCTGTATATTTCACAAACCATGCAAATTGTGTATGCTTCACTTCTTATGATTTCTTCCAATAATAAACCAATTTCTTTTCCTTTTAGGAGCCACTTGCTAGATTTTTACTCATTAGCTCAGGTCGGATTTGTTCAACAGTAGTTTTTGAGGGGCTTGTCGAGGGCTGATTTTTGGAATAGCCCCCCTAGTAGGAGAGGGTCGATTATGAGAATCAACCCCTGACAGGCAAGGGCCAATTCTGAGAATCAACCCCCTACCTACTAGGTTGTCATTGTGTCACTAGTGGGCATGCTCGCCCAGCGAAAAACAGCTTCCTGGCAAGTAGGAGCTTGATTCTCATAATCATTCCCCTTCTTGCTAGGGGGTCATTATGCCCCAAGCAGGCACGCCCGACCATGGGCATGCCTACTCATGGCATAGCAGGCGTGGCAAGCACACCCACTGTGCCATGGGTGGGCAAGCCCACGACCGAGCATGCTCGCCCAAGCTACGGAAAGGCCTGCTCGTTGGGTGGGTGTGCCTAGCCTTGAGAGAGCCCTCCCGCTGCACAATGGGCATGCAGGCATGCCCACGACTGGGCTTGCCCACCGTGTGCTTGCCCAAGGCACAATAGTCTTGTGCCTTGGGCAGGTGCGCCCGACCGTGGGCATGCCCTCTCTCAGCATAATGGTCGTGCCTAGAACACCCACTATGCCGTATGCGGACATGCCCATGGCCAGGCCTGCCACACCTACAGGTGACATAGTAGCCCCTTGCCTGCGAGGGGGCCATCGGGCAAGCTTGGCTGATGTGATTTTTTTTTTAATTTTTAATTTTTGAAAAGAAATCTATATTTTGTTAACTAAATGTTAATTTTTTTTCTAATGAAATGGTTTTTTTTGTCTGGTATCCTGCATGAACATAAAAACCTAGCTGACATGTAATTATTAGTAAACCTATGGGGGTTTAAGATCTACACTTAGTGGGATTTGAACTTAAGTCTACCTAGTTTCAAAAAATTCCTAAATTTCGAATTAATAAATTGAGTTGCTACCCAAGACAAAGAAAATAAATAAATAAATAAAATGATATGCTGACATATAACAAACTAATTTCCTGAAATTCCTCATTCAATGTTTGAAGTATAAGGGAAACTAACCTTTGAAATGTGATAACCTCCCATTGAATGTGTTCTCAATGACGGTCGAATTAAAGGGGAAACTAACTTTATAAATGGGATAATATCTCATTGAACGTGTTGTCAATGACAATGTAGACTAATGCAAGAGCATCTGAGCACCCTTCATTAAAATCAGAATCCAAAGTTGTGAAAGGGAAAACGTGGGAAATCATTGTAATCTAGGGAAAATTTTGTTAAAATAGAGCTAAATTGATGGAATTGATAAGTTTTTAGAAGGCTTGATTAAATGTAATTATCTGCCAGTATGCATATAAAGAGATTTAGGGGATTTGATTGAGCAATTTGTAGGAGAAAATTGTCGATCTTAGATGATCCACACCTTTTTAATTTCCTATATAAAGAGAGTCTGTGTTGTGTGAAAGATAAGAAGGGAGGATACAATGTAGTCGCAGGGTAATTTGTGGTTCGGGCCGTGAGGCTTTAGTCTGTAATTGAATTATGTATATAATGGAACTATACGTGTTATTGTACATCTGTGTGTTATATGAGTTTTATGTGTTTGTGTATTTATATATACGTTCTTTCTATCAGATTGATAAATATACATGTACGAGTGTAAAGGATGAAGTTCCTATGAACTTCACTTTAAATAGATTATGGCAGATGTTGGGTGCTAAAAGGTGTCTTTTAAAACTCCTAATTGCCTCACATTAATTATCAAGCTGGGCAAGTCCTTTTATTCCAAGAGTGTACACAATATGTGCAAGCTATAAATATAGAGAGTAATGATTTTTAAAATGAAATATAACACTTTGATACAAGAGTAAACAGATGCATTTATAAAACCCAAATTGAAACTATTAACAGAAATATTACATCTAAGCATTAAGACTTAATCCTCAATTGAAATCATAATCAAATCTAAAACAAGCAATTCAATTGACAATAGCATCAACTGAGAGCATAGTAACATTAACCAATCTCTTCTAGTTGATTCTATCTAAATCACACCCAATCTCAATTAAACAATTCAAATGGAAATGATGTCAACCGAGAGTTCAGTAGCATTAACCAATCTCTTTTAGCTAATTCTATAATAACCACACTCTTATCGTAATCAACAAGATTCAATTCCTTAATTTATAATCAATTTAATCTACAGTAAGCATAAATGGAATCAAATGACAAAGTTGCGAAGTACATAAGGTCAGAATAAAGGAAAGTAAACTAACTGCAATACAGGAAATCGGAAAATAGCAAACAAGATAAACTAGTAGAGAATGGAAAAACATCAAACAAATTAAACTTGCGTGAATTAGAAGGATATAACACAAAGGATAGCAGTTTGATCCACCAGAGGTCGGGCCCTTAGCAACCAACGAATACTGCTGAGCTACTTCAGAAAATACGAATGAACAACAACGCAAATTATGTATTAACCATTGAACTCAATCCTCATTACAATACGATCATGTTCCTCAAAAGCATGAGTCTAGAAATTAAAATTACAATTTGAAATAAACAGATATCGCTCCCCTTTCCTCCTACAGTTTTCACTTTTATAGTAAAAAAGATAAAAGATAAATGCGATCCCTTAGGATTAGGAGATCCTGAGGGATTCACAACTATATGCTATCTTCTTACATTCTTCTTATTTAGCGTTGATCCTCTTGATTCGTCCTCCGGCCTGACCACAACCGACGTGCCTTATTCCTCCTTTGTTGGTTTACGCTATTCCGTCTCTAGGGAACAACAACTATTTCTTTCGTCATTTTTTTGCATAAAAAGGAATAAGAGTTAGTTACGGTGGCTAAATATTAATCGAGAGTAGTTCATTAATTTCTTATCACAATCCATCAATATGTTAGTGTATCAAGGTATGAAATAGATAAGAAAAGAGGAAAAAGGCAATGTAATTGAGAGTAAATACATTCCCATTGCATAACTCAACATACTCCCCTGCTTACCCTGTTTCAGGTCCTCATGAAAAGTGAATAGTTCTTATGCAATGCAGATAAAGAGTAGGCTGGAGAGAAAGCTTCAAAAATTGGCCTAAAGCCATGATGTTGAGCCAGGAGCGCAAAGTCGGGCTTTTGTTTCCCTTCAGGCAACTTGTAGTCAGCCTGATACCCTTCAGGAGGATACCAAATAATGGGACTCTGAAACTAGCATCCCAATCAATGAGGTCCTTCTCTCAAAATAAGATTGTTGTAGGTGATCATCCAGGCCGCAGCAGCTTTAAAATTCCTATAATTAAATGGTTCCCTTTCTTTCACACTATTAGTGGAGATTGTCCATCTGAGCTTAGATGTAGTCAGGGATCTTTCTTGAATGGAGAGGAAATATGATATTCCTTTCTGCACAATCTCCCTATGTATGGGCCCTAAAGTTTTAATCACCCCCTCTCATTTCATCAGCTTTTTATGGTTGGCAAACATTTGTAAAGGGTGTTTAGGTTCACTCCTCACCCAAAGATCCAATCCATGTTCCTGTCTTTGGAATGCATTATAAGCTTTAAACCATTTGAGTTGGTTAACTGCAAAAGAGATAAAAGCTTGGAATTGAACATCTCCAACAAAAGGATTAGGGTTCTTTTCCACCTCGTTTTCTAATATGAAATTATGCAGATAGAACTCACAAAGAAGCCTCTAGACCTTTGCACCATGTTCCTTGCAGCAATTTATAAAATTTTCAATTGTCCCTAATTCAATTGGTTTACCAGCTCTTACGATTTTGATTTTTAATAACAGGTACCATTCTAATAAGAACATGGCATAATTGGTGGCGGGAGACCTACATGTCAGGAAATCTGAATACAGCGAGCAGATGGTGTTTGTCTTACTCATGACTCTGTTTAGCTTGAGTTTCACCTTCTCAAGCTTTTCTTCCCCCTTTCTACACCTGTCAACGGTCTTGTTCTTCGTTATAGTTAGTTCCCTAAGTTGTTTCTGCATCTCATGATATCTCTGCAGGGGAACTATCTCTTGTTCATATCGTTCTAAAGCGAGCCAGGCTTGTGTCAATTCCTCCTGAAGATTTAGTAAAATAGGGTCATGGTGCATCAGGATGTCTTTGGCTTGTATGTCCGTCTGAGTGCCTATTCTACAACAGGGGATATCCTCTATCTAAGTGCCTATGCTACAAGAGGGGATATCCTCTGTCTGCACTTATTTATTATGGGAGGTCCAATCCTCTGTTTGAGCAGCTGCATCTACTAAATCTGCATACAATCCCACTTGAGTGGTGATTGTTCGAGTAGGTATAAGCTCAGTTTGAGTCCCTAAAAATCTCCATAGCGTCATGCAACTTTAGTGTCTTGTCGGCCCATAATGGTCCTTCTGCTGGCAACCCAGACACCTTTGCTATCACAACATCTGATACGGTGATTTGTCTACCTCTCACCAAGGATTATCGATTATGTAGATGCTGTAGAAATTCAATGGCGATTTCCTCATTGGGGGGTTGAAATCTTGTAAAATATGCTATCCATCCTATGTGAGCTAGAATTTCCCTGGCTCCATTGGAGACAGCTAATATTAAATATTCTCATTGCACTATTTTATCTCTCGTGATGCTTGAGTTCTTCCTACTCCCGCAAACGATTAGTGCAGTGGAAAAAACACAGCAACTAGCAGCAGTCGAGAGATGGAACAACGAGTAGTTGTAACAGCACTGTCAGGTGATGTTTTATGAAAATAAATACCATTAAATCGAGGACTGTTATAATTTCACATGCTCTGTGATTATGGGATGTTGTATTATCCTACAAAATCCAATAAAATGATGACAACGCATGCATGAGTGTACTGGAGGTCCCCATCGCCTCTCGAAATTAAAGGTTGCCTACGACTGAATGGACGAAAAGATGACGTTCTAGCAGCGAAGTACAGGGGTGATGGATTGGGCAGTAAAGGCAGCATAGTATTTATATTAATGAAAGGTTCGTAAAAGGATATTGGAGTAATGAAAACGAGGCATGTAACGAGAATTATTAATAAGTGATAAGATGTCGTGAGGTGATGCGATAAATAAAAAGGAAAACATACGTAAGAGATTATACCTTACCACTGTTATTCCACTTGAAAATGATGCGATTGATTTTATAAAAGATTAAATCATGCATAAAGGTTCAAGGTAAGGTATGTTAGGGAAATAATCTCTCCATAGAAAAAATAGAAAAATAAGAAGAGGGCATTGCAATAATTATCGATGTAGGAAATAAAACTTCAATACCATAAGTAGAGCTTCTGCCGCCTGTAGGCGTCCATAGCCTCGACAGAGTTGCTTTCTAACCCTTAGGAGCCAAGATCTTCTATGTATAGTTGGGGAAGTGAATTATGATGTCCACAGTAGAGATCAATGTGTTGGCATGGTAACCAGATGAACACATTGCCATTCACTAGGAAGTAGTGAAAGTGGTCAGGCCGGCTTGTGATGAGACCTCCTGTTCCAAGGATTTTGTTTCTTGAGGCATCCATTGGATGATATCCCTAGTGTGGTGGCCATAGTGGGAATGCCACTTCGCCACATCCCTATGAACATGGTAGGTTGGCTCATGATGAGACCCCCTATCTTCCATCTATAGATCTGTTGTGCCATACAACAACCCTCCATTTCTGTAAAAACTTATACAAATTTTTTTTTAATAAGAAATGGGTCCCTTTTTAAATAAACTTAGTTAGATTTGTGAGTTGATAAATAAAACTATTATTAACCTCATTACAAGAAAAATCTTTATCAAAAGGCCCGATGTAAATAATTCATCATATAAAGCCTTTTGATAAAAAACAAAGTGTTCCTTTAAAATATTATAAATAATTCCACATTTGCGATAAAGTGATCGGAGATCGCATATCGCAATGACAAAGGGACACACACAAACAAAGCCTCGTCAAATCCTCTGATCCGATAAAGGAAATCGCAATCGGCAATCAAAGATATCATATGACAAAGGTACACACACAAAAGGCCCCATCAAATCCCCTGATCTGATAAAGGAAATCGCAATCGGAAATCAGAGATATCTGTTGGCAAAGGGATAAAAGCGCAAGCCAAACCCCGATTGCGATCAATCAATTAGGCGCACATCTTAAGAGGAAAATATACGCTAAAACGATTTGCATGCATAGCACTCCGCTTTATTATAATATCACTTTTCAGCAATCGGAGATATTCGTTGCAAGTCATAAAGCCTCTCCCTTTGAAACTCCCGATTGCGATTTGCGATTTATCGCCCATCACCGATTGAGGAAATCCGAAGCATGCTTGAGATAATCATTTGGTATATGATCGACGAGATGGGTATTTATGGTATTTATTCACCACAATTGGTGGTTCGAACAGCTATTAAATTTTACAGTTAAGAATAAGTCCTTCAAAAGATTTCATTAGTGATAATTCTTAACTACATTCGATTTATCATATGTCATTCACCTGAATTCTATTCATTTTCATATTGGCTTTCAGTGGCAATATTTCTGTGTTACGGTTTGCAATTGCCTGTGAAGAGTTTCTCCGAACCCATGAATCCAGAGAAGATGGGAACGAAATCTAAGAAGGCCAAAGCAACTCCTGGAGCCAAAGAACTAGGATCAAGTAAGAAGGGATTAATATCAGATACAACATGTCTCGATCTAGGAAATGCTAGCTGGGAAAGCATTTATAACTTAATAGAAGCATAGGAGCCCGAAGAATTAGAAGAGGAAGCCACAGCTAATTCAACCAACAAGTCAGAGGGAACTCTCAAAGGATTGGCCTGTTCATACCTTCACAAGATAGCAGTGGGCCAAAATTTTGCCATACACTGATGTGGTTAGATGGGTTGTTGATAAAATCCCAACTTCAGATAGAACATTTTCCACAGTTGATGGAAGGATATTCGGCTCATTCAAGCCTGAAGATATCAGGCAAATGTACCATCTACCTCCACCAGAGAAGCGCTATAACAAGGCATTCCTGGAAGCATTTGCAAAGGAAAACGACTTGGAGTCAGACTTGATCAAGCACTGGAGGCATTTCCCGGGGAAACATAAGCATGAGTCATTGGGTAAGTATTCTGTCGACTCATTAGCTTATCCTTATTGCTATGCTGGAGCTATGATGTGTAGACTGTGGGGACAACATGATTATGAAAAATTCACTATAGATATGGTCCCGTTAATGGAAGTTGCGATTAATGGTTATGTTATGGATTGGGCAAATATTTTGTCTGATAGACTAGCCACTGAGATATTAGAGTACAAAAAAAATGCATATACAACTTCCCAGATCATTCGTCCTTTCTACTACAGTGCATATATTCTGGATATTATTTGTTTTAATTCTGAATACCTGATATTTGGATGGAAGTGGACTTCCCAAGATCCGAATCCTATTCATATTTATCACAAACAGTTGTGGAAGGCACACTATAAAAATCACCTATACAAAATTTGCAATGGTTTTGTTTTACCTGTATTTTATTTTATTTTCAATAAGCCTGACCCCAGGATATCCCAGGAAGTAATAATTGACCTGAAAGTAGTAGGTAGCTAGTTTCGAGAGGAGAAATTTACCTATGTGAGGCTTTTTTGTAGTCTCACTAAACCCCATGTTCTCACCCTATATGTTGCTGATAAATTGTTAGGTCGAGAATTGGCATATCAGATAACAGTTGAAGGGACATCAAGAACCTTTAGGGATTCCAAGAAATAGATGTGGCCTATATTCCCCCTACGATACGGCATTTTTACCTTACATGATTACAAGCATGCAGAGAAAGAGGCAGAGAAGATTTAGATGCTGAATCTTGCCACCATTCCAAATAGGCAATATGACCCAAGGAAGGTTGCCCATAACGTTACTACTCAAGCTAAATTTTCCAAATTTGATCATGAAGCGGATGACTTTGATGATTTATTTGCTTCACCTGAAACATTTTTTCAGGTTAAATGATTGGCTAGGATCAGGTATGAAGAAGAGGGGTTAGAAACGTTCAATAGGCTCAGAGCCCAGAGATTGTAAACTCTACCTTTGGACCTATTAGCTACAACCCCTATAGTTCAGCCACAGAGTCAAAGCGAACAGAAAATTTCTTACAAGACTCATGTAGTGGAGAAGATTCCCGAAAAATAAAAGTTGCCAGAGCAAGAGGGGGGACAAGGAAAAAGTAGTGAACTCATTGATTCAAGCATTTATGTTGATCCTAAACTTATCAAAGAATGACAGCAATTTGACTCCATTATTAGTAATACTGAGAGCCTTTGAGGTAACAATCGGTCAGAAATCAGTAACCAATACAGTTATGACTGAAGGAACTAGCGGCCCACCCATAACTCACAAGGATGTAGAAATAATCCCTGAAAACCCCTCCGATGAAATTGTTTTACATGTAGAAGAAATACCACCCTTGGATGTCTTCTACAGCCCTAAGCATAGGGCTGTAATCAAAAGACAATGGAAAAAGAGGAAAGTTAATCAATCTCCTCTTTTGACTTTACAAATGGAGATAACAAACGTGGTATGGAGAGAAGAAGTCAATGCTTCTGAAGATCTCACTAAACTTTCTCAGTATGCTAGAGCATACAGAGTTACTACAATGGACAAAGCAATGGAGGTCAGTAACTTACTCAAAGAAAAAGACCAAGCAATTGTTTTGCTGAAAACACAGGTATAAGAGAAACAACAAAAAATAGAGTAGTTGGAACAGCAGTTAGTAGCCCAGAGGCAGTCAAATGACCAATTGAAGGAGAAATTGCTCAAAGAAAAACAAAGGATTGATCATCATGCAATTTAGAAGCAACAGGAATTATCCCAAGCATTGAGCAAGTTGAAATCATTAAATGAATAGTTGAGCAAATCAAAGGAAGAACAGATCGCCCAACTATCACTCAAAATAGAAAGATTCAAAGAATATCCCCAAGTGGGAGAATTCAGATCGGAGGTGTTGGGCCATTAATATGTCATTATTATTATCACTTTTGAATTCCTATTCCACCCATTTCTACTCTTCTTTATCATGTCATTTATCATGGTTTATCATATAATTCCATCTTATAATGATTTATGCTCTTATGGAAAAATATTATTTAATCTCCTTTGTTTTTAATAAATTGATGATTATGCATGATTTTATCAATGATGGTTTATTAATAAATTGGTTGTAGCATTACTCACCATTTTTAGCCTCCAAGATATTTTCCAGATTGAAGATTTGATCATTAAATGTGCCAACTCAGAAATTAGTTGGAATAAGAAGTGACAATTTTGTATTGAATGTTTTGGGCAAATGGAGAAGAATCTGGAAAATCTGAAACATGGGTTTTGTCCAGAACAGACCAAATTAGTTTTTCTATAAGTAGTTTTCCCAAATTCAGCCCGTACTAAGAGAAACGGAAGGTTCTCTGAAGACATTTTTCTCAAATTCGCTGTGTGGCCGTTTTCCAAATTATCCCAGTTGCAATTCCAAATTCGACCTGTTCTTATTGAATGATTGGTGGAGAGATATTCCAGATATGATCTTGCTTATCAATTTGTTGAGAACAATCCAATTTTGTAATGAGAATCATATTGTAATCAT
This sequence comes from Pinus tabuliformis, assembly GCA_031772625.1. NCBI lineage: Eukaryota > Viridiplantae > Streptophyta > Pinopsida > Pinales > Pinaceae > Pinus > Pinus tabuliformis. Next base: position 117,102,866 of record CM062806.1, read on the forward strand.
CTCTGTTGTAACTGCTCTCTGCTCTCTCTCTCTATTTAAATGAAAACAAAGATCAGAGAAGGGGATTCAAAATTCAGGATTGATTATTCATGATGGAATAGATTATGAGAGATTAAGTCAGGGATTATTAGAGATAGGATAGGATAGGATAGGAGGAAATGGGGATTGTTGCATTAGCATTGTAATTCTCAAGGCTTTTTCTATTGTAATGATTTCACAGTTTGAAGATTAATAAGTAAAAGGGTTGATGTTCATTCGCCTTATCTGAAGTAGCCCAGCAGCATCCACTGGCAGCTAAGGGCCTAGCCTCTGGTGGATTAAGCTACTGCTCTATATTACATCTTTATAGTTCCAGTCATGTGATGGTTTGATTTAATTCTTATTTCCTTGAATCGCTTTGCTTTATAGTTTCATGTTTTTACAGCGTGTTGTTCTAATATTTTATGAAATTGTTTTATTTCATAAGCTGTGATTGAATCACGTGGTCGTTCCTTTCCATCATAACAGAGATTATTATCCCTTTCAACTTATATTTTTATGCTATTCATTTCAAATATAAAGCTACGCTGTTCATATTCAGACTTCGATGTTCACTACATATTGCGGTTCATTTCTATTGAAATAGCTTTGTTGTTCATTCCTACTAAATAAGCTTTGTTGTTCATTTCTTTCTTGCAAGTATTTGGTTTTGCTTTTAAGTATTATTGCAGTGAGCATGTTTATTCCATTTCTATTAGCAGAATTATTGATTTATCATTACCACTTAATTGCTTTAGTGTGGATTGAAAGATCAACAACTGTAAAGAACATTGACTGTAGCTGTCTAAGTTCTCAGATTGGAGATCTTGCCTATGATTGATTTTCATTTGCATCAGTTTACAGGGGAGAGAGTTATCATTACTGAGTCCTCGACTGATGGTTGTTTGAGTGAATGATTTATTTCAGAACATTTCAGTTTCTTGCTGTTCCGATTAGATTTTGTTTCCAGCATTCATTTACTTTTGCATTTAAAGTACTATAGTGCAAAACATTACTCTTGAGTAAATAGCTGCCTCAGACTGAGTACACTCTTGAAATAAAAAATCGTCCCTGGGTTGACAATTAATATGAAGATAATTAGGAGTTAAAAAGACACCTTTTATCACTCAACAAGAGGCTCTCCAAATTACCAAAGCATTGTCTAATCAGTTGAGCCTATTATGTCATAATATCTCACTCGTTCTTCCTCTGTGAAAAATTTCATCATCCATGGTTGATAAATCAGTTGATGCAAGACTAACATTGGAAAAAGTAGATGAAAGATTAACAAATTTTCTCTCTTGGCAAGAAACTGAAGAAGGAAAGGCTGCTAATCTACCACAAATTCTGGAATCGCATAAAGAAATCCTATTCACTAAATGGTAATCTCAATTAATGAAAGCAGAAAGGGTGACATCAAGATGCAGATCAACAACAAGCAATTTGGTTGAATTGATTAATGATACCCTTTATTTGTCAAATTTAATTACAGAGTGTTCTCTAGGGAAACTTCCATCAGTGAAAGCATTAGAACAGACATGGAAATAGGAGTTGGAGCAGAGGGAAAGATTGATCGCAGGTATTCAAACTTTGACATGGGAAACCTTTTGGTTTTTTCTTGTTAAACCACATAGTCAGTGGACAACGATGAAATGCCTCACTGATGAAATCAGCCATATGATTCTTGAAATTACTCATGCCATTTACACTGCTCAATTACACTCAAACATGAGTCATCTGCCAGAACTTCAATTGATGCTAGCCATTTGTTACCTCAAGTCACAAGATAGTCAACTAATACAATGAACCATTCTGACCGACTGCAGCATGCGTATTTCGAGAAGATTTTCACATTTTTTGTTATTTGATTATACTAGTGCATAGCACATTTATTTCATAGTTTGTTAGTTTAATAGTATTTATAGAACCTTTCATGTTTTTAGAAAGGGTCCTCAAATTTTTGTATTAAGACTTGCATCAAAAGTTGCAGAAGGAATATAATATATACCGAACAGGGTGCAAAGGAGGTATCTTATGCACCAACAATCTTCAATCTATATTTTTCAGAGAGATGTTTGATGAAGGCTTCTTTGATGGCTGGGAGGTGGTAGAGTCTAAGTTGATGTCCATTTACAATAAAAGAAACATGTGAATCATCGATTTTGACCAATCTAATAGTCCCATTATCAAATACCTCATCAACCTCATATGGTCGCAACCATCGCTAGCGAAGATTTCCTTTAAAATCCTTAAAATGGGAATCATACAGTAATGCCCAATCCCCTTTATGAAACACCTTATTTTTAATAAATTTATCATGCCATTTTTCTCTCTACTGTTGTATGGCAACAGTCCTCTAGACAACCATTAAACAAATTTCATCAAGATCATTTAGCTATTCTAGCCAGTGTTTCTGGGCTTTTGAGAGGTCCAATCCTACTTCCAGAGCTATTACGAGCGTATTCATTCCAAATTCCACCGGGAACAATGGGGATTTGCCATAGACAAGTTCAAATGGCGAAAATAATGTTATGTTCTGCCATGTTGTTTTGTATGCCCAAATAGCTTCAGGAAGTCTTTCAGCCCAATCCTTGCAATGATTTGCCACGGTCTTGATGAGAATGTTTTCCAATACTTTTCTTGTGCTCTCCACTTGACCATTTGCCTGAGGATGATACAGGGTTTTTATCCTATGCTTGATCCCATATTTTTCCATAAGCTTTTCTATCACGTGTGACGTGAACTATGGTCCTCAATATGAAACTATCTCTCTAGGAGCACCATATATAGAAAAAAATTCTTCAAACAAAAAGTCTGAGACAACCTGCTCTGTTGCTTTCGCTACAGCCTTAGCTTCTACCCACTTCGTTACATAATCTATGTAGACTAAAATGTGGACTTTCTGATGTGAAGGTGGGTTAAATGGACCTACAAAATCAATAGTCCATCTTTCGTAAGGCTCAAGAACTACTTGTGGCTGTAATGGAATTTCATCTGAGTGACCAGGCTGACCCATCCATTGGCAGCTATCACATCTTTGAACATAGTTACGTGCATCTTTGAAGATAGAGGGCCACTAATGTCCCATCTGTAACACCTTGTGGCCAGTTCGTTTATCCACAAAATACCCCCCACAAGGGCCATAATGAGCAACTCTCAAGATCTTATAGATGTCACTTTCTGCTACACAATGACGGATCTACTAATCACCCCTTGTATAAAAGAGGTATCCCGCTATCCATGAGTAACAGGCACTATGATGAATTATCCTTCGATGTTCCCTGTATGACAAATGTTGTGGTACTTTTCCTATAGACAAATAGTTAGCAATGTCTACATACCAAGGGGTATTAGTAGAAATTGCAAACAAATGTTCATCTGGAAAGCTATCTTCTACAGGTTCTCCTTCATTATCAGCATTTAATCTAGATAGAAAATCAACAACTACATTATCTTTTCCTAGTTTATCTATAATGGTGATATCAAATTCTTGAAGTAATAGCAACCACCTTGTTATACGCCCAGGAGTTATAGGTTTATTCATCAAATACCTGATTTCTACGTGATCAGTGTGTACAAAAGTAGGATACCCAATAATGCAATGTCAAAATTTATTAATAGCATAGATAACAGCCAAGAAATCCTTTTCTGTTACCATATAGTTTAGCTCAACAGATGTTAGATTCTTGCTGACATAATAGACTGCATATGACTTCTCATCTTCTTGGTGTCCCAACACTTCCCCTACAGTTGTTTGAGAGGCATATGTATGGATATGAAACAGAAGTTCCCAGTTAAGACCATGCAAGGTCGAAGCTCACTAGATCATTTCTTTTATTTTCTCAAAAGCTACTCCACAAATATCTATCCATAAAAATTTTGCATCCTTAGTTAACAGCTGAAAAAGTGGGAATGCTATCTTGGAAATTTTTTCTATAAAATTCCTATAGTAATGAGTGCAACCAATGAAACTACATACATGATTCAGTGTCTTGGGTACACAAAAATGCATAATTACCTTTACCTTAGCAGGATCAACTTCTATTCCAACAGCTAAAAGCAAATGTCCCAACACTACTCCCTCTTCTCTCATCATATGACATTTTGTTGTACTCAGAGAAACATGCATTTGTTTACACCTTTTAAGAACTTTCTCCAAGTTTTCCAATCCTTCTTAAAATGACCCTTCATATGGTGTGAAGTCATCCATATAGATTTCAACACTATCATCGAGTAAATCATAAAAAATCCCCAGTATTTCCCTCTAAAAGGTAGCAGGCGCATTACAAAAACCAAATGGAAGGACTCGGTAAGCGAATGTTCCCCAAGGGAATGTAAAGGTGGTTTTTCCCTGATCCTTAGGAGCTATTCGGATTTGGTTATACCTGCAAAACTCGTCCAGGAAAGAGAAAAACTTCTTCCTGGCCAGGGTATCAAGGACTTGGTCGATAAATGGTAGAGGGAAATGATCTTTCAAGGTTTCTTTATTCAGCTCCCTATAGTCTACACAAATCTACCATTTACCATTCTTTGTAGGAACAATTACCAACAGGGATACCCATTGAATATCTGAGATTGGGTAAACAAATCATGCATCCAATAACTTGTGAAGCTCGTCTTTGACAATGTTTTTCAAGGCAGGGTTCATCCTTCTTTGAGGCCATCTCATGGGTCAACAATCTTCTTTAATATAAATATGATGAGTAGATAAATCAGCAGGGATACCTTTCATATCGGTATAATCCCAGGCGAAAGCTTCTTTTTGTTCCCGAAGGATCTTCAGGAGCTCTTCAGTCTGGGCTGGTGAAAGATTCGGGTTGATATTCAGTGTCTTCCCTAGCTCAATCTCCATCGGTATGCTGTCAGATAATTCTATTATAGGAATATCTTCATTTTTTATTCTAATCTGATAGTTTCCTATGTTTCGTAGCTCATGATAGATTCCAAAAACTATCGAGTTGGATCTGAAACAGGATGAGCATTGCTAATAAAAGTGCTAATAGTATTGAGGCCAAAAATGAACTGACTAAGGATTCATATTATAATATTTAAAAGGATCCTGAGACATACCTAGATTTAATCCTGATGATCATGGCTGCCATGGTTTCTTAGACCCCATAAAGCATAGCTGATCTGGTTCTTCATTCGTCCCTTGAAATACTACCTTTAGTGCTGGAAGAGATGGACATGCATTGGTGGAGTGACTATGTTCACAAATAGTAGATGTCTCTATAGTGTCTAGTGGACACTCCTTTAGTTCATGTTTCTTTCTGCACCGAGGACAAAAAATAGCCATGGTTCTTTCTAGCTCCATCTGCTTCCATTTTTCTTGCAATGTATCCATTTGGGAAGATAATGTGCTTAGGATATCAGTTTTCAAATTATCCAGCAAGTTCGTAATTTTTTCTTTTTTGATTCCCCGCTTGATGCTTTGAAGGTCCGGACTCCCTGTTTATTCCTTGCAGCTCCCCTTGAACATTGAATACAGAGCTCACAGATGGTGTCAAAATCTTCTTTAGATATATCCCCTTTACTTACTATGTTTAACAACTCCAAAGATTCTTCCCTCAAGGTCTGGAGAAAAATAATTTTCAGGATATCCTTATCCAAGTCACTGTGGTTGGACCTCTAGAGAGTGTACTTAAAACGCTCCTCAAAATCCTCCATATTTTTGTCCTCTTTCTACATGAATTTAAATATTTCTTCCTTAATGTCTCAAGATTTACAATAATCCTGATATTTTTCCAGGAAGGCCTTCTTCATGTCATCCCAGGTAGAGATGGATTTTCCTCCTAGACCCATAAACCATCACAACATTGTCCCTTTTAATGTAGCAGGAAAAATTTTCAGCTTTTCAGCATCATTGGCATAGTCATATCCTCTGCAAACAATATAAAATTCGAATAGGAAGGTGTCTGGATCTTCCATGGAAAGCCCATGGAATTTTGGCAGTGCAGTCAGTGGAATAGGCTTCATTGGTGCATCACCCATGATATCCCCAATTGGGAATTCTATTGAAGATGTTGTGGGTGCCATAAATACCTTCCAATACTTGTGTTATCACTCAGGTTGTTCCCTTTGACTCCTAAGGGAATACAGCCGAGGTAACCACAAACCAATCTTTGGATTGCAGGCCCTAGCCTACCTGCAATCAGAGAGGGCTCTCTCTTTAAAATTTAGCTTTGTTTTGGGGTGATTTTAGGCTAGTTATGATGTACATGGGTTTTGTTTGAGTTTGGTGGGATGGATGGATGATGTTTCAGACAGAGTTGGCATGTAAAGTGTGAGAAGTTCAGACCATTGGGCATGGAGTCAAGGATTAAGGGCTGCTGGGTGTGTCTTCTTTGGCAAAGAGGGACTACAGAGCATGATAGCTAAACAAGGAACAATTTCAAGCTGGAATAAGGGTGAAATGGAGGTCAGGGAATGAAAGGCAACTAAGTAGCTCTCATTATGCTAACAGAGGGAAGGTGAGTGAACATTATATAGGAGCAATCAAGGATTCTTACATAACATTCATATATGAAGGAACTAGAGCATATATGAGTAATAAAGTATTCATATTCATAACTAATTCAGCAGAAAACATAGAGAAATAATAGGAATTGAGCACAAAACACAGTTAAGCAACATCTGAGCTATTCTTTCTTCCTGCAACTTAGATCGTGACACATAGATGATATTACAAACATAGAGACTGAAAACAGGGGAGAAAGACTTATTGATCCATGTAGAAGCACTAGAATTCTGTAATCTACTCTTCAGCCATCAAACCCACACCAGACAGTTCATAGGCAATGCATTCCAGCAATCTTTGTTCATAAAAGTTCTCAAAATATACAGCGCGAGTCTAGAAAGAGTTTATCAACCAAACCAACCAACCCTTATTACATAGCTCAGGGTGGTATATATAAGCAAAATATCTACAAAACAGATCTCAGGGAAGATCTGAGGAAATAACTCTGTTTAACCTAACTTCTACTGAAATAAATGCAAAAAATGTCTATTTGAGCTCCGCGCTAGCCGTTTTTCCATAACTGTGCCTTGGGTTTTGAAGCGCTGCTCTCATGTGTCTTTACTGCTCATTAATCTGTTCTAGTGAGCTTTAAATAGCTTTTACTGTTTCTTTGACTTGGATAGAGGCCCTTTATTGCTTATCTGCCTCGGCTTTAAGTCTTTCACTGCAAATCTCTAACTAATACACTTTGCCGCTACTCTGATACTCTTTAATACTGAATCGGGGCCTTTTCTCCACTGCTGATACACTTTTCGCTGCAAAATCACCCTTGCCTGCCACTTTATGGCAAGATTTGATTGCTGTTGTGCTTTTGCGGGCTTTTGGAGGAGTTTCGGCATTGGCCGATCAAATATCAACAAAAATGAAGAAATACTAAAAAATGGCGGAAGATCTGCAAAAAATAACTGTGCTGGGGCTGAGCTCACTGTCCGGAGCTAACTTGGGCCGAGGCGATCAAAAATGGGTAAAGAATGACTTGCTTCCCTTGAACTGGAAGCACGCACAAGCGCTGAATAGAAATCATGAAGAAATAGCCTTTTTTCCTTATAAATGGCAAAAAACACTTAAAGCAGGAGATTTGATGAAAATAGAGGGCGGAAGCGACACTGTAGCAAAGAACATATCAGGGTCGTTGGATCTAATGAGGGCAGATCCAACGGCTACGATCAAATCGCAATATCGCTATCGGCGGGGGACATGGGGACGGGGACTTATATATGCATATGGCTTGCGACATAGCGATCGCCGATATCGCATCGGCGATTGCATATCGAGCGTGGAGAGGAGCGATGGCTATATAATAGCGAAAAACAATAAGCGATATGGGAGCGGTGCAATAGAGGGGAGGATGCGATATCGCTTCGGATGCGATAGCGATATCGCATCGGAGGAAGGGATCGAAGGAACGAACTGGGGCATGAATGGGGGAACATAAATGTTGTGATTGCCGACTTGCGAAATCGCACCGGCGGGTTTCCCATAGGGGAGCATATATAAGGGGCTGAATACTGTGACTGCCGACTTCCGACTTCTGACCGCGATATTGCATCGAAGGGGCAGGATGGATCGGAGGAAGGCTTTTATTGATCGGAGAAGGGAAATATGAGATTGGAAGGGGTCCGAATGCATAGGAAGATGGTTAAGTAGGCAAAAGTAAGAGTTCTTACTAAGTTTGAAGTAAACTTAGTAATTCTCAAGTATTATTTATGGTTATATTTCAACCAAGGGGGGGATATGTATATAAAGGGGATTTTTAACATATTTTTAATATGGGGAGGGGAAATAAGGAGGGACTTACATAATAGAGTTAGGAATTAATATGAATTTTGATCAGAAAGTGCTAAGCATGGAAATCTTAGGCTACAAAGGGGAAATTGGACTTACAGAAGAAATATGAGCACCCCTAAGTAAAGCAGATCTTTACTTAGGCAAATGTTTATGGAATATGATGATTTTTAAAGATATCAAGCAGATCTTAACATCTTTAGGGGAAATTAGTGAATGATTTGGGGAAAAAGGAAGGGGGAAGAATGGGGAATGTTAGTCATGCCTCACTTGAGCTGCTCCAAGGGAAAACTGCTTTATACTTGTGATCTGAAGTAAGTAAACATTTTGAAATACAAAAACACTTATTCATCATTCTGCTACCTCAAAACTACCTACCCAACCTACTTACCTAACATTTTCTCTTGTTTTCGTTTGGGTGCACTTGAACTAGCAAACCCAGCTTTTCATTTTTTCTTTTGGCTATCCTCCTATCTAAATCTACCCTTATATCTTCCTGGGGCTCAGATTAAGCAGTTGAGCACCCTTGATTCTCTACCTATCTAACAATCTGCCAATATTAAACTGTTTGGACAGATCTTTATTCTCTATCTCTAAAACAAGCAATTTAAACCTAGGGAAGCCAAGATTAAGTTGTTTGGCCTTCCCTTAACTGTGAAATTCTTCAAAAATGGAATATTTCTTCAAAAATGGAATATAGTAGTGGCATTTGAGCTTGCACACTTTCCTGGCCTCTTTTTTGGGGTTCATTTCATTTATTTTTCTCTTTGGCCAATTCATTCTTTTTGCCCTTTGATTATTCTTTTAGGGCATACCCTCTTTACATTTTTTAAATTTTCTGAGTTTTCTAGGAAATATGGAACCTTTGCAGCATGGAAAGAATGACATATTTGGCATGTAAACAGTCAATCATGAAATATGAAACCTATTGTAATAGGAGGCTAACAGTGGCTCCACTTGGGGATGGCTTTTCCAGATGAAAAGCCAAGAACAATAGGTCAGAATGCCTTGGTCTTCAACTTGTTAACACCCAGGTTGTTCCCTTTGACTCCCAAGGGAATACGGCCGGGGTAACCACTAACCAAGCTTTGGATCACAGGTTCTAGCCAGCCTGTAATCAGAGAGGGCTCTCTCTTTGACTGTTTAACTTTGTTCTTAAGAATCTTAGGCTAGATATGAGGTGAAGGTTTGGTTGAATGATGTCTTTCAGTACCTAAAATGAGATCTTCAGACAGTTTTAGTCCATTGGGCAATGGAGTCTATGGCTGTAGGTTGTTTGAGGTGTTGAGTGGGATTGTCTAAACTGCAGGGCCATTTAAATATTCCATGGAACAAACTTAAAATTGTGGTGATGAAATATGATTAGCCAGTGGAAGGCAATTAAGAGTTTTCCACTAAACTAGTGGTGTGAGAATGAGATATATTGCACAGGAGCAGGCTTGAATTCCTGAACAATGATCCCTATGAAAATTATAGTCTGAAGGTGCATCAATTAAGAATTACACTATCATAACTATAATTGAGGAAAACATCCATAACAGCATAGATTGAGTTCAGGGTATTCCATGAATAAAACCTGAAACTATTCTTTTTCTTTGCTATCAAACTGCAGAACATAGAACATGAATGGGTTATGAAGGAATGAAAAACATAATGAAAAGGTTAAAGAAAACTTATTGTGTCATGAAATAAGCAGGGATCCTGTAACATTCGGCAAACACACCATAACGCATCAAACAACCCAAAACTTTCAAAATTCCATCAGCTCTTTGTATTAAACTCTGAACATTTACAACATAGGATGTCTTCAAGAGAAAATCAACAACCCCTGCAAGCTTATGCGAGGGGGAATATATACAATCGGTTGTACAAAAATATTTGAACCGCTGAGTCACTTGATAAATAAATACGTTCACCAACTTTACAGAATAGCAGATAAGGAAGTTATTGCTGCTGTAAATACAAAATGAATACTCTTTAATTCTGTCAGAAGTCTTTTTGACCTTTGGAGGCCACTGAGTCGGTTGAGCGTTCTGTATTAATGCTGAATGATGTGTCTTTATGGCTTTCTAATACTGTAGCTTTCTCGGCCCTGTCATCTATAACTGTCAGTGTTGCTTTAGTGGCCGAATTGGTTTGCTGAGTTGGCTCAGTCCATTCTTCTCTAGACATACTGAATGCATCAAATTTTCCTGGACATGATGACTTATGTTTTTTGATGAAAAAACTTGATGAAAGGCTCTTGTTTACAGTATCAACTGTATCATTCTGGTCCACCATTCCTGTGTGGGCAATTGATGTCTCAAAATTGCATCTAAGGTCTCATCTGCCTCTGTATATTTGTAGAAGTTTGGAGGCACTTCAAACAAATGTTTGATCTCATTCATAATGAAAAATAAGTTCTCTACTCTGTCATAGAGACTTTGCCCATATGCTGGCCCTGTTTCTTCTTAGGTACTTGGTCTTACAGTGATCTGATTGGTGGCAAATGTATTGACCCTTTTTGCATAGTTCTCATGTGATAGTAGCCTCCCTACGCTGTTCAGTAAGCCAGGAAGGCCTCTGCTTTGTAATGTTGCAAACTTATCCATGAATTTGTTTACTTCTGTTTGCATGTCCTGGCTTCTTCTATCCAATGTTTGTACCAGGCTTCTCAATGTAAGGACCCTCTTTATCAGCAGGATGGTTTCAGTTCTATTGGGAATTCCTATTGCTGCCAGCTGAGGACCTGTACGGTTATTGAGAACGTAGATCATTTTGTTGGCTATCTCAGGCATATTGCCTAGAGATGCCCTTGCTCTTTGGATTTCCTTGTGTGCTTTGCCTATGAGCTCCATTTGCTCATGAATAGTCTCTATATACTGCCATTGATCCGTTATTGATTGGCCAATGTTGGCCCATAAAATTGTCTTGACCTCAGCCACCACTTTGTCAAGGGTGAGCTCTTTCTCTAGCTCCTTTATCTTCTCCTTGAGAGCCTTCACTTCTCTTCCTTTTTCAGCTATACTTTGCTTAGATTTGTCATATTTTTCATTCAGCTTAGCTAAATTCTCCCTGGCTTCATTTAGCTCTACCATTTGGGCTTCTAAGGCCTGGATCTCATTCTTTAATTTTTGCATGTCGAGGCTTGGAGCCTGCTCTGATGTTGGTGTTGGTGCTGATGTAGATGGCGTTGTTTGAGCTGTCTGCTCTGTAGGAGGAGCAATAGTTTGAGGGGGTTCCTCAAGGTTGATTATTTGTGGAGGGGGCTAAGATGTTTGGCCTCCTTCCTTCTATTGTAGGGCTGCCTGCAATGCAGTCTGTGTCTCTCCCAATTTCTCTTCTGTCTGGATCAGTTGCTTGTATAATGATATCAGCATGGCTGCTGCATCTTGGTCATGTCTTAGCTGGGCAACCTCTTCTGTTTGAGGGTGAAGAGTTGCTGGGATCTTAATCATTTTTCTTAACGCTGCCATATCTGCATCTCTTATTTTCAACAGCGCTTGTATAGCTTTGGTGTCCTTGGGATCATGCCCAAGCTCTATAATGATATCCTCCAATGCTTTGATCCAGTTGTCTTTTGCCTGAGAGGATGCTTTCTCCAACTCAATTTGGGAAGCTGTATTGTTTAGGCTATTTTCCAACCTATGTGCCAAGAAAGTTTTATCTGCAAGTGTTGAATACACCATCTCACCTGTTTGCTTGTGAAGTTCTATTTGATCCATAGGGTGGATGTCTTTTGCAAGGACCTCAAGGTTGGTCCTTATATAGTCTGCAGCTGACTGTGGCTGCAACATGGTTGGCATGAAATGACTCATGGTCATTTTCCCCTCTGCTATGTCATAAGCTGACATAAGCCTCTGCTGGTTTGTAGGGGCCATTTTGAGCAAGTGGTTGTAGAGCTGGATCCTAAGTGGCTCATTCCTCTTTTTGATATCAATAAATTGTTGTTTGATGCCTGTTTTAGCTCTCCTTTGCTGGCTTGAGGAGCTGACTTCTCCTCCAATTGTTCTTTCTTGTTCCTGCTGAAAGGAACTTGCAGATGCCTCCATACTTGGTGGGCCCATGCCCAAAGATTGTCCCATAGGCATTTCTTCTTCTGAAAGGGGATTTAGTCTCTGTCTTTTCTCCCCTTGAGTTGTGGATGTGGTGAGGGGAGTCTCCTGCTCTCTATCCCTCTTCCAGTTTCTTTCTTCATTTTGTGGAGTTTGGAGGACCGAGGCCTCCACTGTCGTTTCCTGCCTAGGAGGCATAGTTTCTTGAGCCTGTTGCCTAGTGGATATTGGGGCCTCAGCTGTTTGTTCTTGCTGCACTGGCTGCTCTTGTTTTTGCTGTTTCTCTTGTTGTTGTTCTTTCTGCTGTACTTCTGCATGAGGTGGCTTTTCTTGCTCCATCTGCTTCTCTTTACCTTTGCTGGGAGCCTGATAAGTAGCTTTGGCTGCTTGCTGATGTGCTGTAGAAGATGAGGCAGCTGCTCCAAGTTGCCTTTGATAGGAAGAGGAAACCTGTCCACAAGTTTCCAAGTCAGCCTCTTTCTCAATATTCTTTGCCTCTCTTTGTAGCATTTTCTCTCTAGTAATTGCCTCTTCTAGAGTGCCCTCTTTCCAACTTAATAAATTGGCATATTTCTCAATATGAGGCAAACTGATGTGGTCATAGCTACCCAATCTATATTTTACCCTCCTGAGAGAAATGAAATGGTTAGGGTCATAAGGTACCCAACGGAAACTAGTTTGCAACTGGAGGGCCTGTAGCATGCCATCTACTTCCTTCCATCCTTCCTCCCTTATGTTGTAAAGAAAAGGGCCTAGCTGGTTCCTGACTTTAAGTTGCACTTTCTTGTTTTTACTATGGAAATGGACCTGGTCTGCATTTCCAAACTGTCTGAAATACTCCAAGGCAAATAGTCTCATAGGGACATATCTTGGCAGCCTATAAGGGTTCAACTCACAGCCATATATTCTGATTACTGTATGGTGTTGGTAAAAGTACCAATCACCAATGCTGTAGGTCTTCGAGAGATGGAGTATTCTTTGCATCTCATAAGTTAATCTTGGAGGAGGGACACCAAATAACAAGGTCATAGCTGGATGAATGAAGAGGTCTATGAATTCATAGTATGTGTATGGTGAACAGGAGGTGTGATGAAAAACTGAAGTCCAAAATACTACAGACCTTGGATTTCCCTGGGCATCAGGTTTCTTGAGAGGAATAGGGAAACTGTCAGATTGATAAAATAAGAACAAATGATAGATGTATGAGGTGTATCTAAACACCTTCTCCCTCTCTAGATTCATCAGTTGATCATGAATCTTATGGGCAATGTATTCAGCATAGTCATAGTGCGCAGCACGAGGCTTTCCAGGAGAAAATATGGACAGCATGGCCATAATGGTGTCATCAACATCCTCAATTCCCTTGTACCCCAGGACATAGCTGATCAAATCCACCAGCATTTTGCCCAAGTCATTGAGATATGGATTTGCAATAGGAGGCGTTTTCATAGCTTCAGAGCTTGGCTGAACAAATAACTGATTAATCTTGATGACCTGGGCACTGGACAACTTGCCCCCCTTCTTTAATAAGTCCATCATGGAGAGAGGAGTCAATGGTCTTGCAGAATGAAAGTTCAGCATTTGATTTATGGCCTCAGGGGTGATATGGAACAAGACTGCGCCTGAGGTACTGAGGACAGCTCTTTGACATGGATCATAGTTCTCACAGCATCTATGGATCAAGTCTGGAAGGACATTGACTTGAGGGAGGTTGTAAATGGGCAAATTGGAGTCCCAAATCCCTAAAATATCAGCTCCACTGAGGTGTTGAGCCTTTAACTCATTTAGCATATGAATGTTAAATTTGGAATTCATTGAGAATGTCTCTATCATCTGATAATCTTTATCACCCAGGGCCTTCCATTCTAACTCTCTCTGTGGGGCATTCAGAGGTGGGACATTTAATGCTACTGGTGTTTCCATGGCTAATTAGGACTCTGATTTGTACTTGAACTAGTGTTACTGGACAGAGCAACACAGAGGGGTATTTTGCAAGAGTGAGGCAATTTGCAAGGAAAAAACTGGGTAAATTGTAGTGAAAACAATTGAAATATTGTAAAGAGTATTGATAGAGCAAATGCCAGGACTAGTAAAACTGTCTTCACGGTGAATTAGTGCAGCACGGGTCTTAAGTTCACGAATGCGCGAATTGACTGTGAATTTAGGAAAACTTGGCTAAATGCGGATTCTGCAGATGAATTTGGACCCAAAAACTAAAAATAAACACTGGTCACCGGCGATTTGCTGGTAGTTACAGTGCTTTTTACTCTCTTTGTCAATGTTTTTGGGTGAATTTGTAGAAAAAACTAGGCACGGAAGAGAACTTGGATAAATACCTGGTGAGTTTTGGGCAATGGTAGCAAGAGCTGACAGACTGAAAGCGCCCAGGGTCCTTTGGTTTGATTTTTGCAGGTTGGCGGATAATGGTTGTAATTCGCATGCAGAGCAGAGAAGTTTTTGTTTTAGCAAAAGTGACAAAAGACGCGTTTTTGGCGAAAATATGGACTTTTTGGGTCATTGGCGCTTTTTTGGATGATGTCAGCATGATGTCATCAGGTGGGGTCAGGGTCAACATGACGTCATCGGGTGACGTGGCGGCCTGTGAGTGGTCCACGGGGACTGGTGAGGTGGCGGACAGGTCGGAGCAGTGGCGGGCCGGGCGCTGATGCGGCGCTGAGTGGCATGACGTGGGCACGTGGTAGCGGTGACGAGGACGTGACGTGATAAGCGGTAAACAACAAGCGGTAAGTGGTTTTCTCGGACCGCTCTGGATACGGTCGCGGTATTGTCAGAGGGTGGCCCGAGCAAATTTGGGAGCGACGTGTGGCAAAGGCCTGACGTCACCCTCTGACAATTTCTCGGGAGGTAACGTTCGGTCATCAGGGCCGACCCGATATGGATATGGACCGTCGGATGGGAAAGCCCAGATTCGACGGTCGACGGGTCAATAAGATGGCAGGACAATACAACAGCGGGTGGGGCAATAAAATAATATTATTTGTGAAATATGCGCCCGGCGGAACATTAGAAAAGTGGGTTTTTAACTGTGTTACGGGTAAAATGGATTATGCACAGGTTTATTTACAAAACCGAGTTTAGGCTATTAATCCAAGAAGATCTTGGATTAATCCCAGGATTAATTTATCGGCGCACTTTGGGTCGCGCTCTAATGTTTAGCGCTTAAACCATTTAAAACCAATCATAGAGCTATAATGCTCGGGGAAGGGGATACATAGATATTTTGGGGTTTTTATATAGGATTAACCTAATAATAGGGGAGATGGAGTATAGGGAGTTAAATAATAGGAAATTAGGAGTTAATATGAGTAGAAGAGGTGGATGAGGAGGGAAAACACTAAGTTTTATATGGAATCAACTTAGTTTAGGAAGTAGATCAAAATGAAAAGAATTTTACACAAGAAATGTGGCTTTTAAAGAAACAAGAACCAACATAAGACCATTGACTTTCTTCCATGAACATAGCTGGTATAGGGATGTTAGTGATGAGTGTGATGGGGGATAATCTGGAAGTTAGACATGCTTCATTGAGTTGCTGCAAAAACTGCTGAATAAGAGACCTGCACTGGCACCATGTTTTTCCTTTGGTTAAGCCAATGAACAGTCATAAATCATGCTTCTGCGACCCCATCTACCTACCCACTCTATTGCCTAGCATTTTTTGTTACTCCAAGGAGGGTGCACTTAGACTTGCAGACCCTCATGTGCCTTTTCTTTTCCTTTGGCTTTTTCTTTTGATTTTCTATCTAAGGCTAGCCTTATTGCTTCCAAGGCCCCAGATTAAGCAGTTGGGAACCTTAATTCTCTACCTAACTACTGGTATGCCAAGATTAAACAGTTTGGACAGACTTCTTTCTCTATTCTACAACAAGAAATTAAAACATGGCATGATCCAGATTAGGCTGTTGGACCATCCATCCAAAATTCAGTCAACATCAAGCTATGTACACATATTGCCTTCTCTTGAAAATATGGGATCTTTGCATCGCCAAAGTAGAGCATATTTGGAACTTTCTTTGCCAATCATGAAATATGAAACCTATTGGTATAGGTAGCTAACAGTGGCTCCACATGGGGATGGTTTTTCCATTTGAAAGACCAAGAACAGCAGGTCAGAATGCCTTGGCCCTTGACTTCTTTTACCAAAACTTGGAGTATTCCTCTTTGAAATCTCAAAATTGTGCTCTTCCCATCTTGGTAGATCTCTGAACTTATTTGCCTTTTGCTGATAACTTACAAAACTTGGGAAGCTGCATTTTCTACATGTTAACAGAAAGTAGTATATACACCTGAGTATGTACAAGGGAGAATTAAGTTACAGACATGGATAGTAGTCAAAATAGTGCTTTAACATCCTGCCATTCACAGGACCTTCATCCAGATCAGCTTCATCAAGACTTTTAAGAAAGTAAGTATTGTTTCCTTGCACTGCCTGAATAACAAATGGTCCTCTCCAAAGGGAATCAAATTTTCCATGTTTTCCTTTATCTTCCCTTCTTGAATCCCACTTGAGCACTTTGTCACCAATGAAGAAATCTTCAGCCTTAGTCCTTCTATCAAAAGCCTTCTTTAACATTTCTTGTAAAACTTGAACTCTGCTATAAACTTGGTCTCTAGTTTGCTGCAAACATATTATTTGATTGATCCTTCTTTGCATGTCATTGGGCTCAGCTTGACTTTCTTGAAGAAGTTTCATGACAGGGATCCCTAGTGATGAAGGAAATTTGGCTTCTAATCCATAGACTAACTCATATGGGCTGACCCCAATAGATCTCTTGGTTGTTAGTCTATCTGCCCATAAGGCATTGACAAGCTTCTTATGCCAATTCTTCTTATTTTCTTCCAACACCTTCTTTATGATGTTTACAAGGCTTTTATTTGATGATTCAGCTAGGCCATTTCCTTGGGGATAGTATGCAGTAGAATGGCCCAAGGTAATGTGGAATTTGTGGCAGAAGTTCACCATCTTCTTAGATCTGAAAGCAGCAGCATTGTCTGTTATGACCTTGTCAGGACAACCAAACCTAGAAAGAATATTGGTCTCAATGAACTGAATGATAGTGGAATCATTTGCTTGTCTACATGGAACAGCTTCAATCCATTTAGTAAAGTAGTCTGTGGCTGTTAGAATCCATCTATGTTGGCTTGAAGATGAGGGATGAATTTCCCCAATGAAATCCAAGCCCCATTGTTGAAAAGGTCTCTCTGTTGCAATAGGCCTCAAAGGAAGTGGCAGTAACTTTCTCTTTCCCTCAAACACTTGGCATTTATGACATGAAGTAGTAAATTTTTTGACATCAGAGAAAATAGTGGGCCAATAGTAACCAGCCCTCAATATCTTATCCACAGTGGACTTCCAATACAAGTGTCCACCACAATCACCTGCATGAAATTCTCATGACATTGTTAGTCTCATTCTCAATCAAGCAGTTTAACAATATACCCTCATGGTTTTTCCAAAGCAAATTGCCATCCATGACACAAAATCTTGAAGCTTTCATTTTTAGGAATCTACATTTAGTTCTGGACAATCCTGGGGGAGCACACAGGTTTTGTAACACATAACAGATATCAGCATACCAAGGGGATTGTTCAAAGGCTACATTGATCTTTGGAGTCGCCAGCTCCGGTTCATTGTCCAGTTGGTTAATGTCTAAGGCTTGGAAGTTTGCTTCTGTCATTAATTTGGCCAAACCTTGCCCTTTTATCAGTTTTGTAGGTTTTATTTCAATATCAAATTCCAAGATGTTGGCAATCCATTTTCCTCTTCTGCCCTCTAAGTTTTCTTGAGTGAGTATGTCTTTCACAATGGGACTTGGCACATAAGCTATAACATGGGAGTACAGGATGTAAATCCTAAAGTCTTTAATGGCCTTGACCAAAGCATAAGCTTGCTTCTCCATGATCTGATATTTCAGAGGTGCATCTCTAAGAGCTCTACTAAAGAAAGCAATGGGTTTTTCATTTCCTTGGTCATCTTTCTGTAATAAGACAGCAGCAATGGTATGCTGGGAGGCAAAAGAGAAAATGATAAATTCTCTATCAAATTGAGGATTTGTTAAGACTGGAGTTTGGGTAAGGGCCAATTTTATACCTTCAAAGGCTTGATTTGCTTCTACTGTCCATTTCACTTTTGAATCCTTCTTTAGCATGTTATTTAGTAATCTGATCAATTCGGCTAAGTTTGGGATAAACCTCCTTAAGAAGTTAATCTTTCCCAAGAAGGCTTGTAATTCTTTAATGTTTCTTGGGTGGGGCATTTGTAAGATGGCTTGTATCCTGTCTGGGTCAATTCTAATGCCATCCTTTGAAATGATATGACCTAACAGCTTACCTTCTTCCAAACCAAATAGAGACTTCTTGGGATTCAAGGAAATTCCGTATTTCCTACATGTTAAGAATATCTGTCTCAAGTGCTTCAAGTGTTCTTGGTCAGATTTTGAGAAAGGTGTGAGGTCATCTAAATAAATAACAAGGAAGTCATGAATCTCTTTGGCAAAAGCAATATCCATTGCTCTTTGAAATGTAGCCCCTGCATTTTTCAATCCAAAAGGCATTTTTACATATTTGAAAGTTCCCCATGGGGTTGTGAATGCGGTTTTGTCTTGATCATCAGGGTGTACTAGGATCTGATTAAAGCCTGAGAATCCATCAAGTAATGAGATCCTTGAAGCCCCTACCACTCTTTGGAGAATGTGATCCATCTTAGGTAAGGGATAATTATCCTTGAGGGATACTTGGTTTAAATTCCTTAGATCAACACAAAGTCTGATCTCACCAGTTTTCTTTCTTGTGGGCACCAAATTTGAAATCCAGTCTGAAAACCTGATTGGTGCTATGATACCAGCTTTAAACATTTTTTGTACCTCTTTCTCAATTGAAGGGAGAAGCATAGGATTGATCCTTCTCAATTTTTGCTTGAATGGCTTTTGATTAGGCTTGAGAGGGATTGTGTGTTGGATAACAGAGGTGTCATAGGATTTTAAATCCTCATAACTCCATGCAAAGACATCTTGAAACTCTTTGAAGAGGTCAATGTATTTAGGCTTCTGATCAGGAGGTAAGGATGCAGACAATTTTATTATCTTGGGCTTCTCAATAGTTCCAATGTTGCATTCCTCAATGGCAGCATTAAGGGGCTGCATTTTTGGTTTTCTAGGGACATCATTTGAGTCAAAAATGTCCTCCAATGGAGTTAGGCCTGTTGGAAGAAAATTGTCTTTCAATTGTATGACTTCAGCTTCAGCATCAGCTACTTCCTCACAACTGATTTGTTTAATTTCTTGTATGTCGTCTTTGTTAAAAATTGTTGGATGTAGCATTTGGTTAGCTGTCTTGGGTGATATTGCTATTTGGTCCTATTCATTCAGTGTTTGTAACTCACTTGCAGCCTCTGTATCAATGTTTAGTCCTGAAAATTCTTGCTGCAAAGTTAAGAAATTATTTATTTGTGTATCATCCTCAAACACTTGCCAGTCTTTAACATTGTTTGGGACAGAAGGTCTGTGTTTTATCTCGGCTGTAAAACAATGGCTAGGTTCAAAAGGTAGTTTACATGTGCTTGCAAATGTGGCCAAACTATGAGCATGAAGATTATGGGTTCTAGAAATTTTGGTGATTTGAAATTCAGTGAAGGAATTTAGTATTTCAGCAGCAGCAGACCTATAAGATCTCAATCTTTTATCATTGGTGACAAAATTTCCCTTTACTTGTTGGATAATTAGGTCTGAGTCTCCTAGGATTGAAACTTTTGTGGCTTGTAAGGATTTTACTAGTTTGAGGCCTAGTAAAAGAGCTTCATATTCTGCCATATTGTTGGTGCACCTGAAGTTTAGCCTATAGGCTCGGCCCTCTGCATGATTGCTTAGTTCATTATGAATCCACACTCCAGCTCCTGCCCCTAATTTGTTGACTGACCCATCAAATTCAAGGAACCAGAGGGCTTCTCGGACAAGGGAAGAATTGTCAACTAGTATGGGACTTGGCATCAACAACTTGAGATCTTGGCTTCCACTAGGCTTTTCTTCTTGAACAGTTTTGTTTATTGATTGCTCAACCATTATTTCTAGAGCAGTAGTTTGTTCATTTATATCCTGATCTTGTTTGAGTGTCTTGGTTTCATCATCATTTGTAGGACCTGTATTATCATTGAAGAGAATATAGGAATCTATGTCAGAATGAACAACATATATGGGAAAGTTTTGAGGTTTTTCTTCACTGTTGACCATGTATTTCATGAGTGTTTCTCTGTATAGTCTCTTTGGTTGCCCAAAGACAGAGATGGTGGCATATGACATGTCTAACTGCAGGGAACCTTGAAGTTTAGCCCCCCATGATCTTGATAACAGCATTCCATACTTAGGTGGGATATCAGCAACTACAACATCCATCAGGATTGTCTTATTGGGGTATTGGACAAGTGACACAGAGAGATCCTTTATCAGGCCTAAACACTTAACTTGGCTGGAGTCAAATGAGAATAGGTCCTTATATGGTTTTGTAATATCTAGATTTAATCTTTCCATGACTGATTTGGGCATCAGGTTGTGAGAGGCACCTGAGTCAAACATTGCATTGTGTAATATCTTATCATGAACATGTAGGCTGACATAAAAAGGTAAGATTCCTGTAACTGCTGTCTTTCCATCAACCTCTGGGCCAAAAAGTAGTTCTGGAGTGTCATCCAATACATTGACATCATCTTTGTTATGAGTAAGTTGAAGGGATCTCTTGATTTGTTGTTTATAGATGTCATGTTTGGCCAACTCTGAGAGAGGAATGGCTATCTTAAATTTTCCAATTTCAGCTTCTAAGTCAAAAGGTCTTTCAGATTGGGTCTTAGTGTTTTGGTTAACAACCCTTTCCCTTTCAATGGAATCCTTAGTGCCTTCCTCCTGATTCTCCTTTTGATCTTGAGGCTTGTCCATTTTACTCATCTTTTGAGAAATATTACTTGGATTATGCTGCAAGGGTGTTGCATCCACTGGTTGTTGATTTGAGGGAGATGCTTCAGTTATTTCTTCAACTATTACTTCATTTGTGATAGAATCAGTTTTGTCAATTGGCTCTGTGACAATGGCTTTCTTAGGCTGTGGGGTGTCCTTTGTTTTGTCAGGCTGTGTCACATTTATTGTTCTACTCCTCAATTTATATTGCTTATGAACTTCAAAAACAGCTGTATCATAGCCTTGTTTGAAATCAAATGACTCACCTGATTTGGTTTGGAACTGCTTGATATCATCATCCTTATGATCTTCTTGTGTTAAAAAAACTTGATTCCCACTGTCCAAACCCATTAGATTAATGTGAGGTTCCTCATTGGGTTCAGTAGATGTGGAAGCCTCAGCATAATTCTCTTGGAAAGGGGGTC
Source organism: Pinus tabuliformis (assembly GCA_031772625.1). NCBI lineage: Eukaryota > Viridiplantae > Streptophyta > Pinopsida > Pinales > Pinaceae > Pinus > Pinus tabuliformis. The sequence goes on from CM062806.1 coordinate 117,124,608, forward strand.
TGACATGTTGGTCAGGATCAATTCTTCCAACATTGGGATTTTGATTTTTTCTAAAGTTTTGGTTTCTTATATTGCTTGTTTGTCCTTCCCATGATGACTTTCTTTCTATGGTTTCCACTCTGTCCCCAAGTCTATCCATACCTTTGATAATTGCATCTAACTTCTGCTCAAATGCTGAGGGTTCTTCCTTAAAAGTAGTTCTTCTTTCAGTCCTTGCCCTATTTCTCTTGGCAATCAAATTTGCCTCTACACTTACTGCTATGTCTTGCATGTCTACCAAAGTTGCAGGGGCTCTTTCTCTTAATTGATATTCCATATCAGCATCAAACCCATCAGGGAACTTAATTAATGCTAAATCAGGTGGGGGTCTAAGATTTTGGGGAATGGCATTGTAAATGGTGTTAAATCTGGTGCAATAGTCCAAGACAGTTTCTTGTGGACCTCTTTTTATGGTATCATATTCAGATAGAATGTGCAGAGGGTCCTTTTTCTTTTCCCATCTGTTGAGGAAGGACTGATAAAGGGCACCCGAATCAGCTATAGAATGGGCAGCCAGTGCCCTGAACCAGGTTCTCACTTCACCTGTTAGACTTTGGACAAAGATTTTCATCCTTACATCATCATCATCTATCTCATAGTTTTCGAAGTAATCTTGCATTTTCTTAGTATGCTGTAAGGCAGTGTACGTACTGGTTCCATCAAAGTAGGTGATTTTGCCTTGGTAATCCTGAGGCATGGCCCCAGGATTGTTAGGCAGCTGGAGGGGTGCATAACGATTAGCCATATTTGGCGGGATAAGTGGAACAACTGGAATAACAGGGACAACAACAACAGTTTGTGTGTTGGTTGTGGACAATATGTTTTGTGAAGTGGATGATGAAGAGGGGGAGGAATGAGTTGTATGGAAGTGAACAGTTGGCTTAGAAGGGGTGGGAATAAAACTATGCTGAACTGCCTCAGGGCTAGATTCAGGAGATTGCTCTGGTTCCTTTTGGTTCCTAAAGGTCTTAGGAATCAAATTAGGGTTATCAAAAACAGGAGGAGGATTTGGGTCAGGATTTGACCTGGTGTGCCTAGTTTTCCTTTTAGGAGCCAGCTTCTGAACTTCTTTTTGGTATTTTTTGAGGATATTTTTAGAACTATTTCAAGGGACTGCTCAAGCTTTTGGAACCACTGTCTAAAGACAGACAACTGTTGAAAAATATGCTCATCCCCAGCGGAGTCGCCAATTATGTTAACACCCAGGTTGTTCCCTTTGACTCCCAAGGGAATACGGCCGGGGTAACCACTAACCAAGCTTTGGATCACAGGTTCTAGCCAACCTGTAATCAGAGAGGGCTCTCTCTTTGACTGTTTAACTTTGTTCTTAAGAATCTTAGGCTAGATATGAGGTGAAGGTTTGGTTTGAAATTTTGGTTGAATGATGTCTTTCAGTACCTAAAATGAGATCTTCAGACAGTTTTAGTCCATTGGGCAATGGAGTCTATGGCTGTAGGTTGTTTGAGGTGTTGAGTGGGATTGTCTAAACTGCAGGGCCATTTAAATATTCCATGGAACAAACTTAAAATTGTGGTGATGAAATATGATTAGCCAGTGGAAGGCAATTAAGAGTTTTCCACTAAACTGGTGGTGTGAGAATGAGATATATTGCACAGGAGCAGGCTTGAATTCCTAAACAATGATCCCTGTGAAAATTATAGTCTGAAGGTGCAGCAATTAAGAATTACACTATCATAACTATAACTAAGGAAAACATCCATAACAGCATAGATTGAGTTCAGGGTATTCCATGAATAAAACCTGAAACTATTCTTTTTCTTTGCTATCAAACTGCAGAACATAGAACATGAATGGGTTATGAAGGAATGAAACACATAATGAAAAGGTTAAAGAAAACTTATTGTGTCATGAAATAAGCAGGGATCCTGTAACATTCGGCAAACACACCATAACGCATCAAACAACCCAAAACTTTCGAAATTCCATCAGCTCTTTGTATTAAACTCTGAACATTTACAACATAGGATGTCTTCAAGAGAAAATCAACAACCCCTGCAAGATTATGCGAGGGGGAATATATACAATCGGTTATACAAAAATATCTGAACCGCTGAGTCACTTGATAAATAAATACGTTCACCAACTTTACAGAATAGCAGATAAGGAAGTTATTGCTGCTGTAAATACAAAATGAATACTCTTTAATTCTGTCAGAAGTCTTTTTGACCTTTGGAGGCCACTGAGCCGGTTGAGCGTTCTGTATTAATGCTGAATGATGTGTCTTTATGGCTTTCTCATGCTGTAGCTTTCTCGGCCCTGTCATCTATAACTGTCAGTGTTGCTTTAGTGGCCGAATTGGTTTGCTGAGTTGGCTCAGTCCATTCTTCTCCAGACATACTGAATGCATCAAATTTTCCTGGACATGATGACTTATGTTTTTTGATGAAAAAACTTGATGAAAGGCTCTTGTTTACAGTATCAACTGTATCATTCTGGTCCACCATTCCTGTGTGGGCAATTGATGTCTCAAAATTGCATCTAAGGTCTCATCTGTCTCTGTATATTTGTAGAAGTTTGGAGGCACTTCAAACAAATGTTTGATCTCATTCATAATGAAAAATAAGTTCTCTACTCTGTCATAGAGACTTTGCCCAGATGATGGCCCTGTTTCTTCTGAGGTACTTGGTCTTACAGTGATCTGATTGGTGGCAAATGTATTGACCCTTTTTGCATAGTTCTCATGTGATAGTAGCCTCCCTGCGCTGTTCAGTAAGCCAGGAAGGCCTCTGCTTTGTAATGCTGCAAACTTATCCATGAATTTGTTTACTTCTGTTTGCATGTCCTGGCTTCTTCTATCCAATGTTTGTACCAGGCTTCTCAATGTAAGGATCCTCTTTATCAGCAGGATGGTTTCAGTTCTATTGGGAATTCCTATTGCTGCCAGCTGAGGACCTGTACGGTTATTGAGAACGTTGATCATTCTGTTGGCTATCTCAGGCATATTGCCTAGAGATGCCCTTGCTCTTTGGATTTCCTTGTGTGCTTTGCCTATGAGCTCCATTTGCTCATGAATAGTCTCTATATACTGCCATTGATCCGTTATTGATTGGCCAATGTTGGCCCATAAAACTGTCTTGACCTCAGCCACCACTTTGTCAAGGGTGAGCTCTTTCTCTAGCTCCTTTATCTTCTCCTTGAGAGCCTTCACTTCTCTTCCTTTTTCAGCTATACTTTGCTTAGATTTGTCATATTTTTCATTCAGCTTAGCTAAATTCTCCTTGGCTTCATTTAGCTCTGCCATTTGGGCTTCTAGGGCCTGGATCTCATTCTTTAATTTCTGCATGTCGAGGCTTGGAGCCTGCTCTGATGTTGGTGCTGGTGCTGATGTAGATGGCGCTGTTTGAGCTGTCTGCTCTGTAGGAGGAGCAGTAGTTTGAGGGGGTTCCTCAAGGTTGATTATTTGTGGAGGGGGCTGAGATGTTTGTCCTCCTTCCTTCTGTTGTAGGGTTGCCTGCAATGCAGTCTGTGTCTCTCCCAATTTCTCTTCTGTCTGGATCAGTTGCTTGTATAATGATATCAGCATGGCTGCTGCATCTTGGTCATGTCTTAGCTGGGCAACCTCTTCTGTTTGAGGGTGAAGAGTTGCTAGGATCTTAATCATTTTTCTTAACGCTGCCATATCTGCATCTCTTATTTTCAACAGCGCTTGTATAGCTTTGGTGTCCTTGGGATCATGCCCAAGCTCTATAATGATATCCTCCAATGCTTTGATCCGGTTGTCTTTTGCCTGAGAGGATGCTTTCTCCAACTCAAGTTGGGCAGCTGTATTGTTTAGGCTATTTTCCAACCTATGTGCCAAGAAAGTTTTATCTGCAAGTGTTGAATACACCATCTCACCCGTTTGCTTGTGAAGTTCTATTTGATCCATAGGGTGGATGTCTTTTGCAAGGACCTCAAGGTTGGTCCTTATATAGTCTGCAGCTGACTGTGGCTGCAGCATGGTTGGCATGAAATGACTCATGGTCATTTTCCCCTCTGCTATGTCATAAGCTGACATAAGCCTCTGCTGGTTTGTAGGGGCCATTTTGAGCAAGTGGTTGTAGAGCTGGATCCTAAGTGGCTCATTCCTCTTTTTGATATCAATAAATTGTTGTTTGATGCCTGTTTTAGCTCTCCTTTGCTGGCTTGAGGAGATGACTTCTCCTCCAACTATTCTTTCTTGTTCCTGCTGAAAGGAACTTGCAGATGCCTCCATACTTGGTGGGCCCATGCCCAAAGATTGTCCCATAGGCATTTCTTCTTCTGAAAGGGGATTTAGTCTCTGTCTTTTCTCCCCTTGAGCTGTGGATGTGGTGAGGGGAGTCTCCTGCTCTCTATCCCTCTTCCGGTTTCTTTCTTCATTTTGTGGAGTTTGGAGGACCGAGGCCTCCACTGTCGTTTCCTGCCTAGGAGGCACAGTTTCTTGAGCCTGTTGCCCAATGGATATTGGGGCCGCAGCTGTTTGTTCTTGCTGCACTGGCTGCTCTTGTTTTTGTTGTTCCTCTTGTTGTTGTTCTTTCTGCTGTACTTCTGCATGAGGTGGCTTTTCTTGCTCCATCTGCTTCTCTTTACCTTTGCTGGGAGCCTGATAAGTAGCTTTGGCTGCTTGCTGATGTGCTGTAGAAGATGAGGTAGCTGCTCCAAGTTGCCTTTGATAGGAAGAGGAAACCTGTCCACAAGTTTCCAAGTCAGCCTCGTTCTCAATATTCTTTGCCTCTCTTTGCAGCATTTTCTCTCTAGTAATTGCCTCTTCTAGAGTGCCCTCTTTCCAACTTAATAAATTGGCATATTTCTCAATATGAGGCAAACTGATGTGGTTATAGCTACCCAATCTATATTTTACCCTCCTGAGAGAAATGAAATGGTTAGGGTCATAAGGTACCCAACGGAAACTAGTTTGCAACTGGAGGGCCTGTAGCATGCCATCTGCTTCCTTCCATCCTTCCTCCCTTATGTTGTAAAAAAAGGGCCTAGCTGGTTCCTGACTTTAAGTTGCACTTTCTTGTTTTTACTATGGAAATGGACCTGGTCTGCATTTCCAAACTGTCTGAAATACTCCAAGGCAAATAGTCTCATAGGGACATATCTTGGCAGCCTATAAGGGTTCAACTCACAGCCATATATTCTGATTACTGTATGGTGTTGGTAAAAGTACCAATCACCAATGTTGTAGGTCTTCGAGAGATGGAGTATTCTTTGCATCTCATCAGTTAATCTTGGAGGAGGGACACCAAATAACAAGGTCATAGCTGGATGAATGAAGAGGTCTATGAATTCACAGTATGTGTATGGTGAACAGGAGGTGTGATGAAAAACTGAAGTCCAAAATACTACAGACCTTGGATTTCCCTGGGCATCAAGTTTCTTGAGAGGAATAGGGAAACTATCAGGTTGATAAAATAAGAACGAATGATAGATGTATGAGGTGTATCTAAACACCTTCTCCCTCTCTAGATTCATCAGTTGCTCATGAATCTTATTGGCAATGTATTCAGCATAGTCATAGTGCACAGCAGGAGGCTTTCCAGGAGAAAATATGGACAACATGGCCATAATGGTGTCATCAACATCCTCAATTCCCTTGTACCCCAGGACATAGCTGATCAAATCCACCAGCATTTTGCCCAAGTCATTGAGATATGGATTTGCAATAGGAGGCGTTCTCACAGCTTCAGAGCTTGGCTGAACAAATAACTGATTAATCTTGATGACCTGGGCACTGGACAGCTTGCCCCCCTTCTTTAATAAGTCCATCATGGAGAGAGGAGTCAATGGTCTTGCAGAATGAAAGTTCAGCATTTGATTTATGGCCTCAGGGGTGATATGGAACAAGAATGCGCCTGAGGTACTGAGGACAGCTCTTTGACATGGATCATAGTTCTCACAGCATCTATGGATCAAGTCTGGAAGGACATTGACTTGAGGGAGGTTGTAAATGGGCAAATTGGAGTCCCAAATCCCTAAAATATCAGCTCCACTGAGGTGTTGAGCCTTTAACTCATTTAGAATATGAATGTTAAATTTGGAATTCATTGAGAATGTCTCTATCATTTGATAATCTTTATCACCCAGGGCTTTCCATTGTAACTCTCTCCGTGGGGCATTCAGAGGTGGGACATTTAATGCTACTGGTGTTTCCATGGCTAATTGGGACTCTGATTTGTACTTGAACTAGTGTTACTGGACAGAGCAACACAGAGGGGTATTTTGCAAGAGTGAGGCAATTTGCAAGGAAAAAACTGGGTAAATTGTAGTGAAAACAATTGAAATACTGTAAAGAGAATTGATAGAGCAAATGCCAGGACTAGTAAAACTGTCTTCACGGTGAATTAGTGCAGCACGGGTCTTAAGTTCACGAATGCGCGAACTGACTGTGAAATTAGGAAAACTTGGCTAAATGTGGGTTCTGCAGATGAATTTGGACCCAACAACTGAAAATAAACACTGGTCACCGGGGATTTGCTGGTAGTTACAGTGCTTTTTACTCTCTTTGTCAATGTTTTTGGGTGAATTTGTAGAAAAAACCAGGCACGGAAGAGAACTTGGATAAATACCTGGTGAGTTTTCGGCAATGGTAGCAAGAGCTGACAGAATGAAAGCGCCCAGGGTCCTTTGGTTTGATTTTTGTAGGTTGGCGGATAATGGTCGTAATTCGCATGCAGAGCAGAGCAGTTTTTGTTTTAGCAAAAGTGACAATAGACACGTTTTTGGCGAAAATATGGACTTTTTGGGTCATTGGCACTTTTTTGGATGATGTCAGCATGACGTCATCAGGTGGGGTCAGGGTCAGCATGACGTCATCGGGTGACATGGCGGCCTGTGAGTGGTCCACGGGGACTGGTGAGGTGGCAGACAGGTCAGAACAGTGGCGGGCCGGGCGCTGATGCGGCGCTGAGTGGCATGACGTGGGCACGTGGTAGCGGTGACGAGGACGTGACGTGATAAGTGGTAAACAACAAGCGGTAAGTGGTTTGCTCGGACCGCTCTGGATACGGTCGCGGTATTGTCAGAGGGTGGCCCGAGCAAATTTGGGAGCGACGTGTGGCAAAGGTCTGACGTCACCCTCTGACAATTTCTCAGGAGATAACGTTCGGTCATCGGGGCCGACCCAATATGGATATGGGCCGTCGAATGGGAAAGCCCAGATCCGACGGTCGATGGGTCAATAAGATGGCAGGACAATACGGCAGCGGGCAGGGCAATAAAATAATATTATTTGTGAAATATGCGCCCGGCGGAACATTAGAAAAGTGGGTTTTTAACTGTGTTACGGGTAAAATGGATTATGCATAGGTTTATTTACAAAACCGAGTTTAGGCTATTAATCCAAGCAGATCTTGGATTAATCCCAGGATTAATTTATCGGTGCACTTTGGGTCGCGCTCTAATGTTTAGCGCTTAAACCATTTAAAACCAATCATAGAGCTATAATGCTCGGGGAAGGGGATACATAGATATTTTGGGGTTTTTATATAGGATTAACCTAATAATAGGGGAGATGGAGTATAGGGAGTTAAATAATAGGAAATTAGGAGTTAATATGAGTAGAAGAGGTGGATGAGGAGGGAAAACACTAAGTTTTATATGGAATCAACTTAGTTTAGGAAGTAGATCAAAATGAAAAGAATTTTACACAAGAAATGTGGCTTTTAAAGAAACAAGAACCAACATAAGACCATTGACTTTCTTTCATGAACATAGCTGGTATAGGGATGTTAGTGATGAGTGTGATGGGGGATAATCTGGAAGTTAGACATGCTTCATTGAGTTGCTGCAAAAACTGCTGAATAAGAGACCTGCACTGGCACCATGTTTTTCCTTTGGTTAAGCCAATGAACAGTCATAAATCATGCTTCTGCGACCCCATCTACCTACCCACTCTATTGCCTAGCATTTTTTGTTACTCCAAGGAGGGTGCACTTAGACTTGCAGACCCTCATGTGCCTTTTCTTTTCCTTTGGCTTTTTCTTTTGATTTTCTATCTAAGGCTAGCCTTATTGCTTCCAAGGCCCCAGATTAAGCAGTTGGGAACCTTAATTCTCTACCTAACTACTGGTCTGCCAAGATTAAACAGTTTGGACAAACTTCTTTCTCTATTCTACAACAAGAAATTAAAACATGGCATGATCCAGATTAGGCTGTTGGACCATCCATCCAAAATTCAGTCAACATCAAGCTATGTACACATATTGCCTTCTCTTGAAAATATGGGATCTTTGCATCGCCAAAGCAGAGCATATTTGGAACTTTCTTTGCCAATCATGAAATATGAAACCTATTGGTATAGGTAGCTAACACAACTGTTGTTGTAAACTGAAAATTTCCTTCTTCTTTGATGCTTTTGACTGAATTCTTGTAAGCTGTTATGCAGTATTACTTTGAGCTGATTTGCAAAAAAATTACAGCTCTGCTTCTTGCCTTTTTGAGTGCTTATAAACATATTCAAATCTGCCTGAGCACTTCTTTTTGAGATAAATTCAAAACAGAGATGAAATGGTGCATTTGCTTTGATCCTTCTTCAAAATTTGCTGCGTTATTCCCTTATCGGACTGCTGTAAATAGACATGCTGAAAATACAAATAATAATGTACAAAAATAATATACAGCTGCATTATGTACATCAAAAGGGGTCATGATAGTGCTTGATCATTCGGCCATTGACCGCCTTCTTCAGCTGTGTTATCCAAACTCTTCAGAAAATATGTATTGTTGCCTTGCACAGCTTGAATAACATATGGCCCTTTCCACAGGAAATCGAATTTGCCATGCTTTCCTTTGTCCTCTCTTCTTGAATCCCATCTTAATACTTTGTTGCCTATAAAGAAGTCTTCAGCCTTGGTCCTTCTATCAAACTTTCAGCTTCTCTTGCAAAATCTGCGTTCTGTGATACACTTGCTCTCTTGTTTTCTGTAAATGAATGGTTTGATTGATCCTTCTTTGTATCTCATTAGGCTCAACTTGAATCTCTTGTAGCAGCTTGATAACAGGGATTCCCAAATATGAAGGGAATCTTGCCTCCATTCCATAGACTAACTCGTATGGGCTTGTTCCAATGGATCTCTTGGTAGTCAATCTATCAGCCCATAGTGCATTTGTGAGCTTCTTGTGCCAATTCTTTTTGTTCTCCTCTAAGACTTTCTTGATGATATTGATTAGGCTTTTGTTGGATGACTCGGCTAGGCCATTACCTTGAGGGTAATATGTTGTGGAATGACCTAAGGTAATGTGGTATTTGTGGCAGAAACTGATCATTTTCTTGGATTTAAAGGCAGCAGCGTTGTCTGTAATGATTTTTTCAGGACAGCCAAATCTGGACAGAATGTTGGATTCTAGGAATTGGATGATGGTTGAGTCATTGGCTTGCCTACATGGGATGGCCTCAATCCACTTGGTAAAGTAATCTGTAGCAGTTAAAATCCATTTGTGCTGGCCAGAAGAGGATGGGTGTATCTCACCAATGAAGTCTAAACCCCATTGCTGGAATGGTTTTTCAGTTGAAATGGGCTTAAGGGGTAAGGGCAGCAACTTTCTTTTGCCTTCAAAGATCTGGCACTTATGGCATGAAACAACAAATTTTTTCACATCGACAAACAGGGAGGGCCAATAGTAACCAGCCCTTAATATCTTATCAGCAGTAGACTTCCAATATAAGTGCCCTCCACAGTCCCCTGCATGAAATTCTTTCATAACATTGTCAGTTTCATTCAAAGTTAGACAATTAAGCAATATTCCTTCATGATTTTTCCAAAACAGGGCACTATCTAAGACACAAAACTTTGATGCTTTCATCTTTAAAAATCTCTTTTTGGTTTTGGACAACCCTGGAGGAGCATGCAGGTTTTACAATATAAAACAAATATCAGCATACCAAGGTGATTGCAAGAAGGCTTGACTGATCTGTGGAGTCGCCAACTCCTGTTCGTTGTCCAGTTCATTTATGTCTAGGGCTTGAAAATTGGTTTCGGACATCAGTTTGGCTAAACCTTGTCCTTTTATCAGTTTAGTGGGCCTTATCTCAATGTCATACTCTAGGATATTAGCAATCCATTTGCCTCTTTTGCCCTCTATTCCCTCTTGAGTTAGGATGTCTTTTACAACAGCATTTGGTACATATGCTATGACATGGGAGTATAAAATGTAAACTCTGAAATCTTTAATGGCCTTAACAAGAGCATATGCTTGTTTCTCCATGATTTGGTACTTTAAGGGGGCATCTCTAAGGGCTCGGCTAAAGAAAGCAATGGGTATTTCATTTCCCTGGTCATCTTTCTGTAATAGGACAGCAGCAATGGTGTGTTGAGAAGCAAAGGAAAAAATGATGAAATCTTTGTCAAATTTGGGACTTGTGAGGACTGGTGTTTGCGTTAAGGCTATCTTGCTACCCTCAAAGGCTTGTTTGGCTTCTAGAGACCATTTAACTTTGGAATCTTTCTTGAGCATATTTTTTAACAATCTTATCAGCTCGGCCAAGTTTGGGATAAATCTTCTTAAGAAATTGTTCTTTCCTAGAAAACCTTGTAGTTCTTTGATGTTTCTTGGATAAGGGACTTGAAGAATGGCTTGAATTCGGTCTGGATCAATCCTAATGCCATCTTTTGAAATGATATGGCCTAGCAATTTGCCTTCCTCTAGGCCGAAGAGAGATTTCTTAGGATTTAAAGATATGCCATATTTCCTACAAGTAAGGAATACTTGTCTCAGATGTTTTAAATGTTCTTGATCAAATTTTGAGAATGGGGTAAGGTCATCAAGGTAGACTACTAAGAAATCATGGATTTATTTGGCAAAGGTTATATCCATGGCTCTCTGAAAAGTGGCCCCTGCATTTTTTAGTCCGAAAGACATTTTTACATATTTAAAGGTTCCCCACGGTGTTGTAAAGGTTGTTTTGTCTTGATCATCTGGGTGAACTAAGATCTGATTGAATCCTGAGAAGCCATCTAACAGTGAAATTCTGGAAGACCCCACTACCCTTTGTAAAATATGGTCCATCTTGGGCAATGGGTAGTGGTCTTTAAGGGAGACTTGGTTCAAATTTCTTAGATCAACACATAATCTAATCTCACATGTTTTCTTCCTTGTGGGCACTAAGTTGGATACCCATTCTGAGAATCTAATTGGTGCTATAATTCCAGCTTCAAACATTCTCTTCACTTCTTTCTCAATCAAGGGGAGAAGCACAGGATTGATTCTCCTTAGTTTCTGTTTGAAAGGCTTTTCATTTGGTTTCAAAGGAATAGTATGTTGAATGACTGAAGTATCATAGGATTTGAGGTCCTCATAACTCCAAGCAAAAACATCTTGGAACTCTTTAAACAGATCAACATATTTTGGCTTTTGATCAGGAGGCAAAGACTTGGACAGTTTTATCATTTTGGGCTTTTCAGCTGTCCCAATATTGCAGTCTTCAATTGCAGCATTTAAGGGTTGCATCTTTGGCTTTTTGGGGACATCGTTTGAATCAAAAATATCTTCTAAGGGAGTCAGGCCTGTGGGCAGAAAATTGTCTTTCAGTTCAATAACTTCAGCCTCTGCTTCAGCTATTTCATCCAAATTCATTTGTTTGAGTTCTTCTATGTTCTTGTCATAAAAAATGGTTGGGCGCAGCATTTGATTTGCTGCTTCAGCTGTTATAGTCTGCTCATTTTGGCTCATTTGCTGTTGTAGGTCATCCATGGCATCTGTATCAATGTTTAGGTTTGAAAATTCTTCTTGTAAAGTGAGGAAATTATTGATCTATGCATCATTTTCAAAGACTTTCTAGTCTTTGACATTGTTTGGGATTGCAGGCCTGTTTTTTATTTCGGCCGTAAAATGGTGATTGGGCTGAAAGGGCAACTTGCAAGTGCTAGCAAAAGTTGCTAGGCTATGCGCATGCATGTTATGGCTTCTTGAAATTTTGGTAAGTTGGGATTCTGTGAAGGTATTGAGTATTTCAGTGGCTGCCTTCCTATAAGCTCTCAGCCTATTATCATTAGTGACAAAATTGCCTTTCATTTGCTGTATTATCAGATCTGAATCTCCCAGAATTGAGATCTTTGTTGCTCCTAGAGATTTGATCAGTTTGAGGCCTAAAAGGAGGGCTTCATACTCTGCCATATTGTTGGTACATTTGAAATTTAATCTATAGGCATGACCCTCAGCATGGTTGGTTTTCCTATTGTGGATCCACACTCCTGCCCCTGCTCCTAGTTTATTTACCGAGCCATCAAACTCTAAATACCATAAGATTTCTTGGTCCTGACTAGTATTGAGAGTTATGATCATTTTTGGAGTGGGCAGATTTGAGTTTTCTGTTTCAGGTAGTTTTCCTTGTGTGCTGGTTGCATCAGTTATTTTAACAGTTTCAAGGCTTTGGGCAACTGATTATTCATTTATGCCTATTTCTTGCTCTAAAGCCAAAGGGTTATCATCAGTCGGAGGACTTGTATCAGCATTAAACAAGATGAAAGAATCCATATCAGAATGGATTGAATAGATAGGAAAGTTTTGGGGATTTTCCTCACTACTGACCACATATTTCATTAGTGTTTCTCGGTACAATCTCTTTGGTTGCCCAAAGACTGAAATAGTGGCATAGGAGAGGTCTAATTGCCAAGATCCTTGGAGTTTGGCTCCCCAAGATCTTGATAAGAGCATACCATATTTGGGTGGAATATCAGCTACCACCACGTCCATTAGGATTGTTTTATTCGGGTATTGGACTAAAGACACACACAAATCTTTGATTAAGCCTAAACACTTGACTTGACTAGAATCAAATGAAAATAAGTCTTTGTATGGTCTAGTGACATCTAGGTTTAGCTTCTCCATTACAGCTTTGGGCATTAGGTTGTGTGAAGCACCTGAATCAAACATTGCATTGTACAAAACTTTGTCATGTATGTGTAAACTGACATAAAAGGGTAGAACAGCTCCATTTGCTGATTTACCATCGACTTCAAGACCAAAAAGCAATTCAGGTTGATCATCTAAGACATTAACGTCATCCCTATTCTCTGGCATTTGCAGCGATCTCTTGATTTGTTGTCTATATACATCATGTTTCGCAAGCTCAGAGAGAGGAATAGATATCTTCAATTTACCAATTTCTGCCTCTAAATCAAAGGGTTTTTCTGATTGGGTTTTAGTATTGTGACTAGCAGATTTTCCTTTTTCATTTGTACTTTCAGCAATTTTCTCTTGGTTATCAGTGCTATCTTGAAGTATTTCTATTTTGGAAAGGCTTTCAGGAGTGTTGTTTGCATTTTCTTTTGAGGAAGAGGATACAAAAGGCTGGCTTTTAGAGGCCTGTACATCTGTTACATCTTCCACAGTCACTTGTTTTAGGTTTGGGTCTGTTCTATCAGAGGGCTCTGCGAGGATAACCTTGTCTTTTATTTTCTTAGGCTGTTTAGCATCCTTTGGTTTGATAGGTTCAGGTACATCTATGGTTATGGTTCTCAATTTGTACTGCTTGTGAACCTCATATACTGCTGCATCATAGCCTTCTCTAAAGTCAAATGATTCTCCGGACTTGGTTTGGAATTGATTGATATCATGATCATCTTGGTCTTCTTGGGTTAGATAAATTTGTTGCTCACTGTTTAAACCCATTAAGTTGATGTGAGAGTCCTATGTTGGCTCACTAGATGTTGATGCTTCAGCGTAGAGTTCTTGGAAAGGAGGTATTATGTCTTGGTCGGGGCTAACCCTTCCAACGTTTGGGTTTTGGTTTTTTCTAAAGTTTGGGTTTCTGATAGTATTAACTTGTTGTCCTTCCCATGATGTTTTTCTTTCAATAGTTCCCATTCTATCTCCAATAATGTGCACGGTATTGCTGATTGCATCCAATTTTTGTTCAATAGCTGAAGGCTCTTCTTTAAAAGTAGTTCTTCTCTCAGCTCTTGCTCTGTTTCTCTTGGCAATTAGGTTTGCCTCCACACTAACAGCTACATTCTGCATGTCTGCTAAGCTTTGAGGGGCTCTTTCCCTCAATTGATATGCCATGTCGGAATCAAAACCATCAGGGAATTTGTATAAAGCTAGATCAGGTGGAGGTCTAAGGTTTTGTGGAATAGCATTGTAAATATTGTTGAACCTAGAACAATAGTGTAAGATAGCTTCTTGAGGGCCTCTTTTGATAGTGTCATATTCAGATAATATGTGTAGAGGGTCCCTCTTCTTCTCCCATCTGTTAAGAAATGTTTGGTAAAGGGCCTCTGGATCAGCTATGGAATTTGCAGGAAGAGCTCTAAACCAAGGTCTTACTTCTCTTGTTAAACTTTGGAAAAAAATCTTCATTCTTACATGATCATCATCTATTTCATAATTCTCAAAATAGTCCTGCATTTTCTTGGTATGTTGCAGGGCAGTGTTAGGGCCAATACCATCACAATATGTGATTTTAGTTTGATAATCCTGAGGCATAGCCTCTGGATTTGCAGGTAACTGTAAGGGTGCATATCTATTAGCCATATTTACAGGTATAAGTGGAACAGCAGGAAGAAGTGGAATGACTGGAACAACTGGGATAATAGTAGTAATATGTGTAGTGGATGGAGGTGTAGAAAAGGTGCTTTGAGAGGTGGATGATGAACTAGGAGAAGTTTGAACAGTGTGAAGTGAAACTTTAACAGGGGTTGGAATATAGCTTTGGGGAATTGCTTCAGGACTTGAATCAGCAATATCCTCTTTTCCCTCTTGTTTCCTTAGAAACTTTGGGACTAAATTGGGATTTTCAAAAACAACTGGGGGATTTGGGTCTGGGTTTGACCTGGTATAGCGAGATTTCTTCTTTGGAGCCAGCTTCTAACTTGTTTTTTGGAATTTTCTGAAGATTGTCCCCAGTGGAGTCGCTAATGATGTTATCACTCAGGTTGTTCCCTTTGACTCCTAAGGGAATACGGCTGAGGTAACCGCAAACCAATCTTTGGATTGCAGGTCCTAGCCTACCTGCAATCAGAGAGGGTTCTCTCTTTAAAATTTAGCTTTGTTTTGGGGTGATTTTAGGCTAGTTATGATGTACATGGGTTTTGTTTGAGTTTGGTTGGATGGATGGATGATGTTTCAGACAGAGTTGGCATGTAAAGTGTGAGAAGTTCAGACCATTGGGCATGGAGTCAAGGATTAAGGGCTGTTGAGTGTGTCTTCTTTGGCAAAGAGGGACTACAGAGCATGATAGCTAAACAAGGAACAATTTCAAGCTGGAATAAGGGTGAAATGGAGGTCAGGGAATGAAAGGCAACTAAGTATCTCTCATTATGCTAACAGAGGGAAGGTGAGTGAACATTATATAGGAGCAATCAAGGATTCTTATATAACATTCATATATGAAGGAACTAGAGCAAATATGAGCAATAAAGTATTCATATTCATAACTAATTCAGCAGAAAACATAGAGAAATAACAGGAATTGAGCACAGAACACAGTTAAGCAACATCTGAGCTATTCTTTCTTCCTGCAACTTAGATCGTGACACATAGATGATATTACAAACATACAGACTGAAAATAGGGGAGAAAGACTTATTGATCCATGTAGAAGCACTAGAATTTTGTAATCTACTCTTCAGCCATCAAATCCACACCAGATAGTTCATAGGCAATGCATTCCAACAATCTTTGTTCATAAAAGTTCTCAAAATATACAGCGTGAGTCTAGAAAGAGTTTATCAACCAAACCAACCAACCCTTATTACATAGCTCAGGGTGGTATATATAAGCAAAATATCTACAAAACAGATCTCAGGGAAGATCTGAGGAAATAACTTTGTTTAACCTAACTTCTACTGAAATAAATGCAAAAAATATCTATTTGAGCTGCACTGGAGGCAGCAGCATCAAAAATGAGGCTTTGAGGTGTCCTTTGAGCTCTGCGCTGGCCGTTCTGCCATAACTGTGCCTTGGGTTCTGAAGCGCTGCTCTCATGTGTCTTTACTGCTCATTAATCTGTTTTAGTGAGCTTTAAATAGCTTTTACTATTTCTTTGACTTGGATAGAGGCCCTTTATTGCTTATCTGCCTCGGCTTTAAGTCTTTCACTGCAAATCTGTAACTGATACACTTTGCTGCTACTCTGATACTCTTTAATACTGAATCGGGGCCTTTTCTCCACTGCTGATACACTTTTCGCTGCAAAATCGCCCTTGCCTGCCACTTTATGGCAAGATTTGACTGCTACTGTGCTTTTGCGGGCTTTTGGAGGAGTTTCGGCGCTGGCCGATTAAATATCAACAAAAATGAAGAAATACTAAAAACTGGCAGAAGATCTGCAAAAAGATAACTGTGCTAGGGCCGAGCTCGCTGTCCGGAGCTGACTTGGGCCGAGGCGATCAAAAATGGGTAAAGAATGACTTGCTTCCCTTGAACTGGAAGCGCGCGCGGGCGCCGAATAGAAATCATGAAGAAATAGCCTTTTTGCCTTATAAATGGCAAAAAACACTTAAAGTAGGAGATTTGATGAAAATAGAGGGCGGAAGCGACACTGTAGCAAAGAACATATCAGGGCCGTTGGATCTAATGAGGGCAGATCCAACGGCTGCGATCAAATCGCAATATCGCTATCGGCGGGGGACATGGGGACGGGGACTTATATATGCATATGGCTTGCGACATAGCGATCGCCGATATCGCATTGGCGATTGCATATCGGGGGTGGAGAGGAGCGATGGCTATATAATAGTGAAAAGCGATAAGCGATACGGGAGCAGTGGGATAGAGGGGAGGATGCGATATCGCTTCGGATGCGACAGCGATATCACATCGGAGGAACGAACTGGGGCATGAATGGGGGAACATAGATGTTGCGATTGCTGACTTGCGAAATCGCACCGGCAGGTTTTCCATAGGGGAGGATATATAAGGGGCTGAATACTGTGACTGCCGACTTCCGACTTCCGACTGCGATATCGTGTCGGAGGGGCAGGATGGATCGGAGGAAGGCTTTTATTGATCGTAGAAGGGAAATATGAGATCGGAAGGGGTCTGAATGCATAGGAAGATGGTTAAGTAGGCAAAACTAAGAGTTCTTACTAAGTTTCAAGTAAACTTAGTAATTCTCAAGCATTATTTATGGTTATATTTCAACCAAGGGGGGGATATGTATATAAAGGGGATTTTTAACATATTTTTAGTATGGGGAGGGGAAATAAGGAGGGACTTACATAATAGAGTTAGGAATTAATATGAATTTTGATCAGAAAGCGCTAAGCATGGAAATCTTAGGCTA
The DNA here is from genome assembly GCA_031772625.1 of Pinus tabuliformis. Taxonomy (NCBI): domain Eukaryota; kingdom Viridiplantae; phylum Streptophyta; class Pinopsida; order Pinales; family Pinaceae; genus Pinus; species Pinus tabuliformis. The sequence continues at coordinate 117,141,855 of CM062806.1, forward strand.
CAAAGGGGAAATTGGACTTATAGAAGAAATATGAGCACCCCTAAGTAAAGCAGATCTTTACTTAGGCAAATGTTTATGGAATATGATGATTTTTAAAGATATCAAGCAAATCTTAACATCTTTAGGGGAAATTAGTGAATGATTTGGGGAGAAAGGAAGAAGGGGAAGTTAGTCATGCCTCGCTTGAGCTGCTCCAAGGGAAAACTGCTTTATACTTGTGATCTGAAGTAAATAAACATTTTGAAATACAAAATTGATCACACTTATTCATCATTCTGCTACCTCAAAACTACCTACCCAGCCTACTTACCTAACATTTTCTCTTGTTTTCGTTTGGGTGTACTTGAACTAGCAAACCCAGCTTTTCATTTTTTCTTTTGGCTATCCTCCTATCTAAATCTACCCTTATATCTTCCTGGGGCTCAGATTAAGCAGTTGAGCACCCTTGATTCTCTACCTATCTAACAATCTGCCAAGATTAAACAGTTTGGACAGATCTTTATTCTCTATCTCTAAAACAAGCAATTTAAACCTAGGGAAGCCAAGATTAAGCTGTTTGGCCTTCCCTTAACTGTGAAACTCTTCAAAAATGGAATAGTTCTTCAAAAATGGAATATAGTAGTGGCATTTGAGCTTGCACACTTTCCTGGCCTCTTGTTTGGGGTTCATTTCATTTATTTTTCTCTTTGGCCAATTCATTCTTTTTTCCCTTTGATTATTCTTTTAGGGTATACCCTCTTTACATTTTTTAAATTTTCTGAGTTTTCTAGGAAATATGGAACCTTTGCAGCATGGAAAGAATGACATATTTGGCATGTAAACAGTCAATCATTAAATATGAAACCTATTGTAATAGGAGGCTAACAACTTGCTTGGAACTTCAACAAGTTCTTGTTGTGTAACAACTGATGGTTGTGGAAGTTTAACAACACTCTCCTAATCACGAGGTGAAGAAAATCCTCTAAAGTCTCCTTCTTCAATCCTTCGGTGGATCTCTTCTTCTGACCCTCTGCTGGCCACTTCCTCCATGTCTGATACTAGAGGAGGTGTTTCTGATTCCTCTGATGCCCTACTTCTTGCTTCTCCTCTAGTTGTTGAAACAGATACTTCCACCTTTGGAGGTTGTATAGGTTGTTCCACAGAATGCCCCTCAGATTTTGTGTGAACTTTCACCCTAGCAGTAGCTCGTGAAGAGGCTTCTGATGCATCTTTTCCAATAATATCCTGAATATAGGTATTCCTCCCCAAATGCTTGCTTCCTTACCTTTGGGGTCCTCTTGTGCCCCTTTTATTCGAACCCTTTTTCATACATTTATTGGAAAGAAAGCATTAAAACTTACACAGCTCAAGACCTGGATCAGGGTGAAAAATTATTTCCCTCCCCAGGATGACAGGATGATTGAAAAAAAAGGAAACAATAAACCAACGAAAAGAAAACTAAAGCTGAGGACCTAGAGTAGGGTGAGAAAACTCTTTCCCTCCCTAGGATGAGAGAGTGGGTATTTCAAAATCAAAACAAACAAGACTACAGGAAAATTCTAAGCTCGGGACCTGCAGCAAGGAAAAAAATTATTTCCCTCCCCAGGACGAAAGAGTGGCCCCTATAAAAATAAAAAAGAGAGAGAAAAAAAGAGAAAAAGAAAAAAAGAAGGAAACAAAAAAAAATAACTATGCTCGGGACCTGGAGTAGAGTGGAAAACCCTTTGTCTCCCTAGGACAAGAGGTTTATTCCAAGATCAATGTTGGTTATGTTCTTGCACCTTGATAGCGTCCCCGGCAATGATGCCAAAATGTTGGTGTCCAAGTGTGAATGCTATGATTCAATCCTTTTACCACATTAATATGTCAATCTGAGGTCGTTTGTTATTGCAAGGATATAATGCACTATATATGCAAGGGAAAATTCATAATTCAACAGTTGATCAGGAGTTCGACTAATTAACTAAACATGCAATCCAAAGTAATAAATAAACATTAGCAGCATAACGATTCTCAGCATCAACTGTAACAACAATACGTTTCACGGCAAAAGGAAATAAAATTCATAACTAAAACAATACACACATAAGAACATAGGCACAACACCTGATCAGGAGAGCAGGCCCAACTCCCTGGTTATGGTTGTGCTTAACTCACAGATTTGTGAAGAAGGTCAGAAAGTTGAATATTGCATTAATATCAAAAGTAATTGTTACAAAACTTAGAGATGTCTCGCTAACCCGACTCCCAGCTACAAATCCCCTTTTATACAATTACATCCTAACACCATGGAGGTTGTTTGTCTAAAATTACATAATAGTTGTAACAGCAAAGCTAAATCAAAAGATAGACAAAAAGAGATCTACGATAGTTGCACTGTAACAGCTGTGGGTTAACAATAGTGCCACTAGTTTTGGTAATGAATCTTGATCCCGTGGCTCCAAATTTGGGCAATATACGAGATTAGCATCCAATTGGTGATGATTCCTCAAACTTAAAAATAAATGACTAAATAACTTGTGAAACATGACAAGGGTTATACCTGTAGGGATTTTAGGCACAAAATAGTTGGTATGAAAGTATAATTAGCAAGAAAACAAGGTAATGAGATAAACAAAACAAGGCAGTTTTGGCCCCCAACAATAACCATTAAATGTTTCCAACACTATATTCTCCATGATAATGATATTAGTTTAAATCTATCACTTTTTGCATAAGTAAGCGATGCAATGACTACTTGTCCTCACTGCACTTGATGAGTCTCTTCACAACAATTTCTCTCCTCCACTCAACAACATTCACACTGACTTTCGACTGCCTATACACAATGCTCATTAACTCACAACTCCTACACTAACTCATGGTTTAGTACAAATTAATTGTCAGCATACTCAACATTCAAACCAACAAACTCAGCCACATCCCACAACAAGCCTACATTCAAATTTACACTTTTCACCCTAAGGAATTCATGGAAAACAACCCACTATATTTTTTTAAGAAATAACATAAAGTTCTTCCCATATATAAAAGAAATTTTTTAATAACCCATTAAAAGAAGACTCGCTCCAAAAAACATCCCCACGCATGGTGCTTTAATGTCATTGCTTAAATTTCATTTTCTATAATAATCGAGACAAAAAACTTGTGTTTCAAAAAACTTGGTATAAACTCTACATAACCTTCCAAATTAGCAAGCGATACTGACTCACATCCAAACTTCCAACAGAGGAGAAGCAAATGTTTCCTTCCTTCAACAATGGTTGTTCCAATGACAACGAACAATGGGGAGATTTTCAATGGCACAAGAAAAGAGTGTAAAATAATCTCACTTCAACCTGAGATCTACCAGTGATTTGTTGCTTACAACATCACGCTCCAAAATCCTTTCAAGTAGTCGATAGTTCAAGAAATTTAGAGCCAATCAGATCATGACCGATCTCAGCCCTCTTGCAATAACAACATGCCAGGCTCATCTCCATGACAGCCACCACAGGGAATTTTGATGATGGCCTCAAAACCCTCATTAACAATCCATATCAAGACTAGGCTCTAATACCATGTTAAAAAAAATAGAGAGTGAGAGATTGCAAAACCAACACAAATCACACTAGATGTATTTTGATTACATAAATAAATTACATATATAACACTTATATCACTTACTTCCAAAAATTATGACTCAGACATGACACGACTCCAAACATAGGAATCAACAACTTCTAGATTGATGCTTGGGAACTCACAATGAAAACTCACACCAACACATGGAAGCATTACTTCCAATACCATGGTACAAAACAACAACATTTCTCTCAATCAAGTCTATGGCACTGCAAGCATGTTGTGTGAAGAGTGATTTCCATTTCGGGAAAACATATTACTTTTGAGATGAGCCATAGGGATATAACTAGTTCATTTCTACAAGTTCCATGTATTATACGTGCCTGATCAAGTGTTCAGGGAGTTAATATCTTACTGGTTCTATCGATGGGTGAGGGATTCCATGGTGAAAAATGATATCATTTATTTCCGGTGAGATTCATAAGGGTAGTCAAATGAGTGCCTGTACAAGCTGAGAGAGCTTGTTGAATTAGAGGAGACTATAGGAGATAAATTCCTAATTTCACATATTTCTGAGTTGCAGAGATAGTAGGTTGGTGCCTTCATTCATCAGTGGTTGGTGTCTCTAGGAAAACTGGTGTTTACTGATTTGAGGAAGTTGTTGCTTCCTACAAGTTAGGGCTAGCAAAACTATCAAGGGAGCTGGTTGTTCCTATGATTGGGTGCTCAGAAATATTTGATGTAATCATAGTTTGGGATTTTGATTCACACAATAATAAACAAAAATTATTTTGGGGTTTTGTTCTCGCATAAGGGTTTCCACATTAAAATCATTGTGTACAAGTGTTATGTAGATGTGAATATTTTGATTGTTGTTAGATATTTATAATTGATAGTATGATTATTAAGTAAAGAGTACACATTTCAAATTACTGACTCACACCCCGCCCCCCCGCCCCCCCCACCCCCCTCAGTAATGTCTGATTCCCAATAATGCATACTAATGGTTGTTCCAAGAGCCAAATTCTTCCCCTTCCTTAACATGATAGGATGCTTATGCTCATGATTTATGAAACTAATTGTCTCAACAACTTATACAAATGAAATAAAAAAGAAAACATATAAGATTTGCAAACTTTTCATTTCATGTTTTACTTGAAAATTAAATCCCCATGAATGCATGCTATTGTTTATCTTGCAACTCCTCTTTAGCTTATACATTGTTTTTCTCTCTGACCTCCTGACAAACAAGCATCCTTGACAAAATTTGACATCTTCCTTCATTCATGTTGCATGTTAGATATTCCTATGGACTTACTTTTACTTTTGACACCATCTTTGCACCGAGAGATGCTCTCCAACCCATTATTGGAGAGATGTTGTATGGTTATGTTATGTTATGTAAACATTTTAACTCGGTAAAATTACATAAAAATGAAAATAATAATAAAATAAGTTTTTAAATAAAATAAAATAATTATTAATTAAAACATTTTGACTTGGTTAAATTACATAGAAATAAAAATAAATTTAAATTTAAATAAAATAAAATAATCAAATTATTAACTATAATTAATATTACTAATAATTATTAATTTCAACCGAGAGGCACTCTTTGGCCCAATATGGAAGATATGTTGAAATGGCCTATCTTGTCCTACTATGTCATGTAAACAAAAATAATAGAATAGTACAAGTAAAAGTAAAAGTAAAAATAATGTATTTACCCACGGAATTCGCTCATGGTATTGACCCATGGTATTCATGTGGAATATATCCTATTTAAAAGGGGAAAGACTATCCTAGATCCATCTTAACTCCAGATCTACAACGCACCAAGAGGGATCATATATTATATTTAAAGGGGGAAAGACTATCCTAGATCCATCTTAACTCTGGATCTACTAAGCACCGAGAGGGATCAAATCTATTTTCACTCTAAAATAGGTTTGAACCTTAAGATATTTGATCCTTCTTAGTGCTTAGTAGGTCCAAAGTTAAGATAGATCTAGGTTGGTTAATTTAATTCACTTGTTCATATTGTTTTCTATCCAAATGAGCTTTACTTGTTATCCCTAATATATCTCTATTATTCTTTTCAATGTGTCACTCTTCTTTTGCAAATCAACCTCAATTATTTATATCTTATTTATGTGAATTGAGGTGTTTTGTCCCTCACTTGTGTTTTACAAATAGGTTGAGAGAGATAACACTCTCATACTCCAATCTTTTGATTTACTTTATTAAGGACACATACACTGTTTAAGATCCTGGTAGCTGTTGCTAATAATATACAAGATTATTTCTTCCTAATTTTGTAACCTTTAGAAGCAAATATGACCTCATGTCCATTATCAACCATTTGACTTACATTTAAAACATCTTGCTTTAAACCTTCAACAAACAAGACATATTGTGCATTACATTTCTCATTATCAAGGGCAATTATTTATTTTCCCATTATTATAGTTGATGTATCATCTCCAAGCATTATATATCTTTATAGAATCAAATTTTAATAAGTTGAGTTTGGAAATGAGACCTTATCCAAAACCCTATCCTCTTGGTTGTGTGTACGATAATGTAAAACTGAATGTCACCAAGCAATGTAGGGCTAAGTTTGTCATTACTTCAAGATGGTAGATGAGGTTGATTTAGATGTTATCACACTTGACATATGTGGCATAGTCTTGGGAAGCCCATACTTGTATGACATGAAAGCAATCTTTTTCAGGCATGAGAATGGGTACCATCTTAGTAAATATGGGGTGGAATATATTGTCCGAGCTCATTGCATGAAATTCAAGTCAACCCTTATCAATAGAGGTCAGATGAAGAGACTCATCAACTACAACAAGAAGTGTATTCTCATGGTTGTTATTAGTATGAAGTTTTTATGCAAGTGTAAGAAAATCCCTTCACTTAAGTTGTTGGTGACTAGAAACCCTAACAATAAAATGTGGCTATATCTATGCTTCAGAACTACAATAAAAAAATAGAAAATCTGCAAGAAAAGATATGCAGTCACAAATAGAAACATATAACAATAAAAATATTGTATAACAACCCAATGGAGAATGAAAATGAATAATTTTATTATAGGAAATAATAAACATGATGAGGAGAGATTGTAGACTTGGGTCGGCAAATCCCCCTTGTGGGATTGGTCTTTTTGATGGCTCTGTGCTTCAACTCTTTCTCTCAATGGTTGTATGCAATGGGCAAAACATGGCAATGGATGCTTAAACTGAAGGTGAGAGATAAAATGTTATGAGACAATAATGGGGATGATGAGAATGGTCATGGTGAAGAATGAGGAGAAAACCCTTCCATTTATAACAAAATTTTGAGATAAATTAAGATTTAGAAAATAATAAAATATTATATACTAACTCAAAATCTAGCTATTATGAATATTTTATGATATTTTTTAGAGATGCAAAGATATTCAAAATGGTCAAATATATTTATTTAGAAAGTGGTTAAAGCAATTGACAAATAAAAAAATATTTAATAATTACTTTATTAGAAAATTATATATTACAGAGCAATGGAACACATAGAATATTGCAAAAATATAAACACAGAAAACGCATAAAACCAAAGAGACACAGATATACGTGGTTCACCCAGTTTGGGCTACATCCACCCTGAACAGCCAGTCCTTCCTTTCTATTATCCAGCAAAATGAAGAGACATAACCTACAACAGATCCATTGTAATATCCTCTGTTTTCTCTCACAGTCTCACCTCTCTATTTTTCGCTCGGAGAATACACACCTATATTACACAGCCTCAATACAATGCCCTCATACAAAGAGAGGGGTTGCCTTCTAGGGAAAAAAACCATAAACTAAACATAAGTTCTACTGTCAGATCATCCGCCTAATGAATGGCCCAGATTGACTAGAAATTACTATACTTTTACAAGGAAATTTTACATCTGTTTTTAGCTTCGAGGCGCTGCCCCCGAAACCTACGCCGGGGGACCGCTGGCCCCCGGACCCCCCAGCCGGGGAGGATCCCCACCCACGAACCCACGTGGGGGGGACAAGTCCCCCTGGCACGCCCCCGCGTGGAGGGGTGTACAAACTTCCTAGGGTATACATCCAACTGAAACAAAGACCTCTAAATAATCATGCTCCACACCCAACATACTTTATGGTGATTAAGTCAAATATGAATTAGAAATAATTATTAAATAATGAATTAACTATTATCTTATGAGGGAAATAAGCGAAGAATAAATAAATAATGATTTATTTACTTATTCCTGAGTGACTAAGTAAAAAATGGTTAGAACTAATCATTAAATAATGCTTTAACAATTGTTTTGAGGGAATGACAAATAAATAATGATTTGTTTAATTATCCTCATGGGATTTTTTGGATTTTAATGAGAAATTATTTAAGAAAATGGTTCACTAAATTATTTCCTAAGGTGAAAGTGGGTTTTAATATGTAAAATAAACATCCTTCTTGGTGTATTTTAATCAACCTAGTAGAAAATGGCTAAGCGATCATTTTTTGGGTGATAATAGTTGTGAGGGAAAAATAAGTTGAAGGATAGGATGCTTTCAAAGGTTTTAATCCTTCCCACATGAAATAAATTCTTGATATTGTCTCTAAGATGAGATTCTTCAGGAACCAGTCGCATTACCTCCCAAAAGAGAAATTCGGCATGAGATTCATCTTTAACAAGATGCCCCTCTTCCAAATGTGGGAATGTATGAGATGATAGCTATGGAAATGGAAGAAATGAAGAAGTGGGTGCAAGGACTATTTGAGTGGTTGGTAATTCCATTTGGGCTTTGCAATTCCATAGCTACATTCATGGGGGTGATGAATGATGTATTTCGACCATTCTTAGATGATTTTGTGCTTGTATATCTAGATTATATACTTGTATTTAGCAAAAAATGGGATGATCATGTAAAACATGTCAAAAAGTGTTGGTCCACTTTGCAAAAAGAGAAATTATAATTAAAATTGTCCAAATGTGAATTTGGAAAAACATCTTTAGTATATTCAAGTCATATTATGGGAGGAGGTCAATCGAAGATTGATCCTTCTAAAGTTGATGTAATTATTAAATGGCCTAAACCTACAAGTGTAACAGAAGTGAGAAGCTTCTTTGGAGTGGTAGAGTACTAAAGAATATTAATAACCAACTTCTCCATCATTACATCTCCTTTGCATGCCATGACTAGTGTGAAGTTGATATTTAAGTGGGGAGGAAAGCAACACAAGGCTTTCAACACCTTAATTTAAAAGTGTTGAAAATTTAGCAAGAAAAGTCTTCATTTGAGTTGTGCCTTAGTCAAATGGAGAAATTAGATTTTCCATGTCAGCACGATGACTTGCATTACAATTAACTTGTGTGACATGGCCTTTTCTACTAGTTAGCTCAGTAAATTTGAGGTATAGGCTAGAAGTAGAGTTGTGGATGTAGTGATTCCTAATATTTGGCAATCTAGTTCATTTATTTTAAGTTTGATGCAGTTAACTGAGTTCAAGTAATTAATTGAGTCAGTTGAGATCAGTTGAGTAGTAGCACTATTATTAACTCAATGATCTCTCAATTAACCTAGTCAATTAGCAAAAAATAGATAGACTCATGCATGGAATTTGAATTTCCTAGTTGAATGGACAGAAAAGGTATATTTGTATTTATAATTGTATATTGTTGAGTGTACATTTCTTTTTCACTGAACATGTGATCAATTCCTCGAGAAATTGTGCAAGGAAATATGGAATTTCTCCCCTTTTTTTAGCGGCTAATTCCTTCAGGATTATGCAAGGAAATAGGACGTTGGTTGAGGATTTAATTGAATAAGTGTTGGCTAGATCAAGTCAGGAAGTAGGAGAATGAGTTTACATTGTAGGGTGTGCTTCAGAGTTGAAGCAAGACATTGTAATTGTTTCTCTTTTCATTTGAATTAATGCAAAGCAACGAAGGGGTTTTTCCTAGTTGGATTCCCCTGTAAATCATTGTGTTCTTGTGGTTTTAATGGTTGCATGTCATTGCATGTGTTCCCATCATATGTTTTCCTTTCCACATAATAGTACAAGAAATTTATGTCCCTTGATTTCAGTTCGATTTCATTAGCGTTAGAAAATTTCTTGAAATTTCGACATGTTATTAGAGCGAATTTGATTAGAGAGGGAAGCTCAGAAGCAGATGAAGAATATTTGTTGCTCAGAGGGAGAAACATGAAGAATTTTTTGGGGCTACGAAGTTCATAGCCAAAGAGTGTGAATTCCTAGGAAGTTTGATTTTTCAGTGCTGAGTTATAGAAAAATTCAGTTTTCCAGATCGAGTGATAGAGAGAGCACCGATAGCTCATATTTTCACTAAGAATTTTCCTTGTTTGGGCACAAAAGGGTTTTGCAGTAGTTACTAGAGTAGAATCAATGCTTGGTGGAAGAGAAAGTGAACACACAGAGGGAGTTTTCTTAGAGGGTTTCCAATTTTTAGGAAATCTAAAATTTCCAGTTGTAGAGGTAGAACTAGTAGAAAGGAGTATGAATTACAGAGCAGGTAGCCAAGCGAGAGAGAAGGAGATTCCTATTTAAATTTTAGTTTTGAGTTTGATAGATTTTGTAGCTTTCTAAAGATGGTTGTACAAGATTGCCAGAGGAGGTCATGCGAGCTATCGAGAATGCAGATCTAGGTAGCAAATCAACTTCTCGTTGTCGGGGGTAGGTGCTAGGGGAAGTGTGAGCCTTCAAGTGAAAGTTTCCGAGCAAGGGACAAGGATTGATTGGAAGTAATGGGGCACCAAATCCAGGAGGAAGAGGATTATGACACTCCACTCTGTGAAGTGGGCAGGATATAGTGAAGAAGCAATAAGGAGATCAGTTAGATTAGTCCCAGTTTTTGCAACAACATCATCACCTTTGCTACAGGGGCCCATAGTATCATAGTAGAAAGTTCAATGTTAGCAGGGGAAGCCATTAATTCAGATGACAACTACAGATCTAGTTGCATTTCACATGAGACAGTTACAGAGCTAGATGCAGTGACACAGGAAATGAAAATTACAGTTTCAGTTCTAGCCATCAGATTCCCAATCGAAAGTTGTGCAGTCAAATTTCCATTATAGGAGGATAGCGCGAGTTGCAAGGAGGGAGAAAATAGATTTCCCACAGCGAGATTGAGACTCATAGGGAGTCTAGTTTTAATGGGAGTAGCCCTATGGAAGCTTGTAGTTCAAGATATGGGGATATCCAAATCATTTTTGTAGTAATTGCAACAACAGTGTGGAAGCCACAACAGAGTAATAGAAGCAACAATATGAGTAGATCAAATTTCGTCATGCATGCATCTATACCTACAGGAGTGAGGTGGGGCGATGTAGAGCCTTAGTCCCAAAGTTGTGAATATTTTAGAAGGATACATAGAAGAGTTGTAGCAATTGCAGTGTGCTCTTCTCATTTATCATTACCCTTGTTACACTAGCCCCCAATATTTAATAGCAGATGGGCATGTGTCATTTGATGTAGTCAAATATTAAGTGACAATTGCAAACTAGTTGTAATCAGATGCTGAGGAGCACAGAGAAGTGTTGATAGTAGTGCAGGAGGCATAATGCAAAATCACAAACAACGCAATATTATATGTAGACAATGCAAAGACTAGGAGCAACCAGATTCTCAGGGGATAGTTGTTGTTCACAAACACAATTGATTTAGTATTTTTGATACTTCTCAATTGTAGTTGTTGAAGTAACAACAAGAACATCGAGAGGGAGTTGTATTATAGTACATTCCTAAACAAGTAGGATTGGGAATGTGCAAAATACTTTTCTTGCTAAGAGGGAGTGTTGAAAATGTAGCAAGAAAAGTCTTCATTTGACTTGTGCCTTAGTCAAAAGGAGAAATTAAATTTTCCATATCAGCAGGACGACTTGGATTGTGGTTAACTTGTGTGACACGACCTTGTCTAATAATTAGCTTAGTAAATTCGAGTTATAGCCTAGAATTAAAGTTGTGCATGTAGTTATTCCTAAAACTTAGGAAACTAGTTCAATTATTTTTAGTTTTTCTTAGTTAACTGAGCTCGGGTAATTAATTGAGCCAGTTGAGTAGTAGAATTGCTATTAACTTAGTGATATATCAGTTGAACTAGTCAATCAACTAAAAATAGACATAGTCATGCATGGAATTCTAATTTCCTAGTTGAGTGAATGGAAAAGGTATATTTGTGTTTATAATTGTATATTTTTTAGTGTCCATTGCTTTTTCACTAAGGAGGTGATCAATTCCTCAACCTATTGCACAAGGAAATAGGGAATTTCTCCTATTTTTTAGGGGATAATTCCTCCAAGATTATGCAAGGAAATAAGCAGTTGGTTGAGGCTTGAATTGACTAAGTGTTGGCCAGAGAAATTCAAGGAGTAGGAGATCAAGTTTGTAGTGAAAGGTGTGCTTTAGAGTTCAAGAAAGACATTGTAATTATTTCTCTTTTCATTTGAATTAATCCAAAGAAGTGAAGGGGTTTTTCCCAGTTGGGTTCCCCTGTAAATCATTGTGTTCTTATGGTTTTAATGGTTGCATGTCATTTCATGTGTTTCTATCTTGTGTTTTCCTTTCTTTAGAATAGTAGAAGAAATTTTTGTCTCTTGATTTCAGTTTGATTTCATTAGCAATAGCAAATTTCTTGAAATTTCTATAAAACAGTCAGCACAATGCAATTACTAGCCTTACCATACATTCAAGAACCATTTGAGATCTCGATGGATGCCAGTGGATATTCCATAGTGTAGTAATGATGCTGCATCATAAACCATTTTGTTACCATTTAGAGACTTTCTTTCAAGCAATTGTAAACTATCCTATGTATGACAAAGAGTTGTATGTATTGGTTCAAAGTGTAAAGAAATTGAAGCAATACTTGATAGGAAATGAGACTATCATACATATAGACCATCAACCCTTACACTCTCTCCAGTCACAAACCAAGTTCAACAAACTCATCACTTCAGATAGATGGGATTCCTTCAACATTTCCATTTGTTATTCAAGTACAAGAAGGGTATAAGTAACCAAATGGAAGATATTCTTTCTATACCTCCCATTTATGCATCTATTATTTTGAATATTTCTTCTTTATGTCATGATAGTTATGTTGAGCAATATGCTACTGATGGAGATTTTAAAGAATTTTATGAAAGGTTAACCCATGAATCGTAGGTGCATAACTACCATTTTTAGGATATGTTACTCCACCATCTTGGAAAGTTATGTATTCCTATAAGAGAAAGGGTCCACTTAATTCAAGAAGTTCACACTTCTCTTATGTCTAGTCACTTGGGGTAAGGAAAATTATGTCTCAGTCGTAGAGGTTTTGTTATTGACCTCTAATGAAAGAAATTTTAACCAAATATGTAAAAGGACATGTGATGTTCTATATTTGTAAGCCCACTAATAAAAAAATAGGCCTATACACACCACCCCCTATTCCTTCTCATCCTTGGGAATGTATCTCCATGGATTTTTTAGGGGGTTGTCTTTGTCAAAAAGGGGTCATGACTACTTGTATGTAGTGGTGGATAGGTTTAGAAAGATGTGTCTTTATGCCATGTAAAAAAAAGATTGTTGCTGAGTAGACTACTCAACCTTTCTTTTAGCATGTATGGGTCCATTTTGGACTACCCACATCCATTGCTTTAGCTCAAGACTCTCAATTCCTTAGAGAGTTATGGACATGCTTATGGAAGATGATGGAAACCAATCTAAAGAACAATGCAACATTCCATCCACAAACTAACAGAAAAATAGAGTTCGTTAATAGAACAATGGTTCATTTGATCTGAGGTTATTGCAACAAGCATCCTAAGTTGTGGAATGAACATATACATTATGTTCAATATGCATACAATAAGGCTTTGTACTATTCAACTCAAAGTTCACCATTTGAGACATGCTTTGGATACCTGCAAAAAGCTCCCTTAGATTTAGTATTTGGGAAATATGAAGATTCCAATGAGCGAAGTGATGAAGATAAAGCTCACAAGTTCATTCAGTGGATCCAAATGATTCATCAAGAAATGAAAGAACATTTGGAAAAGAGTTAGGCACAATATAAGGTCTGGCATGAAAAAACACAAAATTGATCACCAATTCTAGGTTGAAGATAAAGTATGGATTCTCATGAACAAGGATATGTTGAAGGGAGAAGGCAAGAAGTTTAAACCAATTAGCTTTGACACATTCACTATCATAGAAGATATTGGAACACATACTATCGCCTTGATCTTCTAGAATATATGCAGATGTATTCCGTAGTCAATGTTGAGAACTTGAAACTTTATGAACCACCCATGACCATGGATCCAGAGGAGTGTGGTCATGTCCCATTAGTGGATGATTTCGCTCTAGAATACTTGGACAAGTTTCCAAAAGATGTCATCCTAGACATAAGAGTTAGGACTTCACGTGAGGGAGATGTGAAGTACCTTTGAGTGGGTTTTAAAGGAATGCATCCTACCAAGGCACGATGGATAGAAAATGAGAAAGTGAGGGAACAATTCACCTACCTATTGATTGTTAAGCATTTGAGTCCCAAAAGGTTCTCAATGGGGAGGAATGATCCATGAGGATCGACAAAAAGGCTTAAAATTTAAAGTCCTCAAATCTCATAAAAAAACTAGCACCAAGTCATAGATCTTGTGGAGATGATTCCAACGATGCAAATGAAACCTCAGTCTAAGTATGTATGACAAAGTTATGTTTTTCTAAAGTTTTTGGTAAACAAAACAATGTAAACTTTGAAACGGGAACTATGAACTCAAAACGAGAACTCTGCCCAAAAAACCTGAAAAAACATGAAAAACAGTGCTAAAAATGAAAAGTGTGTATACTAGAATGATGGTTTTTTTTTAGGGTCAATTTTGAACATCTTTTAAAAATGGCAGTGAGAATGATTTTTTTGTGTAAAAATTGTGCAAAAAACAACTTGAAAATGAAAAGTGTTAATAATGGAATGATGGATTTTTTTTTTTAGGGTCAATTTTCAACATTTTAAAAAAATGCCAGTAAAACCAAATTTTTATGTGCAAAAATTGTGCAAAAAACACCCTCAAAACGAAAAGTGTTGATGCTAGAATAACACCTTTTTTTTGTTTTTTATTTTTGGGTAAATTTTCAACATTTTGAAATAATGGTGTAAAAGATTTTGTTATGACTCCGAAAAACATTAAAATTTCAAAAAAAATAATGAAATCATAAAATTAAAAATAAAAACAAAAATAAAAACGATGAAAAAAAACACAAAAAAAAAATGTTTAAAAAAAATACCAAAACATAAATAAAAATAGATATAAAAACAAAACATAAAATAAAAAAAATCAATCATAAAAATGCAAAAAAAAAAAAAACAAAACAAAATTAACCTATAAAATATCAGAATTAAAAAATTAAAAAAATTAAAGAAATAAATAATAAGAAAAACATATTTTCAAAAAAATAAGATTTTTTTTTAATATGGTAAACCATAAAAAAATTTGAAAAAAAAACGATAAAATTAAGTAAAAATAAGAAATTTTAAAAAAACATTATGAAAAACTAAAAAAATAAAATAAAATTAAAAACAAACTAGATTAAAAATTAGAAAAATAACAAAAAAAAGGAAAAAAAAAACTATCAAAAATTAAGATTAAAAACATTAAAAAAAAAAAAACCCTAAAAAACAAAAATATGTTGAAATTAAAAATAAAATAAAAACCCAAAAAAACAATTAAAATTAAAAAAAATACATATTTTCAAATTAAAAAATAAAATCAAAAAACATTTAAAATTAATATATATATATATATTTATATATATATATATATATATATATATATATATATATATTTGATTTAAATATATATATATATATATATATATATATATAAATATATATATATAAAATAAAAAATTTAAAATTTAAAATTTGGATTTAACAATGATTTAAAATTTGGATTTAAAAAAAAAAAAAATTAAAATTAAAAAAAAAAAAACATTTAATATATATATATATATATATACTTAACAAAATTTATCTTTTATTTAAAAAAATAATAATTTTATCGGCTACTGCCCCCACGGGCGGTGGCTATACGATTCTGAGAATCGAATAGCCACTTCCCGGCCACCCCCACGGGTGGTTGGGCGGTGGCTATCCGATTCCGAGAATCAGATAGCCACCACTCAGCCGCCTATGAGGGTGGCCGAGTGGTGGTTATCAGATTCTCAGAATCGGATAGCCACCGCCCAAGGGCGGCCGAGTGGTGGCTATCCGATTCTGAGAATCGGATATCCACCTCAAGGGCAGTCAGGGGGTGGTTATCCGATTCCGAGAATCAGATAGCCACTGTCTGACCACCGGAGGGGGTGGCTATCCAATTCTCGGAATCGAATAGCCATCGCCCGACTGCCAGTGTGGGTGGCTATCCGATTCTCAGAATCGAATAGCCATCACGTGGATGCCCGTGGGGGTGGCTATCCAATTCTCGGAATCGAATAGCCATCGCCCGGTTGCCCATGGGGGTGGCTATCCGATTCTCGGAATCGAATAGCCACCACCCAACCACCCGTGGGGGTGGCAAGGGGGTGGCTATCTTATTTTCAAAATCAGATGGCCACTGCTCGGCCGCCCGTGGGGTGGCCGGGTGGTGGGTATCCGATTTCGAGAATCGGATAGCCACTCCCACGGGTAGTCGGATGGTGGTTATCCGATTCCGAGAATTGGATAGTGCCCATGGGGGTGGCTATCCGATTCTCAGAATCGGATAGCCACCGCCTAGCCGCCTGTGGGGGCGTGGCCCTCGGTGGCAGAGCTGCGTGCATATATTTTTTTTAAGGTTTTTATCATAAATATATGTTTTTTAAAGTTTTAAATGTTTTTTATTTTTTACAAATTGAAAATATATGTTTTTTTTTTTTTTTTTTAAATGGTTTTTTTTTTTTTTTTTAATCCAATATATATATTTTTAAATTTAAAATGTTTTGAGGTTTTTTTTTTTTTTTTTTTTATTTCAATAGTTTTTTAGATTATTATTGGCTTTTTTTTCCATTTTTTTTAATCTAGTTTGTTTTTTATTTTTAATTTTTTTTTAGTTTTTTGTTAATGTTTTTTAAAAATTTTCTATTTTTAGTAACTTAATTTTATAGTTTTTTTAATTTTTTTTTGTTTTTTTTTTTCCAACTTTTTTTTATGGTTTATATATATATATTTTACATTTTAAGTTTTTTTTTGTCCTTTTTTTTTATTTTTATATTTTTATATTTGTTTTTTTTATAAAAAATTTAAAGTGTCAAAATTTGTTAAATTTAGAAAAAATTATTTACATTTCATACATTAGAAAATTTAAAGTCAAAAAATAGGTCTTTTAAAAAATGGGCCTGATACAGAATCACCACTTTTTTAAATCAGCGTGCAAATTACTAACATTCTAAAACGTAATGTACATAACAAAATTTAAAGTTCCAAAAACTATGCTCTAAAAAAATATGTGTGTTCTACATGGCCCCTTTTCAAAATCGGGTCACTCCTTTGCTATCTCTACGAAACAGGTAACAGTATCAGTTCCAGTTCAAAGTTTACATTGTTACAATAATTTTTTTGGCATTGATAGTGCCACGTGGCATCACTAGGAGGCACAAGATAGCACCTCTCAGGAGTACCATATCTCACCCACTCAACACTCCACATGACATGACATGGAATCCTTATAGGAAGATGATGTGGCAAGACAGGGATGACTAAGCACACATGTGCTCCAATTGTATGGGGCCACATGACCCAATCATATAGTGTCATGTAACACCCAATTGGAAGCAAAATGAACCTCGGCCAACCCACAACAATAGTCACATGACAACTATTATATTAGTGGCACATGGTCAAATATGGAAAGGCAAGTTAACTATGGTAGAATTCAACGTTTGTTATAACTAATACTAAACGTACCCACATATCACATGCCAACCAACATGCCAATGGCTAGGATGTTGGTAGGTCCGTTGACCCAGAGTTATATAAAATCATACCTATTCTATCGACATCAATCCATGGAGGAGAGAGAACGGGGTCAAGTATATCAAACCTTTAATGGATATCAAACCTAAATTTATCTAAGAATAGAGAGACCAAGTATCTAAAAATGGTGAATTTATATTAATATACTAAGACAACCATAACACCACTAATGGGGGAGAAGGGAACTCAATCTTAAGCATTATTTATAGTTTGATTATTAAATATCCATTTCTTCTCCATAAGTGAATTGTAATGTCTTAGTTAACATATGGGGGCTTGATGATTTAACTTGACTTATATGCTCATCAAACAACCCATTACAAGGGTGTAAATATTTATACCACATGAAAATTTAAAAGTAAGTTAATAAGTGTGTAAGGTTGATCTTTTTATCTCCAAATCTAATAAGAATTTTGTTTGAAGTTAAAGTTTATATTTAATTAATAAGAAGTTTGGCTGGAAACCTTGCCATTTATATTAACAAAATAAACTTTTTAATTACTAAGAACTTTGGCCACAAACCTTGCCATTTACCTTGACAAAATAAACTTTTTAATTAATAAAAACTTTGACGGCAAACCTTGCCATTTACCTTGACAAAATAAACTTTATAAAAAAATCAAGCTTTTTTAGTTAAAAGTTTTCTTTAAAATTAACACTTTTGAATGAAATTATAATTCCACTTAATTAATAAAAACTTTTAAATGTGAAAATTCACCGTTTACAAATTTTTGTTCTATTTCAAAACATAAATTTAGAAAAAAAAAAAAAACACAAAAACAAATACTTAATATTTTAATATCTAAATCCAACTCCCAAAACCCCTCCCCTCAAAAGAAAAAACAATTCATATACATATAAAAATACATAAAATTGTAATCTACTCGTAATCTTAATGTGTTTTGATTCAATTATATTATAATCTAATATAAAAAAAATAATTGTTACACATAATTTTTCCATAGAATTTCATCACTACTCAAAAAGAAATTACCAAAAAACATATTCTCCCATAAAATTTCATCCAATTAACTAAAAAAGGCCATGAGAACATTTTACTTTATAGAACAATCGTGAAATCATATTATAAACCAATTGGTCATGGATTTATTTTATCGAAACCTGTGGGTGTTCAACCAATGATAAAATCGTAATCCTATTTGAAGGACAGGCTGCCAAATTCCTGTTAATTTATCGAAACCTTCCAAGACACCACCAAATTCTTTGGGTAATTTGAGAAACATCGAATGGAATAAACTCTTCAGGTGCCACATTTTGGAGAGGCTTTCGGATTTCCTTACATAATTTAATTAAACTTGATATTTTTTGTTGTACTTAAATTTGCATTTAAGTTCAAGATAACTTGAAATGAGTATGTAAAATTTAATAATTTATTTTATTTATTTTAATATATATATAGAGGGGGATAGCATTCAGTTCATGTACGAGATTAAGTTAAATATATTAAAATATATATAAATTTCTTGAAAATAGTTTTAATGATGATTAAAAATATAGGATTTTAAATTAAAAGTGTATATCTTAAATTAAAATCTAAAGCTATCTATGAGTTAGGATTAGTATTTCTCAAATTTAAATAAAATCTCAAGATCATTCCAAGAACAAGAAAGGTGGTAAGAGTGAACCTTGCTCTTTTTAAAACCACCATTATGATATTTTAAGTAATGTAATTTTTTTAAATAAAAATTATTGTTAGGATATTTTGACACATAGGAAATAGTTAAGTATAACTTGGTATAGTGTAGAATTAGGTAAAGTGTGTTTCTTTACTATGTACTTTTGTAACTTACAATCTGACGGTCACGATATGTTCTAGACATGAAGTGATCCGACAGTTCATTCTCTCCTCAGTATTACGACACTTGATCCGTGGCTTAACACTCGATTGGTCCATGATCTCTATTTAAAGAGCATGGAGGGTCATTTGTAGGGTGACTATTCATGAGAGAAGTTTATTTAAATTTTCTTCTTTTATTAATAAATTGCCTGAAGTGGCCGTGTTGGCTCAAGCCATGGACTGTTTCCTTCTTTGGGGGTTTTAACCATGTCAAGGATACTGGTGTATTGATCTGTGATCTATTTATGAGCGATGTCCTTTGGTGTTCTATCTGAGGAACTTACCCTGTAAATTCCTACATAGTATCAGAGCTATTTGAGGGCTACATCCGTTGGTGATCCAAATGAGAAGCCGGTAGAATTGCATCTGACTTTCATTTCCTAGATCTATTGTTTTTGACTGCTTTCGGGCCGAGAGGATTGCTCTGTTATCTTAGGAGCATCTGTTCCAGTGAGGAACCCCTTTCATTTCACACGAAAAGGTTTCTGGTAGCCCTAGTTACGTCATTTTTAAGATCTGGAGGTATACAATATTTATTTGCAGTTTTAGTTATTTATCTCTCTATTTTTTATTACTAGATCTATACCTTTCATTTCTGTGTATGCTCTTTGCCTTGTGACTCTATGCGATATGGACAAATTAGAAACAGAAAGGAAGTATTTTTCTCATGCGTATGCTATTTTCTGTCACGCCTTAGTGTGATCTTAGAAAATCAGAAACATTGAGGAAAATTTTTAGTTTCCAGCGAAAGCTAACTTGAAGCCATAAGGTTTGGTTTTTTTGTATGTCCGTGTTGAGTTGTGTGGTTTCTTGTTTTGTAGGCAAAAATGGTTTTTTCAAATAAGCACGCACCCCAAAGCTCCAGTGACAAAAAAAGAAAAAACATCATTCCTTTTTTCCAAAAATGCTAACCTTTTAAACTAACTCACTTGATCCAAAGTTACTTTATGAGAATAGAGGTTTTGGGTTAAAGTCTTTCTTTTTGTTGAGTTAGTTATTCAAAACGCACGTGTAGCTTACATTTTAAAGTTACTTTATGTAAAAGTGTTCTCACCCACTATAAAAAGTGAGTCACTTATAATTCTAAAGTCTCCTTATCTTTTATTTAAGTTACAATTTAATGGGTAGCTCATAAAGTACCATTGTAAAAGTGACTTTCATTTATTTATAAATGTGGATTACATAAAAAAAAAAATTTAATTGAACTAATTAAATTAAGTTTGGAAAGGGGAGGAGAATTTTTTTAAAATATAACATTATCATTCACTTCTGCACATTCATGCACTTCGTCGACATCTTCAACAACTTTTCTTCAAAAATCCATAACTTCTTCATTCAGAAGTCGTTTTCAGAGCCGTTTTTGTTTAATCAATCTAATTTTTTGAGATGTTTCCATTAGAACACTTAGTTTCAGCATCTACAGCTTCAATTTCTGTTAAAATGAAAAGTCCATGCCAAGTTATTCTTCACAACACCAACTACCTCCAATGGTGGTCCTACATTGTGGATTTACTTAGAAGTAAAGATCTTTATAGAATAGACCTAGGCCAAAAAACCAAACCTAAAGATGAAGATAAGGTAGCCAAATGGGAAAATAGGCAAGATCAATCATGTGAGTTGATAGGGATGTTTATTTCTTCAAACCTTACATTCCATATCGCAGAACTTGATACCCCTAATGAAGCAATGAAACAACTCACTAAAGTTTTTAGAATTAAAAATGAAATGAGAGCCCATCAACTCAAAAATGAGTTTCTTACGTTGGACCCCAATAATTTTTCTTCCATTCAATTTTTGTCTAAGATCAAGACCCTTAGACTTCTCTTGGAAGGTGTAAGGTTAAGAAAGAAGATGCCAGCCTTATCTATTCCATTATTACTAAGTTGGGACCAGCCTACTCTATGCTTGTTTCCACCTTCCATTCTACTAGAGAAGCCTGTATTTCTCAAGGACAAGACTACGAGTTCCCCTATTTTGATACCTTTTGTGATTCTTTAATAAGAGAATAAGAACAACTCTTGCATCTTGGTCTTCTTAATCTTGGAAACTCTTCTAAGAAAGCCTTAGCTGCCCAGCATCAACCAAATTCAAAGAATCCTAAGAAATAGTATCCTAAAATGAATGGTCCTAAACCAAACAAGGGTCCTAAGCAATTTCAGTCTCAAAATGAAAAATCAATCCAATAAAATGATAAGGAAAATAAAAACAAAGGGAAGAAGATAAACATTGCAACTTTTGTAATCGAGATGGCCACTTAGAATCCAAATTCTTTAAGAAGATGGAAGCCTTGGAAGCAGTAATGAAGAAGCATAACATCCATTTGGAGCATTTTAGTGTCAGTATTTGCATACTTCCATCAGGGATCAAAATTCGCTCTTTGCATTTTCATTTTAGGGTTCTCATACTGAAAATTTTGCATCATTCCATTAGGTCATGATAAACCGATCCACTGATGGTTGTCCTCTCTTATGAAAATCTAATTTTTTCCCTCATAGAGTATACTTGCTTATCCTCCTTCAGGTTGTTTTCAGTCATGGTTTCATGGTCAATCTATAATCATCATTTCATTAGGTCATACAACATCATTTCATTAGGTCTTAGGGTTTCATCACCAAGGTCAAACAACCTGATTTTAAAGTGTAAATAAAGGTCAGAAAGGGTATGAGGATGATCAATAAATCAAGCATGATGGTTTGTAAGTCATAGATACTGAGTTATTATATTTTAACCTAATGTAATTTTCACCTCAAAAACATGTTTTTGAGGTGAAAACAGAGTATTTTAAGTTTATTTGTATTTCATATGTAATTTTAAGTCACCGTATGTAATAATTGATCTCAGCTACACCAGAGCATTTCTCCTTACTGCAATACAAAGAAACACTGCAAAAATCAAGTCAAATTGAGCATTTATCCACTTGCAAAGACACAAAGAAGAAAAAGACATTAAAACAGAGTTTTGAAGAAGAACAAGAAACATTAGAAAAGTGGGTTTTTTGAGTGAAAAATCAAAATCTACTCCTATTTAAGCCCTCACATTTCATTTTCAAATTAATTATCTTCATTACCAAGCAAGGAGTGAAAGGGTAAGAAAAAAAGGGCAATCTTAAGTGAGTTTGAGTGAAGGAAGCCCGGCGCTACCCTTTTGGCAGAGTGGCGCTGCGCTTTTGGCTGAAGAAGACTAGCGTTGTGCTTTTGGAGACCAGTGCTACGCTTTTGACCTGGTGCTGTGCTTTTGGCCAATTTTCCCAGTGCAAATTAACACAGGCGCTGTGCTTTTGTCTTGGTGCTGCGCTTCTGAGCATTGGTGCTACACTTTTAGCAGGAGAGCCCAAAAACCTTAAAGCCCTCAAACAAACTTCAAAATTTCTCTTGCTCTCCATCATCACAGGTAAGTGGACATCTCTCACTTTGGTTTTGATTTTCAAATCTAAGTTATAAGCATTGTTTTCCATGTTTAATCTCAAACCCTAAAATCTCCCTAATGATGCTTAAACCCTAAATCCTCACTATCCATCCTATCACCTAGCCCTACAGTTCTAAATTCCCCTATCCCTATTTCTCTATCAGCTCATCCCTTTTTCCCTTTACCACCATTCCATATCATTCATATTCCCCTTTGTCCCTCTTCCCCAAGAGCAAATCTCAAGCAAACAAACCCTCCCTCTCATTTCCTACTCCATTCATTTCCTAGCCACAAGCTCATCTCCCATCCCCTCATTCCTAAAAACACTTTCACTCATTTCCACACACCTCAACCTTGCAAACATGGACCTGGAAGACTGAGACTATGAGGAGGAGAACACAAGCAGTGACACTTCAACAGAGAGACCCATACAACCGAGAAAACCACACAAGGGAGGCAGGATTATTAGAGAAGAGCCATCAAACCTTAGGGAATTGCAGGCCTCTGAGTTGGATGTCACATGTTTCAAATACCTTGGCTGCTATGAATTCTGTGAACGGGTAGAGAGGGTTCAATATCACCTGGAGCTCACTAGACTTTTTTAAGCCCGTCTTCAGGACAATAGGGTGACTCTTGTCGGGGTAACTTTCACCATTTCATCTTCCATCATTTCAAATGCCACCAGAATTCCTAATGTAGGAGAGAACTGGTTCAAGTGCCAGGATCTGGATGAGTACTATTATGAACCTTATATCAAACCCCAATACAGAAATGAGGTGAAGAGACTATTTCCTTTCAGATTTCTTGAGAACAAGTATGTCCCCATGATGAAAATCGTCATGAAGTATTTCACTTGTGAGGGTAGATTCTCCAGGTTGTACACTCATCACATCATGATCCTCATGCACTTTACCAGGGTGAGGATGTTAAACCTCCCTTACTACTTGTTCTGGAGTATTGAGAAGATGGCTTATATTGCCTAAAGGAAGCCATACCCTCAGTAGATGAGCATCCTTTATCATTACTCCTTGATCAAGGTCATTGTGCTTCATCATCTCAGTCTCCTTAACATCGCTTGGGAGACCTTTATTTCTCATGATATCTTCAAGGGTCGTCAAATTCCTCCACCAGTGCCTCAAGAAGCAGGAGGACCTTCTAGGCCAGTAAAAAAATAGATGAGGAGGCCAAGGAGACAGGAACTACTGAGTTGCCTATTTACATGACTTATCAGAGGGGCACTAGGAGATTATTTACAGCAGATAGGCAAGTGTTTTCTCCATAGGATGTGGAAGGGGCCTTGCCTTCTTCATCAACCCATAGGAAAATGCTAGCTACACAGGATGTGGAAGGGGCTTTGCCTTCTTCATCGACACAGCAGGTATAAGGGCAGCAGCTACATAAAGGAAAGGAAAAGATTCTGGATGATGATGAGGAGGAAAGGGACTTTGAGTTGACAGAGCATGATGAGTCAAAATAGCATCACTCTCATCATGACATCGAAATCATTGACTTGGAGGCCTAGGATAAGGAAACAATAAAGTACATCATCATATGGGAATGGGAGGCTCAAGTACAGGCTCTAATGGACAATTTAGAAAGGGCCAAGTATGTCATCACATACTTAGAGCAAGAAAACAAGTCGTTGAGTGACAAACAAGTCCTCATGGAGTTGGAAATGCTCAAGGCAAAAAGGCAAAGTGACAAAGAGACACAAGTCACTTTGACTCCTATTGAGCAGGAGATTGAAGATGATAGGGAGACCTAGCTTGAGAGAGTCAACCTACACCTTGAGAAGTTGCTACGGAAGGTCAACAGAGACAATCAGATGATCAGACACATGGCCTATCATTGCAAGACCCGTAACAAGATTTGCAACAGGAGGGTGAGGAAGATGAAAGTTAGGCTAAGCCGGGCCTTGAAAGGAAAAAAAGAGGAGGATAGAATTAGGATTTTAGTTGAGGCTTCCTTTCCTCATCAGAGCACATGATGATGGTACTTCTCACCAATTTTGGGAAAATTTGGAGCAAATTTTGTCATTTTCATATTTTGGATTTCAATACACAAGAAAACTGCCTAAAAGCGCAGCACCACCGGCGCTGCGCTTTTCCTAGGGGCACCCATTGAAGGAATAGCTTGAATTTTTGGAATCAAAGTGATGAGGACATGCACCCTAGGAAGTTTCAAAGTTTTTGGGGTAGAACTGGTCCACCAAAACGTCAAACAACACCCTAAAAATGACCTTTTTGCCACTTTTTGGACACACAGAAGCAGTCTTGGGAGAATCAAGTTTTGAAGGGCCAAATGAGCTCCACATGCAGAAATTCTAGGTGTTTTGGAAAGTATGCTTGAAGACCTTTCCAATGAGTAATCATGCGCTTAATTTGGATTCCGAGAAGCCCTCCAAACGGGACCTGAAAGTGGTGTTGTGCTTTTGACATTTTTTGCTCAAGGTTACTTTTTTCCAGTTTTTTTATTGTAATCATGGATTCTCTCTCATGGTGGATGATTTACCATTGTAAATGATAACTTGGCATGTAATTATGATGGAAAAATAGTGATAGATGGTAGATTCATTTCTTTAGGAGTTAGTTTTAGCTCAAATGAATCATTTTTTCACTTTTAGGGGCAAGTTGTTGATGATGCCTATATTCATGTTTCTTGTTCAACATCAATTAGATTAGCTCCTCATCTTAGGGATTCAACCACTGACGATGGGAGGAGGTTGAATACTTGTCTATATCTTCTTCTTCTTTCTCTTTTTTGAGGGTTGGACTCAGTTGGATGCTCAAACCTTGATTGTACACCTTTGTAAGCAATTTGGCAGGAGATTAATAAGAAATGTGGCTATTTTTATGGGATCTCTGTGGTATGGAGTTTTAGTACAGTTTATTCTTCTGTGATTATATGTTTATATGTTTTATGTATGCCATCAATCATTTCATTGCTTCTAGTTGAATGTTTTCAAGTTTGATAGGCAGAATTCATTGCATCAATGCTTTGCCTTGGGAAACCATTCACCATTTCATGTTTTCTGCAGTCCATGAAGGATACATGATTGTCACATGCCCTTATTAGCTTCTCACTAGTCTAAAACTTCTCACCACATGAAACCCTAGGTGTTAAAGCCTATGCCTACCTTGCCCCATTGAACACCTCCATTTCTGACCTAGTTTCCTAGACCTAAACTGCCCAGCTCCTTCTGATCCGGCAAAACCTTTCCAAAATCAAATCAAAACTTTCATGCTACTATACCTAGCCTAAAATCCTTTACCTGATCTAGTCATCCTAACTACGATCCTTAAGGAGAGAGCCCTCTCTCAGCCTAGTAGGGCTAGCTACTAGGCTAAGCTTGGTTTGTGGTTACCCTCGCATTACCTTCCTTCAGCCTAAGGTTCAATCCAGGTGATAACATAACACTCTTCAACTTCAACTTCATCTTCAAGAATAGCACTTTCTACATGGGGCTGTCAAGCATCTCACTCTGGTTATGCATGAAATGTATCTTCCTCTTCTCATTCTCATGAGTAGCTCATTGATTCTGGAGCTTCTTATCACATGGTAAAAAACAAAGCCATGTTTTCTTCTTTAAATGATTGTAACACCAAAAATATATATGTTGGTGATGATATATCTCTTAGTGTTGTCAATTTAATGATTTATTATGTGTTCCAACCTTATCTTGCAACCTTCTACCTGTATATTAGATAACTCAATCAGGTGAAGGTAAAACCATTGAATTTTCACCTCATGATGTTGTAATTAAGGACCTAAGAGATCCTAATAGATTTTAGCTCCTGGAATTGTTGATGATTCTTCAAGATTGTATAAGTTTTGGGTCATCAACTCTTCCCTCGGTATTTGTTGCTCACAATGATGAAGTGAGCAAACTTTGGCATGAGCGATTAGTTAAACTATCGCTCCCTTCAAAATATATGTAAAGAAAATATGGTGACAGGTCTTCCTATGGTATCTTGCAGAGATGGTGTTTGTTCCGGATGTGTACTCGAAAAGCATAATCGGGATAGTTTTGAAAAACATGCCTCTTGGCACACCTCAGCCCCTTTACAGCTTGTGCATAGTGATTTATGTGGTCCACTTCCAATTGTTTCATTCTCTGGCTACAAGTATTTCTTAACTTTCATTGATGATTTCTCCAGACGCACTTGAGTATACTTCTTAAAACTCAAAGTGAAGTGTTTAACATGTTCTTGGCCTTGAAGGCCTTTGCTAAGAAACAATTTGGACATCAAATTCTAAGCGAAGATCTGATAATGGTGGCGAATATGTTAACAACAAATTCATCAAATTTTGCACTGAGCATGGAATTCAAATGCAACATATTGTTCCATATACTCCAAAACAAAATGGTGTAGTTGAAAGGAAGAATCACACCTTAAAGGAAATGGCTAATTGTATGCTTCAATCTAAAGGACTTAGTTTTAATTTTTGGGCAAAAGCAATTAACTATTAAAATGTGGCAACAAGAATATTCCAATTTTATTTTTTCCTTTAATTAAAACTGTGAATTAAAATTCGAATTTAGTCTCACCAGTTGGTTGAAAAATAATTAATTAATTCATCTTGAGTTAATTAGTTGGAGAAATTCAAGTTAGAAGTCTTTCTAAAGTCATGCAACAGTTATCGCTTAAATTAAGGAGATTATCCCTTAATTAAGGAGATAGCATTGAGTTATATTTGAGTTGTAATTAGTTAGCTCAGTTTACTGAGTTAAGTCCAGTTAAATTAGTTCCAAACTATTTGAGGAACTAATTGTGAGTTATCAGTCAGTTGATACATGCATGCACTCAACTAGTGTACTCCAGATAACTGAAGATTCTCTCATCATTAACTCATGCATGTCTATTCTGAGAAAGACCCAGTTGAGATTAAAGACAGGGACAATGTAATATCAGTTGCATGTGTTTTCCTATAAACAAAACTCATGCATGCAGAAGGAATTCATTCCTTGAGGATTGCGCAGTTTTACAAGGTGTGAGATTAGTGTGAGTGATCAGTGTTCCACTTGGTAACAGGAGGATCACTTAGGATAAACTGCACAAGGAAATAGGAGCTTGGAGGGCAGAGGAGAAGGCTTATGAGAAGTCTATTTTGCTTGTGAGAATTTGTGAGGATTGTAATGAGAGTTGGCAAGCTATGAGAACTAAGGCTTGGTGTAATTCTGAGATATTTCCAACTTGTATGATAATATAGATAGTGGGGTTTTTAGTTGAGGCTTTCCCCTGAGTATTTTTCTATGTTTCATGTGCATTGATTCTTCTTTTGGTTATATGTGTTTAGCTTGATCTTGCTCAAATATTTTAAGCTTCCACAAATTGATTGTAGAAGTAGGTTAAAGTATTTTTCTTTGGTCATTTTGCATTATCAAGTTAATCTGCAGTCACAATTTCTACATGGTATCAGAGCAAAGTTTATCAGAGTTGTGAATAGTATACTGAGAAGAGAATTCTAGGTTTGAAGTTTGGGGTTGCAGGTGCAAAATCGAATTCTTATCATACTTCAAGGTTGGCCAATGCCGTTCAATGGCTTGAGACTCGAGTATACCTTGGATGGTAGCTCCAATTACATAACATGGAAAGATCACATGGAGGATGTATTAGAAGACAACAGCTTGAAGGAATTCATTGATCAAGAAATCCAAAAGCCAGCTTCAACTAATGCACAAGAGTTGGTTAAGTGGAAGAAGTGTGTGGCGAAGATGAGACAGATCATCCTTGATAGAGTTCGAGACCATATTATCTCGAGTCTCCATGGGGAGGATACTCCATTTTCAATGCGGAAGACATTGAAGGACCTCCACCAGAACAGTAGCGACCAAAGGAAATTGGTGCTCAAGGATAAGCTTCAAAGAATTAAGATGGAGAAGGGAAATACTATTTCCACATATCTGAACAAGCTCACTAGCTACAGAGATGAGCTTAGTAGTGTGGGAATAACTACTGTCGATGATGATATGGTGAGCCTCGCTCTCCTTGGCCTTCCAAAGAGATGGAATAGCTACCAGGACTCTATGGATGGAAGGGAGAAACTATCGGATTGGGAACGACTATAGTCGGATCTCATGCAGGAGGAGATCAGGAGGAGCACATGAGATGGTTCTTCATCCAAGAATGATGATGAAGAAAATATGGCCTTAGAAAGTAAGGCAAGGAAAGTGAAGGGGAAGACTTCCCATTCCAAATCGAATTATTCTCATGGAGGGAAGAAGGTTGACAAGTCTAAAGTGAGATGCTTTAATTGTCACGAGATGGGACATTATGCAACTAATTTCCCATCGAAGAAATCAGAGAAGGGATCCTCGAAAGGATTGGAAGGTGAGGCATTAGCCTCTCAGTTCAAAATGGACTTTACCCTCATCACATGCATGGTTTCATCGATGATGGGTTGTGTCTGGTATCTTGACAATGGAGCATCATTCCACATGACCGGTGATAAAAATTTATTCAGTGCCTTGGAGGAGAAAGACCTCAAGATGCACATAGAGATGGGTGACAATGGAAGGTATAGTGTTTCAGGAGTGGGCACGGTTTCTTTTCAGAGGAAGCAGGGAGCTCCTCTCACCTTGACAGATGTGATGTATGTGCTTGGGCTGAAGAAGAGCTTGGTATCGGTCGCAATGTTGGAGGAAAAAGGCTACGATGTTGTCTTCAATAAAGGAAAGGCATTCCTAAGACACATAGCCACGGGTTAGACCAAGAGGGTAGGGATTCAGGTGAAAAATCTCTATAAACTAGAGGTAGATGATTGTGCAGCATTGAGTACGAAAGCAGAATTGGTGCAAAGCCAAGACATTGGCGAGTTGTGGCACAGGCGGTTGGGAAATTTGCATCATGGGGCCTTAGAGATAATGCATCAGATATCTACAAGACTTCCCAAAGGTAAACTTGAGCAAGTTGACACATGCAAAGGTTGTACCTTTGGGAAAGTACACCAAATCTTCCTTTCATGATCGAGACAGTCGAGCAGAGGCTAACTTAGAGCGAGTTCATACTGATGTGTGTGGACCATTCTCGATGGAATCCACAACGAAGCAAAGGTATTATGTGATTTTCATTGATGATTATTCTCGTAAATGCTGGATTTATTTCATACTAAAGAAGGACCAAACCTTCACAAGTTTTGTGAGTTCAAAGATTTGGTCGAGAAAGAGTCAGGGAAGAAGATCAAGGCCTTGAGAAGCAACAATGATGGATAATATGTCTCTCAAGAGTTTAAGGACTTCTGTGTAGTAGAAGGAATTAAACGAGAGTTGACGACACCTCATAGCCCACAACAAAATGGGGTGGACGAGAGGAAGAACAAAACTATTGTAGGGGCAGCATGGGCGATGCTGCATGACAAAGCCCTACCACTTCACTTGTGGGCTGAGGCATGCAACACAATGGTCTATTTGCAAAATAGAAGCCCGCATCACATACTTGGCATGAAGACACAAGAGGAAGCTTTCTCTGGTAGGAGACCAGATTTGGGTCACTTCAGGATCTTTGGCTCATCGGTATATTGTCATGTGACAAAGGATGCACGGAAGAAGCTTGAGCCGACAACAGAGTTGGGGATACTTGTGGGGTACATTGATACACCCCACAACTATCGGGTGTATCTACTTACTAGTCGGAGGATAGTGGTTCGCAGAGATCTCAAGTTTGATGAGCAGAAGGCCATGCGAGTTTCCCTTGAGAGGGAGCTCAAACTATAGTCTATGGAGGAACTGTTGGTTCCTAAGGAGGAGGAGCCTTAGACTGATATAGCGCAACCACATGGAGAGGTTCCAAGAGTGGAGACATCCACTCAAGCAGAGTCTTCCAGAGATGGACGAAAGTGCACAAGAGAAGCTAACAGATTGTTGATGGATGTGAGAGAGAATGTGGGAGAACCATCTTCTTAGAGCAGATAGAGGAGGTCACCTAAGAGGTACACTGGATACATGGACCTTGTTGGGGAATGTGTTGAGACATAGCCATATTCCTTTGAGGAAGAAGTGCGGCATCCAATTTGGATTTATACTATGGTGGAGGAGTATCACTCCATAGTTCGTAACAGTGTTTGGGACGTGGTTCTGAGACCGGAGAACAAGTCAGTTGTGAGTTCCTGTTGGCTTTACAAGGTAAAGCAAGTTGTTGATGGTAGTGTGGAGAAGCATAAGGAAAGATTTGTTTCCCATGGTTTTTCACAGGTCGATGGGATTGACTATGATGAGACTTTTGCTCCTGTAGCAAGATACTCATCTATCAGATCGATGTTGGCACTATCAGCACAGATGGGTTGGAAGATCCATCAGATGGATGTGAAGACTGCATTCCTCAATGGAAATATTGAGGAAGAGGTGTAAATAGAGCAGCTGGAAGGTTTTGAGACCTTTGATCGTGAGTTGCATGTGTGCCAACTCAGGAGAGCTTTGTACGGGCAGAAGCAAGCACCTTGTGCTTGGTACACCAGGATAGACAACTACTTCACCGGGTTGGGCTTCACAGAGAGTGAAGCAGATGCGAACCCGTACCATATCATGGTGAAAGGTAAGTCATTGATCATTGTAATTTATGTTGATGATCTCATATTGAAAGGTGATGATCAGTTGATCATGTCTTGCAAGGAGGACCTTGCAAGAGAATTTGAGATGAAAGACATGGGTCTCATGCATTACTTCCTTGGCATGGAAGTGTGGCGGAAGGATGGGGAGTTGTTTGTATCTCAGCGTGTTGGGTTGTGTTATATTCTTTCCATGACTAGCCCATGTAGTTAACTAGGCAGTTAAAGGGGGGGCAGAGTCCCCCCTTCGCTGCGCCGATTGCATAGCGGGTGGGTCATAGGGGGTTTGAGGGGTGCAAGTTCCCTGGAAAAAAAAAAATTTGGACCTTATATTTGGTTGGGCAGACCTACCTATGGTTTTGTGCATGATTTTCACACATGGTTTTGGACACGATGGTTTTCGGTCCATGGTTTTGGATGTGATGGTTTTCGGTCCATGGTTTTGGACGTGATGGTTTTCGGTCCATGGTATTGGATGCTTCAGCATGTATAAATATGTATTGTAACATTGAAAGGAACATAATGAAAGATCAAGCTGGTAGTCTCGGTTTTGGGATCCAGGGGAAATATCTCTGTATATGTGTTTTATGTGTTATGCTCTCGCATTATTTATTTTCTATGTTTTATAATTCGTATGCAGGTAATTCATGTATGGAGTTAAAACCTACATTTGGTATCATAGTTGTTTTGGCTTCAAGGGGATGCATTTGTTGCTGAGGGGTTTCGCTCGGGCCTATGGTAGAACTTATTCAGTGTGAGATCTGCGAGATCGATTCTGGTGGTGAAAAAAGATGGCGAGCAGTGGAAAGATAGAGATTGAGAAATTTAATTGTCAGAATTTTGAGTTGTGGAAACTCAAGATGGAGGATCTGTTGGTGGATAAAGATCAGTGGATCGCAGTAGATCCAGATACTAAACCAATGAGAGTGTCCGATGAAGAATGGAAGAAGTTGGATCGGAAGGCAAAGAGCACAATACGATTATTTGTCTCAGATTCAGTTTTTCTGAATGTATCAGGGGAAGCTACGCAAAAGGCTTTGTGGGACAAGTTAGGGACTTTGTACCAATCTAAGTCTCTGGTGAATAAACTATTCCTGTGGAAAAAGCTATATAACCTGAGGATGAAAGATGGAGACTCGGTGA
Source organism: Pinus tabuliformis (assembly GCA_031772625.1). Classification (NCBI taxonomy): domain Eukaryota; kingdom Viridiplantae; phylum Streptophyta; class Pinopsida; order Pinales; family Pinaceae; genus Pinus; species Pinus tabuliformis. The sequence goes on from CM062806.1 coordinate 117,174,374, forward strand.
CAGAGCATCTGAACACATTTAATATTGTGGTAAGTCAGTTATTATCTGTTGATATTAAAAACTTTAGATGAAGATAAGTGCATCAGTTTGTTGTGTTCTCTACCAGATTCATGGGATAGTCTGGTTATTGCAATAGGTAGCAATACAACTACCTTGTAGTTTGATGAAATAGTCTCATCCTTGCTGACGGGGGAGATGAGATGGAAAACTATGGAGAGCCAGAATGGTGATGCCTTGTCTGTATGAAGACAATCCCAGAACAGAAACAAAAATAAGTCATCAAGTGGAAGATATAAATCTAGAGGGAGATCTAAATCTCCAAGAAAACCTATAAAGGTGGTGTGCTATAAATGTGGAAAGGAAGGGCACTACAAAAAGGATTGTAAATCTAAAGCTCTCAATAAAGGAAAGGGATATGATGATGCTCCTTCTGCAGAGATGAAAACCACCTCAGATGAAGGTGGGAATGTGTACACATGTAGATCATGATCGCTGGTTGATTGACTCAGGCACATCCTTTCACTTCAATCCCCATAGAGAGTGGTTCTTCAAGTATGAGAAATATGATGGTGGTGATGTCTTCTTGGGGGATGACAAGAAGGCTAGAATCGTTGGTCGTGGAAAAGTAAAGTTGAAGTTGCAAGGTGGAATTGTTAGAACACTTCCGGGTGTTCTGCATATTCCCGCATTAGCCAGAAATTCGATTTTTGTAAGCAAGCTGGATGATGCAGGTGTAAAAACAGTGTTCGAGAAGGATACCTTGCAAGATGGTTCGAGGGGCACTGGTATTGATGTGGGGAGTTCGAATTGGAACTATGTACAAGCTGCATTGTAGCACTATTGTTGATGGGTGCAACAGTTCTGTGGTTCATGAAAGTGGAGTAGAAAATCTAGTGGTCTCTGGAGAGAAGACCATGTTGTAGCATCAAAGGCTTGGACATATTAGAGAGAAGGGCCTTCGAATACTTCATGGTAAAGGTATGGTAGAAGGTATGAGTGATAGCTCTCTGGATTTTGATTTCTGTGAAAATTGTGTATATGGGAAGCGAAATTGGGTGAGTTTCCCCTCTGGTGGTAAGAGGGCGAACCATATATTAGAACTTGTGCATAGTGATATGTTTGGACCTGTGAAGGTTCCATCACTGGGTAATTCTATGTACTATGTACCATTTATAGATGAATTCTCAAGGAATACATGGATATATTTCTTTGAGAAGAAATCTAAAGTCTTTGACAGGTTTAAAGAATTTAAGGCTCTGGTGGAAAACCAGACAGAGAAGAAGATAAATGTGTTGAGGACCGATAACGGTGGAGAGTTTTGCAATAAGGAATTTTAAGAATTCTGTAAGAAGTGTGGTATAGCACGACAAAATTCTACTCCATACACACTTGAGTAAAATGGAGTTGCAGAAAGAATGAACAAGACGTTGATGGAAAGGGCAAGAAGCATGCTCAGTGGTGCCAGGTTAGGATAGGAATTTTGGGCAGAGGCGGCGGAGACAACATGTTAGCTAGTCAATAGATCACCTTCATCAGCGTTGGAGGATAAGCCTCCACAAGAGGCATGGAATGGTAAGAAACCATCTCTTTCACATCTGAAGGTATTTGGATGTGATGCATATGTACATGTTCCAAAGGAGAAAGGAACCAAGTTGGATAGTAAATCTGAAAAGTGCATCTTTATTGGGTATAAGGATGGTCTAAAGGGTTATAAGATTTGGAACCTAGTAACAAGAAAGGTTGTGTACAGCCAAGATGTGGTGTTTAGAGAGGTGAAATATGTTATTAAACATGAATTCCAACCAAAGGAACCTGAGAAGATAGAGTTTGAGCTTAAGGAGGAAGAATCAGACTCTACAGCAGAGGAGAATCAGAAGATGAAGAGCCACAAACTCCGAGTGTGAGAAGATCAGTTCGAGAAAGAAGGTAGCCGAAAAGGTATATTCCATCTGCTTTCTATTCAAATTTTGCTTTATCCGTTACTGATGATGATCCCATAACTATGAAGGAAGCAGTAGATTCAGAGGATGGAAAACTCTGGAAAGAGGCTATGGTTGATGAAATGGCATCTTTGCAAAAAAATGAGGCTTGGGATCTAGTGGAGTTGCCGGTTGGAAGGAAACCCATTGGCGGAAAATGGGTGTTCAAGAAGAAGACAAATGCAGAAGGAAAGGTGGAGAAATACAAAGCTCGGTTGGTAGCAAAAGGTTATTCCCAGGTGCCAGGAATTGATTTTGGTGATATTTTTTCTCCTATTGCCAAGGTAGCTTCTATTAGATTACTTTTATCTGTTGTTGTTGCTTTTGATTTTGAGGTAAAATAGATGGATGTGAAGACAACATTTCTTCATGGGGATCTGGAAGAGGAGATCTACATGAAGCAACCTGAAGGTTGTGCGGTGAAGGGTAAGAAAGAAATGGTATGCAAGTTAAATAAGTCTCTGTATGGGTTAAAACAGTCACCAAGGATGTGGTATTAGAAATTTGATACATTTATATGGGGACTTGGCTTAACCAGAAGAAAAGCATATCACTGCATGTATTTTAAATTAATTGGAGACTGTGTTATGTATCTGGTCTTGTATGTGGATGATATGTTGCTGGTTGGAAATGACAAAGAAATTATCTAGGATTTAAAGACCCAATTGTCCTCCAAATTCGACATGAAAGATCTTGATGCTGCAAACTATATTTTGGGCATGGAAAAGAGACTAGGAAAAGAGGAATCTTTGGTTAAACCAGAGGAAATATGTCGAGACAATATTGCAGAGGTTTAATATGCAAGATATTAAACTGGTGAAGGTTCCTATTCCTATAGGTGTGAGGTTATTTGCTGAACAGTGTCCCAAGACATAAGAAGAGGAAGAGGACATGTCTCGTGTTCCATATGGAAGTACAGTTGGTAGCCTGATGTATGTAATGGTCTGTACTAGACCAAACATTGCACATGCAGTGGGAGTATTGAGTAGGTTTATGTCAAAACCAAGGAAGGAGCACTCGACAGCGGTGAAGCGGGTTTTCAGGTATTTGTGTCGCACTAGTGATTATGGTTTGTGCTACCAAGGAAGACCAGGATTAGATAGAGTGTTGGATATTCGTGGCTTTGTTGATGGAGACTGGGATGGAGATCTGGATCGGAGAAGATCTACAAGTGAGTATCTGTTTAACCTATTTGGAGGTGCAGCTAGTTGGGTGAGTAAGAAACAATTTTTAGTGGCACTATCAACTACAGAGGCAGAATAAATGGCAGCCACTCATGCAAGCAAGGAATAAGTTTGGTTGCAGAGATTGTGTTCAAGTATGGGGATAGTACAGGGAGCTATAAGGCTAGACTGTGACAGCCAAAGTGCAATTTTCTTGGCAAAGAACCCTGCATACCATTCAAAGGAAAAGCACATTGATGTTCAGTATCATTTTGTGAGTGATATGATAGAAGACAAAAAGGACTTGCTGGTAAAGGTGAACACTTTGAAGAATACTGTAGATGCATTGACAAAATCTGTGAGCTTTGAAAAGTTCTCTTGGTGTAGAGAAACTATGGGTGTTGCAGGGTTGGATAAATGACTAAGCTCTCTTGTGGCCCCCTGTGGAAGGAAAACAACAAGTGGGATAACGTTGGTTTGTGTTATATTCTTTCCACGGCTAGCCCACGTAGTTAACTGGGGGGTTAGAGGGGGGGTGGAGCCCCCCATTCGTTGCACCGATTGCATAGTAGTGGGGTCACAGAGGGTTTGAGGGGTGCAGGTAACCCCACTCTATAGGGTCCGGGGCAGTGCCCTAGAAAATTTTGTTTTTGGACCCTATATTAGGTTGGGTGGACCTACCTATGGTTTTTTGCATGATTTTTGCACTTGGTTTTGGACGCGATGGTTTTCGGTCCATTGTTTTGGACGTGATGGTTTTCGGTCCATGGTATTGGATGCTTCAACATGTATAAATATGTATTGTAACATTGAAGGGAACATAATGAAAAATCAAACTTGTAGTCCTGATTTTGGGATCCAAAGGAAAATCTCTATGTATATGTGTTTTATGTGTTATGCTCTCGCATTATTTATTTTCTGTGTTTTAGAATTTGTATGCAGGTAATTTCTGTACGGGGTTAAAACCTACACAAGGCAAGTATGCCAACGAGATACTTAGGAGATTCCACATGGAGAAGTGCAAGCCCATGCAGACTCCTCTAGCAGGTAATTGGAGTAAGGAGGATGCTACTTCAGGAGGTAGAGGTTATTGTGTACAGGCATCTTGTGGGTTCACAGATGTACTTAGTGAACACATGACCAAATTTGTGCTATGTGGTGAACCAACTGAGTCAAGCAATGGTTCAACCTACCCAGATGTTTTGGAAGGTGGAAAAGCATGTATTGAGATACCTCAGAGGCACATCTCAGTATGGATTATGGTACAAACACACAGAGGGAGTGAAGCTACAGGGATTTACTGATGCAGATTGGGAAGGGAGTTCATCAGATCGGAAGAGCACATCAGGGGGGATTTTCAACCTTGGGTCAGCTGCAGTTTCTTGGTACAATAGGAAACAGAGGTCGGTTGCACTCAGCTCGACAAAGGCTGAATACATAGCTGCAAGACAGGCAGCATGTGAGACCATCTAGATGAGGAAAAACTTAGTTGGTTTGTTTTATTAGAGGATGGATCCAATTGTGATCTATTGTGATAATCAAAGTTGTATCAAACTCTTTGAGAATCCAGTATTTCATGATAGGTCCAAGCACATCGATATTTGATACCATCATCTCAGAGACTGTGTAGCGAGGAGGATCATGTTGTTAGAGTATATTTCAACAGAGGAGCAAGATGCTGACATTTTGACAAAGGCATTGTCAAAGTATAAATTCGAGTTCCATAGAGACAAGATCGGGGTGGTAGATAATCCATTTCTTGTTGAGAGGGAGTGTTGAAATGTGGCAACAAGAATGTTCCAATTTTAATTTTTCCTTGAATTAAAATTGTAAATTAAAATTCGAATTTAGTCTCACCAGATGCTTCAAAAATAATTAATTAATTCATCTTGAGTTAATTAGTTGGAGAAATTCAAGTTAGAAGTCTTTCTGAAGTCATGCAAAAATTATCCCTTAAATTAAGAAGAATATCCCTTAATTAAGGAGATAAGATTGAGTTATATTTGAGTTGTAATTACTTAGCTCAATTTACTGAGTTAAGTCCAGTTAAATTAGTTCCAAACTATTTGAGGAACTAATTGTGAGTTATCAGTTAATTGATGCATGCATGCACTCAACTAGTGTACTCTAGATAACTGAATATTCTCTCATCATTAACTCATGCATGTCTATTCTGAGAAAGACCCAGTTGAGATTAAAGACATGGACAGTGTACTATCAATTGCATGTGTTTTCCTATAAACAAAATTCATGCATGCAGAAGGAATTCATTCCTTGAGGATTGCGTAGTTTTATAGGGTATGAGATCAGTGTGAGTGATCAGTGTTCCACTTGGTAACAGGAGGATCACCCATGAGAAATTGCACAAGGAAATAGGAGCTTGGAGGGCAGAGGAGAAGGCTTATGAGAAGTCTATTTTGCTTGTAAGCATCTATGAGGATTATAATGAGAGTTGACTAGCTGTGAGAGCTAAGGCTTGGTGTAATTATGAGATATTTCCAACTTGTATGATAATACAGATAGTGGGGTTTTTAGCTGAGGCTTTCCTCTGAGTATTCTTCTTTGTTTCATGTGCATTGATTCTTCTTCTAGTTATATGTGTGCAGCTTGATCTTGCTCAAATATTTTAAGCTTCCACAAATTGATCGTAGAAGTAGGTTAAAGTATCTTGCTTTAGTTATGTTACATTATCAGGTTAATCTACAGTCAAAATTTCTACATTAACTGTGCAAACTACATAGTAAATCACACTCCTACTAAGGTTTTAAAGAATATCACTCTAGAAGAGGCATAAAGCTCAATTAAACCAGATGTAAGTCACTTTCATGTTTTTGGAAGTGAAGCATCGACCCATATTCCAGATGAGAAACATAAAGCTTTAGAACCTAAGAGTGAAAAATGTATTTTTGTTGGATATTCTGAAGATGTCAAAGGATATAGACTTCTTTCACCTAAATCCAAAAATGTTATCATTAGAAGAGATGAAAAATTTGCTAAAAATATATCAGCCTATGAGCCTAGTTCGGCAGATGTGCCACCTCCCTCTATCCCTTCTACTTCTGAAAATATTTATTCTTCAGATGATGACAGTGAGGATGAAAATCCTCCGCCACCTTCTCAGGATCCTCCTTCAGCTCCTCAGCTTCCAAAATGGGTCCGTGCTACTCAGGATGTAGCAGGTGCTCTTGTAGGTGATCCTACAGATCATGGACATACACGTTCTTAGTTCGATAGAGCCTCTTCCTTACTAGCTCAAGCTTCAGCGAATTATGATCCTGACACCTTTACAGAAGCTTCAGGCCATCCAGATTGGGACGCAGCTATGAATGAAGAATATTGTTCATTATTGGCAAATGATACATGGGATCTTGTTCCTCTTCCAAAGGGACAAAAACTTGTTAGATGCAAATGGGTTTACAAAAACAAGTTTGAACCAGATGGAAAAGTTGACAAAAATAAAGCTCATCTTGTTGCTATGGGTTTTTCACAAGTTGAAGGCATTGACTATACTGAAACCTTCTCTCATGTTGCCAAAATGAACTCTATCCGCCTTATTCTTTCCCTTGCTACTTCTTTCAAATGGGAAGTCCATCAGATGGATGTTAAATCTACCTTCTTGCATGGGGACTTGCATGAATAAATCTATATGGAGCAACCTCTTGGCTATATAAAAACAGACTCCAACCTTGTATGTCAGCTTAAGAAATCCCTTTTTGGTCTCAAGCAAGCTCCTCGGGCTTGGTATGCCAAAATGGATAGCTTTCTTTTAGATAATGGCTTTTCTAGGTGTCATTTGACAATACTGTCTACACTAAGAAAGTGGGTAAGTTTCTTATCATTCTTGTTCTTTATGTTGATGATCTTATCCTTACTGGTAGTGATCCCAACTTTATAAACCATGTGAAGTCTAGCCTTAAAAAGAAGTTTGAAATGACAGACTTAGGAAACTTGCGTTATTTTCTTGGTCTTCAAGTCTTGCAATCCAAGGAAGGTATTTTCCTTTCCCAATCGAAGTATGCCTGTGATCTTCTATGCCACTTTCACATGGAAGACTGTAAGCCAGCTCCTTCTCCCTTTCAGTCTGGAGCCAAACTTTCAGTCACTTGCACTTCCCCTGAAGTTGATGCTACCTTATACTGTCAGCTTGTAGGAAAACTTTTGTATTTGACCCATACTTGTCCTGACCTTTCCTTTATTGTTGGCCTTATTGCTCGGTTTATGCAAAACCCACATGAAAGTCATTGGAACGCAGCTAAAAAAATACTTCGTTATGTTCGAGGTACAGTTCAGTTTGGGATTCATTACAGTGCAAAAGCATCTCCTCTATTGGTTGGTTTCACTGATTTTGATTGGGCTGGTGACCCTGATGATCAGATGTCTACTGTCGCTTATGTCTTCACTCTTGGTTCTGGACCTATTACATGGGCTTGCAAGAAACAAAGTGTCATTTCTCTTTATTCAGCAGAAGCAGAGTATTGTGGTGCTGTAGAAGCTAGTAAGGAAGCCCTGTGGCTTCGTCAAATCTTGTCAGAGTTTGGCTTTCAGCAGCAGCATCCGAGTACACTTTGGTGTGATAATCAAAGTGCCATTCAACTATGCAAATGATCCGGATTTAAACAGGAACGCAACAAATTACAGAGATAACCATATACACAAAGATGCAGCGGAAATAATACTTCATTTCATTAATGGAAAAATACTGAAATATGCTTACAATCAGAAATGGAAATAAATCAGCTAGGGTGATGGTAGCTTATCTCTGAGAAGAGATGTGATGGCTACATGCCTCTGAACTGTGTTACAATGAGGCTCGAAGGCCTATTTATTGTTGAGAAACAATGGAAATCCCTTAACATTCCAAAACCTAACCCTAGGAGATGAAACGCCAAAATGTGGGCCCCGTTTGGGGTAAATTGGTACATCAACTTCCCGGGGTCGTAACTTTGGCATATGATCTCCGTTTGACGCGTATAATAGCTCGTTAGAAAGATCTATCCGAGCACTATCATTGTTGGAACGGGCAAATTCGTCCATTCCATGGACCCATGTTGCCCCTGGATTCCCCAAAAAACGTCGTTTAGGGCCTCAAAACGGCTCCGGAAGTTCAGGACCCGAAAAACTGCTAAAAATAGTAAGTTGTGCTACAATTAAGGAAACTGAAAATGCTGAGAAAGACAATGGTGGGGGTCTAGGTGGACTTGGCAGGTGGCCACCAATATCCACCTGGATCATTCCTCCCCCCTTAGGAAGCAATGGTCCCCATTGCGTTGAGTTCCTCCATGAGATGAGGAAACTTCTGCTGAACTTGTTACCTGGTGAGCCACTTGCCCTGCTGAAGGAGTTGGCCTGCTTTGACAACTCGATACAGTTGGATATTCTGTTGGCGAGTGTTCTTGATCTGTGTGTCCATGATCCGATCAGTTGCAGCTTGTTCCATGCAATCTGGATTTAATTCTGTGGGTTTGAGCTGTTCTGCAATGTCGGATGTGTCTAGCAATGGTGGAAAGTATGGCCGAAGGCGGTCCACATTGAACACTGGGTGCAGGCCAAGGAATGGGGGAATGCTGAGCTCAAATGCATTGTCTCCCATAGCCTTAGCAATGGTGTAAGGACCATATCGGAGTGGTCTCAATTTCCGATAGGCTCCAGTAAGGCGTTCCTTTTGCAAATGCAACCAGACTTTGTCGCCCACCTGAAACTTGTGTGGCACCCGATGTTGATCATGTCGCTGCTTGTACTTGGCATTTGATTTCTCAAGAATGTCATGGACCTGCTGGTGAATGTGTTGGATGCGCTCAATGAAGCTGGTGGCCTTATCTGTTTCGGACTGGACATGAGCTGAATTCATGTGAGTAGCTGCAAGTGGCATGGCCACATCAATGGGGCATAGTGGCTGGAATCCCAAACCCACCTGAAAAGGGCTATGGCCAGTGGAGTGTGAAGAGCTCGGTTGTAGCTGTGCTGAACATAGGGGAGGCTCTCGTCCCATGTGCGTGGATGCTTTGAGTTATACATGCGCAGAATGTGCACAATCATCCTATTGACAACCTCTGTCTGGCCATCAGTTTGAGGATGGAAGGCTGTGGACTTCGTGAGTTTGGTGTCCAGCATTGACCAGAGACTGGACCAAAATGTGCTGAGAAACCGACTGTCCCGATCTGAGATGATAGACTGTGGGATCCCAAAGTGCACCCACACTCGTTCAAAGAAGAGTTTAGCAGTGGCTTCTGCTGTGATATTCTTCTTGCAGGCCACCATAATGGCCATCTTCGAGAACCTGTCGACGACCACAAAAACACAGTCATTTCCATGCTTAGTGGAAGGAAGGCCCGACATGTAATCCATGGAGATGGATTCCCACGGTCGACTAGGGGTAGGCAATGGGGTATAGAGGCCGTGCTTCTTAATGGCCGGTTTGGCAATGGCACAGGCAGTACATGATCGGATGTACTTCCCAACATCCTGTCGAAGATTCGGCCAATAGAAATAATTTTGCAGTACTGCCACTGTTTTCTCGACCCCGAAATGCCCAGCAGCCCGACTATAGTGTGCTTCCCAAATCATCTTGGCACGCTCGCTTGAAGGAACACAAAGGTGACCGAGGTGGCATAATAAGGCATCCTGGAGGTGAAAATCTGCAACATGTCGACCCTCCAAGAGTGTCTGGTATGTGTGGCCGAATTCTGGGTCGCTTTTGTAGAGAAGTGGCCAATCAGAAGTCTCGTGCCCACAAGAGTTGAGCACGGTGGTTAGCGCCATGATCGGTGGTCGACTGAGGCAATCTGCAACATTATTGGTGCTGCCCTTTTTATACTTGATGTTCAAGTGAAACTGTTGCAGGTATGTAGACCACTTCTGATGGCGATCATTCTGCAATTTCCCTTGGGTCTGTATGAACTGCAGAGGTCGATGGTCTGTGTGGATGACTGTTTCCTTCCCCAAAATGTAATGCTTCCATTGTCGGCAGGCCTGTACAATGGAATACATCTTTTTATCATAAGTGGGGTACTTCCGGACTGTGTCTGAAAGTGTTTCACTGTGATATGCCACTGGATGTCCATGTTGAGTAAGGACTGCCCCAATAGCATAGTCAGAGGCATCTGTCTCGACCTCAAATGGTTGTTGTAAATCTGGTAACGCGAGCACTGGTGCCGTGCAGAGGTGATCCTTCAACTCCCTGAATGCCTTCTGTTGAGATTCAGACCAAAAGAATTTTGCTTTCGCCTTGCCCTTGGTGACTTGACTCAAGGGCCAAGAAATATGAGAAAACCCCAACACAAACCTGCGGTAGAAGTTGGCAAGACCTAGAAAGCTGCGGAGCTCTGTTAGAGTGGTTGGAGAGGGCCAATCCCGAATGACTTGGATCTTGGCTGGATCGACATGCACCCCCTGTTCATCAATGATGTATCCCAGATACTGAACCTAGGTCATGCCAAAAGTGCATTTCTCCAAATTGGCACATAGCTTGTGTTGCCGCAGTGTTTGGAGAACCTGTTGGATGTGGTGGAGGTGCTCTTCCCAACTCTGGCTGAAGATCAGAATGTCATCCAAGTATACTACTACAAAGGAGTTGGTGAATGGCCGCAAGATGTCATCCATTAGCCTCATAAAGGTTGCAGGAGCATTCGTCAATCCGAAAGGCATGACCAACCATTCGAAGAGGCCCTCCTTGGATTTGAAGGCAGTCTTCCACACATCGGAGGGTTCGATTGGTACCTGGTGATATCCTGACTTCAGATCGATCTTGCTGAAATATTTCGCCCCCTTTACTTGGTCTAGGAGGTCGTCAATCCGCGGGATCGGGTACCTATTACGGACAGTGATCTTGTTCAGCACCCGATAGTCAATACAGAGTCTCCACGTCCCGTCCTTCTTCTGTACCAACACGATCGGGCTCCCACAGGGCGATGAACTTGGACGGATGTGACCTTTCTGCAGGAGCTCTTGAATTTGCCTCTTGATTTCATTGTTCTCCAGAACGGAGCGCCGATAAATTGGTCCATTGGGTAGCGGCGCACCTGGGGTCATATCGATGGAGTGCTTGACTTGACAGTGCAGAGGAACCCCTGCCGGGGAGGTGAAGATGTCCTCGTACTCCTCCACAACCTTGTCCATCTGTAGTTGTCGTGCAGAGGGACCCCGTTTGGAGGCTGCGGCCACTGTCTTCTTCTTTCCTTGAGGGCGTATCATCAGGAAAACAAATTTCCTGGTTTTGGAAATGATCTTACTGCATTGCTTCGCAGTAATCAAAGAGATGGCGGCAGGTGGTGCTACCTCCGGTATCTTGAACAACTTATTTCCCAATGTAATAATAACAGCATGGGGCCTTGATTCATACACAGCATGTCGCTTCCACAAGTATGGTTGTCCTAGTAATACATCACAAACTTCAAGGGGAGCAATGTCACACAATACCTCATCCGTGAAGGGCTTGATGTTGTATGGAAGGCGACACTGCTGGCTCACGCGAAGATCTCGTCCTTGTTGAAGCCACCCAATGGTGTATGGTTGTGGATGTGCTGTGGTCGGTAAGCCCAACCGCTTCACGACCTCTGCCGAAATGAGGTTCTTTTGACTCCCGCTATCAACAATGAACTGTATCGGGGAGCCCTTTACCCACATCTGGGAGTGGAAGAGACGCTCCTCCTCCTCTGGATCTTCGGGTTCATTTTTCTGGATCTTTGCAGTAGCAACAATGGCGCTGGGATCCACATCAATGATCTGCTTCCCTTTTTCATACCCCTTATCGGGTTCTGACTCAGAGTCGGAACATGCATCTGATTCTGAAACATTTAGCTCAGCCACCAGTGACTGCTTGGCCCGACACTCGTGTTGTGAGTGGAGCTCTTATGGAACTCGCACCATTTTCTAGTGTCCTTTCTCGGCTTCGCGGCACTGTTCTTTGCTTGCAGCTTCGGCTGGTTGTCTTGGGCTGTCCCGCCTTGGCTTGGTCCTTTGTTCTGTGGTTTAGGGGCACCTTTCCCCTGCTTTGGATTCGCAGATCCAAAGTCTCGCTTCTTTTGCTTAAACTTCTGCTCGACCTTGACGGCATATCGGTATGTTGCGCCGAGCGAGGGGATGTTTAGGAATTGTATTTCTTCCTGGATGTACTTGTGCAGGCAGCCACGGTATTTGAGTATCAAATGTTGCTCCGAATCCTTGATACCCAACTTTGTGCGAAGGGCATGGAAAAGATTGGTGAACTCCGGCACGTCTTGGTCCCTTCCCTGCCGCAGTGTGGTCCACTTTATGTATTCATCCTCATAGCTTCTGACAGGGTAGTATTGCTCCTTGATGGCATCCCAGAACGAATCCCAGGTGGGTGCGGCTGAAAATAGTGAGCCAGTACTTTCATCCTTCTGCTCGCAGTAGGTTTCCCACCAGTCCTTGACGTGGGGGGCTGCTTTGAGAAGAGCAAAAACAATCTTTTCCCAACTCGAAAATTCATGAACAGAAAAATAACCCTCTAGCAGATTTAACCATTTATCTACGGCATCTGCGTCTATCTGACCCTCGAATATGGGGATTTCAAAATTAACTTGTACCTTAAAGGGTGTGGCGTTTCCAGAGTAGCTGCTGGAAGCCGATGCGCCGCTTCTGGGTAGCCGCTGAAGGATCTGGGCAAAGCTGTCCATCATCGCGTTCCGTTGTCGCTCGAGGGCTTCTTCGAGCAAGATTTTGATGGGATCTCCTGCCCCCTCGTCTTTCTTCTCGTCCGCCATAGGAGGCCGTCGGGATTTGCGAGGCTGGTCTTGCAAAGGTTCAACCAGTTCAAGCCCTAACTCCTTATATCCCGACCTTGTTGGGGACATGCAAAGAAAAACAGAGAAAAAGCAGACCGCTCTGATACCACTGATCCGGATTTAAACAGGAACGCAACAAATTACAGAGATAACCATATACACAAAGATGCAGCGGAAATAATACTTCATTTCATTAATGGAAAAATACTGAAATATGCTTACAATAAAAAATGGAAATAAATCAGTTAGGGCGATGTTAGCTTATCTCTGAGAAGAGATGTGATGGCTACATGCCTCTGAACTGTGTTACAATGAGGCTCGAAGGCCTATTTATTGTTGAGAAACAATGGAAAACCCTTAACATTCCAAAACCTAACCTTAGGAGATGAAACGCCAAAATGTGGGCCCCGTTTGGGGTAAATTGGTACATCAACTTCCCGGGGTCGTAACTTTGGCATATGATCTCCGTTTGACGCGTACAATAGCTCGTTAGAAAGAGCCCCCGGATTCCCCAAAAAACGTCGTTTAGGGCCTCAAAACGGCTCCGGAAGTTCACGACCCGAAAAACTGCTAAAAATAGTAAGTTGTGCTACAATTAAGGAAACTGAAAATGCTGAGAAAGACAATGGTGGGGGTCCAGGTGGACTTGGCAGGTGGCCACCAATATCCACCTGGATCAGCAAAGATCCAGTCCAACATCAGCACAACAAACAAATTGAACTACACATGCACTTCATCAGAAAGCTCATTCATGACCATGTTCTTGAAGTGCAATATTGTTCAACGTTGCAGACATCTTTACAAAGGCTCTCACAGAGGCGAAGTTTACTAAACTTTGATTTATGGTTGGAGTTCAGGAAGTTGTCACTAAGGGGGGATAGGCTCTAATGCCTCCTTCCTTCTCCTGTTGTGTCATATTTGTACATCCTTCAATCCTATCCCAATTTGTTCTTAAAGAGGGATGTTAAGACATTCCGACACATAGGAAAATAGTTAAGTATAACTTGGTCTAGTGTAGAGTTAGGTAAAGTGTGTTTCTTTACTATGTACTTTTGTAACTTACAATCCGACAGTCACGATACGTTCTAGACATGAAGTGATCTGATGGTTCATTCTTTCTTCGGTATTACCGCATTCTTTCTTCGGTATTACCGACACTTGATTCATGGCTTAACACCCGATTGGTCCGCGATATCTATTTAAAGATCATGGAGGGTCATTTATAGGGTAACCGTTCATGAGAGAAGCTTATGTAAATTTTCTTTTTTTATTAATAAATTGCGTGAAGTGGCCGCATTGGCTGAGGTCGTGGACTATTTCCCTCCTTGAGGGTTTTAACCACGTCAAGAATACTAGTGTATTGATCTGTGATCTGTTTGTGAGCGGTGCCCTTGTGTTCTCTGTGAGGAACTTACCTTGTAAATTCCTACAATCATGAGTTAATACATATTCAATAACATCAATCAATAATAACGTCCTTAATAAAATTCTCATTATTAACCAATAAGTAATAATAAAATTTTCACTATTAAAAATAAAAAATATATAGATAACATATAATGAATGAATAAATTATTTTATTATTTTTACTTTTAAAATAAATAAAATTAAGGTTAATTAACACAATAAGGTTCAATTATTTTAAAATATTTTTTTTAATGATAATATAAAAATATTTGAATTTATATTTATTATTTATTTATTCTTCATTATTTTTGTTTTGAAATTTAAAATAAAAAATAATAATTTATAACTGAATTTTTTATTATTTAAAATCATCACATCTATCTAATAAATGAATAAATTAGGAAATTTGAAGGAAACATTTGGATCATTATTAATGTATTTTTTGCCGGTAAGATTTTACTTAGATTGGATTTAGGAAATGAAAATTGTTGTGAATTTTTTAACCATTTAAAAATTTTATATTTTTTTGAATAACCAAATTTGTATTATAAGATAGTATTTGATTTTATTTAGAATTTATGTTAAAATTATTAAAAAATATATGAATTCATTAATGTAGTTTTAATTTTACATCAAACCGTCCTTTCTCTTTAGAATGGTGTTGTTTTGACTCAAAAATGAGGTAGTCAAAGATGGCAATGGCTAACCATCCTGCCATAGGGCTGCCAGCTTAGCTACATCACGGGGTGACCTGAAAAATAAACTGTGTGTTATCGGATTAAGGAGTATGCAAGAGCCTTTAATGCCACATGGCACGCTCGTTAGCCATTGCCGTCGAAGATATCAAACCCGGGCCGGTGGAATATAAATGATACGGCATCTTGTCCGTAGTGCTGTCTATTCTCAGGCTGTGGGCATCTTATTTTCTCGGTGAATGGTGGTGAAATTGCACTCCATATACCTTCTCTACATTTTTCTCATTCAATCTGTCGACTCGTTCACCCAAATCTTTTTCACGATGTGAAGTTTCAGGCCTCACCCATGTGGCGCAAGATGAAGGAATAGGCTTATCATTATGTCACGTCGCTCACCCAAATCTTTTTCACGGGATGAACATGTTACTGAACTCTTACCAGAAATTTGGAGGTAGCTCTCTTAGGCGTTAATGCCATTATGTTACTCCGCCGTTCTACTCACGGGCTGAATTCCCTCTTTGGACTTCAACCACAATCAAAATTGAATTTGCGCACATCTGTTCAGCTGACCCAATTGCACGCTACTGATAATGGTGATGGTCAGTTGTTTCATCACGATGTACACCACATATGCGAAAGGACGCTGTCTGCAGTTGATTTTCATAACTCCTTATCGAATGGCAGTCTAAGGAGGCTGGGGTTAAGGTCTGGTACTTTGGAACTCTGTAGAAAGCTCTGTACAGAAAATTTTGTGAGCAGACTCCACTCATATGGCGCGCATTGATGGTGGTGAATTTGCACTCCATATACCTACCTTCTCTACATTTTCCTCATTCAATCTGTCGACTCGTTCACCCAAATCTTTTTCACGATGTGGCGCACAGATGAAGAGATAGGCTTATCATTATGTCACGTCGCTCACCCAAATCTTTTTCACGGCTTGAAGTTGCAGACTCCACTCATATGGCGCGCATTGAACCACAGATAAAGAGATAGGGTTGGGACCGTAGACTTGAAAGTTGATGGTCGGCCAGCACAACTTAAGGGCGTGGAAAAATTAGTGAGTGGAGGATGGTGGTGAAAACCTCGCCTACATCATTCTGTCATGTTACATACCTAAATTTTCTTCTAGCTATAAAGTTGCAGTCCCCACCCGCCCATATCACGCGTATTGACTCACAGATAAAGAGATAGGCGTGGCGCAGTAGGGTTGATGGTTAACCATTATGACCTAGAAACGTGGAAACATGACCGGCCGTTAATTCCCGTGCTAAATTAGTCAAACCTTCTAGAGACACCACCAGATTCCTTTGGTGATTTGAGAAACCTCTATTGCAATAGTCTCTTAAGGTGCCACATTTGGGAGAGCCATAATTTAATTAAACCTAGTTATTTTTAGGTGGAGCGCTGCTTTAATTTACCATAAAAACATACTAAAGAAAATTTAGCTCATTTATCAATAGTAACTAGTATGCAAAATTCAATAATATATTTTAATTTTAATGTTATTAACCAATAAAGTTAATTAAAGATAGAGTTGATATATAAAGAATAAATTATATTTTACAATTTTTTAATAAAAAGTTGAATTATTATTGGATAATATTTGATTTTAGGTGTAAAATTAAGTTAAATTTATTAAAAATCATGTAAATTTATTGAAAAAAATTAATAATGACTATCAAAAATATTATTTAAATTGAAATTGTCTTTAGAAATTAAAGCTTTAAAAATTTATGAGTGGCTAGAACTCATCTTCCTTAGACTCAAAGAATATTCTAAGGCTAAATGTCATGTGGTAGGAGTGAATTCTACGATACCATCCTCATATATGTGCTTTCTTTGAATAGCAATAATAAGTTAGTTCATTGATATCAATAGCATTGCAAATAACACTCTAACAGTTACTAATGATAAGTTTTGCCATCTTCAATATATACTATTAACATATAGTTAATTTTTTTTTATAACAATTGATTTTATTATTTTAAATTTTATTATAATTTCAAATTGAAATTAAAATTAAAATTAATATACAATAAATTAATCTTATTGTATTTAAATTAGAATATAAGGTGTCCATCTCATCAGCTATTTAGACTTCTTAAGGATTTCTGCTCTACCATGGGTATCACTGTTAACAACAAAACAAAAGTTATGATTATCAAATTCAAAAAGGACACTTATGTTAATTTTATGTATGACAATAGTAACTTGGAGGAAGTGTCTTCTTATAAGTACCTAGGAATTGATATTCATTACAAGCTCAACTGGAACTATAGCATTGAGAAAATGATTAATGGGGGGTGGAAAGCTTATTTTGGCCTTGAAAATAATTGTAAGATGACAAACCCCGTAATGTGGGAGAGAAAGAAGTTCCTCTTTGAAACTTTAGTCACTCCTGTTATCTTATATGGATGTGAGGTTTGGGGTTGTAGCATCTCTAGAGAACCCTGGAGAAAGATTGAGCAAATCCAGAAGCACTTTATAACGTATAACCTCAAAATTAAAAGCAATACACCCTATCCTATTCTCCTTATAGAAGTGGGTTTTTCCCCAATCGAGAGCCTAGCTATGACTAGGCTTCTGTTGTACAAGCACAAACTCAATAACATAGGAGACCATAGACTTCCTAAGCTAGCTTTAAATTCCAGCCAGAACTACCTAAGGCTCAAACGAGGTTGGTATAAAGACACCAGGGCTTGGTTAAACCATTGGAAGATTGACGAGAATGTTGCATTGCAAAACATTAATAACATTAAAAATATTGTTACTTCTAAGTTCAAACAAAAAATGTGGTGTGAGAAAGATTTAGCAGCTAAAAGAAAATTAAGATATTATAAGGAGGTCATCAACCTCACCCTAGAAGATCAAAAGTATCTCTCTGTTTCAGCTAGCTCAAGGAAGAAAATTAATATAGCCAAGATTACAACGAACTCTCATGAGCTCCATAGTGAAACAGGTCATTGGTCCGTTCCTAAAACACCATGGATGGAAAGGATCTGCCATCTCTGTGAGAATATGAACATTGAGGATGAAAATCACTTCCTCTTAGAGTGCCCCATGTACAACCACATTAGATCTCAGTTTCATAATCTTTGTTGCAATACTGACCTTCCTAGCCTCTTACGATGTCAAAATTATAGTGAGCTCGGGAGGCTTCTCTCGAAGCTTTTTGAGCATATGAATAAAATCTTAAATCAAACTAAATAATTTATTTCTTAGGTCCGATGGACCAAAGTTTGGTCGCATAGGAATAAAATCTTAAATCAAACTAAATAATTCATTTCTTAGGTCCGATGGACCAAAGTTTGGAAAGGGAATGGTGTATATAGAATTTGTTTTTTTTAATTGGCTGATTCAAAGTTTTAATTGGAATTTATAAAATTAAAATTATTTTAAATAATTAATTATAAAATTTTAATTATATTAAATTTAAATAATTATGTAAAGTAAAAATAATTGGTATTCAAATTTTAAATTAAATCATTTTTAAGTGATCAAAATTTAAAATTTATGTATCTTATAGGTAATTAAAATAAAATTTAT
The DNA here is from genome assembly GCA_031772625.1 of Pinus tabuliformis. Classification (NCBI taxonomy): domain Eukaryota; kingdom Viridiplantae; phylum Streptophyta; class Pinopsida; order Pinales; family Pinaceae; genus Pinus; species Pinus tabuliformis. The sequence goes on from CM062806.1 coordinate 117,192,910, forward strand.
ATTAAGGAATTTAGACTTCTAATTTAGTAATTTAATGATCATTATATTTAAATAATATGGATTATATAAATATTATATATTATTCATTATTAAACGAATACATTTAGTTAACAAATGAATTCTTTTTACCTGATTTAGCTAATTTCTAATTAATTATATTTTATTTGTTTTTAGATATACACATACATTCATTTAAATTAACTAATGAATTATTTTAATTATTTTCTAAAAATAATAATAAATTAAATATAACAAGAATATTAGGGGTTTGACTAAGATCATTAGGTCAAATTAGCCATTGGCAATATAGCCGTTGGAGTCTCTGCACACTCTATTTAAAGAGGCTAAGCCAGATTGGTTCTTCATCTTGTCCCGACGATGAACCACACTGGTTGGTTCAAAACGCGTCGACAAAATATTGGTTATGTGATTTTGCCGAAAATTTATATTTATTTGTGATATTTCTCAACTGTTCAAATTACAATAATTATATGTAAAAATACAATCATCTATTATGAGATAGAAAGATGTTTAATATAAGCGTACGATTATATACCAAACATTTCTAAATTGCGCATATTATGAAATAGAAAAATGTTTAATATAGACGTATGATTATATACCAAACATTTCTAAATTGTGCATTTGTTTATATATGTTTTGCATCACAATAAGATACATAAGTGTTGGACTGGTTGTGATAATTAGTCTAGAAATATCTAATATAAAAGAAAATCAAAGTCAAAGAACACATTTTTCAAATAAAAACATAATTATATATTTAGTTGATTATTATCTTATAACTATATTATTGGGAATGTACGTGGACAATAGAGATGAAAGAGTGTCTATTCACTAGTTGAATGGAAATGGCTAGATTTTTTATTTATTATAATAATAATTTTTTTATTTATTTTACCATGTATGGAATTAGAGTTTCTTTTCTTATTAATATGGTGTTAAAGTTTAATATAAAAATTTGGATGGTGAATGTATTAAAATGGTGTAAAAGTTTAATATAAAAAGTTGGATTGTGAATGTACTTGTGATAAGTATAATGTCAATAACGAAAAAAAAAATTGAATTAAACTAAAATAAGTATAAATTTAATATCAAAAGCTAAAAAGTTAGAAAAAAATGAATTAACTTGGGACAAAGAATAGTGACATAATTGCTTAACAAATTTTTCTAAAATCAAAGTTTAAATAAATATAAAGACAGACTTCAATTAGATATCGCTTAAAAAAAGATTCTAGTAATAGTAGGAGGTTATCCATGGTCATTTGGGAGGGGTCCATGATCATGTATTGATCCAAGACCTTAGTGATAGCTTAGATTTCAAAGTGTTCGAAAGAGTGTCAAACTTGAGCAACTGGATATATCTTGTCTTCCTCATTCCGGCGCCGTGAACGGTTCGAAAAACTGATACCGTATGAAGAAGTTAGTGCTATTTGAAAAGTCTAGTAAACTACAATTTTTGGACATTTGACCAAGATTAAGCGTTAAACCTTTCCTTAAACATTTTTCTTTAAGTTTCGTATTGAGCACGCATGCAGTATTCGAAAGGTGGGAAATGGTATCTCGCGTGGACAAAAAGCTGTAAGCGGTATTCCCAAATTTCACGCGATTAACCTTAGCGTGTGACACGTAGCATGAGAAAACCACTTTTCTCGCGCGCTCTTGATTTGATATCGGTTGTGTAGAAATTCACGTGAGATTGTGCAACAACCGTTCGATTGGATGGGTCATATTGACGGTGGAGATTGTCCAAGCTAATTGGCGAGTGGACAACACGATAGCCATTGGATCATGCGAGATAGATCGATGGTGGAGATTCCGCTATTTGGTATACGTGGTCCCATAACCGACAAGTCCACGCGGGAATTGTGTAAAGATATGGCTTTGCTACATCAAAGCGGTATCACAATTGTAATGCCTTCCTAATGATTGAAGGTTAATACGATTGCAACATTATCCCTAACCGCCAGGGGTATACCGCCCTCATGTGCGCGCCCAACAGTTATAGTAACGGCTCACCTCCAACGGTCAACTTGGCGGAGCATCTAAACTTAGGCAGATATGCTAAGTTTAACTGGAATTAGGTGCAATTCACCAAATTTGGTGGAGTATCCCTAGGGGGATATTGATTAAATGCACTCCAGGAGCAGTTTTCGACCAAAGAGCCAGAAGGAGAGAGAGTGAAACAAGAGGCTAGCTAGGCTAATTGGAGCCTTATGAAGCCAATGGAATAGTCTAGAGAAGCTAAAGAAGTCATCTTCATAGAGGTTTTGGAGCTTAGAGCCATGAGGAGTTGGAGGCAGTTGTAAGAGCTACCAATACTCGTTCTCAGCAAATCAACAGTCATTCCTGACTGTAATGAGCCTTCTGAATTTATTGCAGGGATTTGTAGAAGCATTTGGAGACTTCTAAAGGCCGAGATGCTACATGGAAGTTTAAGAGAAACCTAGTGCCAACCATGGAGGAAGGCCTAGTTTGGGAATGCAATGCTCATTTTGAGCAAATGATTAGTCTATTTTGGCATCTGATATATGCTGGAGATAGTGAATGAGGTTTTAGTGACTGTTGAAGAATTCTAAAGGAGATAGTGCCATCAAGAAGGTCAGGTTAGCTCAGAGCATTGATTGAAGGAATCAAGTCTAAGGGAGCTTAGATCTGTTTGCAGAGTGATGACAGCCATAACAAGGATATAGATGGTATTCTAAGTCCACTGGTTCAGTTCAGTAACCTTTGGAGTTAAGTGTGGAACTTGTAAAAGAAACTTTGCCATAATCCCAAAGAGCCAAGTAAAGATGACAAAAGCTCAAGGAGACGTAGCCCAAGATATTCAGGTGAACTCCTAGATTAAATTTGTTGTTATGTGTGGTTGTTTATTTCCTGCATTATATGGCTGTTATATGTGTTTAATATCAACAGTAACAAATGGATTTAAAGCACTTAAACAATTAAAAGAAAATATACACCTCTTTCAAGTATTTAATTCGCAAATGTCATATATAAGCTAGATCATTCATTTGTTAAGCTGAGTGGGAGGTTCTTGTAAGCATAACAAGTTATCAAACCCCCATTTCAGATGAGTCCATGTAGATTTAGCGAGATCAACATCAATTTGTTGCACAAGTTACCACCCATTAGTAAAAGGCCATGACATATTTGACCCCTAAAAAATGGCTAAGCCTTGAGTTGACAATTGCTTGCCAAATCCTCCCACACTCATGCACAAGTCTACTAGCCTAGTGGTGAAACCTATTATTCTTTATAGAGGATATTAGAGGTGTTTACTCTCCACCTAAGCTATCTTTCAATATATATATATATATATATATATATATATATATATATATATATATATATATATATATATATATATATATATATATATATATATATATATATATATATATATATATATATATATATATATATATAGGTTGACACCATTAGAGTGCCATCATATCATGAAACTACTTATCATAGATGAGATAATCAAAAGAAACACCATTTTGTTTATTCCAAATCCAATACGGAAATTCTACACATGAGAGAATGTAAGAAGACAACATTCACATAACAACTTGGACCATTCACTACAACAAAACCCTGTCGTTTGCTTCCCTTTTAAACCCCTTTTTTATTCCATTTTGAGTTTTAGTTTGTCTTTACATTCTTCAGTGAAACTTGATGCAATTTCACAAATGGGGACTTTGGTCAATGCTATACCTAACAATTTTAGCTTCCACCTTTGTGGGATGAAAATCACAATCTAGGGGCTCGTAAAACTAATAGAAGGAAAGGTGACTAGACATAGTGATGAGAATGAATTTTATGTTTTGTTTTTTATACGAATAAGAAGACCAATTTAAATTGGTGTATTGGTTCTAAGGCATTTTTTCATTTCACTAAGAGAAAGGACTAGTATCTTGATTTTATAGCAGATAAGAGAGGTTTACATTTTGTGAGTTTTGATGGTGGGGTAGATTACATAATCATTGAGAAAGGAAATGTATATATTGAAATGCAAGGTAAAAGGATACTCTTACTTAATGTTTTATTTTTCCTTTGATTGGAAAATAATATTTTTTATGTTAGTGAAATTATGAAGCACAATTATCATTTAAATGCCATCTTAACAATAAAAAATGGTTAAAAAAACTAATAATAACTTAATTGGTATGGGTGTTGTTTCACTTGGTGAGTGTTGATACAATTTAGGAGGATGGTAGTGGCGAGAAATACATGGGTTCACTTTGGAATTAAAGGCATGGACATCCAAATATACATTTTCTTTCCTTTTTAACTAATAGGAAAATGGTGGATGACCTTCTAGATACTTTGGATAAGAAAGACATTATGTGTGGTGCATGTATTGGAGGTAAGCATCATAGAATGCCTATTGATGAGGTGAATGCTTAGAGAGCCAAAGTAATTCTTGCATTAGTTCATGCATCTCTCTCTCTCTCTCTCTCTCTCTCTCTCTCTATATATATATATATATATATATATATATATATATATATATGTATATGTATATGTATATGTATATGTATATGTATATGTATATGTATATGTATATGTATATGTAGATGTAGATGTAGATGTAGATGTAGATGTAGATGTAGATGTAGATGTAGATGTAGATGTACATGTGATATCATTTTCTAGTGCAATGTACATTTTGTTGTTCGTAGATAATTTTTCAAGGAAAATTGTGAGTGTATTTTCTAAAACAAAAATCAAATGTATTCTCTAAGTGAAAAAAATTTAAAGTTATGATTGAGAAACAACATGTTTCTTAGAGTCTATAATGGTCGCGAAATTTGTTCTCATAGCTTTAATTAATTTTGTAGTCAATATGATCTAGGTGGATATTAGTGGCCACCCATCTATTCCACTGGCTCACAACACAATTTTCATATTTTGGTAGTTTTCAATTTTTGGCAGTTTTCAGGTCCTAAACTTTTGGAGTTGTTTTGAGGCCCTAAATGACGTTTTTTTGAAAATTTGGTTGATGTTAGGCCTAAAATACCGTAGGAAATTAAAAAGTATACTCCTTGGATAGACCTTTCCAATTGGCTATTGCGCATGCAAAACAAAGATTGTATTCCAAGGTTACAACCTCGTGAAGTTGATGTTCCAAGTTACACCATCGAGGCCCATAAGCGTTTGGGACTTTATCTCATAGGGTTAGGATTTTTGATGTTTAGGGTTTTTAATTGTTTCTTCATAATAAAAAGGCGTTCAAGCTTCATTGTAACACAGTTCAAGAAGGCACATAGCCGTCATATCCCTTCTTAGAGATAAGCTAACATTATTTGAGATAATTTGCTTTCATTCTACGTGTATACACTTTCAAAATTTTCCATTTACTAATTGAAGTCAAGTTTTATTGTATCTCTGTGTTTAAGTTATAGATATGTATTTCATTTTTCTCCCTTTAAATATAATTCAGATCGATGCTATCATATTGACATACTCTTTCTCTATTTTTCTATGCATTATTGAAAATGCAGCATGAAAATCTAGTTTTGACTTTTCCTTGGTCAAAGTAGATTAAAATTCAAATTTCAATTTCAACAAAATACTTGGAGGTAGTTAACTGAGGTGACATGGCACTTGCCACTCAGTTAACTCATTTAATTTGAGTTGGAGGCACTTGAGTTCAGTTTAGTATGATTGATTGCTAATTTATAGCAATCTATTTCAGTAAAATTGAGTTATTGTTAGTTAACTAGTTCTAACTGCAAGAGGAACTAGTGGAAGATCAAAGAGTGGAAGTGTAACTTCAACTCACTATAGTGATCAACCAGTTAATGTTAGGTCCCTATACTACTACTGTAGCCCCTTATTGTTATTAGTGCAACCCTCGTATTACATTATTGTGCCCATATAGTCCCCATGTTGTTATTATTATGCCCCATAGAAGCCCACTATTGTTATTGTTGTGCCCCTACAATATTATTGTTATGTAGGCTCTGATTGTATTGGGACCCCTTAGACTTCTATATATTGAAAGGAGGTCTTGCCATTTGTATCATCCAAGAATTGTTCATTTGTGTAATGTAAAGGAGGTTGCCCCCTCGAAGGGGTTGATTTTTAACTCGTTGATTTATCTTTTCTATCTTTTTGTGAGCTGGTGTCCTAACATTTGGTATCATATCTTTGGATTCTAGGGTTTCACTACTTCAAACATGTAATTATGGAATTTTCTCTATAACGTTTTATCTATTAAGTTTTAGAAGCTAAAAAAAAAAACTCATTTGAGCCGAAATCATTTAGAACCTCGAGTCTAAATTTCAGATCTTGTATCTCTATATTTTCGGAGATATGATATGAGGAAGTTAGGGTTCTTGCAAGCTTCAGAATTCCATCGCAAACAGGTCATTGTGGAAGTTTTGCTATAATTTTTTTCTACGAAGGTTCAGACTCAACAATTAAAACCCATTTGAGCCGAACTCGTGATGAAGCTCAGGCCCAAATTTTAGATCTTGTTTCGCTATATTTTCAAATATAGGATCCAAGACATTTAGGGTTTTTGCAGGCTTCTGAATTACATCCCAAACAAGTGACCTGGGGAAAATCGTCATAACTTTCTCTCTAAGCATTAGATTGAAATTTCGTAAAACATTACAGAAAGAGGATGACCTGTGGTTATTTGTATATTGGGTTCAGATCCTAAGGTCGAAATAGTGACATGCGACACTTCGTACAAGTTCGCTCTACTGAATGAGTCTATAATCAGGTCATCGTGGGAGATTTGGAATAGCTCTTTCTTGGAGAATCCAATCTTGATCAAACTTGCGGGGTTGCAAAGAGGACTCAGAGGGCTACTGCAGAACACAATTTCAAACGTTTCACATCCAAAAGTATAGGGATACAATAGATTCAATATAGAGCTCCTATAAAGTGAAAACATGTGTGTAGTTTTTTTTTTAATTTTGCATAAGTTTGGTTGAGAAATTTGCTTGAAGGAATTTAAAGGGCATAGTGAAGCATTATTATCATTAATTGATGCCCTGAAGAAAAAAATGGAAACACCTAGTAAGCAACCTGAAATCTCTACCATGACTCGTGAAGAAGAGGAAGAAATGCAACATGATATATCAAAATTACGAGACAAAGTGCAGCAAAATTTACTCTCACAAAAAGTAACAGAAGCTAAGATGAATGGTTTAAAGAAAGGCGTGGAAGTTATGTTGGACGACACAGAAGATAAGATGGATGGTTTAAAGAAAGGTGTGGAAGATAAGATGGATGGTTTAAAGAAAGACGTGGAAGTTAAGATGGATGGTATAGAAGAAAAACTTAGAGGAAACATGGAAGATTTGAAGAGATATTTGAAAAAGTTGCTACAAGAAATGATTACTAATGGAGAAAGGATAGCAAAGGAAACTCATGATGAGAACAAATGAAATGTTAATCATGATTTCATAGACTCTAACGTTGGATTGAAGACCTACCAGTTCCAAATATCGATATGAAGAAGTTTGATGGCAGGATCCCATAACATGGATACTATAGATGGAGCAATATTTCGATCTCCATAATGTGCAAAACACACAAAAGGTATGCATTGCAACTTTAGATTTTGAACCAAATCAATGTGTATTCTATCGATGGCTTTCCTCTTGTAAACAAATTGTCACTTGGGAAATTTTACGAAACAAATGATAACACATTATGAGGATACAAAAAGCAACACCTTTTTTAGCCAATTGATAAATCTCAAACAAAAGGGTTCAATGATGGAGCACTTTGAGGACTTCTAAAAATTCAATATAAGCGTAAAAGATATTCCAGAGGAGCATAGGGTTGACGTGTTCATAGGGACTTTAAAGGATAACATCCAACATGAGGTTCGCCTTTGGGAACCTGATTCATTAGAGAAGGCATTTAGGTTGGAAAGAAAAATGGAAAGCAAAATTATGACAACAAGGAAGCCTACAACTCAGAACTATAAATATGGAAGTGTTGTTTCTCCTAGCCTTTCACCACCTACAAGGTTTACACCACAACAATTGGAAGAAAAAAGAGAAAAAGGGATTTATTACAATTGTGATAGAAAATACGGTAAAGGTCATAAGTGTGCTAAGAAGAAATTAATTTACATAGATGGGGAAGAGGAGCAAGAAAAGGAACAAGAAATGTCAAAAGAAGAGGATATAAACCAGGAATCAATCCCAGAGAAAGAAGAAATGAATCTGACCATATCTTGTAATGCATTGACAAGAATTACCACTCCTCAAACTCTCAAGATAGAAGGGCATATCAAGAAGAAAAAGGTAATAGTGTTGATTGATTCAGGTAGTACCCATTAAATTTATTCATATTAAGAAAGCCAAGGAATTGAATTGCTTCCTATATCCAATACCAGAGTGTCAAGTAATGGTTGCAAATGGAGGAACCATAAATTGCTCTAGAAAGTGCCATAATATCAAGCTATCCATGGGAGAATATGACTTGAATAGTCCAATGCTTTCCATTCCAATAGGTGGTGCAGATGTTGTACTAGGAGTCCAATGGCTACAACCTTTGGGTACGATAAATTTTAATTTTCAAGAACGTTTCTTGAATTTTTTTTGGAAAGGAAAGGAAGTTGAATTAAGGGGTATCATAGGGAAACTGAGAAATATAATATGCTCTAACAACATGACAAAGCTTCTAAATAAAGAATAACGGGGCATAATTGCACAATCATGTTCACTAGAGGTTCCCACATCGAAATCATCTATTTCTGCAGATATCCAAACATTTTGGACAACCATTCCAAGGTATTTGAGACCCCCAAAGGCCTCTCACCTATCTGTGATCATGATCATGCTATTCATTTGATTCCAGGAAGTGTTCTCGCAAACATCATGCCTTACAGATATCCATATGCCCAAAAAAGTGAAATTGAAAGTATGGTTGCAGAAATGATAGAAGTTGGTATAATTCAACCTAGTCAAAGTTCTTTCTCTGCTCCAGTGGTATTGGTACACAAGAATGATGGATCATGGCGCATGTGTCTGGATTATAGGGAGCTCAACAAGCTTACTATTAAAGATAAACTTCCCATTCATGTCATTGAAGAATTATTGGATGAATTACATGGAGAAATTTACTTCGCAAAGTTGGATCTTCGTTCAGGATATCATCAAATCAGAATGAAGACTGAAGACATTCCAAAAATAGCATTTAGAACTCATGAGGGTCATTACGAATTTTTGGTCATGCCTTTTGGCCTTACCAATGCACCTTCTACATTTCAAAGTTTGATGAATTCCATTTTCAAACCCTTCCTTCCAAAATTTGTTTTAGTACTTTTTGATGATATACTAATCTACAACAAGTCTTGGAAAGATCATGTTCAACATGTTGAGAGCATTCTCAAACTATTAGAAGAGAAACAATTATATAAAAAAAGCTCCAAATTGTTCTTTAGAGTACAAGAGGTGGAATATTTGGGTACTCAGTTAGCTCATAACTCATCTTATCATCCTCAATATGATGGGAAAACTGAGATATTGAACAAATTTTTGGAAGGATATCTTCGTTGCTTTGTATATAATAAACAGACACAATGGGTCAAGGGTTTCCTTTGGATGAATGGTGGTATAACAATTCCTTCCATACTGCAGAAAAAATGACCCCATTTATGGAACTTTATGGATATCATCCACCGTCCATCACATCATCTTTAAATGAAAATTCTAAGATTCAAGAAGTGGAAGATCACATCGAGCATCAACAAAAAGTTCTCAAACTCTTAAAGGATAACCTCACTTTGGCGCAGAATATAATGAAACAACAGGCAGATCAACATCACAGCGAGAGAAGTTTTGATGTAGGTGACTGGCTATTTCTATGACTACGACCATACAAACAAATGCCCCTCAAGCAAGCTAAGAAGGATAATAAATTATCACCAAAGTATTATGGTCCGTACAAGGTTTCACAAAATATTGGTACTATGGCATACAAATTGGAGCTTCCTGCATCTTCCCAAGTGCACCCAGTTTTCCATGCTTCATGCTTAAAGAAGTTTATAGGTGAGAAGATCCCACTTCAAACAATATTGCCATAACTTGACAAGGAAGGAAAAGTCATATTGGAATCAGAAGAAGTCACAAAAACAAGAAATCGACATCTATGAAATTGATCAATTTTAGAGTATCTCATCACGTGGAAGAACTTACCCACTGAATATTCCACATGGGAGGATGATAATTTTATATAGAATCATCCAAAACTACTCAAGTGTTGAGGACAACACGTTTTTAAGGAGAGGGACATATTAGGTCCCTATACTACTAGTGTAACCCCTTATTATTATTAGTTCAACCCCCTTATTGCATTATTGTGCCCATATAGTCCCCATGTTGTTATTATTATGCCCCATAGAAGCCCACTATTGTTATTGTTGTGCCCCTACAATATTATTGTTATGTAGGCTCTGATTGTATTGGGACCCCTTAGGCTCCTATACATAGAAAGGAGGTATTGTCATTTGTATCATCCAAGAATTGTTTATTTGTGTAATTAAAGGAGGTTGCCCCCTCGAAGAGGCTATTTTTTAAGTCGTTGGTCTATCTTTTCTATCTTTTTGTGATCTGGTTTCATAACAGTTAACTAATCAACCAACCCAAAATAGCTGATGCATGTAAAGAATTTGAGTTACCCAGTTGAGATTGGAGTTCAAGGGAAGTGTACTATCATTTGTAAACTATTTCAAGTTGTACAAGTGGTGCATGTAGTCAGAGATTGGCTTAAAGGAATTGTGCAATCTAGATTGAGTAACTTTCCCTAATTAATATGAGCTAATTCCTCAAGGAACAGTGCAATGAAATAAGAGCTTGGCAGGATGAGAAATTGGCTAATTATCGGCCCGAGTCAATGAGTGAAGCAGTAGTATAGAAGATACAAGTGAAGGTTGTGCTTAAGCTTGATCAAGCATATTGTATTCATCCAAATTATTTGATTAATGCAAGACAGATAGGAAGGGGTTTTGAGAAATTACTTTCCCCTAAATAAATATTTGTGTATGTGTGTTGAATATTGATGCATGTTTATGATTTGATTTACCGATCGCGATTTTTTTCTGTAGATGAGTAGAGTATATTTGAGTCTTATGTTTTAGTAAATTACATAAGAAATTTTCAATCTACATAGGAATTTCTACATGGTATTAGAGAATGAATCACAACAGAGAAGAGAATTCGAAGTTTCATTTGCAAGAGGATTGAATTTGCAGGATCAATTCTTTAGAGCTAATAGGATGGATTTCTACGGACTGAGACTCGAGTATGTCCTTGAGGGTAGTTCAAATTATGTTGCTTGGAAGGAAATGATGGAGGTAGTGTTGGAAGATAATGGGTTGAAGGAATTCGTAGATAATGATATCCCAAATTTGGTAACATCCGATGCTCGTGATCTAGCAGAATGGAAGAAGTGTGTTTCAAAGGCGAGAAGGATCATAGTGGAGGGAATTAAAGACCATATTGTCTTGAATCTAAATGGGAAAGATAATTTGTATGAAATTTAGCAATCCTTGACATATTTGTTCCAGAATAATAGTGGCCATAGGAAGCTGGCAATGAAGGACAAACTTCAGAATATCAAGATGCAGAAGGGCGACACAATACCACAATACCTGAGCAATTTCACACAATGTCGTGATGAATTTCGGAGTGTTGGTGTTACGGTTGTAGAATATGATCTGGTAAGCCTAGAACTTCTAGGCCTTCCCAAGAGCTAGAACAACTACGAGGATTCAGTAAACAAGAGGGAGAAGCTACCAAATTGGGAATGATTGTGGTCTGCTTTGGTGCAAGAAGAAATAAGGTAGAACACCAGAGACGAAACCTCATACAAGTGTGATGATGAGGATAATGATGCCTTTGATAGAAATGAAAATAAAGGGAAAGGGAAGAAATCCCAATCTAAAGTAGAATCAGATTAGGAGGGCAAGAAGAAACACATCCAAAATCAAGTGCTTTCATTGTTAAGAGTTGGGAAACTATGCCACGAAGTGTCCACGCAAGAAGCTAAGAAAGAAGCCCTCAAGAGGAGTGACATGTGAAGCTTTGGATGCACAATTCGAGTTTTAATTCACCCTTATTTCATGCATGGAAATCACAATGATGGGTAGTGTGTGGTATCCGGATAATGGTGCCTCGTTCCACATGATGGGGAAAAGATATTTTTTCACTAACTTGGAGGAGAAAGATATTTAGATGCACATCAATATGGGAGATGATGGAAGTTATAACACGACCGGTATTGGTACAACTACTTTTCAGAGGGATTCTCGCTCCCCTTTAAAGCTCAAGGATGTGATGTTTTTACCAGGTCTGAAGAAGAATCTAGTTTTCATAGCGGTGTTGGAAGATTGTGGATACGATGTGATATTCAACAAAGGGAAGGATTTCCTAAGACATATCATCATGGGACGTGTGAAGAAGGTCAGGTTTCTAGTGAAGAACCTCTACAAATTAGATGTGGAAGATTGTGCAACATTGAGCACAAAAGTAGATAAGGTGCATATCTAAGGCATCAATGAATTATAGCATAGAAGACTTGTCCATTTGAACCATGACACTCTGAAGATCATGCATCAGATTTCTATAGACCTTCCCAAAGGTGCATTAGAGCAGCGAGATACATGCAAAATGTGTACATTGGGAAAGTAAAAAAAATCCACCTTCAATGATCAAGATAGTAAAGCACAAATAGTCCTTGAAAGGATTCACTCTGATGTGTGTGGACCTTTCTTGATAGCCTCCACTACCAAGCACAAGTATTATGTTATATTTGTAGATATTTTCTCACTAAATTGATGGATTTTCTTCATGCCGAAGAGAGACCAGACATTCTCCAAGTTTGTTGAATTTAAAGCACTCGTTGAGAAAGAAACTAGTAGGAAAGTGAAGGCTCTTAGGAGTGATTATGGTCGTGAATATGTGTCTAATGTGTTTAAAACTTTCTGTGCAAAATAAGGCATTCGATGGGAATTGACAACGCCCCACAACTCACAACATAATGGGGTGGTTGAGAGGAAGAACAAAAGTATTGTAGGAGTTGCATGGGCGATGCTGCATGGCCAAAGGCTATCACTGCACTTGTGGGATGAAGCATGCAACATAAATGTTTATTTGCAGAACAGGAGTCCTCATCGGATTCTTGGCATGAGTAAAAACAATGTAAACTTTGAAACATGAACGATGTTGATTACCTGTTTTTTTGAGGCAGAAAAAAAATCAACCGATTTTGAAAAGCGTTGATTCAGAATACATATATATTTTTTGACACTTCAAATTTTCTTATGTACATTATTTTTAAAATATTAGTGATTTTCATGCTAATTTTAAAAAGTGTTGATGGAGCGTCAAGCCCTTCTTTTAGAAGACTTATTTTTTGACTTTAAATTTTCTAATGTATTAAATGTGAAAAAATATTTTTCAAATTTTAACAATTTTTTAAGTAGTCATCTTCTTCATATTTTTTTTGTTTTTCTTTTAATTTATTTTGTAGCGAGATCTTTATTTTTTTGCACAGTTAAGAAAAAAGGTCGATATTTTAAAGTTTCGATCTTCTATATATTTATATATCGTTAATTAATATTTCAATGCACATCAAATAATTGTCTCTAACAAATATATATTTAATAGTTGATATAAAAATACACATTTTGAATATAAATATAACAAAAAAATTACACAGTTGAGACTTTTTTGCTAAAATTTACATGTCAAATAAAATTTATATGAAAAATTTAACAAAAAATGTTTTAAAATTAACATTTTATGTATTTCATGTCAAAAAATATAATAATCACAACTTTTTTCAAAAAAAATTGATCCGCTTAAAAATTAAGGTGAAAATTACATAATAGAAATATTAAACATATAACAACAATAACTGAATACTTATTCTTCTCATAAAATGTCAAATTCAAAACATTACAAGTATAACTAATTATTAGTTACAAAAAATGAGCTTGATTTCCAAGCATAACTTGAATTTAATCAATAATATCCCGTAATCCATACTCTTCATCTTCTAGAGTTTCATCATTGTCTTCTTCCATAATATTGTCTTCTTCATTTTGCTCATTTTCCTCTTTTGATGGATCTTTGATGTCCGCGAATCTCATAATGTATGCCTTTCTAATCATTCCATCTAATGGTGGTTGAGATTCCTTTGCATTTTTTTCCACATATGATTCATTAAAATCCCATTTCCTCAAACCAACTTCTTGCATTACATCTCAAAGAAATTGAAGAGCATTAATTCTTTGTTGAATAAATTTGCACTGTACTGGATCCTTTTCAATGGCAATGCAATTTCTTCCTTTTTGTAGGCAACATGCTAGTGTTGTACCTAATCATTAGGTACAAAAGAAATAATGAAGTAAAATAGTATAATCACATAAAAATTAAAAAACAAGATATTGAAATTGAATTTTATATAATAAAACTTACCTGCGCCTGAGAATAAATCCAAAACCCAATCTCCTTCATTTGAACATAATATATAAGATAGCTAATCAATGATTGTGGTTTTTGATAAATGTTAACTATCTATCCTTTTACTTGTTTATCTTCATATGTTAGTTTTTTTACAATAACATAATGAACCAGTACTTGGCTATGACTCTTTCCATCTACCCGATTCAGAAGCATAGGCTTATAGCTATCATCTTTTGTCCAAATTTCAACATGGATAAACTCACAATCACTTATAATTGGTTGATATCCGCGGTTAGTAAGGTTTGAATTTTCTTTGTAACACGAAATATTAAAAGTTCAATTAACTTGTACATAAAACATTTTTTTAATATTAGTCAAACATACAATTTCAACATATTACCATGTGAGCTACATGTTTGATTTTCTTTTCCCATGAAGCTTGTCAATAAAATTGCAATTTTTGTGTCTGAATGAAATGTCACAAATATCCATAATGGTGATGTTGTGACTTCTACAAATCCCACAACCAATTTACTAAGAGCTTGATAATTATAAAGGTCACTATCATATTCAATGTTTGGGATATTGAAACCATGAGGAATATCTATAATAGCTAGATAATAATCCCTTTTAGGTATGAGTTTTGCAATATTTTCATAGTCACCTTGTATTATTTGATATTGGATAGTATCGAGCCCATTCGAAACGAAATGAGTAAGACTAGGATCAAGTTCAACTAAGATGTTGCTTTCTCATTATTTCCATCTTAAGTTTTTCAATAAAGCTTCTTAAACTCTCCGGTGCTTCATTTACATCGTTCTTCATATTTAATGGAATAAACAAATATATGTATAAGTTATGAAATAAAAATAGTATGCACATGAATAAAAATGAATGCATAAATCAACATACATTTTTAAATGAAAGATAAACATATTTAGTGTTGATGTAGAACTTGAATCTCGATAGTTGCGTGCAATATCATCCCGACTATCTTCATTCAAAAATTTAATCATTTGTTCTTGTATTCTCATGTAAACCTGGTCACTGAATAAATAGAGTAAAAAATGTTAATATGATGATATGTATAACAAATACTACCAACAACAATATGTTATATTTAAAAGAAATTTATAATCTAGAAATAAGTTAAAAAAAATCAACAAACTTACTTTTGAAATTCCTCACACATTTCGTCCAATGATAATTCCCCTGACTTCACACGAAATAATATTGTTTTGACAAGATTTTCATCCTTCACTCCTTGCAATGCTCTCTAAGGTGTGATAGTCATATCTTTTGGAAGGAGCTTCATTTCAAGACTTGATTTACTATTGCTGCATGTCAATGGTTTATACTTTCTGACCTCCTAGTTTTTAATGCCAATGTTCTCCCACATGTCGAAAATCCTATTAATCAATTCTCATATCTCTCCAGTTCTAAATCCTAATTGGAAAATGTTATCCATACCTCTGAATATATCAGAATTTACTTTGCCACGTTTTGAATTGTTATTTTCCTCAATTTGATAACCTATTTCCATACAACATTCCTTTTGAAAGGCTAAACTAACTTTTGTCTTATCCCCACCACATTTTTCTTCAAATTCATTATGAATAAATCTAACCCTTTGGATGAAAGTCATAGAAATCATATAATCATTATCTGTATTATGATCCCATGCCAATAAATTTGCTTATGTATCTATTAAAGCAACATAAACGATATATTTCATTGGTTCAAAATGTGGGTTATTGGGATATTCCTCCATCAATTTTCTTTGAGCTTCTACAGAATGGTTCCCCACAAGTACATAATATTTATATTCAAAAAATTTTGACTTATCAAATGCTTCTTTGTTGGGAACTTGAATTGGATCAACAAGAAGCACATAATCAACCACATGAGCATATGGATTGTACATCATCAACGGTTTCAAGTTGTGAACATGAAGGTGGTGTGGCTTTCTAATTTGATATTTAAATTATCCTCCATTTGGCTTACATATTTCTCTTACATTAAGTTGAAATGTACGAACACCCTCAATTATGTTTGTCTTTGTCAACTGATGTTGAATGAAATTTTGTTTTGTTTTAATAATGCCATCCTCTAAATCATCCCCTAGTGTAATGATTTCCCTGCTTCCTTTGGAGTTTTCACTAGGATATTTACTACTAACCATGATTTTTTGAGAATGATCAACTTTTAATTTCTTCCTCCTCTTGGTTATCATAATCTATTTGAGATAAGAAATCTCTTCATCATCAACTAGAAGGGAGACATTCTTGGGCATTTTTGCTTTTGGTATTATATGGCTCTTCTCCTTTCTATCATCATTTCTAATCTCATCCTCACTAATGGAAACATATTCTTTAGCTTCAGCTAACTCATCAAAAGTAACATGTCTAGATTTGCTAGATTTATCTACAATAGGCATTCTTTACCGATCCCTTGGATGTAGTCTTGTAGCATCATAAAGTACTTTTTTTTTTCTTTTTTGTCATATCTTTTTCTAACCTTGAGTGGAAACTATTGACAACATTCATAATATCTCGCTCTATAAAATAAATTCCTCCCAACATAATTGAAAGACCTTCAATAAAATTCTGTCAAGCGAAATATAATATGTTATTAAAAACTAAGTTATAAAAAATATAATGATACAATTATAATAACGCAAAATAGATAAATATAAATAACAATACTAACGACATTTTGTGCAATGTCATTTATGATTTTCTTACATATCCTTGTAGAATCATCCGTTGTGTCATACATCGACAATGCAAACTGATATCTAATCTTGTCATGTGACTTGGGAGGTTTTTTAGGTACATAAACAACTTCAGTATTTGGCATCAAACATATGTCTAGTACTTTTCCTAGCACCTCATAATTTCCACCATCGTAAATCATACCAACATATAGATATATTTTTAGATATTATTCGCCTTCTGTATATTTCACAAACCATGCAAATTGTGTATGCTTCACTTCTTATGATTTCTTCCAATAATAAACCAATTTCTTTTCCTTTTAGGAGCCACTTGCTAGATTTTTAGTCATTAGCTCAGGTCGGATTTGTTCAACAGTAGTTTTTGAGGGGCTTGTCGAGGGTTGATTTTTGGAATAGCCCCCCTAGTAGGAGAGGTTGATTATGAGAATCAACCCCTGACAGGCAAGGGCCAATTCTGAGAATAAACCCCCTACCTACTAGGTTGTCGTTGTGCCACTAGTGGGCATGCTCGCCGGGCGAAAAACATCTTCCTGGCAAGTAGGAGCTTGATTCTCATAATCATTCCCCTTCTTGCTAGGGGGTCATTATGCCCCAAGCAGGCACGCCCGACCATGGGCATGCCTACTCATGGCATAGCAGACGTGGCAAGCACACCCACTGTGCCATGGGTGGGCAAGCCCACGACCGAGCATGCCCGCCCAAGCCACAGAAAGGCCTGCGCATTGGGTGGGTGTGCCTAGCCTTGAGAGAGCCCTCCCACGGCACAATGGGCATGCAGGCATGCCCACGACTGGGCTTGCCCACCGTGTGCTTGCCCAAGGCACAATAGTCTTGTGCCTTGGGCAGGTGCGCCCGACCGTGGGCATGCCCTCTCTCAGCATAATGGCCGTGCCTAGAACACCCACTATGCCGTATGCGGACATGCCCATGGCCAGGCCTGCCACACCTACAGGTGACATAGTAGCCCCTTGCCTGCGAGGGGGCCATCGGGCAAGCTTGGCTGATGTGATTTTTTTTTTAATTTTTAATTTTTGAAAAGAAATCTATATTTTGTTAACTAAATGTTAATTTTTTTTCTAATGAAATGGTTTTTTTTGTCTGGTATCCTGCATGAACATAACAACCTAGCTGACATGTAATTATTAGTAAACCTATGGGGGTTTAAGATCTACACTTAGTGGGATTTGAACTTAAGTCTACCTAGTTTCAAAAAATTCCTAAATTTCGAATTAATAAATTGAGTTGCTACCCAAGACAAAGAAAATAAATAAATAAATAAAATGATATGCTGACATATAACAAACTAATTTCCTGAAATTCCTCATTCAATGTTTGAAGTATAAGGGAAACTAACCTTTGAAATGTGATAACCTCCCATTGAATGTGTTCTCAATGACGGTCGAATTAAAGGGGAAACTAACTTTATAAATGGGATAATATCTCATTGAACGTGTTGTCAATGACAATGTAGACTAATGCAAGAGCATCTGAGCACCCTTCATTAAAATCAGAATCCAAAGCTGTGAAAGGGAAAACTTGGGAAATCATTGTAATCTGGGGAAAATTCTGTTAAAATAGAGCTAAATTGATGGAATTGATAAGTTTTTAGAAGGCTTGATTAAATGTAATTATCTGCCATGTATGCATATAAAGAGATTTAGGGGATTTGATTGAGCAATTTGTAGGAGAAAATTGTGGATCTTAGATGATCCACACCTTTTTAATTTCCTATATAAAGAGAGTCTGTGTTGTGTGAAAGATAAGAAGGGAGGATACAATGTAGTCGCGGGGTAATTTGTGGTTCGGGCCGTGAGGCTTTAGTCTGTAATTGAATTATGTATATAATGGAACTATACGTGTTATTGTACATCTGTGTGTTATATGAGTTTTATGTGTTTGTGTATTTATATATACGTTCTTTCTATAAGATTGATAAATATACATGTACGAGTGTAAAGGATGAAGTTCCTATGAACTTCACTTTAAATAGATTATGGTAGATGTTGGGTGCTAAAAGGTGTCTTTTAAAACTCCTAATTGCCTCACATTAATTATCAAGCTGGGCAAGTCCTTTTATTCCAAGAGTGTACACAATATGTGCAAGCTATAAATATAGAGAGTAATGATTTTTAAAATGAAATATAACACTTTGATACAAGAGTAAACAGATGCATTTATAAAACCCAAATTGAAACTATTAACAGAAATATTACATTTAAGCATTAAGACTTAATCCTCAATTGAAATCATAATCAAATCTAAAACAAGCAATTCAATTGACAATAGCATCAACTGAGAGCATAGTAACATTAACCAATCTCTTCTAGTTGACTCTATCTAAATCACACCCAATCTCAATTAAACAATTCAAATGGAAATGATGTCAACCGAGAGTTCAGTAGCATTAACCAATCTCTTTTAGCTAATTCTATAATAACCACACTCTTATCGTAATCAACAAGATTCAATTCCTTAATTTATAATCAATTTAATCTACAGTAAGCATAAATGGAATCAAATGACAAAGTTGCGAAGTACATAAGGTCAGAATAAAGGAAAGTAAACTAACTGCAATACAGGAAATCGGAAAATAGCAAACAAGATAAACTAGTAGAGAATGGAAAAACATCAAACGAATTAAACTTGCGTGAATTAGAAGGATATAACACAAAGGATAGCAGTTTGATCCACCAGAGGTCGGGCCCTTAGCCACCAACGAATACTGCTGAGCTACTTCAGAAAATACGAATGAACAGCAACGCAAATTATGTATTAACCATTGAACTCAATCCTCATTACAATACGATCGTGTTCCTCAAAAGCATGAGTCTAGAAATTAAAATTACAATTTGAAATAAACAGATATCGCTCCCCTTTCCTCCTACAGTTTTCACTTTTATAGTAAAAAAGGTAAAAGATAAATGCGATCCCTTAGGATCAGGAGATCCTGAGGGATTCACAACTGTATCCTATCTTCTTACATTCTTCTTATTTAGTGTTGATCCTCTTGATTCGTCCTCCAGCCTGACCACAACCGACGTGCCTTATTCCTCCTTTGTTGGTTTACGCTATTCCGTCTCTAGGGAACAACAACTATTTCTTTCGTCATTTTTTTGCATAAAAAGGAATAAGAGTTAGTTACGGTGGCTAAATATTAATCGAGAGTAGTTCATTAATTTCTTATCACAATCCATCAATATGTTAGTGTATCAAGGTACGAAATAGATAAGAAAAGAGGAAAAAGGCAATGTAATTGAGAGTAAATACATACCCATTGCATAACTCAACATACTCCCCTGCTTACCCTGTTTCAGGTCCTCATGAAAAGTGAATAGTTCTTATGCAATGCAGATAAAGAGTAGGCTGGAGAGAAAGCTTCAAAAATTGGCCTAAAGCCATGATGTTGAGCCAGGAGCGCAAAGTCGGGCTTTTGTTTCCCTTCAGGCAACTTGTAGTCAACCTCATACTCTTCAGGAGGATACCAAATAATGGGACTCTGAAACTAGCATCCCAACCAATGAGGTCCTTCTCTCAAAATAAGATTGTTGTAGGTGATCATCTGGGCCGCAACAACTTTAAAATTCCTATAATTAAATGGTTCCTTTTCTTTCACACTATTAGTGGAGATTGTCCATCTGAGCTTAGATGTAGTCAGGGATCTTTCTTGAATGGAGAGGAAATATGATATTCCTTTCTGCACAATCTCCCTATGTATGGGCCCTAAAGTTTTAATCACCCCCTCTCATTTCATCATCTTTTTATGGTTGGCAAACATTCGTAAAGGGTGTTTAGGTTCACTCCTCACCCAAAGATCCAATCCATGTTCCTGTCTTTGGAATGCGTTATAAGCTTTAAACCATTTGAGTTGGTTAGCTGCAAAAGAGATAAAAGCTTGGAATTGAACATCTCCAACAAAAGGATTAGGGTTCTTTTCCACCTCGTTTTCTAATATGAAATTATGCAGATCGAACTCACAAAGAAGCCTCTAGACCTTTGCACCATGTTCCTTGCAGCAATTTATAAAATTTTCAATTGTCCCTAATTCAATTGGTTTATTAGCTCTTACGACTTTGATTTTTAATAACAGGTACCATTCTAATAAGAACATGGAATAATTGGTGGCGGGAGACCTACATGTCAGGAAATCTGAATACAGCGAGCAGATGGTGTTTGTCTTACTCATGAGTCTGTTTAGCTTGTGTTTCACCTTCTCAAGCTTTTCTTCCCCCTTTCTACACCTGTCAAAGGTCTTGTTCTTCGTTATAGTTAGTTCCCTAAGTTGTTTCTGCATCTCTTGATATCTCTGCAGGGGAACTATCTCTTGTTCATATCGTTCTAAAGCGAGCCAGGCTTGTGTCAATTCCTCCTGAAGATTTAGTAAAATAGGGTCATGGTGCGTCAGGATGTCTTTGGCTTGTATGTCCGTCTGAGTGCCTATGCTACAAGAGGGGATATCCTCTATCTAAGTGCCTATGCTACAAGAGGGGATATCCTCTGTCTGCACTTATTTATTGTGGGAGGTCCAATCCTCTGTTTGAGCAGCTGCATCTACTAAATCTGCATACAATACCACTTGAGTGGTGATTGTTCGAGTAGGTATAAGCTCAGTTTGAGTCCCTAAAAATCTCCATAGCGTCATGCAGCTTTAGTGTCTTGTCGGCCCATAATGGTCCTTCTGTTGGCAACCCAGACACCTTTGCTATCACAACATCTGATACGGTGATTTGTCTACCTCTCACCAAGGATTGTCGATTATGTAGATGCTGTAGAAATTCAATGGCGATTTCCTCATTGGGGGGTTGAAATCTTGTAAAATATGCTATCCATCCTATGTGAGCTAGAATTTCCCTGGTTCCATTGGAGACAGCCAATATTAAAGATTCTCATTGCACTATTTTATCTCTCGTGATGCTTGAGTTCTTCCTACTCCCGCAAACGATTAGTGCAGTGGAAAAAACACAGCAACGAGCAGCAGTCGAGAGATGGAACAACGAGTAGTTGTAACAACACTGTCAGGTGATGTTTTATGAAAATAAATACCATTAAATCGAGGACTGTTATAATTCCACATGCTCTGTGATTATGGGATGTCGTATTATCCTACAAAATCCAATAAAATGATGACAACGCATGCATGAGTGTACTGGAGGTCCCCACCCCCTCTCGAAATTAAAGGTTGCCTACGACTGAATGGACGAAAAGATGACGTTCTAGCAGCGAAGTACAAGGGTGATGGATTGGGCAGTAAAGGCAGCAGAGTATGTATATTAATGAAAGGATCGTAAAAGGATATTGGAGTAATGAAAACGAGGCATGTAACGAGAATTATTAATAAGTGATAAGATGTCGTGAGGTGATGCGATAAATAAAAAGGACAACATACGTAAGAGATTATACCTTACCAGTGTTATTCCACTTGAAAATGATGCGATTGATTTTATAAAAGATTAACTCATGCATAAAGGTTCAAGGTAAGGTATGTTAGGGAAATAATCTCTCCATAGAAAAAATAGAAAAATAAGAAGAGGGCATTGCAATAATTATTGATGTAGGAAATAATACTTCAATACCATAGGTAGAGCTTCTGCCGCCTGTAGGCGTCCATAGCCTCGACAGAGTTGCTTTCTAACCCTTAGGAGCCAGGATCCTCTATGTATAGTTGGGGAAGTGAATTATGATGTCCACAGTAGAGATCAATGTGTTGGCATGGTAACTAGATGAACACATTGCCATTCACTAGGAAGTAGCGAAAGTGGTCAAGCCGGCTTGTGATGAGACCTCCTGTTCCAAGGATTTTGTTTCTTGAGGCATCCATTGGATGATATCCCTAGTGTGGTGGCCATAGTGGGAATGCCACTTCGCCACATCCCTATGAACATGGTAGGTTGGCTCATGATGAGACCCCCTATCTTCCATCTATAGATCTGTTGTTGCATACAACAACCCTCCATTTCTGTAAAAACTTATACACAAATTTTTTTAATAAGAAATGGGTCCCTTTTTAAATAAACTTAGTTAGATTTGTGAGTTGATAAATAAAACTAGTATTAACCTCATTACAAGAAAAATCTTTATCAAAAGGCCCAATGTAAATAATTCATTATATAAAGCCTTTTGATAAAAAACAAAGTGTTCCTTTAAAATATTATAAATAATTCCACATTTGCGATAAAGTGATCGAAGATCGCATATCGCAATGACAAAGGGACACACACAAACAAAGCCTCGTCAAATCCTCTGATCCGATAAAGGAAATCGCAATCGGCAATCAAAGATATCATATGACAAAGGTACACACACAAAAGGCCCCATCAAATCCCTCGATCTGATAAAGGAAATCGCAATTGGAAATCAAAGATATCTGTTGGCAAAGGGATAAAAGCGCAAGCCAAACCCCGATTGTGATCAATCAATTAGGCGCACATCTCAAGAGGAAAATATACGCTAAAACGGTTTGCATGCATAGTACTCCGCTTTATTATAATATCACTTTTCAGCAATCGGAGATATTCGTTGCAAGTCATAAAGCCTCTCCCTTTGAAACTCCCGATTGCGATTTGCGATTTATCGCCCATCACCGATTGAGGAAATCCGAAGCATGCTTGAGATAATCATTTGGTATATGATCGACGAGATGGGTATTTATGGTATTTATTCACCACAGTTGATGGTTCGAACGGCTATTAAATTTTACAGTTAAGAATAAGTCCTTCAAAAGATTTCATTAGTGATAATTCTTAACTACATTCGATTTATCATATGTCAATCACCTGAATTCTATTCATTTTCATATTGGCTTTCAGTGGCAATATTTCTGTGTTACGGTTTGCAATTGCCTGTGAAGAGTTTCTCCGAACCCATGAATCCAGAGAAGATGGGAACGAAATCTAAGAAGGCCAAAGCAACTCCTGGAGCCAAAGAACTAGGATCAAGTAAGAAGGGATTAATATCAGATACAACATGTCTCGATCTAGGAAATGCTAGCTGGGAAAGCATTTATAATTTAATAGAAGCATAGGAGCCCGAAGAATTAGAAGAGGAAGCCACAGCTAATTCAACCAACAAGTCAGAGGGAACTCTCAAAGGATTGGCCTGTTCATACCTTCACAAGATAGCAGTGGGCCAAAATTTTGCCATACACTGATGTGGTTAGATGGGTTGTTGAGAAAATCCCAACTTCAGATAGAACATTTTCCACAGTTGATGGAAGGATATTCGGCTCATTCAAGCCTTAAGATATCAGGCGAATGTACCATCTACCTCCACCAGAGAAGCGCTATAACAAGGCATTCCTGGAAGCATTTGCAAAGGAAAACGACTTGGAGTCAGACTCGATCAAGCACTGGAGGCATTTCCCGGGGAAACATAAGCATGAGTCATCAGGTAAGTATTCTGTCGACTCATTAGCTTATCCTTATTGCTATGCTGGAGCTATCATGTGTAGACTGTGGGGACAACATGATTATGAAAAATTCACTATAGATATGGTCCCGTTAATGGAAGATGTGATTAATGGTTATGTTATGGATTGGGCAAATATTTTGTCTGATAGACTAGCCACTGAGATATTAGAGTACAAAAAAAATGCATATACAACTTCCCAGATCATTCGTCCTTTCTACTACAGTGCATATATTCTGGATATTATTTGTTTTAATTCTGAATACCTGATATTTGGATGGAAGTGGACTTCCCAAGATCCGAATCCTATTCATATTTATCACAAACAGTTGTGGAAGGCACACTATAAAAATCACCTATACAAAATTTGCAATGGTTTTGTTTTACCTGTATTTTATTTTATTTTCAATAAGCCTGCCCCCAGGATATCCCAGGAAGTAATAATTGACCTGACAGTAGTAGGTAGCTAGTTTCGAGAGGAGAAATTTACCTATGTGAAGCTTTTTTGCAGTCTCACTAAACCCCATGTTCTCACTCTATATGTTCCTGATAAATTGTTAGGCCGAGAATTGGCATATCAGATAACAGTTGAAGGGACATCAAGAACCTTTAGGGATTCCAAGAAACAGATGTGGCCTATATTCCCCCTACGATGTGGCATTTTTACCTTACATGATTACAAGCATGCAAAGAAAGAGGCAGAGAAGATTTAGATGCTGAATCTTGCCACCATTCCAAATAGGCAATATGACCCAAGGAAGGTTGCCCATAACGTTACTACTCAAGCTAAATTTGCCAAATTTGATCATGAAGCGGATGACTTTGATGATTTATTTGCTTCACCTGAAACATTTTTTCAGGTTAAATGATTGGCTAGGATCAGGTATGAAGAATAGGGGTTAGAAACGTTCAATAGGCTCAGAGCCCAG
This sequence comes from Pinus tabuliformis, assembly GCA_031772625.1. Classification (NCBI taxonomy): domain Eukaryota; kingdom Viridiplantae; phylum Streptophyta; class Pinopsida; order Pinales; family Pinaceae; genus Pinus; species Pinus tabuliformis. The sequence continues at coordinate 117,218,442 of CM062806.1, forward strand.
AGATTGCAAACTCTACCTTTGGACCTATTAGCTACAACCCCTATAGTTCAGCCACAGAGTCAAAGCGAACAAAAAATTGCTTACAAGACTCATGTAGTGGAGAAGATTCCCGAAAAATAAAAGTTGCCAGAGCAAGAGGGGGGACAAGGAAAAAGTAGTGAACTCATTGATTCAAGCATTTATGTTGATCCTGAACTTATCAAAGAATGACAGCAATTTGACTCCATTATTAGTAATACTAAGAGCCTTTGAGGTAAAAATCGGTCAGAAATCAGTAACCAATACAGTTATGACTGAAGGAACTAGCGGCCCACCCATAACTCGCAAGGATGTAGAAATAATCCCTGAAAACCCCTCCGATGAAATTGTTTTACATGTAGAAGAAATACCACCCTTGGATGTCTTCTACAACCCTAAGCATAGGGCTGTAATCAAAAGACAATGGAAAAAGAGGAAAGTTAATCAATCTCCTCTTTTGACTTTACAAATGGAGATAACAAACGTGGTATGGAGAGAAGAAGTCAATGATTCTGAAGATCTCACTAAACTTTCTCAGTATGCTAGAGCATACAGAGTTACTACAATGGACAAAGCATCGGAGGTCAGTAACTTACTCAAAGAAAAAGACCAAGCAATTATTTTGCTGAAAACACAGGTATAAGAGAAACAACAAAAAATATAGTAGTTGGAACAGCAGTTAGTAGCCCAGAGGCAGTCAAATGACCAATTGAAGGAGAAATTGCTCAAAGAAAAACAAAGGATTGATCATCATGCAATTTAGAAGCAACAGGAATTATCCCAAGCATTGAGCAAGTTGAAATCATTAAATGAATAGTTGAGCAAATCAAAGGAAGAACAGATCGCCCAACTATCACTCCAAATAGAAAGATTCAAAGAATATCCCCAAGTGGGAGAATTCAGATCAGAGGTGTTGGGCCATTAATATGTCATTATTATTATCACTTTTGAATTCCTATTCCACCCATTTCTACTCTTCTTTATCATGTCATTTATCATGGTTTATCATATAATTCCATCTTATAATGATTTATGCTCTTATGGAAAAATATTATTTAATCTCCTTTGTTTTTAATAAATTGATGATTATGCATGATTTTATCAATGATGGTTTATTAATAAATTGGTTTTAACATTACTCACCATTTTTAGCCTCCAAGATATTTTCCAGATTGAAGATTTGATCATTAAATGTGCCAACTCAGAAATTAGCTGGAATAAGAAGTGACAATTTTGTATTGAATGTTTTGGGCAAATGGAGAAGAATCTGGAAAATCTGAAACATGGGTTTTGTCCAGAACAGACCAAATTAGTTTTTCCACAAGCAGTTTTCCCAAATTCAGCCCGTACTAAGAGAAACGGAAGGTTCTCTGAAGACATTTTTCTCAAATTCGCTGTGTGGCCGTTTTCCAAATTATCCCAGTTGCAATGCCAAATTCGACCTGTTCTTGTTGAATGATTGATGGAGAGATATTCCAGATATGATCTTGCTTATCAATTTGTTGAGAACAATCCAATTTTGTAATGAGAATCATATTGTAATCATCTCTGTTGTAACTGCTCTCTGCTCTCTCTCTATTTAAATGAAAACAAAGATCAGAGAAGGGGATTCAAAATTCAGGATTGATTATTCATGATGGAATAGATTATGAGAGATTAAGTCAGGGATTATTAGAGATAGGATAGGAGGAAATGGGGATTGTTGCATTAGCATTGTAGTTCTCAAGGCTTTTGCTATTGTAATGATTTCACAGTTTGATGATTAATAAGTAAAAGGGTTGTTGTTCATTCGCCTTTTCTGAAGTAGCCCAGCAGCATCCACTGGCAGCTAAGGGCCTAGCCTCTGGTGGATTAAGCTACTGCTCTATATTACATCTTTATAGTTCCAGTCATGTGATGGTTTGATTTAATTATTATTTCCTTGAATCGCTTTGCTTTATAGTTTAATGTTTTTACAGCATGTTGTTCTAATATTTTATGAAATTGTTTTATTTCATAAGCTGTGATTGAATCACGTGGTCGTTCCTTTCCATCATAACAGATATTATTATCCCTTTCAACTTATATTGTTATGCTATTCATTTCAAATATAAAGCTACGTTGTTCATATTCAAACTTCGATGTTCACTACATATTGCGGTTCATTTCTATTGAAATAGCTTTGTTGTTCATTCCTACTAAATAAGCTTTGTTGTTCATTTCTTTCCTGCAAGTATTTGGTTTTGCTTTTAAGTATTATTGCAGTGAGCATGTTTATTCCATTTCTATTAGCAGCATTATTGATTTATCATTTCCAGTTAATTGCTTTAGTGTGGATTGAAAGATCAACAACTGTAAAGAACATTGACTATAGCTGTCTAAGTTCTCAGATTGGAGATCTTGCCTATGATTGATTTTCATTTGCATCAGTTTACAGGGGAGAGAGTTATCATTACTGAGTCCTCGACTGATGGTTGTTTGAGTGAATGATTTAGTTCAGAACATTTCAGTTTCTTGCTGTTCCGATTAGATTTTGTTTCCAGCATTCATTTACTTTTGCATTTAAAGCACTATACTGCAAAACATTACTCTTGAGTAAATAGCCGCCTCAGACTGAGTACACTCTTGAAATAAAAAATCGTCCCTGGGTTGACAATTAATGTGAAGATAATTAGGAGTTAAAAAGACACCTTTTATCACTCAACAAGAGGCTCTCCAAATTACCAAAGCATTGTCTAATCAGTTGAGCCTATTATGTCATAATATCTCACTCGTTCTTCCTCTGTGCAAAATTTCATCATCCATGGTTGATAAATCAGTTGATGCAAGACTAACATTGGAAAAAGTAGATGAAAGATTAACAAATTTTCTCTCTTGGCAAGAAACCGAAGAAGGAAAGGCTGCTAATCTACCAAAATTCTGGAATCGCATAAAGAAATCCTATTCACTAAATGGTAATCTCAATTAATGAAAGCAGAAAGGGTGACATCAAGATGCAGATCAACAACAAGCAATTTGGTTGAATTGATTAATGATACCCTTTATTTGTCAAATTTAATTATAGAGTGTTCTCTAGGGAAACTTCCATCAGTGAAAGCATTAGAACAGACATGGAAATAGGAGTTGGAGCAGAGGGAAAGATTGATCGCAGGTATTCAAACTTTGACATGGGAAACCTTTTGGTTTTTTCTTGTTAAACCACATAGTCAGTGGACAACGATGAAATGCCTCACCGATGAAATCAGCCATATGATTCCTGAAATTACTCATGCCATTTACACTGCTCAATTACACTCAAACATGAGTCATCTGCCAGAACTTCAATTGATGCTAGCCATTTGTTACCTCAAGTCACAAGATAGTCAGCTAATACAATGAACCATTCTGACCGACTGCAGCATGCGTATTTCGAGAAGATTTTCACATTTTTTGTGATTTGATTATACTAGCGCATAGCACATTTATTTCATAGTTTGTTAGTTTAATAGTATTTATAGACCCTTTCATGTTTTTAGAAAGGGTCCTCAAATTTTTGTATTAAGACTTGCATCAGAAGTTGCACTACTGTGCTTCCGATATATTTATTTTTATAAAACCTTGACCTGATTTCTAAGTTTTGATGAAGAATACTTTTATATGATATGCACTATTGCTTCCTGTAAAAAAATTTCCAAGTTGAAAGGCGGGATCTGAATGCAATTCATATGGGAGGAGACTCAAATACATATGGTACTACTATCTATGTTTCTGTTTCATGCTTTTATGTGAACCAACATTTATTTATTTTGCTATTATTGATATATGTATATGTTTTCACAACAATTATTTGACTTATCACTATTGAATGTTTAAGAGTTGTTATTTTTCATACATATGTATGTCAATGATATATAAATATTAGTGTGATAGTGTTTTAATTATTACTTTCTTCAACTACTTGAACAAAGTAATTATCATATGAATAAATATTTTTGTTTATAAGTAGAGTCATCTATATGCCTACTTGTCAATAAGAATCATAAAAAATTGCACTAAGAGAAAGATTTCCCGGGATAGATTAGTTATTTATATTGTTGCATTTTATAATAAATCATCTATCATTCCCATTAGATATTAAAAAATCGATCACTTATCCATCCCATTTACAAATCATTGGGAAATTGGTCCTATTATATTCATTCGGAGCCACCACACCAAACGGAAAAGGAGCTGCTTTTAAGGTTCGGATTGGGTGGTTTTCCGCGATGTTGATGCAGCGATTTTCAAGGCTTTAACATTTTTGGCGCTAGAAGGAGGGCATGAACTATGAATGGTGAGAAAAGACAAATCTATAATCCATTATGAGAGTAAATCTCCCTCCACCTCACCTCTGACGTCTCCCTCGCATGCTGAAACTCCAGTTTTCAAGCGAGAAGTTGAGGAAACAACAACCACTGCTCAACCCAAAAAAATCTCAGATAAATCAACTCTAGAATCTCCTAAAGTACAATCTCTAATTCACAAAATTCAAGGATTCTCAATATCACCACAGAAATCTAAGTTATCTCAAGGCAGTGTAACTTCGCAATTCGTTCCTTCTCACCCCCTCACCAGACTTCAGAGTGAAAAGCTTGGTATTGAACCTACTGAGTTACCTTTGCCTAAAAGGAAAAGAGCAAGGAAGACAACTGAAGGATCTGATAGTGAAACTTTCTCATCATCATCATCCATTTCATCTTCTCCAGTGCAAAGTCAACCATCCACTCCTCCACTCCAGATTGTCGTTCAACAGGGTACTGGAACTTCAACATCTGTTTCTCAACCATCTCAAACCTCAATATCTGCTCCTTCCCAACCATCTGGAACTTCATCTGCACTATCATCCATTAGTAGCTCGACAATGGCACAGAATCCATGGAACAATCCTGGTGCAGTCACAATGCCTGCACCTTTGCACCCATTGCCAGCTCATCCTAAAAAATGGTTGCCAAAATTTAATCCAGATGTAGGCATATAGGTAAACGAACACATAAACAACTTTATGTTGTCAGTCAACTTAAAAGGAGTTACTGAGGAAGATGTTGTTGTCAAACTTTTCCCTTATACCATACGAGGATCAACCGAGTCTTGGTACTTTTCCTTACCATCAGGATCCATTACTAATTGGAATATTTTCCAGGAACAATTCTTAACTAAATACGGCAATGACAGATCTATAGCAACGTTAATCAATGATCTTTCAAATCTTAAAACAGAATCTATAGAAACTATAAAAGAGTTCAATTCACGATTTAATAAACTCTTAAATAAGATTCTTACTGCCTCTAAACCTAGTGAACAAGTTAGAAGTGAATGGTACATATCAGCTTTACCTTCAAACATAGCTATCTTTGTAGATAGAGCTGCAAAAACTACTTTAGCAGAAAATATGAAAGAGGCAATTGTTGTGGAAAAACGTAACATTGCCTTAGAAAAGAAAGCTGCTCTTGAAGATAGAAAATCTAAAAAAGTCACCTTCAAGGATGAATCAAATAAGAAAATGGCTAAAGATCCATATGATATGGAAGATCTCCAAAAAGTTCTAAAGACTATGTCAAATGAAATGATAGAAATCAAGAAACAAGTAGCTGAGACTTCAACTAAAAAGCCATTTAGAAATTTTAAGAAACCAGAATCAGAACCCCCTAATGCTATATCCAACACAGAGTCAGACCCCGAGGATGATGAAGAGGAAGATACAATCTTATCATTTGAAGAAACTGAAGAAGAAGTAGCTGAATAATGTCATGGGATGTGGGACTTCATTTTGCCCAATTCTGGTACTGAAAATGAACAGGAAGCTTTCCCAATAAGTACCAGGAGTAAAGGCACTCCAGAACCTGTTCAAGTAACTTAGAAGAAAAGGAACATGGGTACTACTATTAAAGAGAAGGCTCCCACAAAGAAATCTACAGCGACTCCTACTCAAAATTAGCCATTAGCTTCCAATCCACCTTCAGCATCTAAAACATTAGTAGTTGCAGACTCTATGGATTACAACATCATTGAATACATGAAGAAAACGAAAGCAAATATCACTATGTTTGACCTTAGTAAACTCAAACATCAATAAAAATTGCTGCTCAAGGAATTAGATGCAATACCTTTTTCTTCACTTCCAAATGTTGTATTGTCCAAAGCTGCTAATGAGACAGGTAAACCACCACCTGGTAGAGTAGAAGCTACTGATGTTGTTCTAATCGGAGATAGATCAAATTCCCATACTCCTCCTTTTCTCTTGACCTACGAGATTTATAATAGAAATCTGCACAATTGCTTGATAGACTCAGGGGCTTCATCAAATATAATGCTGGCCTCGGTTTGTTCTAAACTGAATATTGAGCCCCAAAAGTCTGCAGTACATATTGTCTAGTTGGATAGAACTAAGGTCCAAGTATTAGTAGAAATCAACTCAGTTACCATTAGGTTATCAACTGATTCAAGAGTAGTTCAGAGAATTGACATATTAATCGCTGATATTCCTGAGCTTTATTGTTTGATTTTAAGTAAAGACTGGTCCGAGAAAATTCATGGTTACATTTCTACCAATTGGTTTCACATGTGGCTACCCTACAAAGGAAAGCCAAACCAGATTAAGATTGATCGGGAGAAGCATATGACTCATACTATAACAGAGTTTGAAGAAGAAAACCAGCCTATAGCATTCAACAATAACATTCTTGGTAACTACTCATCTGAATCATTCTTTGGTAATTTTACTGCTCAATCATCACCTTTCTTAGTTAATAATTTCACATCTCAAATTGAAATTTTTTCCCAAATAGATACATCAAGGTCTATTAAAATTGCTGAGGAAATTGTAAATAAAACTGTAGATAAACCTTTATTTTGGTCATTATATTTTGATGGGTCTGAATCTAATGAAGGTGCCGGAGTAGGATGTATTTTAGTTAGTCCTGAGGGAGAAAAGACCGTGCTATCATGTAGATTAGAATTTGAGTGCACAAATAATACTGCTGAATACGAAGCCTTGATTCAAGGACTTTATAAAGCAATTGGTCTTAAGGTGCAATATTTGAAAGTGTTTGGTGACTCCGAAATTGTTATAAAACAAGTCAGAAATACTGTACATTGTCAATACTGTACATTGTCTTTCTAGTCACCTTAAACATTATCAATCCTTGGTACAAAACCTTGTATCTCATTTTCTAGCATTTAATATTTCTCCCATTCCTAGATCTCAGAATGCAACAACAGATTTACTAGCCAATGTTGCTTCTAAGCTCCTTCCATCTGAAGATTACATTCCCAATAGATTTTCAGTAGAGTTAATTTTTAGACCATCGATTCCTAATAATGTCACTAACTGGCAAGTATTCAATCATGATAATGAAATTTTAAGTTTCTTAACTTCTGATAAGTCCTATGATGATCAAATTATTGATGAAAGTGAGCATGACCTTCAAATGAAGGAAACACTTGAAGAAAATTTAATACCTAAACCAGTGGTCAAACTTGAAGACCTTTATGACATCTAAGATAGGTTTAAACAAGTTACTAATTCAAAGCTTCAAAGTTCTACTTTGAGATTTGAATTAATAAACCTTGGTACAGAGGACAAGCCACAAAACATCAATCTGAGATTAGGACTTACTTCAGATGAAAGAATTGCATTTATCATATTATTGCATAGATATAAAAATGTCTTCGCTTGGAAATATGATGATTTGAAAACATATGATACTTCTATCATACAACATACAATTCCAATGATATCTGAAGAAAAAACAGTACAACAGAAATTAAAGAAAATTCATCCCAACCTCGAAAGTCAAATAAAAGCTGAGTTAAACAAACTCTTGAAAGCTAAGATAATTCTTCCTGTTAGACATTCAAATTGGGTGTCCAACATGGCACCGGTAAGAAAGAAAAATGGTGACATTAGAATTTGCATTGATTTCAGAAATCTTAATAAAGTGAGTTAAAAGGATAACTTCCCTCTACCAACAATGGAACAAACTCTCCATTCAGTAGCTGGTTCTAAATTAATGTCTTTCTTAGATGGTTTTTCATGGTATAACCAAATTTTGGTGCACCCCGATGAGAGACTTAAGACTACTTTCAGAACTAAGTGGGGAACTTATGCCTATCAAAAAATGCCTTTCGGATTAATTAATGCTGGAGCTACATTCCAAAGAGTGATGGACATAGAATTCAAAGGCCTAATCAATAAATCAGTAGTTGTCTATTTGGATTACATTACTCTCTTCTCTAAGAAAATATCAAATCATTTATATGATTTGAAACAAATATTTGAACGCTGTAAAAGGTATGGCATTTCACTCAATCCTAAGAAGTCCTTTTTTTCTCTTAACCAAGGTAAACTCTTGGGGTTCATTGTTTCAAAAGATGGTATTTATATTGATCCAGAAAGAATCAAGAGATTTCTGATATTCCATTTCCTCACAATAAAAAAATAATGCAATCATTTTTAGGTCAAATTAATTTTGTAAAAATATTTGTTCCAGATTTTTCACAGATTGTTTTACCATTACAAACCATGATCAAGAAAAACTTAGTGTTTAAATGGGGGCATATAGAAAAGGAGGCTTTAGATTCAATCAAGAAATCAATCATAAATGCTCCCGCATTAAACACTTCTGATTTTTCAAATCATTTCATTTTATATACTCTTGCATCTGAATCATCTTACGCAGCAGTGTTGACAAAAGCACAAACTAGGTCACGACATTACAAGAATATGATTTGGACATTAGACCAGCAAAGATTGTCAAAGGCCAAGGTTTTTGCAGGTTGTTAGCAAGAGCTTCTAATATTCAGGAACATGAAGGTACAAACAATATTGAAGAAATCAATGAGATAAGTACCATTAATCTTGAATCCCAATATGCAGATTTGATATTCTATTTTAAAAATGGATATGCTCCTTCTAATCTTTCCTATAAAAATAAACATGCCATAAGACTAAAAGCAACAAACTTCATGATTGTTGATGACGTGTTGTTTAGATGGAATTATGATTCAATTTTGTTAAGATGCTTAGAAAAACCTGAAGCGCAAAAGGTCTTGTAGGAACTACATAATGGTCCAGCAGGAGGGCATTTTGGAGCTGATACAACAACGCACAAAATTATTCATGCTATGTATTATTGGCCCACCTTATTTAAAGACACTCTTGAATATGTAAGGAAATGTAGAACATGTCAAACTACAAGTGGAAGACAAAGGAAGCCAGCTTTTCCTTTGCAACCAGTCAACATTGAACAACCCTTTGAACAATGGGGATTGAATATCATTGGAGAAATTATTCCACATTCATCCAAATAGCATAGGTATATCCTTACAGCTACAGATTACTTTATTAAGTTGGTAGAAGCAATTCCTTTGAAAACAACAAACTCTGAAGCAATCATTGAATTCATAGATCAGTTCATCATTACCAGGTTTGGTGTCCCAAACGCTTTTATTTTTGACAATCCATCTTATTTCTCCGATAATTCCATACTTGAATTTGCTATCAAAAGAGGATTCAAATTGAAATATTCTGCAAACTACTATCCTCAGGGTAATGGTTTAGCAGAATCCACTAATAAAAATCTTATCAAAATCATTAAGAGAACTATTGATTAGAATCATAAGAATTGGCATAAGTCTTTGATATTTGCACTATGGTCAGATCGTATAACATAGAAGGTCTCAATAGGCACTTCTCCATTTAATCTAGTGTATGGAAAGGAGGCTTTCATACCAGCAAACTTAGTACCTCCATCACTAGCCTTAATGCAGTTTATTGAAGAAAACCCCTCATCTTCTATTCATTTGAGATATAATCAGATCCTGAAACTAGAGGAAGAAAGGGAGAAAGCCCAAATTACACATGCGAAGCATCAACAAATTATTAAGTCTTCTTTTGATACAACTTCAACAGGCTCAAAACATTTACAAGTTGGTGATCTTGTTTTGAAATGGGACAAAGCCCACGAGGATAAAGGAAAACACACTAAATTTCAGAAAATGTGGCTCGGACCATTTCAAATCAGCGAGAAGATAGGCCCATCAACATTCATATTGCAAGATCTATCAGGAAAGAGAGATTCTCTTCCTGTCAATGGGCTTATTTTGAAAAAATTATTCAATTGAGGAGGTAACCCCTTTTCACTTTGCAAATATTCAATTTTCAGCTATATTTGTGTGAATAATTAGTTTATATTATTTCTTAGAAAATAAAGTTGTAAATAGCCTTCTATTGGTTTTTACTATTTTGAAAAGGTTACTTAAAAGAAAATAGTCATAATATTTACTTTTGATAGATGGAAGCCTTGAAGGAAAAGGAAAAGTTCTAGGAAATTAGGTATAATTAAACTCTGAAAACCCTTTTTATTTTTGTGAAATCTTCTCAAAACTTGAAAATATTGTCAATCATTGTATGTTTTAGAAGCCTAAAAAAGATTATCAATAGAAAGCAAAGACTAATCCAATCTTAACATATTCAACTCTCAAAACTGTCATCCATGTTCTCTTAAGGAGAAAATTATTCATCCCATGCATCAAAGTTTATGATTTTTCAAAGTGTAATTCTAAAATATATTTGATATAAAAGATAAGAGGTCTCATCACGAGCCTGCTTACCATAATCACAGGGTACTAGTTCAATTGACATTACCAACACTGCATACAAAACAAGGTAATGGCTTGTAATTATAAGACAAAGGGTCTCATCACGAGCCAACTTGTTCAGTGAAATTACAACCAGTGAATGGCATTGTCAATAGCTGGCCACCAAACCAGGATAATGGCTTTTTATCTTACAAAATAAAGAAATAAGAAGAAAAGAAAATGTAATACAAAAAGTGTGGAAACATATCTTTTGGATTCATTCTTTTAAATTATACTCTGAAATGGATGGGACAATGAATGATCAAATGGTTAAAAGGTAACCCTGCCGAGACTATGAACGTTTGCTGGCAGCAGTGGCTCTACCTGTGACAAAGGAGTCATTATACAAGCTAAGTTGGAGAAGTATCTTGTTTTATCATTATCAACCAATTAAGGTTTACCTAAACTTAGAATGTATTTAATTTCAAGATGAGAAAGAGATAGAAAAAATAGTTTTCTTTATATTTAGAATTTATGATTACCTAGTTATATTAGATTTTCTCTATCCACTAAGGTTTTCAGATTAAGAAGGTTAAAATATTATATTACTTTCTCAGAGATAACTGTTTCTTCGAGTGAATCGCCAATTGTTGTGCTCTACAACAACCCCCCATTTCTATAAAAAGTTATACACAAATTTTTTTAATAAGAAATGGGTCTCTTTTTAAATAAACTTAGTTAGATTTTTGAGTTGATAAATAAAACTAGTATTAACCTCATTATAAGAAAAATCTTTATCAAAAGGCCCAATGTAAATAATTCATTATATAAAGCCTTTTGATAAAAAACAAAGTGTTCCTTTAAAATATTATAAATAATTCCACATTTGCGATAAAGCGATCGGAGAATGCATACCGCAATGACAAAGGGACACACACAAACAAAGCCTCATCAAATCCTCCGATTTGATAAAGGAAATCACAATCGGCAATCGAAGATATCATATGACAAAGGTACACACACAAAAGGCCCCATCAAATCCCCCGATCCGATAAAGGAAATCGCAATCGGAAATCGGAGATATCCATTGGCAAAGGGATAAAAGTGCAAGCCAAACCCCGATTGCGATCAATCAATTAGGCACACATCTCAAGAGGAAAATATACGCTAAAACGGTTTGCATGCATAGTACTCCGCTTTATTATAATATCACTTTTTGACAATCAGAGATATTCATTGCAAGTCATAAAGCCTCTCCCTTTGAAACTCCGATTGCAATTTGCGATTTATCGCCGATCGCCGATCGAGGAAATCCGAAGCATGCTCGAGATAATCATTTGGTATATGATCGACGAGATGGATATTTATGGCATTTATTCACCACGATGAACGGCTATTAAATTTTACAGTTAAGAATAAGTCCTTCAAAAAATCTCATTCGTGATAATTCTTAACTACATTTGATTTATCATATGTCAATCACCTGAATTCTGTTCATTTTCATATTGGATTTCAGTGGCAATATCTCTATGTTATGGTTTGCAATTTCCTGTGCAAAGTTTCTCCGAACCCATGAATCCAGAGAATATGGGAAAGAAATCTAAGAAGCCCAAAACAACTCCTGCAGCCAAAGAACCAGGACTAAGCAAGAAGGGATTAATATCAGATACAACATGTCTCAGTCTGGGAAATGCTAACTGGGAAAGCATTTATAATTTAATAGAAATAGAGGAGCCCAAAGAATTAGAAGAGGAAGCCACAACCAATTCAACCAACAAGTCAGAGGGAACTCTCAAAGAATTGGCCTGTTCATACCTTCACAGGATAGCAGCGCGGGCCAAAATTTTGCCATACACTGATGTGGTTAGATGGGTTGTTGAGAAAATCCCAACTTCAGATAGAACATTTTCCACGGCTGATGGAAGGATATTCGGCTCATTCAAGCCTGAATATCTCAGGCAAATGTACCATCTACCTCCACCCGAGAAGCACTATAACAAGGCATTCTTGGAAGCATTTGCAAAGGAAAATGACTTGGAGTCGGACCCGATCAAGCACTGGAGGCATTTCCCAGAGAAACATAAGCACGAGTCATCAGGTAAGTATTCTGTTGACTCATTAGCTTCTCCTTATTGCTATGCTGGAGCTATGATGTGTAGATTGTGGGGACAACATGATTATGCAAAATTCACTATAGATATGGTCCCATTAATGGAAGCTACGATTAATGGTTATGTTATGGATTGGGAAAATATTTTGTCTGATAGACTAGCCACTGAGATATTAGAGTACAGAAAAAATGCATATTCAACTTCCTGGATCATTCCTCCTTTCTATTACAGTGCATATATTTTGTATATTATTTGTTTTAATTCTGAATACCTGATACTCGGATGGAAGTGGACTTCCCATGATCTGAATCCTATTCATATTTATCACAAATAGTTGTGGAAGGCACACTATAAAAATCACATGTACAGAATTTGCAATGGTTTTGTTTTACCTGTATTTTATTCTATTTTCAATAATCCTACCCCCAGGATATCCCAGGAAGCAGCAATCAACCTGACAACAGTAGATAGCTGGTTCGGAGAAGAGAAATTTACCTATGTGAGGCTTTTTTGTAGTCTCACTAAACCCCATGTTCTCCCTCTATATGTTCTTGATAAATTGTTAGCCCGAGAATTGGCATATAAGATAACAGTTGAAGGGACATCAAGAACCCTTAGGGATTCCAAGAAACAGATGTGGCCTATATTCCAAGAAACAGATGTGGCCTATATTCAAGTGGTGTGAGCTTCACTTTCCTCCTCTTGGCAGCTTGCTAGTTTTCTTGTATGTTTTGAAGCTCTATTATCATTTTCTGATCCTCTAGCTGCTTGTTTCTTTGCTCCAGGTATTTGATTATCCACTTAGCTCTCTCTAGGTTGAGGGACAAATCATTAATGTCTGCCTGTTGCTCCTGAATGATCTCCTTAAGCTTTGAGCTTTGTGGGCCCAAATCAGTGTCATTATCCTGGATGAGAATGAAATTTGTCTCCTGCTCTCCTGAAGGCCCCTCATCATGTAATGGCTGCTTTCCTTTGTCCTGAACCTACTCTACTAATGGAGGAAGCGAGACCCCTTCCACCCCGGGTGGAGATAATACTCACTTTGCTGCTGCAAACAACCTTCTAGTGCCATTTTGATAGGTGACAAACATCGACACACTAGCGGTCTATGTCTCATGACTCTCGTGCTGATGTGAAGGTCCACTTGTCTCATGAAAATATTTTGGAGGTACTTGAGGGGCCGTGAAGACCTCATGAGAAATGAAATCCTCCCATGAGATGTTCTGCAAACCAAGCTGATGCATGACCACAATTTTAATTAGTGCAAAATGATATATGTTGTTATACTGTTGCAGAGGAGTCTTCTTTTGCACTAAGGTGGTCATCTTCTCGATTCTGGCAAATAAAGTAGGGGAGATTCATCATTCTCACCCTGGTAAAGTGCATCAGTAATCTAATGTGATAAGCATATAGGTGAGAAAACAGGCCCTCACATCTGAAATACTTAATTATGAGTTTCATCAAGGGAGCATATGAGTCTTTCAGATACCGGAAGGGAAAAAATCTACTGAGATGTCTCTGATAACCAGCCTTGATGTAAGGCTCATAATGTTCTCTGTCAATCTGTTGCCTTTTATTCCACCGCTCACCGACATTTGGAATGCCAGTTGCTAGAGAAATAGACTCCGGTGTCAAGGTGAATGTCACACCTGCTAGAGTGACTTGGCCGTTATGTAGATGGAGCACAAACAATCTGACCAACTCATGATGGTACTGGACCCTCTCTACCATCTCACAGAACTAATAACAGGATTGATGTTGAAATCATGTGACAGCAAGAGGGCAGGCCTTGTTGTTGGGAAAAGTATCCAATACGGAATGACCCTATCCCACTCTAAGGGTGATAGTACCTCAGCAACAATCAAAGCAAAGCTATTCGAGATTACTTCTTTATGAGATGTAAGAGAGGGGAGAAAGAGATCCACTAACCGTTATCTTCCGCTAATGATTGATCCAATCTTCTCTCTTTGCTGCTTGCTCCCAGCTCCTTGCTCTTTTGCTGGCCCAGCTACACCAAGATCCTGCAAAATAACGAGAAAGGGAAACTACAAGAAGCATACATTCATAATTGATTCAAGGATTAGAATAAATCAAATATACAAGTATCAATACGCCATTGAGACACATGCATATAGAAGAACCTCAAATGCTTTATTAATGGAAGAAGTAAAGTTCTGAGAGTGTTACAACCATAAGAGGCCCAATCCAGCAACACCTCCCAGCAGAAAGAAATCTCCTCTTCACCTCCTTCAAGCAAATCACCCAATAGTTCTATACCCAAACCAACAACACTTCCTTACATTCACAAGATTCCAGCCTCCCTAGACCTCATGAGAGAGCTCTATATATAGGAGTTTTGGAGAAAGGATGAGTCAGCTTGAGGCTGGCATGAAGCTGACTAGTGTCCTCTCCCACTTCAGTTATTCTTCAGTTCCTGAGTCCACTTGGAGTTTCTTGCTTCCACTTGGAGATCTAGATCCTCTTACTCATCACAAGGCGAATTCCCTGATCCAAGTGTCATTTTGGAAGCTTCCTGGGCATTTGACACCTTGCAGAATGACTGTGCCACTTGGCCAATCTCGCCCAGCGCAGGTAGCCTTCATTAGAGTTGACATTCAGCGCAGGTACAGAGTGGAGCAGTTGACATTCAGCGCAGATGCTCAGTGGAGCAATTGACATGATCCAGAATTAGCTTGTTTTTGAGTGTTTTCAGGTGGAGAACTGATATTTAGTGCTGTGGTTTGTTGACCTTGTTCCTCTAGGGGTAGGAACAACATGTTTAGGGACTTTGGATCGCTCAGATTATTGACATTTCATGCTTCATGCTGTAAGGCACAAAAATGTCTATAACAGTTGCCCCCTAAAGTATGAGGTCGTTTATCGGGTGAAATGCTTTATCAGGAGGATCCGAAGTTCATTCAATCGCTGAGAGGTGACCTGTAATAAAATACAATACAATACATTATTTTTCATTCTGCTTTCATGATCTAGCTGAGGCGGGCATTCCCATGCTCAGCTTTATAAATTCATTTTGGTACATAGAACAGACGATCGTCTGATGGTAGACTGATAATTCTCTGCTGAAATTATCATCCTTTGAGTAGGATGATCATCTGTTGCAATGATGTACATAACAAATGTCTTTATTTTTCCTGAATATATATCGCAGCCCGGATGGATGAAACTAGATCCGGGGTCTTCAGACTCGTTCGATCTTCACTCTAAGTACAAGTCGATCCATGTGAGAATTGCGCTGAAGTCGAACATGGAAAGACATCGCTTGATTACCGGTCAATAATGTAAACCGTTAACAAGCGCGAGAGGAATCACCAATAATGACAATGACCCTCAAGGTACTGCAGTACAATTCACGTGGTGTGAATAAAGGACTTGGCGTCGAACACCACGCAAAATCTTCTGGTCGAAGGTCATTGATGTATACCTGTCGCCGGAAGTGAGAAACTTGCCATTGAGGCATGCAAGCTTCAAAGTACTGAGGGGGTTGTTCCTAGATCAACTTCTTGGATAATGAGCTAAAGTCGACAAGAAGCGATCCGTCAAAGGAGGGCCATAATGAATCCCACATCAGTGACACGGAACGGAGCTAAGGATTTTAATGGAGGTGAAAACAATCTGTGAAATATGATTCAGGGTGGCGATCAGGGGTGGATGAAGGATAATGTATGGCAGTGGATGGGACTCGGATGACTCTTTATGAACAACATCCCTTGAACATATAACGACACTGATGTGATGGATCGGTAGCATTACCCCAAATGTGGATGGTTTGGCGAGGACCATGGTGATGAGACCGGTGAATGAAACAACCCAACCCGATGTGATACGGAGGACAAAGTGTCATGTTCAAGAGCGACTTGCTACCATTAAAGCTTTGAGGTTCTCCCAATTTTTCCCCAGTCATTTCTGACCAGTACCTCTTTATTTTTGTCAAGCTTGAGGAGGATAACATATGCTTGTTCTATAACCTGCCCTTCGGGCAAGCCCATCGCTATGTTTTAACGAGCCTAGCGATAGGGAAACTCGTTCTCGTCTAAAGACAAGTTTGTCGCTATTTAATCATTTTAACGAGTCTAACGACAAGGAAAACTCGGTCCTTTTCATTTTTAGAGAGTCTGAAAAGGTACAGAAAGTTAACTCCAAAATTCCTTTTTCGTCATTTAATCCCTTAAGTCCAAAAAAGTATAAAACAATACAGAAGGGATGAGTTTTCGATAACTTTAACGAGCCGAATAAAACAAGCGCTCGACCTTTTTGTGCAATAATCCCTCAGGTCGAAAAAGATTAAAATCTAGAGGAGGGATAGCTCTTCCGTTCTTTTAACGAGCTGGAAGGCCAAAACTCGGCAAACTTTTCATATTTTACGAGTCAGATGAAAAGAGCTCAAAGAAGACTCGTCTTTTGAGGAACGAGTGATAAACAGGGATAGCAGCAGATTCCAGGTACAGGTTGGAATTTTCCAATCACGGCAGTGTCACAAGGATGGCTAAGTGAAATCACTCTTCGCAGCTGTTCCTCAAAATGGGTAAACAATCATATGGGGGTGAACGATCGGCCAAATGGAATGGAGGTGGCAGGTGCAAACACGACCAAGGCTTTTTATGGCTAATAAATTTACGATCACAATGGTTATTTACCGGAATAGGTTCATTTTTTAATGAGCTTAAACTCTGGAGGAAACTCTTGCTCACGCTTTTCTATTTTTTAACGAGCATAAATTCCACGGTAAAACTGCTCGATCTTATGTTTATTTTTTAACGAGCATGAACTATGTACTAAAACTGCTCGGATCTCGCTTTTCTATTTTTTAACGAGCATAAATTCCGCGGTAAAACTGCTCGATATACCAGTCATAAGATAAGAAATGTCTCCTGTGAGATCTCTATTTTTTAAGGAGTTTCATCTTCACTAAGCTTTACTCCATCTCATCCTTTCTTTATGCAAGTTCGGAAACGGCTAATCTCAAAAACAGATAAATAACCGCTCTTAGCTTGCACTCCAAAAGGTTTGCATGCCCCCAGGTATAAAGTACAATTTCAAGGCTGCCCCTACTTATCCGATAAAACATTTGTTTTAAAGGGTGAGGCTTGCCTCTTTCTTGTTACCCAAAGACGGTTCTATTTGCTGCCGCAAATCAATCTCTTTCTTCGGCGATGTCTACTAATCTTTTCAGATAGGACAAAGGTGAATGATTGTTGTCAAACACGTAACTTTGACAAAAGAATCCTATTCTAGAACAACCCCTCTTCCAACCACGGACGGGGTACGGACTAGTCATATTCTCCCGCGGAAATTCTACCTTATACCCAGGGTTTCTTCTGCCCGAAGCAGACCAGGATGCATGCCCCCTGGGTTCCAGTCCCATCTTTCCGAATCACTCGCATTCATCGGGAAGGAGGACTGGGGGTGGAGACATTTCTTGAGTGAATAGACCATTCAGGGTTGGTATTTGACTATTTGCGATGCGTGATCCCGGAAATGAAAGTTGGTCTACGAGCTTGACCATTCTTCCTTCGTGTGGAAAACACATTACTCTAAAGAGTGAGGAGACTATAGCTCCCATGCAATATATATAGTCTCGTCCAAGGAGTAGGTTATAATCCAAGGGTCCTTGAACGACCATCACGTTCATTTGAACGGTCTTCCCTTTCAATGTAACAGGCACATTGGGGAGGATCCCTAATGGTCGACTGGTTCCTTTATCAAAACCCGAGAGATTTCTTATCTCAGGTAAAAGCGCCGGGGAACCCAGTGCTTTCCAAGCAATAGAGGAAAGGATACTCACAGATGCCCCTTCATCAATGATAGTTCCAGCCATTGCCATTCTGTAAATTTGGACTATGATTCTGAATGGTATACTGGCTGGTAACCGGGGTCTGCCTAGTTGGTTCCAATCAAAGGACACAACCAGGTTGCTTGGTGGTGGGACCGAATACACGGCCGGATATGACCCTGACGATGTTCCTTCCTGCGATAAAGGAATGGGCGCATTGCCCTGATGCTCATCAGAGTCGGTGCTGATGAAAAGAATCTGGATGGTGTCATCCTTATTCTCTTCAGTGAGGGTGTCATTTGAAGATGAATCTTCAGTGACAGTGTCATTTGAGGATGAAACCTCTGAAGGCAGAACCGGGTCAACTGCCGTATCGACCTTTAGACTTCTGTCTGGTCTGGATTCAGTAGGTTCATTTTCAATGACTGACACTTCAGCTGACCACTTGAGCGGGCCAGCTGTATTTTCAACCAACGAAGGACTTGGCACGAGTTTTTTGTATCCAGGAGGAAGTCTCAACGGTGAAACCGGGCGATCTTCCAAAACTCTCCTCGCTTCGTCTAAGAAGGGACAACGGTGGATGGCGTGATCGCCTTTACACAGTCTGCATGGGGATCTTGCTCCCCCTCTTTGTCTTGAACCTTCACTTTCGCTGGTTGATGGTAAGCAATCAACATGGCTATCAGAGGTTGATGCTTCCGAATTGTGCAACCGAGGGGACCAGTCCCTTAGTATCCGGGGAATACAGGGACAATCTCTATGGAAGTGGTCTCCTCTGCATATGACACATGGCGATTTAGGCCCGGTCCGTGCTGTGTGTGGATTTTTGTCAGATGTCTTTTGCTTGCCCCCAGTCGCCTTAGGCTCCTTCTTCTTCTTCTCCTTCTTCTCCATGGGAGCTTGGCTTTTGCCGGCTCTACCTTGCGAAGATGAAGGATTGGAGGAAGAGTTATAGGAAGTAGAAGGTTGGTGGGCAGCTCTAAACTGATCTAACTATTGACTCGACTGTTCAGGAACCATGGTGTTCTGAACTACATTGGTTGAGAATAACCAAATTGGCAGGGCAATTGTCAGTCCTGGAAGCGACAATGTGGCCATGTGGGGCGCACCAACTTCTCCCCGAGAGGAGAAAGGACTAGGATTTCCATCCTGTGGAATTCCTTGGTTGGGGCGTTCCATGTTCTCAACCTAAAGATCAACGTAGGAATAGGAGGTGATTATGTTCCGTTTAAAATAAATTTTATAACGACGCTTTAGACACAACTTGCTTTTTCACTTTTTAAGAGTCGAGAAAAAGCTAAAGATGACTCTAGTCTCCTTCGATGTTTTAACGAGCCCGAAGTGACAAATGCTCGGATGGACTTTTTCAGTTATAGAGTTTGAAAAAGGCCAAAAGAAACTACTCTGGAGTTCTAGGCAGAGGGTGTGCCAAACTTTTCGCAAAACCACAGAATACGTTTTACGGTACGAGTGGTCGATCTTCGTGAATGCTGTGTTCACTGCATTGCGATCAGTAGGGTAGACGACACGGTTTCCTATGGATAAAGGCTTTGTTCCTATAGGGGTCTCCCAATATATACGCGACGGTACGTGGGAGCACAAGTCCGTATTGATACTTATCGCTTCACCGTGGAGGAATCACCCAACCACTCAACGCTAAGATATCACGTTTAACGACGCCGGAACACGTCTCTAGCTTAGACCTCTATGTGTTTGCGTTCTGTTTCAATGCGTTGTTATGTAAATTCAATTTATTTTAAGGTTGATCTGGTTTAGCAGTTTGCCTTTATGGATCACCACGAGATGTATGATAACACTCCTAAATGCAGTCTAAGATGATAAGCAAGATTTTCAATCTTTCAACTTTGAAAATCTTAACTACTGAGGGAAAAGAAAGATAACATCTTTTCACACAGATCATGGAGCACACACTAATGCACTTTTTCCTAAATCAACATACAAACTGTCATAATGCACATGCACAATGCAGGTATTTCTTTTCTCTTTCTTAATGTTTGTGCGATACAAAAAAGAAAGCTGTTGTATAACTTTGAATTCAATTTCAGGTGAAAGCAAACAAGTTTGTCCAAAATCAAAAGACACCTTAAGATTTACTTGTTTCAACACTAGAAATATATAAATTCAAACCATATGACGAAAGCAAGAGCTCAATCAGCTATGAACATCAAATAAACTAACTCTTAAGATCAAAACGACACTTTATCACAGGTCTAGATCTAAGAGGCCATAGCAAGACTAGTTCACTTTCGTTATGGGAAACTGCAAATGATACAAGAAATACATAAAGAACAAACACAGTTTCTTTATACAACCGAGGCGGAATAGTGGTAAGGAAAGTTGGTTTCAGATAGGTACATTGACTGGTAACAGGCTGCAAAAACAAGGGTGAAAACAGGGCAAGAAACAGCAAGAAACCCCAGTAGCACAAGGCAAAACTGGTTCAACGCAGGTGGTACACAGGCAGTTTGACCTTCAGTGCAGGTAGCCCCTTTGGGAACTACGCTGAAATGCAGACAGCCTTCACACAGCCTGCACTGAAGAAAGAAACTTTCGTTTCTCTTGGTTTCTGGGTCACAGATTGCTCAAAAATTCACAGTTTTTGGCCAAATCAGAAGCTATCAGTCAAGTACACACTAAAGGATGACAAGGAGGATGAAAAGCTATCACTAAGAGCTTATTAGAGTCCTTGTGGATCAGCTCTTCAAATCATAAACTTGCCCAGAAACTGAGCTAGAGTAGCTGCCTTCTACTTTGCATTTGAAAGATCCAAATGCAGTTCGATTCGGTACTCCCTGTGTTTATGAAATGAATAGCAAAAACACAAACAACCAACAAGATACGATCCCCAGCGGAGTCACCAATTTGTTGTTGGGAAAAGTATCCAATACGAAATGACCCTATCCCACTCTAAGGGTGATAGTACCTCAGCAACAATCAAAGCAAAGCTATTCGAGATTACTTCTTTATGAGATGTAAGAGAGGGGAGAAAGAGATCCACTAACCGTTATCTTCCGCTAATGATTGATCCAATCTTCTCTCTTTGCTGCTTGCTCCCAGCTCCTTGCTCTTTTGCTGGCCCAGCTACACCAAGATCCTGCAAAATAACGAGAAAGGGAAACTACAAGAAGCATACATTCATAATTGATTCAAGGATTAGAATAAATCAAATATACAAGTATCAATACGCCATTGAGAGACATGCATATAGAAGAACCTCAAATGCTTTATTAATGGAAGAAGTAAAGTTCTGAGAGTGTTACAACCATAAGAGGCCCAATCCAGCAACACCTCCCAGCAGAAAGAAATCTCCTCTTCACCTCCTTCAAGCAAATCACCCAATAGTTCTATACCCAAACCAACAGCACTTCCTTACATTCACAAGATTCCAGCCTCCCTAGACCTCATGAGAGAGCTCTATATATAGGAGTTTTGGAGAAAGGATGAGTCAGCTTGAGGCTGGCATGAAGCTGACTAGTGTCCTCTCCCACTTCAGTTATTCTTCAGTTCTTGAGTCCACTTGGAGTTTCTTGCTTCCACTTGGAGAT
Organism: Pinus tabuliformis; assembly: GCA_031772625.1. Taxonomy (NCBI): domain Eukaryota; kingdom Viridiplantae; phylum Streptophyta; class Pinopsida; order Pinales; family Pinaceae; genus Pinus; species Pinus tabuliformis. Next base: position 117,240,503 of record CM062806.1, read on the forward strand.
CTAGATCCTCTTACTCATCACAAGGCGAATTCCCTGATCCAAGTGTCATTTTGGAAGCTTCCTGGGCATTTGACACCTTGCAGAATGACTGTGCCACTTGGCCAATCTCGTCCAGCGCAGGTAGCCTTCATTAGAGTTGACATTCAACGCAGGTACAGAGTGGAGCAGTTGACATTCAGCGCAGATGCTCAGTGGAGCAGTTGACATGATCCAGAATTAGCTTGTTTTTGAGTGTTTTCAGGTGGAGAACTGATATTTAGTGCTGTGGTTTGCTGACCTTGTTCCTCTAGGGGTAGGAACAACATGTTTAGGGACTTTGGATCCCTCAGATTATTGACATTTCATGCTTCATGCTGTAAGGCACAAAAATGTCTATAACAGGCCTGCAACTCAGCAAGTGAAGTAGGCTCCTCTCGTATATGTTTACCACCCTTGTGAGGTCTCCTTGGTGCATGCATTTTTGTAGGAGAATCACTATGTGTCCCCTCATATCGGTCATAGGAAGGATCAGATTCCATGTTTGCCAAATGTTTGAATTGTATTAGATGAGTATGAAGAGATTTAGGTGTCTTTGATTTTTTCGCTGCCAAATGTATGAAAATGTATGAGGGACTGTGAAGGGAGAGGGTAAGAGGGGTTTTGGGAATGTTGCTGACTAGAATTTGGGGAATAGAAGGGTTTTAGGGACAGTTTTTAGGCTTTGGGATAGCAATTAGGGTTTAGGATTTTGTAGCTAGGGTTTTCGGATAATGGAAATTGGGGATAGGGGTTGAATGAATTTAGGGACATGGGGATAGTGGAATTAGTAAATGAAACTAGAAAACAAATCAGGGAATCAAAGGGTGAGGGAGTGATGGAGTGTACTTGACAACAAAAAGACAACTACAAATCCTAAGCAATTGTTTTTTGAGCAAAAATTGCAAGGAGGTAGGGTTTGAAGATTTTTTTCACTAAATCATCATAAACATCTTAAGACACATTCATTAGCATTGGAAGATTGTTTGACTTACTTTGGACAGGTGGCAACCGAGCGAATTTAGCATTTGGATGAATTTGGTGGGTGAGGAGGCTTGCAGCTCTATGTGCCGTGCCACAAACCCAACATGCTGCACCTGCTCTATGTGCTACGCTAGTGTATTTTTTGCACTATGGAGGGTGGCCCAATGCGCCGCGCCAGCCCTATGCACTGCGCCAGTGACCCAATGTGTCGCGCCCCTGAATCTGGAACTATTTGCTGCTATTTTCCTACCACGACCTTGCTCTAAGTTTCTCTTGCTCTTTTGGATGCAAATGAGTTTTTTAAACACAAAAAATGGCTTATATACAAGAAAATTTAATTTTTCACTCATAAAACCCACTTTTGTAATGTTTACATTTGACACTTTCTTTTCAAACTCTGTTTTTTAGGCAATTTTGCTTTATTTTGACTTTTATGAACTGAATGACTGAACTTTTTGTTTGCCTTGCAGGTGATGAAGATACTAAAGCTTGGAAAGGTGACCAGGGTTGCCACTGAAGCTGTTACATATGAAAATTTGAAATTACACCAAATTTTATACAGGAAAGCATGGAATACTCTGCTTTTCCTCAAAACAGGGTTTTGAGGAAAAATACATTTCTGAGCATATGATTATGAAATTTATTGGTACTGGAACTTTATTCAACCTCCTCATGTGCTTGCTGACCTGTTATTGAACATTTTGAAGACTTTTTGACAAAACCCTAGACCTAATGGGACTGAAAACCCTAAAAATGACTTTTGCATATTTAAAAACAAAAATTTACTGCAGACAATCTAAATGGATGGAAATGGGCCAGTAGGTAAAGGACATGAGGGAAAATGTATAACAATTCACTACCGTCAGACGATCCATGATCCTAATGCAATGCAACTGACTGAGCGAGACACCTAATATGCAATGCAACAAGAGAATTTGATCACTAACGGAGGGATGAAGATACCGACACTAACAACAACGATGAAAGAAGTAAATCAATTTTGAGGCATCTCATGGTTCTTGTATGCAAGCATGTTTGTTTATTGTTTCCCAAACTTATATAGAGCCATATTTAGTATGATTTTATAGTTTGACTTAGATTCTCACTTTTCTTAATTTAGGTGTTTTTCTTAATTATGTTTTATGCATAGAATTATCTTTAAGAAAAGGTAGAGTAGAGAATGTTCATGTATCAGCCAAATTTTTAACTTCCCTAGACATTAGGATTTGGTTAGAACACCTCATGGAATAGTTCCTAGAGTCATGGATTCGACCCCTGAGAGTGGGGAGATGTTTTGGTCTTTATGTATCAGTTTTTTAGTGAATGTTTGTAGCCACAATGGAAGTTTGAAGTTGCTTCAAGATATAATCGTCAATTGATTTATTTGGCTTTTCAGTTTCTAAATCTTGGACAAACTTTGGATTTAGGATAGTAGAAACAACAACACTTTCTAATTTAGTCTCAAACAATGACAGATCAAAGTGTTCGTCAAACTCAAGATCTTCAAGATGCTCAAAAACCACAGGACATGAACGAGATTTGAAAATAGGAATCATAGAACTTCCTTGACGAAGGATTCTTAGAATAAGATTGGGATTTTCATACACAGGAGGTGGATCAGGATCCGGATTTGCTCTGGTGTGTCTTCTAGAAGCCAATGTGTCATTATTTCCAAGAAATCAAACGGACATTCCCAACTTTTTCAGCCGATCAAATTCTAAACTTATCATCCAAAAGCTTAGAATTATCAGATGTATTAGGGCAATTTGCAAGTTAGATATTCCATTTATAAGACTAGACCAGAGATTGACTAAAGCAACATTTATTTACTTTCTCTAATGCAAAGCAAAAGCGTTTCGAAGGCTACCTGGCTAATATTTAGGCTCTATCTGTAGTTTATAAAATGAAGAACACTAACAAACAAACAATTTATTCCCCAGTATGGTCTCCACTATGTTAGTTCCTAAACCTACCTCAGGCTGAGAAAGGTACGATCTAGGATAACATCAAACCACACTTAACCTAGTAGCTAGCCCTACCAAGTCGGGAGAGGGCTCTCTCCTGTCAATCTTAGCAAAGATGATCGATGAGGCTTGAGAAGACTGATATGAAGACTGATTTTAGGCTAGGTATGTGTGCAAAATAGTTTGATTAAATTTGACGATGTTTTGTTGGCTCAAATGGAAAGGCGGATTTTGGTTCTGGGGAATGAGGCTCAGTTTTGCAGAGATCTCTATGGGGCAGGTAGGCAAATGATTTGATACTTCAAATTGAATGAAATGGAGAGATTTTAGATAGGTGAGGAGTTGAAGAGGACAAGAAAACCTCAGGGATCCTCTTCAAACATCTGAAAACATAAATAACTAAGAAAACCCTAAGTAGAGCACTACAATTTCAATGGATTCTACCTTTATCCTTGTTTGTTTTAGTTAAGATGAAGCAAGAGAGATAATGGCATACATAAAACACATGTAAACTTACAACTTCAGAAGGAAACACAATACCAAAGAAAGATGCCACATGAATCCCATAAAGTGCTGCAAACCCTGGCCTATTCCTTAGCCAAAACTGTTGAAAAATGTATACAATGAAGCTCCAAGCTTTCTCAAAAGTCCAACCATGCTAATGACTGAAAAATCACAAGATATAGGCAAACAACAACTCATCCTAGCCTCTAGGGGTCGAGCTCATGAGTTTAGGAGCTGTTCCAACAAATTCTAAACTGAGAACTAAAAAGTAGGCAGTGGAACAACATGCCTCTAAAAACTAGGGAACTGATTCATTCAGTTGCAAACTACTTTTTCATGGATGAATCTACCTCTATGAGTGAAAATTTAACATAATTACATCAATATCCATCAAATTACATTAAATTACATCATGATTTTGACATTTAGAAAGAGAAAAGTCAAACTATCAAGAAACTAGGTGGAAAACAGAGTATTTTTGGTCAAACTGAGCAAAATTTCCCCAATGCGCTGCACTGATTTCCCTATGCATAACACATTTTTGCAGCTGATTTTGGAGGCCTTCCTAGTGTCCAAATTTTGTTCAAGTGTTCTTGCTGGAAAGGTCTTCATGTCTACCTTCCAGAACAAGTGGAATGTTTTAATTTGGTCTCCATTTGCCCCTCCAAAACTGAGTTCTCCCAACACTTCTTCTTGTGTGTCCAAAAAGGGGCAAAGAGGTCATTTTTGGGGTGTTTTTTACCTTTTTGGGGGCTCAAAACCTGTCAAAATTTCTTGGCCACTTGTGAGCATGCATATTTTTTCATGAAAAATCCAAAAACGCTGAGTTTTCATCAAAAGGAGACCCCCATCAAAAGCGAGCGCCAAGTGGCACGGCACATTAGGAAGAAAAACCTGTGTTTTGGCCCAAAAATTCCAAAAATGCAAAAAGTGTCCCAATTTTTTTGAAATTTGGGCTAAGTGTTCTCCATCAAATGCTGTGTTGGGCCAGGGAAGCCTCAACCAATATCTGAAGTCTATCTTGCTCCTTTCGCTTCCTCGATGCCTTCTTCAACTTGGCCTTCAAGTTCCTGATTCTTGCCTTGCAACTTTTGTTTTTCGCCAAGTAATGGTATGCCATGTGCCTCAACATAGTTTTCTCCCTATTGGCCTTCTCTAGCAACTTTTCTAAGTGGATATTTTCCCTCTCAAGCCAAGACTCATGATCAACATTGATTTCTTGTTCAAGTGGTGTGAGCTTCACTTTCCTCCTCTTGGCAGCTTGCCAGTTTTCTCGTATGTTTTGAAGCTCTATAATCATTTGTTGATCCTCTAGCTGCTTGTTTCTTTACTCCAAGTATTTGATTATCCACTTAGCTCTCTCTAGGTTGAGGGACAAATCATTAATGTCTGCTTGTTTCTCCTAAATGATCTCCTTAAGCTTTGAGCTTTGTGGGCCCAAATCAGTGTCATCATCTTGAATGAGAATGAAATCTGTCTCCTGCTCTCCTGAAGGCCCCTCATCATGTAATGGCTGCTTGCCCTTGTCCTGAACCTGCTCTGCTGATGGAGGAAGTAAGACCCCTTCCACCCCGGGTGGAGATAATACTCGCTTTTCTACTGCAAACAACCTTCTAGTGCCCTTTTAATAGGTGACAAACAGCGACACACTAGCGGTCTGTGTCTCATGACTCTCCTGCTGATGTGAAGGTCCACCTGTCTCATGAAAAGCTTCTAGAGGTACTTGAGGAGCTGTGAAGACCTCATGAGAAATGAAATCCTCCCATGAGATGTTCTGCAAACCAAGCTGATGCATGACCACAATTTTAATTAGTGCAAAATGATATATGCTATTATACTGTTGCTGAGGAGTCTTCCTTTGCACTAAGGTGGTCATCTTCTCAATGTTCTGGCAAATAAATTAGGGAAGATTCATCATTCTCACCCTAGTAAAGTGCATCAACAATCTGATGTGATAAGCATATAGGAGAGAAAACCGGCCCTCACAGCTGAAATACTTAATTATGAGTTTCATCAAGGGAGCATATGAGTGTTTCAGATACTGGAAGGGAAAAACTCTTCTGAGATGTCTCTAATAACCAGCCTTGATGTAAGGCTCATAATGTTCTCTGTCAATTTGTTTCCTTTTATTCCACCGCTCACCGACATTTGGAATGCCAGTTGCTAGATAAATAGACTCTGGTGTCAAGGTGAATGTCACACCTGCTAGAGTGACTTGGCCGTTATATAGATGGAGCACAAACTGTCTGGCCAACTCATGATGGTACTGGACCCTCTCTACCATCTCACAGAATTGATAACATGATTGATGTTGAAAGCATGTGATAGCAAGAGGGCAGGCCTACAACTCGGCAAGTGAAGTAGGCTCCTCTCGTATATGTTTACCACCCTTGTGAGGTCTCTTTGGTGCATGCATTTTTGTAGGAGAATCACTTTGTGTTTCCTCATCTCAGTCATAGGAAGGATCAGATTCCATGTTTGCCAAATGTTTGAATTGTCTTAGATGAGTATGAAGAGATTTAGGTGTCTTTGATTTTTTTGCTTCCAAATGTATGAAAATGTATGAGGGACTGTGAAGGGAGAGGGTAAGAGGGGTTTTGGGAATGTTGCTGACTGGAATTTGGGGAATGGAAGGGTTTTAGGGACATTTTTTAGGCTTTGGAATAGAAATTAGGGCTTAGGATTTTGTAGCTAGGGTTTTGGGATAGTAGGAATTGGGGATAGGGAGTGAATGAATTTAGGGATATGAGGATAGTGGAATGAGTTAATGAAACTAGAAAACAAATCAGGGAATAAAATGGTGAGGGAGTGATGGAGTGGACTTGACAACAAAAACACAACTATAAACCCTAAGCAATTGTTTTTTGAGCAAAATTTGCTAGGAGGTAGGGTTTGAAGATTTTTTTCACTAAATCATCATAGACATCTTAAGACACACATTCATTGGCATTGGAAGATTGTTTGACTTACTTTGGATAGGTGGCAATGGAGCGAATTTAGCATTTGGATGAATTTCATGGGTGAAAAGGCTTGCAACTCTATGCACTGCACCACAAACCCAACATGCCACGCCTGCTCTATGTGGCATGCCAATGTATTTTTTGCACTATGGAGGGAGGCCCAATGCGCCGCACTAGCCCTATGTGCCGCGCCAGTGACCCAATGCGTCGCGCCCTGAATCTGGAACTATTTGCTGAAATTTTCTTACCACAACCTTGCTCTAAGTTTCTCTTGTTCTTTTGGATGCAAATGAGTTTTTTAAACACAAGAAATGGCTTATATACAAGAAACTTCAATTTTTCAGTCATAAAACCCACTTTTGTAATGTTTACATTTGACACTTTATTTTCAAACTCTGTTTTTTAGGAAGTTTTGCTTTATTTTGCCTTTTATGAACTGAATGACTTAACTTTTTGTTTGCCTTGCAGGTGATGAAGATACTAAATCTTGGCAAGGTGACCACGGTTGCCACTGAAGCTGTTACATATGAAAAATTGAAATTACACCAAATTTTATACAGGAAAACATGGAATACTATGTTTTTCCTCAAAACCTTGTTTTGAGGAAAAATACATCTCTGAGCATGTGATTATTAAATTTATTGGTACCGAAACTTTATTCAACCTCCTCATGCGCCCGCTGACCTGTTATTGAACATTTTGAAGACTTTTTGATGAAACCCTAGACCTAATGGGACTGAAAACCCTAAAAATGACTTTTGCAGATTTAAAAACAAAAATTTACTGCAGACAATCTAAATGGATGGAAATGGGCTAGCAGGTAAAGGACATGAGGGAAAATGTATAACACGCCACTACCATCAGACGATCCATGATCCTAATGGAATGAAGCTGACTAAGCGAGACACCTAATATGCAATGCAACAAGAGAATTTGATCACTGATGGAGGGATGAAGATACCGACACTAACAACAATGATGAAAGAAGTAAATCGATTTTAGGCATCTCATGATTCTTGTATGCAAGCATGTTTGTTTATTGTTTCCCAAACTTATATAGAGCCACATTTAGTATGATTTTACAGTTTGACTTAGATTCTCACTTTTCTTAATTTAGGTGTTTTTCTTATTTATGTTTTATGCATAGAATTATCTTTAAGAAAAGTGTAGAGTAGAGAATGGTCATGTCTCAGCCAAATTTTTAACTTCCCTAGACATTAGGGTTTGTTTAGAACACCTCATGGAACAGTTCCTAGAGTCATGGATTCGACCCCTGAGAGTGGGGAGATGTTTTGGTCTTTATGTATCGGTTTTTTAGTGATAGAATTGATTGGATTTTAGAGGAGAGAACTATTGTAGCTTGTACTTGGACATTTTCTGGAAATCAAAGGACACAATTTGCAGCTATTATCTAGGAATTCATGTTTAGTAAGTTTGTGATGTTGCTTTATTAGCATTATAGCTTTATATGAAAGATATTCATCTTCTCTTTCCATTCATCAATTCTTCAATGGTTTTCCTTACTTTTTATAAACAAAATTCTTTGCATAAAGCTTTGTTTTGATGGAAAAATCATTATGTGCTACTTCCTTTCTTTCTTAATGAATTCATGTTTCATGCTCATTAATACCTTTTGCTTCTTCTAAACACTACACTACATCGAAAAACCCTAATATCCATCACAAAAGTAATGCTACCTTGCTCCTTTATATATTTGTTGTTGTAACCCTTTGATCCTCTGACCTAGCTACCTTGTTTTTCTCCCTTATCCATCAATAAAAACCGAAATTTTCCAAAACCCACCTGAGCCTAGCTATCTAGCCTAAAATCCTTTACATTCCTGTCATCTCTTGGCTGTGATTTCATAGAGAGAGCCCTCTATGGTTTGGTATGGCTAGCTACGAAACTAAAATCTTGGTCTGTGGTTACCTACGTCAATCTCCTCATCAGCCTGGGACATTGTGGAGGATAACAGAGGGCATGACAACTAGGGAGTGCCAAGGTGTTCTAGTGAATGTAAGGTTCCCAAGTAATGGAAGAATGTAATATTGCTAGTTGTGAGGTCATGACAGCCAAGGTGTGTTAGGGAATGCTAGGGCATGTTAACATGTACCAGATAGTACGATGACATGTCAAACATGCTAAGATGTGACAAGTACTAAGGCATGCCAAGATGTACAATGGTGTGACAATGCATGCAAGGGACTGTCAAGGAAAAAAAAGGGAGGAACAAGTTAAACTACAAGGAAATGAGCACATAAAAGGGTTAATAAGTCATCAATTTACCTTTTTCCATGAGGGGCATGCTCGGCACACCAACACTAGGTGCCAATAGGTATAAAGTGCCAAGTGCCAATGCATTCTAACTGCCAAATCTTCCTCCATTTTTTCTTATCTAGTTTCCGATAATTGATCTCAAATAACTTTAATATTAAACCATACCAAAGCATACCAAGTCATCTCAACGCATGCCAAACATGCTAAGACTTTCCAAGTGCCAACGTGCATCACAGAGTGGGATGCATGCTATGAAGTGGCAGAGCATATCAAAGAGTGCTAAGGTGTGGTAGAGAGTGCCAATGCACGCTGAGGAGTGTTAGGAAGTACTAGGAAAACACAAGGGAGCACTAGGTTAAAATGCATGGAAGTGAATGAATATGAGGGTGTGTCAAGGAGTGGCAATGAGTGCTAGTTTTCATGTCAAGGAGAGAGTGACAAGGTATGCTAAGCATGGGTAAGGCATGCCATGGAATATCAGGGCATGTCAAGAATTGCTAGAGTGTGCTAGGTAGTTTTGGGGTGTGCTAACATGTGCCAAATAGTGCCAAGGCATGCCAGGTGCTAAGACATGTTAGGATGTATAGTTTTCCAGAGTATGCCAATATGCGTTAAGGAGTTTCAAGGAAAAAAAAGGAATAACCAAGCTAAAATGTAAGGAAATAAACACATAAGTGGATTAATAAGTCGAGACTTTATCTTTTTCAAAAGGGGCATGCTAGGCACACTAATAATATGTTCCAATACATGCCAAATGCCAATGTGTGCCAAGTGTTAATGTTTGTCAATGCAATATTATGCCAAGGTATTTGAGAGCATGCTAGGGACTGTAGGGCATGCCAACACCTGATAGGGGAGTGATATGCTATGCTAGGGCATGCAAACATGTGCTTGGGTGTCTTGCTCATGGAAAGATGTTCTAGGTACAAATATGTTACAAGTACAAAGATGTTCCAAGCCATGTGAGGTGCCAAGGAATGTTAGTGTACTATTCGAAAGCATGTTAAGGTGTGCCATGAGTGTTGAGGAGTGCTAGGTCTCTCTCATTAATAGAATTGACAGATACTGATTATGTATTAAATAATATAGTTCCTACACACACTAGTGGAACTTTATTTAAAGGAAATTTGCTAGATAATAAACCTAGTAAAGATGAATCATGTGTTGACTCATAGGAAAAATATATTGTTATGACTTAAGGGAAATGATACACACTAATTACTTCTTAAAAGATTCACTGACTATAACGACTATGACCTTGGACACATAATGAAAAAGGCTCCACAATAATGGTTTTACGTCGTTATCTTTTGACAAAAAATATAGTAACAGGTACATAGCATCATAAAAAACTCATTGGAATGATCAATGACGACAAAATTTTTTTGACCGTCATCAAAGTAACCAAAAAGAGGGTTAATAAAAGATCGTCACTAGAAGTGTCACCAAAGAGAGAATTAATGATGGGCCTTTAACGACCCTCACCAAAAGTGTCACCAAGGAGAGAATTAGTGACGAGCCTTTAACGACCCTCACCAAAAGTGTTATTGAAAATGGTTTTGGTGACAAACCTTAAAGGACCATCACTATATACACTTACAACAACATTTTTTTAAAGACCGTCACCATATGCGACATTGGTGATGGACCTTAAAGGTTTGTCACAGGCATGAAGCGTCATCAAAAATTCATTGGAATGATCAATGATGATGAACATTTTTTGACCATCACCAAAAGTAACCAAAAAGAGCATTGGTGAGGGTCAATAAAATATCGTCACTAGAAGTGTCACCAAAGAGAGAATTAGTGATGGGCCTTTAACAACCCTCACCAAAAGTGTCACCAAAGAGAGAATTAGTGGCGGGCCTTTAACGACCCTCACCAAAAGTGTCAGTGAAAATGGCTTTGGTGAAAAAACTTAAAGGACCATCACTATATACACTTACAACAATGTTTTTTTAAAGATCGTCATCATATGCAACATTGGTGATGGACCTTAAAGGTCCGTTACAGGCATGACCCTCACCAATGACCTTTTTTCTTGTAGTGAGGTTCTAGACACAATGGCAAGTAAAAAATTCTTCTCTTTCCTGGATGGCTTCAGTGGCTACAACCAAATCCAAATTGCCCCCGAAGACCAAGATAAGACTACTTTCACCTTCCCCTGGGGAACGTTTGCTTACAGGGTATTACCTTTTGGATTGTGCAACGCACCTGCTACATTTCAAAGAGCCATACTCAGTATTTTTGCAGACTTGATAAATGAAGGATTAGAGGTATACATGGATGATTTCACACCCTATGGAGATGACTTCGAGCAGGAATTACAGACATTGGAGAAAGTCCTATAAATATGCATTGCTACTAGGCTCTGCTTGAGCCACGAGAAATGCCATATGATGATGAAAAAAGGCCTGATCCTAGGCCATTACATCTCAGTAGCTGGAATTCAGGTAGATCCAACAAAAATACAAGTAATCCTCTTACTAGCTATCCCCTGCACTCAAACAGAGGTACGCAGTTTTCTAGGATTTGCTAGATATTATCAAAGATTTATAAAAAAAAATCACAGATTGCTGCACCATTATATGCCTTGATAGGAAATATTGATTTTATATGGACTGACAAATGTGACATTGCCTTTGTAGAATTAAAATAGCTACTATCAATAACACCAGTATTACGAGGCCCGAACTAGGATATACCATTCCAGATTTCATCAGACACATCAGATACAGCCATTGGAGTAGTTCTTGGCCAAGAAGAAGATAAGAAACCCTATGCGATATACTACATTAGCAAAAAATTTAACTCCTACAGAGTTGAATTACACAGTGACAAAGAAGGAGTTTCTAGTTGTCATCTACACTATTAATAAATTCAGACACTATATAACAGGATACCCTGTCGTCCTTTATACTGATCACTCTGTTATCAAATATTTAGCTAATAAACCTATTACGAATGGAAGAGTGACACGATGGTTAATCCTTTTGTAGGAATTTGACATAACGATCAAGGATCAACCAGGAAAGGAAAATTTGGTGGCAGACTTCCTCTCCCAAGTGCCAAGAATAGACAACGCAGTGGCGATAAAAGACCAGTTCCCCGATGAGCACCTATTTGTTGTGACCGTGAAAACACCATGGTATGCAGATGTGGCGAATTACTTAGCAGTGGGAAAACTACCCAAACACCTGACACCCAGAGAAAGGAAATTGATAGTGCAACACAGCACTTGGTTCTCCTGGATTAGAGGATACCTCTTTCACACAGGAGCCGATATGCATATCCGCAGGTGTATCAGGGAAGACGAAATTTATGATATCCTAAAAGCCTGCCACGATGGACCTTGCGGTGGACACTTTGCAGACCACAGGACTGGACATAAAATCTTACAGATGGGCTATTATTGGCCCACGATTTTTAAGGATGCCAAGAAATTTGTCCAGGCATGCAATAGCTACCAAAGAATGGGCCGCCCTAGCCAGTCTGACAAGATGCCCCTACACCCACAGCTAGTCATCAAACCCTTTGAATGCTCGGCGTTAGATTTTGTCGGCCCAATAAATCCATCATCTAATCAAAAATCATATATACTGGTTGCAACGGAATACGTGACTAAATGGGTGGAGTCAGTAGCATTACCAAGAGCAACAGAGGAAACAATAATCAATTTTCTCTTTGAAATTTTTGTGCAGTATGGTTTACCGAGAGAAATAATTACGGTTGGTGGGCCACAATTTGTAGGCCATAAGATTGCTGCTACACTAAAAAAATCATCACATTTTGGATAGAATCACCTCTCCATACCACCCGCAGGAAAACGGCCAAGTAGAGAGTACCAACAAGGTAATCGAGGCCATTCTAACAAAGACAGATGCCTCGCACAGACGCAACTGGACTACCCAATTGCTGGAAGCCCTGTGGACATATCTCACGGCTTGGAGGAATGCAACAAGGTACTCCCCATATCAGCTGGTGTTTATTAAGGAACCTATATTCCCCGTAGAATTTGAAATACAAACATTAAGGATAGCCCAAGAAGTAGGGCTGGATTTGAATGAAGCACAAATCAACATATTACAACAAATAAATGAATTAGATAAAATCCAGCTATTGGCTCTTCAGCATACTGCACTTATTCAACAATAAAGAGCAAAATGGCATGATGCCCTCATCAGGAAAAAGACATTCCATGAAGGCGACTGGGAGCTTCTGTACAATTCCAGGTTCCAGGAATTCCCGGGCAAACTCAAGACTAGATGGTTAGGTCCCTACAAGATAAAAGAGGTGCATGATAATGGCACCTGTTAGAGTCGGTCTTGTCAGTCCTCCGTCAGAGATCAAAACTCTTTTTGCATTTCAGTTTGGGTGTCTCGCTCAATTCTTTCAGTAGCATTCTGCTAGGGGGGCATGCCATTATCTGTAGGAAGGGTCTTGTCTTTCTTTTCCCTCATGTCATGTATCTGCTGGTGTGTGTCTGACCATTAAAGTTCATCAAAACTCATCGAAGTAAATGTTTCAGTCATTCATAGTCATGGATGGTCGCTTGATAAGCAAAGAGTCAAACTTGGTCATTAGGTCTAGGGTTCACAAATTGTTGTTCTCAAAGTGTTCAATAACACCTGCAGGCCAGCAGGAGGTTCAATAACTTTCCATTGCAAAATTTCATCATCAAATAATGCTCAAGAGAGATTCTTCTTCAAAACTCTGTTTTGAAGAAGAAATCATTAAATTTGTTTTTAAATATGTAATTATTCAAAGTTTTCCAGTTGAAGATGTTCACATGCAGCCTCGCCATGATCCTTTGCTGAATCCAACATCAATCATCCCTGCACAAATGATAAGGAGCCATCATTTAAGCTCAGAAAATTAGTATGGAAATCAAGTAAAACAGAGTTCATTTCAAAATGAGAAAGTGCCAAAAGTTCTGCAGCATTGGCAGGACAGTTTCTGTTGAAGTGCCTACTGACTATGTTGTGGAAATTAAGGATACAAAGTTCTTGTTGCACAAGTTTCCACTGCCTTCAAAGTCTGGTCGACTGCAGAAACTAGCTGCTGAAGCTCATGAATCCATGAATGACAATGTGTCCCTTAATGATATTCCAGGAGGTGCGGAGGCATTTGAGTTTTGTGCCAAGTTTGGCTATGGGATCATAGTCACTGTAAGTGCCCAGAACATCGTGTCTACACGTTGTGTTGCAGACTATCTTGAAATGATTGACAGAATAGAGAAAGGAAACTTAACATTGAAATTGGATACCTTTCTCAATTCAAGCCTTCTTAATGGCTGGAAAGATTCTATCATTACATTGCATACTACAAAGTCATTCTTGCTCTGGTCTGAAAATCTGAGATTATTGGTCGACGCATTGATGCTGTAGCTTGGAAAGCATTGATAGATCCAGTAAATGTAGACTTGTCGTTTACTTATACAAGAACTTATATGATGCAAGATCAAAAATCTTTCAGAAGCATATTGAACCCGACATTGAATGAAATTCATAGCTAGCATTATCACTTTGTACTTAAAGATTGGTGGGTTGAAGACATCATTGAAGTCACGACACATTGTGGAGGAAACAAAAGTCAATGTGAAAATCGAAATTGTTGGTGAAATTGCAGGCGCGACGCATAGAAGGGTGGTCGCGGCGCATCCACAGTGCGCGGCACATAGAGCCGTATACCACAGTGCAAATTTGGTCGTGCACGGTGCATCCAGCCTGCACGGCGCGTTGGGCTGGGGCGCGGTGCACAGGGTTGACACGCTAGAAAAAATCATCATCAGTGTTCCAAAATCAAATAGTTCATCACAGATCGTGGGCACAAGAAGCAGACGGAGGAGGACATTATTGTTTGCAAATATGTACCTGATGATCCAGAGAGTCTGTGTGGAGAAAGATGCCTAAATTTATTGACAAATACAGAGCGCACACCTGAGTATTGCCTTTGTGGAGATCGCCGCAAAAACCAGCGATTTCAGTGATACGTGAAGACAAAATTATTCAAGACAGATGGACATGGCATTTGTATTATTATGATTGATGAACAGCTGGACATGAAGACTTGCAAGGAAATGATCTTGGAAAACCTGCACCGTTAGTTAGTACCTTCAGGTTGAGCTATTTGAAATTTAATGAGTCGCGCCCAGGGACAATTTGAAATTGAATTGTTTCCATCAGTTTCAACATGATAAGGCACTACCATAAGTTGAAGCATTGGAGCAAAAGTTGCTTGCTCATCCCCATCATAAGTCTGAACAGGATGAACACCAATTGAGGTATTTTCAAAGAAAAGTAGAATTAAGTAGCCCAGCTCAACAACTTTGAATGAAAATGTGTGACTCTCAGCTTCACAAAATTAGGGAAGAATTAAAAAATCGCTCACGAGTGCTTAAGCGACTTGGACATATTGATTCTGATGGTGTGATGCAAGTGAAAGGTCGGGCTGCATGTCTCATTGACACAAGAGATGAACTTCTTGTGACAGAGTTGATGTTCAATGGCACATTCAATGAGCTGGATCATCATCAAACAGCAGCACTTGCAAGCTATTTCATTCCATATGATAAAAAGCTTCGGTCAAAGGCATTTTTTGTTAAAAATTGGTTTTTTTTAAACGGCAAAAATGAAAGTACGCCTAAATTTAAAGTGAAGACATCTAACTTAGCAGTAAAATAGGATTGGCTAGTCTATTTGTGTCTTCAGTTACGATTTAGAAGGTCTAGGCTACAACTTCTGCCTTTTAATTGGTCATCTGGAATGTTGTTCTGTCTTCAGAGCAGATGGTTGGCTCTTATTGGTTAATGATGTTAAACATCTCCCCATTTGAGTCGATATATTTTCCCATCTCTAAAGATTATTTATTAGGTAGTAAGTCATTTTGTAGAGGTTGGAGAGTTCTGAGGAAAAGTGTGGGAGGAAAAAACCCAGCACTATCACTATACAGTTTTGATAGAAAATTACTTAACTAGTGCAGCTTTGATTTATAAGATTCTTGCGGTATGAGTTTAGCATGTGTTTCTTCCATTATGTTTCATATGTCTTTGTTATGTTTCGCAGTTCATTCATGATCGTTTCCAGCTGAATACTTTTACAGTAAGAAAGGTAGAATTCAGTCATTGCTCTGCCTTGAGGAAGTGTTCAGACTTTCTGTGTTTTCTTCTACCTGGAAAGGATTCATACATTAATGCCCTTTTCAGCTTTCTTAAACAGTCTTTTCACCCCATTTAAATTCAATTTGATTGCTAAAACCTCATGCCTATCTCGCCTTATGAAATATCCTGTGCCTTTGATTAAATCTCTGCTCATGTTGTCCTTGTCCCACACAGCCCAGAAACTCAGTCATTTATTAAATTATCTCTTTCATATCTGTTTACTTGCCTAAAATCATTATCAGTTTTGCATTTGGGTCATCTTAGGCCCTATTGGATATCTTTTGCTGAGATAGACCCAGAGAGAGCCCTCTCCTGTCCTCGTAGGGCTAGCTACGAGGCTAAGCTTGGTTTGATGTTACCTTGAATCCTGCTTTCCTTCAGCCTAAGGCAGATTCGAGCTCTAACATAGTGGCGACTCCACTGGGGAAGAAAATGGTTTGCTTGTAGATTGTCTTGCCCCAGTACATGTATCAAGTTCAGATCTGATGGTTGATGGTGGACAACGATCAGACATAAGAAGGCTGAAATCATTCACCTGGCAACTTCATTCATTGAAAAAACCAGCAATCAATGCTTCATGGTGATTCCACTGCAGGAAGATCAGTAGCTTTAAGGTTTTCAAGATGGATTGGGTTGCAAGAAGATAAGCTCCCATGAGCCGAGATCACATCCCAGGTTTTCCGAATAAAATGCCCAAGGTGGATTGGCTTCAGAATTTGCCTATGTTCAGAAATGTGGAAGGTAATGATGCTGCTCTTCATCTGGTGAAATTTCACATTCATGTGCATAAATTAAAGATCGTTTTTCCTGAAGACTGTTTAATGAAAATGTTTATGGCTACTCTGGAAGATGAAGCCCGATCTTGGTATGAAAGTTTGCCACCTGCTTCGATTTATTGTCTAAAAGATTTTCATATGATATTCTTTGAAAGGTATAAAGAATCATATCCATCCTTGACTTTAGTTCAGGACTGTTGTAGCCATGTTCATAGTTTTATTGAAGATCTTGAGAATTTTTATGGACATGATGACTTGATGGATGGAGAAATCATGGAGGCATTATGTGAAAATTGATTTCAGCAACATGAAGAGAATAAAGAGAGTGATACTTATCAAGATGATCAGGAAACCTTGCAGCAGGATCAAGATTTTAGTACAGGGGAAGATGAAGGAAGTTTGCATCTTGACAGTCAGGAGGAATTACATGAAATGGATCAGCAGTATGAGGAAAGTCACCGTTTGAGCAAGAGAAAACAAAAAATATTGTCTCCTCTGTCTGAAGATGAGATAGATCAACTCTTGAACGGTCACGTTACAGCTCAACTTAACGCAGATCTTAGTGTGCACATGGTCAAGAAGGTGATGGTGGAACTTTTTCCTCGTTTGAAAATGATGACAGTCTTGTAAGTAACTCTATAGATCAGCAGGTTGAAGATTTCCATAGGGCTGAAAATGATGAAAACAACATGCAGGGAAGTCAAGTTTCAATTGCAGAATGTCATAACGTTAATTCAGCCATTTCAGGTTTAGAGACAGCTTGTGATGAGGAAAAATATGTTGTTCTGGATGTCATAAAATACAATTGCATTGTTGAGGCTGCCTCAAATCAAGACAACAGAGTTATGGATCCAAATGTTCTCATGTCGTCAGAACACAGCCTTCATGAAGAGGTAATCCAGTCAGTTGAGATCTTTGTGCAAGTAAGTGATAAATCTTCTTTCAATAACTTAGTGATAAATGATAATTTGATTGACATGTCATATGAAGATAATTACTGTTTGAGCAAAAGAAAACAAAAAGCATTGTCTCCTTTGTCTGAAGATGAGATAGATCAGCTCTTGAAAGGTCAGGTTACAACCCAAGCTAAAGCAGATTTGCAGTGTACACTTGGTCAGGAAAATGTTGGTGAAACTTCTTCCTCTTTTGAAAAAGATGACTGTCTTGTAATTAGTTTTGTAGATCAGCAAACAAATAATATTTTCTTTCGCAAAGATGATAAGGCTGTCATGTTTGATAATCTTGAAGACTGTTTTTTGTTTAAGAATGACCTAGATCATGAAGTTGAGAGAGACAATATACCAGAATTTTTCATGGTCAAGGAGCCTACAGCTAGCACTCAGATGGCAGAAGCACATACCTTTCTGTGCATTCCTATCCCTCGGAAATCAATTGCCCTTTCAGATCGGAATGGAGGGAGTACTTGTATTTTTGCAGCTGGATCTACAGATAAGCCAGTGCTTCAGGATTTTCAAGATCCCTTCAGCATTCTTCTGCAAGCATTAGAAAAGATCAATATTTCCTAGTTCATTATCATAAGCTTTGGTTTCAGTGGTTATTTTGAGTTGCCTCCAGGTTCATCGTTCCGCCTGCTCGAGAAGAGTAAGAGCAGAAATTTGGTATGTAGCCATCTGCTAGATTGGTTACATTGGAAAGCTCATTATACATGATTGTACATATTTCATTAGTATGCAGGTGGTTGTCATCATGATTTCAAATCTTGATGGACTGCTGCCTTTCTTTAAAAGTTGTGCAAATACTTGTTTTAGTTAAGTCAGTCATGAGTCATTTGTTGAGTCAAGTTTCAGTCAATAAATGAGTTAAAGGTTTTGTGTCGATTTGTCAAAATAATAGACTCCATAGCCCAATGGATGAAGGCACTGTTTGCTCTCCCAAAGATCTGTTGTTCTTGGCACCTCCAGGGAGCTGGAGCTACCATCCCCATTGGAGCCAATGTTAGAGTCGGTCTTGTCAGTCCTCTATCAGAGATCAAAACTCTTTTTGCATTTCAGTTTGGGTGTCTCGCTCGATTCATTCAGTTGCATTCTGCTAGGGGGGCATGCCATTATCTGTCAGAAGGGTCTTGTCTTTCTTTTCCCTCATGTCATGTATCTGCTGGTGTGTGTCTGACCCTTAAAGTTCATCAAAACTCATCGAAGTAAATGTTTCAGTCATTCATAGTAATCGATGGTCGCTTGATAAGCAAAGAGTCAAACTTGGTCATTAGGTCTAGGGTTCGCAAATTGTTGTTCTCAAAGTGTTCAATAACGCCTGTAGGCCAGCAGGAGGTTCAATAAGTTTCCATTGCAAAATTTCATCATCAAATAATGCTCAAGAGAGATTCTTCTTCAAAACTCTGTTTTGAAGAAGAAATCATTAAATTTGTTTTTAAATATGTAATTATTCAAAGTTTTCCAGTTGAAGATGTTCACATGCAGCCTCGCCATGATCCTTTTCTGAATCCAACATCAATAATCCCTACACAAATGATCAGAAGACATCATTTAAGCTCAGAAAATCAGTATGGAAAGCAAGTAAAACAGAGTTCATTTCAAAATGAGAAAGTGCCAAAAATTCTGCAGCATTGGCGGGATAGTTTCTGTTGAAGTGCCTACTGACTATGTTGTGGAAGTTAAGGATACAAAGTTCTTGTTGCACAAGTTTCCACTGCCTTCAAAGTCTGGTCGACTGCAAAAACTAGCTGTTGAAGCTCATGAATCCATGAATGACAATGTGTCCCTTAATGATATTCCAGGAGGTGCAGAGGCATTTGAGTTTTGTGCCAAGTTTGGCTATGGGATCATAGTCACTGTAAGTGCCCAGAACATCGTGTCTACACGTTGTGCTGCAGACTATCTTGAAATGATTGACGGAATAGAGAAAGGAAACTTAACATTGAAATTGGATACCTTTCTCAATTCAAGCCTCCTTAATGGCTGGAAAGATTCTATCATTACATTGCATACTACAAAGTCATTCTTGCTCTGGTCTGAAAATCTGAAGATTATTGGTCGATGCATTGATGTTGTAGCTTGGAAAGCATTGACAGATCCAGTAAATGTAGACTGGTCGTTTACTTATACAAGAACTTATATGATGCAAGATCAAAAATCTTTCAGAAGCATATTGAACCCTACATTGAATGAAATTCATAGCCAGCATTATCACCTTGTACCTAAAGATTGGTGGGTTGAAGACATCATTGAAGTCACGACACATTGTGGAGGAAACAAAAGTCAATGTGAAAATCGAAATTGTTGGTGAAATTGCAGGCGTGGCGCATAGAAGGGTGGTCGCGGCGCATCCACAGCGCGCGGCGCATAGAGCTGTATACCACAGTGCAAATTTGGTCGTGCGCGGTGCATCCAGCCTGTGCGGCGCGTTGGGCTAGGGCGCGGCGCACAGGGTCAACACGCTAGAAAAAATCATCATCAGTGTTCCAAAATCAAATAGTTCATCACAGATCGTGGGCACAAGAAGCAAACAGAGGAGGACATTATTGTTTGAAAATATGTACCTGATTATCCAGAGAGTCTGTGTGGAGAAAGGTGCCTAAATTTATTGACAAATACAGAGAGCACACCTAAGTATTGCCTTTGTGGAGATCGCCTTAAAAACCAGCGATTTTAGTGATACGTGAAGACAAAATTATTCCAGACAGATGGACGTGGCATTTGTATTATTATGATTGATGAACAACTGGACATGAAGACTTGCAAGGAAATGATCTTGGGAAAACCCACACCGTTAGTTAGTACCTTCAGGTTGAGCTATTTGAAATTTAATGAGTCGTGCCGAGGGACAATTTGAAATTGAATGGTTTCCATCAGTTTCAACATGATAAGGCACTACCAGAAGTTGAAAGCATTGGAGCAAAAGTTGCTTGCTCATCCCTGTCATAAGTCTGAACAGGATGAACACCAGTTGAGGTCTTTTCAAAGAAAAGCAGAATTAAATAGCGCAGCTCAGCAACTTCGAATGAAAATGCGTGACTCTCAGCTTCACAAATTTAGGGAAGAGTTAAAAAATCGCTCAAGAGTGCTTAAGCGACTTGGACACATTGATTCTGATGGTGTGGTGCAAGTGAAAGGTCGGGCTACATGTCTCATTGACACAGGAGATGAACTTCTTGTGACAGAGTTGATGTTCAATGGCACATTCAATGAGCTGGATCATCATCAAACAACAGCACTTGCAAGCTGTTTCATTCCATATGATAAAAAGCTTCGGTCAAAGGCATTTTTTATTAAAAATTGGTTTTTTTTAAACGGAAAAAAGGAAAGTACGCCTAAATTTAAAGTGAAGACATCTAACTTAGCAGTAAAATAGGATTGGATAGTCTATTTTTGTCTTCATTTACGATTTATAAGGTCTAGGCTACAATTTTCGCCTTTTAATTGGTCATATGGAACGTTGTTCTGTCTTCAGAGCAGATGGTTCGCTCTTATTGGTTAATGATGTTAAACAGCTCCCCATTTGAGTCGATCTGTTTTCCCATCTCTAAAGATTATTTATTAGGTAGTAAATCATTTTGTAGAGGTTGGAGAGTTCTGAGGAAAAGTGTGGGAGGAAAAAACCCAGCACTATCACTATACAGTTTTGACAGAGAATTACTTAAATAGTGCAGCTCTGATTTATAAGATTCTTGCGGTATGAGTTTAGCATGTGTTTCTTCTTTATGTTTCATATGTCTTTGTTATGTTTCGCAGTTCATTCATGATCGTTTCTAGCTAAATACTTTTACAGTAAGAAAGGTATAATTCAGTCATTGCTCTGCCTTGAGGAAGTGTTCAGACTTTCTGTGTTTTCTTCTGCCTGGAAAGGATTCATACATTAATGCCCTTTTCAGCTTTCTTAAACAGTCTTTTCACCCCATTTAAATTCAATTTGATTGCTAAAACCTCATTCCTATCTCGCCTTATGAAATATCGTGTGCCTTTGCTTAAATCTCTGCTCATGCTGTCCTTGTCCCACACAGCCCAGAAACTCAGTCATTTATTAAATTATCTCTTTCATATCTGTTTACTAGCCTAAAATCATTATCAGTTTTGCATTTGGGTCATCTTAGGCCCTATTGGATATCTTTTGCCGAGATAGACCTGGAGAGAGCCCTCTCCTGTCCTCGTAGGGCTAGCTACGAGGCTGAGCTTGGTTTGATGTTACCTTGAATCCTGCTTTCCTTTAGCCTAAGGCAGATTCGAGCTCTAACAGCACCCTTACATTATCCACCATTGATGGGTCTGGCTATTCCTTTAAAGCAATTGGGCATTGGGTACGCCTCTACCACAAACCGCTTACAAGGGGATCCTTTTTCCAACAGGTACGCGAAGATTCTATAATACAAATTCTTGTTGCAGAAGGCAAATCTTCGGCAGCACCAATTCTGTAAAAAGTTATTTTTGAGACTTGTAAATACAATTGTTTTTTCTATTGTTTTTCTTTCGTATCATTGCCCTTCTATTGTTTAGAGCTGTAGGGATGATTTCTTGTCTGTGTTTTTTATCTCCCTATTTTCTTTTGTTGTTCCCTCTAAGGAATAGCACTTTTTCATGTGTTGATTTGTTGTTCCCTACAGGGAAAAACTGTTGTTCCCTAAAGGGAACATCACTTTTCTGTGTGTTTTTGTTGTTCTCTATAGGGAACAGCTGTTGTTCCCTCCCGGGAATAGCTGTTGTTCCCTCCAGGGAACAACACTTTCTGCGAGTATTTTTTTTGTTGTTCCCTAAAGGGAACATCACTTTTTCTGTATGTTTTCCTTTGTTGTTCCATCTAGGGAACAACACTTTCTGTGAGTCTTTTTTTGTTGTGCCCTAAGGGGAATAACACTTTTTCTGTATTTTTTCCTTTGTTGTTCCCTCAAGGGAACAACGCATTGTTCTTGAGTATGATTTTGTTGTTCCCTCCAGGGAACAACACCTTGTCCGAGTTTTTCTGTTGTTCCCTCCAGGGAACAACACTTTTTCGAGTGTTTTGAGGGAACAACACTTTGGGAATACTTTCGAGAACAACCCTTTCTTCCCCTTGCATGATCATTCCTAGCCCATCCCAACTCATTTTTTTTAATCCTCTTTATGGCATAAAGTACAATACATATATGAGGACAACAAGTATGGAGTCTATTGAAGCAGGCGAATATCCTTAACATTATTATCTCTAACAAGACTGCTTTGTGATGATCGAAAAAGAAAGGACACAATTATCTATATCACTTTACTATCCTCATTTCTACTATAAATGATACTGATTGATTATCTTCACCATGCTGGTTCTACTCCCTCTAGTATAATTCTCTCTTCTTATTATCAATAATATTATGGGTATACTTTTTTTCTATTGATATGTTCAAACTTCTTCCACCATCCCTACTCTTAAGGAGTACTGAGCCACCCTCTATATATAAAATGGGGAGTGTAATATATATATATATATATATATATAGATATATTCACTAACAATTTTTTATTTTTTTTATCTATAGATGGAGGAGAGGGGGTCTCATCACGAACTAGCCTACCATGTTCATAGGGATGTGGCGAAGTGGCATTCCCACTATGGCCACCACACCAGGGATATGATCCAATGGATGCCTCAAGAAACAAAATCCTTAGAACAAGAAGTCTCATCACGAGCCGGTCTGACCACTTTCTCTACTTCCTAGTGAATGGAAATGTGTTCATCTGGTTACCATGCCAGCACATTGATCTCTAATGTGGACATCATAATGCACTTCCCCAACTATAAAAAGAGGATCCTGGCTCCTAAGGGTTAGAAAGCAACTATGTCGAGGCTATGGACACCTGCAAGTAGTAGAAGCTCTACTTATGGTATTGAAGTTTTATTTCCTACATCAATAATTATTACAATGACCTCTTCTTATTTTTCTATTTTTTCTATGGAGAGATTAATTCCCTAACTTACCTTACCTTGAACCTTTATGCATGAGTTAATATTTTCTAAAATCAATCACATCATTTTCATGTGGAATAACGGTAGTAAGGTATAATCTCTTACATATGTTGTCCTTTTTATTTATCGCATCACCTCACAGCATCTTATCACTTATTAATAATTCTCGTTACATACCTCATTCTCATTACTCCTATATCCTTTTACGATCCTTTCATTAATATACGTACTCTGCCGCCTTTACTGCCCAATCCATCACCCCTATACTTCACCGCCAGAACGTCATATTTTCATCCATTTAGTCGTAGGCGACCTTTAATTTCGAGAGGGGGTGGGGACCTCCAATACACTCATGCATGTGTTGTCATCGTTTTATTGGATTTTGTAGGATAATACGACATCCCATAATCATAGAGCATGTGGCATTATAACAGTCCTTGATTTAACGGTATTTATTTTCATAAAACATCACCTGACAGTGTTGTTACAACTACTCGTTGTTCCATCTCTCGCCTACTGCTCGTTGTTGTGTTTTTTCCACTACACTAATCATTTGCAGGAGTAGGAAGAACTCAAGCATCATGGGGGATAAAACAGTGCGCCGATAACCTTTAATATTGGCTATCTCTAATGGAGCCAGGGAAATTCTAGCTCACACAGGATGGACAACATATTTTACAAGATTTCAACCCCCCAATGAGGAAATCACCATTGAATTTCTACAACATCTAAAGAATGGACAATCCTTGGTGAGAGGTAGACAAATCACCGTATCAGATGTTGTGATAGCAGAGGTGTCTAGGCTGTCGGTAGAAGGACCAGTATGGGCTGAAAAGCAACTAAAGTTGCACAACGCTATGGAGATTTTTAGGGACTCAAACTGAGCTCATACCTACTCAAACAATCGCCACTCAAGTGGGATTGCTTGCAGATTTAGTAGATGCAGCTGCTCAGACAAAGGATTAGACCTCCCACAATAAATAAGTGCAGACAGAGAATATCCCCTCTTGTAGCATAGCACTAAAACAGAGGATATCCCCTCTTGTAGAATAGCACTAAAACAGAGGATATCTCCTGTTGTAGCATAGGCACTCAGACAGACATACAAGCCAAATACAACCTGACGCAACATGACCCTATTTTACTAAATCTTTAGGAGGAACTGACACAAGCCCGGCTCACTTTAGAATGATATGAACAAGAGACAGATCCCCTACAGAGATATCAAGAGCTGCAGAAACAAGTTAGGGAACTAACTATAACGAAGAACGAGACCTTTTACAGGTGTAGAAAGGGGGTAGAAAAGCTAGAGAAGGTGAAACTCAAGCTAGACAGAGTCATGAGTCAGACAAACACCATCTGCTCACTGTATTCAGATGTCCTGACATGTAGATCTCCCGCCACCAATTATGCCCTATTCTTATTAGAACTATACTTATTATTAAAAATCAAACCCGTAAGAGCTGGTAAACCAATTGAATTAGGGACAATTGAAGATTTTATAAATTGCTGCAAGGAACATGGTGCAAAGGTCTAGAGGCTTCTTTCTGAGTTCTATTTGCATAATTTCATATTATAAAACGAGGTGGAAAAGAACCCTAATCCTTTTGTTGGAGACGTTCAATTCTAGGCTTTTATCTCTTTTACAGTTAACCAACTCAAATGGTTTAGAGCTTGTAATGCATTCCAAAGACAGGAACATGGATTGGATCTTTGGGTGAGGAGTGAACCTAAACACCCTTTACAAATGTTTTCCAACCATAAAAAGATGATGAAACGAGAGGGGGTGATTAAAACTTTAGGGCCCATACATAGGGAGATTGTGCAGAAAGGAATATCATATTTCCTCTCCATTCAAGAAAGATCCCTGACTGCATCTAAGCTCAGATGGACGATCTCCACTAATAGTGTGAAAGAAAGGGAACCATTTAATTATAGGAATTTTAAAGCTGCTATGGCCCAGATGATCACCTATAGCAATCTTATTTTGAGAGAAGGACCTCATTGGTTGGGATGCCGGTTTCAGAGTCCCATTATTTGGTATCCTCCTGAAGGGTATCGGGCTGACTACGAGTTGCCTGAAGGGAAAGAAAAGCTCGCCTTTGCACTCCTAGCTCAACATCATGGCTTTAGGCCAATTTTTGAAGCTTTCTCTCCAGCCTACTCTTTAACTACATTGCATAAGAACTATTCACTTTTCATGAGGACATGAAACAGGGTAAGCAAGGGAGTATGTTGAGTTATGCAATGGGTATGTATTTACTCTCAATTACATTGCCTTTTTCCTCTTTTCTTATCTCTTTCATACCTTGATACACTAACATATTGATGGATTATGATAATAAATGAATGAACTACTCTCGATTAAGATTTAGCCACCATTACTAACTCTTATTCATTTTTATGCAGAAAAACGACGAAAGGAATAGCTGTTGTTCCCTAGAGATGGAATAGCGTAAACCAACAAAGGAGGAATGAGGCAAGTCGGTTACGGTCAGGTCGGAGGATGAATCAAGAGGATCAATGCTAAATAAGAAGAATGTCAGAAGATAGCATTCAGTTTTGAATCCCTCGGGATCTCCGGATCCTCAGGGATCACATTTATCTTTTATCTTTTTTACTATAAAAGTGAAAACTGTAGGAGGAAAGGGGAGAGATCTTTGTTTATTTCAAATTGTAATTTTAATTTACAGATTCGTTCTTTTGAGGAACATGACCGTATTGTAATGAGGATTGAGTTCAATGGTTAATACATAATTTGCGTTGCTATTCATTCGTATTTTCTGAAGTAGCTCAGCAGTATACGCTAGTGGCTAAGGGCCCGGCCTCTGGTGGATCAAACTGTTATCCTTTGTGTTATATCTTTCTAATTCACGCAAGTTTAATTGGTTTGATGTTTTTCCATTCTCTACTAGTTTATTATATTGTTTGCTATTTTCTGATTTCCTGTATTGTAGTTAGTTTACTTTCCTTTATTTTGACCTTATGTACTTCACAACTTTGTCATTTGATTCCATTTATGCTTACTGTAGATTAAATTGATTATCAGTTAAGGAATTGAATCTTGTTGAATATGATAAGAGCGTGGTTATTATAGAATCAGCTGAAAGAGATTGGTTAATGCTACTGAACTCTCGGTTGACATCATTTCCATTTGAATTGCTTAATTGAGATTGGGTGTGATTTAGATAGAATCGGCTAGAAGAGATTGGTTAATGTTACTATGCTCTCGGTTGATGCTATTGTCAATTGAATTTCTTGTTTGAGATTTGATTACAATTTCAGTTGAGGATTAAGTCTTGACACTTAGATGTAATATTTACGTTAACAGTTTCAGTTTGGGTTTTATAAATGCATCCATTTACTCTTGTATCAAAGTTTTATATTTCATTTTAAAAAGTTTTATAGCTTGCACATATTGTGTACACTCTTGGAATAAAAGGACTTGCCCAGGATGATAATTAATGTGAGGCAATTAGGAGTTTTAAATGACACCTTTTAGTACCCAACATCTTCCATACTCTATTTAAAGCGAAGTTCATTGGAACTTCGTCCTTTACACTCGTACATGAATATTTATCAATCTTATAGAAAGAACGTATATATAAATACACAAACACACAAAACTCATATAACACACAGATGTACAATAACACGTATATTTCCACTATATACATAATTCAATTACAGAATAAAGCCTCACGGCTTGAACCACAAATTACCCTGCGACTACATTGTATCCTCCCTTCTTCTCTTTCACACAACATAGACTCTCTTTATATAGGAAATTAAAAAGGTGTGGAGCATCTAAGATCCATGATTTTCTCCTACAAATTTCTCAATCAAATCCCATAAATCTCTCTATATGCACACATGGCAGATAATTACATTTAATCAATCCTTCTAAAAACTTATCAGTTCCATCAATTTAGCTCTATTTTAACAGAATTTGCCCTAGTTTACAATGATTGTCCATGTTTTCCCTGTCACAGCTTTGGATTCCGATTTTAATGAAGGGTGCTCGGATGCTCCTGTATTAGTCTAAATTGTCATCGACAACACGTTCAATGAGATATCATCCCATTTATAAAGTTAGTTTCCCCTTTACTTCAACCGTCATCGAGAACACATTCAATGGGATATTATCACATTTCAAAGGTTAGTTTCCCTTATACTTCGACCATTTAATGAGGAATTTCAGGAAATTAGTTTGTTATATGTCGGCATATCATTTTATTTATTTATTTATTTTCTTTGCCTTAGGGAGCAACTCAATTTATTAATTCGAAATTTAGGAATTTTTTGAAACTAGGTAGACTTAAGTTAAAATCCCATTAAGTGTAGATCTTAAACCCCCATATGTTTACTAGTAATTACGTGTCAGCTGAGTTGTTATGTTCATGCAGGATACCAGACAAAAAACCCATTACATTAAAAAAAATTACATTTAGTTAACAAAATATAGATTTCTTTTCAAAAATTAAAAATTAAAAAAAAAATCACATGGGCGAAGATTGACCGATGGCCCCCTCACAAGCAAGGGGCCACTATGTCACCTATAGGCATGGTAGGCCTAGCCATGGGCATGTCCACCTGCAGCATAGTGGGTGTTCCAGGCACGGCCGTTGTGCCGAGAGCAGGCATGCCCACGGTCAGGCGCACCTGCCCAAGGCACAAGACTACTGTGCCTTGGGCGGGCACATGGCAGGCAAGCCTAGTCGTGGGCATGCCTGCATGCCCATTGTACCGTGGGTGGGCTCACCGAAGGATGGGCACACCCACCCAACGCACAGGCCCTTCTATGGCTTGGGTGAGGACGCTTGACCGTAGGCTTGCCCAGCCTTAGCACAGTGGGTGTGCTTGCCACGCCTCCTATGCCGTGAGTAGGCATGCCCATGGTCGGGCGTGCCCGCTCGGGGCATAAAGACCCCCTAGCAAGAAGGGGAATGATTATGAGAATCAACCCCCTACTTGCCAGGAAGCCGTTGTGCCCCAGGCGAGCATGCCCACTGGTAGCACATCGGCACCCTGGTAGGTAAGGGGTTGATTCTCAGAATTGGCCCTTGCCTTCCAAGGGGTTGATTCTCATAATTGCCCCTCTCCTACTAGGGGGGCTATTCCAAGAATCATCCCCTAACAGGCCCGTCAAAAACTACTATTGAAAAAACCCGACCTGAGCTAATGACTAAAATCTAGCAAGTGGCTCCTAAAAGGAAAATAAGTTGGTTTATTATTGGAAGAAATCATAAGAAGTGAAGCGTACACAATTTGGATGGTTTTTGAAAGATACTAGGGTGAATAATATCTAAAAATATATCTATATGTTGGTATGATTTACGATGGTGGAAATTATGAGGTACTAGGAAAAGTGCTAGACATATGTTTGATGCCAAATACTGAAGTTGTTTATGTACCTAAAAAACCTCCCAAGTCACATGACAAGATTAGATATCAGTTTGCATTGTTGATGTATGACACGACAGATGATTCTACAAGGATATGTAAGAAAATCATAAATGACATTACACAAAATGTCGTTAGTATTGTTATTTATATTTATCTATTTTTCATTATTGTAACTGTATCATTATATTTTTTATAACTTAGTTTTTAATGACATATTATATTTTGTTTGACATAATTTTAATGAAGGTATTTCAATTATGGTGGGAGGAATTTATTTTATAGAGCGAGATATTATGAATGTTGTCAATAGTTTCCACTCAAGGTCAGAAAAAGATATGACAAAAAAAACAAAAAAAAGTACTTTATGATGCTACAAGACTACATCCAAGGGATCGGCAAAGAATGCCTATTGTGGATAAATCTAGCAAATCTAGACATGTTACTTTTGAAGATGAGTTAGCTGAAGCTGAAGAATATGTTTCCATTAGTGAGGATGAGATTAGAAATGATGTTAGAAAGGAGAAGAGCCATATAAGACCAAAAGCAAAATTTCCCAAGAATGTCTCCCTTCTAGTTGATGATGAGGAGATTTCTTATCTCAAATAGATTATGATAACCAAGAGGAGGAAGAAATTAAAAGTTGATCATTCTCAAAAAAGCATGGTCAGTAGTGAATATCCTAGTGAAAACTCTAAAGGAAGCAGGGAAATCATTACACTAGGGGATGATTTAGAGGATGAATTATTAAAACAAAACAAAATTTCATTCAACATCAGTTGACAAAGACAAACTTAATTGAGGTTGTTCGTAAATTTCAACTTAATGTAAGAGAAATATGTAAGCCAAACGAAGGATGATTTAAATATCAAATTAGAAATCCACACCACCTTCATGTTCACAACTTGAAACCGCTGATGATGTACAATCCATATGCTCATGTGGTTGATTATGTGCTTCTTGTTGATCCAATTCAAGTTCCCAACAAATAAGCATTTGATAAGTCAAAATTTTTTGAATACAAATATTATGTACTTCGGGGGAACTATTCTGTAGAAGCTCAAAGGAAATTGATAGAGGAATATCCCAATAATCCACATTTTGAAATAATGAAATGTATCATTTATGTTGCTTTAATAGATACATAAGAAAATTTATTGGCATGGGATCATAATACAGATAATGATTATAGGATTTCTATGACTTTCATCCAAAGGGTTAGATTTATTCATAATGAATTTGAAGAAAAATGTGGTGGGGATAAGATAAAGGTTAGTCTAGCCTTTCAAAAGGAATGTTGTATGGAAATAGGTTATCAAATTGAGGAAAATAACAATTCAAAAGGTGGAAAAGTAAATTCTGATATATTCAGAGGTATGGATAACATTTTCCAATTAGCATTTAGAACTGGAGAGATATGAGAATTGATTAATAGGATTTTCGACATGTGGGAGAACATTGGCATTAAAAACTAGAAGGTCAAAAAGTCTAAATCGTTGACATGTAGCAACAGTAAATCGGGTCTTGAAATAAAGCTCCTTCCAAAAGATATGACTATCACACATTAGAGAGCATTGCAAGGAGTGAAGGATGAAAATCTTGTCAAAACAATATTATCTTGTGTGAAGTTAGGGGAATTATCATTGGACGAAATGTGTGAGGAATTTCAAAAGCAAGTTTGTTGATTTTTTTTACTTATTTCTAGATTATAAATTTCTTTTAAATATAACATATTGTTGTTGGTAGTATTTGTTATACATATCATCATATTAACATTTGTTACTCTCTTTATTCAGTGACCAGGTTTACATGAGAATACAAGAACAAATGATTAAATTTTTGAATGAAGATAGTTGGAATGATGTTGCACACAACTATCGAGATTCAAGTTCTACATCAACACTAAAATATGTTTATCTTTCACTTAAAAATGTATGTTGATTTATACATTCATTTTTATTCATGTGCATACTATTATTATTTCATAACTTATACTTATATTTGTTTATTCCATTAAATATGTAGAAGGATGTAAATGAAGCCCCAGATAGTTTAAGAAGCTTTATTGAAGAACTTAAGATGGAAAGAATGAGAAAGCAACATCTTAGTTGAACTTGATCCTAGTCTTACTCATTTCATTTCGAATGAGATTGAGACTATCCAATATCAAATAATACAAGGTGACTGTGAAGAGATTGCAAAGCTCATACCTAAAAGGGATTATTCTCTAGCTATTACAGATATTCCTCATGGTTTCAATATCCCAAACATTGAATATGATAGTGACCTTAATAATTATCAAGCTCTTAGTAAATTGGTTGTGGGATTTGTAGAAGTCACAATATCACCATTATGGAGATTTGCGACATTTCATTCAAACACAAAAATTGCAATGTTATTGACAAGCTTCAAGGGAAAAGAAAACTCAAACATGTAGCTCACATGGTAATATATTGAAATTGTATGTTTGATTAATATTAAAAAGATGTTTTATGTACAAGTTAATTGAACTTTTAATATTTCATGTTACACACAAAAGTCAAACCTTATTAAACGCGAATATCAACCAATTATAAGTGATTGTGAGTTCATCCATGTTGAAATTTGGACAAAAGATGATAGCTATAACCCTATGCTTCTGAATCGGGTAGATGGAAAGAGTCATAGCCAAGTACTGGTTCATTATGTTATCGTAAAGAAACTAACATATGAAGATAAACAAGTAAAAGGATAGATAGTTAACATTTATCAAAAACCACAATCATTGCTTAGCTATCTTATATATTATGTTCAAATGAAGGAGATTGGGTTTTGGATTTATTCTCAGGCTCAGGTAAGTTTTATTATATAAAATTCAATTTCAATATCTTGTTTTTTAATTTTTATGTGATTATACTAATTTACTTCATTATTTCTTTTGTACCTGATGATTAGGTACAAAACTAGCATGTTGCCTACAAAAAGGAAGAAATTGCATTGCCATTGAAAAGGATCTAGTACAGTGCAAATTTATTCAACAAAGAATTAATGCTCTTCAATTTCTTCCAGATGTAATGCAAGAAGTTGGTTTGAGGAAATGGGATTTTAATGAATCATTTGTGGAAAAAAATGCAAAGGAATCTCAACCACCATTAGATGGAATGATTGGAAAGGCATACATTGGGAGATTTGCAGACATCAAAGATCCATCAAAAGAGGAAAATGAGCAAAATGAAGTAGAAAATATTATGGAAGAAGACCATGGTGAAACTCTAAAAGATGAAGAGTATGGATTACTGATGAGCCCCAGAAATGGGTAATTATATCGGCTCATTTTTCCTCTTAATTCGAATTAATACACCATTCTCATTAGTTTATTGCATGTTTTTTATTATATTTATGCTAACATAGTGAATTGGGTTAGTCATTTTGCCACGTAGTCTAATGTGTGCTTTATGCATATTTTTTGGTCAATTTTGGACAAAGTCAAAGGATTTATGAGCATTTGGCAGCCAATATTCAAGGAAAACAGGGAAGAGGATTTGTAGGGGGATGTCCCCTTCATTTATGAACCCTTACCTCAAATTCTCCATCAGAAACTCGAAGCATAAGCAGCCACATGAGTCCATCCAAGGGGCAACCGAGCAAGTAAAGAAGGACTGCTTTTTATTTGCAATTTTGGGAAGCTAAGCCCCTTGATTTTAGGAGAGTTGTTGGAGGCTCGAGTTGTATAAATAGCAGGAGGCTTGAGTTGTATAAATAGCAGGGCTTAGGTGCTCAATTTTTTTGTTAGATTTTAGCCAGTCATTAGTAGAATTTTCGCACTTTTGTGCAACACTTGTTCGGCTCATTTTCGAGCTTCCTTTTTTAGAACAATTCATGTAATGTGACTATTATTTTTGATAATGAAGATGAAATATTTCCTGAGCCAATGCTGATATATTTCAGAGGGTTGAAGCTCTTGGGTTGGGGCCCAACCCAAGCTGCCCAACACCTCTTGCTTTGTACTTATATGTTTTTGCTTCAGTTCATGAGTTAATTTCTATTACACAGATTCATTTTACTTTCTTTAGATTAGGTTTCTTTTGATGGCTTGCATAGTTGTTTTTGTTTCAGTTGCTCAAGTAAGTTAATGCAATGACAGAATAAGATTCAAAAAAGGCCAACAGTAGGTCCTGATCTCCTTTCTCCCTTTCTGGGACTATGATTCGAGGTCAAGGCACTACTGCTGCCACCAAAAACAAAATCTTGCTCTCCCATGCAATTTCTAGTGTGATGACTTGATTTGGAAAGATTAATGTATTGCTTCATATTCAGTTGCCTAGATCATTTCCTATTCTTTTACAATAGATATCTCTACATGCTTTTCTATTCAAAGGTTACTATTCAACATTTTTTGTTTGTAGGTCAGAAATTAGGTCAAGCTAGAGAAAGTTCTATTTTCATGGTATAGTTAGTCATTTCTTTGATTAGTTTTCATAAGTAGATGTGCAGATCTTTTGCAGGGCACCTCAGCTCACCATACATCCATAAAGTAGCCAGCATCAACTCACTTTTCATAGATTTCCCAAATCATTCGCAACATTTCACCAATCTACCCGAATTTCTGCATTTTTCTTCATAAGCTTCCCTCTTGCCATTTGAACAAATCCAACCATCATGTTCCCTCTTGATCTTCCTTGGCAAGCTCCAGACACCTCAACACCTTCATCTAACCTTCAGTTACCCTTTTCCATCATTTTTCCACCTTCAAAACTTCCAAAAATAGCTCTCGGCCTCCTCTTGTAGGGCCTCCTGTAGATCCCCTGCAGCCTCCTGTAGAATTCCCTGTAAGTGGTTTTTTGAAATCCGATTCCAATGGAAGTCTTCAGAAGGGTACTAGGGGCTTCTTAGGACCTCTCCACACCTTCCTCCACCTTTGCAAAAACCAATTCCATCTTCCTTCACCATCAAACCTCTGCACAATCACAACCAGATAAATTACAACCATAATTTCACATAAAAACACTCAAAAGCACAAAAATATGTTTTCTTCTCATTTCTTTTTAGAGGTAGCTTGAATAAATGTAATTTACCTTTTTTAGTAGTCAATGGCACTCATCGCATCAGTTTCTATCTCTTTTTTTCTGCAAAAGTAGGGTTAGTTGGATAAATTAGGGTTTGCTAGGGTTTGCCTTACATTCCAGTCTTCTTTCTCTTTCTGCAAGTAGAATAGTTCTCATAGAGTTAGATTTATTTCATCACATTTAAAAGCTTCTTCTAAGAATTCATAGAAGTTTGCTTAAGCTCCTAGTGATCTTGCACCAGCTGACCAAGTGACAACCTGCAGTAAGAGCTAGTACTTGTGCATACAGCACCATCCCTTCCAAGTTTGCTACGAACTACCGGGTTGATAAAAGTAAAGTAGGAAGCCCTAGGAGTTGCAGCATTATTGTTGCAATACTGGTGCTCACCACTTTTTGGCGTCATTGCCGGGGAAGCGTCAGAGTATTTTGTGATTATTTCTTTCTTCTATTTCCTACTACAACATTCTGCTAAGTAGTTTATTTAAGCAAAAGTAGAGTAGTTGTTTCTTTCAATTTCTACACTTCCTTGCTTTCATTTCAATTCTGTAATTTCCATTTTAGTAAAAGTAGATTAGTCATTTCCCTGCTTTCATTTCAATTCTGCAATTTCCATTTCAGCAAAAGTAGATTAGTCATTTCCCTGCTTTCATTTCAATTCTGCAATTTCCATTTCAACAAAAGTAGATTAGTCATTTCCTTGTTTTCATTTCAATTCTGCAATTTCCATTCCAGCAAAAGTAGAGTAGTCATTTCCTTGCTTTCATTTCAATTCTGCAATTTCATTTCAGTAAGTTCATTTCAATTAGTTGCAATTTGTTTGTTTAATCAATTTCATTTTTGTAGGTACAAGCAGAAAAAACAAAAATCACCAAAAAGATTTTCTTTCATGCCTCGCAAGAGTAGAGATAATTCAGGAAAATGTTTTCCCAACACCCCCACTGCTTCACACAGCCAACCTTCTCTCTTCTTCAGTGGTTGCAATCAAGAAACACCCTTAGGTAACAGCCAGACATATTTGAAGAACCTATAGGGGAAGAAGAAGAAAACATTCCTCTAGAGCTAATGGCTGAAAACATAACTGTTGGGAGCAGTACCTCTTCTTCCAATTCATCCATTAAAGGTGAAATTGGAAGCATGCTGGAAGACCTCAAGAGTGAGATGATGCATATTCTTTCCATGCATATAAAAAGAATACAAGAGGAAGCAGAGAGGGCTTTGGCCATTTTTTGCCCTAGATGCACCAGGAGGCATCCTAGGAATGAATGCCCATTGAACTCTATCGAGGTTTGTTCAATCTGTGAAGAAAATCATTCTACAGACAAGTGCTCGTCCTTGCTCAGACTTAAAATTGTATACCAAGGGGTCGAAGGAGTCACTGAACAGATCTATTACATAAACCAAAAGAGGTTGCATGGACCTAGACCATACCAGTAGGGGATGTGTTATCTCAAAATCAGACCCTGATAGGCTGCTGGTCAGGTTGACTCTAAGTAACTATTTCAAACCTTACTTTAGGCTGAGGCCTAGCCTCCTCAACCTGAGAGGGCTCTCTCTTGATGGATTAATGATTTTGATTAAAGATAAGATGGCTAACTCTTATAGAACAACTGTGAAAAATATGAATGCTGGAAACACATTAAACAACTATCCATTGGGCTTATGGAGTCAACAACACCTCAATATAACAGTGAACTTAACCTTACATGGAAGTCAGGGCATTCAGCATTTAGACATTCAGAACATCAACTCATATGGGACCACACAGTTTATAAATGTATACAGAAAATCAGAGCACATTCAGTGAATTCTGAGTGATTATACATCTATACCACTGTAAGAATTAAGGAAAGGACAACATCACATATTTTGAACATAAGAAATCCTTCATGAATCCTAAGAAGTAAAGTCAAAATTATATTACTGAAAATGAGTCTTACATAAGCCAAATACAAGCTTTGTTATAAAGTTTTCCAACCCTGATTACATTGCTGTTTCAGCTATATATAGAGCTCTTATTCTAACTGATCGAGATTCCTCCTCCAGCATGAGGGGAATTCGAAAACTACTTCTATTACTTACAACTCTTAAACTCTAACTACTTAATAAATACAACAAAGTGTTGACTGGAGTTTTTAGAGATTTAAATCAAGTAGGATTCTAACACCGTGTTATGCTAATAATAGCCTTGATTACAATGGTTCTCGTTCTTTGACATCTGCTCCCCTTTAGTTTGGCTGTAATGGATGTTCAAGGCTCCATGTTTTATATTTAATGACACATCCTTTCCACTGAAACATAGCAAACTGCCCCTGTGTACCGGTCTTCAGTTTGCCTTAACATGTCCGGATCCAACGAAGTATATCCTTTATATTTTAATTACCTCAAAATGGCGCAGACTGCCACGTCCTTGATGTGCTGTCCACCGTTTGCATGCGTGAAAGCCAAAATTCTTGCAAACTGTTTCACATATCCTGAAGTGTGGTAAATATGAAATATGCTCACTTTATGACAAAAATCTAAAGTTGGATTTGAATGCATATTATCTCCACGTGTCTTGACCTGGTTGAATCTTAATAGCTTCAGCTGATGCCTTGCATACCTTGTAGACATTCTCCTTTCAAAATTCTCGCTTATAGTTCAAAAATGTTTGATTTATGTTGAAATCATCACTTTCAGCAGTTTCGTAGCGCGCTACGAAACTGCTGAGTTATTTAAAACAACTTGTTTTTAACCTGAGCCTTTTATTAACCGAGTGCTTGATTGCCAAAAACTTCTTTAGACTTTCCAAATGCCGAATAGGGATTTGGATTTCTTCAGAAAGATAAGATCAAGCAAACTTATCAAAATTTTGAAATGGAATCTTACTTGAAATGAAAACTCATTTAGCAGTTCCTTTAAGCTGGCTTAGCTGTGCCTTCAGATCTTCAATTTGTTTCTTCTTAGCCTTATTCCCAGCTCTCAGTTGCATATTGATCCTTCTGATGTACTTGGCTTCTTTGATTGCTGGTACTGTCCAGGTGTGAAATTGTGAATGGCCATCAACCACTGAATTCAACTGGGCTTCTATAGTTTCATTCCCTTTCCATAGAGCTTTATAATAGTTTGCGTGTATGACTGCATGTCTTCTAGAAGCTTTCTTCAATTTGGCGATCTCATGTTTAGCTGATTCTAATTGGCTCTTTATGGCTGCTATATTATCTTCTTTAGATGTGATGACTGTTTTGCCTGTGTTTTTCCTTTTCCAACGTTGTGTCCCTTCCCCTGTTTCCTCTGTTCTTGACGGTGCTTCCTGTACTTGCTGGAATCTTCTTGTCATAGGTCTTCTAGGTTTAAAAACAAACTCTTCAGCTGGCTCATCAAATTTAAGCCTTTTTGAGGCCTTGGCTTTCTTGGTGCTTTCTTGTTTTGACTGTATCAACTCAATTTGGACTGGTAGAGACTGCTCAATGTCAATAGCCTGTAATAAGGCATTTAAACTTCCCTTGGACACTAGACTTTCTTCGACTGCTACAGCTTTACCTTTTTCCTTATTCATCTAGCTTCTTGTTCTTATCCTTGAGACTACTTCAGATGTGCTTGTTTCAGGTACAGTCTTTTTACCATGAGCTTTTCCCTTAGTTGATTGCTGAGGTTGATCTTGGATGACGAGTGGCTTCACTTGTTTTCTTACTTGTGACTTTGGAACTCTTTTAGCTCTTGCTTCTGTTTGGAGCTCAGCTATTGTAAAATCTCTAGCAGGTGGAGGAGTGAGGCCAGTCTGGCTTTTGAAGCCAGCCATGAAAATGAATGAATTCCAATCTCTATCTATCTTTTGTAGTCCATCTAAAACCAGTAGTTTGATCAAACCATGATGAAACAAAGAGGTTTCACAATCCTCTTTCCTCAGCTGTACCTTATCACACATCTTACTCAAACTACGGAACAGATAAAAAGGTAAGTCTATGGAGACCTTCCCGGTGAAATGCAAAAGGAGATTAAAATGGTAGGAGTAAACCTTGTTATACCTTCCTTCACAAGTCAGATATTTCTGTATGCAGGTGAGTAAGTGAGCATAATATTCTTTGACATAATTCCTGGGCACTGCCTTACTTAAATCTTCATTTACAAATTCATCCTTCAAAAACTCCTTACAAGGATTCATGTCAAATTTGAAGTTTTTAAACCATTCCTCTTGTCCTCGTGGGATCTCTGTCACAGTAGATATCACTTCTGGCGAAACCTGCAATTCTAACATGGCTACTTTTGAATTCAAGCCTGTGAAGTTAAGTGCAAATTCTTTAGTTACCTGTGCGTGTCCTCCTTGTAACTTTTTGCAAAACTTCCAGCACCCGGCCTTTTTAAATGCTTTCTTCACCTCTTCATTTCTCAGCGTTATATCCAGGCCTTCA
The DNA here is from genome assembly GCA_031772625.1 of Pinus tabuliformis. Lineage (NCBI taxonomy): Eukaryota > Viridiplantae > Streptophyta > Pinopsida > Pinales > Pinaceae > Pinus > Pinus tabuliformis. The sequence goes on from CM062806.1 coordinate 117,278,884, forward strand.
GGCTCAGTCCTTAGACATTTGCCGGATCTGTGCTCCTTTTTCTCCATTGATTCTTCCAAATCTTCGCAAACAGTAACTACCAGCTCCGGTTGGAATTGTGTTTCAGCTTCTATTTGAATTCAGCCTCGCTTGATTATCAGCCTCGCTTGAATTTTAAATTTTTCCGTTTAAAATCTCTCAAGATGTAATCTTGCAGATTTGTCATTCATACAAGACTTACAGCCATCATTAAGATTTATGCATGGTTGTCTTTCTTGGGAATGATAATTCGTGCGTATCAACAGATCTAATGGCGGTGATAGTGGCAATGAGTGGTGAAATGTGATAAGAGGGGTACATGAGCTGACATGAGAGGACACGGCCTATGACTCACCTAACGGACTTGACATTTCGGGAAAGACTCGCTGCGAAATGTACGAATCCATGATTTCGCAGCGCGGTCAGTTTTAAATTTGAATGATGCGCTGCGAAACTGCCTAATCATGATTGCGCTGCGAAACTGTCTAATCATGATTGCGCTGCGAAATTACAAAAAGACACGGTGGCTGACATAAGATACCAGGTGGCTATAAAACAATGGTAGATGGAGGGGAACTAATGGGAGCTAAGAACAACTTGACTCAAAAACTCTTCAAAACTTTAGATTCTAAGGGAAGAAAATTAAAACAAAAATAAACTAGCACTGACCTTTGTCATCGGGCTAGGATGAAAAGTTACATATATCAATTTTAGTTCTAAGTGATAACAGGATGCAAGGGACATACCTTGTTGGGGTTCCCCTGCTCATCCTTCCTGGTCCACACCCCCTCCTTGGTCATATCCTCCTAAATATCATGCTCAACTAGCTACTCATTCATTTCACTCCTATGCTCAACCACAACCTTAGTGTAATACACCTCATCAGGGGTGGAGGCCCTAGTGTGACACTCCTCCCGCTCTTTTGCCTCCACCACCTTCTCAACCTCAACCATCGCCTCCTGCTCCACCAAGGCAACCCCAAATGCCTGCGCAACTGAACCCGAACCCAAATAACAGACAGGCTCAGCAAGTATATAGTGGGGAACCACCATTTTTAAACCTGCACATTGGAGTAGCTCAACCCAATTACAATGTTGAGGTATAACACTTTCAAACAACTCCTCTTGAGCTCAATGATATTTACCATAGCTCAGGAAGAGTATTGCAAAAAAGAGATTATATTGATATCATTGAAGGACCACATCTAGCAAAAGGGGATGCAAAAGAGAAGATCAAAGAACCATGGGCTGCACTTGATGAAGAGAAGACATCAGAATCAGAGATCGAGAGAGCTCCCTCATGGTTACCATCAAATCCTCCATGTATTTAAGAGAAAAATTAGCAAAAACAGGAAGATGTGAAGGTCATGATAGAAGAAGACATGAAGAATGATCCAAATTAGCAAAATGACCAAGGACATCACAACTATATTCAAATATGGTTGCAGACAGTCCTTAAGTTGCAGCAGTACTCTCTTCCTCAACTATGCTTGATCGCTTCAAAGTCAAATCATTTGGTCTCTGAAATCCGGATACCTATCAAAGCATGCATTTCAAGCCTCCACATCATTTTGTCTATCATCTCGATGTGCACATCGCTCCATTGGAAGTATTCTTATACTTGAAAATGATTTTATTTTTCAAGTAGGGTAGGGTAGAGAAAAAAAAGGAAAAATAAAAAAAAATAAAAATCTAAGGTGAAAACCTCCTCGGAGGCGCCTTAGATTGGCTCATTGATTGAAAACCTCCATGAGGCAGTCAATGGGTTGGAAAGAAGAGAAAAGAAAAAGAGAATAAGATCCCTGGGTGAAAACCTCCCTTGGAGGCACCCAGGGCAGGCAATTAGGGTGAAAACCTCCTTGAGGCGCCCTAGTTGTTTTCAAAAAAAAGGAGAAAAAGAAAAAGAAAAAATGAATTTCCAGTTGTATTGCAGGTTTGCAGGAGAACTTCAGGAAGCAGCAGTAGGTGCCAAGAAAGCTCTGAAACCAATAATAGCACCTATCCTACCTTCCCTCACCCTTCTCCATCATTCTTGACATTCTTTCCACCTCACTGTGCTTCTTTTCTGAAAACTGTGTTTTCTATAGGAGGCTCCTGTAGAAATTACAGAGAGCTAGAAATGGATTTTAAAAGCAGTTTGGGGAATAGGGAAGCTTCATAAAGGGTTTATAAATCCTCCTGCAGTCTTCAAACCTCTCTTCCATCATTTCCAAGCTTGCATCACACCCCAAGCTCATTTTTCTTACTATCCAAAAACTGCAGGATGCTCTGATACAAAAATACATAGAGCATAAATTTGTTTTTTTTCCCTAACTTGAAAACTGTGCATCCATTTAAAAAAATATTTCATGGGGAGTTGCATAGGGATGATGGCAACATGCCCAAGCAATTTCAGCTAATTCCAGTGCACGGTTTCCAAGAAATCAGCCTCCATCACCTTCAGCCATTTCTACATGTTCTCAATATCCGTGAATCCATTTAAAAACCTGCTTCATGGGGAGATGCATATGGATGATGGTAACATGCCCAAGAAATTTCAGCCAATTCTAGTGCACGGTTTCCAAGAAATCGGCCTCCATCACCTTCAGCCATTTTCAGTTTTTCTCGAAATCCATGCATCCATTGACCAAAATTTTCTATGGGAGGTGCATAATGATGATTGAAACATGCTCAAAAAATTTCAAGTCAATCTAGTCTACCGTTTGGGAGAAATGAACAAAACAAGTCACTATCCCATTAAAATCTAGCATCAGCAGCATGAGGGTGCAAATCTGAAGGTTGAAGCAGACTCCTGAAGATCAAATCCAGCCAAGAAGAACTTGCACACAGAAAACAAGCCACACTTCAGGAGCAGAAAGCATACAGAAGAGGAGATACAGGCATGCAACAACTAAAATACGAGCATAGAGCAGCAAAAAGGAACCAAAAGGATGTCTCACAGCCAATACATTCGACTTGTAGGTAAGTGTCTAAACCCATTCCTCTATTGCATCTATATAATTCGAAACTGCATAAACAAATGGAATGGTTGAATATTAAACCCAAAAGGTGGCCAGTTAACTGGCCACCCTCGTCTAGTTCGACCACGCTCATCCGGAGATCACACTGCATGTGTGTCTAGTCAACTCATGGAATATCCATAAAGACAGGTAGTGGCAGATGTTGAACTCCAACGCAAATGATGGGAAGTGATTGCGGGCAGAAAACATAAAGTCTCATGATGACACTGCAGTAGGGACCAACAGTCCAAATAATGCCAACGCACATTTTTGCCAGCTCACCATCAGCAGAAATATCTCAAAGAAAACATAAGTATGCCTCCTCGAAACTCCTTCACCACCTTTTCTTCCATTTCATCCTCGTCCACTTAGCTGCAGTAAGCTCTATACCACCACCATAACCTTGAAATCATCATCCTCTATCATTTTCAGCCATTTTTCTGCTATCAGCATTCTACAGGAGCAGTAACAAGTTCTACAGGAGGGCCAGTAAGTTGTTTTGGAGAGGAAAAACATGGTTTTTAGCACAATTCTCGCGCTGCAGAGGTAGGTTCTTGGCATACCTCCATTGAATATCAAAATATGCTAACAGTGGTTTAGCTTTTGAGGAGAGAATACAACTGTTGGGTGGAGGAAATTCATAAAAAAATTGCTGCTTATGGTTGAAAAAATACAGTCTTTGTCTCTCTGTTAAAAAAAAAAAAAAAAAATCTCTCCATTTCCATAGTTGGTTTTCCAAGGAAGCATAAACAAAATGACAGGAGGTTTTATGAGAAGGTGAAGAAACTGGTGACTTAGAAGAACAAGAAGGGAAGAAGGAAGAAACCAAGATAGAGGAGGAGAAAGCTGAAGAAATAGAGCAGGGAGAGACAGAAACAGAGAAAGAGACAGAAGGAGGAGAAAAAAAAGGCAGAAGAGTAGACCAAGGGGAAGGAAGACACAACAAAGGCACAAGAACCAGACCCCCAGCTCGATTTGGGCTCTTATTACAATCTTCTTGAAGGGGGAAAAATTATTCCCTAGAAATTTGCAGTCCCACTTTTCTTTGAACTAGAAAAAGAGAGGATAAGGAGCCACCGCTGGATGCAGATTGCCAAGTCGAAAGGGGTGGAAGATATTGGCCACATGGAGAGAAAGCTTAGAGAAATGGGTAGAGAGCTGGCTACTGTAAGGCATGTGGAAGCAATCAAAAAATCTCACCTGGAAATAGAGAATGAACTATTAAGAAAACAACTGCAAGAAAGGGGAACCCAGGCAGACACTGAAATGCCAAGAACCCAGCTGCAAGAAAGGGGAACCCAGGTAGAGACCGCAATGTTAAGAAAATTGTTGCAAGAAAAGAAAATCCAGTTAGCATGTATGGCCAGCTGGGCTATGGAGGCACTACAGTGCAGATAGCCAGCTAAATCATATGTAGTGTACCTCAAAGATTAGTGGCTCCAATTTCAGATAAAGACCCTGGGCCAGAGGGGCACAATACCTTTCCAGAATTATGGGTAGTTCATAGACTTGTGTGAACAAAGTTCAGCAGAGGACAAGGCGAGGTTGGCAGAGTTTTATCTACATAACATGGCCCTTTCTGATATGAACCTATGGGACCCTAATGCAAAGTTGGGTGACTTACAATTGATGGCCATGGCATCCTGGAGGAGTCATGAGGACAAGAGAGCAGCAAAAATCCAGAAAATGATAGAAAAAGAGCAAAATGAACCTCTGATGATTAGAGCAGAACCATCAGACCCTATGGCTCTCATTAGCACCCACCAACAACTTGCAGCTGATCCTCAAAGTGCCCCTAAGTACATCAATGAGCAAGCTCAGGCTATTGCACATTTTGAAGACATGGAAAGATTGTTTGGGGAAGATTGCATACATGCCTGCATGAGAAGGTGGAACACACTACCCCATAGCCTACAAATCAGGGAGTACCACTCGCCAAACAGAATGAGAGAAGCACTAAGGAGAGTGCCCTTGTATAAGCACTCTATGAAAAGTCTGAAGGTCCATTGGATTGGTCTGAAGCTGAGTCCTCCACTGTTGCTAGGACTACTAGAAGGCACAAAGGAAGAAAAAGAAAAACAACAGTGGGAAAAGCTGGATGCAAAAGCTAGATCTCATATCTGAAGTATGGAATGTTAGAGAGGCCATCAAGGCCATCAAGGATGAAGAGATAGATTAGTTGCTCAGAGGATTAGCAACACCCTTCAGTAGGGGGTAATGATGAGCCCCAGAAATGGGTAATTATATGGGCTCATTTTGCCTCTTAATTCCACTTAATCCACCATTCTCATTATTTTATTTCATGTTTTTTATTATATTTATGCTAATAGATTGAATTGGGTTAGTCATTTTTCCATGTAGTCTAATGTGTGCTTTATGCAGATTTTTTGGTCAATTTTGGACAAAGTCAAAGGATTTATGAGCATTTGGCAGCCAATATTCGAGGAAAACAGGGAAGAGGATTTGTAGGGGGATGTCCCTTTCATTTATGAACCCTTACCTCAAATTCTCCATCAGAAACTTGGAGCATAAGCAGCCACATGAGTACATCCAAGGGGCAGCTGAGCAAGTAAAGAAGGACTGTTGTTTATCTGCAGTTTTGGGAAGCTGAGCCCCTTGATTTTAGGAGAGTTGTTGGAGGCTCGAGTTGTATAAATAGCAGGGCTTAGGAGCTTAATTTTTTAGTTGGATTTTAGCCAGTCATTAGTAGAATTTTCGCACTTTTTTGCAGCACTTGTTTAGCTTATTTTCGAGCTTCCTTTTTAAGAACAGTTCATGTAATGTGACTATTATTTTTGATAATGAAGATGAAATATTTCCTGAGCCAGTACTGATCTCTTTTAGAGGACTGAAGCTCTTGGGTTAGGGCCCAACCCAAGCTACCCAACACCTCTTGCTTTGTACTTATATGTTTTTGCTTCAGTTCATGAGTTAATTTCTGTTACATAGATTCATTTTACTTTGTTTAGATTATGTTGCTTTTGATGGTTTGCATAGTTGTTTTTGTTTCAGTTGCTCAAGTAGGTTAATGTAGTGATAGGCTAAGATTCAAAAAAGGCCAACAACAGGCGTTGATCTCCTTTCTACCTTTCTGGGACTATCATTCGAAGTCAAGGCACTAATGTTGCCACCAAAAACACAATTTTGCTCTCCCATGCAATTTCTAGTGTGATGACTTGATTTGGAAAGATTAATGTATTGCTTCAGATTCAGTTGCCTAGATCATTTCCTATTCTTTTATAATAGATCTCTCTGCATTCTTTTCTATTCAAAGGTTACTGTTCAACATTTTCTGTTTGTAGGTCAGAAATTAGGTCAAGCTAGAGAAAGTTCTGTTTTCATGGTATAGTTAGTCCTTTCTTTGATCAGTTTTCGTAAGTAGATGTGCAGATCTCTTGTAGGGCACCTCAGCTCACCATACATCCATAAAGCAACCAGCATCAACTCACTTCTCACAGATTTCCCAAGTCATTCACAACATTTCACCAATCTGCCCTAATTTTTGCATTTTTCTCCATAAGCTTCCCTCTTGCCATTTGAACAAATCCAACCATCATGTTCCCTCTTGATCTTCCTTGACAAGCTCCAGACACCTCAACACCTTCATCTAGCCTTCAGTTACCCTTTTCCATCATTTTTCCACCTTCAAAACTTCCAAAAATAGCTCTCGGCCTCCTCTTGTAGATCCCCTGCAACCTCCTGTAGAATTCCCTGTAAGTGGTTTTTCGAAATACGATTGCAATGGAAGTCTTTAGAAGGGTACTAGGGGCTTCTTAAGACCTCTCCACACCTTCCTCCACCTCTGCAAAAACCAAGTCCATCGTCCTTCGCCACCAAACCTCTGCACAATCACAACCAGATAAATTACAACCATAATTTCACATAAAAACACTCAAAAGCACAAAAAGATGTTTTCTTCTCATTTCTTTTCAGAAGTAGCTTGAATAAATGTAATTTACCTTTGTCAGTAGTCAATGGAACTCATCACATCAGTTTCTATCTCTTTTTCTGTAAAAGTAGGGTTAGTTGGATAAATTAGGGTTTGCTAGGGTGTGCCTTACATTCCAGTCTTCTTTCTCTTTTTGCAAGTAGAATAGTCCTCGTAAAGTTAGCTTTCTTTCATCACAGTTAAAAGCTTCTTCTGAGAATTCATAGAAGTTGGCTTAAGCTCCTAGTGATCTTGCGCCAGCTGACCAAGTGACATCCTGCAATAAGAGCTAGTACTTGTGCATACAGCACCGTCGCTTCGAAGTTTGTTATGAACTACCGGGTTGATAAAAGTAAAGTAGGAAGCCCCAGGAGTTGCAGCATTATTGCTGCAATAGTGGTGCTCACCAATTACATGATATTATTGATTAAATTCAAGTTATGCTTGGAAATCAAGCTCATTTTTTGTAACTATTAATTAGTTATACTTGTAACGTTTTGAATTTGACATTTTATGAGAAAAATAAGTATGCAATTATTGTTGTTATATGTTTACTATTTCTATTATGTAATTTTCACCTTAATTTTTAAGTGGATCATTATTTTTTGAAAAAAGTTGTGATTATTATATTTTTTGACATGAAATACATAAAATGTTAATTTTAAAACATTTTTTGTTAAATTTTTCATATAAATTTTATTTGACATGTAATTTTTAGCAAAAAAGTCTCAAATGTGTAATGTTTTTGTTATATTTATATTCAAAATGTGTATTTTTCTATCAACTATTAAATATACTTTTTTATAGACAATTATTTGATGTGCATTGAAATATTAATTAATGATATATAAATATATAGAAGATCGAAACTTTAAAATATCGACCTTTTTTCTTAACTGTGCAAAAAAAATAAAGATCTCACTACAAAATAAATTAAAAGAAAAACAAAAAAAATATTAAGAAGATGACTACTTAAAAAATTGTTAAATTTTGAAAATATTTTTTCACATTTAATATGTTAGAAAATTTAAAGTCAAAAAATAAGTCTTCTAAAAGAAGGGCTTGATGCTCCATCAACACTTTTTAAAATTAGCATGAAAATCACTAATATTTTAAAAATAATGTACATAAGAAAATTTGAAGTGTCAAAAAATATATATGTATTTTGAATCAACACTTTTCAAAATTGGTTGATTTTTTTCTGCCTTAAAAAAACAAGTAATTAACACAGTTCCTGTTTCAAAGTTTACATTGTTTTTACTCATGCCAAGAATCTGATGAGGACTCCTGTTAGGCAAATAAACATTTGTGTTGCATGCTTCATCCCACAAGTTCATTGATAGCCTTTGGTCATGCAGCATCATCCATGCAACTCCTACAATACTTTTGTTCTTCCTCTCAACCACCCCATTATGTTGTGAGTTGTGGAGTGTTTTCAATTCCCATCGAATGCCTTATTTTGCACAGAAAGTTTTAAACTCATTAGACACATATTCACGACCATTATCGCTCCTGAGAGCCTTCACTTTCCTACTAGTTTCTTTCTCAACAAGTGCTTTAAATTCAACAAACTTGGAGAATGTCTGGTCTCTCTTCAACATGAAGAAAATCCATCAATTTAGTGAGAAATCATCTACAAATATAACATAATACTTGTGCTCGGTAGTGGAGGATGTCGAGAAAGGTCCACACACATCAGAGTGAATCCTTTCAAGGACTATTTGCGCTTTACTATCTTGATCATTGAAGGTGAATTTTTTTTACTTTCCCAATGTACACCCTTTGCATGTATCTCGCTGCTCTAGTGCACCTTTGGGAAGGCCTGTAGAAATCTGATGCATGATCTTCAGAGTGTCATGGTTCAAATGGACAAGTCTTCTATACCATAATTCACTGATGCCTTAGATATGCACCTTATCTACATTTGTGCTCAATGTTGCACAATCTTCCACATCTAATTTGTAGAGGTTCTTCACTAGAAACCTGATCTTCTTCACATGTCCCATGATGATATGTCTTAGGAAATCCTTCCCTTTGTTGAATATCACATCGTATCCACGGTCTTCCAAAACCGCTATGAGAACTAGATTCTTCTTCAGACCTGGTAAAAACATCACATCCTTGAGCTTTAGAGGGGAGCCAAAATCCCTCTGAAAAGTAGTTGTACCAATACCGGTCATGTTATACCTTCCATCATCTCCCACATTGATGTGCATCTAAATATCTTTCTCCTCCAAGTTAGTGAAAATTTATTTTTTCCCCGTCATGTGGAATGAGGCACCACTATCCGGATACCACACACTACCCATCATTGTGATTTCCATGCATGTAATAAGGGTGAATTAAAACTCAAATTTTGGATCAAAAGCTTCACATGTCACTACTCTTGAGGGCTTCTTTCTTAGCTTCTTGCATGGACACTTCGTGGCGTAGTTTCCCAGCTCATGACAATGAAAGAACTTGATTTTGGATGTCTTTCTTCTTTCCCTCCTGATCTGATTCTACTTTGGATTGGGATTTCTTCCCTTTCCCTTTATTTTCCTTTCTATCAAAGGCATCATTATCCTCTTCATCACACTTGTATGAGGTTTCATCTCTGGTGTTCTGCCTTATTTCTTCTTGCACCAAAGAAAACCACAATCATTCCCAATTTGGTAGCTTCTCCCTCTCATTTACCGAATCCTCGTAGTTGTTCTAGCTCTTGGGAAGGCCTAGAAGTTCTAGGCTTACCAGATCATATTCTACAATCGTAACACCAACACTCCCAAATTCATCACGACAGTGTGTGAACTTGCTTAGGTATTGTGGTATTGTGTCTCCCTTCTGCATCTTGATATTCTGAAGTTTGTCCTTCACTGCCAGCTTCCTGTGGCCACTATTATTCTGGAACAAATATGTCAAGGATTACTAAATTTCATACAAATTCTCTTTCCCATTTAGATTCAATACAATATGGTCTTGAATTCCCTCCACTATGATCCTCCTCGCCTTTGAAACACACTTCTTCCATTCTGTTAGATCATGAGCATCGGATGTTGCCAAATTTGGGATATCAACCTTCAACCCATTATCTTCCAACACCACCTCCATCATTTCCTTCCAAGCAACATAATTTGAACTACCCTCAAGGGCATACTCGAGTCTTAGTCCACAGAAATCCATCCTATTAGCTCTAAAGAATTGATCCTACAAATTCAATCCTCTTGCAAAGGAAACTTCGAATTCTCTTATCTGTTGTGATTCATTCTTTGATAACATGTAGAAATTCCTATGTAGATTGAAAATTTCTCATGTAATATACTAAAACATGAGACTCAAATATACTCTACTCATCTGTGGAAAAAAAATCACGATCGATATTTCAAATCATAAACATGCATCAATATTCAACACACATACACAAAGATTTGTTTAGGGGAAAGTAATTTCTCAAAACCCCTTCCTATCTATCTTTCATTAATCAAATAATTTGGATGAATACAATATGCTTGATCAAGCTTAAGCATAACCTTCACTTGTATCTTCTATCCTACTACTTCACTCACTGACTCGGGCCAATAATTAGCCAATTTCTCATCCTGCCAAGCTCTTATTTCATTGCATTGTTCCTTGAGGAATTAGCTCATATTAATTAGGGAAAGTTACTCAATCTAGATTGCATAATTCCTTTAAGCCAATCTCTGACTACATGCACCACATGTACAACTTGAAATAGTTTACAAATGATAGTACACTTCCCTTGAACTCCAATCTCAACTGGGTAACTCAAATTCTCTGCATGCATCAACTATTTTGGGTTGGTTGATTAGTTAAATGTTATGAAACCAGCTCACAAAAAGATAGGAAAGATAGATCAACGACTTAAAAATCAGCCTCTTCGAGGGGGCAACCTCCTTTAATTACACAAATAAACAATTCTTGGATGATACAAATGACAATACCTCCTTTCTATGTATAGGAGCCTAAGGGGTCCCAATACAATTAGAGCCTACATAACAATAATATTGTAGAGGCACAACAATAATAATAGTGGGCTTCTATGGGGCATAATAATAACAACATGGGGACTACATGGGCACAATAATACAATAAGGGGGTTGAACCAATAACAATAATGGGTTACACTAGTAGTATAGGGACCTAACATGCCCCTCTCCTTAAAAACGTGTTGTCCTCAACACTTGAGTAGTTCTAGATGATTTTGTATAAAATTATCATCCTCTCATGTGGAGTATTCAGTGGGTAAGTTCTTCCACGTGATGAGATACTCTAAAATTTATTGATTTCATAGCTGTCGATTTCTTGTTTTTGTGACTTCCTCTGATTCCAATATGATTTTTCCTTCCTCGTCAAGTTATGGCAATATTGTTTGAATTGGAAACTTCTCACCTATAAACTTCTTTAAGCATGAAGCATGGAAAACTAGGTGCACTCAAGAAGATGCAGGAAGCTCCAATTTGTATGCCATAGTACCAATATTTTGTAAAACCTTGTACAAACCATAATACTTTGGTGATAATTTATTATCCTTCTTAGCTTGCTTGAGGGGCATTTGTTTGTAGGGTCGTAGTCGTAGAAATACCGAGTCACCTACATCAAAACTTCTTTCGCTGTGATGTTGATCTGCCTGTTGTTTCATTATATTATGTGCCAAATGTTATCCTTTAAGAGTTTGAGAACTTTTTCTTGGTGCTCGATGTGATCTTCCACTTCTTGAACCTTAGAATTGTCATTTAAAGATGATGTGATGGACGGTGGATGATATCCATAAAGTGCCATAAATGGGGTCATTTTTTCTGCAATATGGAAGGAATCGTTATACCACCATTCATCCAAAGGAAACCCTTGACCCATTGTGTCTGTTTATTATATACAAAAAAACGAAGATATCCTTCCAAAAATTTGTTCACTATCTCAATTTTCCCATCATATTGAGGATGATAAGATGAGTTATGAGCTAACTGAGTACCCAAATATTCCACCTCTTGTACTCTAAAGAAACATTTGGAGCTTTTTTCATATAATTGTTTCTCTTCCAATAGTTTGAGCTTGCTATCAACATGTTGAACATGATCCTTCCAATACTTTTTGTAGATTAGTATATCATCAAAAAATACTAACACAAATTTTTGAAGGAAGGGTTTGAAAATGGAATTCATCAAACTTTGAAATGTAGAAGGTGCATTGGTAAGGCCAAAAGGCATGACCAAAAATTCATAATGACCCTCATGAGTTCTAAATGTTGTTTTTGGAATGTCTTCAGTCTTCCTTCTGATTTGATGATATCCTGAACGAAGATCCAACTTGGCGAAGTAAATTGCTCCATGTAATTCATCCAATAATTCTTCAATGACGTGAATGGGAAATTTATCTTTAATAGTAAGCTTGTTGATCTCCCTATAATCCAGACACATGCGCCATGATCCATCCTTATTGTGTACCAATACCACAGGAGCAGAGAAAGAACTTTGACTAGGTTGAATTATACCAACCTCTATCATTTCTACAACCATACATTCAATTTCTCTTTTTTGGGCATATGGATATCTGTAAGGCATGATGTTTGCGGGAACACTTCCTGGAATCAAATGAATAGCATGATCATGATCATGGATAGGTGAGAGGCCTTTGGGGGTCTCAAATACCTTAGAATGGTTGTCCAAAACGTTTTGGATATCTGCAGAAATAGATGATTTCGATGTGGGAACCTCTAGTGAACACGATTGTGCAATTACACCCTGTTGTTCTTTCTTTAGAATCTTTGCCATGTTGTTAGATCATATTATATTTCTCAGTTTCCCTATGATACCCCTTAATTCAACTTCCTTTCCTTCCCAAAAAAAATTCAAGAAACGTTCTTGAAAATTAAAATTTATCGTACCCAAAGATTGTAGCCATTGGACTCCTAGTACAACATCTGCACCACATATTGGAATGGAAAGCATTGGACTATTCAAGTCATATGCTCCCATGGATAGCTTGATATTATGGCACTTTCTAGAGAAATTTATGGTTCCTCCATTTGCAACTATTACTTGACACTCTAGTGCTGGATATAGGAAGCAATTCAATTCCTTGGCTTTCTTACAATGAATAAAATTATGGGTACTACCCGAATCAATCAACACTATTACCTTTTTATTCTTGATATTCCCTTCTATCTTAAGAGTTTGAGGAGTGGTAATTCCTGTCAATGCATTACAAGATATGGTCAGATTCATTTCTTCTTTCTTTGGGATTGATTCCTGGTGTATATCCTCTTCTTTTGACATTTCTTGTTCCTTTTCTTACTCCTCTTCCCCATCTATGTAAATTAATTTCTTCTTAGCACACTTATGACCTTTAGTGTATTTTCTATCACAATTGTAACAAAGCCCTTTTTCTATTTTTTCTTCCAATTGTTGTGGTGTAAACCTTGTAGGTGGTGAAAGGCTAGGAGCAACAACACTTCCATATTTATAGTTGTGAGTTGTACACTTACTTGTTGCCATAATTTTGCTTTCCATTTTTCTCTCCAACCTGAATGCCTTCTCCAATGAATCAGGTTCCCAAAGGCGAACCTCATGTTGGATGTTATCCTTTAAAGTCCCTATGAACACATCAACCCTATGCTCCTCTGGAATATCTTTTACGCTTATATTCAATTTTTAGAAGTCCTCAATGTGTTCCATCAGTGAACCCTTTTGTTTGAGATTTATCAATTGGCTAAAAAAGGTGTTGCTTTTTGTATCCTCATAATGTGTTATCATTTGTTCCGTAAAAATTTCCCAAGTGACAATTTGTTTACAAGAGAAAAGCTATCAATAGAATACACACTGATTTGGTTCGAAATCTAAAGTTGCAATGCATACCTTTTATGTATTTTGCACATTATGGAGATCAAAATATTGCTCCATCTATAGTATCCATGTTATGGGATCCTGCCATCAAACTTCCTCATATCGATATTTGGAACATGGTGGGTCTTCAATCCAACATTAGAGTCTATGAAATCATGATTAACATTTCTTTTGTTCTCATCATTAGTTTCCTTTACTACCCTTTCTCCATTAGTAATCATTTCTTGTAGCAACTTTTTCAAATATGTCTTCAAATCTTCCATGTTGCCTTTAAGCTTTTCTTCTATACCATCCATCTTAACTTCCACGTATTTCTTTAAACCATCCATCTTAGCTTCCACACCTTTATTTAAACCATCCATCTTATCTTCCACGCCATCCAACTTAGCTTCCATGACTTTCTTTAAACCATTCATCTTAGCTTCTGTTACTTTGTGTGAGAGTGAATTTTGCTGCACTTTGTCTCGTAATTTTGATATATCATGTTGCATTTCTTTCTCTTCTTCATGAGTCATGGTAGAGCTTTTAGGTTGCTTACTAGGTGTTTCCATTTTTTTTCTTCAGGGCATCAATTAATGATAATAATGCTTCACTATGCCCTTTGAATTCCTTCAAGCAAATTTCTCAACCAAACTTATGCAAAATTAAAAAAAAAACTACACACCTATTTTCACTTTATAGGAGCTCTATATTGAATCTATTGTGCCTATATAATTTCAGATCTAAAAGGTCTAAAATTGCATTCTGCAGTAGCCCTATGAGTCCTCTTTCCAACCCCACAGGTCTTATCAAGATTGGATTCTCCAAGAAAGAGCTATTCCAAATCTCCCATGATGACCTGATTATAGACTCGTTCAGTAGAGCAAACTTGTACGAAGTGTCGTGTGTCACTGTTTCGACCTTAGGATCTGAACCCAATATAAAAATAACTACAAGTCATCCTCTTTCTGTAACGTTTTACTAAATTTCAATCTAATGCTTAGAGAGAAATTTATGATGATTTGCCCCGGGTCACTTGTTTAGGATGTAATTTAGAAGCCTGCGAAAACCCTAAATGTCTTGGACCATATATCTGAAAATATAGCAAAACAAGATCTGAAATTCAGGCCCGAGCTTCATCATGAGTTCGGCTCAAATGGGTTTTAATTGTTGAGTCTGAACCTTCGTAGAAAAAAATTATAGCAAAACTTCCACGATGACTTGTTTGCGATGGAATTCTCAAGCTTGCAAAAGCCCTAACTTCCTCGATCATATCTCTGAAAATAGAGATACAAGATCTGAAATTCGGACTTGAGGTTCTAAACGATTTCGGCTCAAATGAGTTTTTTTTTTACCTTCTAAAACTTCGTAGATAAAAAGTTATAGAGAAAATTCCATAATTACCTGTTTGGAGTAGTGAAACCCTAGAATCCAAAGATATGATACCAAATGTTATGACACCAGCTCACAAAAAGATAGAAAAGATAGATCAATGACTTAAAAATTAGTTCCTTCGATGGGGAAACCTCCTTTACATTACACAAATGAAAAATTCTTGGATGATACAAATGAAAATACCTCCTTTCAATATATAGAAGTCTAAGGGGTCCTAATACAATCAGAGCCTATATAACAATAATATTGTAGGGGCACAACAATAACAATAATGGGCTTCTATGGGGCATAATAATAACAACATGGGGACTATATGGGCACAATAATACAATATGGGGGTTGCACTAATAACAATAAGGTGCTACACTAGTAGTATAGGGACCTAACATTAACTGGTTGATCACTATAGTGAGTTGAAGTTACACTTCCACTCTTTGACCTTCCACTAGTTCCAGTTAGAACTAGTTAACTGACAATAACTCAATTTAACTGAAATAGATTGCTATAAATTAGAAATCAATCATACTAAACTAAACTCAAGTGCCTCCAACTAAAATTAAATGAGTTAACTGAGTGGAAAGTGCCATGTCACCTCAGTTAACTATCTCCAAGTATTTTGCTGAAACTGAAATTTGAATTTTAATCTACTTTGACCAAGGAAAAGTCAAAACTAGATTTTCATGCTGCATTTTCAATAATGCAAAGAAAAATAGAGAAAGAGTATGTCATTATAATACCATCGATCTAAATTTAATTTAAAGGGAGAAAAATGAAATACATATTTAGAACTTAAACACAGAGATACAATAAAACTTGACTTCAATTAATAAATGGAAAATGTTGAAAGTGTATATACGTAGAATGAAAGAAAATTATCTCAAATAATGTTAGCTTATCTCTAAGAAGGGATATGACGGCTATGTGCCTTCTTGAACTGTGTTACAATGAAGCTTGAATGCCTTTTTATTATGAAGAAGCAATGAAAAACCCTAAACATCAAAAATCCTAACCTTATGAGATAAAGTCCCAAAGGCTTATGGGCCTCAATGGGGTAACTTGGAATGTCAACTTCACAGGGTTGTAACCTTGGCATACAATCTTTGTTTTGCATGCACAATAGCCCATTGGAAAGGTCTATGCAAGGAGTATACTTTTTAGTTTCCTACGGTATTTTAGGCCTAACATCAACCAAATTTTCAAAAAAATGCCATTTAGGGCCTCAAAACAACTCCAAAAGTTTAGGACCTGAAAACTGCCAAAAATGGAAAACTACCAAAATATGAAAATTGTGTTGTGAGCCAGTGGAATAGGTGGGTGGCCACTAATATCCACCTAGATCATATTGACTACAAAATTAATTAAAACTATGAGAACAAATTTCGCAACCGTTATAGACTCTAAGAAACATGTTATTTCTCAATCATAACTTTAAATTTTTTTCACTTAGAGAATACATTTGATTTTTGTTTTAGAAAATACACTCACAATTTTCCTTGAAAAATTATCTACAAACAACAAAATGTACATTGCACTAGAAAATGATATTACATATACATGTACATGTACATGTACATGTACATGTACATGTACATGTACATGTACATATACATATACATATACATATAGATATACATATACATATACATATAGATATACATATATATATATATATATATATATATATATATATATATATATATATATATATATATATATATATATATATATATATATATATATATATATATATATATATATATATCGAGAGAGAGAGATGCGTGAACTAATGCAAGAATTACTTTGGCTCTCTAAGCATTCACTTCATCAATAGGCATTCTTTGATGCTTACCTCAAATACATGCACCACACATAATGTCTTTCTTATCCAAAGTATCTAGAAAGTCATACACCATTTTCCTATTAGTTAAGAAGGAAAGAAAATGTATATTTGGATGTCCATGCCTTTAATGCCAAAGTGAACCCATGTATTTCTTGCCACTAGCATCCTCCTAAATTGTATCAACACTCACCAAGTGAAACAACATCCATACCAATTAAGTTATTATTAGTTTTTTTAATCATTTTTTATTGTTAAGATGGCATTTAAATGACAATTGTGTTTCATAATTTCACTAACATTAAAAATATTATTTTCCAATCAAAGGAATAATAATACATTAAGGAAGAGTATCCTTTTACCTTTCATTTCAATATTTTCATTTCCTTTCTCAATGATTATGTAATCTACCCCACCATCAAAACTCACAAAATGTAAACCTCTCTTATCTGCTATAAAATCAAGATATTAGTCCTTTCTCTTAATGAAAGGACAAAATGCCTTAGAACCAATACACCAATTTAAATTGGTCTTCTTATTCATATAAAAAACAAAACATAAAATATATTCTCATCACTATGTCTAGTCACCTTTCCTTGCTTCTATTAGTTTTACAAGCCCCTAGATTGTGATTTTCATCCCACAAATGTGGAAGCTAAAGTTGTTAGGTATAGCATTGACTTTAGTCCCCATTTGTGAAATTGCATCAAGTTTCACCGAAGAATGTAAAGACAAACTAAAACTCAAAATGGAATAAGAAAGGGGGTTAAAAGGGAAGCAAATGATAGGTTTTTTTTGTAGTGAATGGTCCAAGTTGTTATGTGAATGTTGTCTTCTTACATTCCCTCACGTGTAGAATTTCCTTATTTGATTTGGAAGAAATAAAATGGTGTTTCTTTTGATTATCTCATCTATGATAAGTAGTTTCATGATATGATGGCACTCTAATGGTGTCAACCTATATATATATATATATATATATATATAGATATTAGAGGTGTTTAATCTCCACCTAAGCTATCTTTCAATATATATATATATATATATATATATATATATATATAGATATATATATATTGAAAGATAGCTTAGGTGGAGATTAAACACCTCTAATAACCTCTATAAAGAATAATAGGTTTCACCACTAGGCTAGTAGACATGTGCATGAGTGTGGGAGGATTTGGCAAGCAATTGTCAATTCAGGGCTTAACCATTTTTTAGGGGTTAAATATGTCATGGCCTTTTACTAATGGGTGGGAACTTGTGCAACAAATTGATGTTGATCTCGCTAAATCTACATGGACTGATCTGAAATGGGGGTTTGATAACTTGTTATGCTTACAAGAACCTCCCATTCAGCTTAACAAATAAATGATCTAGCTTATATATGACATTTGCAAATTAAATACTTGAAACAAGTGTATGTTTTCTTTTAATTGTTTAAGTTCTTTAATTCCATTTATTACTATTGATATTAAACACATATAACAGCCACATAATGCAGGAAATAAACAACCACACATAACAACAAATTTAATCTAGGAGTTCACCCGAATATCTTGGGCTACGTCTCCTTGAGCTTTTGTCATCTTGACTTGGCTCTTTGGGATTATGGAAAAGTTTCTTTTACAAGTTCCACACTTAACTCCAAAGGTTACTGAACTGAACCAGTGGACTTAGAATACCATCTATATCCCTGTCATGGTTGTCATCACTCTGTAAATAGATCTAAGCTCCCTTAGACTTGATTCCTTCAATCAATGCTCTGAGCTACCCTGAGCTTCTTGATGGAACTATCTCCTTCAGAATTCTTCAACTGTCACTGCAACCTCATTCACTGTCTCTAGCATATATCAGACATCAAAATAGACTGATCATTTGCTCAAAATGAGCATTGCATTCCCAAAATAGCATTCCTCCACGGTTGGCACTAGGTTTCCTTAAACTTCCATGTAGCATCTCGGCCTTTAGACATCTCCAATTGCTTCTACAAATCCCTGCAATGGATTCAGAAGGCTCATTACAGTCAGGAATGACTGTTGGTTCGCTAAGAATGAGTATTGGTAGCTCTTACAACTGCCTCCAACTCCTCATGGCTCTCAGCTCTAAAATCTATATGAAGATGACTTCTTCAACTTCTCTGGACTATTCCATTTGCTTCAGAAGGCTCCAATTAGCCTAGCTAGCCTCTTGTTTCACTCTCTCTCCTTCTGGCTCTCTGGTCGAAAACTGCTCCTGGAGTGCATTTAATCAATATCCCCCTAGGGATACTCCACCAAATTTGGTGAACTGCACCTAATTCTAGTTAAACTTAACATATCCACCTATGTTTAGCCGCTCCACCAAGCTGACTGTTGGAGGTGAGTCGTTACCATAACTGTTGGGCGCGCACATGAGGACGGTATATCCCTGGCAGTTAGGGATAATGTTGCAGTCATATTGACCTTCAATCATTGGGAAGGCATTACAATTGCGATACCTCTTTGATGTAGCAAATCTGTATCTTTACACAATTCCCGCGTGGACTTGTGGGTTATGGGCCCACATATACCAAATAGCGGAATCTCCACCATCGATCTATCTTGCGTGATCCAACAGCTATCGCGTCGTTCACTCGCCAACTAGCCTGGACGATCTCCACCGTCGATATGACCCGTCCAATCGAATAGTTGTTGTGTAATCTTGCATGAATTTCTACACGACCAATATCAGATAAGAGTGTGCGAGAAAAGTGGTTTTCTCGTGCTACATGTTGCACACTAAGGTTAATCGCGTGAAATTTAGGAATACCGCTTACAGCTTTTTGTCCATGCAAGATACCATTTCCCACTTTCCGAACATTGCCCACGTGCTCAATACAAAACTTAAAGAAAAATGTTTAAGGAAAGGTTTAATGCTTAATCTTGGTCAAGTCCAAAAATTGTAGTTTACTAGACTTTTCAAATAGCGATAACTTCTTCATACAGTATCAGTTTTTCGAACTGTTCACAACGCTAGAATCAGGAAGATGAGATATATCCAGTCACTCAAGTTCGACACTCTTTCGAACACTTTGAAATCTGACCTATCACTAAGGTCCTGGATCAATACCTAATCATGGACCCTCCCAAAATGACCATGGATAACCTCCTACTATTACTAAAATCTTTTTTTAAGCGATATCTAATTGAAGTCTTACTTTATATTTATTTAAACTTTGATTTTATAAAAATTTGTTAAATAATTATGTCACTATGGGTTCTTTGTCCCAAGTTAATTCATTTTTTTAACTTTTTAGCTTTTGATATTAAATTTATACTTATTTTAGCTTAATTCAATTTTTTTTTTCATTACTGACATTATACTTATCACAGGTACATTCACAATCCAACTTTTTATATTAAACTTTTACCCCATTTTAATACATTCACCATCCAAGTTTTTATATTAAACTTTAACACCATATTAATAATAAAAGAAACTCTAATTCCTCTAATTCCATACATAGTAAAATAAATTAAAAAATTATTATTATAATAAATTAAAAAATCTAGCCATTTCAATTCAGCGAGTGAATAGACACTCTTTCATCTCTGTTGTCCACATATATTTCCCAATAATATAGTTATAAGATAATAATCAACTAAATATATAATTATGTTTTTATTTGAAAAATGTGTTCTTTGACTTTGATTTCTTTCATCTCTGTTGTCCACATATATTTCCCAATAATATAGTTATAAGATAATAATCAACTAAATATATAATTATGTTTTTATTTGAAAAATGTGTTCTTTGACTTTGATTTTTTTTATATTAGATACTTCTAGACTAATTATCACAACCAGTGCAACACTTATGTATCTTATTGTGATGCAAAACATATATAAACAAATGCACAATTTAGAAATGTTTGGTATATAATCATACGCCTATATTAAACATTTTTCTATTTCATAATATGCGCAATTTAGAAATGTTCAGTATATAATCTTACACTTATATTAAACATCTTTCTATCTCATAATATATGATCGTATTTTTACATATAATTATTGTAATTCGAACAGTGGAGAAATATCACAAATAAATATAAATTTTATTTTACTTCCCTATAAGATACATAAATTTTAAATTTTGATGGTGTAGTGGGGATAACTCAATAATCATCCCTCTCCTCTTTCTAAATTTGAATAATATTCTAATTTGTATGGTTTAGCAAATAAATATAACAATTTTAATTTATAATCTATTTTTATTATAATTTTTTAAAATAAAATTTAACAAAGAATAAGTAATTTAAACTAGTAATTAGTAAATATATACTTATGTAATTTTATACTGATGGTGATGATGATGGTTAACGTCCACTGAGACCAAACTTTCGTCCATCGGACCTAAGAAATGAATTATTTAGTTTGATTTAAGATTTTATTCCTATGCGACCAAACTTTGGTCCATCGGACCTAAGAAATGAATTATTTAGTTTGATTTAAGATTTTATTCCTATGCTCAAAAAGCTTGGAGAGAAGCCTCCCGAGCTCACTATAATTTTGACATCGTAAGAGGCTAGGAAGGTCAGTATTGCAACAAAGATTATGACACTGAGATCTAATGCGGTTGTACGCGGGGCACTCTAAGAGGAAGTGATTTTCATCCTCAATGTTCATATTCTCACAGAGATGGCAGATCCTTTCCATCCATGGTGTTTTAGAAACGGACCAATGACCTGTTTCACTATGGAACTCATGAGAGTTCGTTGTAATCTTGGCTATATTAATTTTCTTCTTTGAGCTAGCTGAAACAGAGAGATACTTTTGATCTTCTAGGGTGGGGTTGATGACCTCCTTATAATATCTTAATTTTCTTTTAGCTGCTAAATCTTTCTCACACCACATTTTTTGTTTGAACTTAGAAGTAACAATATTTTTAATGTTATTAATGTTTTGCAATGCAACATTCTCGTCAATCTCCCAATGGTTTAACCAAGCCCTGGTGTCTTTATACCAACCTCGTTTGAGCCTTAGGTGGTTCTGGCTGGAATTTAAAGCTAGCTTAGGAAGTCTATGGTCTCCTATGTTATTGAGTTTGCGTTTGTACAACAGAAGCCTAGTCATAGCTAGGCTCTCGATTGGGGAAAAACCCACTTCTATAAGGAGAATAGGATAGGGTGTATTGCTTTTAATTTTGAGGTTATACTTTATAAAGTGCTTCTGGATTTGCTCAATTTTTCTCCAGGGTTCTCTAGAGATGCTACAACCCCAAACCTCACATCCATATAAGATAACACGAGTGACTAAAGTTTCAAAGAGGAACTTCTTTCTCTCCCACATTACGAGGTTTGTCATATTACAATTATTTTCAAGACCAAAATAAGCTTTCCACCCCCCATTAATCATTTTCTCAATGCTATAGTTCCAGTTGAGCTTGTAATGAATATCAATTCCTAGGTACTTATAAGAAGACACTTCCTCCAAGTTACTATTGTCATACATAAAATTAACATAAGTGTCCTTCTTGAATTTGATAATCATAACTTTTGTTTTGCTGTTAACAGTGATACCCATGGTAGAGCAGAAATCCTTAAAAAGTCTAAATGGAGACATCTTATATTCTAATTTAAATACAATAAGATTAATTTATTGTATATTAATTTTAATTTTAATTTCAATTTGAAATTATAATAAAGTTTAAAATAATAAAATCAATTGTTATTAAAAAAAAATTAACTATATGTTAATAGTATATATTGAAGATGGCAAAACTTATCATTAGTAACTGTTAGAGTGTTATTTGCAATGCTATTGATATCAATGAACTAACTTATTATTGCTATTCAAAGAAAGCACATATATGAGGATGGTATTGTAGAATTCACTCCTACCACATGACATTTAGCCTTAGAATATTTTTTGAGTCTAAGGAAGATGAGTTCTAGCCACTCATAAATATTTAAAGCTTTAATTTTTGATAGACAATTTCAATTTAAATAATATTTTTGATAGTCATTATTAATTTTTTTTCAATAAATTTACATGATTTTTAATAAATTTAACTTAATTTTACACCTAAAATCAAATATTAACCAATAATAATTCAACTTTTTATAAAAAAATTGTAAAATATAATTTATTCTTTATATATCAACTCTATCTTTAATTAACTTTATTTGTTAATAACATTAAAATTAATAAAATATATTATTGAATTTTGCATACTAGTTACTATTTAATTTAGGATAAATGAGCTAAATTTTCTTTAGTATGTTTTTATGGTAAATTAAAGCAACGCTCCACCTAAAAATAACTAGGTTTAATTAAATTATGGCTCTCCCAAATGTGGCACCTTAAGAGACTATTGCAATTGAGGTTTCTCAAATCACCAAAGGAATCTGGTGGCGTCTCTAGAAGGTTTGACTAATTTAGCACGGGAATTACCGGCCGGTCATGTTTCCACGTTTCTAGGTCATAATGGTTAACCATCAACCCTACTGCGCCACGCCTATCTCTTTATCTGTGAGTCAATACGCGTGATAATCTGCGAGTCAATACGCGTGATATGGGCGGGTGGGGACTGCAACTTTATACCTAGAAGAAAATTTAGGTATGTAACATGACAGAATGATGTAGGCGAGGTTTTCACCACCATCCTCCACTCACTAATTTTTCCACGCCCTTAAGTTGTGCTGGCCGACCATCAACTTTCAAGTCTACGGCCCCAACCCTATCTCTTTATCTGTGGTTCAATGCGCGCCATATGAGTGGAGTCTGCAACTTCAAGCCGTGAAAAAGATTTGGGTGAGCGACGTGACATAATGATAAGCCTATCTCTTCATCTGTGCGCCACATCGTGAAAAAGATTTGGGTGAACGAGTCGACAGATTGAATGAGGAAAATGTAGAGAAGGTAGGTATATGGAGTGCAATTTCACCACCATCAATTTCACCACCATCAATGCGCGCCATATGAGTGGAGTCTGCTCACAAAATTTTCTGTACAGAGCTTTCTACAGAGTTCCAAAGTACCAGACCTTAACTCCAGCCTCCTTAGACTGCCATTCGATAAGGAGTTATGAAATCAACTGCAGACAGCGTCCTTTCGCATATGTGGTGTACATCGTGATGAAACAACTGACCATCACCATTATCAGTAGCGTGCAATTGGGTCAGCTGAACAGATGTGCGCAAATTCAATTTTGATTGTGGTTGAAGTCCAAAGAAGGAATTCAGCCCGTGAGTAGAACTGCGGAGTAACATAATGGCATTAACGCCTAAGAGAGCTACCTCCAAATTTCTGGTAAGAGTTCAGTACCATGTTCATCCCGTGAAAAAGATTTGGGTGAGCGACGTGACATAATGATAAGCCTATTCCTTCATCTGTGCGCCACATGGGTGAGGCCTGCAACTTCACATCGTGAAAAAGATTTGGGTGAACGAGTCGACAGATTGAATGAGAAAAATGTGGAGAAGGTATATGGAGTGCAATTTCACCACCATTCACCGAGAAAATAAGATGCCCACAGCCTGAGAATAGACAGCACTACGGACAAGATGCCGTATCATTTATATTCCACCGGCCCGGGTTTGATATCTTCGACGGCAATGGCTAACGAGCCTGTCATGGGGCATTAAATGCTCTCTTAGCTGCATACTCCTTAATCTGATAACACCCGGTCATTATTTTTTATTTCTCTGGTCACGGCGCCATGTAGCTAAGCGGGCATTTAATGCCCTATGGCAGGTTCGTTATCAATTGCCATCTTTGACGACCCCATTTTTGAGTCAAAACAACACCATTCTAAAGAGAAAGGAGGGTTTGATGTAAAATTAAAACTACATTAATGAATTCATATATTTTTTAATAATTTTAACATATTCTAAATAAAATCAAATACTATCTTATAATACAAATTTAGTTATTCAAAAAAATATAAAATTTTTAAATGGTTAAAAAATTCACAACAATTTTCATTTCCTAAATCCAATCTAAGTAAAATCTTACCTGCAAAAAATACATTAATAATGATCCAAATGTTTCCTTCAAATTTCCTAATTTATTCATTTATTAGATAGATGTAATGATTTTAAATAATAAAAAATTCAGTTATAAATTATTATTTTTTGTTTTGAAATATATTTTTTATTTTAAATTTCAAAACAAAAATAATGAAGAATAAATAAATAATAAATATAAATTCAAATATTTTTATATTATCATTAAAAAATTATTTTAAAATAATTGAACCTTATTGTGTTAATTAACCTTAATTTTATTTATTATAAAAGTAAAAAATATAAAATAATTTATTCATTCATTATATGTTATCTATATATTTTTTATTTTTAATAGTGAAAATTTTATTATTACTTATTGGTTAATAATGAGAATTTTATTAAGGACGTTATTATTGATTGATATTATTGAATATGTATTAACTCATGATTGTAGGAATTTACAGGCTAAGTTCCTCAGAGAGAACACAAGGGCACCGCTCACAAACAGATCACAGATCAATACACTAGTATTCTTGACATGGTTAAAACCCTAAAGGAAGGTGTTACACTAAAAAATGTCACCTTGACTACTTACAGTTAGTATGGCTCAAATCAACAGTCATGCTACCCTCTTAGGCAAGTCTCATGCCTCTGTTATCCATCTCAAACTCAAAGAAGAGAGAAAGTCTTGTAAAAACTATGTTTATCTCTGGGGTCGCAGGTTCTCTCAAGCCTTACCTGCGGGGACGCTGACCATGTTCATAAAATCTGCGTCCATGGACGCTCTGTATGTTAAGGGACAGGTGCGTCCTTCTGTAAAAGGCAAAATGCGCAAGTTTCATCTTAAAAAAGTTACTTGTGGTTACTTCTAGAACATTCTAGAGGTCGGTTTGATGAACTGGATGCGCCTCCAGTTGGTTCATGTATCTCTATTAAGGGGGAACTTATCCCATCAATAAGGGAGCTATCCCACCCAAAGAGGGGGATGATCCCATTGATGGTGGACCTGAATAACCTCTTTACAGCACTATAAATAAAGGCATTGAGCCAGAAGGAGGAGAGGTTGGAGCTATACATTTTCCTTGGGTAAATGCTGCAGGATTTAGGTCTTCCATTAGAGCCTTTGTGAGGAGAGATTGTCTTCACTTGATTCTACTTGGGAGAGGGTGAGCTTTGTCAAAGTAGAGGAAAACCCTTGATGGACCCTGGGAGGAACTTGCACAACACCAAGGCCAGGTTGTAAGAGTTTCTTTGTTTCGTTATTAATACAAACTGGTTTATTTTTCTCAATAGCTTGTGTTAATGAGTTATTTCATGTGTTCCTTGGTCTGCATGTTGAATATATGTTTTATTATATGAAATGCAAGTGCTTGGTAATTGTTTGATTGTTTGTGGTTGCAGGAATTGACTTGAAGGAGGAGCTCATCCGGATCGTCAAGAACGAACTTCAACAACAGCGTTTTGGAATAAGGTAAGCCTAAACACTTGTAGTTTTCATGTTGTAAAAGGTGTATTTAGAGAAAGATCACTCCATTTTGTCTTGTTTGTCATTAGAATGTCTTAGACTTCTAGGAAGGTCAGCTGTGTCCGCACCCTTGACCAATTCCGTGTGACAAATTGGCGACTCCACTGGGGAATCCATTAATGAGAGAGTCTTTTCCTTTATATGAACTTTGCTTTGAGAAAATCATTTTTATTTTCTGGTTTTTGACTGTGAGAATTAGTATTTGGGTGGCTTAGCTTTAGATTTAGTTAGATTTGGTTTTTCTTCATTTTTCCAGAGAGACGCACCCTCTGAGTTCTGCACAGTGCGTCTTTGGACGCGCTGTTGCCGTCTGCACAGAGCGGGCCCGCGCCTGTTATAACGGGTTGCCTGCGTCTTCCTGTAAACTTTAAGAAAATTCCATTTTTGCTTTAAATTGCTTTTAGATTTTGATTTTCCTTAGTGTTTCCTGCCCAGATCCTTTAGTACCCTGTCAAGAATTTTCACCTGAACTTGTTTTGTGAGCTTTGAGTGTTTTAGTGGATTTCAACGAAGTTTAGGCCTAGGGTTTGATTTTTGAATAGGTCTTGTAGTGACTTTGATAGTAGAAAGTTGTCCAGCCTTAGATCTCTCTGGTTAGTCAACCTTCTTAGAAGTCGGGCCTGTCGTAAAGTCTCCTTGTGTGAGCAACTTGCCATTTGAGTTGTTTTGGGTCAAATTTCGATTTGCTTGTTTATAAAGTATTGATTTCCATTTTACAAAAAGAACAAAAAGATTAGAATTTTGTTTTGACTAGTTTTTGGTTCTGCAATAAGCTAGTCCTTGATTTGATTGTGATCAAGTAAAACACCTTAGAATAATCATTGTTAGTTTTGGCCTCGTTAAGATTGCTTAGAGTAAATTTGCCCTTAGTTTGCTTATGAGTGCATTTTCATAGATTTTAAGAGTTGTTAAGATTGATTTTTGGTTATATTAGATTTATTTGCTTTATTAAAAGAAAAATACAAAAACATCTTCTTAAAAAGTCTTGTTTCAAGTAGCTTTTTGTTTTTGAAAGAAGAAAAGAGTTTTTTCGTGCATGTAAAGAGAGGTTATGTTTTTATGCTTGGAAAAGAAAAACGAATTGTTTCTTTGATTGTCTTCAATTAAGAAGTTGCTTTTATAAAGATTGCATTCTCTCAACTTTTTAGTTAAGCAATTCATCGAAAAAGTAAAGTAGTGGATAAATCATCCTAGGTGCATTTTGTAGTGGTTTCGAGTCGAGTCAACACACCACTGGTTTCACTTCCATCACCTTTTGACTTAAGAAACAACCTTAAAAGTAACGCTTAAATTAAAATCAATCTAGTAATCTTTATTTTTCTAGGGCTCTGAAACACCAACATAGCTTAGGCTAGGGTCTTGGAGTAGGTGAGTACTTAACTCTCCAAGACTACAAAACCAAACAGATAGTCTATCTTGAGTAGAACAAATCCAATTGTTTCAGTTACATTCTGGGAAAGCTCCTCTTAAAGGAGAAGCACGAGCTCGTGTCCGAACCAGTGAGGGGATCATTCCTCCCTCGTTGGGAACGACGCCAGGCAGTACGTATTACAAACGGTAAACCTCGGATTAACCATTGTCGAGGAGCCAGGGGTCACTTATCGGTAAACCTTGGATTGTTGTCAAGGAGCCGGTAAGGGGATTGGAGCTTGTTACTCTGCCCTTGCGTGCTGTCGGAGTTTAGACTGTTCCCCCAGGTGTAATTGTTGTGATTGGTAACCTTAGTGACCATAATATCTAGGATTCTACCCAGGTGACGGTGGAGGGAAGGTCCCACTGTACCTGGAGCAGACGTCGGTTATACTCACTTGGATTTTCCGGGGGGTTCACTTCACTTCGAGACGGTTAAAGTGGAGGAACTTGTGCCAGTCTATTCATTAAGCAGGTTGCCGGGGTAACTGTTCCACCCGCCATTTCTGTACTGAATCCTGCGAGGTTGGGCCTAATCACCAACTAGCGCTTTTGGTCCGGAAGACTACTGTTTGTGTGTGGTTTGACGCTCTAGATTATTTAGGCGTGTGCTTCAAATTTGTTTGCTTCTTTAGAAGACTTTAGGTGGTTTGATTTGAAATTTTTTACTTTGTTTTCGTGTGTTGTAGTTAAAATCTTTAATTGTGGCGGAATTACCGAGACAGTCCCGTAGACTTCGGGGCAAGTCTCCTGAGATTGTTACCGGAATAGATTTGTTAAGAAAACTCCGTAAATCGCGGGGTGAATCTCCTGAAGACATTCCGGGTCATTTAGAAGGGTTAAAGGTCCTTGTAACTCCTCCTAGTGGCAGTAGAGTAGGTTCACCTGAAGAAGGAGAATCTTCCTTGGTAGTCCATCCAGATTACCAAAGTTTAGAAACAGGTTACAATCCCGAAGCTGTTACAGTTTCCGAGCTTGCTGGTAGTTTTTCATCTGCCAGTGAAACAGGCGAAGAACCTGAAATTTCCGAACCTGTTACTCCAACTCCTAGTGTTCCTGATTCACCAAGAATAGAAAGAATTATCACCGAAAATCTTCCTGTTGGATTAATTGCTATAGAAGAACTTGTTCCAGAGGAAGAAATAGGCGTTTCTGATTCTGAAGATCTAATTACCCTTGATCTAAGGGAGCGTGAATCCATCTTTTACAGTCCTCCTAGAAGTGAATCTTGGTACCTTGCATTAACCAATTTTTTAGACAACTCAGTAGGTTTTTCTACACCTCGTACTCCTTTTCCACCTAGAGGAATTCATTCTCCTGTAAATATGTCTGGTCAGTCATCTGTGTTTTCGCAAAGTCCTGAATCATTTTTACATGGCGGTCCTTCTGTTCCTACTGGGTATCAATCACTTTCTGGTACCTTTGCGGGAGCATCTCCTCAACCCATTGATCATGGGTTATTAGTTGGAAACAGTGGTAATGTACCATTGAGTATAGGTGATGTTTATATGATGTCAGGTTCAACTCCCATTAACCAACCTCAAGGTGGCCAATTACCGCCTGGGGGGCAACCTTCGTTAATGCCTGGGGGGCAACCTCAAGGTACTTCATTCGTGACTGGGGGGCAACCTCAAGGGTATCAACCCCAAGGGTATCAACCCCAGCCTCAATATGTACCCCAAAGTCAACCTCAGTATCAATATCAACCTCAAGGATGGCAACCTCAAGGATGGCAACCCCAAGGGTATCAACCTCAAGGATACCAACCTCAAGGTCAAGGTCAACCCCAGTACTCGTATTTACCTCAAGGTTATCAACCTACGGGTCAATACCCTGGTCAAGGTTATCAACCACCTCAAGGGCAATCATATGGGACTGCACCTTACAATTATCAACCCTATCCTCAATACGGCTATGGATCTCAGTATCCTCAACCTGTTACGAGTCAATACCCTGGAATGTTAACATGGGATCCGTCACAGGGTCAACAGATGTCGCAACAGTCGGTACCTCAAGCAGGACAACCTGCAGTTCCTGGTCCACCCCAGCAACCGCAACCTGTCCAGTCAAGTGTTCAGACCCCTGTAACTTCCGTAGTTTCTCAGCCGCCAATTGCACCTAGTACTCCACCTCACACGGCTGCAGCAACTACCGCTTCATCTACCATGCTTACTTCTGGAGTATCGGCAGCTCCGGTTTCTACTGTCCCTGTAACCACTCCTCAGACATCTGTACCGTTGTCTGGACCTACGGTTCAAACCACAGTCCAGATGCCTGCAGGCCAACCTGGTACAAGTACGGTTGTTACTACTCAACCTCAATTTGTTCAACCTCCGTACCAGGGACAGTATCAACCTGGGCAAGCTGCCCAACAACCGGTTTACCAGTATCAACCGTATCCTGGGTACACTTATCAACAACCTCAGCAACCCCAGTACGGTCCGGTTAATCCTGGTTTTCCAGGAGGATATAATATCCCAAATGCGACTCCTGTTCCTAGTTATCCTGGATATCCTCCTCCTGGGGCTGGTATTGTGACTCAGAGTTTTAGAGATCCTAACCGGCAGTTACCGTTTATTGCGACTTTAGATTTACCCGACTTGACGCGCCTAACGAACGATCCAATTCAATATCTTCAGTTCTGGCCGCCAATGCCAAATAAGTTGCCCAGCGATATACCCAAGTTCGAAGGTAAGTCTGGAGAGGATCCGTCTAATCACGTGATGACTTACCACCTCTGGTGTGCATCAAATTCCATCTCAGATGATTCCATCCGCTTACGTCTTTTCCAGCGTACACTCATTGGTCTCGCAGCCAAGTGGTACATTGAGTTACCACGGGCCTCTTTTTACAACTTTAGCCAGTTAGCTACCTCGTTCTTAACTCATTTTCAGTTACCAGTCAGATACGATAATGGTACAGAATTATTAACTTCGCTAAAACAATCGACATCCACGTACATTTCTGATCACATTCATGAGTGGAGACGTCGGAGAAGATTAGTGAAAGTTTTTATCCCGGACCAAATCTTAGCTGAATGGTTTGTCAAATCATTATTACCAAGAATTACTGAAGATGTAGCTAAGGCCGGAGTAGTTACTGAGGAGCAAGTCATTGCTCAGGCACAATACCTTGACTTAGTTTACACTCAGTCGGGTACGTTACACGAGAAAATTCCGGATCTTCCAAAGTCAAACCAAATCGCTGCTGCTCCTTCGGGATCTCATGCCGCTGATGGTATGATTGGTATCGTGACTACGAAGAGTAAGAAGAAGTCTTCCAAGGCTTCAAATACTCCAATTATCACTTTGCCTGATTCTCCGACAGGAGAGTCTTCTCCTCCTGAACTTACCGCCGACATTCACGCTGTAGAGTCATCTACGGCCAAACCAAAAAACGGTGGAAAGAAGAAGGCCAAAGCAGACAAGGCTCCAAAGGAGAAAACGGAAAAGTCGGAAACCAATGACGAAAAACGCAAACCTCGATATCCTTGTCTCATTTGTGAAGAAGATCATTTTACGAGAGACTGCCCTCATCGGGCCGAGGTAGTGAAAATAGTCAAAGGTTCTCCCACTCCTGCTGTGTTAAAAAATCCATTTCCAGAGCAGGAGAATAAGATGATAGGTTCTTCTTCGAATGCCAGTGAAGAACCCATTTTGATGATGTCTCATGTCAGGATTGCGACTCGATCGCAAGATTATGGTAGTAAGGCTCCTGTTGATGGTAAGGAAGCAGAATCTTCTCACTCTAACCCATCAACCTCAGCTCCTGGTTCCGATCCACTACAGATCGAAAAACCTAACCCAGACTTAGTGATTAAGCCGCCCGCCAAGGGTGTACTTCGAAGGTCTGCTTTCAATCCACATGCGAGAGCAGCCCAGAATTACAACATTGTTGAAGACTTAGCTGTTTCACCTTCAGCAATGTCGGCACTCGAAGTGCTGCAATCATGTCCAGCGCAACGAAAATTGCTTTTGTCGGCTATCGGAGCTGTCGATGTTCAGGACCCGAACCTAATGATCTTTGATCTAGAAAATAGTACACCACGTCTCCCCCATCAAATGGCTTTCCAAATTCCAGTGATAGTCAAAAACAGGCCTATTCATCGGACTGTGATTGATGAGGGAGCTTCTACGTGTATTATGTCGATTCAATGTTGGAGATCGCTTGGTTCTCCTTCGTTGAACCAATCCCCCACCATCCTTAAGGCCTTTGATGGCCGTGGGTTCCGTCCGTTTGGTATTCTACAAGAATTGCCTATAGGGGTCGAAGGTAAAACCGTTAGTCTGGATGTGGAAGTGGTTGATGCCCCTCTAGACTACAACCTTCTTTTGGGTCGAAGTTGGTCATATGCTATGACAGCGGTCGTTTCATCGGTCTTCAGAGTCATTAAGTTTCCACATAACGGTAAGATCGTGACTATTGATCAGCTGACATACTTTTCATCCGACCCAACCTCTTTAGAGAGTATCCAGCATGTTGGTAAAACGACAATCCCTTATAGGGACATTGGTGTAGGTTTAGTTAAGGATTCCGGTTTACTGGGAACTTTTCCTCTCCCTCCACTCAATGCAGACCCTTCGTTTGCAACAATTCATATGATCACGTCAGAAAACATTATTTATGATGATCCTTGGTATGTTCCCTCTGACTCTGAGCTAGACTCACTCGGTGATGTTATGCCGTTGAGTCCGTATGAGATTGCTTATGAAGCTCTTATGTCTTTTACCGACTTTCATTCAACCGAAGCCGACCAAATGAATGTGGTCAGTGAAGAGTCACTTTTCACCTCACCCTTAGAACGGATAACGTTTCCCGAAGAAGTGTCATCTGACGAACAACTTCGCGAAATCCTAAGTGTAGATGATCTACCATGGGAAGATCTCCATCACAGATCTTCGTTTTTACCTAAGGATGATGCATTTGAAAACGATTTTTCATCTATCTTTACCGCTGAATATGTCAAAGACGCTCAGGATCCAACGAAACATTCTGATTCAGAGCTGAATTTAGGGAATATTTCTCGTACTATTCCCATTGATATTTCAGTGAAACCCGGAATCGAGGAGAACATTCATATAGGTGCCGCATGTACTGAAGAAGAAATCCAAACTTACAAGGCCCTATTCCAAGAATTCCGCGACGTGTTTGCCTGGTCTTACGAGGAAATGCCAGGAATTGATCCTGCCATTGTTATTCATGAAATAAAGACCTACCCGGATGCTAAACCCATTCGGCAACGGTTGCGTCAGATTCACCCTCGAAAAGCGGCTGCGATTAAAGCAGAAGTCGAAAAGCTGTTGAAAGCAGGTTTCATTTATCCGATCCCGTTAACGGATTGGGTATCGAATATTGTTCCCGTCAATAAAAAACAAGGAACAATAAGAATCTGTATCGACTATAGGGATATCAATCGAGCTTGTCCAAAAGACAACTATCCTACGCCTTATATCGATCAAATTATTGATGATTGTGCCGGAAGTGAGATGTTTTCCTTCATGGATGGTTTCTCAGGCTATAATCAAATCAATATTCTACCTGCCGATCAACCAAAAACGGCATTCATTTGTCCATGGGGGACATTTGCTTATTGCAAATTACCTTTTGGACTTAAGAATGCCGGGGCCACTTTTCAACGGGCGATGTCTTATGCATTTCATGACATCAAGCACATTGTGCAACCCTATCTCGATGATTTGCCTGCTCATTCTTTACATCGAGCTGATCACCTTGTCCACCTACGAGCAATCTTTATGAGGTGTAGGCATTATCGAATTCGGTTGAATCCCCACAAGTGTGTTTTCTGTATAGAAACAGGTCGATTGCTGGGATTTGTTGTTTCAAAAGCCGGCATTCGCGTCGATCCCTCGAAAGTCGAGGCTATCATCAAATTGCCTCCTCCTTCGAGTTTGCGCCAACTCCAAAGTTTGCAAGGGAAAGCGAACTTTTTACGCCGATTCATCCCAAACTACGCCGAGGTCACTAAAGGTTTTACACGGTTGTTGAAACAGAACGCACAATTCTTTTGGGACGAGATTGCCCAACAATCTTTTGATGCACTTAAACACGCGTTGACCCATGCACCGTTATTGCATCCTCCCAACTACAACCAGGACTACTTCTTATACCTCGCAGCTTCGCATTCCACCATTGGAATGGTGTTAGTTCAAGAAGATGAATTCAAAGCAGAGCATGTGATATATTATCTTAGTAGAACCTTAAATCCCACTGAGTTAAAATATTCGCATGTGGAGAAATTGGCCCTGGCAGCCGTTCAAGCTGTCCAGCGTTTTCGTCACTACATTCTTCTCCGCAAAACTACAGTTATTTCGGATTGCAACCCTATGATTTATATTTTGACAAAACAACTGCTAGGGGGCAAGTACTCTAAATGGATTGTTATCCTGCAAGAGTTCGACTTGGAGTTCGAGAAGTCCAAGTCTAAGAAATCTTTAGTTTTTGCGGAATTGATGTGTGATTTCCCGAGTGCTGACACAGAGACTGTGGCAGAGGAGTCCATTGCGGACGAATCTTTGTTTCTTATTAGCACTTTAGATCCGTGGTATGGGGATATAATCATCTATCTCCAAACCCAAACCTTTCGGCCTGAAGCTTCCAAGGAAGACCGTCGAAAAATTCGGTTTCGATCCCAGCAATACAAAATTATTGGAGATACACTTTATCGCCGGGGGGCAGACTTAGTTTTTCGACGTTGTTTAACTCACGAAGAGGCTGAGAGAGTTTTGAATGATTGTCACTCTGGAGCATGTGGCGGTCATATGTCTGGGTATGCCACAGCTCAGAAGGTGTTGCGCGCTGGCTATTTCTGGCCGTCTATGTTTAAAGATTGTATCCTTGCCGTCAGAACATGCCACAACTGTCAAGTGTTTGATCGAAAGATGCGCGCTCCACCTGCTCCTCTCCACCCTATAATTGCCGCTGGTCCATTCGCCAAATGGGGCATTGACTTTATTACTTGTAACCCTCACTCGGCCGGGGGGCATGCGTATATCATCCTCGCGGTTGATTATTTTACAAAATGGGCCGAGGCGATGCCTACATTCGACGCAAGCGGCAAGACAGCTGCAGTTTTCGTATTCAATCATATCATAACTAGGTTTGGTGTCCCACAAGCAATCATTACTGACCATGGGAGCCATTTTCGAAACGTCATGATGACTGAGCTTACAAGCCAGCTTGGTTTGCGCCACGATAGCTCTACTCCTTATTATCCGCAAGCCAACGGTTTGGTTGAGTCAATCAACAAAGTTCTAGTCATCATGATTCGACGGATCATTGGTATCCATCGAACGAATTGGCATAACATGTTATTTTCGGCGCTATGGGCATATCGAACTTCAGTGAAAAATTCAACAGGTTTCACCCCTTTCCAGCTAGTTTATGGCTTAGAAGCTGTGTTACCTATTGAATGCGAAATCCCATCACTTCAAATGGCTGTCGAATTACTTCCAGCTACTTCCGAAGAGGAGAAACGGTTATTATACTTGGCTAAATTAGATGAGACTCGACGTGACGCTACTTTAGCTATCGAGACTCACGCGAAACGAATGAAAGCTCAGTACGATAAAAATGTAACCCCTCGAAGTTTTTCGGAAGGAGACCTAGTACTATTATATGATCAAGCTAACGATAAGCTAGGTGCCGGAAAATTCGTTCCCATGTGGCATGGGCCCTACATTGTAAAGCGAAAGCTAGCAAAAGGGGCTTATGAGTTAGTTGATTTTGATGGGGACTCTTTGGGTAAACCCAGAAATGGACTTTACCTAAAGAGGTATTATGCTTAAAATGATGGGTATGGAGAAATTTTTAGATAGGTTAGATTTCCTTTCTAGCTAGCAAGTGTGTTAGTTTAGTCAGTGTGCTTAGCTTAGCGAGTGTGGTTTTTCGTCATTATTCTGGCTTATCTTGGTTTTACTCTTGATATTGTAGATGTCGACGCCTCTCCAAACATACATTGGATTTGCTGATGGTGCTTGTCGTAATACACGGAATATCTCTTCCGCAGCTTGGGTTATCTATTCGCCCTCTGACGAGTTAGTTTCTATGCATGGGGTAAGCCTCGGTCAAACAACGAATAACATTGCAGAATACAGTGCAGTGGTTGAATTATTATCCGAATCTATTTCATTTGGAATTCGACGTTTGATAGTGAGGTTAGATTCTGAACTTGTTGTATTACAGCTTAATAGAGTTTATGCCATTAGAAATCCTGTGTTATTAAGGTTGTTTTTGAGAGTGCGTCTCTTGGAACGTGAATTTGATTACATTGAATATCAACATATTCCAAGGTCTTTGAATACATTAGCAGATGCAATTGCTTCTCGAATGTTGGACAGACATTTATAATAATCATGCAAGTAAATTTAAAAACATTTCATCATACATGTTAAACAAGATAAGCCGGTAATAGTGATATATATAGATAGAAGTGTGTCAAAAATATATACATCGTCTTCGATCATAGGTTTAAAACACCTTATGATCGGCAAAATGATAGTACAAAAAGTCAAAAATGTCACATGTGACTACAAAAGTGACTAGTCAATCACTGGTGGTGCTCTCTGTACGACACCACTGCGCGGGCTACCTTACGCAAAAATCTCCTAAACGGTCCAGGGACCGCGACTACGAAGCGCTGAAGCCTGATAGGAATGTCGTCCATAGTAGTCTCAGGTATATCTGCCGTGAGACGCTCTAGATCATGCTCCAACTCAGCTAGTACTCTGCAGCTGCGTCCTGTGGGGCCGGTACCGGTGCAGCTGGATGTAGTCTATCATAAGGCCGGAGGTTGGCTGGACGCTGTGGACCAACATCTGCATTTTGAAAAAGTTTACTATTAGTTTTGAGACGATATATATAAAAAAAATAAAAAAATACATAACTAGAAAACTTGTGAAAATAAAAAGTACCTCTGTCGTCCCATTGTTCTCCCTGTGGAAGAACCATGTCCGGATCACCTCTGAAATCCATTCCGGCATACGGAAAGTCCTGTATCAAAAAAACCTGGTCCTCTAACCAGTGAAAGTAACTATCTGAGAATCGAACCACTGCGCGCCCTCGTCAGGATGCCGGGCCATCACCGCAACCCATCGTATCAGCTTTGGCTGCTGAGGACCCAAGATATCAACAGTGAGTTGCTGAGGGATCAGCATTGGAACTCTCTCCAAGGCAAAGCTCACGACTAGAGGCCCATATCCAAAAGTCTTTAGTCGTCCGTTCTTTGCCTTGGTCAGTTGGCTCTTCATATGAGCCGACACAGCTTCACACCAGTTGAAAATGGTGCCTTGGTAACAGTCAATTGCCATCCGCATTTGGGATCCGGAAGCAATGTGTAAAGCGGCCGCGCCGCAAATTCTGGTAACCGTGAACGCTATGACTTTGAGTTCCGGTAGAGTGATGTGTTTTATCTCTATGCCTTTCGAATGGTGAGCCCCAGGTGTGCACCACTCCTCGCGGAGACTATCAAGGGATTGGCCACCCGGCCTAGTCCCCGCAAGACTGAGTTGCTCACCTCTGTTTGGCAAGCCAGTGAGAAAGTATACATCCGAGGGCTCTATCTCGAGCTGGTGCCCTCCTATGTAAAAGCATTGTTCTTGGACGTTCCATCGCTCAACCAGCCATTCCAAGAATCTTACCTGGCCCCTCATGCCCGGTATGGTCCAATATTTGTATAATCCGCATGCTCTTAGGGCATCCAGGGAAGGTTGATGATTTATTGCAGCTTCATCTTCCTCTACATGCTCTCTTTCTCTCCAGTCTAACATGATTAATGCCCTGCATATCAAACATAGCAATTAGAAATTGATTTGGGAATTTTTGGTGGTTTTTTGAGAGAGTTGGGGTTTTGAAATGCGCACTTCTCGGAGGACGCACCCCGTCTTTGTAACACAGGGCGCCCGGACGCAGCTGGCCTGAAGGCGGGCTGCGTCTTCCGACCTTTTTCCCGTATGAGAAAAAGTCGGGGGACGCAGGTCACCCGAAGGGCACCTGCGTCCGCCGAGAGGCGCATTCCAAAACCAAAACCCCCCAAAAAAATGAAACTAAGACCTAAAAATTAATTCTAAACGGATAGAAATGCAGAGTAGGATGTGTAAAATACCTGGATGAAACGGCGTTCGATTCCGACGGTCAGATTTTCCGCAGCGACCACGGGAAGTTTCTTGTCAAAAGCTCCTTTTTCAACCTCCAAAGTCAAACGGTAAAAATGACATGGTAAAAGGTCTTTTTATAGGTTTTTTGGATGAATTAGTTCATTTTTTACCATGAAAAGGTATTTCTCGATGTATTTTTGCCTATTTTAAACAGGTATGAGTAATATGTTGCTTTTGTGCAGGACAAAGGGATTTCGAGGGAAATTGTAATTTTTCACAAACAAAAAATCAGAGTCATCTTTTAAGCCCTTTTCTGACTCCTAAAACATGAAAAGATCGCCGAGCGTTTCTTTTACACTCGTTAAAACGGAATTAAAAGACGGTCCCCTTTTAGCTCTTTTCTGACCGCAAAATCAGGAAAAGATTGCCGGGTTTTTGTCGTTTCGAACTCGATAAGGAAATAAAACGACGTGTCCTTGATCGCTTTTTACTTTTCAGGTCAACGACACTATTATGAAAGTACTCCTTGGTCGCAAGATCAAGCGGTTCCCCCAGGTATTATTTTATACTTTTTCGGGCTTGAGGGACACAAATATACGAAAAAGTTCAACGTGGAGTCTCCTTTAGTTTTTTCAGACTCTCTAAAATTGAAAAACGCCGAGTTTCTCCTATACTGGGCTCGTTAAACTTTTACAGTAGAGGACCTGTTCAATTACAAACAGGAACGAACCACTCCTTCCTAGGGTTCGAATTTAAACTAGGTTGGACTCGTCCGAAGGATGAGCTTATAATCAAGCATATGTTATCCTCCTCAAGCTTGTTAAAAATAAAGAGGTACTTGCCAGAAATGGTGGGGGAAAAGAGAGAAAAATGAACTTGTTTGTCACCTTTTGTCTCAGAAGAAACTTTATTACCGCTCTTGAACACGACACTTTTCATTCACCTGGGTTGGGAAATCTTTTACCTCACAGTTGACCAAATCACTTTGAAAGTCTTTAACCGGGTTTCAGGGATTAACTTTGAGTTATTCGTCACCAAGCCATCTGTTGTGTCGTTATGTGTTCAAGAGGTCTGCAAGCAAAACTTTCATCTGCAAAATACTTGTCATCCATTTGACCATCCCTGAGTCAGTCCTTACAGCAACATTTCTTCAACTTGAACAATGATTTCGTGTTGCGGGCTTGCCTGCAACGGGTCGCTTTCTATCGACATCGACACATTATCTAGAAAGATGACTTAGGAATCGACAGTACCTTGAAGTCTGCATGCATCAATGGCAGGTTTCTCGCCTTTGACGTCAGTTTACATCATTGACTTTCGATCAAAGGATTCCGTGAAGTGTTCGACATCAAAACATCTATTCACATTTCACGGGTTGTGCTTGGTACTTTGAGAACCATTGACATTACTGGTGGTTTCTCTCACGCTTGTTAACAGTTTACATCATTGACTGGTAATCAAGTGGTTTCTACCATGTTCGACATCGAATCATTTAATCACATGGCTAGAATCGTACCAATTCGGGAAGTAGAAGTGAAGACCCTGGATCTAGTTTCTACCATCCAGGCTGCGAGGAGTTTTGTATTCATTATCTATGTAGACTAATCATAAACAGATGGCTGCGTCCATACTGTGTCTACAAAAGTCTATAAAAATGATGTACTGCAAGATCATTCCTGTATCAGAATAGTTAGTCCATTAGTTAAAGTTTTGAATCTGAGTATGGGAATGCCTACCTCAGTGATGATATAATCTTATCCATGTATTTTGTGTTGAAAATTGCAGGTTCCAACCAGGCCATCCACAAGACAATCCTTGAAATGATAAAGCGCTTCACCCTTCCTAGAATTACAAAACCCTACTCTATTCCAGGCTTCGCACTTTAGGGGGCAATCTGTTACACTAAAAAATGTCACCTTGACTACTTACAGTTAGTATGGCTCAAATCAACAGTCATGCTACCCTCTTAGGCAAGTCTCATGCCTCTGTTATCCATCTCAAACTCAAAGAAGAGAGAAAGTCTTGTAAAAACTATGTTTATCTCTGGGGTCGCAGGTTCTCTCAAGCCTTACCTGCGGGGACGCTGACCATGTTCACAAAATCTGCGTCCATGGACGCTCTGTATGTTAAGGGACAGGTGCGTCCTTCTGTAAAAGGCAAAATGCGCAAGTTTCATCTTAAAAAAGTTACTTGTGGTTACTTCTAGAACATTCTAGAGGTCGGTTTGATGAATTGGATGCGCCTCCAGTTGGTTCATGTATCTCTATTAAGGGGGAACTTATCCCATCAATAAGGGAGCTATCCCACCCAAAGAGGGGGATGATCCCATTGATGGTGGACCTGAATAACCTCTTTACAACACTATAAATAAAGGCATTGAGCCAGAAGGAGGAGAGGTTGGAGCTATACATTTTCTTTGGGTAAATGCTGCAGGATTTAGGTCTTCCATTAGAGCCTTTGTGAGGAGAGATTGTCTTCACTTGATTCTACTTGGGAGAGGGTGAGCTTTGTCAAAGTAGAGGAAAACCCTTGATGGACCCTGGGAGGAACTTGCACAACACCAAGGCCAGGTTGTAAGAGTTTCTTTGTTTCGTTATTAATACAAACTGGTTTATTTTTCTCAATAGCTTGTGTTAATGAGTTATTTCATGTGTTCCTTGGTCTGCATGTTGAATATATGTTTTATTATATGAAATGCAAGTGCTTGGTAATTGTTTGATTGTTTGTGGTTGCAGGAATTGACTTGAAGGAGGAGCTCATCCGGATCGTCAAGAACGAACTTCAACAACAGCGTTTTGGAATAAGGTAAGCCTAAACACTTGTAGTTTTCATATTGTAAAAGGTGTATTTAGAGAAAGATCACTCCATTTTGTCTTGTTTGTCATTAGAATGTCTTAGACTTCTAGGAAGGTCAGCTGTGTCCGCACCCTTGACCAATTCTGTGTGACAGAAGGAAATAGTCCACGACCTCAACCAATGCGGCCACTTCGCGCAATTTATTAATAAAAAAAAAGAAAATTTACCTAAGCTTCTCTCATGAACGGTTACCCTACAAATGACCCTCCATGCTCTTTAAATAGATATCACGGACCAATCGAGTGTTAAGCCATGAATCAAGTGTCGGTAATACCGAAGAAAGAATGAACCATCAGATCACTTCATGTCTACAACATATCATGACCGTCGGATTATAAGTTACGAAAGTACATAGTAAAGAAACACACTTTACCTAACTCTACACTAGACCAAGTTATACTTAACTATTTCCTATGTGTCGGAATATCTTAACATCCCCCTTTAAGAACAAGTTGGGATAGGATTGAAGGATGTACAAATATGACACAATAGGAGAAGGAAGGAGGCATTAGAGCCTATCCCCCCTTAGTGACAACTTCCTGAACTCCAACCATAAATCAAAGTTTAGTAAACTTCGCCTCTGTGAGAGCCTTTGTAAAGATGTCTGCAACCTGATCATCTGTTGAACAATATTGCACTTCAAGAACATGGTCATGATTGAGCTTTCTGGTGAAGTGCATGCGTAGTTCAATTTGTTTGTTGCGCTGATGTTGGACTAGATCTTTTCATAGTTGAATGACACTTTGATTATCACACCAAAGTGTACTCGGATGCTGCTGCTGAAAGCCAAACTCTGACAGGATCTGACGAAGCCACAGGGCTTCCTTACTAGCTTCTACAGCACCACAATACTCTGCTTCTGCTGAATAAAGAGAAATGACACTTTGTTTCTTGCAAGCCCATGTAATAGGTCCAGAACCAAGAGTGAAGACATAACCCGTAGTAGACATCTGATCATCAGGGTCACCAGCCCAATCAAAATCAGTGAAACCAACCAATAGAGGAGTTTCTTTTGCACTATAATGAATCCCAAACTGAACTGTACCTCAAACATAACGAATTATTTTTTTTAGCTGCGTTCCAATGACTTTCATGTGGGTTTTGCATAAACCGAGCAATAAGGCCAACAATAAAGGAAAGGTCAGGACAAGTATGGGTCAAATACAAAAGTTTTCCTACAAGCTGATAGTATAAGGTAGCATCAACTTCAGGGGAAGTGCAAGTGACTGAAAGTTTGGCTCCAGACTGAAAGGGAGAAGGAGCTGTCTTACAGTCTTCCATGTGAAAGTGGCATAGAAGATCACACGCATACTTCGATTGGGAAAGGGAAATACCTTCCTTGGATTGCAAGACTTGAAGACCAAGAAAATAACGCAAGTTTCCTAAGTCTATCATTTCAAACTTCTTTTTAAGGCTAGACTTCACATGGTTTATAAAGTTGGGATCACTACCAGTAAGGATAAGATCATCAACATAAAGAACAAGAATGATAAGAAACTTACCCACTTTCTTAGTGTAGACAGTATTGTCAAATGACACCTAGAAAAGCCAATATCTAAAAGAAAGCTATCCATTTTGGCATACCAAGCCCGAGGAGCTTGCTTGAGACCATAAAGGGATTTCTTAAGCTGACATACAAGGTTGGAGTCTGTTTTTATATATTCAAGAGGTTGTTCCATATAGATTTCTTCATGCAAGTCCCCATGCAAAAAGGTAGATTTAACATCCATCTGATGGACTTCCCATTTGAAAGAAGCAGCAAGGGAAAGAATAAGGTGGATAGAGTTCATTTTGGCAACATGGGAGAAGGTTTCAGTATAGTCAATGCCTTCAACTTGTGAAAAACCCATAACAAGAAGATGAGCTTTATTTTTGTCAACTTTTCCATCTGGTCCAAACTTGGTTCTGTAAACCCATTTGCATCTAACAAGTTTTTGTCCCTTTGGAAGAGGAACAAGATCCCATGTATCATTTGCCAATAATGAACAATATTATTCATTCATAGCTGCGTCCCAATCTGGATGGCCTGAAGCTTCTGCAAAGGTGTCAAGATCATAATTCGCTGAAGCTTGAGCTAGTAAAGAGGAGGCTCTATCGAACTGAGAACTTGTACATTGTTGATCTGTAGGATCACCTACAAGAGCACCTGCTACATCTTGAGTAGCACGGACCCATTTTGGAAGCTGAGGAGATGAAGGAGGATCCTGAGAAGGTGGCAGAGGATTTTCATCCTCGCTGTCATCATCTGAAGAATAAATATTTTCAGAAGTAGAAGGGATAGAGGGAGGTGGAACATCCGCTGAACTAGGCTCATAGGCTGATATATTTTTAGCAAATTTTGCATCTCTTCTAATGATAACATTTTTGGATTTAGGTGAAAGAAGTCTATATCCTTTGACATCTTTAGAATATCCAACAAAAATACATTTTTCACTCTTAGGTTCTAAAGCTTTATGTTTCTCATCTGGAATATGGGTCGATGCTTCACTTCCAAAAACATGAAAGTGACTTACATCTAGTTTAATTGAGCTTTATGCCTCTTCTAGAGTGATATTCTTTAAAACCTTAGTAGGAGTGTGATTTACTATGTAATTTTCACAGTTAATGTAGAAATTTTGACTGTAGATTAACCTGATAATGTAACATAACTAAAGCAAGATACTTTAACCTACTTCTACAATCAATTTGTGGAAGCTTAAAATATTTGAGCAAGATCAAGCTGCACACATATAACTAGAAGAAGAATCAATGCACAAACACAGAAGAATACTCAGAGGAAAGCCTCAGCTAAAAACCCCACTATCTGTATTATCATACAAGTTGGAAATATCTCATAATTACACCAAGCCTTAGCTCTCACAACTAGCCAACTCTCATTATAATCCTCACAAATGCTTACAAGCAAAATAGACTTCTCATAAGCCTTCTGCTCTGCCCTCCAAGCTCCTATTTCCTTGTGCAATTTCTCATACTTTGACTGGGAAAGGGAAATACCTTCCTTGGATTGCAAGACCTGAAGACCAAGAAAATAATGCAAGCTTCATAAGTCTGTCATTTCAAACTTATTTTTAAGGTTGGACTTCACATGGTTTATAAGGTTGGGACCGCCACGAGTAAGGATAAGATCATCAACATAAAGAACAAGAATGATAAGAAACTTACCCACTTTCTTGGTGTAGACAGTATTGTCAGAATGATGCCTAGAAAAGCCAGTATCTAAAATAAAGCTATCCATTTTAGCATACCAAGCCTGAGGGGCTTGCTTGAGACCATAAAGGGATTTCTTAAGCCGACATACAAGGCTGGAGTCTGTTTGTATATAGCCCAGAGGTTGTTCCATATAGATTTCTTCATGCAAGTCCCCATGCAAGAAGGTGGATTTAACATCCATCTGATGGACTTCCCATTTGAAAGAGGCAGCAAGGGAAAGAACAAGGCAGATAGAATTCATTTTGGCAACAGGGGAGAAGTTTTCAGTATTGTCAATGCCTTCAACTTGTGAAAAACCCATGCAACAAGATGAGCTTTATTTTTATCAACTTTTCCATCTGGTCCAAACTTGGTTCCGTAAACCCATTTGCATCTAACAAGTTTTCATTCCTTTGGAAAAGGAACAAGATCCCATGTATCA
This sequence comes from Pinus tabuliformis, assembly GCA_031772625.1. Taxonomy (NCBI): domain Eukaryota; kingdom Viridiplantae; phylum Streptophyta; class Pinopsida; order Pinales; family Pinaceae; genus Pinus; species Pinus tabuliformis. The sequence goes on from CM062806.1 coordinate 117,323,384, forward strand.
TTTGCCAATAATGAACGATATTCTTCATTCATAGTTGCGTCCCAATCTAGATGGACTGAAGCTTCTGCAAAGGTGTCAGGATCATAATTCACTGAAGCTTGAGCTAGTAAAGAAGAGGTTCTATCGAACTGAGAACGTGTACATTGTTGATCTGTAGGATCACCTGCAAGAGCACCTGCTACATCCCAAGTAGCACGGACCCATTTTGGAAGCTGAGGAGCTGAAGGAGGATCCTAAGAAGGTGGGGGAGGATTGTCATCCTCGTTGTCATCATCTGAAGAATAAATATTTTCAAAATTAGAAGGGATAGAGAGAGGTGGCACATCCACCGAACTAGGCTCGTAGGCGGATAATTTTTAGCAAATTTTACATCTCTTCTAATGATAACATTTTTGGATTTAGGTGAAAGAAGTCTATATCCTTTGACATCTTCAGAATATCCAACAAAAATACATTTTTCACTCTTAGGTTCTAAAGCTTTATGTTTCTTATCTGGAATATGGGCCCATGATTCACTTCCCAAAACACGAAAGTGACTTACATTTGGTTTAATTGAGCTCTATGCTTCTTCTAGAGTGATATTACTTAAAACCTTACTAGAAATGCGATTTACTATGTAATTTGCACAGTTAATGTAGAAATTCTGACTGTACATTAACCTGATAATGCAATATAACCAAAGCAACATACTTTAACCTACTTCTACATTCAATTTGCAAAAGCTTAAAAGATTTGAGCAAGATCAAGATGAACACATATAACCAGAAGAAGAATCAATGCACATGAAACACAGAAGAATACTCAGGGGAAAGCCTCAGCTAAAAACCCGACTATCTGTATTATCATACAAGTTGGAAATATCTCATAATTACACCAAGACTTAGCTCTCACAGCTAGCCAACTCTTAGTACAATCCTCACAGATGCTCATAGGAAAAATAGACTTCTCATAAGCCTTATCCTCTGCCCTCCGAGCTCCTATTTCCTTGTGCAGTTTCTCCTGGGTGATCCTCCTATTACCAAGTGGAACATTGATCACTAACACTGATCTCACACCGTGTAAAACTGCGCAATCTTCAAGGAATGAATTCCTTCTATGTGCATGAGTTTTGATTATAGGAAAACACATGCAACTGATAGTACATTGTCCCTGTCTTTAATCTCAACTAGGTATTTCTCAAAATAGACATGCATGATTTAATGATGAGATAATCTTCAGTTATCTGGAGTACACTAGTTGAGTGCATGCATGCATCAACTGACTGATAACTCACAATTAGTTCCTCAGACAGTTTGGAACTAATTTAACTAGACTTAACTCAGTAAACTGAACTAACTAATTACAACTCAAATATAACTCAATCTTATCTCCTTAATTAAGGGATAATCTCCTTAATTTAAGGGATAATTGTTGCATGACTTCAGAAAGACTTCTAACTTGAATTTCTCCAACTAATTAACTCAAGATGAATTAATTAATTATTTTTCAAGTAGCTGGTGAGACTAAATTCAAATTTTAATTCAAGGACAAATTAAAATTGGAATATTCTTGTTGCCACATTTCAACACTCCCTCTCAACAAGAAAGGGATTATTTGCAACCCCGATCCTATCTCTATGGAACTCAAATTTACACTTTGACAATGACTTTGTCAAAATGTCAGCATCTTGCTCCTCTGTCGAAATATACTACAGCAACATGATCCTCCTCACTACATAGTCTCTGAGATGATGGTACTGGATATCGATGTGCTTGGATTTATCATGAAATACTAGATTATTAGAGAATTTGATTCAACTCTGATTATCACAATAGATTACAGTTAGATCCATCCTCTGATCAAACAAACCAACTAAGATTTTCCACTTCCAGATGGCCTCACATGCTGCCTGACTTGCAGCCATGTATTCAGCCTCTGCCAAGCTGAGTGCAACTGACCTCTGTTTCCTGTTGTACCAAGAAACTGCAACTGACCCAAGGTTGAAAATCCCTCCTAATGTGCTCTTCCGATCTGATGGACTCCGTGCCCAATTTGCATCAGTAAAGCCCTGTAGCTTCACTCCTTATGTCTATCTATACCATAATCCATACTGAGATGTGCCTCTGAGGTATCTCAATACATGCTTTGTCGCCTTCCAAAACATCTTGGTAGGCTGAACCATCGCTTGACTCAGCTGGTTCACCGCATAGCAAAAATCTGGTCCTGTGTTCACTAAGTACATCTGTGAACCCACAAGATGCCTATACACAGTAGCCTTTGCTACTTCTCCTGAAGTAGCATCCTCCTTCCTCCAGTTACTTGCTAGAGGAGTCTGCATGGGCTTGCACTTCTCCATGTGGAATCTCCTGCGTATCTCGTTAGCATACTTGCCCTGAGACACAAACAACTCCCCATCCTTCCGCCACACTTCCAATGCAAGGAAGTAATGCATGAGACCCATCTCTTTCATCTCAAATTCTCTTGCAAGGTCCTCCTTGCAAGACATGATCAACTGATCATCACCTGTCAATATGAGATAATCAACATAAAGTACAATGATCAACAGCTTACCTTTCACCATGATGTGGTACAGGTTCGCGTCCGCTTCACTCTTTATGAAGCCCAACCCGGTGAAGTAGTTGTCTATCCTGGTGTACCAAGCACGAGGTGCTTGCTTCAGCCCGTACAAAGCTCTCTTGAGTCGGCACACATGCGACTCATGATCGAAGGTCTCAAAACCTTCTGGCTGCTCTATGTACACCTCTTCCTCAATCTTGCCATTGAGGAATGCAATCTTCAAAATCCATCTGATGGATCCTCCAACCCATCGGTGCTGATAGTGCCAACATTGATCTAATAGATGAGTACCTTGCGATAGGAGCAAAAGTTTCATCATAGCCAATCTCCTCGACCTATGAAAAGCCACGGGCAACAAATATTGCCTTATGCTTCTCCACACTACCATCAGTAGCTTGTTTTACCTTGTAAAGCCAACGGGAACTCACAACTGACTTGTTCTCCGGTCTCGGAACCACGTCCCAAACACTGTTATGAACTATGGAGTCATACTCCTCCACCATAGCATCAACCCAAATCAACTGTTGCACTACTTCCTCAAAGGAAGATGGCTCGGTCTCAACACATTCCCCAACAAGGGCCATGTATCCATTGTACCTCTCAGGTGACCTCCTCTGTCTGCGCTGAGAAGACGGTTCTCCAACATTCTCTCTCGCATCCGTCAACAATCTGTCGTCTTTTCTTGTGTGCTTCCATCCATCTCTGGAAGACTCTTCTTGAGTGTATGTCTCCACTCCTGGAACCTCTGCATGTGGCTGCTCCACATCAGTCTGAGGCTCCTCCTCCTTAGGAACCAACAATTCCTCCATAGCCTATAGTTGGAGCTCCCTCTCAAGGGAAACTCGCATGGCCTTCTGCTCATCAAACTTGAGATCTCTTCGAACCATTGTTCTTCGACTAGTAGAGAGATACACCTGATAGTTGTGGGGTGTATTAGTGTACCCCACAAGTATCCCCAACTCTGCTGTCAGCTCAAGCTTCTTCTGTGCATCCTTTGTCACATGGAAATATACCGATGAGCCAAAGATCCTGAAGTGACCCACATCTGGTCTCTTACCAGAGAAAGCTTCCTCTAGTGTCTTCATCCCAAGTATGTGATGCAGGCTTCTATTATGCAAATAGATCATTGTGTTGCATGCCTTAGCCCACAAGTGAAGTGGTAGGCCTTGGTCATGTAGCATCGCCCGTGCTGCCCCTACAATAGTTCTGTTCTTCCTCTCGATCACCCCATTCTGTTGTGGGTTATGAGGTGCAGTCAACTCTCTTGTAATTCCATCCACTGCACAGAAGTCATTAAACTCTTGAGAGACATATTCTCCACTGTTGTTGCTTCTCAAGGCCTTGATATTCTTCCCTGACTCTTTCTCGACCAAAGCTTTGAACTCAAAAACTTTGTGAAGGTTTGGTCCTTCTTCTACATGAAATAAATCCATAATTTACAAGAATAATCATAAATGAAAATCAGATAATACCTTTGCTTCGTTGTGGATGTCGTTGAGAATGGTCCACACACATCAGTATGAACTCACTCTAAGATAGCCTCTGCTTGACTGTCTCGATCATGAAAGTAAGACTTGGTGTAGTTTCCTAAGGTACAACCTTTGCAAGTGTCAACTTGCTCAAGTTTACCTTTGGGAAGTCCTGTAGATATCTGCTACATTATCTTTAGGGCCCCATGATGCAAATGGCTCAACCGCCTATGCCACAACTCTCCAATGTCTTGGCTTTGCACCAATTCTGCTTTCGTACTCAATGTTGCACAATCATCTACCTCTAGTTTATAGAGATTCTTCACCTGAATACCTATCCTCTTGGTCTGACCCATGGCTATGTGTCTTAGGCATGCCTTTCCTTTACTGAAGACAACATCGTAACCTTTGTCCTCCAACAACATGATCGATACCAAGTTCTTCTTCAGCCCAGGCACATACATCACATCTATCAAGGTGAGAGGAGCTCCATGCTTCCTCTAAAAAGCAACTGTGCCCACTCCTGAAACATTATACCTTCAATCGTCACCCATCTCCATGTGCATCTTGAGGTCTTTCTCCTCCAAGGCACTGAATCAATTTTTATCATCGATCATGTGGAATGAGGCTCCATTGTCAAGATACCAGACACAGCCCATCATCGATGACACCATGCATGCGATGAGGGTAAAGTCCATTTTGAACTGATGGGAAATTAGTCGCATAATGTCCCATATTGTGACAATTAAAGCATATCACTTTAGACTTGTCAACCTTCTTCCCTCCATGAGAAGAATTCAATTTGGAATGGGAAGCCTTCCCCTTCCCTTTCCTTGCCTTACTTGCTAAGGCCAGATTTTCTTCATCATCATTCTTGGATGAAGAACCATCTCGTGTGCTCCTCCTGATCTCCTCCTGCATGAGATCCGACCACAGTCATTCCCAATCTAGCAGTTTCTCCCTTCCATTCACAGAGTCTTGGTAGCTATTCTAGCTCTTTGGAAGGCCAACGACAGTGAGGCTCACCATATCATCATTGGAAATAGTTATTCCCACATTGCTAAGCTCATCTCTACAGGTGGTGAGCTTGTTCAGATATGTGGAAATAGTATCGCCCTTCTCCATATTGATTCTTCGAAGCATATCCTTGAGCGCCAATTTCCTCTGGTCACTATTGTTCTGGTAGAGGTCCTTCAATGTCTTCCACATTGAAAATGGAGTATCCTTCCCATGGAGACTCGAGACAATATGGTCTCGAACTCCCTCAAGGATGATCCGTCTCGCCTTCACCACACACTTCTTCCACTCAACCAACTCTTGTGCATTAGTTGAAGCTGGCTTTTGGATTTCTCGATCAATGAATTCCTTCAAGCCGTTGTCTTCTAATACAACCTCCATGTGATCTTTCCATGCTATGTAATTCGAACTACCATCCAAGGCATACTTGAGTCTCAAACCATTGAATGCCATTTGCCAACCTTGAAGTATGATAAGAATTTGATTCTGCACTTGCAACCTTGAACTTCAAACTTCAAATTCTCTTCTCAGTATACTATTCACAGCTCTAATAACCTTTTCTTTGATACCATGTAGAAATTCTGACTGTAGATTAACCTGATAATGTAAAATAACCAAAGCAAAATACTTTAACCTATTTCTACAATCAATCTGCGGAAGCTTAAAAGATTTGAGCAAGATCAAGCTAAACACATATAACTAGAAGAAGAATCAATTCACATGAAACATAGAAGAATAATCAGGGGAAAGCCTCAACTAAAAACCCCAGTATCTATATTATCATACAAGTTGGAAATATCTCAAAATTACACCAAGCCTTAGCTCTCACAGCTAGCCAGCTCTCAGTGTAATCCTCACAGATGCTCATAGGAAAAATAGACTTCTCATAAGCCTTCTCCTCTTCCCTCCAAGCTCCTATTTCCTTGTACAATTTCTCCTGGGTGATCCTCCTGTTACTAAGTGGAACATTGATCACTCACACTGATCTCACACCCTGTAAAACTACACAATCCTCAAGGAATGAATTCCTTCTGCATGCATGAGTTTTGTTTATAGGCAAACACATGCAACTGATAGTACATTGTCCCTGTCTTTAATCTCAACTGGGTCTTTCTCAGAATAGACATACATGAGTTAATGATGAGAGAATCTTCGGTTATCTGGAGTACACTAGTTGAGTGCATGCATGCATCAACTGACTAATAACTCACAATTAGTTCCTCATACAGTTTGGAGCTAATTTAACTAGACTTAAGTCAGTAAATTGAGCTAACTAATTACAACTCAAATGTAACTCAATCTTATCTCCTTAATTAAGGGATAATCTCCTCAATTTAAGGGATAACTGTTGCATGACTTTAGAAAGACTTCTAACTTGAATTTCTCCAACTTATTAATTGAAGATGAATTAATTAATTATTTTTCAAGCAGTTGGTGAGACTAAATTCAAATTTTATTTCACAATTTTAATTCAAGGAGAAATTAAAATTGGAATATTCTTATTGCCACATTTCAACACTCCCTCTCAACAAGAAAGGGATTATCTGCCACCCCAATTCTGTCTCTATGGAACTCGAATTTACACTTTGACAATGCCTTTGTCAAAATGTCAGCATCTTGCTCCTCTGTCAAAATATACTCCAACAACATGATCCTCCTCGCTACACAGTCTCTGAGATGATGGTACCGGATATCGATGTGCTTGGACCTATCATGAAATACTCGATTCTCAAAGAGTTTGATACAACACTGATTATCACAATAGATCACTGTTGGATCCATCCTCTGATCAAACAAACCAACTAGGATTTTCCACATCCAGATGGCCTCACATGCTGCCTGACTTGCAGACATGTATTCAGCCTCTGTCGAGCTAAGTGCAATCGACCTTTGTTTCCTGCTGTACCAAGAAACTGCAATTGACCCAAGGATGAAAATCCCTCCTGATGTGATCTTCTGATCTGATGGACTCCCTTGAAGAAATTTTGAATAATTTAACACATATTCAATGGATATTATCCTGATCATGTACTATTGCGGAATACATACACAATACATAATCTCCTCTACGTTGATCATCAATATAGCAGCATCAATAACAATAAAACATCAAGAGCATTCACACATTAACACAGTATGTAACCCAGGGAAAGCATCTCGCTAAAAACCCCAACTATCTGTATATTAATGATTGAGACCATGTAACATTACAAAGTAAAATGCTTATCACAAGCAATCCAGTACCAGCTCCACCTGTTACACACAATACAGCTAAGATCTAATCTCCAAATCTATTCCACTGCGTGTCTGCCTCCACTGCTCAATACCTGCTCAAGAATTGAATGAGAATGGTTTACCAAACTCGTATTTCACCTCCAAAGAATCACTCACACTGTGTAAGACGTTAGCAGAGGCTATAATACTAGGCAAATACATGAGCAAGCTCATTGGCATACTCAATCCCTTGATTGTGCAAATCCTCATGCACAACTATAGTCACAACTGATAGCAATCTGATCCTCTAACACCTGTCCCTGTTGAACTGAACATGCACTGACATGCAACTGAGTTAACTGATGTATTCTATAGTTGCATTATGAGTTAATAATTAGTTTAACAACTCATCATTAGTCTATTTGCAGTTAGACTAATTACAACTAGTTTAACCAAGTCAAACTGAACACAACTCCATCAACTCCACAATCAACTCCACCAAACTCAACTGATTGAGTTCTAACTGAAGTCATGCATGCAACAACTCAACTGACTCATAAGAAAAGCGTACTTCCTTCTGACAGCTGCATGGGCCACATCTGTAGCTCAAACTGAGGTGCTCCAAGAGAATAAGATCAAGTTTATAGTCCAAATATTATTATGAGACAATAATATTTGACTTTTCTATTTTGGACAGCCAGTCTAAAAATAGACTTTGATCACTCCTGCTGTGATCACTCCTGCTGTGGTCACTCCTATTGTGATCACTCCTGCTGTGGTCACTCCTGCTGTGATCATCCCTGCTGTGGTCACTCCTGCTGTGATCATCCCTGCTGGGATCGAAAAATAGAACTTGCGCCATAATTTGCCTACGGGCCCACTTAGTGAAGGCGACTCTTTTCACTAAACTCCATCATCTTGTTGCAATCTCAACACTCCCTCTCGACAAGATATGGATTATCAAAAACCCCTATCCTGCCTCGGTCGTATTCGAATTTGCTCCTGGTGAGAGCCTTCGTCAGAATATCAGCATCCTGATCCTCCGTTGGAATGTATGAAAGCAACATGATCCTTCGCTGCGCACAATCTCTGATATGATGGTACCTAATGCCCTTGCTGCCATATACTCGGCCCCTTCAGCTCCCTGCCCAATCTGCATCCATGAAGCCACATAGCTTCACCTCATCCAATCCATATCCGGATGTGCCTCTCTTGAGCCTGCACACATGCAACTCCACCAACTGTCGATAACTAGTGGCATCCACTACCTCCGCTGAAGTGGTATCCTCCTTCCTCCAACCTCCGGGAAGGAACGCAGTCTTCACATCCATCTGATGAATGTGCCACCCCATCTGCATCACTCTGTAGATCCATCTCAAACCCACCACTGATTTCCCCTCCGGTCTTGGAACAATCTCCCATGCACTGTTTCTGACAATCGAATCATACTCTTCCACCATGGCGTCTACCCATGCGGGTTCCTCCACAGCTTCCTCGAAAGAGGATGGCTCAGTCACGACACATTTGCTCATAAGAGCCATGTATCCAGTGTACCGATCAGGTGACTGTCTCTGCCTGCGTTGTGCTATAGGTGGTCCTACAACTTTCTCTGCATCTTGAGCCAGTCGCTCAGCTTCTGTCAAGCGCTTTCGCCCTCTGATGGTTGGCGCTGCATGAGTGGTCTCTTCCACTCCATGAACCTCGTCCTGTGGCTGATCCACATCCTGAAGCTCATCCTTAGGAACTAATAGCTCCTCATCTACATGCAAGTGTAGCTCCCTCTCAAGCGAACACTTCATGGCTTTCTCCTCCTAAAATTTTATATCCCGTCGCACAACAGTTTTACCACTGTCTGGCAAATACACACAATAGTTGTGGGGCGTATCAGTGTACTCCACAAATATCCCAACCTCTGCGGTCGGCTCCAACTTCTTCCTGTCATCCTTCGTCACATGCATGTAAACGTTAGCACCAAAAATCCTCAAATGAGAAAGACCAGGCTTCTTACCAAAATAAGCCTCCTCGGGTGTACTCATGCCAAGTATCCTGTGAGGACAACGGTTCTGCACATAAACTGCTGTATTGCATGCTTCCGCCCACAAGTGAAGGGGTAGGCCTTGATCATGCAACATTTCCCATGCAACACCCACAATCGTTCTGTTCTTCCGCTCAGCTACCCCGTTCTGTTGTGGGTTATGGGGAGCTATGAGCTCTCTTCGAATCCCTTCTGCCTTGCAGAAATCCTTGAACTCGTTCGAGATGTATTCACCACCATTATCGCTCCTAAGAGCCTTCACCTTCTTCCTCGACTCCTTCTCAACCAGTGCTTTGAATTCACAGAACTTTGAATATGTCTCGCTCTTCTTCTGCATGAAGAAGATCCAGCACTTACGTGAGAAATCATCAACAAAAATCACATAATACCTGTGTTTTTCTGTTGAAGCAACTGAGAAAGGTCCACACACGTCTATGTGAATTCTCTCAAGGATCGTCGTGGCGCGACTATCCTTCTCGTGAAAGGTGGCTTTCACAAACTTCCCCAAAGTACACCCCTTGCACTGATCTAACTGCACAAGTGTGCCTTTAGAAAGCCCTGTAGTGGTCTGCTGCAGTATCTTCAAGGCCCCATGGTGAAGGTGACCCAATATCCTGTGCCACAACTCGCCATCATCCCGGCTCACCAATCCTTCTGCCTTGCCTTCCATTGCTGCGCATCCATCTACATGCAACTGATAGAGGTTCCTCACTCGAACCCCTATCTTTCGGGTCTCACCAGTTGTCTTGCTGCGCAGGAAAGCCTTTCCCTCACTGAAAACAACATCATACCCCTTGTCTTCTAACATCGCCACTGAGATAAGATTCTTCTTCAATCCTGGAACATGCATGACTTCCTTCAATACGAAGGGTTTACCAGACTCCCTCTCAAAGGAAATGGTACCGATACCGGTCGCACTGTATCTACCATCATCACCCATCTCGATGTGCACTCCAAGATCTTTGTCCTCCATATCAGAAAACAAATCTCTATCTCCCATCATGTGAAAAGACGCACCACTGTCCAAGAACCACATCGATCCCATCACACTTGAAACCAAGCATGCGATCAATGAAAAATCAAGCTCAAACTGCGAGGCTAGAGCCTCTCCTACTGTCGATCCAGCAGCCTTCTTGTTCTTCTTCTTCTGCGGACAATTAGTGGCATAGTGTCCGTGCTAGTGACAGTGAAAACACTTCACCTTGGACATATCCTGCTTCTTGCCTTTCGCACCAGACTGAGAAGCTTTCTTGCTCTTCCCTTTCTTTGCTTTGGCAGCCAAAGCGCAATTCTCTTCATCAGCTCCCTTTGACGAAGATCCGTCCCTGGTACTCCGTCTAATCTCCTCCTGCACAAGATCTGACCATAGTCTTTCCCATCCTGGCAATTTCTCCCGACCATTGACAGAGTCCTGATAGGAATGCCAACTCTTCGGAAGACCAAGGAGAGCCAAGCTCACCAAGTCCTCATCATCGACAGTAACCCCCACACTTCCCAGCTCATCTCGACACTGAGTGAACTTCGTGAGATACTTGGGCATACTGTCACCCTTCTCACATTTGATGTTTCTGAGTTTATCTTTGAGCGCCAGCTTCCTCTGATCGCTCTTGCTTTGGAATATATCTATTAAAGCCTTCCACATCAGATATGGAGAAGTCTTTCCATGTAGATTGGACACAATGTGATCCTTCACGCCCTCCAACAGAATCCTTCGACATTTTGCGGTCTTCTTTTGCCAAACTTCTGCCTTAGCAGCATCAGTGGGCTTTGGGACATCCGTCTTTATGAACTCCTTCAGCCCGTTATCATCCAATACTGCCTCCATCCTGTCCTTCCATGCAATGTAGTTTGAGCTGCCCTCAAGAGAATACTCCAATCGCAATCCGTTGAAAGACATTGCTGCGTTGCCACCAAGAAAACACTGCTGTAAATTCGAATTTCCACCAGCTCCAACTCAACCACCTCAGATCTGAGATTCGTGAGAACACAATATTTCTCGTACAGAGATTGACTGTATGGGCATTCACCGAATATCTCACCTTCCAAAGGAAGGATGAATCCAGAGGCTACCTGGCCCGATTACAGACTGTGCCTGAAGAAATAGAATGTAAACACTTCCTGAATAGTAGATCTGATGATCAACAGCTCCGATACCATGTAGAATTTTGAATAATTTAACACATATTCAATGGAGATTATCCTGATCATGTACTATTGCGGAATACATACACAATACATACGCTCCTCTACGTTGATCATCAATATAGCAGCATCAATAACGATAAAACATCAAGAGCATTCACACATTAACACAGTATGTAACCCGGGGAAAGCATCTCGCTAAAAACCCCAACTATCTGTATATTAATGATTGAGACCATGTAACATTACAAAGTACAATTCTTATCAGAAGAAATCCAGTACCAGCTCCACCTGTTACACACAATACAACTAAGATCTGATCTCCAAATCTATTCCACTGCTTGCCTGCCTCCACTGCTCAATACCTGCTCAAGAATTGAATGAGAATGGTTTTCCAAACTCGTATTTCACCTCCAAAGAATCACTCACACTGTGTAAGACATGAGCAGAGGCTATAATACTGGGCAAATACATGAGAAAAATCATTGGCATACTCAATCCCTTGATTGTGCAAATCCTCATGCACAACTATAGTCACAACTGATAGCAATCTGATCCTCTAACACCTGTCCCTGTTGAACTGAACATGCACTGACATGAAACTGAGTTAACTGATGTATTCTATAGTTGCATTATGAGTTAATAATTAGTTTAACAACTCATCATTAGTCTATTTGCAGTTAGACTAATTACAACTAGTTTAACCAAGTCAAACTGAACACAACTCCATCAACTCCACCAAACTCAACTGATTCAGTTCTAACTGAAGTCATGCATGCAACAACTCAACTGACTCATAAGAAAAGCATACTTCCTTTTGAAAGCTGCACGGGCCACATCTGTAGCTCAAACTGAAGTGCTCCAAGAGAATAAGATCAAGTTTATAGTGCAAATATTATTATGAGACAATAATATTTGACTTTTCTATTTTGGACAGCCAGTCTAAAAATAGACTTTGATCACTCCTACTGTGATCACTCCTGCTGTGGTCACTCCTACTGTGATCACTGCTGCTGTGGTCACTCCTGTTGTGATCATCCCTGCTGTGGTCACTCCTACTATGATCATCCCTGCTGGGATCCAAAAATAGAACTTGTGCCATAATTTGCCTATGGGCCCACTTAGTGAAGGCGACTCTTTTCACTAAGCTCCATCATCTTGTTGAAATCTCAACATCCCTGCCCAATCTGCATCACTGAAGCCATGTAGCTTCACTCCCTATGTCTGTTTGTACCATAATCGATACTGAGATGTGCCTTTGAGGTATCTCAATACATGCTTTGCCGCCTTCCAAAACATCTTGGTAGGCTGAACCATCGCTTGACTCAGCCAGTTCACCGCATAACAAAAATCTAGTCGTGTGTTCACTAAGTACATCAGTGAACCCACAAGCTGCCTATACACAGTAGCTTCTACTACTCCTGAAGTAGCATCCTCCTTCCTCCAGTTACCTGCTAGAGGAGTCTGCATGGGCTTGCACTTCTCCATGTGGAATCTCCTGAGTATCTCATTGGCATACTTGCCTTGAGACACAAACAACTCCCTGTACTTCTGCCACACTTCCATGAAGTAATACATGAGACCCATGTCTTTCATCTCGAATTCTCTTGCAAGGTCCTCCTTGCAAGACATGATCAACTAATCATCACCTGTCAATATGAGATCATCAACATAAAGTACAATGATCAATGGCTTACCTTTCACCGTGATGTGGTATAGGTTCGCGTCTGCTTCACTCTTTGTGAAGCCCAACCCGGTGAAGTAGTTGTATATCCTAGTGTACCAAGCACAATGTGCTTGCTTCAGCCCGTACAAAGCTCTCTTGAGTCGGCACACATGTGACTCACGATCGAAGGTCTCAAAACCTTTGGGCTTCTCTATGTACACCTCTTCCTCAATCTTGCCATTGAGGAATGCAATCTTCACATCCATCTGATGGATCTTCCAACCCATATGTGCTGATAGTGCCAACATTGATCTGATAGATGAGTACCTTGCAATAGGAGCAAAAGTCTCATTATAGTCAATGCCCTCGACCTGTGAAAAACCATGGGCAACAAATATTGCCTTATGATTCTCCACACTACCATCAGTAGCTTTCTTTACCTCGTGAAGCCAACAGGAACTCAAAACTGACGTGTTCTCTGGTCTCGGAACCACGTCCCAAACACTGTTACGAACTATGGAGTCATACTCCTCCACCATAGCATCAATCCAAATCGGCTGCTGCACTGCTTCCTCAAAGGAAGATGGCTCGGTCTCAACACATTCCCCAACAAGGGCCATGTATCCTGTGTACCTCTCAGGTGACCTCCTTTCTCTGCGCTGAGAAGATGGTTCTCTCACATTCTCTCTCGCATCTGTCAACAATCTTTCAGCTTCTCTTGTGTGCTTTTTTCCATCTCTGGAAGACTCTACTTGAGTGGATGTCTCCACTCCTAGAAACTTTGCATGCGGCTACTCCGCATCAGTCTGAGGCTCCTCCTCCTTAGGAACCAACAGTTCCTCCACAGCCTGTAGTTGGAGCTCCCTCTCAAAGGAAACTTGCATGGACTTTTGCTCATCAAACTTGATATCTCTGCGAACCACTGTCCTCCGACTAGTAGGCAGATACACCTGATAGTTGTGGGGTGTATCAGTGTACCCCACAAGTATCCCAACTTCGCTGTCAACTCAAGCTTTTTCCGTGCATCCTTTGTCACATGGCAATATACCAATGAGCCAAAGATCACTTCACACATCTAGTCTCTTACCGGAGAAAGCTTCCTCTGGTGTCTTCATCCCAAGTATGCAATGCGGGCTTCTATTCTACAGATAGACCGTTGTGTTGCATGCCTCAGCGCACAAGTGAAGTGATAGGCCTTGCTCATGCATCATCGCCTATACTGCCCCTACAATAGTTCTGTTCTTCCTCTCGGCCACCCCATTCTATTGTGGGTTATGAGGTGCAATCAACCTCGTTAATTCCTTCCGCTGCACAAAATTACTTAAACTCTTGAGAGACATATTATCCACCATTGTCGCTTCTCAAGGCCTTGATCTTCTTCCCTGACTCTTTCTCGACCAAAACTTTGAACTCACAAAACTTTGTGAAGGTTTGGTCCTTCTTCTACATGAAATAAATCCAGCATTTACGAGAATAATCATCAATGAAAATCACATAATACCTTTGCTTCGTTGTGGATGCCGTCAAGAATGGTCCACACATATCAGTATGAACTCACTCTAAGATAGCCTCTGCTCGACTGTCTCGATCATGAAAGGAAGACTTGGTGTACTTTCCCAAGGTACAACATTTGCATGTGTCAACTTGCTCAAGTTTACCTTTGGGAAGTCCTATAGATATCTGCTGCATTATCTTCAGGGCCCCATGATGCAAATGGCCCAACCACTTGTGCCACAATTCGCCAATGTCTTGGCTTTGCACCAATTCTACTTTCGTACTCAATGTTGCACAATCATCTACCTCTAGTTTATAGAGATTCTTCACCCGAATCCCTATCCTCTTGTTCTAACCCATGGCTATGTGTCTTATGAATGCCTTTCCTTTACTGAAGACAACATCGTAGCCTTTGTCCTCCAACATCACGACCTATACCAAGTTCTTCTTCAGCCCAGGTACATATATCACATCTGTCAAAGTGAGAGGAGCTCCATGCTTCCTCTTAAAAGAAACCATGCCCACTCTTGAAACACTATACCTTCCATCGTCACTCATCTCTATGCGCATCTTGAGGTCTTTCTCCTCCAAGGCACTGAATAAATTTTTATCACCAATCATGTGGAATGAGGCTCCACTGTCAAGATACCAGACGCATTAACCCATCATCGATGACACCATGCATGCGATGAGGGTAAAGTCCATTTCGAACTGAGAGGCTAATGCCTCACCTTTCAATCCTTTCGAGGATCCATTCTTGGACTTCTTTGATGGGTAATTAGTTACATAATGTTCCATCTCGTGACAATTAAATAATCTCACTTTAGACTTGTCAACCTTCTTCCCTCCATGAGAAGAATTCGATTTGGAATGGGAAGCCTTTCCCTTCCCTTTCCTTGCCTTACTTGCTAAGGCTAGAATTTCTTCATCATCATTATTAGATGAAGAACCATCTCGTGTGCTCCCCCTAATCTCCTCTTGCATGAGATCCGATCACAGTCATTCCCAATCTGGCAGTTTCTCCCATCCATTCACAGAGTCCTGGTAGCTATTCCAGCGCTTTGGAAGGTCAAGGAGAGCGAGGCTCACCATATCATCATCGGCAGTAGTTATTCCCACACTGCTAAGCTCATCTCTGTAGGTGGTGAGCTTGTTGAGATATGTGGAAATAGTATCGCCCTTCTCCATATTGATTCTTCGAAGATTATCCTTGAGCGCCAATTTCCTCTGGTCGCTACTATTCTGGTAGAGGTCCTTCCCATGGAGACTCGAGACAATATGGTTTCGAACTCCCTCAAGGATGATCAGTCTCACCTTTGCCACACACTTCTTCCACTCAACCAACTCTTGTGCATTAGTTGAAGCTGGCTTTTGGATTTCTTGATCAATGAATTCCTTCAAGCCGATTTCTTCTAATACAGCCTCCATGTGATCTTTCCATGCTATGTAATTCGAGCTACCATCCAAGGCATACTGGAGTCTCAAACCATTGAACACCATTGGCCATCCTTGAAGTATGATAAGAATTCAATTTTTCACCTACAACCCCGAACTTCAAACTTTGAATTCTCTTCTCAGTATACTGTTCATAGCTCTGATAACCTTTGCTTTGATACCATGTAGAAATTCTGACTGTAGATTAACCTAATAATGCAATATAACCAAAGAAAAATACTTTAACCTACTTCTACAATCAATTTGCGGAAGCTTAAAAGATTTGAGCATGATCAAGGTGAACACATATAACCAGAAGAAGAATCAATGCACATGAAACACAGAAGAGTACTCAAGGGAAAGCCTCAGCTAAAAACCCCAACATCTATATTATCATACAAGTTGGAAATATCTTAGAATTACACCAAGCCTTAGCTCTCATAGCTAGCCAGCTCTCAGTACAATCCTCACAGATGCTCACAGGCAAAATAGACTTCTCATAAGCCTTCTCCTTTGCCCTCCAAGATCCTATTTCCTTGTGTAGTTTCTCCTGGGTGATCCTCCTGTTACCAAGTGGAACAGTGATTACTCATACTGATCTCACACCCTGTAAAACTACACAATCCTTAAGGAATGAATTCCTTCTGCATGCATGAGTTTTGTTTATAGGAAAACACATGCAACTGATAGTACACTGTCCTTGTCTTTAATCTCAACTGGGTCTTTCTCAGAATAGACATGCATGAGTTAATGATGAGAGAATCTTTAGTTATCTAGAGTACACTAGTTGAGTGCATGCATGCATCAACTATGTAATAACTCACAATTAGTTCCTCAAACAGTTTGGAACTAATTTAACTGGACTTAACTCAGTAAACTGAGCTAATTAATTACAACTCAAATATAACTCAATCTTATCTCCTTAATTAAGGGATAATCTCCTTAATTTAAGGGATAACTGTTGCATGACTTCAAAAAGACTTCTAACTTGAATTTCTCCAACTAATTAACTCAAGATGAATTAATTAATTATTTTTTAAGCAATTGGTGAGACTAAATTCGAATTTTAATTCAAAATTTTAATTCAAGCACAAATTAAAATTGGAATATTCTTGTTGCCACATTTCAATAGTTAATTGCTTTTTCCCAAAAATTAAGACTAAGTCCTTTAGATTGAAGCATACAATTAGCCATTTCCTTTAAGGTGCGATTCTTCCTTTCAGCTACACCATTTTGTTGTGGATTATATGGAACAATATGTTGCATTTGAATTCCATGCTCAGTGCAAAAGTTGATGAATTTGTTGTTAACATAT
The DNA here is from genome assembly GCA_031772625.1 of Pinus tabuliformis. NCBI lineage: Eukaryota > Viridiplantae > Streptophyta > Pinopsida > Pinales > Pinaceae > Pinus > Pinus tabuliformis. Next base: position 117,340,726 of record CM062806.1, read on the forward strand.
TCGTTTCCATTATCAGATCTTAGCTTAAGAATTTGATGTCCAGATTGTTTCTCAACAAAGGCCTTCAAGGCCAAGAACATGTTAAATACTTCACTTTTGAGTTTCAAGAAGTATACTCAAGTGTGTCTGGAGAAATCATCAATGAAAGTTAAGAAATACTTGTAGCTAGAGAATGAAACAACTGGACGTGGGCCACATAAATCACTATACACAAGCTATAAAGGGGTTGAGGCATGCCAAGAGGCATGTTTTTCAAAACTATCCCAATGATGCTTTTCGAGTACACATCCGGAACAAACACCATCTCTGCAAGATACCATAGGAAGACCTATCACCATATTTTCTTTACATATATTTTGAAGGGAGCAATTGTTTAGCTAACCAGATCGCTCATGCCAGAGTTTGATCGCTTCATCATTGTGAGCAACAAATACTGAGGGAAGTGTTGATGAACCAAAGTTGTTAAACTTATACAACCTTAAAGAATCATCAACAATGGGAGTAGCTAAAATCTGTTTAAGATCTCTTAGGTCCTTAATTACAACATCGTGAGGTGAAAATTCAACGGTTTTACCTTCACCTGAGTGAGTTATCTGATATACAGATAGAAGGTTGTAGGATAAGGTTGGAACACATAATACATCATTAAATTAACAACACTAAGAGATATATCATCACCAACATATATAATTTTGGTGTTACAATCATTTAAAGGAGAAAACATGGCTTTGTTTTTTACTGTGTGATAAGAAGCTCCAAAATCAATGATCTACTCATGAGAATAAGAAGAGGAAGATACATTTCATGCATAACCAGAGTGAGATGCTTGACAACCACATGTAGAAAGTGCTATTCCTGAAGATGAAGTTGAAGTTGAAGAGTGCTCCAAATAGATGTTATGCTTCTTCATTGCTGCTTCCAAGGCTTCCATATTCTTAAATCATTTGGATTCTAAGTGGCCATCTTGGTTACAAAAGTTGCAATGTCTATCAGTCTTCTTCCCTTTGTTTTTATTTGCCTTATCATTTTGTTGAATTGATTTTTCATCTTGAGACTGAAATTGCTTAGGATCCCTGTTTGGTTTAGGACCATTCTTTTTAGGATACTGCTTCTTAGAATTCTTTGAATTTGGTTGATGTTGGGCAGCTAAGGCTTTCTTAGAGGAGTTTCTAAGATTAAGAAGACCAAGATGTAAGAGTTGTTCTTATTCTCTTATTAAAGAATCACAAAAGGCATCAAAAGAGGGGAACTTGTAGTCTTGTCCTTGAGAAATAAAGGCTTCTCTAGTAGAATGGAAGGTGGAAACAAGCACAGAGTAGGCTGGTCCCAACTTAGTAAGAATGGAATAGATAAGACTACCATCTTCTTTCTTAACCTTACACCTTCCAAGAGAAGTCTAAGGGTCTTGATCTTGGACAAAAAATCTTCAATGGAAGAAAAATTATTGGGGTCCAATATAAGAAACTAATTTTCAAGTTGATGGACTCTAATTTCATTTTTAGTTCCAAAAACTTTAGTGAGTTGTTTCATTGCTTCATTAGGGGTATCAATTTGTGCGATATGGAATCTAAGGTTTGGAGAAATAAACATCCCTATCAACTCACATGCTTGATCTTGTCTATTTTCCCATTTGGCTGCCTTATCTTCGTCTTTAGGTTTAGTTTTTTGGCCTGAGTCTATTCTATAAAGACCTTTACTTCTAAGTAAATCCACAATGTAGGACCACCATTGGAAGTAGTTGGTGTTGTGAAGAATAACTTGGCAGAATTTCCATTTTAACAGAAACTGAAGTTATAGATGCTAAAACTAAGTGTTCCAATGGAAAGATCTCGAAAAATTAGGCTGATTAAAAAGAAACAACTACGACTTCTGGATGAAGAAGTTATGGATTTTTGAAGAAAAATTGTTGAAAATGTTGACGAAGTGCGTGAATGTGCAGAAGTGAATGATAATGCTATATTTAAAAAAAAAATCTTTCCAAACTTAATCTAATAAGCTCACTTAAAAAAAGAGATTTATGTAGTCCACTTTTATAAATAAGTGAAAGTCACTTTTACGATGGTACTTTATGAGCTACTCACTAAATTGTAACTTAAATAAAAGATAAAGAGACTTTAGAATTATAAGTGACTCACTTTTTATAATGGGTGAGAACGCTTTTACATAAAGTAACTTTAAAACATAAGCTACATGCGCTTTTTGAAAAAGTAACTCAACAAAAAGAAAGACCTGAACCCAAGGCCTCTATTCTCATAAAGTAACTTTGGACCAAGTGAGTTAGTTTAAAAGGTTCGTAATTTTTGGAAAAGAGGAAGGATGTTTTTTTTTTAGTCACTGGAGCTTTGGGGTGCGTGCTTACTTGAAAAAACCATTTCTGCCTACAAAACAAGAAACCACACAACCCAACATGGACATACAAAAAAACCAAACCTTATGGCTTGAAGTTAGCTTTCGCCAGAAACTAAAAATTTTCCTCAATGTTTCTGATTTTCCGAGATCACACTAAGGCGTGGAAGATCACACAGAGTCACAGGGCAAAGAGCATACATAGAAATGAAAGGTATAGATCCGATAATAAAAAACAGAGAGATAAATAAACCGAAATAAACAGAGATAAATGATTAAAACTGCAAATAAAGACTATATACCTCCAGATCTTAAAAATGATGTAACTAGGGCTACCATAAACCTTTTTTGCGTGAAACGAAATGGGTTTCTCACTGGAACAGATGCTCCTAACACAATAGAGTAGTCCACTCGGCCTGAAAGTGGTAGAAAACAATAGATCTAGGAAAGACAGTCGGATGTAGGTCTACTGGCTTCTCATTTGGACCACCAATGGATGCAGCCCTCAAATAGCTCTAATACTATGTAGGAATTTACAGGGTAAGTTCCTCAGATAGAACACCAAAGGCAATCGTTCACAAACAAAGCACAGATCAATACACTAGTATCCTTGACGTGGTTAAAACCCTCAAAGAGGGAAACAATTCACGGCCTGAGCCAACGCTGCCACTTCAGGCAATTTAAGTGCAACCCTACAACAAAAGATATCAAGTTTAATTAAATTATGTAAGGAAATCAAGAAGCCTCTCCAAAATTTGGCACCTGAAGAGTTTATTCCATTCGATGTTTCTCAAATTACCCAAAGAATTTGGTGGTGTTTTGGAAGGTTTCGATAAATTAATAGGAATTTGGCAGCCTGTCCTTCAGATAGGATTACGATTTTACCATTGGTTGAACACCCACAGGTTTCGATAAAATAAATCCATGACCAATTGGTTTATAATATGATTTCACGATTGGTTGAACACCAACTGGTCTATAAAGTAAAATGTTCTCATGGTCTTTTTTAGTTAATTGGATGAAATTTTATGGGAGAATATGTTTTTGGTTATTTCTTTTTAAGTAGTGATGAAATTCTATGGGAAAATTATTTGTAACAATTATTTTTTATTAATATAATTAGATTATAATATAATCTACATTCAGATGAGTAGATTACAATTTTATGTAGTTTTATATGTATATGAATTGTTTTTTTGGTTAAGGGGAGGGTTTTTGGGCGTTGGATTTAGATATTAAAATATTAAGTAAGGTTTAGTTTTTGTTTTTGTTTGTTTTGTTTTGTTTTGTTTTTTTTTTTTTTTTTTATTTATTTATGTTTTAAAACAGAACAAAATTTGTAAACGGTGAATTTTCACATTTAAAAGTTTTTATTAATTAAGTGGAATTATAATTTCATTCAAAAGTGTTAATTTTAAAGAAAATTTTTAACTAAAAAAACTTGATTTTTTTATATAGTTTATTTTGTCAAGGTAAATGGCAAGGTTTGAGGTCAAAGTTTTTATTAATTAAAAAGTTTATTTTGTCAAGGTAAATGGCAAGGTTTGTGGCCAAAGTTCTTATTAATTAAAAAGTTTATTTTGTCAATGTAAATTGCAAGGTTTCCAGCCAAAGTCCTTATTAATTAAATATAAACTTTAACTTCAAACAAAATTTTTATTAGATTTGGAGATAAAAAGATCAACCTTACACACTTATTAACTTACTTTTAAATTTTCATGTGCTATAAATATTTACACCCTTGTAATGGGTTGTTTGATGAGCATATAAGTCAAGTTAAATCATCAAGCCCACATATGTTAACTAAGACATTACAATTCACTTATGGAGAAGAAATGGATATTTAATAATCAAACTATAAATAATGCTTAAGGTTGAGTTCCCTTCTCCCCCGTTAGTGGTGTTATGGTTGTCTTAGTATATTAATATAAATTCACCATTTTTAGATACTTGGTCTCTCTATTCTTAGAGAAATTTAGGTTTGATATCCATTAAAGGTTTGATATACCTGACCCTGTTCTCTCTCCTCCATGGACTGATGTCGATAGAATAGGTATGATTTTATATAACTCTGGGTCAACGGACCTACCAACATCTTAGCCATTGGCATGTTGGTTGGCATGTGATATGTGGGTACGTTTAGTATTAGTTATAACAAACGTTGAATTCTACCATAGTTAACTTGCCTTTCCATATTTGACCATGTGCCACTAATATAACAGTTGTCATGTGACTGGTGTTGTGGGTTGGCCGAGGTTCATTTTGCTTCCAATTGGGTGTTACGTGGCACTATATGATTGGGTCACGTGGCCACATACAATAGGAGCACATGTGTGCTTAGTCATCCTTGTCTTGCCACATCATCTTCCTAGAAGGATTCCATGTCATTTCATGTGGAGTGTCGAGTGGGTGAGATATGGTACTCCTAAGGTGTGTTATCTTGTGCCTCCTAGTGATGCCACGTGGCACTATCAATGCCAAAAAAATTATTGGTTGCCAAAAACTTTAGAAGAGCATAACTTTGTCATACATACTTAGACTGAGGTGTCATTTGCATCGTTGGAATTGTCTCTACAATATCTATGACTTGGTGCTAGTTTTTTAATGCGATTTGAGGACTTTAAATTTTGAGCCTTTTTGTCAATCCTCATGGATCATTCCTCCCCATTGAGAACCTTTTGGGACTCAAATGCTTATCAATCAATAGGTAGGGAGGGAATTGTTCCTTCACTTTCTCATTTTCAATCCATCGTGCCTTGGTAGGATGCATTCCTTTAAAACCCACTCGAAGGTACTTCACATCTCCCTCACATGAAGTCCTAACTCTTATGTCTAGGATGATGTCTTTTTGAAACTTGTCCAAGTATTCTAGAGTGAAATCATCCACTAATGGAACATGACCAATCTCCTCTGGATCCATGGTCATGGGTGGTTCATAAAGTTTCAAGTTCTCAACGTTGACTACGGAATACATCTGCATATATTCTAGAAGATCAAGGTGATAGTATGTGTTCCAATATCTTCTATGATAGTGAATGTGTCATAGCTAATTGGTTTAAACTTCTTGCCTTCTTCCTTCAACCTATCCTTGTTCATGTGAATCCATACTTTGTCTTCAACCTGGAATTGGTGATCAATTTTTTGTTTTTCATGTTAGGCCTTATATTGTGCCTAACTCTTTTCCAAATGTTCTTTCATTTCTTGATGAATCATTTGGATCGACTAAATGAACTTGTGAGCTTTGTCTTCATCACTTCGCTCATTGGAATCTTCATATTCCCCAAAGACCAAATCTAACGGAGCTTTTTGCAGGTATCCAAAGCATGTCTCAAATGGTGAACTTTGAGTTGAATAGTACAAAGCCTTGTTGTATGCATATTGAACATAATGTATATGTTCATCCCACAACTTAAGATGCTTGTTGCAATAACCTTAGATCAAATGAACCATTGTTCTATTAACGAACTCTATTTTTCTGTTAGTTTGTGGATGGAATGTTGCACTGTTCTTTAGATTGGTTTCCATCATCTTCCATAAGCCTGTCCATAACTCTCTAAGGAATTGAGAGTCTTGAGTTAAAGCAATGGATGTGGGTAGTCCAAAACGGACCCGTACATGCTAAAAGAAAAGTTGAGCAGTCTACTCAGCAACAATATTCTTTTTACATGGCATAAAGACACATCTTTCTAAACCTATCCACCACTACAAACAAGTAGTCATGACCCCTTTTTGACAAAGACCACCCCCTACAAAATCCATGGAGATACATTCCCAAGGATGAGAAGGAATAGGGGGTGGTGTGTATAGCCCTATTTTTTTATTAGTGGGCTTACAAATAGAGAACATCACATGCCCTTTTACACATTTGGTTAAAATTTCTTTCATTAGAGGTCAATAACAAAACTTATACAACTGAGACATAATTTTCCCTACCCCAAGTGAGTAGACATAAGAGAAGTGTGAACTTCTTGAATTACATGGACCCTTTCTCTTGTAGGAATACATAACTTTCCAAGATGGTCGAGTAACATATCCTAAAAATGGTAGTTCTGCACCTGTGATTCATGGGTTAACCTTTCATAAAATTCTTTAAAATCTCCATCAGTAGCATATCGTTCAACATAACTATCATGATATAAAGAAGAGATATTCAAAATAATAGATGCTGAAATGGGAGGTATAGAAAGAATATGTTCCATTTGGTTACTTATACCCTTCTTGTACTTGAATACCAAATGGAAATATTGAAGGAATCCCATCCATCTGAAGTGATGAGTTTGTTGAACTTGGTTTGTGACTAGAGAGAGTGTAAGGGTTGATGGTATATATGTATGATAGTCTCATTTCCTATCAAGTATTGCTTCAATTTCTTTACACTTTGAACCAATACATACAACTCTCTGTCATACATAGAATAGTTTACAATAGATTGAGAGAAAGTCTCTAAATGGTAACAAACTGGTTTATGATGCAACATCATTACTACACTATGGAATATCAACTGGCATCCATTTGGATCTCAAATGGTTGTTGAAGGTATGGTAAGGCTAGTAATTGCATTGTGCTGACAGTTTTGTAGAAATTTCAAGAAATTTGCTACTGCTAATGAAATCAAACTGAAATCAAGAGACAAAAATTTCTTCTACTATTCTAAAGAAAGGAAAACACATGAAATGACATGCAACCATTAAAACCATAAGAACATATTGATTTATAGGGGAACCCAATTGGGAAAAACCCCTCCACTGCTTTGCATTAGTTTAGATGAAAAGAGAAATAATTACAATGTATTTCTTGAACTCTGAAGAAAACCTTTCACTATAAACTTGATCTCCTACTCCTTGAATTTCTCTGGCCAACACTTAGTCAATTCAAGCCTCAACCAACTGCTTATTTCCTTGCATAATCCTGGAGGAATTATCCCCTAAAAAATAGGAGAAATTCCCTATTTCCTTGTGCAATAGCTTGAGGAATTGATCACCTCCTTAGTGAAAAAGCAATGTACACTAAAAAATATACAATTATAAACACAAATATGCCTTTTCCATTCACTCAACTAGGAAATTAGAATTCCATGCATGACTATGTCTATTTTTAGTTAATTGACTAGTTCAATTGATAGATCACTGAGTTAACAACAATTCTACTACTCAACTAGCTCAATTAATTACTTGAGCTCAGTTAACTAAGACAAACTGAAAATAATTGAACTAGTTTCCTAAGTTTTAGGAATAAGTACATGCACAACTTTAATTCTAGGCTATAACTCAAATTTACTAAGCTAACTATTAGACAAGGTCGTGTCACACAAGTTAACTACAATCCAAGTCATCCTGTTGATATGGAAAATTGAATTTCTCCTTTTGACTAAGGCACAAGTCAAATGAAGACTTTTCTTGCTACATTTTCAACACTCCCTCTTAGCAAGAAAAGTATTTTGCACATTCCCAATTCTACTCGTTTATGAATGTACTATAATACAACTCCCTCTCGATGTTCTTGTTGTTACTTCAACAATTGCAATTGAGAAGTATCAAAAATACTAAATCAATTGTGTTTGTGAGCAACAACTATCTCCTGAGAATCTGGCTGCTCCTAGTCTTTGCATTGTCTACATATAATATTGTGTTGTTTGTGATTTTGCATTATGCCTCCTGCACTACTATCAACACTTCTTTGTGCTTTTCAGCATCTGATTGCAACTAGTTTCCAATTGTCACTCAATATTTGACTGCGTCAAATCACACATGCCTATTTGCTATTAAATATTGTGGGCTAGTGTAGCAAGGGTAATGATCAATGAGAAGAGCATACTACAATTGCTACAACTCTCCTATGTATCCTTCTAAAATATTCACAACTTTGGGACTAAGGCTCTACATCGCCCCACCTCACTCCTGTAGGTATAGATGCATGCATAACGAAATTTGATATGCTCATATTGTTGCTTCTATTACTCTATTGTGGCTTCCACACTGTTGTTGCAATTACTACAAAAATTATTTGGATATCCCCATATCTTGAACTACAAGCTTCCATAGGGCTACTCCCACTAAAACTATACTACCTATGAATCTCAATCTCGTTGTGGGAAATCTATTTTCTCCCTCCTTGCAACTCGCGCTGTCCTCCTATAATGGAAATTTGACTGCACAACTTTCCATTGGGAATCTGATGGCTAGAACTGAAACTGTAATTTTCATTTACTGTGTCATTGCATCTAGCTCTGTAACTGTCTCACATGGAATGCAACTAGATCTGCAGTTGTCATCTGAATTAATGGCTTCCCCTGCTAACATTGAACGTTCTACTATGATACTATGGGCCCCTGTAGCAAAGGTGATGATGTTGTTGCAACAACTGGGACTAATCTAACTGATCTCCTTGTTGCTTCTTTACTATATCCTACCCACTTCACATAGTGGAGTGTCATAATCCTCTTCCTCCTAGATTTGGTGCCCCATTACTTCCTATCAATCCTTGTCCCTTGCTCGGAAACTTTCACTTGAAGGCTCACACTTCCTCTAGCACCTACCCCCAACAACGAGAAATCGATTTGCTACCCAGATCTGCATTCTGGATAGCTCACATGACCTCCTCTGGAAATTTTGTACAACCATCTTTAGAAAGCTGCAAAATCTATGAAACTCAAAACTAAAATTTAAATAGGAATCTCCTCCTCTCTCGCTTGGCTAACTGCTATGTAATTCATACTCCTTTCTGGAATGCACAATCCTTTCTACTAGTTCTACCTCTGCAATTGGATATTTTAGATTTCCTAAAAATTGGAAACACTCTAAGAAAACTCCCTCTGTGTGTTGACTTTCTCTTCCACTAGGCATTGATTCTACTCTAGTAATTGCTGCAAAACCCTTTTGTGCCCAAACAAGGAAAATTCTTAGTGAAAATATGAGCAATCGGTGCTCTCTCTCTCACTCGATCTGGAAAACTAAATTTTTCTGTAACTCAGCATTGAAAAATCAAACTGCCCAGGAATTCACACTCTCTCGCTAGGCACTTCGTAGCCCCAAAAAATTCTTCATGTTTCTCCCTCTGAGCAACAAATACTCTTCATTTGCTTCTGAGCTTCCCTATCTAATCAAATTCTCTCTGATAACATGTCGAAATTTCAAGAAATTTTCTACCGCTAATGAAATGGAACTGAAATCAAGGGACATAAATTTATTCTACTATTATGTAGAAAGGAAAACATATTATGGGAACACATGAAATGACATGCAACCATTAAAAGCACAAGAACACAATGATTTATAGGGGAATTCAACTGGGAAAAACCCCTTCGCTGCTTTGCATTAATTCAAATGAAAAGAGAAACAATTACAATGTCTTGCTTCAACTTTGAAGCACACCCTATGATGTAAACTCATTCTCCTACTTCCTGACTTGATCTAGCCAACACTTATTCAGTTAAATCCTCAACCAACCTCCTATTTCCTTGTATAATCCTGAAGGAATTAGCCGCTAAAAAAAAGGATAAATTCCCTATTTCCTTGCACAATATCTCGAGGAATTGATCACATGTTTAGTGAAAAACAAATGTACACTCAACAATATACAATTATAAATACAAATATACGTTTTCCATCCACTCAACTAGGAAATTCAAATTCCATGCATGAGTCTGTCTGTTTTTAGCTAATTGACTAGTTTAACTGAGAGATCACTGAGTTAATAATAGTTTTACTACTCAATTGACCTCAACTGACTCAATTAATTACTTGAACTCAGTTAACTGCATCAAACTTAAAATAAATGAACTAGATTGCCAAATATTAGGAATCACTACATCCACAACTCTACTTCTAACCTATACCTCGAACTTACTGAGCTAACTAGTAGAAAAAGCCATGTCACACAAGTTAATTGTAATGCAAGTCATCGTGCTGACATGGAAAATCTAGTTTCTCCATTTGACTAAGGCACAAGTCAAATGAAGACTTTTCTTGCTAAATTTTCAACACTTTTAAATTAAGGTGTTGAAAGCCTTGTGTTGCTTTCCTCCCCACTTAAATATCAACTTCACACTAGTCATGGCATGCAAAGGAGATGTAATGATGGAGAAGTTAGTTATTAATATTCTCTAGTACTCTACCGCTCCAAAGAAGCTTCTCACTTCTGTTACACTTGTAGGTTTAGGCCATTTAATATATTACATCAACTTTAGAAGGATCAATCTTCGATTGACCTCTTCCAATAATATGACTTGAATATACTAAAGATGTTTTTCCAAATTCACATTTGGATAATTTTAATTTTAATTTCTCTTTCTACAAAGTGGACCAACACTTTTTGACATGTTTTACATGATCATCCCAGTTTTTGCTAAATACAAGTATATAATCTAGATATACAAGCACAAAATCATCTAAGAATGGTTGGAATACATCATTCATCACCCCCATGAATGTAGCTATGGAATTGCAAAGCCCAAATGGAATTACCAACCACTCAAATATTCCTTGCACCCGCTTCTTCATTTCTTCCATTTCCATAGCCATCATCTCATACATTCCCACATTTGGAAGAGGGGCATCTTGTTAAATATGAATCTCGTTCCGAATTTCTCTTTTGGGAGGTAATGTGACTAGTTCCTGAAGAATCTCATCTTAGAGACAATATTAAGAATTTATTTCATGTGGGAAGGATTAAAACCTTTGAAAGCATCATATGCTTCAACTTCTTTTGCCCTCACAACTATTATCACCCAAAAAATGATCACCTAGCCATTTTCTACTAGGTTGATCAAAATACACCAAGAAGGATGTTTATTTTACATATTAAAACCCACTTTCACCTTAGGAAATAATTTAGTGAACCATTCTCTTAAACAATTTCTCATTAAAATCCAAAAAACCCCATGAGGATAATTAAATAAATCATTATTTATTTGTCATTCCCTCAAAACAATTGTTAAAGCATTATTTAATGATTATTTCTAACCATTTTTTACTTAGTCAGTCAGGAATAATTAAATAAATCATTATTTATTTATTCTTCACTTATTTACCTCATGAGATAATAGTTAATTCATTATTTAATAATTATTTCTAATTCATATTTGACTTAATCACCATAAAGTAATTAGTAAATATTTTTTTATTTGTCAATTGCTTTAACCACTTTCTAAATAAATATATTTGACCATTCTGAATATCTTTGCATCTCTAAAAAATATCATAAAATATTCATAATAGCTAGATTTTGAGTTAGTATATAATATTTTATTATTTTCTAAATCTTAATTTATCTCAATATTTTGTTATAAATGGAAGGGTTTTCTCCTCATTCTTCACCATGTCCATTCTCATCATCCCCATTATTGTCTCATGACATTTTATCTCTCACCTTCAGTTTAAGCATCCATTGCCATGTTTTTCCCATTGCATACAACCATTGAGAGAAAGAGTTGAAGCACAGAGCCATCAAAAAGACCAATCCCATAGAGGGGGATTTGCCGACCCAAGTCTACAATCTCTCCTCATCAGGTGTATTATTTCCTATAATAAAATTATTCATTTTCATTCTCCATTGGGTTGTTATACACTATTTTTATTGTTATATGTTTCTATTTGTGACTGCATATCTTTTCTTGCAGATCTTCTAATTTTTTTTATTGTAGTTCTCAAGCATAGATATAGCCACATTTTATTGTTAGGGTTTCTAGTCACCAACAACTTAAGTGAAGGGATTTTCTTACACTTGCATAAAAACTTCATACTAATAACAACCATGAGAATACACTTCTTGTTGTAGTTGATGAGTCTCTTCATCTGACCTCTATTAATAAGGGTTGACTTGAATTTCATGCAGTGAGCTCGGACAATATATTCCACCCCATATTTACTAAGATGCTACCCATTCTCATGCCTGAAAAAGACCACTTTCATGTCATACAAGTATGGGCTTCCCAAGACTATGCCACATATGTCAAGTGTGACAACATCTAAATCAACCTCATCTACCATCTTGAAGTAATGAAAAACCTAGCCTTACATTGCTTGGTGACATTCAGTTTTACATTATCGTACACACAACCAAGAGGATAGGGTTTTGAATGAGGTCTCATTTCCAAACCCAACTTATTAAAATTTGATTCTATAATGATATATAATGCTTGGAGATGATACATCAACTAGAATAATGGGAAAATAAATAATTGCCCTTGATAATGAGAAATGTAATGCAAAATATGTCTTGTTTGTTGAAGGTTGAAAGCAAGATGTTTTAAATGTAAGTCAAATGGTTGATAATGGACATGAGGTCATATTTGCTTCTAAAGGTTACAAAATTAGGAAGAAATAATCTTGTATATTATTAGCAACAACAACTAGGATCTTAAACAATGCATGTGTCGTTAATAAAGTAAATCAAAATATTGCAGTATGAGAGTGTTATCTCTCTCAACCTATTTGTAAAACACAATTTAGGGAAAAAACACATCAATTCACATAAAGAAGATGTAAATAATTGAGGTTGATTTGCAAAAGAAGAGTGATGCATTGAAAAGAATACTAGAGATATATTAGGGATAATAAGTAAAGCTCATTTGGATAGAAAACAATATGAACAAGTGAATTAAAATAACCAACCCTAGATCTATCTTAACTTTGGACCTACTAAGCGCTAAGAAGGATCAAATATCTTGAGGTTCAAACCTATTTTAGAGTGAAAATAGATTTGATCCCTCTCGGTGCTTAGTAGATCCAGAGTTAAGATGGATCTAGGATAGTCTTTCCCCCTTTAAATATGATATATGATCCCTCTTGGTGCTTAGTAGATCTGGAGTTAAGATGGATCTAGGATAGTCTTTCCCCCTTTAAATATGATATATTCCACATGAATACCATGGGTCAATACCATGAGCGATGCCGTGGGTCAATACATTGTTTTTATTTTTACTTTTACTTTTACTATTCTATTATTTTTGTTTACATGACATAGTAGGACAAGATAGGACATTTCAACGTATCTTCCATATTGGGCCAAAGAGTGCCTCTCGGTTGAAATTAATAATTATTAGTAATATTAATTATAGCTAATAATTTTATTATTTTATTTTATTTAAATTTAAATTTATTTTTTATTTTTATGTAATTTAACCAAGTCAAAATGTTTTAATTAATAATTATAATTAATAATTATTTTATTTTATTTAAAAACTTATTTTATTATTATTTTCATTTTTATGTAATTTTACCGAGTTAAAATGTTTACATAACATAACATAACCATACAACATCTCTCCCATAATGGGTTGGAGAGCATCTCTTGGTGCGAAGATGGTGTCAAAAGTAAAAATAAGTCCATAGGAATATCTAACATGCAACATGAATGAAGGAAGATGTCAAATTTTGTCGAGGATGCTTGCAAAGATGGTGTCAAAAGTAAAAATAAGTCCATAGGAATATCTAACATGAAACATGAATGAAGGAAGATGTCAAATTTTGTCAAGGATGCTTGTTTGTCAGGAGGTCAGAGAGAAGAGCAATGTATAACCTAAAGAGGAGTTGCAAGATAAACAATAGCATGCATTCATGGGGATTTAATTTTCAAGCAAAACATGAAATGAAAGGTTTACAAATCTTATATGTTTTCTTTTTTATTTCATTTGTATAAGTTGTTGAGACAATTAGTTTCAGAAATCATGAGCATAAGCATCCTATCATGTTAAGGAAGGGGAATAATTTGGCTCTTGGAACAACCATTAGTATGCATTATGTTTTCTTTTTTATTTCATTTGTATAAGTTGTTGAGACAATTAGTTTCAGAAATCATGAGCATAAGCATCCTATCATGTTAAGGAAGGGGAATAATTTGGCTCTTGGAACAACCATTAGTATGCATTATGTTTTCTTTTTTATTTCATTTGTATAAGTTGTTGAGACAATTAGTTTCAGAAATCATGAGCATAAGCATCCTATCATGTTAAGGAAGGGGAATAATTTGGCTCTTGGAACAACCATTAGTATGCATTATTGGGAATCAGACATTATTGAGGGGGGTGGGGGGGGAAGGGGGGGATGTGAGTCAGTAATTTGAAATTTGTACTCTTTACTTAATAATCATACTATCAATTGTAAATATCTAACAACAATCAAAATATTCACATCTACATAACACTTGTACACAATGATTTTAATGTGGAAACCCTTATGGGAGAAAAAACCCCAAAATAATTTTTGTTTATTATTGTGTGAAACAAAATCACAAACTATGATTACATCAAATATTTGTGAGCACCCAATCATAGGAACAACCAGCTCCCTTGATAGTTTTCCCCAACTTGTAGGAAGCAACAACTTCCTCAAATCAGTAAACACCAGTTTTCCTAGAGACACCAACCACTGACGAATGAAGGCACCAACCTACTAACTCTGCAACTCAAAAATATGTGAAATTAGGAATTTATCTCCGATAGTCTCCTCTAATTCAACAAGCTCTCTCAACTTCTACAAGCACTCATTTGACTACCCTTATGAATCTCACTGGAAATAAATGATGTCATTTTTCACCATGGAATCCCTCACCCATCGATACAACTAGTAAGATATTAACTCCCTGAACACTTGATCAGGCATGTCTAATACATGGAACTTGTAGAAATGAACCAGTTATATCCCTATGGCTCATCTCAAAAGTAATATGTTTTCCCGAAATCGAAATCACTCTTCACACAACATGCTTGCAGTGCCTAAGACTTGACTGAGAGAAATGTTGTTGTTTTGCACCATGGTATTGAAAGTAATGCTTCCATGTGTTGGTGTGAGTTTTCATTGTGAGTTCCCAAGCATTAGTCTAGAAGTTGTTGATTCCTATGTTTGGAGTCATGTCATGTTTGAGTCATAATTTCTGGAAGTAAGTGATATAAGTGTTATATATGTAATTTACTTATGTAATCAAAATACATCTAGTGTGATTTGTGTTGATTTTGCAATCTCTCGCTCTTCATTTTTTTTAACATGGTATTAGAGCCTAGTCTTGATATGGATTGTTAATGAGGGTTTCGAGGCCATCGTCAAAATTCCCTGTGGTGGTTGTTGTCGAGATGAGCCTGGCATGTTTTTATTGCAAGAGGGCTGAGATCGGTCATGATCTGATTGGATCTAAATTTCTTGAAGTATCGGCTACTTGAAAGGATTTTGGAGCATGATGTTGTAAGCAACAAATGACTGGCAGATCTCAGGTTGAAGTGAGATTATTTTACACTCTTTTCTTGTGCCACTGAAAATCTCGATTTGTCTCGATAGAGTTTATACCAAGTTTTTTGTCTCGATTATTACAGAAAAGAAATTTAAGCAATGACATTAAAGCACCATGTGTGGGAATGTTTTTTGGAGCGGGTCTTCTTAATGGGTTATTAAAAAAATTGTTTTATATATGGGAAGAACTTTATGTTATTTCTTAAAAAAATATAATGGGTTGTTTTCCATGAATTCCTTATGGTGCAAAGTGAAAATTTGAATGTAGGCTTGTTGTGGGATGTGGCTGAGTTTGTTCGTTTGAATGTTGAGTACGCTGACATTTAATTTGTACTAAACCATGAGTTAGTGTAGGAGTTAATGAGCATTGTGTATAGGCAGTCGAAAGTCAATGTGAATGTTGTTGAGTGGAGGAGAGAAATTGTTGTGAAGAGACTCATCAAGTGTAGTGAGGACAAGTAGTCATTGCATTGCTTACTTATGCAAAAGCTAATATTTAAATTAATATCATTATCATGGAGAATATAGTGGTGGAAACATTTAATAGTTATTGTTGGGGGCCAAAACTGCCTTGTTTTGTTTATCTCATTACCTTGTTTTCTAGCTAATTATACTTTCATACCAGCTATTTTGTGCCTAAAATCCCTACAGGTATAACCCTTGTCATGTTTCACAAGTTATTTAGTCATTTATGTTTAAGTCTGAGGAATCATCACCAATTGGATGTTAATCTTGTTAATTGTGAAAATTTGGAACCATGGGGTCAAGATTCATTACCAAAGTTGGTGGCACTATTGTTAACCCGCATCTGTTACAGTGCAACTATCGTAGATCTCTTTTTGTCTATCTTTTGATCTAGCTTTGTTGTTATAACTATTATGTAATTTTAGACAAACAACCTCCATGGAGTTAGGATGTAATTGTATAAAAGGGGATTTGTAGTTGGGAGTCAGGTTAGTGAGACATCTATGAGTTTTGTAACAATTACTTTTGATATTAATGCAATATTCAACTTTCTGACCTTCTTCGTGAATCTGTGAGTTAAGCACAGCCCTAACCAGGGAGTTGGGCCCACTCTCCTGATCAGGTGTTGTGCCTATGTTCTTATGTGTGTATTGCTTTAGTTATGAATTTTATTTCCTTTTGCTGTGAAATGTATTGTTGTTACAGCTGATGCCGAGAATCGTTATGCTGCTAATGTTTATTTATTACTTTGGATTGTATGTTTAGTTAATTAGTCGAACTCCTGATCAACTGTTGAATTATGAATTTTCCCTTGCATATATAGTACATGATATCCTTGCAATAACAAACGACCTCGGATTGACATATTAATGTGGTAAAAGGATTGAATCATAACATTCACACTTGGACACCAACATTTTGGCGTCATTGCTGGGGACGCTATCAAGGTGCAAGAACATAACCGGCATTGATCTTGGAATCAACCTCTAGTCCTGGGGAGACAAAGGATTTTCCACTTTGCTCCAGGGGCCTGAGCGTAGTTATTTTCTATTTTTTTTTGTTTCCTGCTTTTTTTTTGTTTCTCTTTTTTTTCTCGCTCCTTTTTATTTTTATAGGGGCCACCCTCTCATCCTGGGGAGGGAAATAATTTTTCGCCTTACTATAGGTCTCGAGCTTAGAATTTTCCTGCAGTCTTGTTTGTTTTGATTTTGAAATACCCACTCTCTCATCTTGGGGAAGGAAAGAGTTTTCTCACCCTGCTCCAGGTCGTGAGCTTTAGTTTTCTTTTCGTTGGTTTATAGTTTCCTTGTTTTTGAATCATCCTCTCATCCTGGGGAGGGAAATAATTTTTCACCCTGATCCAGGTCTTGAGCTGTGTAAGTTTTAATGTTTTCATTCCAATAAATGTATGAAAAAGGGTTCGAATAAAAGGGGCATAGGAGGACCCCAAAGGTAGGGAAGCAAGTATTTGGGGAGGAATACCTATATCCAAGAGATTATTGCAAAAGATGCATCAGAAGCCTCTTCACGAGCTACTGCTAGGGTGAAAGTTCACACAAAATCCGAGGGGCATTCTGTGGAACAACCTATACAACCTCCAAAGGTGGAAGTATTTGTTTCAACAGCTAGAGGAGAAGTAAGAAGTAGGGCATCAGATGAATCAGAAACACCTCCTCTAGTATCAGACATGGAGGAAGTGGCCAGCAGAGGGTCAGAAGAAGAGATCCACCCAAGGATTGAAGAAGGAGACTTTAGAGGATTTTCTTCACCTCGTGATCAGGGGAGTGTTGTTAAACTTCCACAACCATCAGTTGTTACACAACAAGAACTTGTTGAAGTTCCAAGTGAGTATTGGAAAGTATTTATGGCACCCACAACATCTTCAATAGAATTCCCAATTGGGGATATCATGGGTGATGCACCAATGAAGCCTATTCCACTGACTGCACTGCCAAAATTCCATGGGCTTTCCATGAAAGATCCAGACACCTTCCTATTCGAGTTTGATATTGTTTGTAGAGGATATGACTATGCCAATGTGTTATAGACAATTTTGTGCCTTACAGCAACAAGCATGAATTGTCAATAATCCAAGGGATCCAAAGTTCCCTAAACATGATGTTCCTACCCCTAGAGGAACAAGGTCAGCAAACCAACAGCTCTCAGATCAGTTCTCCACCTGAAAACACTCAAAAACAAGCAATCCTGAAATCAAAGCAGGTGCTCCACTAAGTTTTTGCGCTGAAACTCAGTTGCTCCATGGTGTACCTGCGTTGCAAAGCAAGTGGGACAAAGGCCACCTGCGCTGAGCGAGATGGGACAAGTGGCACAATGAGTCATTGCTTTGGAATCTTCCAAAAATGACACTTGGATCAGGTATTTCGCCTTGTGATGAGTCAGAGGCTCTGTTTCTCCAAGTGGAAGCAAAGTTCACCAAGTGGACTCAAGAACTGAAGATCAACTAAAGATTAACTGAAGAGAGAGAGGACACAAGGCAGCTACACATCAGTTGCAAGCTGACTCATCCTTTCTCAATTCATCTATATATTGAGCTCTCTCCTATGAGCTCAGGAGGCTGGAATTTTGTGCAAAGTAATGATATGCTGTTGGTTTCATTCTTGAGTTATTGGGTGATTGTTTGAGAGAGGTGAAGAAGAGCAATTCTTTCTGCTGGGAGGTGTTGCTGGGTTGGAGCCTGCAATGGTTGTAATCCTCTCAGAACCTTTATTTCTTCATTAATAAAAGCTATTGAGGTTCTTCTATGTGCTCTTGTTTCAGTTATATATTGTGATGATTGCATGTTTGGTTTACACTAATCCATGAACCAGTTATGATTGCATGCCTCTTGTAGTTTCCTTCTTTGTCATTGTGCAGGATCTCATTGCAGCTGGGCGAGCAGAAGGACAAAGAGCTAGGAACAAGCGGCCAAAGAGGAGAGTTTGGATTCGACATTAAGCGCAAGGCAACGGTTAGTGCTTTCTCCATCCTCTTTTGCTTTCATAAAGAAGTAAACCTTCAGTAGTTTGTTTTACAGTTGTTGCTAAGGAACTGTCACCCTTAGAGTGGGTTAGGGTCATCCGAGTCGGATACTTTTCCCTACAACAAACTAGCGACTCCACTGGGGATCGTATCCGTTTGATTGTGTTTGTAGTATTTTGCTATTCATTTCCTGAACAAAAGAGTACCAAATCGAAAAGCTTTTGACTATATCAAAAGCGAAGTAGAGGGCAGCTACTCTAGCTCATTTCTGAGCAAGTTCATGATTTGAAGAGCTGATCTACAAGGATCCTTGTAAGCTCTTAGTGATAGCTTTGCACCTTCCTAATCATCCCTTAGAGTGTGCTTGACTGATTGCTTCTGATTTGAGCAAAAACCGTGCATTTTTGAGAAAATTATGACCCGGAAACTGTGAAAACGCAATTCTCGTTTTCCAAAGCAGGTAGTACACAGGCTACCTGCTTTGCAACGCAGGTCCCGAAGGGGCTACCTGCGCTGAGAGCCAGATTGGCTGTGCAGCACCTGCGTTGGCCCAAATTTGCCTAGTGCATTTGGGGTTTCCTCCTTTCTCTTGCCTGTTTTCACTTAGTTTTGCTGCTAGGTGTCAGTCTTGTGCCTGTTCTGAAACCAATATTACTTGCCATCATTCTGCCTCTGTTATATAACGAAATTGTACTTGTTCTTTGTATTTCTTACTCATTTACAATTTCCCATAACGAACAGTAAACTAGTCTTGCTTTTGGCCTCTTAGATCTGAACCTGTGTTAGGCATTTTGCTGGTCTAAAGAGTTAGCTTGTTTGCTGTCCATAGCTGATTAGTCATTTTACTTTCGTCATTATGGTTTGATTTCATGCATTTCCAGTGATTAAGCAAGTAAATCTTAAGGTGTCTTTTGATTTTGGACAAGCTTGTTTACTTTCGCTTTAAATCGAAATCAAAGTTATATAACGACTTTCTTTTTGTAATCCATCCACATTAAGAAAGGGAAAAGAAAATACATGCATTGTGCATTTTGCATTTGACTGTTTGCTTGACGATTTAGAAAAAATTTGCATTTTAGTGTGTGCTCTATGATCTGTGTGAAAAGATTTGCCTTTCTTTTCCCTCAGTAGTTGAGGTTTTCAAAGTTGAAAGATTGAAAAGTTTGCTTCTCATCTTAGACTGCATTCAGGAATTTGTTATATACATCTCGTGGTGATCCTTAAAGGCAAACTGCTAAGCAAGATCAACATTAAAATAAATCCAATTTACATAACAATGCTTTGTAACATAACGCAAACACATAGAGGTCTAGGTAGAGACGTGTTCCGGCGTCGTTAAACATAGTGACTGTCGATCTCTACGAAGGTGGGTGATTCCTCCTGAGAGTCGGTGGCACTAATACGGACTTGTGCTCCCACGTACCGTCGCGTATATATTGGGAGACCCCTATAGGCAATTATCCTTTATCCATAGGAAGCCGTGTCGACCGCCCTACTGATCGCGATGCAGTGAACACAGCATTCACGAAGATCGACCACCCGTACCGTAAAACGTATTCTGTGGTTTCGCGAAAAGTTTGGCACACCCTCTGCCTAGAACTCCAGAGAAGTTTCTTTTGGCCTTTTTCAAACTCTATAACTGAAAAAGTCCATCCGAGCATTTGTCACTTCGGGCTCGTTAAAACATCGAAGGCGACTAGAGTCATCTTTAGCTTTTTCTCGACTCTTAAAACATGAAAAAGCAAGTTTGTGTCTAAAAGCGTCGTTAATAAAATTTATTTTAAACGGAACATAATCACCTGTTATTCCCACGTTGATCTTTCAGTTGAAAAGTATGGAGCCCACCAACCAAGGAAATAACCTTGGTGGAAGTCCAAATCCCTTCTCCTCTTGGGGAGATGTTGGTGCGCCTCATATGGCAACATTGTCACTTCCAGGATTGACAATTGGCCTACCTGTATGGCTCTTTTCAACTAATGTAGTCCAGATCGCCACTAATCCTGAGCAGTCGAATCAACAGTCAGAACAGTCTAGAGCTACCCACCAGCCTTCCACTTCTTACAATTCTTCCTCTGATCCTTCATCTTCACAAGGTAGAGCCGGCAAAAGTCAGCCTCCCATGGAGAAGAAGGAAAAGAAGAAAAGAGAAAAGAAGCAGAAGGGGCCTATGGCGAAGGCGACTGGGGGCAAGCAAAAGACAGCTGACAAAAACCCACACACTGCACCAACTGGGCCTAAATCGCCATGTGTCATTTGCAAAGGGGCCCACTTCCATCGTGATTGTCCTTGTATTCCCCGGATACTAAGGGACTGGTCCCCAAGGTTGTACAATCCGGTAGCATCAACCTCTGGTAGTCATGTTGATTGCAGTCCGTCAACTAGCGAGAGTGAAGGACGAAGAGGGAGACCAAGATCACCCTGTATATTGTGTGAAGGCGATCACGCCATCCACCGATGTCCATTCTTAGATGAGGCAAAGAGAGTTTTGGAAGATCGTCCGGTTTCACCGTTACGACTTCCTCCTGGATACCAAAAAATCGCGCCTAATCCCTCGATAGTTGAAAATCCAACTGACCCGCTCAAGTGGTCAGCTGAAGTGTCGGTCATTGAGAATGAAACTACTGAATCTAGACCAGACGAAAGTCTAAAGGTCGAAACGGCAGTTGACCCGGTTCTTCCTTCAGAGGTTTCATCATCCAATGACTCCGTCATTGAAGACCCATCTTCAAATGACACCCTCACTGAAGAGGATAAAGATGACACCGTCCATATCCTTTTCATCAACACAGACTCTGATGAGCATCAGGGCAATGCGCCCATTCCTTTATCGCAGGAAGGAACATCGTCAGGGTCGTATCCGGCCGTATATTCGGTCTCACCACCAAGCAACCTAGTTGTATCCTTTGATTGGAATCAACTAGGCAGACCCCGGTTACCAGCCAGTATCCCATTCAGAATCATAGTCCAAATCTACAGAATGGTGATGGCTGGAACTATCATTGATGAAGGGGCATCTGTGAGTATCCTTTCCTCTGTTGCTTGGAAAGCACTGGGTTGCCCGGCGCTTTTACCTGAGATAAGAAATCTATCAGGTTTTGATAAAGGAACCAGTCACCCGTTAGGGATTCTCCCCAATGTTCCAATTACATTGAAAGGGAAGACAGTTCATATGAACATCATGGTCGTCCAGGGACCCTTGGTTTATAACTTACTCCTTGGACGAGACTATATATATTGCATGGAGGCAATAGTGTCCTCACTCTTTAGAGTCATGTGTTTTCCGCACGAAGGAAGAATGGTCAAGCTCGTAGACCAACTTTCATTTCCAGGATCACGCATCGCAAATAGTCAAATACCATCCCTTAACGGTCTATTCACTCAAGGAATGCCACCGCCCCCGGTTCTACTTCCCGATGAATGCGAGTAATTCGAGAAGAAAAGAACTGGGACCCAGGGGGCATGCACCCTGGCCTGCCTCGGGCAGAGAAAACCTTAGGTATAAAGTTAATTTCCGCAGAAGAATGGACTAGTCCGTACCCCGTCCGAAAAAGGAAGAGAGGGTTGTTCTAGGATAAAATTCTTTTGTCAAAGTTATGTGAAGCGGAAGAATCGCTCCCTTTGTCTAAAAAAGTAGGCTCTCCTAAGGAGGGAATCTATTTGTGGCAGCAAGAAGGCACCATCTTTGAATGTCAAGCCTCACCCATTAAAACAATATGTTTTTAAAGAGAGTAGGGGCAGTCTTCAAAGAAAGAGAGGAAATTGCGGCAACAAGTAGTCACCATCCTTAGCAACCTAATGATAGACATCGCCGAAAAGAGAGTTTAGTTTGCGGCAGCAAACAAAACCATTTTTCGGATAATAAGTAAGAGGACAGAATCTCGAAATTATACTTTATACCTGGGGGCATGCAAACCTTTTGGAGTGCAAGCACGGGACGACTATTTATTTTTTTAAATTTTTAGGTCCTCCCTTTAAACCCGTAGGTCTAACCCGTTAAACTCGTAGGATTAGCCGTTTCCAGCTTGCATAAAGAAAGGATGAAAGGCAAAAGTTAAAACCTACCAAATTGGAGTAATTAGTGAGGTATCGCTCCTTAAATAAGATTACCTCACCTAAAGCATTCCTTGTATTAAGACTGGTATAAATCGAGCAGTTTTAGCAATGTTCATGCTCGTTAAAAAATAAACGCAAGAATCGAGCAGTTTTTTATATAGAGTTCATGCTCGTTAAAAAATAAACATAAATTGTGAGCAATCTTTCCCTAATAGTTCAAGCTCATCCAGAAAAAATGAACCGGTAAATAACCTGGAGAAATGTAACCTTTGAAAGCCATATTAAAAGCCCTTGGTCGTGTTTATATGCCATCACCTCCATCCGTTCATTTGGCCAATTGTTCACCTCCATATGTTTGTTTACCCATTTTGAGGAACAACTGCGAAGAGTGATTTCACTTAGCCATCCTTGTGACACTGCCGTGATTGGAGAATTCCAACCTGTACCCGGAATCTGCTGCTATCCCTGTTCATCACTCGTTCCTCAAAAGACGAGTCTTCTTTGAGATCTTTTCACTGACTCGTAAAATATGAAAAGTTTGCCGAGTTTTGGCCTTCCAGCTCGTTAAAAGGACCGGAAGAGCTATCCCTCCTCTAGATTTTAATCTTTTTGGACCTGAGGGATTATTACACAAAAAGATCGAGCGCTTGTTTTGTTCGGCTCGTTAAAGAAATCGAAAATTCATCCCTTCTGTATTGTTTTATACTTTTTCGGACTTAAGGGATTAGAAGACGAAAAAGAAATTTTGGAGTTAACTTTTCGTACCTTTTCAGACTCTCTAAAAATGAAAAGGACCGAGTTTTCTTTGTCGTTAGACTCGTTAAAATGATTAAATAGCGACAAACTTGTCTTTAGACGAGAACGAGTTTCTCTATCGCTAGGCTCGTTAAAACATAGCGATGGGCTTGCCCGAAGGGCAGGTTATAGAACAAGCATATGTTATCCTCCTCAAGCTTGACAAAAATAAAGAGGTACTGGTCAGCAATGACTGGGGAAAAATTGGGAGAACCTCACAGCATTAATGGTAGCAAGTCGCTCTTGAACATGACACTTTGTCCTCCGTATCACATCGGGTTGGGTTGTTTCATTCACCGGTCTCATAACCATGGTCCTCGCCACACCATCCACAATTGGGGTTATGCTACCAATCCATCACATCAGTGTCGTTATATGTTCAAGAGATGTGGTTCTGTAAAGAGTCAACCGTGTTCCACCCACTGCCATACATTATCCTTCATCCACTTCATGACCGCCACCCTGAATCATACATCACAGTTTGTTTTCACCTCATCACAATCACTAGCTCCGTTCCGTGTCACTGATGTGGGATTCATTAAGGCCCTCCTTTGACGGATCGCTCCTTGTCGACATCAGCTCATTATCCAAGGAGTTGATCTAGGAACACCCCCCTCAGTACTTTGAAGCTTGCATGCCTCAATGGCAAGTTTCTCACCTCCGGCGACAGGTACACATCAATGACCTTCGACCAGAAGATTTTGCATGGTGGTCGACGCCAAGTCCTTTATTCCCACCATGTGGATTGTACTGCCGTACCTTGAGGGTCATCATCCTTATCGGTGATTCCTCTCGCGCTTGTTAACGGTTTACATCATTGACCGGTAATCAAGCGATGTCTTTCCATGTTCGACTTCAAGAAATTCTCACATGGATCGACTTGTACATCGAGTGAAGATCGGAAGAGATTGAAGACCCCGGATCTAGTTTCACCCATCCGGGCTGTGATATATATTCAGGACATAAAAACATTTGATATGTACATCATTACAGCAGATGATCATCCTTCTCAAAGGATGATAATTTCAGCAGAGAATTATCAGTCTACAATCAGACGATCGTCTATTCTATGTACCAAAATGTATTTATAAAGCTGAGCATGGGAATTCCCGCCTCAGCTAGATCATGAAAAATGTATGAAAAATAATGTATTGTATTGTATCTTATTACAGGACACTTCTCAGCAGATTGAATGAACTTCGGATCCTCTCAATAAAGCATTTCACCCGATAAACGACCTCATACTTTAGGGGGCATCTGTTATAGACAATTTTGTGCCTTACAGCAACAAGCATGAATTGTCAATAATCCAAGGGATCCAAAGTTCCCTAAACATGATGTTCCTACCCCTAGAGGAACAAGGTCAGCAAACCAACAGCTCTCAGATCAGTTCTCCACCTGAAAACACTCAAAAACAAGCAATCCTGAAATCAAAGCAGGTGCTCCACTAGGTTTCTGCGCTAAAACTCAGTTGCTCCATGGTGTACCTACGTTGCAAAGCAAGTGGGACAAAGGCCACCTGCGCTGAGCGAGATGGGACAAGTGGCACAATGAGTCATTGCTTTGGAATCTTCCAAAAATGACACTTGGATCAGGTATTTCGCCTTGTGATGAGTCAGAGGCTCTGTTTCTCCAAGTGGAAGCAAAGTTCACCAAGTGGACTCAAGAACTGAAGATCAACTAAAGATTAACTGAAGAGAGAGAGGACACAAGGCAGCTACACATCAGTTGCAAGCTGACTCATCCTTTCTCAATTCATCTATATATTGAGCTCTCTCCTATGAGCTCAGGAGGCTGGAATTTTGTGCAAAGTAATGATATGCTGTTGGTTTCATTCTTGAGTTATTGGGTGATTGTTTGAGAGAGGTGAAGAAGAGCAATTCTTTCTGCTGGGAGGTGTTGCTGGGTTGGAGCCTGCAATGGTTGTAATCCTCTCAGAACCTTTATTTCTTCATTAATAAAAGCTATTGAGGTTCTTCTATGTGCTCTTGTTTCAGTTATATATTGTGATGATTGCATGTTTGGTTTACACTAATCCATGAACCAGTTATGATTGCATGCCTCTTGTAGTTTCCTTCTTTGTCATTGTGCAGGATCTCATTGCAGCTGGGCGAGCAGAAGGACAAAGAGCTAGGAACAAGCGGCCAAAGAGGAGAGTTTGGATTCGACATTAAGCGCAAGGCAACGGTTAGTGCTTTCTCCATCCTCTTTTGCTTTCATAAAGAAGTAAACCTTCAGTAGTTTGTTTTACAGTTGTTGCTAAGGAACTGTCACCCTTAGAGTGGGTTAGGGTCATCCGAGTCGGATACTTTTCCCTACAACACAATGATGCTCAAAAGCTGAAAATTTTTCCTGCTACATTAAAAGGGACAACGTTGTGATGGTTTATGGGTCTAGGAGGAAAACACGTCTCTACCTGGGATGACATGAAGAAGGCCTTCCTGGAAAAATATCAGGATTACTGTAAATCCTGGGACATTAAGGAAGAAATATTTAAATTCATGCAGAAAGAGGACAAAAATATGGAGGACTTTGAGGAGCGTTTTAAGTACACTATCTAGAGGTCTGGCCACAGTGACCTGGATAAGGATATCTTGAAAATTATTTTTCTCTTGGCCTTGAGGGAAGAATATTTGGAGCTGTTAAACATAGTAAGTAAAGGGGATATATCTAAAGAAGCTTTTGACACCATTTGTGAGCTCTGTATTCAATGTTCAAGGGGAGCTGCAATGAATAAATATGGAGTCCGGACCTTCAAAGCATCAAGCGGGGGAACCACAAAAGCAAAAATTGGGAACCTACTGGATAATTTGAAAATTGATATCCTAAGCACATTATCTTCCCAAATGGATACATTGCAAGAAAAACAGAAGTAGATGGAGCTGGAAAGAACCATGGCTATTTTCTGTCCTCGGTGTGGAAAGAAACATCCACTGAAGGAGTGTTCTCTAGACACTATAGAGACATTTTCTATTTGTGAACATAGTCACTCTACCAGTGCATGTCCATCTCTTCCAGCACTAAAGGCAGTATTTCAAGGGACAAATGAAGAACTAGATCAGCTATGCTTTATGGGGTCTAAGAAACCATGGTAGCCATGATCATCAGGATTAAATCTAGTTACGTCTCAGGATCCTTTACAATATTATAATATGAATCCTCAGTCAGTTCCTTTTTGGCCTCAATACTATTAGCACTTTTATTAGAAATGCACATCCTATTTCGGATCCAACTCGACAGTTTTTGGAATCTATCATGAGCTGTGAAACACAAGAAACTATCATATCAGAATCAAAAATGAAGATATTCCTGTAATAGCATTCTCTAACAGCATACCGGTGGAGATTGAGCCAGGGAAGGCACTGAATATCAACCCGAATCTTTCACCAGCCCAGATTGAACAGCCCCTGAAGATCCTTCAGGAACAGAAAGAAGCTTTCACCTGGGATTATACCGATATGAAAGGTATCCCCGCTGATTTGTCTACTCATCATATTTATATTAAAGAAGATTGTTGACCTATGAGACGGCCTCAGAGAAGGATGAACCCTGCCTTGAAAAACATTGTCAAAGATATTCAATGGGTATCCTCGTTGGTCATTGTTCCTACAAAGAATGGTAAATGGGGAATTTGTGTAGACTAATTTGGTGAACTGCATGTAATTCCAGTTAAACTTATCATATCCACCTAAGTTTAGCCGCTTCGGCAAGCTGACCGTCGAAGGTGAGCCGTTAGCGTAACTGTTGGGCGCGCACATGAGGGCGGTGTATCCCTGACGGTTAGGGATAATGTTGCAGTCATATTAACCTTCAATCATTGGGAAGGCATTACAATCGCGATACCGCTTTGATGTAGCAAAGCAATATCTTTACACAATTCTCGCTTGGACTTGTGGGCTATGGGCCCACGTATACCAAATAGTGGAATCTCCATCGTCGATCTATCTCACGTGATCCAACGACTATCGCATCGTGCACTCGCCAACTAGCCCGGACGATCTCCACCGTCGATATGACCTGTCCAATCAAACGATTGTTGCACAATCTCGCGTGAATTTCTACACAACCGATATCAGATCAAGAGCGCGCGAGAAAAGTAGTTTTGTTGTGCTACGTGTCGCACGCTAAGGTTAATCACGTGAAATTTAGGAATACCGCTTACATCTTTTTGTCCACACGAGATACCGTTTCCCACTTTCCAAATATTGCCCACGTGCTCAATATGAAAGTTAAAGAAAAATGTTTAAGGAAAGGTTTAATGCTTAATCTTGGTCAAATGTCCAAAAATTGTAGTTACTAGACTTTTCAAATAGCGATAACTTCTTCATATGGTATCAGTTTTTCGAACCGTTCATGTCACGAGAATCGGGAAGACGAGATATATCCAGTCGCTCAAGTTTGACACTCTTTCGAACAATTTGAAATCTGAGCTATCACTAAGGTCCCAGATCAATATCTGATCATGGACCCCTCCCAAAATGACCATGGATAACCTCCTACTATTACTAGAATCTTTTTTTAAGTGATATCTAATTGAAGTCTTACTTTATATTTATTTAAACTTTGATTTTATAAAAATTTCTTAAACAATTATGTCACTATGGATTCTTTGTCTCAAGTTAATTCATTTTATTTTTTTATTTTTCTTAGCTTTTGATATTAAATTTATACTTATTTTAGCTTAATTCAATTTTTTTTTTTCATTATTGACATTATACTTATCACAAGTACATTCACAATCCAACTTTTACACCATTTTAATACATTCACCATCCAAGTTTTTATAACACTAATTCCATAGATAGTAAAATAAATAAAAAAATTATTATTATAATAAATAAAAAAATCTAGCCATTTCAATTCAACTAGTGAATACACTCTTTCATCTCTATTGTCCACATACATTCCCAATAATATAGTTATAAGATAATAATCAACTAAATATATAATTATGTTTTTATTTGAAAAATGTGTTCTTTGACTTTGATTTTTTTTTTATTAGATACTTTTAGACTAGTTATCACAACGAGTCCAACACTTATGTATCTTATTGTGATGCAAAACATTTATAAACAAATGCACAATTTAGAAATGTTTGGTATATAATCATACGTCTATATTAAATATTTTTCTATTTCATAATATGCGTAATTTAGAAATGTTTGGTATATAATCGTACGCTTATATTAAACATCTTTTTGTCTCATATTAGATGATTGTATTTTTACCTATAATTATTATAATTTGAACAGAGAAATATCACAAATAAATATAAATTTTATTTTAATTATCTATAAGATACATAAATTTTAAATTTGATCACTTAAAAATGATTTAATTCAAAATTTAAATACCAATTATTTTAGATTTACATAATTATTTAAATTTAATATAATTAAAATTTTATAATTAATTATTAAAAATAATTTTAATTTTATAAATTCCACTCGAATTAAAACTTTGAATTGGCCAATAAAAAAATAAAAAAACAAATTCTATATACGCCATTCCCTTTCCACTTCCTTTCAAGTTGTTGATGGTGTACTTGGGATAATTCAATAATCATCCTTCTCTTCCCTCCAAATTTGAATAATATTCTAATGTGTGTGGTTTAGTAAATAAATATAACCATTTTAATTTATAATCTATTTTTTATTATAATTTTTTAAAATAAGTTTTAACAAAAAAATAAGTAATTTAAACTAGTAATTAGTAAATATATATTCATGTAATTTTATACTGATGATGATGATGTTTAATGTCCACTCAGACTAAATTTTGGTTCATCAGACCTAAAAAACGAATTATTTAGTTTGATTTAAGATTTTATTACTATGCTCAAAAAACTTGGAGAAGCCTCATCGTAAAAGGCTAAAAAGATCAGTATTGACAATTTCAACTTAAATAATATTTTTGATAGTGATTATTAATTTTTTTTTCAATAAATTTATAGGATTTTTGATAAATTTAGCTTAATTTTACACCTAAAATCAAATATTATCCAATAATAATTCAACTTTTATAAAAAGTTGTAAAGTATAACTTGTTCTTTATATATCAACTCTATCTTTAATTAACTTTATTGGTTAATAACATTAAAATTAATAAAATATATTATTGAATTTTGCATAGTAGTTGCTATTTAATTTAGGATAAATGAGCTAAATTTTCTTTCGTATGTTTTTATGGTAAATTAAAGCAACCCTCCACCTAAAAATAACTAGGTTTAATTAAATTATGGCTCTCCCAAATGTGGCACCTTAAGAGACTATTGCAATTGAGGTTTCTCAAATCACCAAAGGAATCTGGTGGTGTCTCTAGAAGGTTTGACTAACTTAGCACGGGATTACCGGACGGTCATTTTTCCACGTTTCTAGGTCGTAATGGTTAACCATCAAGTCTACGGCCCCAACCCTATCTCTTTAGGCAATCGCTAACGAGCCTGCCATAAGGCATCTTTGACGACCCCATTTTTGAGTCAAAACAACACCATTCTAAAGAGAAAAGACGGTTTGATGTAAAATTAAAACTACATTAATGAATTCATATATTTTTTAATAATTTTAACATAAATTTTAAATAAAATCAAATGCTATCTTATAATACAAATTTGGTTATTCAAAAAAATATTAAATTTTTAAATGGTTAAAAAATTCACAAGATGCCCTATCATTTATATTCCACCGGCATGGCTTTGATATCTTTGACGACCCCATTTTTGAGTCAAAACAGCACCATTCTAAAGAGAAAGGACGGTTTGATGTAAAATTAGCCGTCTTTTGAAACATCAAAACACCGAACTTCTCCACGCAGGGAAAACAAGGTTCAAAAACTGATGCAGGAGCATCAAGACCATTTTTTCATTTGTGAATATGTGATTATATGGGGTGTGACAATTTTTAATATTTTGTTAATTAATTTGTTATTTTTAATAAAATAGGAGAAAGTGAGGATTTTGTAAATATTCTTTTAAGGAATATGAGAGAAAATAGAGTTAGATAGAAATTCTAGGAAGTAGAAATGCTATGTACGGGACTTAGTTGAGTCCACACCTAAAATCTATTTAAATTAGATTTAGTTGCATGACTTTAGAAATAGATCTAGATTTTAGGATGTTGAGAGATTTAAGGGTTTGTTGAGGAATTGAAGGGATAAAGCATTAAATTAGATTACTTTTAAAATTGTATAAATAGGAAGGGTTTTGAGAAAAAGACACTTAAGTAGTGTGTGGGAGGAGTGAGCAAGGATTCTCCTTGGGAGCCTTCGGGCAGTTTGTAAAAGGGCCATAGATTTTCATATCTGGCCATGAATGTAAACCTCTTGTGAATATTTGTTTTGTGTGAATATAAGTATGATTTGCATGGACATGATTGTGGTTAGTAAATTCTGAGATATGGCATCATCGAATTTCCTTTGATATATAATTAACTCTGTGGGCGGACAACGCATTCTAAATACTGTGTATTCATGGTTATTTTTCTTTGGTTTTTAATTCACTGTGCCGTATATATATATATTCTTGGTATAAGCAAGAACTCGCGTAATTTTCATTAAGTGGCGCAGTGGAAACGCTGAACTGTAGCGGTCAAGTCCATATCGGCGGTGAGAGATTCTAACGAAACGAAAGGGTATGCATATCTGTAATAATCATTTGAAATTCATTAGCTTACAGATGGGCTTCGGTTGCTTAAGAGGGAGCCAGCGTATTACTCTGCGCAGAGGAATTATGATTTAAGAATTCCGAAAGGCGTGTTGATTGTTTGAACACATCGAGACAAAGATATAAAAGGAGGAACGTATGGGGAAAGACCGTGTGTCCATGCGGTAGTATGCTGTATGTGTTGAATGCTACATGCTGTATAGCGACATATCAAAGGCCGCATACAAGTGCACCGGCCGTGGGCTGTTTGCGCAATTACAAATAGACCTATATATATTGACCGGAAGCGACTTAATGTAATTTCCAACCTGTATGTACCGCTAGACCTCCGAATAGCAAAACCGAGAAGCGTAAAACTGAGGAGGAACGCAAGCACAGTAGGACTGGCGAGTGATATGTCAAAAAAAACCTTATATAAGTGTATTGGCGTTGGTTGGATAAGCTCTTGCGACTATACCGGGAGCAGCATCATAGATGTCAATTCATAATAGTTGCGCCTGTGTATTGATAACTTTCCGCCTGTAACCTTAGCGGCGATTGATAAATATAGCGGAGCCTGCCTGTGGTAATTCAATGCCTCGAGCAATTCATTTAAAATAACGGCAGATTATATATGTCGGTTGCATCTTTGTTTAGAGGAGAAGCCAGCCTTAACCAGCGTCGAACATTTGTGTGCAAGTCCGCTTATTGAACATCGCTTCACCGAAAGCCTCGGTTTGTAATAAGACTTGAAGTTTAAAGGTGAGGGCGCACTCCAGCCTATATATATAGAGATTGTTACTAATGAGTTGTGGATTAGATTTGATGCCAACCATGGGTTTTATAGCATAGTTTATAAATCATGAAAGTACAACAGCCATGAATCAAGCTTTATATGCATGATGGGAGAAAGATCCTGGTAGTAGCGGTTTGGGAGTGGCCTGGGCTGCATGAGGTGGTATCAGAGCCCGACTCTGTATGAAAGTTTCTTGAGAACTGTTGAAAACTGAATTTGAATTTATATTAAATCTTGTATGGGGAAATAAATCTCAGTTATGCATTCGAACAGAATAGAATTCTGTAACATTCGATATGGGTTGTATGAGTGATTGAAAAATTGCAGGCGATAAGTGCAGAGATAAATTATGACAGCAGATGTGCATGCAGACAGGGGATACCAGATTTTAATCTGACAGTCAAGCAAATTAGAGCACCGCTGGGAGAATGGAGAATCGTGCAGGTATTGTGTTTGTTTAAATTTTGAATTGGGCTTTACTGACAAGAAATGGAATGAGGATTGATGGTTGCAGCAATGAAGAAACTCAGCAAAGAAGGAATTATTGCTGACAGCTGAAGTTTGTCGGATAAAACCGGAAGATTGGAAGAAAGGATCAAATTCTAAAATCTGATTGACAGTGAATTTGTGCAGAGGAAGCATAAAGATTGCTGGCATAGATTTGCAGAAATGGTAAGAGTATGATTTGGTTGTAAATGCCAATTGAGGTGTGGGTTTAAATGCAAGTAAATTGATTATTGGTTTTTGGTTTATGAACCATATGTTAAGGAGGAGCTTACGGAATTGATAATAATAGTGTATGTAATTGTTCAGAATTGAAGTTTTATTTGAGATGCATTTTGTATATGGAAGGTGTTGTTTGCAGCAATTTGTAGCAAGAGGTTGTCAGAGATTGGTTCGAAAACAAATAGAAGCCAAGCGCAGGAGTTGAACTTGTGGGAAGGATTGCTGAGAAGTGGATTAAATGAAGTCCATACGTGAACAGATGCAGTTCACAAAGGAGGGGAAGATGACTATTGATAGTCATGAAGAGTACGAGTGGGAGAAGGCCAAAATAGCAATTCAGCTTGAATTGTTAATGGAGTTGTTGCAGGAAAATGTGAGAAACCAGACGCATGGGTGGACCATGAGAAAGAAGGTAAAGTGGCAGAAGTTGCATGCAAGAAGAGAAAAGCAGGTAAACATACAGTTGATGGAGGAGCTGAGGAAGCTCGAGTAGATGTTGAGTTGTAGAGAACTCAGAGAGGCTGAGTTGGAAATGGATGTTTCCATTTGTGGCCCGGAACATGGCGAAATTCTGGGTGAAGAGATCAATGAGGAAGATCTCATGAACTATTGGGATAGTTCAGAAGCATATGAAAAGGTAATGATGAGAGAAACAGGTAAGGCTATGAAGCCTTGTAAATTTTCTCACAATTCATGTATGTTTGCACGATGTGCGGTAGATGGTGTGCAGTCTGATGGAACTGTCACAAAGGACAATGAAGTTCTTGAGGTAAAGTCTGGTAGAGGATTCCTTTCAGAGAAGGAATGTGATGATTGGTCAACAGAAAATGAAGGTATGGAAAGTTGTGTAAAATTTCCGAGTTCTACTCCAGGAGAGATTGTTCAGTTGTATTTGAAGTTAGATCTTTAGAAGAGAGAGTTGGAAAAGCAGAGGATCTATGTTCAGGGAAAATTTCTAAAAGACACAGAACAGGGGAAGATTTTCCAAACAGATGATGTGGAAAAGGGACTAACTGATAGTCTCACAGGGGAATTGAATCAGCATACTGATGTGCTGATGGATGAAGGAATTTCAGAGCAGCATACTGAAATGTTGCCAGCAACAGCAGAAGAGGCACTAAAGCCTTATGTTGTTTATTCTAACAATTGTTTTGTGAATGCAGGTATTGGTACTGAAGAACATTTGACTCCGTTGAGTAGTCAAATGAAGGGAGAAGAAGTTCTCTGTTCCAGAAGACAAGAGGGTGAGGATGATCGGGTGGTAGTCAGAACAAAAACAAGCATAGAAGCAAGAAGTCAGCGAGTTACAGTACAAACTGAGCAAGCCGTCTTAGCTCAGTAGACAGCAAGAAATCAACAGCCTGAAGATTTATTGGACCGAGAGATTGAAAGTATCAGAAGAATGATGATGAAAAAATCCCGGAAGAGACCAGCAGTAGCAAGACAAAGGAGAAGCAGCAAAAGAAAGACAACAGAAAATTGTGAAAGCCTAGTCAGTGGAGCGATGCAGCATAAAGTGGGAAAACCTGAAAGAGAAGTAGTGGCAAGTGGAAAGTTACAACACAAGATATGGGATCCAGGCATACACAGATCCGAACACATGATCAGGCAATCATGTTTAGTTTTAACGTTGGGAGTCTGATGCAGGAGCATCAAGACCATTTTTTCATTTGTAAATATGTGATTATAGGGGGTGTGACAATTTTTAATATTTTGTTAATTAATTTGTTATTTTTAATAAAATAGGAGAAAGTGAGGATTTTGTAAATATTCTTTTAAGGAATATGAGAGAAAATAGAGTTAGATAGAAATTATAGGAAGTAGAAATGCTATGTACGGGACTTAGTTGAGTCCACACCTAAAATCTATTTAAATTAGATTTAGTTGCATGACTTTAGGGATAGATCTAGATTTTAGGATGTTGAGAGATTTAAGGGTTTGTTGAGGAATTGAAGGGATAAAGCATTAAATTAGATTACTTTTAAAATTGTATAAATAGGAAGGGTTTTGAGAAAAAGACACTTAAGTAGTGTGTGAGAGGAGTGAGCAAGGATTCTCCTTGGGAGCCTTCGGGCAGTTTGTAAAAGGGCCATAGATTTGCATATCTGGCCATGAATGTAAACCTCTTGTGAATATTTGTTTTATGTGAATATAAGTATGATTTGCATGGACATGATTGTGGTTAGTGAATTCTGAGATATGGCATCATCGAATTTCCTTTGATATATAATTAACTCTGTGGGCGGACAGCGCATTCTAAATACTGTGTATTCATGGTTATTTTGCTTTGGCTTTTAATTCACTGTGGCGTATATATATATTCTTGGTATAAGCAAGAACTCGCGTAATTTTCATTAAGTGGCGCAGCGGAAACGCTGAACTGTAGCGGTCGAGTCCATATCGGCGGTGAGAACTTCTAACGAAACGAAAGGGTATGCGTATCTGTAATAATCATTTGAAATTCATTAGCTTGCAGATGGGCTTCGGTTGCTTAAGAGGGAGCCAGCGTATTACTCTGCGCAGAGGAATTATGATTTAAGAATTCCGGAAGGCGCGTTGATTGTTTGAACGCATCGAGACAAAGATATAAAAGGAGGAACGTATGGGGAAAGACCGTGTGTCCATGCGGTAGTATGCCGTATGTGTTGAATGCTACATGCTGTATAGCGACATATCAAAGGCCGCATACAAGTGCACCGGCCATGGGCTGTTTGCACAATTACAAATAGACCTATATATATTGACCGGAAGCGACTTAATGTAATTTCCAACCTGTATGTACCGCTAGACCTCCGAATAGCAAAATCGAGAAGCGTAAAACTGAGGAGGAACGCAAGCACAGTAGGACTGGCGAGTGATATGTCAAAAAAAACCTTATATAAGTGTATTGGCGTTGGTTGGATAAGCTCTTGCGACTATACCGGGAGCAGCATCATAGATGTCAATTCATAATAGTTGCGCCTGTGTATTGATAAATTTCCGCCTGTAACCTTAGCGGCGATTGATACATATAGCGGAGCCTGCCTGTGGTAATTCAATGCCTCGAGCAATTCGTTTAAAATAAGGGCAGATTATATATGTCGGTTGCATCTTTGTTTAGAGGAGAAGCCAGCCTTAACCAGCGCCGAACATTTGTGTGCAAGTCCGCTTATTGAACATCGCTTCACCGAAAGCCTCGGTTTGTAATAAGACTTGAAGTTTAAAGGTGAGGGCGCACTCCAGCCTATATATATTGAGATTGTTACTAATGAGTTGTGGATTAGATTTGATGCCAACCATGGGTTTTATAGCATAGTTTATAAATCATGAAAGTACAACAGCCATGAATCAAGCTTTATATGCATGATGGGAGAAAGATCCTGGTAGTAGCGGCTTGGGAGTGGCCTGGGCTGCATCAAAAACGAAAGTCGTCATCAATTAGATATAAATTTAATTTTAGCTTATATTTTCAGGAAGAAAAAAGCGAAATTATATTATAGTGGTCCTGTATAAACAGTGACAGAAAGTAACATGTCATGTAATTACATGTATCATATACCCGAGGAGAAACTTCTGTAAAAAAACTAACAAAATCTCAGATCAGGAAGGTATGACTTTAGCAAACATATCTTCAGCATCCTGCAAGGAGCATGCTGCAGAGATGGATACTATCATATAAGACCACCCATATTCGAGAGAAAACAAAAAAGGATACAGAAAGGAGAAGGACCATTAGCATGAACATTTGAGACCAATGGAGGTGATCAGAAACCCTGGATACAGAAATCCTGTATGAAGTAAGACTCCCCATATGCCAAAACCTCCAGAGACCAGAGACCTGTATATATATATAATATTTTTTGAAATGAAATTTAATGGAAATAAATAATCAGTAAATTAGCACTTATAAAATACATTGAGAGTTTATTTTATAAAATACATTGAGAGTTTATTTTTAAAAAGTGAACAAGTGTAAATCAACTTTCTAATAAAATAAATTATTATAATTTATCTATTTATTATATTTTTTTGAATATGGAAAAATCAGTTATTATTCCTTTGTTAATCATTAGTGATAAAAAAGTGAATGTTATTGTGTTAATTTTAAATCAACCTTTCTTTTATTTTTATCTTTTATTTATGATAAAAATAAAAAATAATGAGATAATTTTATATATATATATATCTTGAAGGTAGAAAAATTTATTATTATTTATTTGTTAATTATTAAAGAAGATGTTATTGGGAATGTTATTATTGATTGGTATTTGTGAATGTGCATTAACTTATTATTGCTATATGAGAAAAAATGTATCACTTAAAATAACATGATGATGGTTCTAAAATCTGAAAAGTTCACTCCTATCACATGCCCTATTGATCTTGAGATGTTATTTAAATTTCATGAAGGCAAATTCTAGCCATTCATAAATTATTTTAGACCTTAATTTAGTTTAGGAAAATTTCAACTTAAATAATATTTTTAGTATTTATCATTAAAACTACATTAATGAATTCATATATTTTTTAATAATTTTAACATAAACTCTAAATATAATCAAATACTATCTTATAATACAAATTTGTTATTCAAAAAATATTAAATTTTTAAATGGTTAAAAAATTCACAACAATTTTCATTTCCTAAATCCAATCTAAGTAAAATCTTACCTGCTTAAAATACCTTAATAATGATCCAAATGTTTCCTTTAAATTTCCTAATTTGTTCATTTATTAGATAGATGTGATGATTTGAAATAATAAAAAATTCAGTTATAAACTATTATTTTAAATTTTAAATTTCAAAACAAAATTAATAAATAATAAATATAAATTCAAATATTTTTATATTATTTTAAAAAAAAAATTAAAATAATTGAACCTTATTGTGTGAATTAAGCTTAATTTTATTTATTATAAAAGTAAAAATAATAAAATAATTTATTCATTCATTATATGTTATCTATATATTTTTTATTTTTAAAGTGAAAATTTTATTATTACTTATTGGTTAATAATGAGAATTTTATTAAGGATGTTATTATTGATTGATATTATTGAATATGTATAAACTCATGATTGTAGTGATTTAGAGGGTAAGTTCCTCAGACAGAACACCAAAGGACACCGCTCACAAACAGATCACAGATCAATACACTAGTATTCTTGTCGTGGTTAAAACCCTCAAAGAGGGAAACAGTACACGACCTGAGCCAACGCGACCACTTCAGGCAATTTATTAATAAAAGAAAGAAAAATTACATAAGCATCTCTCATGTACGGTCACCCTACAAATGACCCTCCATGCTCTTTAAATAGAGATCATGGACCAATCGGGTGTTAAGCCACGGATCAAGTGTCGGTAATACTGAGGAAAGAATGAACCATCAGATCACTTCATGTCTAGAACATATCGTGACCATCAGATTGTAAGTTACAAAATTACATATTAAAGAAACACACTTTACCTAACTCTACACTAGACCAAGTTATACTTGACTATTTCGTATGTGTCGGAATATCCTAACATCCCCCCTTAAGAACAACTTGGGATGGGATTGAAGGATGTACAAATATGACACAATAGGAGAAGGAAGGAGGCATTAGATCCTATCCCCCCTTAGTGACAACTTCCTGAACTCCAACCATAAATCAAAGTTTAGTAAACTTTGCCTCTGTGAGAGCATTTGTAAAGATGTCTGCAACTTGATCATCTATTGAACAATATTGCACTTCAAGAACATGGTCATGAATGAGCTTTTTGATGAACTGCATGTGTAGTTCAATTTGTTTGTTGTGCTGTTGTTGGATTGGATCTTTGCATAGTTGAATGGCACTTTGATTATCAAACCAAAGTGTAGTCGAATGTTGCTGCTGAAAGCCAAACTCTGACAGGATCTCACGAAGCCATAGGGCTTCCTTACTAGCTTCTACAATGCCACGATACTCTGCTTCCGCTGAAGCATGAGAAATAGCACTTTTTTTCTTGCAAGCCCATGCAATAGGTCCAGAACCAAGAGTGAAGACATAAGCAGGAGTAGACTTCTGATCATCAGGGTCACCAGCCCAATCAAAATCAGTGAAATCAACCAATAGAGGAGAAGCTTTTGCACTGTAATGAATCCCAAACTGAACTGTACCTCAAACATAATGAAGCATTTTTTTAGCTGCTTTCCAATGACTTTCATGTCGGTTTTGCATAAAACGAGCAATAAGACCAACAACAAAGGAAAGGTTAGGACAAGTATGGGTCAAATAGAAAAGTTTTCCTACAAGCTGACGGTATAAGGTAGCATCAACTTTAGGGGAAGTAGAAGTGACTAAAAGGTTGGCTCCAGACTGAAAGGGAGAAGGGGTTGGCTTACAGTCTTGCATGTGAAAGTGGCGTAGAAGATCACATGCATACTTCGATTGGGAAAGGGAAATATCTTCCTTGGATTGCAGGACTTGAAGACCAAGAAAATAATGCAAGCTTCATAAGTCTGTCATTTCAAACTTCTTTTTAAGGTTGGACTTCACATGGTTTATAAGGTTGGGATCACCACCAGTAAGGATAAGATCATCAACATAAAGAACAAGAATGATAAGAAACTTACCCACTTTCTTGGTGTAGATAGTATTGTCAGAATGACACCTAGAAAAGACATTATCTAAAAGAAAGCTATCCATTTTGGCATACCAATCCCGAGGGGCTTGCTTGAGACCATAAAGGGATTTCTTAAGCCGACGTACAAGGCTGGAGTCTGTTTGTATATAGCCAAGAGGTTGTTCCATATAGATTTCTTCATGCAAGTCCCCATGCAAAAAGGTAGATTTAACATCCGTCTGATGGACTTCCCTTTTGAAAGAGGCAGCAAGGGAAATAACAAGGCGGATTGAATTCATTTTAGCAGTAGGGGAGAAATTTTCAGTATAGTCAGTGCCTTCAACTTGTGAAAAACCCATAGCAACAAGATGAGTTTTATTTTTATCAACTTTTCCATCTGGTCCAAACTTGGTTCTGTAAACCCATTTGCATCTAACAAGTTTTCATTCCTTTGGAAAAGGAACAAGATCCCATGTATCATTTGCCAATAATGAACGATATTCTTCATTCATAGCTACGTCCCAATTTGGATGGCCTGAAGCTTCTGCAAAGGTGTCAGGATCATAATTCACTGAAGCTTGAGCTAGGAAAGAAGAGGCTCTATTGAACTGAGAACGTGTACATCGTTGATCTATAGGATCACCTGCAAGAGCACCTGCTACATCCCGAGTAGCACAGACCCATTTTGGAAGCTGAGGAGCTCAAGGAGGATCTTGAGAAGGTGGGGGAGGATTGTCATCCTCGTTGTCATCATCTGAAGAATAAATATTTTCAGAATTAGAGGGGATAGAGAGAGGTGGCACATCCGCTGAGCTAGGCTTGTAGGCCAATAATTTTCAGCAAAGTTTACATCTCTTCTAATGATAACATTTTTTGGATTTAGGTGAAAGAAGTCTATATCCTTTGACATCTTCAGAATATCCAACAAAAATACCTTTTTCACTCTTAGGTTCTAAAGCTTTATGTTTCTCATCTGGACTATGAGCCCATGCTTCACTTCCAAAAACATGAAAGTGACTTACATCTGGTTTAATTGAGCTCTATGCTTCTTCTGGAGTGATATTCTTTAAAACCTTAATAGAAGTGCGATTTACTATGTAATTTGCACAGTTAATGTAGAAATTCTGACTGTAGATTAACCTGATAATGCAATATAACCAAAGAAAAATACTTTAACCTACTTCTACAATCAATTTGCAGAAGCTTCAAAGATTTGAGCAAGATCAAGATGAACACATATAACCAGAAGAAGAATCAATGCACATGAAACATAGAAGAATACTTAGGGGAAAGCCTCAACTAAAAACCCCACTATCTGTATTATCATACAAGTTGGAAATATCTCAAAATTACACCAAGCCTTAGCTCTCACAACTAGCCAGCTCTCAGTAGAATCCTCATAGATGCTCACAGGAAAAATAGACTTCTCATAAGCCTTCTCATCTGCCCTCCAAGCTCCTATTTCCTTGCACAATTTCTCCTGGGTGATCCTCCTGTTACCAAGTGGAACATTGATCACTCACACTGATCTCACACCCTGTAAAACTGTGCAATCCTCAAGGAATGAATTCCTTATACATGCATGAGTTTTGTTTATAAGAAAACACATGCAAATGATAGTACATTGTCCTTGTCTTTAATCTCAATTGGGTCTTTCTCAGAATAGAC
Organism: Pinus tabuliformis; assembly: GCA_031772625.1. Classification (NCBI taxonomy): domain Eukaryota; kingdom Viridiplantae; phylum Streptophyta; class Pinopsida; order Pinales; family Pinaceae; genus Pinus; species Pinus tabuliformis. The sequence continues at coordinate 117,381,978 of CM062806.1, forward strand.
ATGCATGAGTTAATGATGAGAGGATCTTCAGTTATCTGGAGTACACTAGTTGAGTGCATGCATTCATCAATTGACTGATAACTCACAATTAGTTCCTCAAATAGTTTGGAACTAATTTAATTGGACTTAACTTAGTAAACTGAGCTAACTAAGTACAACTCAAATATAACTCAATCTTCTCTCTTTAATTAGGGGATAATCTCCTTAATTTAAGGGATAATTGTTGCATGACTTCAGAAAGACTTCTAACTTGAATTTCTCCAACTAATTAACTCAAGATGAATTAATTAATTTTTTTTCAAGCAGCTGGTGAGACTAAATTCGAATTTTAATTAACAATTTTAATTCAAGGACAAATTAAAATTGGAATATTCTTGTTGCCACATTTCAACACTCCATCTCAACAAGAAATGGATTATCTGCCACCCCGATCTTGTCTCTATGGAACTCGAATTTACACTTTCAGAATGCCTTTGTCAAAATGTCAGCATCTTGCTCCTCTATCGAAATATACTGCAGCAACATGATCCTCCTCACTACATAGTCTCTGAGATGATGGTACCGGATATCGATGTGCTTGGACCTATCATGAAATACTGGATTCTCAAAGAGTTTGATACAACTCTGATTATCACAATAGATCACAGTTGGATCCATCCTCTGATCAAACAAACCAACTAGGATTTTCCACATCTAGATGGCCTCTCATGCTACCTGACTTGCAGCCATGTATTTAGCCTCTGTCGAGCTGAGTGCAATCGACCTCTGTTTCTTGTTGTACCAAGAAATTGCATCTAATCCAAGGTTGAAAATCCCTCCTGATGTTCTCTTCCGATCTGATGGAATCCCTGCCTAATTTGCATCAATAAAGCCCTATAGCTTCACTCCCTCTATCCATCTGTACCATAATCCATACTGAGATGTGCTTCTGAGGTATCTCAATACATGCCTTGTCGCCTTCCAAAACATCTGGGTAGGATGAACCATCGCTTGACTCAGCTGGTTCACCACATAGCACAAATTTGGTCGTGTGTTCACTAAGTACATCAGTGAACCCACAAGATGCCTGTACATAGTAGCCTCTACTACTTCTCCTGAAGTAACATCCTCCTTCCTCCAGTTACCTGCTAGAGGAGTCTGCATGGGCTTGCACCTCTCCATGTGGAATCTCCTGAGTATCTCGTTGGCATACTTACCATGTGTAGGTTTTAACCCCGTACAAAAATTACCTGCATACGAATTATAAAACACAGAAAATAAATAATGTGAGAGCATAACACATAAAACACATATACATAGAGATTTTCCCCTGGATCCCAAAACCGGGACTACCAGCTTTATTTTTCATTATGTTCCTTTCAATGTTACAATACATATTTATACATGCCAAAGCATACGATACCATGGACCAAAAACCATCGCATCCAAAACCATGGACCGAACACCATCATGTCTAAAATCATGGACCGAAAACCATCGTGTCCAAAACCATGTGCGAAAATAATGCACAAAACCATAGGTAGGTCCACCCATCCTAATATAGGGTCCAAAAACAAAAATTTTCGGGGCGCTGCCCTGGACCCCATAGAGTGGGGTGACCTGCACCCCTCAAACCCCCTGTGACCCCCCAGCTACGCAATGAAGGGGGGCCTCCACCCCCCCTCTAACCCCCCGGTTAACTACATGGGCTAGTCGTGGAAAGAATATAACACAACCCAAAATTCTCCCACTTGTTGTTTTCTTTCCACAGGGGGCCACAAGAGAGCTTAGTCATTTATCCAACCCTGCAAAACCCATTGTTTCTCTACACCAAGAGAACTTCTCAGAGCTCACAGATTTTGTCAATGCATCTGCAGTATTCTTCAAAGCGTTCACCTTTACTAGCAACACCTTTTTGTCTTCTATCATATCCCTCACAAAGTGATACTGAACATCAATGTGCTTTGTCTTTGAATGATATGTAGGGTTCTTTGCCAAGAAAATTGCACTTTGGCTGTCACAGTCTATCCTTATAGCTCCCTGTACTAACCCCATACTTGAACACAATCTCTGCAACCAAACTGCTTCCTTGCTTGCATGAGTGGCTGCCATGTATTCTGCCTCTGTAGTTGATAGTGCCACTACAGATTGTTTCTTACTCATTCAACTGTCTGCACCTCCAAATAGGTTAAACACATACCCACTTGTAGATCTTCTCTGATCCAGATCTCCAGCCTAGTCTGCATCAACAAAGCCACGAATATCCAACACTCTGTCCAATCCTAGTCTTCCTTGGTAGCACAAACCATAATCACTAGTGCCACGTAAACACCTAAAACCCCACTTCATGGTTGTCTAGTGCTCCTTCCTTGGTTTTGACATAAACCTGCTCAATACTCCCACTACATGTGCAATGTCTAGTCTAGTACAAACCATTTCATACATCAGGCTACCGACTGCACTTGCATATGGAACACGAGACATGTCCTCTTCCTCTTCTTGTGTCTTGGGACACTGTTCAGTAGATAACCTCACACCTACAGGAATAGGAACCTTCAACGGTTTACTATCCTGAATATTAAACCTCTGTAGTATTGTCTTGACATACTTTCTCTGGTTTAACCAGAGCTTCCTCTTTTCCCGGTCTCTTTTAATTTCCATGCCCAAAATATAGTTTGTAGCACCAAGATCTTTTATGTCAAATTTGGAGGAAAATTGGGTCTTTAAATCCTGGATAATTTCTTTGTCATTTCCAACCAGCAACATATCATCCACATACAAGACCAGATACATAACATGGTCACCAATTAATTTAAAATACACACAGTGATATGCTTTGCTTCTGGTGAAGCCAAGTCCCCATATAAATGTATCAAATTTTTGTTACCATATCCTTGGTGACTATTTTAACCCATACAGAGAATTCCTTAACTTGCATACCATTTCTTTCTTACCCTTCATCGCAAAACCTTCAGGTTGCTTCATGTAGATCTCCTCTTCCAGATCCCCGTGAAGAAACGTTGTCTTCACATCCATCTATTCTACCTCAAAATCAAAAGCATCAGCAATAGATAAAAGTAATCTAATAGAAGCTACCTTGGCAACAGGGGAAAAAATATCACCAAAATCAATTCCTGGCACCTAGGAATAACCTTTTGCTACAAACCGAGCTTTGTATTTCTCCACCTTTCCTTTTGAATTTGTCTTGTTCTTGAACACCCATTTGCTGCCAATGGGTTTCCTTCTAGTCGGTAACTCCACCATATCCCAAGCCTCATTTTGGTGTAAAGATGCCATTTCATCAACCTTGGCCTCTTTCCAGAGTTTTCCATCCTCTGAATCTACTGATTCCTTCACAGTTATGGGATCATCATGAGTAACAGATAAAGCAAAATTTGAACAAAAAGAAGATGGACTATACCTTTCTGGCTGCCTTCTTTCTCGAACTGATCTTCTCACACTTGGAGTTTGTGGCTCTTCATCTTCTGATTCTTGATCTGTTGTAGAGTCTGATTCTTCCTCCTTAAGCTCAAACTCTATCTTCTCAGGTTCCTTTGGTTGGACTTCATGTTTAATAACATCTTTCACCTCTCTGAACACCACATCTCAGATGTACACAACCTTTCTTGTTACTAGGTTCCAAAGCTTATAACCCTTTAAACCATCCTTATACCCAATAAAGATGCACTTTTCAGATTTACTATCCAACTTGGTTCTTTTCCCCTTTGGAACATGTAAATATGCATCACATCCAAATACCTTCAGATGTGAAAGAGAGGGTTTCTTACCATTCCATGCCTCTTGGGGAGTCTTATCCTCCAACGCTGATGAAGGTGATCTATTGACTAGGTAACATGTTGTCTCTACCGCCTCTACCCAGAATTCTTGTCCTAACCCGACATCACTGAGCATGCTTCTTGCCCTTTCCATTAATGTCTTGTTCATTCTTTCTGCAACTCCATTTTTCTCAGGTGTGTATGGAGTAGTCTTCTACCGTGCTATACCACAATTCTTACAGAATTCTTCAAATTCCTTGCTGCAAAACTCTCCACCATTATATGTCCTCAACACCTTTATCTTCTTCTCTATCTGGTTTTCCACCAGAGCCTTAAATTTTTTAAACCTGTCAAAGACTTTAGATTTCTTCTTAAGGAATATATCCATGTATTCCTTGAGAAGTCATCTATAAATGATACATAGTACATACACTTACCCAGTGATGGAACCTTCATAGGTCCAAACACATCACTGTGCACAAGTTCTAATATATGTTTCGCCCCCTTACTACCAAAGGGGAAACTCACCTGATTCTGCTTCCCATATACACAATTTTCACAGAAATCAAAATCTAGAGAGCTATTACTCATACCTTCTACCATACCTTTACCATAAAGTATTCAAAGGCCCTTCTCTCCAATATGTCCAAGCCTTTGATGCAACAACATGGTCTTCTCTCCAGAGACCACTAGATTTTCTGCTCCACTTTCAGGAACCACAAAACTGTTGCACCCATTAATAATAGTGCTACCTTGCAGCGTGTATAGAGTTCCAATTCAAACTCCCTGCATCAATACCAGTTCCCCTCGAACCATCTTGCAGGTATCCTTCTCGAACATTGTTTTTACACTTGCATCATCTAGCTTGCTTACAAAAATCATATTTCTGGCTAATGAGGGAATATGCAGAACACTTGGAAGTGTTCTAACCCTTTCGCCTTGCAACTTCAACTTTACTTTTCGACGACCAACGATTCTAGCCTTCCTATCATGCCCCAAGAAGACATCACCACCATCATATTTATCATACTCGAAGAACCACTCTCTATGGGGAGTGAAGTGAAAGGATGCACCTGAGTCAATCAACCATGCCTCATGATCTACATGTGTACTTGAAGAAGCCAAGTACACATCCCCACCTTCATCTGAGGTGGTTTTCGCCTCTGCAGAAGGAGCATCATCAAATCCCTTTCCTTTATCAGGAGCTTTAGATTTATAGTCCCTTTTGTAGTTCCCTTCCTTTTCGCATTTCTAGCACACCACCTTTACAGGTTTTCCTAGAGATTTAGATCTCCCACTCGATGACTTATTTTTGTTTTTGTTCTGGGACCGTCCTCGTACAGACAAGGCATCACCATTCTGGCTCTCCATATTTTTCCGTCTCATCTCCTCCGTCAGCAAGGATGAGACTATTTCATCAAACTGCAAGGCAGTTGTATTGCTACCTATTGTAATAACCAAGCTATCCCATGAATCTAGTAGAGAACACAACAAACTGATGCACTTATCTTCATCTGAAATTTTAATATCAACATATAATAACTGACTTGCCACAGTATTCAATACGTTCACATGCTTTGTCACCGAGTCTCCATCTTTCATCCTCAGGTTATACAGCTTTTTCTGTAGGAACAGTTTATTCAACAGAGACTTAGATTGGTACAAAGTCCCTAACTTGTCCCATAAAGCCTTCACCGTAGCTTCCCTTGTTACATTCAGCAATATTGAATCTAAGACACACAATTGTATTGTGCTCTTTGCCTTCCGATCCAACTTCTTCCATTCTTCATCGGACACTCTCGTTGGTTTAGTACCTGGATCTACCGTGATCCACTAATCTTTATCCACCAAAAAATCCTCCCTCTTGAGTATCCACAACTCAAAACTCTGACCATTAAATTTCTCGATCTCTATCTTTCCATTGCTCGCCATCTTCTTTCACCACCAAAATCGATCTCGCGGATCTCCCATTGAACAACATCTACCACAGGCCCGAGTGAAACCCCTCAGCAACAAAGGCATCCCGTTGAAGCCAAAACAACTCTGGTACAAAATGTAGGTTTTAACCCCGTATAGAAATTACTTGCATACGAATTATAAAACACAGAAAATAAATACTGTGAGAGCATAACACATAAAACACATATACACAGAGATTTTCCCCCGGATCCCAAAATTGGGACTACCAGCTTGATTTTTCATTATGTTCCTTTTAATGTTACAATACATATTCATACATGCCGAAGCATCCAATACCATGGACCAAAAACCATCGCGTCCAAAACCATGTGTGAAAATCATGCACAAAACCGTAGGTAGGTCCACACAACCTAATATAGGGTCCAAAAACAAAATTTTCTAGGGCGCTGCCCTAGACCCCATAGAGTGGGGTTACCTGCACCCCTCAAACCCCCTATGATTCCCCTGCTACTCAATCGGTGCAATGAAGGGGGGGCTCCGCCCCCCCTCTAAGCCCCTGGTTAACTACATGGGCTAGTCGTGGAAAGAATATAACTCAACCCAACACCCTAAGACACAAACAACTCCCCATCCTTCTGCCACACTTCCATGCTAAGGAAGTAATGTATGAGACCCATGTCTTTCATCTCAAATTCTCTTGCAAGGTCCCCCTTGCAAGGCATGATTAATTGATCATCAACTTTCAATATGAGATCATCAACATAAAGTATAATGATCAATGACTTACCTTTCACCATGATGTGGTACAGGTTTGTGTCCACTTCACTCTCTGTGAAGCCCAACCCGATGAAGTAGTTATTTATCTTGGTGTACCAAGCATGAGGTGCTTGCTTCAACCTGTATGATCGAAGGTCTCAAAACCTTGCGGCTACTCTATGTACACCTTTCCTCAATCTTGCCATTGAGGAATGCAGTCTTCATATCCATCTAATGGATCTTCCAACTCATCTGTGCTAATAGTGCCAACATCGATCTGATAGATGAGTACCTTGCAACAAGAGCAAAAGTCTCATTATAGTCAATCCCCTCAGCCTGTGAAAAACCACGAGCAACAAATCTTGCCTTATGCTTCTCCACACTACCATTAGCAGCTTGCTTTACCTTGTAAAGTGAATAGGAACTCACAACTGACTTGTTCTCTGGTCTCAGAACCACGTCCCAAACACTGTTACGAACTATGGAGTCATACTCCTCCACCATAGCATCAACCCAAATTGGCTGCTGCATTGCTTCCTTAAAGGAAGATGGCTCAGTCTCAACACATTCCCCAACAAGGTCCATGTATCTAGTGTACCTCTTAGGTGACCTCCTTTGTCTGCGATGAGAAGATGGTTCTCCCACATTCTCTCTCGCATCCGTCAACAATCTGTTAGCTTCTCTTGTGCGCTTCCGTCCATCTTTGGAAGACTCTACTTGAGTGGTTGTCTCCACTCCTAGAACCTTGCATGCGGCTGCTTCGCATTAGTCTAAGGCTCCTCCTCCTTAGGAACCAATAGTTCCTCCATGTTATAGACATATTTGGGCACTGCAACCCCAATCATATAAGTCCATAAACCAAGGGCTTCTGAGTCCCTAAAAGTGTTGTTTCACACCCTAAAGGAACAAGGTGAGCTGATTACATCATCTCCCAGAACTTCTCCATGGAAAACTGCTTAGAACTGGTCAAAACTGGACCATACAGACTGCTCAGTGCTAAGGGTGCGATGCATCTCACCTACCACATGAAAAAAGTGTGATGCATACTGAAAAGCCCTTCTGTAGGGTGCGATGGGTAAGAGTAGACAATTGGCAGAGACAATTTGCAAGGTGGATGATCATGGAATCTCCCAGAAACTTCTCCTGTGACACTTGCCTTTCTGAATTCGCCCAGGGATGAGTAAGAGATCATGAATCTCAAAGTGGAACCATGAACTATCAGAGAGAGGACACTAATTAAAATCCCAGAAGCTGACTCACCCCCCTGCAAACATCTATATATGGATCCCTCATCCCAGAGATCCAGAGGCTAGTATCTTGTATTTTGTAAGGAAGTGTTGTTGGTTTCTTGGTGGAACATCATAGTGTTGGGTGATCTAAGCTTTTCATGAGGTGAAGAAGGGCTTTCATGCTAGGAGGATGATGCTAGGTCAGATCAATGGGTTGTAATCCTCTCTTCTATTCTTTCTATCAATAAATCTATTTGAGTTTTCCTCCACATTCGTGTATGTTTGAGTTGATATATGCATTTGTGTGGTTAATATATATCTGGTCCTATATTTTTTATGATTGTAGATCTTTGCGCTTTGATGGTATTATGCATCTTTGACTTTACAAGTGCTCTTTGAAGCGGGGTAAGCAAGGAAGGAGTGGCAAAGATCTGTCAGAGGGGAGAGGAAACAAGCAAGGAGCCAAGAGAAAGACTGAGGTTGGTACTCTCTACTTCTCTCTCATCTACTTCTCATAAAGGAAAACACAAGTAACTTTAGGTTGTTTGTTTCTAAGATAGCTACCCATCTTAGTGGGACTAGCAGCTCTGAATGGACACTAGATTTCCCGATAACAAAATGGCGACTTCACTGGGGATCGAATAGCTTGTTTGCTTGTTTATATTTGTTTGCTTTAGAAACTACAGACGAAGCCTGAAGTTAAGCCAGCTAGCCTTCAAACTGCATTTGCTATGCAAGTGCAAAGTAGATCAATGCTGCTTCATTCCATCTCTGGGTTTTGTTTATAAATTGAAAAATTGACTTGTAAACATTCTAATTGCCCTGGTGGTGGCTCAAGTAACCTCATTATATCAGCCCCTATGATTTGTATTTACTCACTATCATTAGCTCGGCCTAAATCCATAAACTAAGCTACAAACTGTGACCAAAAACCAAGTTAAAGTCTCGTCCCTGGACCATCGCACCTTCTCCTCTTGGCAATCTGGATGCATCGTACCTCCCGTGTGCAGTAGGTGAGATGCATCCCTATTTCCCTGTGTTACAGGTGCGATGATCAGATAAGACTGCTTCTGCCTCCAGATTTTGGTTTTTTCTTCACTCTCTTCAGCTTTATTCAAGAGTTTTGCTGTCTGTGATCAATATACCACTGTGGAAACTCCCTTCCTTTGCATTATTGAGCCTCCATTATACAAATAAGTGTGAATGTTTTTATGTATTGTTTTCCATTTATAGTTCTCCTTTACAAAGAAGTAGCTTAATCGAACTGTCGTCTTTTGATTTGAAAGTGTCGCAAGTGTCGTTTTCAGTCAAAGAGAAGAATCCCACTCTTCTTGATAGTTGATTACACTGTTACTATTGTATTTTATTTGAATTAATAGTATTTCAAGTGTCGAAAGTAGTTTTCAATTCAAAATCGAAAAGTGTCGTCATTATCTTCCTTTCGTCTTTTGAAGAAAAAATTGTTAGTACTGTCGCTTTGAAAAGATAATTCAGATTTTTACTTAGCATTCTTTTTGTCATTCACACATTAAGAAAGAGGAAAACAAATACATGCATGTGCATTTGCATTTAGACTGCTTGTTGATTTTGATTTAGGATAGTGCATCTAGTGTGTGCTCTCTGCTCTATGTTGAAAGAATCTCGCTTCTCTTTCCTTAGTAGCTAGGATTTTCATTGCAAAAAGAAGAATAAATGACTGTTTATCATCTTAGATTGCATTTTAGGAATTGTATATCTACATCACGCGGTGAACCTTAAAGGCAAACTTCTTAAGAAAGATCAATTGTAAAATAAATTCAATGAACATAAAAATTCTTTGGAACCTAACGCACAACATTTAGAAGTCTAGGCTAGAGACGTATTCCGGCGTCGTAAAGCCTGGTAACTATCGCTTTCATCGTAGGTTGGGTGATTCCTCCTCTTTGAGACGACAAGTGCCAGTACGAACTTGTGCTCCCACGTACCGTCAAGTATATATTGGGAGACCACAATAGGCTATATCCTTTATCCTTAGGAAGCCGTGTCTGCCACCTTATTGATCGCAATGCACTGAACACAACATTCGGGAAGATTGACTGTCGTACCATAAAAAGTATTATGTAGTTTTGCGATTGGTTTGGTAATCCCTCTGTCTAGATTTCCAGAGTAGTCTCTTTCGTTCCTTTTCATACTCCTTAAAGGAAAAGGTCCATCTGAGCACTTGTCACTTCAGGCTCATTAAAAATCGAAGGTGACTAGAGTCATCTTTAGCTTTTTCTCAACTCTTAAAAATTGAAAAAGCAAGTTGTGTCAAAGCGTCTAAAATTCATTTAATTCGGAATCACATTTTCCCCTTTATTTTGAGTTGATCAAGTAATCCGCAATCATGGAAAAAAGTTAATCGAAACCCCGTCATTCGTGGAGACTAACGAGTCAACTGTCTTTGACTCCAGAAACGAAACTATTCTGGACCAAGCGAACTCGTTTAACTAGATCAAAGTCTCCTGGTTTGCTTGGAACTTGTGTTCCAACATCCTTAGATACTCCAGTTACTCCAACCATTTCTGGTATCCCTGCCTTTACAGAAGAAGTTTTGCAGTCACAAGAGGACATTAGAACTGATCCTAGTGTAATGGTAAACACTTCTATTCCTGAACCGGCTCCATCTACAGCTGATTCGGAAGGTGTTATCCCTCCAACATCTGTCACTACAGAGTCTATACCTTCTTCGGCACCAGAAATATTTTACGGACCTGACGGTCTACCTCTCCCACCTGGATTGATTACTATAGAAGAGATTGAGGAGGATCTTCCAACCAGTACTCCATTACATTTTGGAGCTAGGATCACCCTATATCCTTCTTTGTCAGAAGTTAGTCTCCCTTCATCGCAAGTTCCTGTAGAATCGCTAGGAAATCTTTTGGATAGACTCGATATGTCTGAACAACCGTCGACATCCAGGACTATGTCATCTGACGTAGTAGTAGCAGAACCTCTTACTGCTACTCCAACAATGTTCGCTGGTGTACCATCTGTCCCAACTAGCTCTCAACCACTAGATGGAGTCCACCTAAGGACTATTTCGATAGTATGGTATGTTCCCGTTTGTTCATACGGAATAATATCTGGAATCTCTTATGTTGGGTCTCAGCAAATTGATCCTTCACAACAGTATCAATTTGGGCAGTACAGTCTCCAGAGGCCAATTTTACCTTTGAGCACTGGATTACCGCCATATGGGGGACAATATGCCCTTTCATTGTTCCCTCCGGGAGAACAACCATATGAGAGTTCACAATAGAAATCGGGTCATGCTGGAATTACATCCAATGGTTGGGTGCCAATACTGCTTCAACAACTAAGAGTTGTATACTCAATGCAACCAAGTCTACCTGTGTCAAATATTCCCACTACACCAGCTATTATGACGGTATCGCAAGTACAAGCATTGCCTGTTGTATTCCAACCTCAAGTTTCTCAGGTCGTAATACAACAACCTCTTGTCTCCACGACACCACCACAATCGCCAATTAGTGGCTCCTTAACCAGAGTGACCCAGGTTCAAATGGGTACTATTACCCCTCATCTTGGTCAGACAACCAGTATTGGACAATAGCAAATGGCTTCACAACCATGGCTGGTACATTATCAACAACCGCAATCCCAACAAGCTTACCGAGGACCTGGGCAATAAAGCTTTGTGGGTAATGGGCAACCATATATTCAAAACGGTCAACATCAATCATATCATAATGGTTATGCCCATTAGCCTTACCAAAGTTATCAGCATCAAATACATTATGCCAGTATGCAAAGACCCATTGCTCAGGCAATCCCATCTTATCCTGGGTATGCTTCGCCGAACCTGAATCAACAGTTTCCCTTCGTGGCGACTTTAGAGTTACCAGATCTAAATCGGCTAACAAACGATCCAATTGCTTATGCCCCTTGGTGGCCGGTGATTCCTCATAAACTTCCGTCAGATATTCCTAAATTTAATGGAAATCCGAGTGAAGACCCATCGAATCATGTGATGACCTTTCATCTGTGGTGTTCGTCCAACACTCTCAATGATGATTCGATTAGGCTTCGCCTTTTTCAGTGAACATTAACTAGTTCGGCAGAAAAATGGTACATCGAATTGCCTAGAACTTCATTCGATAACTTCAGCACCCTTTCCACAACCTTTTTAACCAATTTTCAGTTACCAATAAGGTACGAAACAAGAATAGAGCTTCTTACCAATTTCAAACAAATGACGGCCACTCACATATTTGATCATATTCATGAGTGGCGACGTCATCGTAGAATGGTAAAAACATATGTTCCTGATCAGCTGCTAGCTAAATGGTCTATTAAGTCATTGTTTCCTTCTATTACAGAAGATGTGGCAAAAGGAGGGGTCGTCACTGAAGAGCAAGTCATTGCTTGTGCGCAATATCTAGACTTGATCTATACTCAGTCTAGCACGATCTGTGACAAAATCCCTGATGCTCCTAGACCGGAGCTTTCCGTTCCTCCTCCTCCTAAATCAAACAAAGACTCTCATGCCAGCGATGGCGCGATAGGTACGACTAGCACGAAAACTGTAAAGGCTGCATCAAAGAAAGCCCGTACAGTTTCTAGTTAAAATGCAAATGAGGAACTTCTCGCCTCGGAGGTTAATGCCGTGTCGACCGACAAAAGCGAAGAACCAAAGCAACCAGGAGGGAAGAAGAAAAATAAAGGGAAGAAGAAGAAGCAGGATGATTCGTCTCATGAAAAATCTTCTGCAAACCCTTATGGGCAAAGGCAAGATATCCGATGAGGATCCGAGAGATTGTCCACATAAAGCTGAAGTGATCGAGCTGAAGATTAAGAGTTCACTTTCAGCGGTTCTCTGGGAACCAATATTGGTTGCTATCGACTGATCCGTTTCCAAACTCGGGAACCAATTTGGTTGCTATCGACAATGCTTCCCCATCCCAAGAGCTTATGTTTTCCATTTCAAAACAACAAAATGATGCTTTGATATAAACAAGGAATAAAGTTTACAGGAATCCACAGTTGTCAAACAACAAAGCTACTGATCAACCTAGTAGTTCGACAACAACTTCGACCGAAGTTGTGCCACGCATCATTCCTAAGCTAACGATAAAGCCGCCAAAGGGAGTAGTACACAAATTGACATTTAATCCTCGTGCCAGAGTAGCACAGAATTATAATATAGTAGAGGACCTGGCCCAATTGCCGTCCGCTATGTCGACACTTGAGGTACTGCAAAATTGCCCCTCCCAGAAGCAGGCTCTCTTATCAGCAATAGGTGGGATTGACCCAACGGATTCCAATCTTGTGGCCTTTAATCATAAAGGATATGAACCTGAATTACTAGCTCAGCTCGCTTTCCTTATTCAAGTGAAAGCCCTCAACAAAACTGTTCATCGAACAATTATTGATGACGGGGCATCTACATGTATTATGTCGATGAGTTGCTAGAAAACTTTAGGCTCACCACCCTTGTCGCGATCGTCAATGATGTTAAAAGCATTTGATGGACGAACATACACTCCATACGGGATTTTAAGTAACTTGCAAGTTGAACTGGGGGGGAAAAACAGTAGAAATTGATATTGAAGTTATCGATGGAAACCTCGATTACAACATCCTACTGGGAAGGCCCTGGATTTATGCTATGGCTGTCGTTGTGTCAACATACTTCAGAAATATTACATTTCCATTTCAAGGAGGAATTACAATTGTCGACCAACAAACATTTCTCCCCAACAGTTCACAAGTTATGAGAAGCATTCCGATGATCCATGGAAGCTCTCAGTTGCTTCAAAATATCAGAGTAGGCCTACTAAAAGACCCTACATTGATGGGTACTTTTGCCCTACCGCCTCCAAACAATCTGGCGGAAGTGGCCACAGTGGGAACCTACAATATGGTGTCTTCTATTCAGAAGATGTCCGAACACGATATCTGTAAGGATCATCAATAGGTATTGCCTCCAAGCCCAATAGAAATATTATAGCAATCAATGTTTTTGGTGTGGGAGGCAAACCCAAATTAACGCTCATCAAGCATGTGGATAGATAGGTCTAAGGAATATGGTACCTCCTTGGATCCTTGGTCGCATGTACATTCTACAGACGAAGGAATTGTTTAGTCAATGATGATAGATGGGGAACCATGGGAAGATTACCACCATCGTTCCCATCTTCCAGATTACAAAGAAGATTGTACCAGCGACCTTAATCATCCTTCAGTTTTTGGTTTTCTATCAAATACTATAAATACGGTGGATTCCGAGCGAAACCTGTCCAATATTGAAGAGATTATCACCATAAATATCTCAACCAAACCAGATGTTGTAGAGAATATTTATGTCGGCAAATCTTGTTCTTCTTCAGAACTGGAAGTATATTATGCTCTCTTTCGCGAGTTCAAAGATGTCTTTGCATGGTCATATGAAGAAATGCCAGGCATTGACTCGAGCATAGTTGAACATGAAAGTAAGATGTATCCAGATGTCAAACCAGTACGACAATGGCTTCGGCAGGTGCACCCGAAGAAAGTTGCTGCCATTAAGGCAGACGTTGAAAAACTTCTCCATGCTGGTTTCATTTACCCAATTCCTCTAACCGATTGGGTATCGAACATTGTTCCTGTAATGAAAAAGCAAGGAACGATTAGAGTATGCATCGATTATGGGGATGTAAATCAAGCTTGTCCAAAGGACAAATACCCTACACCCTTCATCGACCAGATAATTGATGAATGCGTCGGATGCGAAATCTTTTCGTTTATGGATGGATTTTCTAGGTATAATCAAATAAATATCCACCCATAGGACCAGTCAAAGAACGCAGGGGAAACCTTTCAAAGGTCAATGAATTATGCCTTCCATGACATCAAGAACATCGTTCAACCATACCTCGACGATCTTCTGGCTCATTCGCGAAAGCAGAGCGATCATCCACGGCATTTGAGAGCAATATTTCTACGTTGTCGACACTACAAGATACGACTCAACCCACACAAGTGTGTGTTTTGTGTCAGTTCTGGTCATTTACTTGGCTTTGTAGTCTCGAAGGATGGGATTCGCCTCGACCCGTGTAAGGTTCAGGCAATCATTGATCTGCCTCCACCTTCAAATTTGCTTCAGATTCAGAAACTCCAGGGGAAAGCAAACTTTCTAAGGAGGTTCATTCCAAATTACGCTGAACTTGCTAAAGATTATACGCATCTATTGAAAAAAGAAGTACCCTTCAACTGGGAGCAGGTTGCGCAAGCTTCCTCTGATGCTCTAAAGGAATCCCTAATAAAAGCATCATTAATATATGCTCCTGATTATCAAAAAGACTTTAACCTGTATCTGGCTGCGGTGGATACGACCATCGTAATGGTTTTAGTTCAAGAAGACAACGGAATCGAACATCCTGTCTATTATTTAAGTAGAAACTTAAATGATACAGAAAGTAAGTACTCCTATGTTGAAAAGCTGGCTCTCACAGCTATTCAAGTAGTTCAGAGATTTCGACACTATGTCCTCTTTCAGAAAACCACCATTTTGTCAGATTGCAACCCCATGACTTACATCTTGTCACAATAGTTACTGGGGGGCAAATATTCCAAATGGATAGCAATTTTACAAGAGTTTGATCTGGAATTCGTAAATTCCAAATCAAAGAAAGCCCTGGTTTTCGCGGACTTACTATGTGATTTCCCATCGTCGTCCAACGATTCAACATCCAAAGCAACAATCGTGGATAATTCTTTGTTTTTGATATCTTCAAGCGATCTGTGGTATGGAGATTTAATAATCTATCTCCAGACCCAAACATATAGGTCTAATACCTCTCGCTCAGAACAACGACGTACTCGATACCAAGTAAAAGACTACATGATCGTCGGTGATACACTTTACCATCGTGGTATTGATACAGTTCTGCGAAGGTGCCTTACCCATGAGGAGGCCGAAAAAGTCCTGAATGATTTTCATTCAGGCGCATGTGGGGGGAATCAATTTGGTTATGCTACGGCACAAAAATTTTTACGAGCAGGATACTTCTGGCCAACAATGTTCAAGGATTGCATAACCGCAGTCAAAAGTTGCCATGCTTGTCAAATCTTCTATCGCAAACCAAAATACCACCCGCACCTCTGCAGCCAGTAGTTGTTGTTGGGCCATTCGCCAAATGGGGCATATATTTCATGACATGTAACCCCACCTCGACTGGGGGGCATGGGTATATCATAGTCGCAGTTGACTATTTTACGAAATGGGCCGAGGCGATGCCTACATTAAACAATAGTAGTGAAACGGCTGCCCTTTTCTTCTTCAATCATGTAGTCTCCAGATTCGGTGTTCCACAAGCTATAGTCACAGATCATGGATCACATTTCTGCAATCACATGATGGTTGAGTTGGTTGCCAAATTAGGACTGTCCCATGATAGCTCTACTCCGTATTATCCACAAGCTAATGGTCAAGTTAAGGTGATCAACAAAGTCCTGAAGTGCATGTTGCAAAGGATGATTGGAGTCCATAAACAGAGTTGGCACCTAATCCTGTACTCAGCCTTGTGGGCATACCGGACATCAGTGAGAAATGTGACCGGGTTTACGCCCTTTCAGCTGGTCTATGGCTTGGAAGCAATCTTACCAGTTCAGTGTGAAATCTCGTCCCTCAAGCTCGTAGTCGACCTTCTCCCCGGAACTTCAGAAGAGGAGGCTCGTTTCTTGGAATTAATCCAACTGGATGAAACCCATCGTGATGCCACCTTGGCTAACGAAGCACATAAGAAATTAGTCAAGGCACAATTTCACAAGAATGTCAAACCCCGTGTCTTCTGAGAAGGTGACCTAGTCTTACTTTACGACCAGGAGTCTGATAAGTTGGGAGCAGGTAAGTTCCAGTCTTTATGGATGGGCCCCTATATTGTTAAGCATGTATTAGCAAAAGGAGCCTACAAGTTAGTGGATTATGATGGGATTCCACTGTCACAACCCCGAAACGGGTTGTACCTTAAGTGTTACTATGCTTGACTCAATGTAGTAACCTCTTCATATGCTTTTGTTACATTTTTGTTTTTTCTAAGAGTAATCATTTTGGTTAGGTGATCCACTTTTACATTTGTTGCAGATGTCGAACCTATTGGAGTCGTTTGTTGGATATGTTGACAGAGCGAGTTGTAGTTCACGTAACCTATCTTCTGTGGCCTGGGCCATCTTTGATCCAAACGACAAGTTAGTGAGTTTCAGAGGGGTATGTATTGGTCGATCAACGAACAACATCGTTGAATATAGCGCGTTGATAGAGCTCCTCTCTGATGCCATCGCACATGGCATATGCCGACTTGTCATCAGGCTAGACTCACAACTCGTCATTCTACATCTCACCGGCATCTATTCCGTGCGGAATCTAGCTATCTATTGTATGTTCCTAAGGGTCAATATTTTGGAAAGACAGTTCGATTCTATCCAATATCAACACTTTTCCAGAAACTTAAACACATTAACAAATTCATTAACAAATTATGTGTTAGATATACATTTGCAACATTTATAGAATAAAAGAATCTCATCAATATTTTCATCAAGATCATATAACTTAACCAAAATAAAGCTCTGAAAATCAAAAATATATATAACTGTTTATGGTTTATAGATAGTGTTCTGTGTCCAAGACAAAATCAATCAAATGACCCAAAAACTCAAAATGCTAGGGGGCACCCTAGTCTAATGGTGTTGGTGATAGCAAGTCACCACCTATGTAATCATGCGTAAAATCCTAGTCCATTGACTCGTCACGCCAGTGGTATGTCGTTGTAATCTCAGAGGCAGCTCGTCGATCCTCACATCCGGGATACCTCGTCGGTCCTTACATCCGGGAAACCAAGGGTGAGACCCTCAATCTGATCCTGCAATACTACAAGAGTCTCAGCCACATCCAGGTCGTGAAGGACAACCCTCCCTACAGCCTCTCCTGCTGGAACGACAGTCGCTGCTCTCAGGCACACTGCTGGTCGCACTGGTCCGATATCTGCATGAGCACATGAGTTTTTATTAGTCTTGATAAAAGAGAGCACAAGAACATTATAAAAGAAATAAACAGGGATATGGTCAGAGATTTTACCTATGACACCCCACTGCTCGCCAGCCGGTAGCACCAAATCTGGGTCACCCCAGAAATCCATACCAACATACGAAAACTCAGCATAAACCATTTGCTGATGGTTGAACCACTCGAAGAAGGCATCAGAGAAAGAAACCTGCGACTGGCCAGCATGTCAGGCCATAAGGTCAACCCATCTCTGCATCCGTGGCTCAGTCGATGGTGGCAAACAAAGTGAAATGTACTGTGGCTACATCAGTGGGATCTTCTCCGAGGCGAAAGTAGTCAAAATAGAACCATAGCCAAAGTTCTTGAATCTACCATTTTTCACCTTAGTAAGTTGTTCTTTTATCACCAGAAGTACTGCATCACACCAGTTGAACACCTTTGGTTTGAGGCATTCCAAGGCGTACTACATATAAGACCTGTTGGCCAAGTGAAGAGCTGCGTTACCAGCCAATCTAGCAAAGGTGAATAGAATAGTCCTTAAGGACCGGTCGGTGACATCTCGAATATTGATCTTGCCATCCCTGCTCGGTTGAGATCATTCTCTATAGTATTGGTGAATATAATCCCTCACAGATTCGACCCCATGGGCGAAACCTGATAGTGAGAGAGGGGCACCACACCTCGATAAAACGGTCAAAAAGTAGATGTCCTCAACAGTCAAAGGGATGGATTTGCCTCTGATCTAAAACACTTGGTTGGTAGGATCCCATGCATCGAGGAAATATTGCAACAAGTTGATTTGGTGCCTCATGCTAGATATACGAAAGAACTTGAGCAAACCACAGTTCCGCAATGCAGTTACCGTACCCGAATCATGTAAAGAAACCATGTCCTCTTCTTCATGCTCGTGTTCTCAAAATGTAACAACCATTTTTCTCCAATGAATCTCTAAAAAGCAAACAAGAGAAGAATCAGGATCCTGAATTGGCAAAAAATAGGCAAAATTTCCATGAAAAAATAGTGCAAACGTTTTCCTCCTTGTGCCCATCGCACCCCAACTGTGTACTGGGTGAGATGCATACTGACTGGCCAATGGCTATCCCATTATGCATCACACCTTTCGATGTATACAGGGTGCGATGGGGGCAGAACGAATTGTTCAAACCCCAGAGGCTCAGAAAAGCAGGAAAACACACTCAAAATTCAAAAAGGAAAGAATGCAATTGAAGAGCTCAGGTTTATCTCCTACCTGGTCCAGACGGCACTGAAAATCATCCACAGAATCTCCCAGAATCAGCTGGTGAAAATCAAGGGGGAAAACACCTCCAAAGCTCCAACAATCCCAAATTCAAATGAAATGGTAAAATGAGGGGTAAAAACTACTTTTAAATTACTTTTCAAGTAATTCGAGTAGGGTATTAGTGTTTTAACTCATTTTTCAAGCATGTATTCTCATTTCTAATCAGTTTGATGGAGCAATTGAACAGGTAGTATGACCGTCAAAAGAACATAGTGTTAATGGTGAATCGAATATCAATGACCATTATCACCAGCAGTTTTATGCAAAGTTCAAGCTCGTTAAAAATTAAACCTAGCAATGAGAAAATGTTCCACCAGAGTTTAAGCTCATTAAAAAATGAACCCACCTCCGGTAAATAACCATTGTCAATGCATTATCATCAGCTTTTGAGCCTTGGTCATGTTCTTACCATCACCTCCACTCTGTTTTAGCCGATCATATGCCTCCATTTGATTTTTTACCCTCTTGAGGAACAACTGCGACGAGTGATTCTGTTAGCCATACTCTTGACATTGCCATGATTGGAAAGTTCCAAACCTTACCTGGAACTAACTACTACTCGAAAATATCACTCATTCCTCAAAAAACAAGTCTCCTTTAAGCTCTTTTCATCTTACTCATAAAATATGAAAAGATTGCTGAGCAATTGGCCTCTCCAGCTTGTTAAAACTATCAGAAGTGCTATCCCTCCTCTAGATTTTAATCTTTTTGGACCTGAGGGATCATTACACAAAAAGATCGAGTGCTTTTCCTGTTTGGCTCGTTAAAACTATCGAAAATTCATCCCTTTCGTATTATTTTATACTTTTTTCGGACTTAAGGGATTATATGACGAAAAAGGATTACTGGAGTTCCCTTTCCGTCCCTTTTCAGACTCTCTAAAATTGAAAAAGGACCGAGTTATCTTTGTCATTAAACTCGTTAAAACCAATAGCGACAAACTTGTCCATGCAGACAAGAACGAGTTTCACTATCACTAGGCTCGTTAAAACATAGCGACGAGTTTGCGCGAAGGGCAAATTATAGTACAAGCATATGTTATCCTCCTCAAGCTTGACAAAAATAAAGAGGTACTGGTCAGCATTGATTGGGGAAAAATTGGGAAGAAAACTTGAAGAAACTTTATTGGTAGCAAGTCGCTCTTGAACATGACACTTTCACTCCATCACCATGATTGAGTCGGGTTGGGTTATTTCATTCACTGGTCATATTACCATTGGTCCACCGTACCATCCATTTTTGGGGTTAATGCTACCAATCCATTTTAGTGTCGCCAATATGTTCAAGAGAAGTCGCTCAGAGATTTCACTGACCCAGCTTGTGTCTCATCCGCTGTAATACCTTCATGCTTCATTCTTTCATGATCGCCACCCTGAACCCTGTATCATCAGATTGTTTTCACCTCCACAAAATCATTTGCTCCGTTCTGTGTCATAGATGTGGGATTCATTAAGGCCCTCCTACGATAGGTCACTTCTTGTCGACGTCAGCCCATTATCCAAGAAGTCGACCTAGGAACAACCCTTTCAGTACTTTGAAGCTTGCATGCCTCAATGGCAAGTTTCTCACTTCCGACGACAGGTTTACATTAATGGCCTTCGACTGAAAGATTTTGCATGGTGTTCGATGCCAAGTCCCATTTTCACACCACGTGAATTGTACTGTCAAACCTTGAGGGTCATCATCATTATCGGTGATTCCTCTCATGCTTGTTAACAGTGTACATCACTGGCTGGTAATCAGGTGATGTCTTTCCATGTTCGACTCCAGAACATCTTTTCACATGGATCGACTTGTACTTTGGGTGAAGATTGAACGAGTTTGAAGACCCCAGATCTAGTTTCATCCATCCGGGCTGCGATATATTCAGGAAAATAAAGACATCAAATGTACATCATTGCTGCATAGATAATCATCCAAGCCAAAGGATGATGGCTCTACCAGAATCATCAGTTTGCCACACAGACGGTTGTCTGTCCTATGTACATGAGAATGAATTTATAAAGCTGAGCATGGGAATGCCCGCCTCAGCTAGATCATGAAAATATTATGAAGATAATGTATTGTATCTTATTACAGGTTGCCTTCCAGTTCGAAAAACCTCGAATCCTCATGATAAAGCATTTCACCCGACATCAAAATATTTACAACCTCATGCTTTAGGGGGCAACTGTTATAGACATATTTGGGCACTACAACCCCAATCATATATGTCCATAAACCAAGGGATTCTGAGTCCCTAAAAGTGTTGTTTCACACCCTAAAGGAACAAGGTTAGTTGATTACATCATCTCCCAGAAGTTCTCCATGGAAAACTGCTTAGAATTGGTCAAAACTGGACCATACAGACTGCTCAGTGCTAAGGGTGAGATGCATCTCACCTACCACATGCAAAAAGTACGATGCATACTGAAAATCCCTTCTGTAGGGTGCGATGGGCAAGAGTAGACAAATGGTAGAGACAATTTGCAAGGTGGATGATCATAGAATCTCCCAGAAACTTCTCCTGTGACACTTGCCTCTCTGAATTCGCCCAGGGATGAGTAAGAGATCATAAATCTCCAAGTGGAACCAAGAACTATCAGAGAGAGGACGCTAATCAAAATCCCAGAAGCTGACTCACCCCCCTGCAAACATCTATATATGGATCCCTCATCCCAGAGATCCAAAGGCTGGAATCTTGTATTTTGTAAGGAAGTGCTAGTGGTTTCTTGGTGGAACATCATAGTGTTGGGTGATCTAATATTTTCATGAGGTGAAGAAGGGCTTTCATGCTGGGGGGATGACGCTGGGTCAGATCAATGGGTTGTAATCCTCTCTTCTATTCTTTCTATCAATAAAGCTATTTGAGTTTTCCTCCACATTCTTGTATGTTTGAGTTGATATATGAATTTGTGTGGTAAATATATATC
This sequence comes from Pinus tabuliformis, assembly GCA_031772625.1. Lineage (NCBI taxonomy): Eukaryota > Viridiplantae > Streptophyta > Pinopsida > Pinales > Pinaceae > Pinus > Pinus tabuliformis. The sequence continues at coordinate 117,403,877 of CM062806.1, forward strand.
TGGTCCTATATTGTTTATGATTGTAGATCTCTGCGCATTGATGGTATTATGCTACTTTGACTTTACAGGTGCTCTTTGAAGCGGGGTAAGCAAGGAAGGCGTGGCAAAGATCTGTCAGAGGGGAGAGGAAACAAGTAAGGAGCCAAGAGAAAGACTGAGGTTGGTACTCTCTACTTCTCTCTCATCTACTTCTCATAAAGGAAAACACAAGTAACTTTAGTTTGTTTGTTTCTAAGATAGCTACCCATCTTCGTGGCACTAACAGCTCTGAATGGACACTAGATTTCCCGATAACACTCCACAGCCTGTAGTTGGAGCTCCCTCTTAAGGGAAACTCGCATGGCCTTCTGCTCATCAAACTTGAGATCTCTGTGAACCACTGTCCTCTGAATGGTAGGTAGATACACACGATAGTTGTGGGGTGTATCAGTGTACCCCATAAGTATCCCCAACTCTGCTGTCGGCTCAAGCTTCTTCCGTGCATCCTTTGTCACATGGCAATATACCGATGAGCCAAAAATCCTGAAGTGACCCACATTTGGTCTCTTACTGGAGAAAGCTTCCTCTGGTGTCTTCATCCCAAGTATGTGATGCAAGCTTCTATTATGCAAATAGACCATTGTGTTGCATGCCTCAGCCCAGAAGTGAAGTGGTAGGGCTTGGTCATGCAACATCGCTCATGTTGCCCCTACAATAGTTCTATTCTTCCTCTCATCCACCCCATTCTATTGTGGGTTATGAGGTACCATCAACTCTCGTTTAATTCCTTCCGCTGCGCAGAAGTCCTTAAACTCTTAAGAGACATATTCTACATCGTTGTCGCTTCTCAAGACCTTGATCTTCTTCCCTGACTCTTTCTTGACCAAAGCTTTGAACTCACAAAACTTGGTGAAGGTTTGGTCCTTCTTCTACATGAAATAAATCCAGCATTTACAGAATAATCATCAACGAAAATCACATAATACCTTTGCTCTGTTGTGGATGCCATCGAGAATGGTGCATGTTAGCCTCCTGTTGCAACAGGTGTTCATATTTCATGATTGACAGATTTAAAGTGCCAAATATGTCATCTTTTCATGCTGCAAGGTTCCATATTTCCAAAAGAAGCCAAAGAAGAGGCCATGAAAGTGTGCTAGTTTAAATGCCACTGCTGTATTCCAATTTTGATGATTTACTCCATTTTTGAAGAGTTTTTCATTTAAGGGAAGGCCAAACAGCTTAATCTTGGCCTCCATAGGTTTCAGTTTCTTGTTTTAGAATATAGAGAATCATTATCTGTCCAAACAGCTTAATCTTGGCAGATTTGTAGATAGGTAGAGAATCTTGGGCGCTCAACAGCTTAATCTGAGCCCCGGCAGAAATAAGGTTTGATTTTGATAGGAGGGAAGTCAAAAGAAAAAAAGGATAATCAGGGTCTGCAAGTCTAAGTGCACCCAAACCAAAAAGAAGAAAAATGTTAGGTAAGTAGGCTGGGTAGGTAGTTTTGAGGTTGCAGAATGTTGATTTATGATCAATTTTGTGTTTCAAAGTGTTATATCTTTTCAGATCACAATTATGATGCATTTTTTCATCTGGAGGAGCTCAAGCGAGGCATGACTAAACTCCCCATTCTTCCTGGTCCCCAAATCACTCACTAACTTCCCTAAAGAGGTCAAGATCTGCTTGAACCTCTTAGTTTCATCATTTTCCATAACATTTGCCTTGGTAAAGATCTGCTTTACTCAAGGAATGTTCATACTTCCCGTTATCTCAAAATCAGACCTGGAAGGCTGCAAACCAGGAAGACTTCAAGTAACTGTTTCAAACCAATCTTTTGACTAAGGCTTAGCCTCCTTAGCCTGAGAGGGCTCTCTCAAAAAGGGTTATTGATTTTTACTATTAATTAGATGGCTAACTCTTGTGAAATAACATTAACAAGTATGAAGGCTGGACAAACATTAAACTAATTTCCATTGGGCCTATGGAGTCAATCATACTTCAGTAAACAATGATACTGGCTTTACATAGAAGTCAGGGCATTTAGCATTTAGATGCTCAGAACATAACTCATATAAAACCACAGCTTACAAATGCATACAGGAAATCAGAGCACAATCAGTGAATTCTGAGTGATTATGCATTTATACAACTGTAAAAAACACTAAAGAAAGTATACCATCACACATTCTGAACATGAAAATCCCTTATGAATCCTGAGAAGTAAAACAGCCAACTTATATTACTGAACTCTGTTTTTTACATAAGCCAAAACAATCCTCTGTTTTATAAAATATCCAACCCTCATTACATTGTTGTCTCAGCTATATATAGAATCCTTATTCTAACTAATTCGAGCTTCCTCCTCCAGCATGAGGGGAACTCGATAATTACCTTTGATGACACCTATCAGCTATTCAACTAACTATTAAATACAATAAAGTGCTGACTGGAGTTTTAAAGAGTTCTAAATTAACTATGACTCTAACTCTATCCTCCATGCATAATAACTCCTCCTTGTTCTTTGACACCTGGTCCCTTTTTGATCTGGCTGAGTTGGATGTTTAATACTCCATATTGAACTTGAACGCTGAAACTTTTAACTGCTCAGAAGTATTAGGAGCTTTCCCTTGCTTCTCGGCTTCAGTTTTCCTCAAAATGCTCGAATGTACAGAAGCATGTCTTCTAGCTTTTAATAACCCAAAACATGGAACACTGCCACATTATTGATGTGCTGTGAGCTTCATCGATGGACATGTGTGCAGGCAAAAGTTCCTTGTATTCACATCATTTGATACCTCTTGAACGGTGATAAAGGGACTTTATGACAAAAATATAAAATTGGATTTGAATATTCAAGCCTTTAAAGCATCCACCTGCCTTGATCTGATTTACTATTTTTGCTCCAGCTGATGTCTTGCATACCCTTTGGCGTTTCCCTTTCAAATTCCCGCTCATAATACAAAACTGCCTGTCTGTGTTAAAATCATCACCTACAGCAGTTTCGTAGCGTGCTACGAAACTGTTTAGTTTTTAAAAACAGAGTCTTCCTTTCATAGCTAAATGATCGCCATTGCTCATGGCTTAAACACCTTACTCCCTTGATTGTTTTGAAATGATTTGCTTGCAACTTTTCAAGAAACAGATATTTCTCCTGAGGAAACGATGCAATGACACCAATAACACCATTCACTGTTCCAAATGTAACTGTATGAATGTGGCTAGTACCTCACGTGCAAATTGTATAGGCATCTTCTCTTCAGGTGCAAGGGGATGTGCTAATATAGTTCCCTCTTGATTGCAACCAAAAACAGGGCTGGCAGCTATGAAATGATTCCTTCCTGAATTTCACATCTGTGGTCTGTTCGTTTTGCAGGTGTCTCTGATCTTCTACCAAAAAGTGTTTTTGGAGTTAAAGGAGAGTAACTCATGCTGCAAATTTGATATGAATTATTTCCACTTGTACAGAACAATGGACTATTCATATTTTGCTCAACAAGAATCCCGCCTGTTTGCACATTCTCAAAACTCGATTGAATGCTTGCCTTGTGTATTTCATCTTTGCCACTTCGTCCAATGTCAGATTGATGATTACCTACAACACCAATATCCACACCACACCCATTTTTAACTTCTGTATAGTTTGTACCTTCAAAAGCATACAATAACTGTTTCTCCTTGGATTTTCCAGGCACTGTACTTTTTGCTTTTAAACAATATGGTGGGGATACAATAATTGGTTTTTTGCTTGACGGAAAAGAAACTCCATCTTCAGGAAAGGAAATCTGAAAATCTGCACTGGAGGTATCCTTCAATGAATTCTCCTTTTCATCTAATGAACCATGTGATAGAAAACTGTCATGGTCTACTGCACTGGCCTCCTCCTTGTCATGTTGATGGAGAAAGTGGCTTCCCCTTTTCCTTGTTCTTTGCAGAAGAGCCAAGTTCACCCTCTGTAAGTTTTAGAGCACAAGACGGAAGAAATGCAATTGCATTCAAACTAACATCCTTGTTGAATCTGCTATTTGTAAATGCAATCAAACAGTTCACACAATCTGTGAATGTTGTCGTCTCTGTTTCAGTTATGTAAGGAAAATAGTCCCGCACTATTTTTTCAATTGTTTCAAATGCTAAGAGTACAATATTCTTGTAATCATCATAGGCTGCTGTTGTGAACACCATGAAGATGATTTTCCAACCTGATTTCACCAACTCCTCACGTTCTAGGAACTTCATAGCAAGTTGTCGTAGGGAATCCATTGCAAAAATAGCGATGGATAAATTTTCAGAACATCCAATTGTAACGAAGAAATCAGAAAGCACACTCCAAATGTGAGACCACATTAGCCTAATGCGGTTCATGTTATAGTGTGCAATCTCAACAATTTTAGTAAGGCTAAGAACCCGAGGATCAGTTGGGGACCGTAGCTCCTCCATAGAAACTTTACAAAGTGCCTTTACAAAATCAACGATTGCCTCACTGTTCAACCTTTGGCTTCATGTGAATATGCGATTCATTTCAGAGCTGCCAATCTGTTCAAGCATGTTTAAATTGGTAACCAAATTGTTCATCTGCTCAGTTGTAACCACTCCTGAAGCATGACCCCCAACACCAGCACTATCATATGATCCCCGTCGAGAAGCTGCAGCTGCATATTGCAACCAGCCAGGCCCCTTCCTTTTGAGAACTGGAAGAATGGGTGATTTGGGTTGCTTTATCTTCTCTGATTCATTTTGAGGTACTGCAAAAAATGTAGCATCTGGATGAGCGCCCTCCCCTAGCAGGTGTCAACTGATTTGTTCTTCTAATTGTGTTTCATGAACAGGTCAGAATACCACATTGAAATAAAACAGATAATCGAACCCACTGGGCTATTCGTGTCAAGATAACTGTATCCTGAGGCACGCAAGCCTGATACAGTTATTGCATTGCTCTTTTGATTGATGCCAGCAAGCAACTTTCCATTAAATGCATTCAGATAGTAAACAAAACCCTTTGTCTCCTTCTTAGCAACAACTGCAACATGTGTCAGTACCACAACATCTAACGATCTAAAACATAGTAGATTCTGATAAGTATGACAGCTGGGTGAGAATGACTATGGATTCAAAAGAAAATCCCCAATTTCGTAGCGCAGCCAGTACAAAATATGAATTATGTGCTACGAAACCACCTAAACATGTTGCGCTGCGAAACTGCTAAAAAGGATTTATGTGCTTTACCATCAAACAAATGTAAGACATTTGGCATTGAAATTTTGTCAGTGATAACAGTGGCTCCACTTGGGATAGTGTGCCCTTGTGGTACATTAAGAACCTGCAGTTCCAGTGCCTTATAAAATTTATTTGACAAACATCTTCTTTAAGTTCCTTGGGCCTTCACCTCTGGCTTAAACTTGATGATCACTGTGGGAAAAAGAAATCTACCACTACTGAAAAAATGCTCAGTCAACCTTGAGCTTATTTGCACTCTCCTACCTACCTACCCTACCAGCTGCAAGCTCCACTTGTAGCTCAAGGAACATGAAACTTCCAATGAAGCCAATCATTTTTCTTCTCTGATATTGGAGGCTCTTGACTGCATTCAACCTCAAAATATCCATGGTAGTGAGATGACCAAATCAACTTATAATGTACCTGATCTTCATAATGCAAATGAAAATGAAATACTGGTGTGCAAAGCTTGTCCATATATTCACTTATAGGGTCAAAGAATACATGGTTATGTTGATGATCATCATAACATTTTACATCTTTAGACAACTGATTCTTAACCACACAAGATTCTTTTGATATGCTATCCAACTGCCTTTCTGCATGATTCTCATAGACAATGTAATTTTCTTCATTATAAAGATCATTCTTTGATGCAAGCTGCTGCAAGGAATCACAAAAATGAACAACCTTTTCCTCCGCCTGAGGGTCATAGAAAATTTCCTCCAGTATTTCTTCTTGCTGTGTGTAATCATTTTCATCTTCATTATGATTCGAAGACTGAGAAGTCTGCTGCATCTCTACATCAATCTCAGAGGATGTAATATGATTTTCATAAGTAAACCCCTGCTGATCTTCATGCTGCATTTCATGAGATGTTATACTTTCTTCTTGGTGTTGAAATGCATTGTTATGAAGAGCCTCTAAAATTTCTTCATCCATAAATTCATCATCATCATAACAATCCTCCAAATATTGAATAAAACTCGTAGAATGTTTACAACAATCTTTGACCAGCAATAAGGAGGGATGACACTCTTTATACATGTCATAGAACACATCATGGAAATCAGCAAGAGAATATAATGAACCATTTTCCAAACTTTTATACCAATACCATGCTTTTCCTTCTAAAGTGGTCATAAACATCCTCATGAGACAATCCTCAGGAAAGTGAACCTTAAGACTGCGTACATGCATATGAAACCTAACCAAATGAAGAGCAGCATTGTCTTTCTTTTCATCTTTGAATATTGGAAGATCCTCTAACCAATCAACCTTGGGCATAGGATTTGGAAAACCAGGGATATGAGACCGATTCATAGGAGCATACCTGGCATTCATTCTTGCAGTGGAACTCATCTTGAAACTTCATCAAGCTACTGATCTTCTAGCAGTGGAGTCACCTTCCAATTTCTTATTCGATGTGTGGAGTCGCCAAGGTAGTTTTGCAGCCTCAAATAGATGTATGAGCTCCTGCTACCTTCAGAAGTTCAACCTCTTAATTTCAGGAAAGAATAGACTTCAGGCTCCCGGCAGACGCACCAAAATGTTATCTCAAAATCAGACCTGGAAGGCTGCAAACCAGGAAGACTTCAAGTAACCGTTTCAAACCAATCTTTTGACTAAGGCTTAGCCTCCTTAGCCTGAGAGGGCTCTCTCAAAAAGGGTTATTGATTTTGACTATTAATTAGATGGCTAACTCTTGTGAAATAACATTAACAAGTATGAAGGTTGGACAAACATTAAACTAATTTCCATTGGGCCTATGGAGTCAATCATACTTTAGTAAACAATTATACTGCCTTTACATAGAAGTCAGGGCATTTAGCATTTAGATGCTCAGAACATAACTCATATAAAACCACAGCTTACAAATGCATACAGGAAATCAGAGCACAATCAGTGAATTCTGAGTGATTATGCATTTATACAACTGTAAAAAACACTAAAGAAAGTATACCATCACACATTCTGAACATGAAAATCCCTTATGAATCCTGAGAAGTAAAACAACCAACTTATATTACTGAACTCTGTTTTTTACATAAGCCAAAACAGTCCTCTGTTTTATAAAATATCCAACCCTCATTACATTGTTGTCTTAGCTATATGTAGAATCCTTATTCTAACTAATTCGAGCTTCCTCCTCCAGCATGAGGGGAACTCGATAATTACCTTTGATGACACCTATCAGCTATTCAACTAACTATTAAATACAATAAAGTGCTGACTGGAATTTTAAAGAGTTCTAAATTAACTATGACTCTAACTCTATCCTCCATGCATAATAACTCCTCCTTGTTCTTTGACACCTGGTCCCTTTTTGATCTGGCTGAGTTGGATGTTTAATACTCCATATCGACCTTGAACGCTGAAACTTTTAACTGCTCAGAAGTATTAGGAGCTTTCCCTTGCTTCTCGGCTTCAGTTTTCCTCAAAATGCTCGAATGTACAGAAGCATGTCTTCTAGCTTTTAATAACCCAAAACATGGAACACTGCCACATTATTGATGTGTTGTGAGCTTCATCGATGGACATGTGTGCAGGCAAAAGTTCCTTGTATTCACATCATTTGATACCTCTTGAACGGTGATAAAGGGACTTTATGACAAAAATCCAAAATTGGATTTGAATATTCAAGCCTTTAAAGCATCCACCTGTCTTGATCTGATTTACTATTTTTGCTCCAGCTAATGTCTTGCATACCCTTTGGAATTTCCCTTTCAAATTCCCACTCATAATACAAAACTGCCTGTATGTGTTAAAATCATCACCTACAGCAGTTTCGTAGCGCGCTACGAAACTGCTTAGTTTTTAAAAACAGAGTCTTCCTTTCATAGCTAAATGATCGCCATTGCTCATGGCTTAAACACCTTACTCCCTTGATTGTTTTGAAAAGATTTGCTTGCAACTTTTCAAGAAACAGATATTTCTCCTGAGGAAACGATGCAATGACACCAATAACACCATTCACTGTTCCAAATGTAACTGTATGAATCTGGCTAGTACCTCACGTGCAAATTGTATAGGCATCTTCTCTTCAGGTGCAAGGGGATGTGCTAATATAGTTCCCTCTTGATTGCAACCAAAAACAGGGCTGGCAGCTATGAAATGATTCCTTCCTACATTTCACATCTGTGGTCTGTTCATTTTGCAGGTGTCTCTGATCTTCTACCAAAAAGTGTTTTTGGAGTTAAAGGAGAGTAACTCATGCTGCAAATTTGATATGAATTATTTCCACTTGTACAGAACAGTGGACTATTCATATTTTGCTCAACAAGAATCCCGCCTGTTTGCACATTCTCAAAACTCGATTGAATGCTCGCCTTGTGTATTTCATCTTTGCCACTTCGTCCAATGTCAGATTGATGATTACCTACAACACCAATATCCACACCACACCCATTTTTAACTTCTGTATAGTTTGTACCTTCAAAAGCATACACTAACTGTTTCTCCTTGGATTTTCCAGGCACTATACTTTTTGCTTTTAAACAATATGGTGGGGATACAATAATTGGTTTTTTGCTTGACGGCAAAGAAACTCCATCTTTAGGAAAGGAAATCTGAAAATATGCACTGGAGGTATCCTTCAATGAATTCTCCTTTTCATCTAATGAACCATGTGATAGAAAACTGTCATGGTCTACTGCACTGGCCTCCTCCTTGTCATGTTGATGGAGAAAGTGGCTTCCCCTTTTCCTTGTTCTTTGCAGAAAAGCCAAGTTCACCCTCTGTAAGTTTTAGAGCACAAGACCGAAGAAATGCAATTGCATTCAAACTAACATCCTTGTTGAATTTGCTATTTGTAAATGCAATCAAACAGTTCACACAATCTGTGAATGTTGTCGTCTCTGTTTCAGTTATGTAAGGAAAATAGTCCCGCACTATTTTTTCAATTGTTTCAAATGCTAAGAGTACAATATTCTTGTAATCATCATAGGCTGCTGTTGTGAACACCATGAAGATGATTTTCCAACCTGATTTCACCAACTCCTCACGTTCTAGGAACTTCATAGCAAGTTGTCGTAGGGAATCCATTGCAAAAATAGCGATGGATAAATTTTCAAAACATCCAATTGTAACGAAGAAATCAGAAAGCACACTCCAAATGTGAGACCACATTAGCCTAATGCGGTTCATGCTATAGTGCGCAATCTCAACAATTTTAGTAAGGCTAAGAACCCGAGGATCAGTTGGGGACCGTAGCTCCTCCATAGAAACTTTACAAAGTGCCTTTACAAAATCAGCGATTGCCTCACTGTTCAACCTTTGGCTTCGTGTGAATATGCGATTCATTTCAGAGCTGCCAATCTGTTTAAGCATGTTTAAATTGGTAACCAAATTGTTCATCTGCTCAGTTGTAACCACTCCTGAAGCATGACCCCCAACACCAGCACTATCATATGATCCCCGTCGAGCAGCTGCAGCTGCATATTGCAACCGGCCAGGCCCCTTCCTTTTGAGAACTTGAAGAATGGGTGATTTGGGTTGCTTTATCTTCTCTGATTCATTTTGAGGTACTGCAAAAAATGTAGCATCTGGATGAGCGCCCTCCCCTAGCAGGTGTCAACTGATTTGTTCTTCTAATTGTGTTTCATGAACATGTCAGAATACCACATTGAAATAAAACAGATAATCGAACCCACTGGGCTATTCGTGTCAAGATAACTGTATCCTGAGGCACGCAAGCCTGATACAATTATTGCATTGCTCTTTTGATTGATGCCAGCAAGCAACTTTCCATTAAATGCATTCAGATAGTAAACAGAACCCTTTGTCTCCTTCTCAGCAACAACTGCAACATGTGTCAGTACCACAACATCTAACGATCTAAAACACAGCAGATTCTGATAAGTATGACAACTGGGTGAGAATGACTATGGATTCAAAAGAAAATCCCCAATTTCGTAGTGCAGCCAGTACAAAATATGAATTATGCGCTACGAAACCACCTAAACATGTTGCGCTGCGAAACTGCTAAAAAGGATTTATGTGCTTTACCATCAAACAAATGTAAGACATTTGGCATTGAAATTTTGTCAGTGATAACACTTCCTCTATGAATCATTTTCTCCCTAATAGCCTAAGATCCCTTACCTTAGCGCTTTCTTGTCATTTTCATATTAACTCCTAACTCTATTATCTAGCTCCCTGTATCATTTCCCCATCCCCTATTGTACAAAAACAATATAAAATCCCAAAATATTACATATTCCCCTCCCCTTGGCATTATAGCCATATTTATCAAGTTTGGGAAATAGTAGTCCATCTGGGGCTCCTACTAACCCTTTCGTGTCTTAAGCTGGAGTTAGTCTGACATCTGGTCACACTAATAACCATTTCCCCTAAGTCCTAACCCTACAATACTCATTTCCCGCCCTTATCCTAAGGTCATGCATGTAAATATATTTCACCCCGCTTGTGTATAACCCAAAACCCACTTTCCTAAAGTTTTCCCCCCACCAGATTAAAACAAGTAATAGAAAGCGCCGCGGGCCCCGTCCCTAACCTCCTGCTACCTTACCTACCCCGCCAACCGTCCGATGCCCAACTTTCATATCCAACGGTGGGCGGTAATTCCTGTGCCCCGATCTGCCAGAGTTTAACTCCCAGGAGATGGGCGGTTTTCCCGTCGTACTCCCGCCACGCATCGCCCTCCCGGCTGTGGCGGAGCCCCCTCCTCCGAAACCACCTACGCGGAAAAGCGGTGCCCCATGAAACCGAATACCGCCTCCGCCGAGTGACATCATCCTGTCACATCACCAACCTGCGTCGGCCTCCTGCCACCGTGCTGCCAAGTCACCACTGCCACGTCACTGCCACCGTGTCACCGCCATATCACCCTGCCGTACTGCTAACGTCACCCTGCTGATGTCATCCTGCCACGTCACCACCGTATTGGGACCCACCACTGACGTCATGCTAACGTCATCACCGAAAATGGTGCGAAGGGCGAAAATCGCTGCACAGGAAGCTCGGAAAGAAAATCTGAGGTAGTTTTTGATGCGCGATTAGCGCTTCGCGCATCGCTAAGAAAAATAGGCTGAAATGGAGGGCCTCTCACAGCCCTGTGACCTGCAAAACCCAAAAATTCATAGTTTGACAGGATTTCTTCATGAAAGTTCATATTTAATCGCCTAGCACAGATAGCATTCCAGAGGCCACGAATAACAACAACCTTTTTTTTCCCTGAAAGGGCAGAGAAAAGGGCGATTTGACAGTTTCAAACGCAGCAAGAGAGAGAAATGGCCCAATTCAATTGTGAAAGAGTATCAGAGGAAAGATGAAGCGGCAAAGAGTATCAGTTCAGCAACATCAAAGCAGGTGAAAATTAAAGACCTCCATCAAAGTTAGCAAAGCAGTTAAGGCCATTTAAAAGCTTATCTGGTCGGGACTAGTACACATTAATGCCGCCGAATAGCAGCATAACCGACTTAGAGGTGGAGATAAAAGACAAAGCACAGTTATTACAGAAACACTGCACTGAGCCACCGAGGATACCTCATTAACTTATTTTGATACAGCTGCGCTGAATATTTTCTTGCATTAACTTCTGGACAAGATTAGGTTAAAGTAATGATTTTCCTTCAGACCTATTTAGGTCAGTTGTAATAGATAATTTTGGATAATTTTCCCTATTTATACCACTCTCTGTATTGTTTAAAGGGTTGGTTGGTTGATAATCTTCATTAGAGACTCGCACTATATATCTGACATGTTTTCCTTAATCAAAGACTGCTGAAAGCTTGGAGAACAGACTGTGTGTTGTGTATTAATGTTTGAACAGTGAATTATGGAATTCTTGTGCTGCAACATGAATCAATAAGTGCCTCTTACCTCTGTTTTCATTGTTATGTGCTCATATTATACATGTATCACCATCTAAATAGCAGAAAGAAAGATTAGCTTAGAACTTGTTTAACTGCACTCTATGCTCAATTTCTGCTGTTTATTTATGTTTTCATCTGAACTGAATTAGTAATGAATATGAATTCCCTGTGGCTCATATTTACCCTAATTCACCCATGTTTGACAGTTATCTAGGGATTCTTCACTGCTCCTAGATAGAGCTCATTCACCTTCCCTCTGTTAAGCTGAACGAGAGATTCTTAATTGCCTCTCATTCCTTAGCATTCATTCCATCCTTTTAACCTGAAACATTGTTTCATGTGCAGCTAGCTTGCTCCATATTTCTCTCTTGTGACCAAGAAAACGCACCAGCAGTCCTACTCCTTGACTCCATGCCCAATGGTTTGAAACTCTCATACTATACCTGCCTCTTTACCTGAAAACATCAATCTTCCCACCAAAACTTAAAAAAAACCCCTTGAACTCTATAACTAGCCTAAAACCATCATCAACAAAGCTAAATCAGAAAGAGAGATCCCTCTCTGATTACAGGTGGGCTAGCACCTGCAGTCCAAAGATTGGTATGTGGTTACCTCGGCCGTATCCCTTTGAGCTGACCAAGGGACAACCTGAGTGTTAACATAATGGCGACTCCACTGGGGACAAAAATCAATTGTTCAAGTGTTGTCTATTTCTTAAACTACAGATGAAGTCTGAATGTTAGCCAGGAAGCCTTTGAAACTGGTCTTGCTGTGCATTTACAGGAGTAAATAAAAGCTTCTTCAGTCAACCTTCATGCTAGTTTTAAGCTATAGATAGCTGTTCCAAAATTTGATCAGTTCCTTGCCAATTCTAAAAACATTCGGAAGTTGGCTCCCAAAAAGAATTTTCATTATACAAGGTCAAATCCAAACCCAAATCCCCCAGCTGCTTTCGAAAACCCCAACTTAATCCCAAAGATTCTTAGGAAACAAGAGGATTTTGCTGATAATACTCCTGAAGCAGTTCACCCAAGCTGTGTTCCAACTCTTGTCAAGGTTTTATTTCGTTCAACCCCTGCTTCCCCTTGTTCATCATCCACATCTCAAAGCACTCCTTCCACACCTCCATTCACTGCACATACTACCACTACCACTACTGTTGTTACTGCAGTTCCTGTTGTTCCACTTATCCTTGTTGTTCCACTTATCCCTGTGAATATGGCCAATAGATATGCACCCCTGCAACTACCTGTTAATCCTGGGGCTATGCCTCAGGATTACCAAACTAAAATCACGTATTTTGATGCTACTGGTTCTTGCACCACTCTTCAGCATACCAAGAAGATGCAAGACTATTTTGAGAACTACGAAATAGATGATGATGGTGTGAGAATGAAAATTTTTGTTCAAAGTTTAACAGGTGATGTAAGAACTTGGTTCAGATCACTTGCTGCAAATTCCATAACCAATCCGGATGAGCTTTACCAATCCTTTACCAATAGATGGGAGAAAAAGAAAGACCCCTTGCACATACTAGCTGAATACGATACAATTAAAAGAGGCCCTCAAGAGTCTATCCTAGATTACTGTGCAAGATTTAATAATGTCTATAATGCAATACCACAGAACTTAAGGCCTCCACCTGACCTTGCCTTGTATAAATTCTCTGATGGTTTTGATCTGGATATGGCCTACCAGTTAAAAGAAAGAGCCCCTGAAACCCTTGAAAACATGCAAAATGTTGCTGTTAGCGTAGAGGCCAACCTAATTGCCAAAAGAAACAGAGCTGGAATGGAGAGAAGAACCACCTTTAAGGAAGAACCCTCAGCCTTAGATCAAAAGCTTGATGCTATTATCAGTGGCATGCAAAGGCTGGGAGATAGAGTAGAAAGTGTTGAGAGGAAATCATCATGGGAAGGACAACAGTCCAATACCATAAGGAACCCAAATTTCAGGAAAACGCAGAACACAAATGCTGGTAGGTCTAGCCCAGACCATGATATAAGACCCCCTTTTCAAGAAAACTATGCTGAAGCATCCACATCTAGTGAGCAAACAGAGGACACTCACATGAATCTGATGGATCTAAAGGGTGAGCATCAAACTTTTCTAACCCAAGAAGACCAAGATGAGCATGACTTTAATCAATTTCAGACTAAGTCTGGTGAGTCTTTCGACTTTAAACAAGGTTATGATACTGCTGTGTATGAGGTCCACAAACAATATAAACTGAGGACTAGGACCATTGATATTTCTGAACCTAGCAAACCAAAGGATGGCAAACAACCCAACAAGATTAAAGGCAAGGCTGTCATAACAGAACCAGCTGATACAACTGTCCCAAACCTGCATCAAGTGATTGTAGAAGATGTAACAGAAATGCAACCTTCTACTGATCAGCCTTTGCCACCTCCTTCCTCTAAAGAGAATTCGAACAGCGTTCCAAAAAGCCCTCCTAAAACTGAAAAACCGCAAGCAATCACTTCCCATAACGCTGATAAACAAGAGAAAATCGCTGATACTCCAATGGAAAAAGGGAAGCCTGCCTCTCAAAATACTAAAACCCAATCTGAAAAATCATTTGATTTAGAGGCAGAAATAGGTAAATTGAAGATATCTGTCCCTCTCTCGAAACTTGCCAAACATGATGTGTATAGGCAACAAATTCAAAGATCACTTCAAATCCCAGAGAATAAGGATGATGTAAATGTTTTAGATGATACCCTTGAACTATTGTTTGGTCCAAAAGTTAATGGAAAATCAACATATGGACCTGTTCCACCCTTTTATGTCAGTTTGCATATACATGAAAAAGTTTTGCACAATGCTATGTTTGATTCAGGAACATTGCACAATCTTATGCTCAAAGCAGTTATGGAGAAACTAAACCTTGATGTTACAAGACCTTACAAAGATTTATTTTCATTTGACTCAAGTCAAGTCAAGTGTTTAGGCCTCATCAAAGACTTGTGTGTCTCCTTAGTCCAATATCCCAACAAGACCATCCTCATGGATGTGGTGGTTGCTGACATCCCACCAAAGTATGGTATGCTCCTATCAAGATCATGGGGAGAAAAGCTCCATGGATCCCTTCAATTAGACCTATCCTATGCCACTATTTCAGTCTTTGGGCAACCAAAGAGACTATATAGAGAAACACTGATGAAATATGTGGTGAGCAGTGAGGAAAAGCCCCAAAATTTTCCTATTTACTCAATCCATTCTGATATGGATTCTTTTATTTTGTTTAATGATGAAACAAGTCCTCCAACTGATGATAAGCCTTTGGCTTTAGAACAAGAAACATGCATAAATGAGGAATCGGTTGCCCATACCCAAGAAACTGTCAAAACAGTTAATGCAACCAGCATGCTAGAAGAACCTCCCCAAACAGAAATTTCAAATCTGCCCAATCCTAAAATGGCTGAAACTCTTAGTATTAACCACAAGCAAGAAATCACATGGTATTTAGAGTTTGATGGCTCTGTTAACAAGTTAGGAGCAGGGGCAGGTGTATGGATTCACAATACACATAACAGTCATGCAAAAGGTCATGCCTACAGACTGAACTTCAAATGCACCAACAACATGGCAGAGTATGAGGCTCTGCTTTTAGGCCTTAAATTGCTCAAAGCTCTAGGAGCTATAAAAGTGTCCATTCTAGGTGACTCCGATTTAATCATACAACAAATGAAAGGCAACTTTGTTACAAATGACAATAGAATGAGGGCCTATAGGACTGCTGCCACTAATATACTCAATGCATTCACTGAATCCAAGCTTGCCAAGATTTCAAGAAATCATAACATTCATGCACACAGCCTAGCCACTTTTGCTAGTACATGCAAGCTTCCCTTTGAGCCAAACCATCACTTCACTGCTGAGATAAAACATAGGCCCGCTGTCCCAAATAACGTTAAAGACTGGCAAGTGTTTGAAAATGATGCCCAGATTAACAATTTCCTTACTCTTGAGCATGAGTTTTCAAATATTAACATTGATATGGACGCTATGACGGATGAACAACAACAAACAAATGAAAATCAGCAAGCTGTAACAGCTGTAACAGCCAAACAAATCCTGAATCCAACTGTTTTTGACAAAACAAACATAGAAGAGCTGAAACAAATGCATTTGGAGGAAATAGCCAAAACAGAGGCCGATATCATTGACTTAAAGGATAACTTTTTGCCTGCTGGCCTCACTCCATTAGAAGATATGTTTGATGCTAATGATGTTCCCAAAAAGCCAAAAATGCAACCGTTGAATGCTGCTATAGAAGAACACAACATTAGGACAACAGAGAATCCAAAAATGATCAAACTATCTCAATCTTTGCCACCTGATCAAAAGCCCAAATATATTGATTTATTCAAAGAATTCCAAGATGTATTTGCTTGGAGTTATGAGGACTTGAAGTCCTATGACACCTCAGTGATCCAACACACCATTCCCCTAAAACCAAACCAAAATCCCTTCAAACAGAAACTAAGGAGAATCAATCTTGTGCTTCTCCCTTTGATTGAGAAGGAAGTGAAAAGAATGTTTGAAGCAGGTATCATAGCACCCATCAGATTTTCTGAATGGGTATCCAATCTTGTTCCCACAAGAAAGAAGAAAGGTGAGATTAGGCTATGCGTAGACCTAATAAATTTAAACCAAGTTTCCCTAAAAGACCACTACCCATTGCCCAAAATGGACCATATCCTACAAAGAGTAGCGGGGTCATCTAGAATCTCTTTGCTAGATGGCTTTTCAAGTTTTAATCAAATACTTGTTCACCCGGATGACCAAGACAAGACAGCCTTTACCACACTGTGGGGAACATTTAAGTATGTGAAGATGCCATTCGGACTTAAAAACGCGGGTGCTACCTTTCAAAGGGCAATGGATATTGCATTTGCCAAGGAAATACATGATTTCCTAGTTGTCTATCTTGATGATCTTACCCCATTTTCCAAATCTGATCAAGAGCACCTCAAACACTTGAGGCAAATATTCATGACATGTAGAAAATATGGCATTTCCTTGAACCCCAAGAAGTCTCTCTTTGGCCTTGAAGAAGGCAAACTACTTGGCCACATCATATCAAAGGATGGGATTAGAATTGATCCTGAAAGAATCCAAGCCATCCTCCAAATCCCATATCCGAGAAACATAAAAGAGTTGCAAGAATTCCTTGGAAAGATCAATTTCCTAAGGAGATTTATCCCAAATCTAGCCGAGCTGATAAGACTATTGAGCAACATGTTAAAAAAGGATTCCAAGGTAAAATGGTCTCTTGAAACCAAGTAGGCCTTTGAGGGCATAAAATCTACCTTAACCCAAGCCCCTGTCCTCACAAGTCCACAATTTGATAGGGATTTTATCATATTTTCATTTGCATCTGAACACACCATAGCTGCTGTCCTTTTGCAAAAGGATGATCAGGGAAATGAAAAGCCAATTGCATTTTTTAGCCGAGCCTTAAGAGATGCCCCTTTGAAGTACCAAATCATGGAGAAGCAGGCCTATGCCCTTGTTAAGGCCATCAAGGATTTCAGGGTGTACATTTTATATTCACATGTGATTGCCTATGTCCCAAATGCTATTGTAAAAGACATATTAACCCAAGAGGGATTAGAAGGCAAAAGAGGCAAGTGGATTGCTAACATCCTTGAGTATGACATAGAAATAAAACCAACCAAACTGATAAAGGGACAAGGTTTAGCCAAACTGATGTCCGAAACAAATTTTCAAGCCTTAGAAATTAACCAACTGGACAATGAACAGGAGCTGGCGACTCCACAGATCAGTGAAACCTTTTTGCAATCTCCATGGTATGCTGATATATGTTTTGTATTGTTAAAATTGTTTGCTCCCCCAGGATTGTCCAGAACCAAGAAAAGATTTTTGAAAATGAAGGCTTTAAAGTTCTGTGTTATAGATGGTGCATTATTTTGGAAAAATCATGAAGGCATATTGCTTAACTGTTTAACCATGAATGAAACTAACAATGTCATGAAAGAATTCCATGCAGGTGACTGTGGAGGACATCTATATTGGAAGTCCACTGCTGATAAAATTTTAAGGGCTGGTTTCTATTGGCCCTCTATTTTTGCAGATGTAAAGAAATTTTCCATTTCATGTCACAAATGCCAAATCTTTGAGGGCAAAAGAAAGCTGTTTCCCTTGCCCCTTAAACCCATCTCGACCGAAAAACCTTTTCAACAATGGGGTCTTGACTTCATTGGAGAAATCCATCCCTCTTCCTCAGGCCAGCATAAATGGATTCTAACAGCCACCGACTATTTCACTAAGTGGGTTGAAGCCATGCCATGTAGGCAAGCCAATGACACCATCATTATCCAATTCCTTGAGTGCAATATCCTTTCTAGATTTGGCTGCCCTGAGAAAATCATTACTGACAACGCAGCTGCTTTCAAATCTAAAAAGATGATCAATTTTTGCCATAAATTTCACATAACCTTGGGCCACTCTACAGCCTATTACCCTCAAGGTAATGGCTTGGCCGAATCATCCAACAAAAGCCTCAACAACATCATAAAGAAAGTGCTAGAAGAAAAGAAGAAGAACTAGCACAAAAAGCTGGTAAATGCTCTATGGGTAGACAGATTGTCAACAAAGAGATCCATTGGGATGAGCCCTTATGAGCTAGTATATGGTATGGAGGCTAGATTCCCTTCATCCTTGGGCATCCATACTATCAGACTGTTATAGGAGATTCAGGCTGAACCAAATGACATTCAACGAAGAATCAATCAGACCATTCATCTTCAGCAAACCAGAGAGCAAGTTTATGAAAGAGCTCAAATTCTGCAAGAGAAGCTCAAAAGGATGTTTGATAAGAGAGCTAAGGCTGAGGATTTCTACATTGGTGACAAAGTTCTAAGGTGGGATTCACGAAGAGAAGACAAGGGTAAACATGCAAAATTTGATTTTTTATGGAAAGGGCCATTCGTTATTTCTGTTGTTCAGGGAAATAACACATATTTTCTCAAATCTGTAGAGGGAGGCTCTGCTGAAGAAGGCCATGTTAATGGCCAAATGTTAAAACATTACCATGATCCCTTTTAAGGGATACAATGCAGTTCTGTATATATCTTTTGTACAGTGATATTTGTATATATCAGCACTTTGTTTTTATTTTTGTATAAACAGTCCGATTGTTAGAAGAGCAGCAGTAAATTTTGTGAAGACACAACCAAGGCAAGTACTCCATTTTTAAAAGCTCTGTCTCTGCATTAACTTCAGCAAAACAGCAAGAGTAGCGTTGTCATATCATAGCAATTCATGGTAAAAGAAACTATTTGCAGCCTTTAGTCAAAAAGTATCAATAAGAGAGGAGCATTTTTCAGCAACTGTTTCTAGACCAGAGCTAAAGAAAATACATCAGTTTGATCCATGTTTTGGATCTATTTCAAAGGCAGATTCTCGGGAAACATTGTACATAACATCAAGCATGTAGAAGAAGCAGGCAATGCTACACAGTTCACAGAAATTCAGTTGAGAAGAGGGTTGTTCATATTACAAAGTTTCACACTTTTAGCAGCCAGCACAAAGAAGTTTTTCAGTCTACAGGAATAATAAAAGATCAAGGCAGTCTGACCTGCTGTTCTTGGCTTTTCACAAGGAAAATCCATCCCCAAGTGGAGCCACTGTTAACCTCCTGTTGCAACAGGTGTTCATATTTCATGATTGACAAATTGAAAGTGCCAAATATGTCATCTTTTCATGCTGCAAGGTTCCATATTTCCAAAAGAAGCCAAAGAAGAGGCCATGAAAGTGTGCTAGTTTAAATGCCACTGTTGTATTCCAATTTTGATGAGTTACTCCATTTTTGAAAAGTTTTTCAGTTAAGGGAAGGCCAAACAACTTATTCTTGGCCTCCCTAGGTTTCAATTTCTTGTTTTAGAATATAGAGAATCATTATCTGTCCAAACAGCTAAATCTTAGCAGATTTGTAGATAGGTAGAGAATCTTGGGTGCTCAACAGCTTAATCTGAGCCCCGGCAGAAATAAGGTTTGATTTAGATAGGAGGGCAGTCAAAAGAAAAAAAGGATAATCAGGGTCTGCAAGTCTAAGTGCACCCAAACCAAAAAGAAGAAAAAATGTTAGGTAAGTAGGCTGGGTAGGTAGTTTTGAGGTTGCAGAATGTTGATTTATGATCAATTTTGTGTTTCAAAGTGTTATATCTTTTCAGATCACAGTTATGATGCAGTTTTTCATCTGGAGGAGCTCAAGCGAGGCATGAATAAACTCCCCATTCTTCATGGTCCCCAAATCACTCACTAACTTCCCTAAAGAGGTCAAGATATTCTTGAACCTCTTAGTTTCATCATTTTCCATATCATTTGCCTTGGTAAAGATCTGCTTTACTCAAGGAATGTTTATACTTCCTCTATGAATCATTTTCTCCCTAATAGCCTAAGATCCCTTACCTTAGCACTTTCTTGTCATTTTCATATTAACTCCTAACTCTATTATCTAGCTCCCTGTATCATTTCTCCATCCCCTATTGTACAAAAACTATATAAAATCCCAAAATATTACATATTCTCCTCCCCTTGGCATTATAGCCATATTTATCAAGTCTGGGAAATAGTAGTCCATCTGGGGCTCCTACTAACCCTTCTGTGTCTTAACCTGGAGTTAGTCTGACATCTGGTCACACTAATAACCATTTCCCCTAAGTCCTAACCCTACAATACTCATTTCCCGCCCTTATCCTAAGGTCATGCATGTAAATATATTTCACCCCGCTTGTGTATAACCCAAAACCCACTTTCCTAAAGT
Organism: Pinus tabuliformis; assembly: GCA_031772625.1. Lineage (NCBI taxonomy): Eukaryota > Viridiplantae > Streptophyta > Pinopsida > Pinales > Pinaceae > Pinus > Pinus tabuliformis. Next base: position 117,424,700 of record CM062806.1, read on the forward strand.
TTCCCCCCCACCAGATTAAAACAATTAATAGAAAGCGCTGCGGGCCCCATCCCTAACCTCCCACTACCTTACCTACCCCGCCAGCCATCCAATGCCTAGCCTTTCAGATCCGACAGTGGGCGGTAATTCCTATGCCCCGATCTGTCGGAGTTTAATGCCCGGGAGATGGGCGGTTTTCCCGTCATACTCCCGCCACGCGTCGCCCTCCCGGCTGTGGCGGAGCCCCCTCCTCCGAAACCACCTACGCGGAAAAGCGGTGCGCCGTGAAACCGAATACCACCTCCGCCGAGTGACGTCATCCTGCCACATCACCAACCTGCGTCGGCCTCTTGCCACTGTGCTGCCAAGTCACCACTACCACGTCATTGCCACCGTGTCACCGCCACGTCACCCTGCCGTACTGCTGACGTCACCCTGCTGATGTCATCCTGCCAAGTCACCACCGTACTGGGACCCACGCTGATGTCATGCTGACATCATCACCGAAAATGGCGCGAAGGGCGAAAATCGCTGCATAGGAAGCCCGGAAAGAAAATCTGAAGCAGTAGCTTAGCGCTAATCGCGCATCACTAAGAAAAATAGGCTGAAATGGAGGGCCTCTCACGGCCCTGTGACCTGCAAAACCAAAAAATTCGCAGTTTGACAGGATTTCTTCATGAAAGTTCATATTTAATCGCCCAGCACAGATAACATTCCAGAGGAAAGAGTATCAGAGGAAAGATGAAGTGGCAAAGAGTATCAGTTCAGCAACATCAAAGCAGGTGAAAATTAAAGACCTCCATCAAAGTCAGCAAAGCAGTTAAGGCCATTTAAAAGCTTATCTGGTCGGGACTAGTGCACATTAATGCCGCCGAACAGCAACATAACCGACTTAGAGGTGGAGATAAAAGACAAAGCACAGTTATTACAGAAACACTGCACCGAGCCACTGAGGATACCTCATTAACTTATTTTGATACAGCTGCCCCCAGCGCAGCTAAAGATATTTTCTTGCATTAACTTCTGGACAAGATTAGGTTAAAGTAATGATTTTCCTTCAGACCTGTTTAGGTCGGCTGTAATAGATAATTTTGGATAATTTTGCCTATTTATACCACCCTCTATATTGTTTAAAGGGTTGGTTGGTTGATAATCTTCATTAGAGACTCGCACTGTATATCTGACATATTTTCCTTAATCAAAGACTGCTGAAAGCTTGGAGAACAGACTGTGTGCTGTGTATTAATGTTTGAACAGTGAATTATGGAATTCTTGTGCTGCAACATGAATCAATAAGTGCCTCTTACCTCTGTTTTCATTGTTATGTGCTCATATTATACATGTATCACCATCTAAATAGCAGAAAGAAAGATTAGCTTAGAACTTGTTTAACTGCACTCTATGCTCAATTTCTGTTTTTTATTTATGTTTTCATCTGAACTGAATTAGTAATGAATATGAATTCCCTGTGGCTCATATTTACCCTAATTCACCCATGTTTGACAGTTATCTAGGGATTCTTCACTGCTCCTAGATAAAGCTCATTCACCTTCCCTCTGTTAAGTTGAACGAGAGATTCTTAATTGCCTCTCATTCCTTAGCATTCATTCCATCATTTTAACCTGAAACATTGTTTCATGTGCAGCTAGCTTGCTCCATATTTCTCTCTTGTGTCCAAGAAAATGCACCAGCAGTCCTACTCCTTGACTCCATGCCCAATGGTTTGAATTCTCATACTATACCTGCCTCTTTATCTAAAAACATCAATCTTCCCACCAAAACTTAAACAAAACCCCTTGAACTCTATAACTAGCCTAAAACCATCATCAACAAAGCTAAATCAGAAAGAGAGAGCCCTCTCTAATTGCAGGTGGGCTAGCACCTGCAATCCAAAGATTGGTCTGTGGTTACCTCCGCCGTATCCCTTTGAGCTGACCAAGGGACAACCTGAGTGTTAACAGTGCACACACATCAGTATGAACTCGCTCTAAGATAGCCTATGCTCGACTGTCTCAATCATGAAAGGAAGACTTGGTGTACTTTCCCAAGGTACAACCTTTGCATGTGTCAACTTTCTCAAGTTTACCTTTGGGAAGTCCTGTAGATATCTGATGCATTATCTTCAAGGCCCCATGATGCAAATGGCCCAACGGCCTGTGCCACAACTCGCCAATTTCTTGGCTTTGCACCAATTCTGCTTTCATACTCAATGCTACACAATCATCTACCTCTAGTTTATAGAGATTATTCACCCAAATACCTATCCTCTTGGTCTGACCCATGGCTATGTGTCTTAGGAACGCCTTTCCTTTATTTAAGACAAAATCGTAGCCTTTGTCCTCCAACATCGCGACCGATACCAAGTTCTTCTTCAGCCCAGGCACATACATCACATCTGTCAAGGTGAGAGGAGCTCCATGCTCCCTTTGAAAAGCAACCGTGCCCACTCCTGAAACACTACACCTTCCATCGTCACCCATCTCTATGCGCATCTTGAGGTCCTTCTCCTCCAAGGCACTGAATAAATTTTTATAACCAGTCATGTGGAATGAGGCTCCACTGTCAAGATACCAGACACAACCCATCATCGATGACACCATGCATGCGATGAGGGTAGAGTCCATTTCAAACTGAGAGGCTAATGCCTCACCTTCCGATCCTTTCGAGGATCCCTTCTTGGATTTGTTCGATGGGAAATTAGTTGAATAATGTCTCATCTCGTGACAATTAAAGCATCTCACTTTAGACTTGTCAACCTTCTTCCCTCCATGAGAAGAATTTGATTTGGAATGGGAAGTCTTCCCCTTCCCTTTCCTTGCCTTACTTGCTAAGGCCAGATTTTCTTCATCATCATTCTTGGATGAAGAACCATCTCGTGTGCTCCTCTTGATATCCTCCTGCATGATATCTGACCACAGTCGTTCCCAATCTGACAGTTTCTCCCTTCCATTCACAGAGTCTGGTAGTTATTCCATCTCCTTGGAAGGCCAAGGAGAGTGAGGCTCACCATATCATCATCGACAGTAGTTATTCTCATCTCTATGGGTGGTGAGCTTGTTCAGATATGTGAAAATAGTATCGCCCTTCTCCATCTTGATTCTTCGAAGCTTATCCTTGAGCGCAAATTTCCTCTGGTCGCTACTATTCTGGTAGAGGTCCTTCAATGTCTTCCACATTGAAAATGGAGTATCCTCCCCATGGAGACTCGAGACAATATGGTCTCAAACTCCCTCAACGATGATCCATCTCGTCTTCGCCACACACTTCTTCCACTCAACCAACTCTTGTGCATTAGTTGAAATTGGCTTTTGGATTTATTGATCAATGAATTCCTTCAAGTCATTGTCTTCTAATATAGCCTCCATGCGATCTTTTCATGCTATGTAATTCGAGCTACCATCCAAGGTATAGTCGAGTCTCAAGCCATTGAACGCCATTAGCCAACCTTGAAGTATGATAAGAATTTGATTTTTCACCTGCAACCCCAAACTTCAAACTTTGAATTCTCTTCTTAGTATACTGTTCATAGCTCTGATAACCTTTGCTTTGATACCATGTAGAAATTCTGACTGCAAATTAACCTGATAATGTAATATAACCAAAGAAAAATACTTTAACCTACTTCTACAATCACTTTGCGGAAGCTTAAAATATTTGAGCAAGATCAAGCTAAACACATATAACCAGAAGAAGAATAAATGCACATGAAACACATAAGAATACTCAAGGGAAAGCCTAAGCTAAAAACCCCACTATCTGTATTATCCTACAAGTTGGAAATATCTCAGAATTACACGAAGCCTTAGTTCTCACAGCTAGCCAGCTCTTAGTACAATCCTCACAGATGCTCATAGGCAAAATAGACTTCTCATAATCCTTCTCCTCTACCCTCCAAGCTCCTATTTCCTTGCGCAATTTCTCCTGGGTGATCCTCCTGTTACCAAGTGGAACACTGATCACTCACACTGATCTTACACCCTGTAAAACTGCGCAATCATCAAGGAATGAATTCCTTCTGAATGCATGAATTTTGTTTATAGGAAAACACATGCAACTGATAGTACACTGTCCCTATCTTTAATCTCAACTGGGTCTTTCTAAGAATAGACATGCATGAGTTAATGATGAGAGAATCTTCAATTATCTAGAGTACACTAGTTGAGTGCATGCATGTATCAACTGACTGATAACTCACAATTAGTTTCTCAAATAGTTTGGAACTAATTTAACTAGACTTAACTCAGTAAACTGAGCTAACTAATTAAAACTCAAATATAACTCAATCTTATCTCCTTAATTAAGGGATAATCTCCTTAATTTAAGGGATAACTGTTGCATGACTTCAGAAAGACTTCTAACTTGAATTTCTCCAACTAATTAAATCAAGATGAATCAATTAATTATTTTTCAAGTTGTTGGTGAGGCTAAACTCGAATTTTAATTCACAATTCTAATTCAAGGACAAATTAAAATTGCAATATTCTTGTTGCCACATTTCAATAGTTAATTGCTTTTGCCCAAAAATTAAGAGTAAGTCCTTTAGATTGAAACATACAAATAGCCATGTCCTTTAAGGTGCGATTCTTCCTTTCAACTACACCATTTTGTTTTGGAGTATATGGAACAATATGTTGCATTTAAATTCCATGCTCAGTGCAAAAGTTGATGAATTTGTTGTTAACATATTTGCTGCCATTATCGGATCTTAGCTTAAGAATTTGATGTCTAGATTGTTTCTCAGCAAAGGCCTTCAAGGCCAAGAACATGTTAAATACTTCACTTTTGAGTTTTAAGAAGTATACTCAAGTGAGTCTGGATAAATCATCAATGAAAGTTAAGAAATACTTGTAGCCAGAGAATGAAACGATTGGAAGTGGACCGCACAAATTACTATGCACAAGCTGCAAAGGGGTTGAGGCGTGCCAAGAGGCACGTTTTTCAACACTATCCCAATGATGCTTTCCAAGTACACATCCGGAAAAAACACCATCTCTGCAAGATACCATAGGAAGACCTGTCACCATATTTTCTTTACATATATTTTGAAGGGAGTGATAGTTTAACTAACCAAGTCAGTCATGCCAAATTTTGCTCACTTCATCATTATGAGCAACAAATACCGAGGGAAGAGTTGATGACCCAAAGTTGTTAAACTTATACAACCTTGAAGAATCATCAATAATGCCAGTAGCTAAAATCTATTTAGGATCTCTTAGGTCCTTAATTACAACATCATGAGGTGAAAATTCAACGGTTTTACCTTCACCTAAATGAGTTATCTGATACACAGATAGAAGGTTGCAAGATAAGGTTGGAACACATAATACATCATTAAATTGACAACACTAAGAGATGTGTCATCACCAACATATATATTTTTGGTGTTACAATCATTCAAAGAAGAAAACATGGCTTTGTTTTTGACCATGTGATAAGAAGCTCCAGAATCAATGAGCTACTCATGAGAATGAGAAGAGGAAGATACATTTCATGCATAACCAAACTGAGATGCTTGACAACCACATGTCGAAAGTGTTATTCTTGAGGATGAAGTTGAAGTTGAAGAGTGCTCCAAATGGATGTTATGCTTCTTCATTGCTGCTTCCAAGGCTTCCATCTTCTTAAAGCATTTAGATTCTAAGTAGCCATATCGATTACAAAAGTTGCAATTTTTATCAGTCTTCTTCTCTTTGTTTTTATTTTCCTTATCATTTTATTGAAATGATTTTTCATTTTGAGACTGAAATTGATTAGGACCCTTGTTTGGTTTAGGACCATTCTTTTTAGGATACTGCTTCTTAGGATTCTTTGAATTTGGTTGATGCTAGGTGGCTAAGGCTTTCTTAGAAGATTTTCCAAGATTAAGAAGACCAAGATGTAAGAGTTGTTCTTATTCTCTTATTAAAGAATCACAAAAGGCATCAAAAGAGGGGAACTTGTAGTCTTTTCCTTGAGAAATAAAGGATTCTCTAGTAGAATGGAAGGTGGAAACAAGCATAGAGTAGACTGGTGCCAACTTAGTAAGAATGGAATAGATAAGGATACCATCTTCTTCCTTAACCTTACACCTTCCAAGAGAAGTCTAAGGGTCTTGATCTTGGACAAAAAATATTCAATGGAAGAAAAATTATTGGGGTCCAACGTAAGAAACTCATTTTTGAGTTGATGGGCTCTCATTTCATTTTTAATTCCAAAAACTCTAGTGAGTTGTTTCATGGCTTCATTAGGGGTATCAAGTTCTGTGATATGGAATCTAAGGTTAGGAGAAATAAAAATCCCTATCAACTCACATGCTTGATCTTGCCTATTTTCCCATTTGGCTGTCTTATCTTCATCTCTAGGTTTAGTTTTTTGGCCTGAGTCTATTCTATAAATACCTTTACTTCTAAGTAAATCCACAATGTAGGACCAGCATTGGAAGTAGTTGGTGTTGTGAAGAATAACTTCGCATGGACTTTCCATTTTAATAGAAACTGAAGCTGTAGATGCTGAAACTAAGTGTTCTAATGGAAAAATCTCGAAAAATTAGGTTGATTAAACAAAAACGGCTGTGAAAACAACTTCTGGATGAAGAAGTTATGAATTTTTGAAGAAAAGTTGTTGAAGATGTTGACGAAGTGCATCAATGTGCATAAGTGAATGATAATGTTATATTTAAAAAAACTTCTCCCCCCCTTTCCAAACATAATCTAATTAGCTCACTTAAAAAAAAATATTTTATGTAATCCACTTTTCTAAATAAGTGAAAGTCACTTTTACAATGGTACTTTATGAGCTACCCATTAAATTGTAACTTAAATAAAAGATAAAGAGACTTTAGAATTATAAGTGACTCACTTTTTATAATGGATGATAACACTTTTACATAAAGTAACATTAAAACATAAGCTACATGTGCTTTTTGAAAAAGTAACTCAACAAAAAGAAAGACCTTAACCCAAGACCTCTATTCTCATAAAGTAACTTTGGACCAAGTGGGTTAGTTTAAAAAGTTACTAATTTTTGGAAAAGAGGAAGGATGTTTTTTTTTTTGTCACTGGAGCTTTGGGGTGCATGCTTATTTGAAAAAACCATTTTTTCCTACAAAACAAGAAACCACACAACCCAACACGGACATACAAAAAAACCAAACCTTATGGCTCGAAGTTAGCTTTTGCTAGAAACTAAAAATTTTCCTCAATGTTTCTAATTTTTCGAGATCACACTAAGGCGCGGCAAAAAATAGCATATGCATGAGAAAAATACTTCCTTTCTGTTTCTAATTTGTCCAGATCGCACAGAGTCACGAGGCAAAGAGCATACGCAGAAATAAAATGTATAGATCCAGTAATAAAAAAACAGAGAGATAAATAAACCAAAATAAACAGAGAGATAAATAACTAAAACTGCAAATAAATATTGTATACCTCCATATCTTAAAAATGACGAAACTAGGGCTACCAGAAACCTTTTCGCATGAAACGAAAGGGGTTCATCACTGGAACAAATGCTCCTAACACAATAGAGCAATCCTCTCGACCTAAAAGCGGTCAAAAATAGTATATCTAGGAAATGAAAGTCGGATGCAGTTATACAGGCTTCTCATTTGGATCACCAACGGATGCAGCCTTCAAATAGCTCTGATACTATGTAGGAATTTACAGGGTAAGTTCCTCAGATAGAACACCAAAGGACACTGCTCATAAACAGAGCACAGATCAATACACCAGTATCCTTGATGTGGTTAAAACCCTCAAAGAGGGAAACAATCCATGGCTTGAGCCAACACGGCCACTTCAAACAATTTATTAATAAAAGAAGAAAATTTACATAAGCTTCTCTCATGAACAATCATCCTACAAATGACCCTCCATGCTCCTTAAATAGAGATCATGGACCAATCGAGTGTTAAGACATGGATCAAGTGTCATAATACCGAGGAGAGAATGAACTATCGGATCACTTCATGTCTAGAACATATCGTGATCGTCGGATTGTAAGTTACAAAAATACATGGTAAAGAAACACACTTTACCTAATTCTACACTATACCAAGTTATACTTAACTATTTCCTATGTGTCGAAATATCCTAACAATGATTTTTATTTAAAAGAAATTATATTACTTAAAATATCATAATGGTGGTTTTAAAAAGAGCGAGTTTCACTCCTACCACCTCTCTTGTTCTTGGAATGATCTTGAGATTTTATTTGAATTTGAAAAATAATAATCCTAGCCACTCATAGATAGCTTTAGACTTTAATTTAAGATATACACTTTTAATTTAAAATAATATATTTTTAATCATCATTAAAACTATTTTGGATAAATTTATATATATTTTTAATAAATTTAACTTAATCTCATACATGAATTGAATGCTATCCTCTATATATGTAAATTATTAAATTTTACATATTCATTTCAAGTTATCTTGAACTTAAATGCAAATTTAAGTGCAACCCTACAACAAAAAATATCAAGTTTAATTAAAATATGTAAGGAAATATGGAAGCCTCTCCAAAATGTGGCACCTGAAGAGTTTATTCCATTCGATGTTTCTCAAATTACCCAAAGAATTTGGTGGTGTCTTGGAAGGTTTTGATAAATTAATAGGAATTTGGCAGCCTGTCCTTCAGATAGGATTACGATTTTACCATTGGTTGAACACCCACAGGTTTCGATAAAATAAATCCATGACCAATTGGTTTATAATATGATTTCACGATTGGTTGAACACCAACTGGTCTATAAAGTAAAATGTTCTCATGGTCTTTTTTAGTTAATTGGATGAAATTTTATGGGAGAATATGTTTTTGGTAATTTCTTTTGAAGTAGTGATGAAATTCTATGGGAAAATTATGTGTAAAAGTTATTTTTTTATTAATATAATTAGATTATAATATAATTTCATCAAAATACATTCAGATTACGAGTAGATTACAATTTTATGTAGTTTTATATGTATATGAATTGTTTTTCTTTTAAGGGGAGGGGTTTTGGGCATTGGATTTAGATATTAAAATATTAAGTAACGTTTAGCTTTTGTTTGTTTGTTTGTTTTTTTTTTTTTTAATTTATGTTTTAAAATAGAACAAAATTTGTAAATGGTGAATTTTCATATTTAAAAGTTTTTATTAATTAAGTGGAATTATAATTTCATTCAAAAGTGTTAATTTTAAAGAAAATTTTTAACTAAAAAAGCTTGATTTTTTTATAAAGTTTATTTTGTCAAGGTAAATGGCGAGGTTTGCGGTCAAAATTTTTACTAATTAAAAAGTTTATTTTGTCAAGGTAAATGGCAAAGTTTGTGGCCAAAGCTCTTATTAATTAAAAATTTTATTTTGTCAATGTAAATGGCAAGGTTTCTAGCCAAAGTTCTTATTAATTAAATATAACCTTTAACTTCAAACAAAATTCTTATTAGATTTGGAGATAAAAATATCAACCTTACACACTTATTAACTTACTTTTAAATTTTCATGTGGTATCAATATTTACACCCTTGTAATGGGTTGTTTGATGAGCATATAAGTCAAGCTAAATCATCAAGCCCGCATATGTGAACTAAGACATTACAATTCACTTATGGAGAAGAAATGGATATTTAATAATAAAACTATAAATAATGCTTAAGGTTGAGTTCCCTTCTCCCCCATTAGTGGTGTTATGGTTGTCTTAGTATACTAATATAAATTCACCATTTTTAGATACTTGGTCTCTCTATTCTTAGAGAAATTTAGGTTTGATATCCATTAAAGGTTTGATATACCTAACCCTGTTCTCTCTCCTCCATGGACTGATGTCGATAGAATATGTATGATTTTATATAACTCTGGGTCAATGGACCTACCAACATCCTAGCCATTAGCATGTTGGTTGGCATGTGATATGTGGGTACGTTTAGTATTAGTTATAACAAACATTGAATTCTACCATAGTTAACTTGCCTTTCCATATTTGACCATGTGCCACTAATATAACAATTGTCATGTGACTATTGTTGTGGGTTGGCCAAGGTTCATTTTGCTTCTAGTTGGGTGTTACGTGGCACTATATGATTGGGTCACGTGGCCCCATACAATTGGAGCACATGTGTGCTTAGTCATCCCTGTCTTACCACATCATCTTCCTAGAAGGATTCCATGTCATGTCATGTGGAGTGTCGAGTGGGTGAGATATGGTACTCCTGAGGGGTGTTATCTTGTGCCTCCTAGTGATGCCACGTGGCACTATCAATGCCAAAAAAATTATTGTTTGCCAAAAACTTTAGAAGAGCATAACTTTGTCATACATACTTAGACTGAGGTGTCATTTGCATTGTTGGAATCGTCTCCACAAGATCTATGACTTGGTGCTAGTTTTTTTATGAGATTTGAGGACTTTAAATTTTGAGCCTTTTTGTCAATCCTCATGGATCATTCCTCCCCATTGACAACCTTTTGGGACTCAAATGCTTATCAATCAATAGGTACGTGAGGGAATTGTTCTCTCACTTTCTCATTTTCAATCCATCATGCCTTGGTAGGATGCATTCCTTTAAAACCCACTCGAAGGTACTTCACATCTCCCTCACATGAAGTCCTAACTCTTATGTATAGGATGATGTCTTTTGGAAACTTGTCCAAGTATTCTAGAGCGAAATCATCCACTAATGGAACATGACCACTCTCCTCTGGATCCATGGTCATGGGTGGTTCATAAAGTTTCAAGTTCTCAACATTGACTACAGAATACATCTGCATATATTCTAGAAGATCAAGGCAATAGTATGTGTTCCAATATCTTCTATGATAGTGAATGTGTCATAGCTAATTGGTTTAAACTTCTTGCCTTCTCCCTTCAACCTATCCTTGTTCATGTGAATCCATACTTTGTCTTCAACCTGGAATTGGTGATCAATTTTGTGTTTTTCATGTCAGACCTTATATTGTGCCTAACTCTTTTCCAAATGTCCTTTCATTTCTTGATGAATCATTTGGATCCACTGAATGAACTTGTGAGCTTTGTCTTCATCACTTTGCTCATTGGAATATTCATATTTCCCAAAGACCAAATCTAAGGGAGCTTTTCGTAGGTATCCAAAGCATGTCTCAAATGGTGAACTTTGAGTTGAATAGTACAAAGCCTTTTTGTATGCATATTGAACATAATGTATATGTTCATCCCACAACTTAGGATGCTTGTTGCAATAACCTCGAATCAAATGATCCATTGTTCTATTAATGAACTCTATTATTCTGTTAGTTTGTGGATGGAATGTTACACTGTTCTTTAGATTCATTTCCATCATCTTCCATAAGCCTGTCCATAACTCTCTAAGGAATTGAGAGTCTTGAGCTAAAACAATGGATGTGGGTAGTCCAAAATGGACTCGTACATGCTAAAAGAAAAGTTGAGCAGTCTACTCATCAACAATCTTCTTTTTACATTGAATAAAGACACATCTTTCTAAACCTATCCACCACTACATACAAGTAGTCATGACCCCTTTTTGATAAAGACAACCCCCTAAAAAATCCATGGAGATACATTCCCAAGGATGAGAAGGAATAGGGGGTGGTGTGTATAGCCCTATTTTTTTATTAGTGGGCTTACAAATAGAGAACATCACATGCCCTTTTACATATTTGGTTAAAATTTCTTTCATTAGAGGTCAATAACAAAACCTCTACAACTGAGACATAATTTTCCCTACCCCAAGTGACTAGACATAAGAGAAGTGTGAACTTCCTGAATTACATGGACCCTTTCTCTTATAGGAATACATAACTTTCAAAGATGGTGGAGTAACATATCCTAAAAATGGTAGTTCTGCACCTGTGATTCATCGGTTAACCTTTCATAAAATTCTTTAAAATCTCCATCAGTAGCATATTGTTCAACATAACTATCATGATATAAAGAAGAAATATTCAAAATAATAGATGCATAAATGGGAGGTATAGAAAGAATATCTTCCATTTGGTTACTTATACCCTTCTTGTACTTGAATACTAAATGGAAATGTTGAAGGAATCCCATCCATCTGAAGTGATGAGTTTGTTGAACTTGGTTTGTGACTGGAGAGAGTGTAAGGGTTGATGGTCTATATGTATGATAGTCTCATTTCCTATCAAGTATTGTTTCAATTTCTTTACACTTTGAACCAATACATACAACTCTCTGTCATACGTAGGATAGTTTACAATAGCTTGAGAGAAAGTCTCTAAATGGTAACAAACTGGTTTATGATGCAGCATCATTACTACTCTATGGAATATCCACTGGCATCCATCTTGATCTCAAATGGTTGTTGAAGGTATGGTAAGGCTAGTAATTGCATTGTGCTAACAGTTTTGTAGAAATTTCAAGAAATTTGCTACTGCTAATGAAATCAAACTGAAATCAAGAGACAAAAAATTCTTCTACTATTTTAAGAAAGGAAAACACAAGATAGAAGCACATGAAATGACATGCAACCATTAAAACCATAAGAACACAATGATTTATAGGGGCACCTAACTGGGAAAAGCCCCTCCACTATTTTGCATTAATTCAGATGAAAAGAGAAATAATTACAATGTATTTCTTGAACTCTGAAGCACACCTTTCACTATAAACTTGATCTCCTACTCCTTGAATTTCTCTGGCCAACACTTAGTCAATTCAAGCCTCAACCAACTGCTTATTTCCTTGCATAATCCTGGAGGAATTATCCCCTAAAAAATAGGAGAAATTCCCTATTTCCTTGTGCAATAGCTTGAGGAATTGATCACCTCCTTAGTGAAAAAGCAATGTAGACTCAAAAGTATACAATTATAAACACAAATATGCCTTTTCCATTCACTTAACTAGGAAATTAGAATTCCATGCATGACTATGTCTATTTTTAGTTGATTGACTAGTTCAACTGATAGATCACTAAGTTAACAACAATTCTACTACTCAACTGGCTCAATTAATTACTTGAGCTTAGTTAACTAAGACAAACTAAAAATAATTGAACTAGTTTCCTAAGTTTTAGGAATAATTACATGCACAACTTTAATTCTAGGCTATAACTTGAATTTACTAAACTAACTATTAGACAAGGTCATGTCACACAAGTTAATTACAATCCAAGTCGTCTTGCTGATATGGAGAATTGAATTTCTCCTTTTGACTAAGGCACAAGTCAAATGAAGACTTTTCTTGCCACATTTTCAACACTCGCTCTTAGCAAGAAAATTATTTTGCACATTCCCAATCCTACTCGTTTAGGAATGTACTATAATACAACTCCCTCTCGATGTTCTTGTTGTTACTTCAACAACTGCAATTGAGAAGTATCAAAAATACTAAATCAATTGTGTTTGTGAGCAACAACTATCTCCTGAGAATCTGGTTGCTCCTAGTCTTTGCATTGTCTACATATAATATTGCGTTGTTTGTGATTTTGCATTATGCCTCCTACACTACTATCAACACTTCTCTGTGCTCCTCAGCATCTGATTGCAACTAGTTTGCAATTGTCACTCAATATTTGACTGCGTCAAATGACACATGCCCATCTGCTATTAAATATTGTGGGCTAGTGTAGCAAGGGTAATGATCAATGAGAAGAGCATACTGCAATTTATAAACTCTCCTATGTATCCTTCTAAAATATTCACAACTTTTGGACTAAGGCTCTACATCACCCCACCTCACTCTTGTAGGTATAGATGCATCCATGACGAAATTCGATCTGCTCATATTGTTGCTTCTATTACTTTGTTGTGGCGTCCACCATGTTGTTGCAATTACTACAAAAATGATTTGGATATCCCCATATCTTGAACTACAAGCTTCCATAGGGCTACTCCCACTAAAACTAGACTCCCTATCAGTCTCAATTTCATTGTGGGAAATCTATTTTCTCCCTCCTTGCAACTGGCGCTGTCCTCCTATAATGGAAATTTGACTGCACAACTTTCCATTGGGAATCTGATGGCTAGAATTGAAACTGTAATTTTCATTTCCCGTGTCATTACATCTAGCTTTGTAACTGTCTCATGTGGAATGCAACTAGATATGCAGTTGTCATCTGAATTAATGGCTTCCCCTACTAACATTGAACTTTCTACTATGATACTATGGGCCCCTATAGCAAAGGTGATGATGTTGTTGCAACAACTGGGACTAATCTAACTGATCTCCTTGTTGCTTCTTCACTATAACCTACCCACTTCACATAGTGGAGTGTCATAATCCTATTCCTCCTGGATTTGGTGCCCCATTACTTCCTATCAATCCTTGTCCCTTGCTCATAAACTTTCACTTGAAGGCTCACACTTCCTCTAGCACCTACCCCCGACAACGAGAAGTCGATTTGCTACCCAGATCTGCATTCTGGGTAGCTCGCATGACCTCCTCTGGCAATGTCGTACAACCATCTTTAGAAAGCTACAAAATCTATGAAACTCAAAACTAAAATTTAAATAGGAATCTCCTCCTCTCTCACTTGGCTACCTTCTTTGTAATTCATACTCCTTTCTAGAATGCACAATCCTTTCTACTAGTTCTACCTCTACAACTGGAAATTTTAGATTTCCTAAAAATTGGAAACCCTCAAAGAAAACTCCCTCTGTGTGTTCACTTTCTCTTTCACCAGGCATTGGTTCTACTCTAGTAATTGCTACAAAACCCTTTAGTGCCCAAACAAGGAAAATTCTTAGTGAAAATATGAGTTATCAGTGCTCTCTGTCACTCGATCTGGAAAACTAAATTTTTCTATAACTCAGCACTAAAAAATCAAACTACCTAGGAATTCACACTCTCTAGCTAGGCACTTCGTAGCCCCAAAAATTCTTCATGTTTCTCCCTCTGAGCAACAAATATTCTTCATTTTCTTCTGAGCTTCCCTATCTAATCAAATTCGCTCTGATAACATGTTGAAATTTCAAGAAATTTTCTACCACTAATGAAATCGAACTGAAATCAAGGGACATAAATTTCTTCTACTATTATGTGGAAAGGAAACCATATGATGGGAACTCATGCAATGACATGCAACCATTAAAACCACAAGAACACAACGATTTACAGGGGAATCCAACTGGGAAAAACCCCTTCGCTGCTTTGCATTAATTCAAATGAAAAGAGAAACAATTACCATGTCTTCCTTCAACTCTGAAGCACACCCTACATTTTAAACTCATTCTCCTACTTCCTGACTTGATCTAGCCAACACTTATTCAATTAAATCCTCAACCAACCTCCTATTTCCTTGCATAATCCTGAAGGAATTAGCCGCTAAAAAAAAGGAGAAATTCCCTATTTCCTTGCACAATATCTTGAGGAATTGATCACATGTTCAGTGAAAAAGAAATGTACACTCAACAATATACAATTATAAATACAAATATACCTTTTCCATCCACTCAACTAGGAAATTCGAATTCCATGCATGAGTGTGTCTATTTTTAGCTAATTGACTAGTTTAACTGAGAGATCACTAAGTTAATAATAGTTCTACTACTCAATTGACCTCAACTGACTCAATTAATTCCTTGAACTCAGTTAATTGCATCAAACTTAAAATAAATGAACTAGTTTGCCAAATATTAGGAATCACTACATCCACAACTCTACTTCTAACCTATACCTCGAATTTACTGAGCTAACTAGTAGAAAAGGCCATGTCACACAAGTTAATTGTAATGCAAGTCATCGTGTTGACATGGAAAATCTAATTTCTCCATTTGACTAAGGCACAAGTCAAATGAAGACTTTTCTTGCTAAGTTTTCAACACTTTTAAATTAAGGTGTTGAAAGCCTTGTGTTGCTTTCCTCCCCACTTAAATATCAACTTCACACTAGTCATGGTGTTGTGGGGAAAAATGCCTATGCAGGATAATCCTATCCACCTAAGGTGTGACAGTGCCTTAGCAACAAACAGAGACAACTATTCTAGTATTCTTCCTTTATGAATTAAGAATGAAGAGAGGTGGATGGACTAACCGGTGTCTTCCGTTTGTCCCTCGATCCAGTTTCCCTTCTCTTTGAGAGTTCCCAACTACTTGCCTTCTCACTCGCCCAGCTTCAAGAGGTTTCTGCAAGATCACAAGAGAAGAACACTACACAAAGACATAGATTCATATTCATAACTAGTTCAGGATTAGAAATAAACTAAACATACTAATGCAATCATACATCAAAGATACATCAGTACATAAGAGAAACCAAGATAGCTTTATTGATGAATAACAAGGTTCAGGAAGAGATACAACCCAGAGGGCTCCAATCCAACATCTCCTTCCTAGAAAAATGGAATTCCTATCTTCACCTCCCTTCAAAGCATTAAGCACCCAATGATTTCAATCTCAAACCAGCAACAATTCTTTGCAATAACAAAATTCCAGCCTCTAGATCTCATGGAGGAGAGATCCATATATAGATGTTTGGAGAGAGGATGAGTCAGCTTGAGATCTGACTAGTGTCCTCTCCCTCTGTCAGTTCTTGATTCCACTTGGAGGTTCTTGCTTCCACTTGGAGATTTGGAACCTCTTACTCATCATAGTCGAATTCCCTGAGACAAGTGTCATTTTGGAAGCTTCCTGGGTTTTGACACCTTGAGAAATGAGCTTGCCACATGTCCACTCTCGCTCAGCGCAGGTAGCCAGTGTTGGCTTTGACATTCAGCGCAGGTAGCCAGTGTTGGCTTTGAAATTCAGCGCAGACAGTCAGTGGAGCCATTGACATGATCCTGAATTGACTTGTTTTTGAGCAGTTTCTGGTGGAGAACTTCTGTGAATTGCTGCGGTTTGTTAGCCTTGTTCCTCTAGGGGTAGGACCAACATGTTTAGGGACTTTAGATCCCTTAGATTATGGACATTTCATGCTCAATGCTGTAAGGCACAAAAATGTATATAACAGTTGCCCCCTAAAGTATGAGGCCGTTTATCAGGTGAAATGCTTTATCCAGGAAGGTCCGAAGTTCATCCAATGCTGGGAGGAGACCTGTAATAAGATACAATACAATACATTATTTTTCATACTGCTTTCATGATCTAGCTGAGGCGGGCATTCCCATGCTCAGCTTTATAAATTCATTTTCTGTACATAGAACAGACAATCGTCTGATGGTAGACTGATAATTTTGATGAAATTATCATCCTTTGAGTAGGATGATTATCTGCTGCAATGATGTACATGTCAATGTCTTTATCTTTCTTGAATATATATCGCAGCCCGGATGGATGAAACTAGATCCGGGGTCTTCAAACTCGTTCGATCTTCACTCTAAGTACAAGTTGATCCATGTGAGAAATGTTCCGAAGTCGAACATGGAAAGACATCGCTTGATTACCGATCAATGAGGTAAACCGTTAACAAGCGTGAGAGGAATCACCGATAATGATAATGAACCTCAAGGTACTGCAGTACAATTCACGTGGTGTGAATAAAGGACTTGGCGTCGAACACCACGCAAAATCTTTCGGTCGAAGGTCATTGATGTATACCTGTCGCCGGAAGTGAGAAACTTGCCATTGAGGCATGCAAGCTTCAAAGTACTGAAGGGGTTGTTCCTAGATCAACTTCTTGGATAATGAGCTGATGTCGACAAGAAGTGATCCGTCAAAGGAGGGCCTTAATGAATCCCACATCAACGACACGGAACGGAGCTAATGATTTTGATGGAGGTGAAAACGATCTGTGACATATGATTCAGGGTGGCGGTCATGAAAGGATGAAGGATAATGTATGGCAATGGATGGGACACGGTTGACTCTTCTGAACGATTTCTCTTGAACATATGGTGACACTGATGCGATGGATCGGTAGCATTACCCCAAATATGGATGGTATGGCGAGACCATGGTGATGGGACCGGTGAATGAAACAACCCAACCCGATTGTGGTACGGAGGAAAAGTGTCATGTTCAAGAGCGACTTGCTACCATCAAAGTTTTCTTGAGTTTC
Source organism: Pinus tabuliformis (assembly GCA_031772625.1). NCBI lineage: Eukaryota > Viridiplantae > Streptophyta > Pinopsida > Pinales > Pinaceae > Pinus > Pinus tabuliformis. The sequence continues at coordinate 117,442,584 of CM062806.1, forward strand.
TCCCAATTTTTCCCCAGTCATTGCTGACCAGTACCTCTTTATTTTTGTCAAGCTTGAGGAGGATAACATATGCTTGTTCTATAACTTGCCCTTCGGGTAAGCCCATCGCTATGTTTTAACGAGCCTAGCGATAATGAAACTCGTTCTTGTCTAAAGACAAGTTTGTCGCTATTTAATGATTTTAACGAGTCTAACGACAAAGATAACTCGGTCCTTTTCATTTTTAGAGAGTCTGAAAAGGCACATAAAGTTAACTCCAAAAGTCCTTTTTCGTCACCTAATCCCTTAAGTCCGAAAAAGTATAAAACAATACAGAAGGGATGAGTTTTCGATAGTTTTAACGAGCCGAACAAAACAAGCGCTCGATCTTTTTGTGCAATAATCCCTCAGGTCCAAAAAAGATTAAAATCTAGAGGAGGGATAGCACTTCTGGTCGCTTTAACGAGCTGGAAGGCCAAAACTCGGCAATCTTTTCATATTTTACGAGTCAGTTGAAAAGAGCTTAAAGAAGACTCGTCTTTTGAGGAACGAGTGATAAACAGGGTTAGCAGCTGATTCCAGGTACAGGTTGGAATTTTCCAATCACGGCAGTGTCACAAGGATGGCTAGGTGAAATCACTCTTCGCAGCTGTTCCTCAAAATGGGTAAACAATCATATGGAGGTGAACGATCGGCCAATGGAAAAGTGGAGGTGATGGTGCAAACACGATCAAGGCTTTAGTGGCTGATAAGGTTACATTCACAGTGGTTATTTACTGGATGGTGTTCATTTTTTATTTTAAAATGAGCTTAAACACTGGTGGAAACACTTGCTCATTGCTTATGTTTATTTTTTAACGAGCATGAAGTCCGCGTTAAAACTGCTCGGATCTTGCGTTTATTTTTTAACGAGCATGAACTATGTGTTAAAACTGCACGAATCTTGCGTTTATTTTTTAACGAGCATGAATTGTGTGCTAAAACTGCTCGATGAAGTTTTCATGCCCCCAGCATAATAACACAAATCGAGGTACATGCCCCCCAAGCTTCATTGCATTCAACTCGATGGTTGGAATGAAGGTTTACCTTTGAGATTTGGATAGGGGAGTTGTTTCATTTTTTAATGAGGTTGACACAGTAAAAGAACTATCCTCATGACTCCTTGTTTCATTTTTTAACGAGGTTGACACGAGGTAATAACCGTCCTCGGAGCCCACTGTATTTACAGTATTTCTATTAGGGCGATGATCCACGCTGACAAAATGTTTAGGAATCTTCTGAATCCATTAGATATAGAAGATTTCATATTGTAGGTTTCCACTGTGGCCACTTCCGTCGGATTACTTGCAGGCGATAGGGCAAAAGTACCCATTAAGGCAGGGTCTTTTAGGAGACCTACTCCAATATTTTGAAGCGAATGATTGCTTCCATGGATCATTGGAATGCTTCCCGTAACTTGTGAACTGTCGGGGAGGAAAGTTTGTTGGTGGACGACTGTAATTCCTCCTTGAAAGGGAAATGCAATCTTCCTGAAGTAGGTCGACACAACTGCAGCCATGGCATATATCCAAGGCCTTCCCAGTAGGATGTTGTAATCGAGGTTTCCATCAATCACTTCAACATCAATTCCTACTGTTTTGCCCCCTAGTTCAACTTGCAAGTTACTTAAAATCCCGTATGGAGTGTATGATCATCCATCAAATGCTTTTAACGTTGTTGACGATCTCGACAAGGGTGGTGAGCCTAAATTCTTCCAGCAACTCATCGACATAATACACGTAGATGCCCCCTCATCAATAATTGTTCGATGAACAGTTTTGTTGAGGGCTTTCACTTGAATAAGGAAAGCTAGTTGAGCTGGTAACTGAGGGTTATATCCTTTATGATCAAAGGCCATAAGATTGGAATCCCTTAGGCCAACCCCACCTATTGCTGATAATAAAGCCTGCTCTTGGGAGAGGCAATTTTGCGGCACCTCAAGTGTCGACATAGCGGATGGCGATTGGGCCAGGTCCTCTACTATATTATAATTCTGTGCTACTTTGGCATGAGGATTAAATGCCGATTTGTGTACTCCTCCCTTTGGCGACTTTATCATTGGTTCAGGAATGATGGGTGGCACAACTTCGGTCAAAGTTGTCGTCGAACTACTAGGTTGTTCATTAGCCTTGTTATTCGACAGCTGTGGATTCCCGTAATCTTTATTCCTTGTCAAAGAATCATTTTGCTGCTTTGAGACAGACAACATAAGCACTTGGGATCGGGAAGTATTTTGATTAGCAACCAGTTTGGTTCCCGGGTTTGGAAACGGATTAGTCAATACAGCTGAGGTTTTTAAACTCTTAAAGAGTTTCTTAACTTCAGCTATATGTGGACAATCTCTCGTCCAATGATCCTCATCGCATATATGACACCCTGCAGGGGGTTTCCTTTTTCTCCCTTTCTTTTTCTTCTTGCCCCCTGGTTGCTTCAGTTGTTTGCCCTTGTCAGTCGACGCGGCATTTACTTCCGAGGCAAGAAGTTCCTCATTTGAATTTTGATCTGAAATCTTACGGGCTTGCCTGGACGTATCCTTTGTCGATTTTGCGTTTGTCGTGCCAATCACGCCATCGCCGGCATGAGAGTCATTGTTTGATTTAGGAGGAGGAGGAATTGAGAATTCCGGTCTAGGGGCGTCAGGTATTTTGTCGTAGAGCGTGCCAGACTGAGTATAGACCAAGTCTAGATATTGTGCACGAGCGATAACTTGCTCTTCCGTTACGACTCCCCCCTTCGCCACATCTTCCGTGATGGCAGGAAGTAATGACTTGATAAACCATTCAGCTAATAGCTGATCGGGAACGTACGTTTTTACCATCCTACGACGACGTCGCCACTCATGTATATGATCAGATATGTGGGTGGCCGTCGACTGTTTGAAGTTGGTAAGGAGTTCTGTTCCCATTTCATACCTTATCGGTAATTGAAAATGGGTTAAAAAGGTTGTGGCTAAGGTACTGAAGTTGTCGAACGAAGCTCTAGGCAATTCAATATACCATTTTGCTGCCGGACCCGTTAACGTCCTCTGAAAGAGGCAAAGTCTTATCGAATCATCATTCAAGGTGTTTGATGAACACAATAGATGGAATGTCATCACATGATTCGACGGATCTTCACCTGGATTTCCATTAAATTTAGGAATATCTGACGGAAGTTTATGCGGAATCGCTGGCCACCAAGGGGCATAAGCAATTGGATCATTCGTCAGCCGGTTTAGATCTGGTAATTCTAGAGTTGCTACAAAGGGCAACTGTTGATTCAGGTTAGGCGAAGCATACCCAAGATAAGATGGAATCGCCTGAGCAGTGGGTCTTTGCATACCAGCATAATGTATTTGATGCTGGCAACTTTGACAAGGTTGATGGGCATAACCATTATAATATGGTTGTTGATTACCGCTTTGGAAAAGCGATTGCCCATTACTTACAAAGACTTGTTGCTCAGGTCCTTGATATGATTGCTGGAATGGGGGTTGTTGAGTTTGAACCAGCTCTGGTTGTTGAACCATTTGCTGTTGACCAATACTGGATGACTGACCAAGATGAGGAGTCATAGTACTTGTTTGAGCCTGAGTCGCTCCAGATAAGGAGGCACTAACCGGAGGTAGTGATTGAGTTGTCGAGACAAGAGCCTGTTGTATGGCATCCTGAGGAACTTGGGGTTGACATACAACAGGTAGCGCTTGTACTTGTGACGCAATCACCATACCAGGTATAGTGGCAACATTCGACACAGGGTGGACTGGTTGCATTGAATATGCAACCCTTGGTTGCTGAGGCAGTATTGGTACCCAACCGCTAGATGTAATTCCAGTTTGACCTGAACTTTGCTGTAAACTCCCATATGGTTGTTCTCCGGGGGGGAACAATGAAAAGGCATACTGCCCTCCATATGGTGGCAATCCAGTACTTAAAGGGTAGATTGGCCTTTGAAGACACATTGGATCAATTTGTTGAGTTTCAACATAAGAAATACCAGATGATAATCCGGATGAAGAAATAGGAACTAACCATGTCGTCGAAACAGTCTCTGATTGGACTTCAGCTTGTTGTTGACAATTTGCCGGGACAGATGGTATACCAGCGAACATCGTTGGAGTAGCGACAGGAGGCTCTGCCGCTGCTGTGTCGGATGACACAATCCTGGATGTCGACGGTTGTTCAGACATATTTAGTCTATCCAAAAGATTTCCTAGCGATTCTACAAGAACTTTGTGATGAAGGTAGACTAACTTCGAAGATCAACGAGGGAAAGGTGATGATTATTCCGTTTAAAATAAATTTTAACGACGCTTGGACACAACTTGCTTTTTCAATTTTAAAGAGTCGAGAAAAAGCTAGAGATGACTCTAGTCTCCTTCGATGTTTTAACGAGCCCAAAGTGACAAATGCTCGGATGGAATTTTTCCGTTATAGATTCTGAAAAAGGCCAAAAGGAACTGCTCTGGAGTTCTAGGTAGAGGGTGTGCCAAACTTTTCGCAAAACCGGAGAATACTTTTTAGGGTACGGGCGGTCGATCTTCCTGAATGCTGTGTTCAGTGCATTGCGATCAGTAGGGCGGCCGACATGGCTTCCTAGGGATAAAGGTTTTATGCCTATAGGGGTCTCCCAATATATACTCGATGGTACGTGGGAGCACAATCCGTACTGGCGCTATCGTCCCTCAGGAGGAATCACCCACCATTAACGAGATCGACAGTCACCAGGCTTTACGACGCCGGAACACGTCTCTAGCCTAGACCTCTATGTTGTGCGTTATGTTGCAAAGCGTTGTTAAGTTCATTCAATTTATTTTAGGTTGACCTTTTTAGAAGTTTGCCTTTCTGGATCACCACGAGATGTATGATACAATTCCTAAATGCAGTCTAAAGATGATAAGCAAGCTTTATATCTTTTCAACTTTGAAAATCCTAGCTACTAAGGGAAAAGAAAGACACCATCTTTTCTCAAAGAGCAATCAGCACACTCTAATGCACTTTCCCTAAATCAAACATGCAAACTATCAAGATGCAAATGCACAATCCATGTGTTTGTTTTCCGCTATCTTAGTATTGATGCCTACAAAGAAAGCTTTTTGTACAACTTTGAATTTTCTTTTAAATGACGAACACAAACAAGTTTACTTTTTCTAAATCAGAAAGGGTAGAAGAGATTACAACACTTAACGATTTTCGAAATGAATACTTGTTTTGACACTCAAAAGAGACAAACTCAAACCAAATGCAAAAATGAATGTATAATCAACTGTAAACAGCCAATGAACTCTCTCCTAAGATCACAATCAACAGATCTGAATCAAGGGCTACAGGATGACTATTTCACTCTTGCAAAGAAAACTGTAAATGACGCCACAAACACATAAAAACACTCACAGTCTTTTCGTACAAAAGGAGGCGGAATTTAAGCAGAGAAAAGGAGTTATCAGACTGGTACCTATGCTGGTTACAGGCTGCAAAAATTAGAGATCAAAACAAGGCAAAACAGAGCAGAGAACCCCAGCTGCACAAGGCCTAACTGGATCAGCGCAACCCCAACACAGGGGTTTTGACATTCAGTGCAGGTAGCCTTCACGGGACCTGCGTTGAAATGCAAAACCTCTTCACTGGGTCTGCGCTGAAGGAGAAACGAGAGTTTCTCACTGGGTTCTGGGTCACAGATTGCTGATTAATCAACGGTTTCAGGCCAAATCAAAGCAACAAGCAAGGTACAATCAAATGGATGCTTTGAGGGAGTACTAAGATCTATCACAAAGGATCATCAAATCATTTGTGAGTCCATTGCTCAGATCATAGACAAATCCAGTGATTGGATCAAAGCAGCAACTGTCTACTTTGCATCTGAGAATAGCAGAAGAAGTTCGATTGTTGCTGTTGAGTCTATGAAACAAACAATGATAGAGACACAAATAAAATGATTAAACAGATCTCCCCAGCGGAGTCGCCAATTTGTTGTGGGGAAAAATGCCTATGCAGGATGATCCTATCCACCTAAGGTGTGACAGTGCCTTAGCAACAAACAGAGACAACTATTCTAGTATTCTTCCTTTATGAATTAAGAATGAAGAGAGATGGATGGACTAACCGGTGTCTTCCGTTTGTCCCTCGATCCAGTTTCCCTTCTCTTTGAGAGTTCCCAGCTACTTGCCTTCTCGCTCGCCCAGCTTCAAGAGGTTTCTGCAAGATCACAAGAGAAGAACACTACACAAAGACATAGATTCATATTCATAACTAGTTCAGGATTAGAAATAAACTAAACATACTAATGCAATCATACATCAAAGATACATCAATACATAGGAGAAACCAAGATAGCTTTATTGATGAATAACAAGGTTCAGGAAGAGATACAACCCAGAGCGCTCCAATCCAGCATCTCCTTCCCAGCAAAATGGAATTCCTATCTTCACCTCCCTTCAAAGCATTAACCACCCAATGATTTCAATCTCAAACCAACAACAATTCTTTGCAATAACAAAATTCCAGCCTCTAGATCTCATGGAGGAGAGATCCATATATAGATGTTTGGAGAGAGGATGAGTCAGCTTGAGATCTGACTAGTGTCCTCTCCCTTTGTCAGTTCTTGATTCCACTTGGAGGTTCTTGCTTCCACTTGGAGATTTGGAACCTCTTACTCATCATAGTCGAATTCCCTGAGACAAGTGTCATTTTGGAAGCTTCCTGGGTTTTGACACCTTGAGAAATGAGCTTGCCACATGTCCACTCTCGCTCAGCGCAGGTAGCCAGTGTTGGCTTTGACATTCAGCGCAGGTAGCCAGTGTTGGCTTTGACATTCAGCGCAGACAGTCAGTGGAGCCATTGACATGATCCTGAATTGACTTGTTTTTGAGCAGTTTCTGGTGGAGAACTTCTGTGAATTGCTGCGGTTTGTTAGCCTTGTTCCTCTAGGGGTAGGAACAACATGTTTAGGGACTTTGGATCCCTTAGATTATGGACATTTCATTCTCAATGCTGTAAGGCACAAAAATGTCTATAACACATGGCATGCAAAGGAGATGTAATGATGGAGAAGTTAGTTATTAATATTCTCTAGTACTCTACCGCTCCAAAGAAGCTTCTCACTTCTGTTACACTTGTAGGTTTAGGCCATTTAATATTTACATCAACTTTAGAAGGATCAATCTTCGATTGACCTCCTCCAATAATATGACTTGAATATACTAAAGATGTTTTTCTAAATTCACATTTGGACAATTTTAATTATAATTTCTCTTTTTGCAAAGTGGACCAACACTTTTTGACATGTTTTACATGATCATCCCAGTTTTTGCTAAATACAAGTATATAATCTAGATATACAAGCACAAAATCATCTAAGAATGGTCGAAATACATCATTCATCACCCCCATGAATGTAGCTATGGAATTGCCAAGCCCAAATGGAATTACCAACCACTTAAATAGTCCTTGCACCCACTTCTTCATTTCTTCCATTTCCATAGTTATCATCTCATACATTCCCACATTTGGAAGAGGGGCATCTTGTTAAAGATGAATCTCGTGCCAAATTTCTCTTTTGGGAGGTAATGCCACTGGTTCCTAAAGAATCTCATGTTAGAGACAATATCAAGAATTTATTTCATGTGGGAAGGATTAAAACCTTTGAAAGCACCATATGCTTCAACTTATTTTGCCCTCACAACTATTATCATCCAAAAAATGATCACCTAGCTATTTTCTACTAGGTTGATCAAAATACACCAAGAAGGATGTTTATTTTACATATTAAAACCCACTTTCACCTTAGGAAATAATTTAGTGAACTATTTTCTTAAATAATTTCTCATTAAAATCCAAAAAACCCCATGAGGATAATTAAATAAATCATTATTTATGTGTCATTGCCTCAAAACAATTGTTAAAGCATTATTTAATGATTATTTCTAGCCATTTTTTACTTAGTCACTCAGGAATAATTAAATAAATCATTATTTATTTATTCTTCACTTATTTCCCTCATGAGATAATAGTTAATTCATGGTGTTAGGATGTAATTGCATAAAAGGGGATTTGTAGCTGGGAGTTGGATTAGCGAGACATCTCTGAGTTTTGTAACAATTACTTTTTATATTAATGCAATATTCAACTTTCTGACCTTCTTCGCGAATCTGTGAGTTAAGCACAACCCTGACCAGGGAGTTGGGCCCACTCTCTTGATCAGGTGTTGTGCCTGTGTTCTTATGTGTGTATTGTTTTAGTTATGAATTTTATTTCCTTTTGCTGTGAAACGTATCGTTGTTAAAGTTGATGCCGAGAATCATTATGCTGCTACTATTTATTTATTACTTTGGATTGCATGTTTAGTTAATTAGTTGAACTCCTGATCAACTGTTGAATTAAGAATTTTCCCTTGCATATATAGTGCATGATATCCTTGTAATAACAAAAGACCTTGGATTGACATATTAGTGTGGTAAAAGGATTGAATCATAACATTCATACTTGGACACCAACATTTTGGTGTCATTGCCGGGGATGCTCTCAAGGTGCAAGAACATAACTGGCATTGATCTTGGAATCAACCTCTCGTCTTGGGGACACAAAGGGTTTTCCACTCTACTCCAGGTCCTGGGCATAGTTATTTTTTATTTTTTTTTGTTTCCTGCTTTTTTTCTCGCTCTTTTTTATTTTGATAGGGGCCACTCTCTCGTCCTGGGGAGGGAAATAATTTTTCACCTTGCTGCAGGTCCTGAGCTTAGAATTTTCCTGCAGTCTTGTATATTTTGATTTTGAAATACCCACTCTCTCGTCCTGGGGAGGGAAAGAGTTTTCTCACCCTGCTCCAGGTCCTGAGCTTTAGTTTTCTTTTCATTGGTTTATTGTTTCCTTTTTTTTGAATCATCCTCTCGTCCTGAGGAGGGAAATAATTTTTCACCCTGATCCAGGTCTTGAGCTGTGTAAGTTTTAATGTTTTCTTTCCAAAAAATGTATGAAAAAGGGTTCGAATAAAAGGGGCACAGGAGGACCCCAAAGGTAGGGAATAAATTATTTGGGGAGGAATACCTATATCTAGGATATTATTGCAAAAGATGCATTAGAAGCCTCTTCACGAGCTACTGCTAGGGTGGAAGTTCACAAAAAATCTGAGGGGCATTCTATGGAACAACCTATACAACCTCCAAAGGTGGAAGTATCTGCTTCAACAGTTAGAGGAGAAGCAAGAAGTAGGGCCTCAGAGGATTCAGAAACACCTCCTCTAGTATCAGACATGGAGGAAGTGGCCAGCAGAGGGTTAGAAGAAGAGATCCACCAAAGGATTGAAGAAGGAGAATTTAGAGGATTTTCTTCACCTCATGATTAGGGGAGTGTTGTTAAACTTCCACAACCATCAGCTGTTACACAAAAAGAACTTGTGGAAGTTCCAAGCGAGTATTGGAAAGTATTTATGGCACCCACAACATCTTCAATAGAATTCCCAATTGGGGATATCACGGGTGATGCACCAATGAAGCCTATTCCACTGACTGCATTGCCAAAATTCCATGGGCTTTCCACAGAAGATCTAGACACCTTCCTATTTGAGTTTGATATTGTTTGCAGAGGATATGACTATGCCAATGATGCTCAAAAGCTGAAAATTTTTCCTGCTACATTAAAAGGGACAACATTGTGATGGTTTATGGTTCTAGGAGGAAAATCCATCTCTACTGGGATGACATGAAGAAGGCCTTCCTAGAAAAATATCAGGATTACTGTAAATCCTGGGACATTAAGGAAGAAATATTTAAATTCATGTAGAAAGAGGATGAAAATATGGAGGATTTTGAGGAGCATTTCAAGTACACTCTCTAGAGGTCTAGCCACAGTGACTTGGATAAGGATATCTTGAAAAGTATTTTTCTCTGGGCCTTGAGGGAAGAATCTTTGGCGCTGTTAAACATAGTAAGTAAAGGGGATATATCTAAAGAAGATTTTACACCATCTGTGAGCTCTGTATTCAATGTTCAAGGGGAGCTGCAAGGAATAAACAGGGACTCCAAATCTTCAAAGCATCAAGTGGGGGAATCACAAAAGTAAAAATTGGGAACCTGTTGGATAATTTGAAAATTGATATCCTAAGCACATTATCTTCCCAAATGGATACATTGCAAGAAAAATGGAAGCAGATGGAGCTGGACAGAACCATGGCTATTTTCTATCCTTGGTGTAGAAAGAAACATCCACTAAAGGAGTGTCCACTAGACACTATAGAGACATCTGCTATTTGTGAACATAGTCACTCCACCAGTGCATGTCCATCTCTTCCAGCACTAAAGGCAGTATTTCAAGGGACGAATGAAGAACCAGATCATTTATGATTTATGTGGTCTAAGAAACCATGGTAGCCATGATCATCAGGATTAAATCCAGGTATGTCTCAGGATCCTTTTTAATATTATAATATGAATCCTTAGTTAGTTCGTTTTGGCGTCAATACTATTAGCAATTTTATTAGCAACGCTCATCCTGTTCCAGATCCAACTTGGCAGTTTTTGGAATCTATCATGAGCTACAAAACACAAGAAACTATCAGATCAGAATCAAAAATGAAGATAATTCCTGTAATAGCATTCTTTGACAGCATATCAGTGGAGATTGAGCCAGGGAAGACACTGAATATCAACCCAAATCTTTCACCAGCCCAAACTGAACAACTCCTGAAGATCCTTTGGGAACAGAAAGAAGCTTTCACCTGGGATTATACCGATATGAAAGGTATCCTTGCTGATTTGTCTACTCATCATATTTATATTAAAGAAGATTGTTGACCCGTGAGACAACCTCAAAGAAGGATGAACCCTGCCTTGAAAAACATTGTCAAAGAGGAGCTTCACAAGTTATTGGATGCATGATTTATTTACCCAATCTCAGATATTCAATGGGTATCCCCTTTGGTCATTGTTCCTACAAAGAATGGTAAATGGCAGATTTTTGTAGACTATAGGGAGTTGAATAAAGAAACCTTGAAGGATCATTTCCCTCTACCATTTATCGACCAAGTCCTTGATACCCTGGCTAGGAAGAAGTTTTTCTCTTTCGTGGACGAGTTTAGCAGGTATAACCAAATTCGAATAGCTCTTGAGGATCAGGGCAAAACCAGCTTTACATTCCCTTGGGGAACATTCGCTTACCGAGTCCTTCTGTTTGGTCTTTGTAATGCGCCTGCTACCTTTCAGAGGGAAATATTGGGGATTTTTTTTTATTTACATGATGATAGTGTTGAAATCTATATGGATGACTTCACGCCATATGGAGGGTCATTTGAAGAAGGATTGGCAAACTTGGAGAAATTTCTTAAAAGGTGTAAACAAATGCATGTTTCTCTGAGTACAACAAAATGTCATATGATGAGAGAAGAGGTAGTAGTGTTGGGACATTTGCTTTTAGCTGCTGGGATACAAGTTGATCCTACTGAGGTAAAGGTAATTATGCATTTTCCTGTACCCAAGACACTGAATCATGTATGTAGTTTCATTGGTTGCACTGGTTACTATAGGAATTTTACAAAAAAAAATTCCAAGATAGCATTCCCACTTTTTCAGCTGTTAACTGAGGATGCAGAATTTTTATGGACAGATGATTGTGCAATAGCTTTTAAGAAAATCAAAGAAATGATCTACTAAGCTCCGACCTTGTGTGGTCCTAACTGGGAACTTTCGTTTCATATCCATACATATGCCTCTCAAACAACTATAGGGGCGGTGTTTGGAAAACAAGAAGATGAGAAGTCGTATGCAGTCTATTATGTCAGCAAGAATCGAACATTTGCTGAGCTAAACTATACGGTAACGGAGAAGGATTTCTTGGTTGTTATCTATGCTATTAATAAATTTTGACATTACATTACTGGGTATCCTACTTTTGTACACACTGATCACATAGCAATCAGGTATTTGATGAATAAACCTGTAACTCCTGGGTGTATAACAAGGTGGTTGCTATTACTTCAAGAATTTGATATCACCATTATAGACAAACTAGGAAAAGATAATGTAGTTGTTGATTTTCTGTCTAGATTAAATGCTAATAATGAAGGAGCACCTGTAGAAGATAACTTTCTAGATGAACATTTGTTTGCAATTTCTACTACTATCCCTTGGTATGTAGACATTGCTAACTATTTGTCTATAGGAAAAGTACCGCAACATTTGTCATACAAGGAACATCGAAGGATAATTCATCGTAGTTCCTGTTACTCATGGATAGCAGGATACCTCTTTTATATAGGGGATGATTAGTAGATCCTGTTAGCTCTTGAAATTTCACCTCAGGCTGAGAAAGGTAAACCTCAAGGCTACATCAAACCATTTAGCCTCGTAGCTAGCCCTACGGGGCAGGAGAAGGCTCTCTCCGGTCTATCTCGCAAAATCTCCAATAAATGAGATGACCAATAAGGTATCACTGATATTAGGCTAGTAAACTGATCAGAAAGATTGATTTTGGGGTTTTTGGGTTTTTGGTGGCAAATTGAGGAGAGGGCAATTTTGGGTGCGGGGATTGGACACAGTTTCTACAGGGGGTTCCTTGGGGCGAGGTAGGAGACAGTGTTGATGCCTTTAACTGAGGTGGATGGTCAGGAATGAAAGATGAGGAGCTAAAGAGAGAAAACAATAACTTTGAATTCTCTTTAGACAGAAGAAAACATTGAAATTAAACAAACTTAAAAGCAGAGCATGGAAAGCATGAATTCTTACTTTAACACTTCATTTGTTTAATGTGCAGAAGTAAAGAAAAGGAAATGAATCATATAACAAAGCTTACAAGAACATTGAGAAACACACCATCAACACATGAGTCCACAAGAATCCCAAAGATGACTGCAAAACCTTGGTCTTCCTTAGCCAAAAATTGTAGAGATACAGTGAAATAATACAATGATAGCTTCTCCCTCAAGAGTCCAACCATGAAAATGAGAAAGAAAGTACATAATATAGATGATCTAACCTCTTTCCCTGCCTCCATGGGTCGAGCTCACTATCCTAGGAGCTGTTTCAACCACTTCTAAACTAAGCACTACAAACTAGGCAGTCAAAACAACTTGCCTCTATAAGCTAGGAAACCAATCCATTCATTAAATATTTACCCTTTACATGAATGAATCTTCTAGAAGTGTTAAACAAGAGTAAAAGTGTCTTAGAGTTACAAAAATTACATCAAAGATAATCATTTTCAACCCCAAAAAGTCAAACTAAGTCAAATCTGCGTTTTCTGGGATGTATAGTGAAATCTGGCAAAAAACTGCCTGACAGGTCGCGCCCCCCTGCCTGACGGGTCGCGCCCCTTTGGAGCTCTGTTTGGGGTACTTGCAGGTGGAAATATTGAGTAAAAGTGGGCTTGTTGGAAAGGTCTGTGAGTCGACTTTCCAACCCAACTGGAATTTTTGAATTTGGAGTTCATTTTCCCTGCCAAAAACCAATTCTCCCAAGACAGCTTTCTGCAGTTCAAAAAAGTGGCAGAAAGTCAAATTTTTCATGTATTTTGACCTTCTGGAGGCCCAAAACTCCATAAAAAATCAAGTCCATCCATGGGCATATGTAACTTTGCATAAAAAATCCGGAAATGCTGAGTTTTTGCGAAAAGGAGTTGCCATGAGAAAGGGTCTCACTGGGGGTGAGACCCGTTAAAGAGCCAAAACCTGTAAATTACCAAAAAATGCCAAAATTACCCAAAATTCTCAAATTTTTTTGGGATTTGAGCTGTGGCTAGGCTATTGAGTGCCATGATCATTGAGTGAAGCCTCAGCCAAGATATGGAGGGGATCGTGCCTTTTTCTCCGTTTTTGTGCTTTGGCCAACCACCTTGGATCCGGCGATTGTAATTTTGACATTTCTCTAAAACCATGACACCTGTACAAAAAGTGAAAGAGGTTTTTCTTCTTTGGCATGTTATGGACAAAAAAATCTCTCAGTTTTCCAAAATTCATCTTTGATTGCTCTGGAACATCATTTGAGTGCGACTTGTCCCGATGTGTGAAACAAGGAATTTTGTCAAAATGAAGCGAAATGAAGGGGATAGGGGGCTTCTAAATTCTTGGGGAAATTTTTGGGAGTGGGAAGGGATGTTAGGAAGCAGGGGAAAGTGGAATCTCAGAGATTGAGTGAGGGGAAGGGGTCGAAAAAGGCAAAACACAGGCCAAACCTAGAAACTTGCCAGGTTGTAGCTAGAAACTAGGGTTTTTGCAAAAATGAGGAATTTGGCGGATCTAAGGGATGGGAAGGTGTATGAACATCAGGAAATAAGTTTTGCCGGTGATTTGACCATCCAAGAGAAATTGCCTTCAAAACCCTAGGAGAGGGAAATGACCTTGCCTAGGCATAACTGAAGCATGGACAAGGTGTAAGATGACTCATTAGACACTGAGATGATAATCAAAACCCTATGAATGATGATAGACTCAGCTGAATGAGGACATGGATGGGCCTTTGGGCAACTTTGAAAAGAGTGAGAGCAAACCCTAGACCTAATGCCTAGTGACCAAATTTTGCTTGAAGACTCACTGAAATGACAAAATTTGACATTGACACTTGAAAATCACTTTTTAAGAGCATATTTGATCACTGGAGGAAGGCTGGAAAGACTGACACTAATAGATCCATCATTGTGTAGCAGAAAGTGACATCTATAAAATCTTGAGAGCTGCTCATGATGGCCCTTGTGGGGGGTATTTTGTGGATAAACGAACTGGCCACAAGGTGTTACAGATGGGACATTATTGGCCCTCTATCTTCAGTGATGCACATAACTATGTTCGAAGATGTGATAGCTGCCAATGGATGGGTCAGCCTGGTCACTCAGATGAAATTCCATTATAGCTACAAGTAGTTCTTGAGCAATTCGAAAGATGAGCTATTGATATTGTAGGTCCATTTAGCCCATATTCACATCAGAAAGTCCACATTTTAGTCTACATAGATTATGTAATGAAGTGCGTAGAAGCTAAGGCTGTAGCGAAAGCAACAGAGCAGGTTGTCTCAGACTTTTTGTTTGAAGAATCTTTTTTCTATATATGGTGCTCCTAGAGAGATAGTTTTAGATGGAGGAGTGTAGTTCACGTCACACATGATAGAAAAGCTTATGGAAAAATATGGGATCAAGCATAGGATAACAACCCTGTATCATCCTCAGGCAAATGGTCAAGTGGAGAGCACAAACAAAGTATTGGAAAACATTCTCACCAAGACCGTGGCAAATCATCACCAAGATTGGGCTGAAAAACTTCCTGAAGCTATTTGGGCATAAAGAACAACATGTAAGAACACAACATGATTTTCACCATTTGAACTTTTCTATGGCAAATCCCCATTGTTCTTGGTGGAATTTGAAATCAGTACGCTCAGAACAGCTTTGGAAGTAGGATTGGATCTCTCAGAAGCCCATAAACACCGGCTGGAACAACTAAATGAGCTTGATGAAATTTGTTTAATGGTTGTCCAAAGGACTGTTGCCATACAACAATAGAGAGAAAAATGACATGATAAATTTATTAAAAATAAGGTGTTTCATAAAGGGGATTGGGCATTACTCTATGATTCCCGTTTTAAGGATTTTAAAGGAAAGCTTCGCTAGCGATGGTTGGGACCATATGAGGTTGATGTGGTATTTGACAATGGGACTGTTAGATTGGTCACAATCGATGATTCACATGTTTCTTTTATTATAAATGGACATCAACTTAGACTATACCACCTTCCAACCATCAAAGAAGCCTTCATCAAACATCTCTCTGAAAAATATGGATTGAAGGTTGTTGGTGCATAAGATACCTCCTTTGCACCCTGTTCGGTATATATTATATTCTTTCCACGACTAGCCTCCCTAGTTAACCGAGGGGTTAGAGGGGGGGCAGAGCCCCCCCTTCATTGCACCGACTATGTAGCGGGGGGGGTCAAAGGGGGTTTGAGGGGGGCGGTTAGCCCCCCTCTATGGGGTCTGGGGCAGTGCCCTGGGCAAAATTTTTTTGGACCATAGATTAGGTTGGGCAGACCTACCTACGGTTTTGTGCATGGTTTTCGTACATGGTTTTGGACGCGATGGTTTTCCGTCCATGGTTTTGGACCCAATGGTTTTTAGTCCATGGTATTGGATGCTTCGAGATGTATAAATATTTATTGTAACATTGAAAGGAACATAATGAAAAATCAAGCTGGTAGTCCCAGTTTTGGGATCCAGGGGAAAATCTCTGTGTATATGTGTTTTATGTGTTATGCTCTCGCATTGTTTATTTTCTGTTCTTAGAATTCATATGTAGTTAATTTCTATATGGGGTTAAAACCTACATTTGGTATCAGAGCTGTTTTGGCTTCAAGGGGATGCCTTTGTTGTTGAGGGGTTTTGCTAGGGCTTGTGGTAGACCCTATTCAGTGGGAGATCTGTGAGATCAATTCTGGTGGTGAAAGAAGATGGCGAGCAGTGGAAATATAGAGATCGAGAAATTTAATGGTCAGAGTTTTGAGTTGTGGAAACTCAAGATGGAGGATCTATTGGTGGATAAAGATCAGTGGATCACGGTAGATCCAGGTACTAAACCAACAGGAGTGTTCGATGAAGAATGGAAGAAATTGGATCAGAAGGCAAAGAGCACAATACAATTGTGTGTCTCAGATTTAGTATTGTTGAATGTATAAGGGGAAGCTACAGCTAAGGCTTTATGAGACAAGTTAGGGACTTTGTACCAATCTAAGTCTCTGGTGAATAAACTGTTCCTACAAAAAAATATATATAACTCGAGGATGAAAGGTGGAGACTCGGTGACAGAGCATATGAATGCATTTAAAACTGTGGTAAGTACGTTATTATCTTTTGATATTAAAATTTTAGATGATGATAAGTGTATTAGTTTGTTGTGTTCTCTACCAGATTTGTGGGATAGTTTGGTTATTGCAATAGGTAGCAATGCAACTACCTTACAATTTGATGAAATAGTCTCATCCTTGCTGACGGAGGAGATGAGACGGAAAAATATGGAGAGCCAGAATGGTGATGCCTTGTCTATACGAGGATGGTCCCAGAATAGAAACAAAAATAAGTCATCGAGTAGGAGATCTAAATCTAGAGGGAGACCTAAATCTCCAAGAAAACCTGTAAAGGTGGTGTGCTGGAAATGCAGAAAGGAAGGCAACTACAAGAGGGACTGTAAATATAAAGCTCTTGATAAAGGAAAGGGATTTGATGATCCTCCTTCTGCAGAGGCAAAAACCACCTCAGATGAAGGTGGGGATGTGTACTTGGCTTCTTCAAGTACACATGTAGATCATGAGGCATGGTTGATTGACTCAGGTGCATCCTTTCACTTCAGTCCCCATAGAGAGTGGTTCTATGAGTATGAGAAATATGATGGCGGTGATGTCTTCTTGGGGGATGACAGGAAGGCTAGAATAGTTGGTCGTGGAAAATTAAAGTTTAAGTTGAAAGGTGGAAGGGTTAGAACACTTCTGGGTGTTCTGCATATTCCTGCATTGGCCAGAAATCTGATTTCCGTAAGCAAGCTGGATAATGCAAGTGTAAAGACAATGTTCAAGAAGGATACTTTCAAGATGGTTTGGGGAGCACTGGTATTGATGCAAGGATTTCAGATTGGAAATCTATATAAGCTACAAGGTAGCACTGTTGGTGATGGGTGCAATAGTTCTGTGTTTCTTGAATGTGGAGAAGAAAATCTAGTGGTCTCTAGAGAGAAGACCATGTTGTGGCATCAAAGGCTTGGACATATTGGAGAGAAGGGCCTTTGAATACTTCATGGTAAAGGTATGGTAGAAGGTATGAGTAATAGCTCTCTGGATTTTGATTTCTGTGAAAATTGTGTATATGGGAAGCAGAATCGAGTGAGTTTCCCCTCTGGTGGTAAGAGGGTGAAACAGATATTAGAGCTTGTGCACAGTGATGTGTTTGGACCTGTGAAGGTAAGTCTGTGTACTATGTATCATTTAGAGATGACTCTTCAAGGAATACATGGATATATTTCCTTAAGAAGAAATCTAAAGTCTTTGACAGGTTTAAAGAATTTAAGGCACTGGTGGAAAACCAGACAGAGAAGAAGATAAAGGTGTTGAGTATAGATAACGGTGGAGACTTTTGCAGTAAGGAATTTGAATAATTCTGTAAGAAGTGTGGTATAGCATGATAGAAGACTAATCCATACACACCTGAGAAAAATGGGGTTGCAGAAAGAATGAACAAGATGTTGATGGGAAGGGCAAGTAGCATGCTCAGTGGTGCTGGGTTAGGACAAGAATTCTGGGCAGAGGCAGTGGAGACAGCATGTTACCTAGTCAATAGATCACCTTCATTAATGTTGGAGGATAAGACTCCATAAGAGGTATGGACTCATAGGAAACCCTTTCTTTCACATCTAAGGGTATTTGGATCTGATGCATATGTACATGTTCCAAAGGAGAAAAGAACCAAGTTGGATAGTAAATCTGAAAAGTGCATTTTTATTGGGTATAAGGATGGTTTAAAGGGTTATAAGCTTTGGAACCCAGTAACAAGGAAGGTTGTGTACAGCTGAGATGTGGTGTTTAGAGAGGTGAAAGATGTTATTAAACATGAAGTCCAACCAAAGGAACACGAGAAGATAGAGTTTGAGCTTAAGGAGGAAGAATCAGACTCTACAATAGAGGAGGAATTAGAATATGAAGAGCCACAAACTCCGCGTGTGAGAAGATCAGTTCGAGAAAGGAGGCAGCCGGAAAGGTATAGTCCATCTGATTTCTGTTCAAATTTTGCTTTATCTATTAATGATGATGATCCCAGAACTATGAAGGAAGTAGTAGATTCAGAGGATGGAAAACTCGAGAAAGAGGCCATGGTTGATGAAATGGCATCTTTGCACAAAAATGAGGCTTGGGATATGGTGGAGTTTCTAGCTGGAAGGAAACCCATTGGCAACAAATGGGTGTTCAAGAAGAAGACAAATGCAGAAGGAAAGGTGGAGAAATACAAAGCTCGATTGGTAGCAAAAGGTTATTCCGAAGTGCTGGGAATTTATTTCGGTGATATTTTTTCTCCTGTTGCCAAGGTAACTTCTATTAGATTACTTTTATCTGTTGTTGTTGCTTTTGATTTTGAGGTAGAACAGATGGTTGTGGAGACAAAATTTCTTCATGGGGATCTGGAAAAGGAGATCTACATGAAGAAACCTGAAGGTTTGCTGTGAATGGTAAGAAAGAACTCGTATGCAAGTTAAATAAGTCTCTGTATGGGTTAAAACAATCACCAAGGATGTGGTATCAGAAATTTGATACATTTATACGGGGACTTGGATTCACTAGAGCAAAGCAGGTCACTATGTGTATTTTAAATTAATTGGTGACCGTGTTATTTATCTGGTCTTGTATGTGGATGATAT
The DNA here is from genome assembly GCA_031772625.1 of Pinus tabuliformis. Lineage (NCBI taxonomy): Eukaryota > Viridiplantae > Streptophyta > Pinopsida > Pinales > Pinaceae > Pinus > Pinus tabuliformis. The sequence continues at coordinate 117,461,946 of CM062806.1, forward strand.
GTTGCTGGTTGGAAATGAAAAAGAAATTATCCAGGATTTGAAGACCCAATTGTCCTCCAAATTCGACATGAAAGATCTTGGTGCTGTAAACTATATTTTGGGCATGAAAATTAAAAGAGATCAAGAAAAGAGGAAGATCTAGTTAAACTAGAGGACTACAAAGGTTTAATATGTAGGATAGTAAACTGGTGAAGGTTTCTATTCCTATATGTGTAAAGTTATCTGTCGAATAATGTCCCAAGACACAAGAGGAGGAAGAGGACATGTCTCGTGTTCCATATGAAAGTGCAGTTGGTATCCTGATCTATGAAATGGTTTGTACTAGACCAGACATTGCACATGTAGTGGGAGTATTGAGCAGGTTTATGTCAAAACCAGGGAAGGAGCACTAGACAGTAATGAAGTGGGTTTTCAGGTATTTGCGTGGCACTAATGATTATGCTTTGTGCTACCAAGGAAGACTGGGATTGGACAAAGTGTTGGATATTCGTGGAATTGTTGATGCAGACCAGGCTGGAGATTTGGATCAGAGAAGATCCACAAGTGGGTATGTGTTTAACCTATTTGGAGGTGTAGTTAGTTGGATGAGTAAGAAACAATCTGTAGTGGCACTATCAACTACAGAGGCAGAATACATGGCAGCCACTCATGCAAGCAAGGAAGTAGTTTGGTTGCAGAGATTGAGTTCAAGTATGGGGTTAGTATAGGGAGCTATAAGGATAGACTATGAGAACCAAAGTGCAATTTTCTTGGCGAAAAAACCATGCTTATCATTCAAAGACAAAGCACATTGATGTTTAGTATCACTTTGTGAGGGATATGATAGAAGACAAAAAGGTGTTGCTGGTAAATGTGAACACTTTGAAGAATACTACAGATGCATTGACAAAATATGTGAGCTCTAAGAAGCTCTCCTGGTGTAGAGAAACAATGGGCATTTCAAGGTTGGATACATGACTAAGCTCTCCTATGGCCCCTTGTGGAAAGAAAACAACAAGTGGGAGAATGTTGAGTTGTGCTATATTATTTCCACAACTAGCCTCCCTAGTTAACCGGGGGGTTAGAGGGGGGGTGGAGCCTCCCCTTCATTGTGCTGACTGTGAAGCGGGGGGCAGGAAATTTTTTTTTGGACCCTATATTAGGTTGGGTGGACCTACCTATGGTTTTGTGCATGGTTTTCGCACATGGTTTTGCACGCGATGGTTTTCGGTCCATGGTTTTGGACACGATGTTTTTCAGTCCATGGTATTGGATGCTTTGGCATGTATAAATATGTATTGTAACATTGAAAGGAACATAATGAAAAATCAAGCTGGTAGTCCCAGTTTTGGGATCCAAGGGAAAATCTCTGTGTATATGTGTTTTATGTGTTATGCTCTCGCATTGTTTATTTTCTGTTCTTAGAATTCATATGCAGGTAATTTATGTTCGGGGTTAAAACCTACACACCCTCTGATATATATATATATATATATATTATATATATATATTTTATATATTATATATATATATATATATTTTTCTAACTTATATATATAATTTTTTTTTTCTATATATTCGGTATATATTACTCCTTATATGTTACTCTATGAAGCTAAATTTTTTTTCAGGTACTTCCATAGGTTACTCGATGATTTTTCTAACTTATGCTACTGAGGAATTTTTTTCTAAGTATTCGGTGCTATTACTCCCGATGTTGTTACTCCTGACGTTGTTACTCCTCCGAAGCTGAGAATTTTTCTAAGTGTTCGTTGTTGTTACTCTCGATGATGTTATTATTCCCATGCTGTTACACTGGTAAGAAAAATCTTCGAAGTACCTTATGTTGTGTATCCTCCAGTGCCATTATACCATGCATGTTGCTACTTTTCCACGTAAGCACCAGGTATGATCCTAATTAGACTTAGCATAATGATTAATAATTATGTGACATGACTTGGGAATGACCGCGGACGGTCATTTCTTAATGGGGGGGGGGTACAACCATGATGGCATGCGACAAACGGTTAAATTTTCATAATGATCCATCTCATCACCTATGAAAACCATGCTGGTACGTATAACCCATAATTACGCCATTACATTTCGCATGATTAATCGATAACCATATGGATTTGAAACATCCTGCGAATGATTGTTCAATCAAATCAGATTGTCATGCGAAGTTATTATCATGATATCTCATTATAACCATAATTCGGCCACAAATTTTTCCATCCTTCCCAAAAATCCAGTTGCTCTCTGTCTTTTTTATAATTGGCTGTGGATATTTCCCTTTATATACCTGCCTATTTTGACACTCCTTTGCATGATACTATTTCCCAACCTTTTATGCAAGAATTGGTCTGTCGACACTCCCTCTAACGATTTCGATGTTAGTTCGAATGCTATTACCAGAGCTCGAGTAGGAATGGGGGGTCTGCTGTGCGATATGAACTAGTAATAACGATCCAGGTTCATAGCAACCCGGATGTATGGAAAAAATTTCTGGATGTAGGTTGGGATAGGTACTTTCAAATTTTATAGGGATTTGATGAAATAGTCACAGTAGAAATGACCTTAAATTTAGAACGTGAGTACTCCAAGGTATGGGGGATGAGAATTCCAGTTATAGAGGAGGCCATTGTAGCGGCTAGTGAATTGCCATGAGGGGGCCAGAAATGGTTTGCTCAGAAGGCCCCACTACTGGAATACCCAAAGGTATTTTTTCAAGCCGGTGAGGCAGTAGCTCAAAAGGGCAAGGGATACGATCGAAAATCGCTACCCTATCCTTAGGGATAAGTCGTCTATTTCATATTAAGGTATATTACTCGTGAAGGAAGTTTCTCTATTCTATTCAAACATCATTTTAGGATTTTGGAATCCCTGCGATATCGTCATGCCCTAGCTTACTCGATAGATATGCCTTTTTTCTTAATGAAAAGTTTACAGTTGATGGAATATTCTTCTTGCCATTCGCGGCAAGTGCTGGGAGTCCTTACCAACCACGATTTAGTCCGACTATTGGTTATCTAGGCACTGGACCAAACTCTAGTGTCATGGCTACAGGTTGTTGAATCAACAGAGGAAGAACTGGAAGGATTATTGCAGGTGGAGGAGGAAATCAATGAATAGGATGCAGAAGGGGGAAATGCCATAGCCGATGTTGAACCATAAGAAACAGCATCGACCGCAGAAGCCATGGAAGCAGACAGAATGGAAATTGATGATGTCGGTAATGTTGCTGATGATGCACAAGAAACACTTGCCTCGAAAATTCTAGAGGCCGAACAAGAGGGTGCAGGTGGTGATGTCCCACAAGAACCAGCACCACCTGCACAAATCATACTGGAACCAGTACAAGTAGAAGAAGCTGTGGTTAGTAGTGCTTCTTAAGAACCAACATAAATTCAAAGAGGGTCACTTGGTCAGCGAAACAAAAAGCCAAACAAGTTGATTTTCCATGTATAGGTGAGGCCAAGGAAAATTTATCTTAGTCACCTTTCACCTCAAGCCTACCGAGGGGGGCTAGAAAATTTCAAACACCCATTGTTCAAAGGTTGAGGAGGTGGTGTTTCCTATTCTGAAGATCAATAAGGGGAAATCAGACACTCTGGAAGAAGTTGCGACTCAAGTACAAACTCTCATTGAAGAACATGAAAAGATGGTTAAGGGTGTGGAGGCCAGCACTGCTCCACAAGAACCAGTCCTACCCGACATGTGAGTGGAAGAAGCCACAAATATGGGCAGTCCTGCAGAATTAGTGGAGGAAGAGACTTGTGTTGAGAATGAGTCATGAGAATATGAGGTAGCACAAGGTCCAGCAATAAATCATCAAGTACAAGAACAGAGTATTGAGGGCGACATTCCGCCGGATGACACAGGAACTTAGAAAAAGGACCCACCAATTGAAGCTAAATTTCAAGGAGAAGATACATTTCTAGTACAAGAAGATATACAGATGGTGGGGCAAGATGCAGTGAACGTCAAAATTTCGGTTGTGATAGTCCTAGAACAATCTAGAGGGGTCGAGATGGATGTCGTTGGAATCAATAAGCAGGTGAAAAAATAGAAGCCGTCAATATGGAGCCTCCGGATGTTATAATTCTGGAACCGCAAGATGAAATTCAAGTGGATGGGTAGGTCGAGGAAGTAAGAATTAAGGAATAACATGTTGATATAGACGCTGAGGATCCACTAGGCCCCACATCAGCCATAGAACCAGTGGGAGAAATCCCCATTAAATGAGAATTCATTAACTATAGCATGCAGTGGAGGCCCTCCTTCAACGAGAGATACTAGTCCCAATTCAACGAAAACATGCAGTTGAAGATTGACAATATTCGAATGAAAAAGAGGATTTTTTGATTAAAGAGGGAAGCACGAAGAAACAGGAGAAAGATTACAATCCTCAATGATAGACTTGCAAATCGAGCAGAAGAACCTGTAGTAGCCCAGGTGAAAGACCCTCCTACCACTTTTGCTGTGACACAAACTGAGCCAATAGAATGGTTATTTGAGAGCAGGGAGTTCTTCTCAACTGTTGAAGTTCAAAAATGGCAGGTGACTGCCATGCACTTGCAATAAGGATCTATTTCAGTAGAAGATCACCAGAAGGGGATTCAAATAGTTAGAGAACAAGCAACAAGGGTAGTCACTGGTTATATTGATAGGGAATATAGAGAGAGTAGGAAGCATGAGAAACAAAAGAAAAGAATTCCACAACTAGAAGAAGAAGTGCACATATTGAAGACAGATAAGGAAGAAATGTTTGATCTTCCACATCGGGTACTTGCTTTCCGCCCTCCAGCTCACAGTTATGCACTGTTCTTACATGAAAATAACTTTTATTTTTTCTAAAGAGTATATTTCGTGAAATTAGTCATAAGATCGAAGACTCAATGTTGTTCCTCTAGATCATGAGAGTGCATGACACTCTAGACCAACATCTTCTTTGTGAACTTTATATGCATGAATATTACTTGAAGGATGATCAAACTTTTAATCATGTTCCTTATGTGGGAGACATCCAACTTAGAGCATTCACCTCTTATATTGTCAATCAAGTTAGATGGAAGAAGGATTTTGATACTTTTGAATCCAACCAAGCCACTCAGCCATTATTTGTTTGGAGAGAAAACTAGCCATATGATAGTATCCTTAATAAGCATAGGACTTTTCTGAACATTGAAGGGAAGAAGGAGAAAACGCTTGCAACATAGAAATGGTGCATACAACTATGCACTACTCAAATAGTTTCTTGTCAGGAAGAGGCTAAGGATGCCTATCAAAGGAGGTGGATGCCATCTTCCTCTGTGGTAAGACTCAAAGATCCTTTCGGAACCCACAATTATGCCCAAGAATTAGAAAGGATGCCATGCTATATGGCTTGTCTACAAACTACTAGGGTTCACTAAATAGGTCTCAGGTTTTGATTCCCACTTATTTGGCTACCAGCTGACATGTACACCCCAGCCTATGAGGTGAGAAGTGACTGGTGGGAGGATGTTTTATCAACTTGAGGATACCAATTAGCTGGTACTAAGATGGCCGAAAACTATGACCTTGCCCAGATGCATGCCAAACACAGTTAGGTGAACCCAAACTTGCGATAACGACAGACAACATGAGGACATGCAGAAAAGTCATTTGGGGGGAGATGTTTGGGGCCAAAACTGCCTTGGTTTGTTTATCTCTTTACCTTGTTTTCTTGCTAATTATAATTTCATACTAACTATTTTGTGCCTAAAAGACCTACAAGTATAACCCTTGTCATGTTTCACAAGTTATTTAGTCATTTATGTTTAAGTCTGAGGAATCATCATGGATTGGATGCTAATCTCATTAATTATGCAGATTTGGAGCTACTGGGTCAAGATTCATTACCAAAGCTGGCGGCACTATTGTTAACTCATAGCTATTACAGTGCAACTGTTGCAGATATCTTTTTGCCTATATTTTGATTCAGCTTTGATGTTACAACTATTATGTAATTTTAGACAAACAACCTCCATGGTGTTTGGATGTAATTGTATAAAAGGGGATTTGTAATTGGGAGTTGGGTTAGTGAGACATATCTGAGTTTTGTAACAATTACTTTTGATATTAATGCAATATTCATCTTTCTAACCTTCTTTGCGAATCTGTGAGTTAAGCACAACCCTGACTAGGGAGTTGGGCCCGCTCTCCTGATCAGGTGTTTTGCGTGTGTTCTTATGTGTGTATTGTTTTAGTTATGCATCTTATTTTCTTTTGCTATGAAACGTATTGCTGTTACAGCTGATGTCGAGAATCATTATGCTACTACTGTTAATTTATTACTTCGGATTGCATGTTTAGTTAATTAGTCGAACTCTTGATCAACTGTTGAATTATGAATTTTCCCCTACATATATAGTGTATGATATCCTTGCAATAAAAAATGACCCTGGATTGACATATTAATGTGGTAAAAGGATTGAATCATAGCATTCACACTCAGACACCAACAGTTATAATTTCCATGCTTGGAAAGTAAAGATTCAGTTCCAAGTGATGCATAAAAATCTATGGGATATAGTCAAAGGTACAAAAACTACACCTTCAGATCCCAAAAAATTAATGGAATGGGAAAAAGGGGAAGAAAGAGCTAAATATTTCATTGGATTGTCTCTTTCATATTCTCATATGCACCTTATAGACTTAGAAAAATCATCTACAGAAATATGGGAACAATTAAGAAAAACATTTGTGGGAAGAGTTGTGAATACAAAATTTTCCTTGAAATTACAGTTGTTCAAACTTAAAATGAGTGATGAAACACCTTTGTCCTCTCACATAAATGATTTAAAGTCACTTTTAAGGAAGTTGGAAAAAAATGGCTCTAAAGAAGAAGATGAAGATGCAAAGGCAATTTTGTTAAACAATTTATCTTCAAAGTATGACAATGTTATTTTTACATTATGTTAATTGTCATCTCGATCACTGGATGAAATGATAGCATCACTTCTAGAAGAAGAAAAGAGGATGAAAGAAGGAGATGCAAAAGCAGAAGTTAGTTCACACGCTGAACTTGCATTGTTTTCGAAGGGTAAAATAAATAAGAATAAGAGATCAATTGAATGTTTCTACTGTCAAATACATAGGCATACAACATTGAATTGAAAAATTTACGCCAAAGATCCTCTAAAAGGAAAATTAAAAGAATCTACCGGCATAGCTAATTTTGAATACCTACCAGATATTGTTTATTAAGAATCACTGGATTTTAGTAGTGATAATGAATTCAATGTAAATCCTCTCAAACTCTTTTAGAATATAGTGTTGGTTGTGTTATATTTATGTGATGAAGATTCAGTCTGTTTTAAGTTAATTGATTTTGTTTTACTTTGGTGCTTCAAGATCAATAACTAAGCTTGTGTTTGTGTGGTTGTAAGTTTGTATATGTCACAAAAATGGTCAATTGTATAATTGATTATTGGATACACTCAATACCCAGACAACTCACCTATACAACTATCTAAGTGTAGTTTGCTACATTTTGATAGATGGGAGTTGGTCCATAGGGTGGTTCAGTATCGAGATTGTTCTTCAGGAGGTCAATAAGTGTCAATTTTACAAATTTCATCAATAATGGTTAGAGGAAGTTATGTTTTAAATTGAGGTCAAGCAACAAATCAAAGATATGGAGGTGAAGAAAGAGCAGTGTTTGCAAGATTCCAGAGTGGATGTGAGTGTTGATGAAGAGCATTCAGACAAAGATTCATTAATTGTTGTAATGTGTGTGTTCTATATTTGTTACATGTAAGAATTAAGGGAGGGTATTGAGATTAATGCTTCCATGTGTTGTTGTGAGTTGTCATTGTGAGTTCCCAAGCGTCAGTATAGAAGTTTTTGATTCCTATGTTTGGAGCCATGTCATGTCTGGGTCATCATTTGTGGAATTCAGTGATCTAAGTATTATATATGTAATTTCCTTATGTAATCAAAATACATCAAGTGTAATTTGTGTTGGTTTTTAAATCTCTGGATCTCTATGTTTTTTAACACATGGAATATCTCACCCATAGATGGAAACAGTAAAAGATAATGGATTCAACACTTAATCAGGCACATGTAATACATGGGGCTGCTAGAATGGGGGTTTGGGTTAGGGAAAAAAACAAAAGAATCCTTGGTTCCACTGTTAAAACTATATTCTAACATATCTTGAAATGCAACCATTCCTTTTGGGCCCAAGAGATGCTAACAATTTAACATTTTCTAGTTGAGAACATCAAAACTGATATCATCCTTCACCTTTAAAAAAAACAAAATAGTGGGTATGAAATAATATTTATAGTAGAATTATAATTATTACTGAATATTAACATGGAATGATCATTTTTCCAACATTGCGACTCAGAACAAACATTTGGAAGTACCATTTAAAATAACGATAATTGGCTTTATGAGAAAAAAAACTAAAAAAAAAACATACAAAGATATAAAGTTGGTTAAAACATTAAAAAGTGTTTCAATTTACCTGATTATCTTCATCTTCCATCTACGTATTGTTTAATGAAGACTTATCTCTCTTCTTTCTCTTCTCCATGGGTTATACTTGTGGATTCTTAATGAAAATGCTCCACAAAGTAATTAATCAGAGATTAAACTGAAAATGGGGTTTATGTAAAAATCATGGGTGGACCTCAAGAGATGAAGCCCATCATCATCCCTATGTCAAATTTGGTCCAGAGAGATAATGGAGAATGGGTTTATTTGCATAAAAAAAGAATTAATGAGATAAAAATGCTCATAATTTATTTCTTTGCACTAGTGGGGTCATAGATCACAAAAGAATATTAGCATTTGTTCATGTTTTTACATTGCTTTTGCTCCTAAAATCCTCAAGGAATGGTAGGAAAAAAGTAGTGAAGGGGAAGATTGGTTAAATCTCCTGCACTTTACAAGAATTGGATAGTTGTGACCAGGATTTGATAGGTATATTGGATTTGGATTTGACTGATAAATATAACGGTATATCCATCAAATTACCAAGTTAAAATCAAATTATATTGATCTTTACGGATATACCAATTAAAATTAAATCACAAATCTTGATCTTGACGGATATACCCTTATATTGGATTTGAATTATCAAGATCATGTTTTGATAGTTTTGGGGGGTGGATGATGGCATAATTAATATCTAGGGATGGAATGCAAATGAATTCAGTAAAAATAAAAGTGTGGAAGGCCTAATAATAAATACTAAACTAGATAATCACAAACAAATCCATGATGTATGTAGGCTTTGTTTCTAAGCCCTAAAGTAAGAAACATATTGGGTTGTGGTAAGAAAGTGTTATTAAGTGGTGATGCAAATGTGAAGAGTGTATATATATATATATTCCTAGAAATGTCATTCCTGGGTGAGATTTGGATAACTAGTATCTTGAGAAGAACTCAAATGGGGAACCTTGTAATTGTAGAAATTATTTCCATTTTAAAAGGAGATGCTTTGGTCTTTGACACTAGTTAAGGTGCAAGATTAATTAACAAAAATTCAAGTTTACTATCTAAGTGACGAGTATAAAGAAAAGATGAATATATAATTGGATCCTCTTGTGTAAGGATCCTTGTTTGAGCATAATCATAATCATTGTTGTGGTGACCAATTAATTGGTAATAAGAATTCATTGCATACATAATATGTGCCACAATAATATTGGGACTAAAGCATGCACCACTTGCTTGAATGACACTATAGTCCACTCCCCAGACACATGCATAATATATATTATCTTAGAGTAATCTGGGATTTGCATCTAGCTTATAACCATGTAATAAGCATGAAATATCTATAATAAGAATGAATTGTGTTGAAAAACAAAATCATTGAATAAAAAAATCCATTAGTAAAACAAAATAAGTAGAGTTGCAAATCTCTACCAATGTTAGGAAATTACAGTATTGATCATCTTCAATAATATGGGAGGGGGATTATAAAACATGGAAAGGCACCAACAAGTACATATTTGCAATGAATTGGCAGTAACACCTATAAAACAATTTACAAAGAAACAAACTACTTTTTTCCACAAGGATTCTTTACCAATCCAAGGGTAGTTACGGGATTGATCTTTGATAATATAGAAGAAATTATCTAAGGCATAGAAAGGAACCAATAACTAAATATATCTAAAATTAAAGAGAAGAATACCTGCAAAAACAAATTGCGATAGAAAAAGTTACTTTGGCCCAAGGCTAAAAAATGAAGCCATTATTGGAGAGATTGATATTTTTTTAGCTAGTGAAACACAAATAGTTGAAAATGCCAAAAATATTCCTTTGAAATAATTAATATGAAGAATGAAAACATAAAATTCAAGACCATCACTAGTTTGGAAGAATATTGACAATAATACCCACTCACGGGCCATTTCTCATACAATAAAAAAATAAATCTTGCCCACTAACTCGAGAATGCAAAAAGGGGACATGAGAATCTAATAAAGAGTAGTTTCCATCTAAGGAGCTAAATATATATAGATCATGTACTTCCATATTAGAGGGCAAGAAAATAATTCCATAGATTAAATGCAAGGAAGGGTTGTTGAGTTCAACAATTTGCATGGACTCTTGCAATTAAATATGGCTACGAGCCTCAAGAAAAGTACTTTACACCATCCTTAGCAAAACAAAGAATAAAGCATATAGACATATTTTGTTTTATTGTAACACCCCATTATTCAATAATCAATAATACAAAGTACACCATTGGGTACATGATAAAAACTGTGAACTCAAAGCAACATCAAAATCTGTAATTTGGCTTGACATCCATTGCCCAAGCAAATTTCGCTAGAAGTGAATTGTTGAATATATGGAAAGAAACAAAATTGAATTCAATATGAGCCAACTCGAAGTTCCAAAATAGATAGATTATACTCAAATTTACAAAATAGAAATGTCACCCTTTCAATTGGAACTTTATGGTGTTTGCACCAGGGAACTAAAATTATTGGGTCTAAGTAATTGATCTTAGAAGTTCCCAATGCCACAGTCTTGAGATCATCTTTTATTCTCATGTTTAGACACATTTTATCCATCTTCACCTTGGCCTGTGTGATTTTCTTTTCCAACCTGCAATACCACAAAGTCAAAACTTGTCATACTAGAAATTACAATATACAATTAAAACAAAAACAAGATCCATAATTATAAATTCGATATGCGAAATCATACACTTCTAGATTGAGATTTTTTTGGGCTTCCCTTCTATATCATTGAATGGAAACTTCCCTTTTCTTGCTATATACTAATCAATTTTCAGCTCCATGGTTAGACTTTGGAAACAATAAAACCAAAATGCTAAACTTAACAATAACAAAAGAATAAATCCTACATCAATATTGAAACCCTTAGCACAACATACTTCAAAATAAAGACTTTGAGCATCAAGATAATTAAAACATAAATACTAGTTGAAGCTTGATTCGTGTCAATGTGTCAATGTTCTGTAAACTTCACCAATTTCTTGTAGATACAAAAGTAGTAGCATACAAAGAGTTCCTGATGTAGGACAAAATTTCATGCCCCTCTAGATGGATATTATATATATATATATATATATATATATATATATATATATATATATATATATATATATATATATATATATATATATATATATATATATATATATATATATATATATATATATATATATATATATATATATATACTCTTCCATTTTCCATCAAGTCTTTCCATTTGAGCACCATGTGACTTTGAGACAAATCATTGTTGGTTACCCAAAAGTTTCAAACAGTTCATGCAATTTACCTATGGATAGACCTCGTAGCACTATATGTGATAGAGGAACAAGAAAATATGTGATAGGAATTGCGGAAATCCCAACATTTGGGGTTGGAAAGCTTGAATTTTGTCACAGACTTGGCTAGCTTGTAAATGAATGGGGTTTTCCAGCTCCTTGTACGACATCCTTGACTTCAATTGAAATGCTCAAAAACTACAAAAACACATCAATATCATTAGTGGAAACTATAGAGTACACTATTAAAAAACACCTTAGTTGGATGTGCCTTCTAGTTGCAGTTGTGTTAAATGTAGTTGTACTTCGTGCTAAATGAAATTGTAACTAAATTGGTAGTTTATTTTTTTGACTTGAGCAATTGTTTATACTGTTATAATGTGACTAGTTCACTTTTGATTCAGATATATATACTATCTAAGGTACCCAAATAAGAATATTTAGTTGATCTATTGTCATTGAGCCAAGTGATCCTAACATTCGTGGTTCTTTTATAACATTTCACAAGGATCATATAAGAAATGTTTACTTTTATTTAATTTTACTTAATATATATGACTGCGTTGTAATGCATACCAACAAGATGATTGTTGACACATTCAACATCCTCTTATTATAGCCAATAATGAACTTGTTTATTGTCTGATATATACTATCATGGGATTTGAAGTTCATCATACTTATGCATGCTATGATAAATGAAATATAGTGGTACATGATATTGCATAGTTCATCTCCTTTATTATGATAAGTAATATTTCTCAACACGATATAATTAAATTTAGTTTTCTATTTATTTTCTTGTTATTTATTTGTCTTATAATGTTTTTCTTTTATTTATTTTTGTATTTATGTTATCTATTTGAGCTTCTTCTTGAAATTCTGCCTAATTCAGTGATTCTATATGGTGTATAAGTTTTTTCCACCTAGAATCTAACCATTTAGCCCTTTTCTTATGCATTATCTATAATCTAGCCATACATATATGTATATAGAATACCCCGAGAATAAGGGAGGCTAGCCCGTTAGCCTAAAGCAGGAGGACTCTTGTCCTCGGTAAATATATGTTTAAGTTTTTCCTTTGTTGTTGAAACAAATTAGGAACCAACAAATACATATGTTTAAAAATAGATTAATCGCACAATAACATCATTTTTTCTACATATAAATTGTATGGGTCCTTATGTTCACTATATATCATGAATATAATGATTGATAAATGGCACATCACCATGTTTTTATTTCTTTCCATTTTTTATAGCTTGATGCAAACTCTGATAAATCACTCAAGGTCATTACAAGTAATAATTAATAATTGAGGAGCAAAGCACATCCTTTGTGTCAGGCCAGGTTAGCTCAGAAATTAATGAGCGCAAAACAACTGAATGATTTTATTCATTAGACTATTATTATTTATACATATACAAAACGGATCAGTTCATCTTCTAGATGACTGTCCAACTTCACCTCATCCGTTTCGGATTAGGTGTCAACATTCCCCCCCTTAATCTGAAGGGATGTTGGTGAGTCCAAGCATCGTTCTGAATCTTTCAAGCTTTTCTCTTCCAAGCGCTTTGGTGAAGATGTCTACAATTTGCTCGTTTGTGGAACAATGATGGAGATGGATTGTTTTGGCCTCAACATGATGTCGGATCAGATGATATTTAGTATTGATGTGCTTAGTACGATCATGGAACTTTGGGTTCTTGGCCAACTTTATTGCAGAGGTGTTATCAATCATGAGTGGAGTAGATTGTATTTGTTTTACTTGCAAATCTTCAAGAATTTTCCTGAGCCACACAATTTCTTTCGTTGCTTCAGCTGCTGCCACGTATTCTGCTTCTGTTGTGGAATCTGCTGGTACTGATTGTTTGCGTGATCTCCAGGAGACAGCTCCCGATCCAAGACTCATAGCATATCCTGAAGTAGATACCCCAGTTTCTTTGTCTCCATCGAAGTCTGAATCAGAGTATCCAATCAAGTTGAAGTCGTCCACCTGTGTATACTTGATTCCAAGGTCTTGAGTTCCCTTCAAGTACCTTAGAACTCTTTTTGCAGCAGACCAATGTCCCTCACAAGGCTTTTGCATAAACCTAGAGAGGATTCCAACAGCAAATGAAATGTCTGGTCTGGTAGTAGTGAGGTAGATGAGACTTCCTACACGTTGTCTATACTTTGTTGCATCCTCAAATTCCTTTCCTTCAATAGATGTGAGCTTCAAGTTTTGTTCCATTGGAGTAGAAAGGGGATTGCACTCTATCATGCCAAATCTGTTTAACAAATCTCCAATGTATTTCTTTTGAGAAAGAAATATGGACTTTGGATGTTGGGTTACTTCAATGCCAAGATAGTAATGAACATAGCCCAAATCAGTCATTTCAAAAATTTTCCTAATTCTTTCTTTATGGATGCAATATAGCTTTCATTGTTCCCTGTCATTAAAAGATCATCTACATATACCACAAGATATACAACTGTTTTGCCAACTTTCTTGACAAATAAAGTTGCATCATCAAGATCAAAATGTTTGAAGTTGAGTTTCAGAAGATGCTCAGTTAGTTTTTCATACCAGGCTCGTGGTGCTTGTTTGAGGCCATACAAGGACTTCACAAGTTTGCATACTTTGTGTTCATGTCCTTTCACAGCAAATCCTTCAGGCTGGGACATAAAAACATTCTATTTTAGATCTCCATTCAAGAATGCAGTTTTTACATCCATTTGATGGACTTTCCAACCGTTCTGAGCAGCTAGTGCAAAGAGTGTCCGGATGGTGGCCCATTTTGTTGTGGGAGCAAAAGTTTCCTCATAATCGACCCCTTCCTTCTGTGCAAAACCTTTTGCCACAAGCCTAGCTTTGTGCTTGTCAAGTGAGCCATCAGCTTTGTACTTGTTCTTGTAGACCCACTTGCAGCGAATTGGTTTGGTTCCAAATGGAGGATCAACCAGCTTCCAAGTGCCATTCTTTATGAGGGCATCATACTCCTTCTGCATCGCTTCTTTCCATTCATCATGAGAAGCAGCTTCTTTGAAGGAAGTTGGTTCAAAATCTGTAGACAAGTTCAATTCACAATCATAAGTAACATTCATATCAACAGGTGAATTAGAGTTATCTACATCACCTCCATCTTGTTGGTTTGAATTTCTGGTTCCTGTTTTTCCAATTTCATCAGGATGAACACTTTCAAGTGTCTTTGTCAGCCACTTTGGGGGACCTTTCTGAGATGGTCCAGGTTGTTCTGTTGATTGAGTTGGGTCTGAATCAAGATTGAGTCTCCCAATTCTATCAATTACATCACTTAAAGCATCATCCATTGTTGGAGTGTCATGCAGGGGAGATTGTTCTTCAGAAGAAGATTCCACATGTTGATCTAGTATAGGAATCCCCCCTTCAAGATGTGGAATCTGATTATCAAACTCTTGAAATGATTTCGGTTTTGTGAATCTATCCAAGCGATCAAGTTGCCGCTCAACAACACTGTCAGATTTGGATGATTCAAGAAAAATGACATCTCTAGATAAAACAAACTTTTTTTTTACTTCATCATAAAGGCGGTATGCTTTAGATGTGTTTGAATACCCCAGGAAGATACACTTACGACTTCTAGCACCAAGTTTGTTTCTATGTACCTTTGGTATTAAAGCATAACAGGTGGAACCAAATATCCTGAGATGTTTTACCGAAGGAACATGTCCATACCACAGTTCATAAGGAGTCTTGTTTCTTATAGCACTAGATGGACATCTATTCTTTATATATGCAGCACATAGAACAACATCAGCCCAAAACATTGTCTTTACATTTTTGAAGAAAAGCATGGATCGTACCATATTCAAAATTGTTCTGTTCATTCTTTCAGCTACACCATTCCGTTGAGGATTATAAGGCACAGTTGTTTGATGTTTAATCCCATGTTGGAAAAGATAGTGTTCAAATTCATTTGATGTATATTCTTTTCCATTATTAGTGCGAATAGACCCAATATGAGATTGTGCATCATTTTCAATCCACTTATGAAAATTCTTGAATGTTTGAAAAGCATCAGATTTGTTCTTTAATAAATAAACCCAACACATTCTGGTGTAATCATCAATAAATGTCATGATATACTTATTTCCATTTGCAGAAGGAACAGGCATTGGACCACATAAATCTGAATGAATAAGTTCAAGCTTCCTATGTGCTCTTGAATGTGAATCATGAAAAGACTGTTTGCTATGCTTTCCTAGAATGCAAGCATCACATTGTTTATGTTTTCTAGGAATTGTAGGCAAACCAGCAACACCATTTTTCTTCAACAAGCGGAGACTATCATAGTTTAGATGTCCAAATCTAGCATGCCATAATAAACTTGATGGAAGTGTACCTTCATCATGATGAGAAATATATGAAAAATGTTGTGCATGAGCAGAGGTTCCTTGCAGTTTAAGAAGTCTTTCTTCTTCTATACCCCTCATGACAAGTGAATGGTCAGATGCCTTTCTTACCTCAAGCTTTCCATCAAACATATGAATGGAGTGACCTTGCTGGCGGATGTGGACCAGGGACAGCAAGTTTCTCTTGAGTTGTGGGAGATATAGAACATGATCCAGAAGAAAGTCTGGAAGACCAGGCAGTTTAAGCCTGACTGTGCCAAGCCCCGATGGCTTGATTTTTGACTGATCTGCAAAGTATACTGCTCCATCAACATTATCAGTGAAATCTTCAAAAAAATCTTTCCTATGAGTCATATGACAGGTTTCTCCTGAATCAAGCAACCAGTCATTTTTCGAAGAAGTAAGTGAAGCATTAAACAGATCTTCATTTACTCCAATGTTACATTGTGCCTCAATATAGTGAGCGGATTCAGGTGCTTTACCTTTGTCTGTGTCATCAGTTTTACCTTTCTGCTGATTTCTTCTCTGCTCAATCTTTTCCCATGGTAGCTTGCATGTAGAAGCATCATGAGATCCATTTTGTTTGCAGCGAATGCAATGTAATTCTGCCTTTTCTTCTTGAGGGTGTCTGCCCCCCCCCCCCCCCCCCCCCGCCTCTGAAATATCTTCTTCTTTCTCTTGAATGCATACTGTAACAAAATATCTCTGCTGACAAAAAA
The DNA here is from genome assembly GCA_031772625.1 of Pinus tabuliformis. Classification (NCBI taxonomy): domain Eukaryota; kingdom Viridiplantae; phylum Streptophyta; class Pinopsida; order Pinales; family Pinaceae; genus Pinus; species Pinus tabuliformis. Next base: position 117,478,815 of record CM062806.1, read on the forward strand.
ACTTCTGTTGATAGAAAAAATTTCTGCTGAGAAAAAAAATCCTTATGCCACAGCCTTATGCATTTTATTTTTCTTCTAACATTTCATCAGCATATCATTAGCATTTCTTATATCACCATTTCTTTATATCAGTTCCACAATATTATGTTTTGAGAAAAAAAAAAGAGGGCGCTCAAGGTATCTCTTCACTGCTACAATATATATATCAATGCAACACTACACATGCTTTGACACTCTGATTGATATAAACACTCTGATATATAAATACTCTTACTGCTTTTGAAAACTGCTTACCATACAATATTCAAACTGCCAGCACAAAACTGATTACCATATAATACTCAAACCCAGCACAAAAATGATTAATACTCAACCCTGGTCAATGTGCATATACCCACAGCGTTAATGCGTATATAACCATGGTCAATGGGAATATAACGCAGTCTTCAAATCCACGGTCTTCAATTAAAAAACGCAGTCCACAGCATTAAAATGCATATACCATGACAGCGTTTCTATACATAAGCTTAAAATGTATATACCATTCTTCAAATAAAAACGCAGTCTTCATGTACAGGCTTCCATACAAGGCAGTCATTTTTCAAAAAGAAATGCATCAACGCAGTCTTCAATACAACAATACAACGCAGTCTTTAATACATCAACGCAGTGGCAGTCTTGAATACATTAATACAACGCAGTCATTAATACCTCCATAATAAAAACTCAGTTTCGATATCTAACACTCTTTTCAAAACAATTCTTCAAGTTTTCGAAAAGGGGTACAGCACTGACAATCCCTTGGAAATACGGGCTCTGTCTTGGGAAATCGATACAGCATTTACAGTATTACGTAGCATACAAAAATATCAGCCATTCTTCAATACAAACAACAATATAACGCAGATACTCCAATGTTTCAATAAAAAACGCAGGCTTCAATGCAGCTTCTCGGTGGAACCTCCATGTACCATACAACTCAGCGTTACCATAGTTCTTTACAAAAACGCAGCGCAGACTTCAAAAGAACAATATAACGCAGCGTAACTTCTATACAATACAACACAGTCATAAAAAAACGCAGTCACGAGCGATACCATTTTGTTTGAATGGAATGAGATAGGTTTTTACCAACAGCGGAAACGCATCAACGTATAGGTAACAGCGCATTCCACGCATCAACGCATAGAGCTGGACAGTCATGTCATGCCAGAGGCGCTCAGATCACCGCCAGAAGCACGCAGTCTCAGGACAGAGGTAGGTTTCATGAGGCAGTAGAAACCTGGCAGAGGCAGGAGCTATTTCTGGGACCTGTGCTCTGATACCATGTCAGGCCAGGTTAGCTCAGAAATTAATGAGCGCAAAACAACTGAGTGATTTTATTCATTAGACTATTATTATTTATACATATACAAAAACGGATCAGTTCATCTTCTAGATGACTGTCCAACTTCACCTCATCCGTTTCGGATTAGGTGTCAACACTTTGGACCATCTACTTCTTACTACAATTGTTTCAAAGGAGTATGGGTCCTTATGTTCACTATATATCATGAATATAATGATTGATAAATGGCACATCACCATGTTTTCATTTCCTTCCATTTTTTATAGCTTGATGCAAACTCTGATAAATCACTCAAGGTCATTACAAGTAATAACTAATAATTGAGGAGCAAAGCACATCCTTTGGACCATCTACTTCTTACTACAATTGTTTCGATCCTTTGATGATAGACGCACTTTGGTTTTTGTGAGAAATATTAATGAATAAACATTTTCTTGAACTCGTTGACGAAGGAAAGGACAAAACAATACACACGTCCTATTTTGAAAACATTTGTTGCGAGTTTAGCAAAGTTTTTCCAAGCCAAAAGTTTAAAAGTTTAAAAGTTTTTATCACGTTTTTATCAAGTTTTTTCATGTAAGGGATATATTATTTGGTTGTTGTGTAAGATTCAAGCACAAACTAAGGATATATGTTTGCATTCCATATTTTTGGAATACGGTAACAAAAACTATTTTTCCATATCTTTGTTGGCTTTATTTTTAGTAAAATCATTGTTCGTTTTAAACTAGATTTTATGGCATCAATGTATTCATGCTATATGACAAACCAAAATCTCTCAAAACATTGTCAAACATATGTTTCATTGCATGTGGAATGTTCGAGTGTTTTAAAAATAAGTTTGGCATTTTTCTTCGTTTCGTCACCTTCGAACTCAGTGGGTTCAAATATAATAATTTTCTTTATTAGAGGAAGGAAAAATTGAGTCTACAATGAACATTTTTTTCCTACTATACTTTTTATGATGATGATGTTGAATTATTTTACGATCAGTGCAAGAATCTATGCATCACAAAACAAATATCCATCTACAAATTTTACTATCTCAACATTTGTATTCCTACCATGGAATGGTGCATTCTTTGTCCACAACAATACATGGTCATCTTGGATTCATTTGTTTTGGAATTATTACAAAAAAATGGTCTTGCAATTCACTGAGATACTTGTTATCATGGGAAACCAGTTTTCGTATGGGTACCTAACCTATTATTTTAGTAGCGTACACATGTTAATAGATCATTTCCCAATAAGGTTTCAAGTGTGTTTTCAGTTATCTCATTGTTAGTGGAAAGGTTGTTTTTTTCCTTCATATCTTGTATCACATTGACTAATGGTTTCTGAATATGGTTACCATATTTGAAGGAAAAAAAAAATTGATGGACCCAACTATCATCATTACATAAACATTCCTACGTAAACTAAGAAATTAATCTAGGGATATGTGAATTATTCTTAGATCCATGTACCCAACTTCATATTTATATATAAGAATGTGATCTAGATTTTGCTTTGACTTAACATATTTTACTAATAGTTTTCTTTCCTTTAGTTTTATTTTTCTTATTCTTATCCAAACATTTCCTATGAACATTTCCCATTGTGAAAAAAAAATTATATGTAAATTTTCTTGTAATATCATTTGGATGTTTTTCTCGAAAACAAAGTGTAGGGAAGCCCATTTCCTATGAACATTTGTCCTAGAAAATTCCCAAAGGAATATATCATTCAACTATGGCAATGTTTAATTGATTACTTTGAAGATCATAAATACTATGTCATTATGTGAACCCATGGAACAATGTTTTTGTCACTGGATTTTCATTGTTTTCATTGATGTCACTACTTATTTTAATATCTACCTCAACTGCAAGTGTATTTATGGACTCCAAAAATGTTCCCTTCAAATTGTAATTTATAACAACCCTCTCCATCCAATAAAACATGGTTTTGCATAAGTGGTGTAATACTTTCGTAACACCCTCCTCCCACATTTACCCAAGCTAATCGGTCCATGAGGGTAAACATGTGACGAGAGGCTACTATGATGTGATTCAACTCCCCATGTACAGTTAAGGAAGTGGAACCGACATAGAAAAACCAAATTGACCTTCCACACATGTTACAAAACCTTCAAGAGCACACCAACTCTTCCAGGTGGTCAACCCCTGAGACAACTTGACAATTCATTGATTTGGACCCTCAGTCGCTCCCATGACAAGACATGTAATGAGCCTCATAAATGGGTAATTATATGGGCTCATTTTACCTCCTAACCTAGTCAAATCAACCATTCTCTTAGCTTATTGTATGATTTTCTGATTATATTTATGCTTATAGAGTGAGTTGAGTTAGTTATTGTGCCATGTGGTCTAACATGTATTTAATGCAGATTATTGATGGATTTCGAGGTCAAAGTCAAGGATCCAGTGGACAAATGGCAGCAATAACTCGAAGTGGATAGAGGAGAGGACTTATAGGAGGGAATCCCCCTCATTTATTACTCCTCACTTCGAATTCCCCTTCATTTAGCTCAGAGTACAAGCAGCCAAATCATGCACTAGAAGGCAGCCGAGCAAGTGGAGGAAGACTGATGATTATCTCTAGTTTTGGGAGCCAAGCCTCCCTGATTTTAAGGAAGCTATTGTTAGCTTCATTTGGATAAGTAGAGAGGCCTAAGGCCTCACTAGGGTTGGATTTTTGCTTATGTAATCTCTGCTCAACTTCGAGCTTATTATTTTGTGACAGTTTCATGTAATCCTGCTATTGTTTTGGAAATAAAGTTGGAATCCTTTTTGAGCTAGCACTGAGTTACCTAAGAGGGCTAAAGCTCTTGGATTAGGGCCCAATCCAAGGAGCCAAGCTCCTCTTTACTTGTATTTGTATGTTTATTTCAGTTTGTAGATTAGCTTGCTGTTAGATGTATTTCTTTTATGGTTAAGAATAGGTTGCTTTTGATGATTCAGTAGTTTGCTTCCATTTGTTCTCTCTATAGTAGGTTAAGCAGTGATAAAAAGAAGATTCAAAAGGCTAGCAACAGTACCTTGGCCTCTCTTCCTCCCTTTGGGACCATGATTTGAGGCAAATACCCTCTTGCTACCCCAAAAACACAGATTTTCCTCATTCATAGGACTTCTAGTGTTTGCAGCTTTTTAGTAGGTTAATAGTCTAGTTCTGTTGTGCTTCAGATCTTCTTCATCATGCTCACTTATTTATTTGTAGTAGTCTTCTTTCATGCTTTCCTTTCTTGTAGCAATTCTCAGCATTTCCTTTCATAGATCATATTTTGGACTACTTTGATGCAAAACTCTATTTTTCTAGATGCATTTATTTCATTACTTGTTTGATCTTATTAGTTGACTGTCAGTTCCTTTGCAACAGGTCTCTTCTTGCAGTAGGCTAGCTTATCAGCCATCCCATCCTCCACCTGATCCATACCCTATAGGTCGTCCAAGTCTCACCTTAATTCTGCCTTAGTTTCCTGCATTTCCCATAGAAGTTTTTCCTCTCTCCTTGAGCAAACCCAATCATCTTTCTCTCTCCTGGTTATTCTTGGTAAAACCTAGGTGCCCTAACACCTCATTTCAACTTTCATCCACCTTTTCCACACTCTCTCACACCCTCAAAACAGTGAAAACTGCTCTCAGCCTCCTCCTGTAGGCCTCTTGTAGTTCCCTGTTTTCCTCCTGTAGACTTCCTGTGTCCTCCTGTATATTTTCCCGTAGACTTTCTTTTGAAGGCTGAGTGTGGTAAAAGTATCCAGAAGGCCACTTGAGACCTTCTAGGACCGATCCACACCATCCTACCTCCTCTCGAGTCCAAAAACCACCCTCCAACGCCACCTATTCACTGCCACATTCACACACAATAAATTACATGCATGTCAAATTCACATGAAAATACATAAAAATCCAAAAAGATGTTTTTTGCTTATTTACTTCCAGAAATAGCTCAGTTAGATGTTGTTTACTTCCTTGAGTAGGTAATGGCATTCCTTTCATGGTTTTCATAATGCTTTCTGCAAAAGTATGATTAGTTGGTTAAGTAGGGTTTACTAGGTTTGCTTTACATTTTAGTCTTTCTCCTTTCTGCAGTTAGAGTAGCATCTGCAGAGTAATCTTTCTCTCATTTCATAACATATAGAGCTTCTTCTGGAATCCATAGAAGTTGGCTTGAGCTCCTAGTGATCTTGCGCCGGTTGACCAAGTGACAACCTGCAGTAAGAACTAGTAGTTGTGCATACATCACCGATGCTTCCAAGTTTGTTACGAACTACCAGGTTGATAAGAGTAAAGTAGGCAGCCTAGGAGTTGCAGCATTATTGCTACAATACTGGGGCTCACCACTTTTTGGTGCCATTTTTGGGGAAGCGTCAGAGTATTCTGTGATTACTGCTTTCTTCTATTTTCTATTTCAATATTATGCTAATAGTTTATTTCAGCGAAAGTAGACTAGTCATTTCTCTTCTTTCAAGTTCTGCATTTCCTTGCTTTCCTCTTCAATTATGAAAATTTCATTTCAGCAATTTCATTTCAGCTAGTTGTAATTTGTTTTGTTCAATCAATTTCAATTTTTGTAGGTACTATCAGTGTGGGGAAAAAGAAACAATAACCAACCAAAAAAAATTTCGTTTCATGCCTCGTAGGAATAGAGATAACTCAGGAAATTTTTTTCCCAACACCCCCACTGCTTCACACAGCCAGCCTTCTCTCTTCTTCCATAGCTGCGATCAATAAGAACCCTTAAGTGAACAACAAGACATATTTCAAGAACCTATAGGGGAAGAAGAAGAAGGAAACATTCCTTGGGAGCCAATGGCTGAACACAGAAATGCTAGGGGGAATGGAGAGAGAATAGAGGGTACCTTTCCCATTCGGGAGACCAATGGGGACACCAAAATGAAGAATATAAGCCCTTCCGCTCTACCTCATTTCCATGGTCTAACTACAGAAGATCCTGACACCTTTTTTTTCGAGTTTGATGTTATTTGTCGAACCTAGGACTATGCAGAAGATGAGCAAAAGTTGACACTGTTCCCTTCTACTCTCAAGGATGCAGATCTACACTGGTTCATGGGATTACCTAGCAATAGCATCAGAACTTGTACTTAGATGCAACAAGCCTTTAGCAACAAGTATCGAGACTATTGTAGGTCAAAAGATACTAAAGAATAAATTTTCTGAATGACTATAGGAAGTGATGAGTCCCTGGAAGACTATGAAGAGAGGTTCCAGCTTAGTTACAAAAGGGCCAGGTGTACACTTGACCCTGAGTCTATGAAGCTGGTCCTACTCAGGGGAATTTGGAAAGATCTTTCAGACACCCTCCATGTACTGGCTGGGGGAGACATCTACCAATTGTCCTATGAGGACATAAAGACTGTTTTTAGGAACCATTCTAGAGCAGCTAGAAATAAAGGTAGCGGGAGTCAACCCATAGCTAGTACCTCTTCCTCTAACTCATCCATTAAAGGAGAAATTGGAAACATGCTAGAAGACTTCAAGAGTGAGATGCTGCAGACTCTTGCCATGCAAATGGATACCTTGCATATTGAAAGGAAACAAGAGGAAGCAGAGAGGGCTTTGGCCATTTTTTGCCCTAGATGCACCAGGAGGCATCCTAAGAATGAATGCCCATTGAACTCTATAGAGGTTTGTTCAGTTTGTGAAGAAAATCATTCTACAGATATGTGCCCTTCCTTACTTGGACTTAAAGTTGTATATCAACGGGCTAAGGGAGTCACTGAACAACTCTATTGCATAAACCAAAGGAGGCCACATGGACCTAGGCCATACCAACAGGGTATGTAAGGGACATCTCAGGCATACTACAACCCCAACCAAGTCACCTCCATACCTTCTTGGGGCCCTCCTACTCATCCTTCCTGGTCCACACCTCCTCCTTCGTCCTTCACATCTCAATATCATGTCCAACCAGCCACTCATTCATTTCAATCCTATGCTCAGCCACAACCTCGGTGGAATGCACCTCATCAGGAATGGAGGCCCCAATACAACTCTCTTCCTACTATTTTGCCTCCACCACCTTCCCAACCACAACTGTTACCTCCTGCTCCACTAAAGCAACCCCAAATGCCTACCCAGCCAAATCCGAACCTGAACAACAGACAGGCTCAACAATTGTATAGTGGGGAACCATCATGCCCAACTTATGCTGTGGAGATTCAGAAAATTAACTTGCGATCCGAGAAAGTCCTCCCAGATATCCAGCCTCCACCCAGGGAGGTTGAGGAAGATAAAGAGGAAAGTGAACCTAAAGCAATTCCACCCTTTCCTAAGAGACTATCCGTGACAGTCCAGCCTACCCCAGAAGAAACTGAACTCCTGGGAGAATTGAAACATTTATGTGTGAAGATACCACTTCTCCAAGCCATAAAAGATGTGCCTATCTACAATAGGTTGATCAAAGAGAAGTGCTTTAGGCATCCAGGAAGGCGCAAGAGAGATGCCCCAACCATCAATGTCATAGGGAAACTATCCGACCTGATGTTAGGGTAGGTAATCTGTCCAAAATATCTAGACCCTGGAAGCCTAGTAGTTGATGTCCACATCAATGGCACCATGATCCCACACACCTTGATTGATCTGGGAGCTGCCATTAATGTGATGACAAAGGACACAATGCTCAAACTCAACCTCCAGGGCTCCTTGAGGAAGACCACGACCATGCTACAGCGAGCAGACCACTCCACTGTGACCCCTAAGGGGATTGTCTAAGATGTGATGGTATCCATTGATTCTTGGGAGTACCCTGCTAATTTCTTAGTTATCCAGCCAAAGGAAAAAAACACTAGGTATCCTCTCATTTTGGGAAGACCCTGGTTGGCTACTGCGAATGCCTACATCGGCTGTCGAGCTGGGAACATGACCATACAGAACGGGCACATGTCCAAACAGTTAATCCTATATCCTCCTACCAAACCCTTGCTAGAACATGATCTACCTCTCTGGTTGGAGGAGGAAGATGAGGATGAAGTCTATTCTACATCGCTTTGTGCATTACAAATCGCTATGGGGGGGAACCGCAAGATGAGGAAGATATAACTAAAAATATGATTCAGAATCCACCTCCCAGTTTATCACCATTAGAGGACATAGTAAGAGAAACCCAAAACAACCCCTCAACTGATCTCTATGTGCCTGACTCCACTCCTCTCGTGTTAAGAATATAGAGTTCGACCCAGAAAGAACCTTGAAAATCAACCCATCCCTATCCACTTCTCAGGAGAAGGAACTGTGTAGCCTACTGAGAAAACACCTAGATGTCTTCGTCTGGAGTTATAAGGAGATGAAGGGAGTACACCCTTCAGTATGTACTCATCATATCTACATCAAGGAGGATTGCAAGCTAGTTAGGCAGCCTCAAAGGAGGATGAATCCAGCACTTAAAGATATTGTTAAGGAAGAATTGCAGAAATTGCTTGATGCAAGATTCATCTATCCCATCTCTGACAGTGAATGGGTCTCTCCTTTGGTGCTAGTGCCAAAGAAAAATGGTAAGTGGGGAATCTGTGTCGACTATCAGGAATTGAACAAAGCCACTAAAAAGGACCATTTTCCTCTACCTTTCATAGATCAAGTGTTAGACAGTCTGGCAAGGAAAAAGTTTTTCTCTTTCCTAGATGGGTTTAGCGGGTACAATCAGATTCAAATCATCTCGAAAGACAAAGATAAGACTATTTTCACTTGTCCTTGGGGTACCTTTGCATACCAGGTCCTTCCTTTTGGTTTGTACAATACTCCAGCCACTTTCCAAAGAGCGGTATTGAGTATATTTTCTGAACTGGTTCATGATGCAGTAGAAGTATACATGGATGATTTTACTCCTTATAGCTCTGACGTTCAAGAAGCTTTGTCTAACTTAGGAAAAGTTCTAGATAAGTGTATTGAGATGAACCTATCCCTTAGTCCGGAAAAATGTGAATTCTTGATGACTGAAGGGACTGTGCTAGGTCATGCAATATCTTAGCAAGGATTGCAGGTGGACCCCAACAAAATTGCCATCATCCAAAGGGTCCCACCTCCTCAAAAGGTGAGAGATGTTAGAAGCTTCCTAGGCTTAGCTAGGTATTACAGGAGATTCACTAAAGATTTCAGCAAGCTAGCCTCTCCTTTGTTTGGCTTCTTAGGCAAAGATGTCGAGTTCATATGGTCGGAAAACTGTCAAGAAGCCCTAGATACCTTGAAGAGCAAGCTCGTGACTGCCCTAATTCTGAGAGGCCCAAACTGGGCCCTACCTTTCCAAATTCACACAGATGCCTTGAACAAAGCAATAGGAGCAGCCTCAGGACAAAATGATGAAAAGTTACCTTATGCCATATACTTTATAAGCAAAAACTTGTCAAAGGCAGAGTTAAACTATACAGTGACCGAGAAGGAACTCCTAGCTATCGTGCATTCCTTAAACAAATTCATACATTATATCACAGGCTATCAAACCTTTGTGCACATTGATCATGCTGCAATTAGATATTTAATGAACAAACCAGATGTAAATGCTTGCATTATTAGATGGTTGCTTTTACTGCAACAATTTGATTTGACCATTATTGATAAGCATGGTAAAGAAAATGTTGTTGTTGACTTTTTGTCTAGAGTAAATTTTCCTGCAGGTGAAGAAGGAATGGTGGATGACCAAATGCCAGATGAACACTTGTTTTCTATCTCAGTACTCTCCCCATGGTTTGCTAATATAGCAAACTACTTGGTTTCGGCACAGTTCCCACCACACCTGTCCTCAAAAGAGAAGAGAAAGATAGTAAGGAAAAGCACCCCTTTCACCTGGATTGGGGGAAATCTCTTCAAACTTTGCCCAGATAAGATCTTGAGAAGATGTGTCAGGGAGGAGGAAGTATTTGACATCCTCCTAATTTGTCATGATGGGCCTTGTGGAGGTCATTTTGTAGCAAAAAGAATTGCCTTCAAGATATTTCAAGCAGGCTACTACTGGCCCACTCTTCATCAGGATGTGAGGAGATATATCAGCCAGTGTGATCGGTGTTAGAGGATGGGGAAACCCACTCCAAAGGATGAGATGCCCATGCAACCTCAAGGGACCTTTGAGCCATTTGAGAAGTGGGGTATGGACTTTGTGGGTCCTATCAGCCCTCCTTCAAAGTAGAAACAATACATCATTGTGTGCACCGACTACCTGACAAAGTGGGCAGAGAAAAAAGCAATCAAAGCAGTGACAGAGGAAAAAGTAGCTAAGTTTTTGAGAGAGAACATATTCTACAAGTTCGGGTATCCAAGAGAGTTGGTCACAGATCAAGGTAGTCAGTCCACTTCCAATTTGATTGAAGACCTGTTCACACATCATAGAATCAATCACATGACTTTGACCCCATAACATCCACAAGCCAATGGGCAGGTGGAGGTCACTAATAGAGCATTGGAAGGGATCCTAACCAAGGTAGTGAGCAGCAGTTGAAAAGATTGGGCGGACAGATTAGTTGTGGCCACTTGGGCCTACAACACAACATGGAAGACCACCATAGGGTTCACGCCCTATGAGCTGGTCTATGGGAAGAAGGTTTTGTTGTCAATATAATTTGAATTAAATACCCTAAGGATGGTAGCCCAGCTGGACCTAGACCTCAGCTATGCACAGAAAGAAATATTACTTCAGCTCAATGGATTGGATGAACACAGATTGCATGCCCTTCTCCATACAGAGGTAGTTCAACTTCAAAGAGAGATATGGCATGACAAAAATATCAAGGAGAAGCAATTCCAAGAGGGAGATTGGGCACTACTCTATGATTCAAGATACACAGATTTCAAGGGCAAGCTGAGGACAAGATGGCTGGGACCCTACACTGTAGAGAAATGCAATGACAATGGTTCAGTTCTGATTAGAATCATTGATGATGAAGCCATCCCCATTCTTGTCAATGGATACCGATTGAAATTCTATAAGAAACCCCTCTCCAAGTGAGAGTTCATTGAATATCTGAATAAGACAGTGATGGTAGTGGAGCATTTCTTAGCCTCCACTTCACCCACTCACTGAAGAAAAAGAAAAAGAGAAATAAAAAATAAGGATTCAAGTGAAAACCTCCATGAGGCACTTGAGTCCCATCACTGGGTTGAAAACCTCTTCTGAGGCGTCCCAATGATGTAAAAAAAAGAAGAAGAGAAAAATAATATCCCTAGGTGAAAACCTCCCTTGGAGGCGCCCAGGGCAGGAAATTAGGTGAAAACCTCCCTGAGGCGCCCTAGTTGTTTTCAAAAAAAGAAAAAAAGAAAAAAAGAAGAGAAAAATAATGTGAATTTTCATTTGCATTGCAAGTTGCAGGAGGACTACAGGAAGCAGAAGAAGGTGCCAAGGGAACCCTGACATCCACACCAGTACCTATCCTACCTTCCCACACTTTTCTCCATCATTTTTGGCATTTCTTTCACCCCACTGTGCTTCTTTTTCAAAAACTGTGTTTTCTACAAGAGGTAGCAGTAACTCGAAGTGGACATAGGAGAGGAATTATAGGATTGAATCTCCCTCATTTATTACTCCTCGCTTCGAATTCCCCTTCATTTAGCTCGGAGTACAAGCAGCGGAATCATGCACTAGAAGGCAGCTGAGCAAATGGAGGATGACTGATTTTTATCTCGAGTTTTGGGAGCCAAGCCTCCATGATTTTAAGGAAGCTGTTGATAGCTTCATTTGTATAAGTAGAGAGGCCTAGGGCCTCACTAGGGTCAGATTTTTGTTGGATTTTTGCTTACGTAAAATCTGCTCAACTTCGAGCTTATTATTTTGTGACAGTTTCATGTAATTCTGCTATTGTTTTGGAAATAAAGATGGAATCCTTTTTGAGCTAGCATTGAGTTACCTCAGAGGGCTGAAGCTCTTGGGTTAGGGCCCAATCCAAGTAGCCAAGCTCCTCTTTACTTGTATTTGTATGTTTATTTCAGTTTGTAGATTAGGTTGCTGTTAGATGTATTTCTTTTATGGTTAAGAATAGGTTGCTTTTGATGATTCAGTAGTTTTCTTCCATTTGTGCTCTCTATAGTAGGTTAAGAAGTGATAAAAAGAAGATTCAAAAGACTAGCAATAGTGCCTTGGCCTCTCTTCCTCCATTTGGGACCATGATTTGAGGCAAAGACCCTCTTGCTACCCCAAAAACACAGATTTTCCTCATTCATAGGACTTCTAGTGTTTGCAGCTTTTTAGTATGTTAATAGTCTAGTTTTGTTTTGCTTCAGATATTCTTCATCATGCTCACTTGTTTATTTGCAGTAGTATTCTTTCATGCTTTCCTTTCTTGCAACAATTCTTAGCATTTCCTTTCATAGATCATAGTTTGGACTACTTTGATGCAAAACTTTGTTTTTCTAGATGCATTTATTTCATTACTTGCTTGATCTTATTAGTTGACTGTCAATTCCTTTACAGCAGGTCCCTTCTTGTAGTAGGCCAGCTTATCATCCATCCCATCCTCCACCTGATCCATGCCCTACAGGTCGCCCAAGTCTCACCTTAATTCTGCCTTAGTTTCCTGCATTTCCCATAGAACTTATTCCTCTCTCCTTGAGAAAACCCAATCATCTTTCTCTCTCCTCGTGATTCTTGGTAGACCCTAGGTGCCCTAACACCTCATTCCAACCTTCATCCACCTTTTCCACCCTCTCTCACACCCTAAAAATAGTGCAAACTGCTCTCGGCCTCCTCCTGTAGGCCTCTTGTAGTTCCCTGTTTTCCTCCTGTAGATTTTCTGTGTCCTCCTGTAGATTTTCCTATAGGCTTTCTTTTGAAGGCTAAGTGTGGGAAAAGCCTCCAGAAGGCCACCTGAGACCTTCTAGGACCCATACACACCATCCTACCTCCTCTCGAGTCCCAAAACCACCCTCCAACACGACCTATTCGCTGCCACATTCACACACAATAAATTACATGCATGTCAAATTCACATGAAAATACATAAAAATCCAAAATGAAGTTTTTTGCTTATTTACTTCCAAAAATAGCTCTATTAGATGTTGTTTACTTCCTTGAGTAGGTAATGGCATTCCTTTCATGGTTTTCATAGTTCTTTTTGCAAAAGTAAGATTAGTTGGTTAAGTAGGGTTTACTAGGTTTGCTTTACATTTCAGTCTTTCTCCTTTTTGCAGTTAGAGTAGCATCTGTAGAGTAATATTTCTCTCCTTTCATCACATATAGAGCTTCTTATAGAATCCATAGAAGTTGGCTTGAGATCCTAGTGATCTTGCGGTGGCTGACCAAGTGACAACCTGCACTAAGAACTAGTACTTGTGCATACAACATCGATGCTTCCAAGTTTGTTACGAACTACTAGGTTGATAAGAGTAAAGTAGGCAACCAAGGAGTTGCATCATTATTGCTGCAATACTGGTGCTCACCACCATGCATGTGACTAAGGCCTTCTAGTTAGTCCCAAAACAAGGTATGCCAGTGACTGTGGACTTTTCCACATAGTTCTGTGCTAGCGACCCCAGATTCCGAGCCACTTTTTGAGGGCCAGACCTCAGGCCACTGCCCAGAACTTCATGAAACATTCAGAAATGAATAATAACAATGGAAAAAAGCTACTAATGTAATCATTGATGTAAGTACTTGATCTAACCGCTACTAGTCATGATAGGAATTTCGTCAAACATGTCACAAATATGTAATCTACAGGTCATAATAACATATTTGAGCATAGGGGTCTCATACTTATCTGAGATTCGTAAAGAAGAATTGTTTCCATATCACAATAACTGAATTCTCATTTATTAGGTCTTATATTCATCGTACATTCATTTACTAATCAAAACATGATGAGAACCATACATCAAGTCTTTCATAAAACATACTCATAAGCATCATATAACCAACATAATAACAAGGATAGTGTTGGCATTTTGGCACAGGTGTGGCGCTACGGTACAGGTGTTGTCCTTGATGGCAACTCTCTTTGATGACAGATCTCAGTTCAGACTACAAGAATGAAGAGAAATCTCATATACGCAGGTTAATTAAGTCAAAGTTGCGTATACACGCAGGTGCTCTATATACTAAGTCGCGTATACGCAGGTGAGCTATATACAAAGTCGCGTATACACGCTGTTTCATGAACAGAAAAGGGTGTGCATGTCGAGAAGCTTACTTTTGGTCCGTGGTAGTTAGTCCTCGGTACTTGAGCCTATATTTTGGGCCAAGGTATCTCGACAAGTGTGTTGATCCCAAGTATTAGGCTCTTGGTATTGTTTTATTATGGTTTTGGAGCATGGTATTGAGCAAGGCCTAAGACTATAAAAGGAGAAGAAGATCATTAGGCAAGTGTATTGAAAAAGTCTTGAATATCTGATGAAGAAAGAGATCTAGTATGCAGGTTCTGGGTTGATGATACATTGCTTGATCTGAGCTAAGGAGAGATCACACCGGTTGATGGAAGATAAGATCTAAGGATAGATCGGGATCAAATGGTTTGAAATGAACTATCTTTATATGGTTGATTAATGCGCATTTTTAGATCTGCATACTGACGCAATGTTATGTTCTGGGTATGACTGATGTCTGGTACAGCTGCAAAGATTTAAGAAAATATTTTTAGATCTGTACGCAGGTTGGCTTCGTTAAAAGCGCGTGTATACGCGGGTTTATTTCATTGAAGTAGCGTATATCTTTTGAAGCTTATTTTTGGGGTTGCAGTTGGATCTGACTGTTATTGCAGAGTTCTGTAGTCTGCTCTGTGTTCTGGTGACTGGGTGTTGACAGGGTTTCAGTGGTTCAGTGATTCAAAGATTGATGATGCTAGTATTGGTTGTTTTGTGCTTCAATGATCTGTTATGAAGATTGGATGAATTGTGGTCTTCAGATTGTAATGTTGTGCTTCAGGAATATCCAGTCTGAAAATGTATGAAAAGTGGTACTTGAAGGAAAGAAGATTGTAGGCCAGCACCTACGTACTAGTATCTTAGCTAGTACAAGAGCAAAGGGGGTTGGAGCTCCCTTCCAAGAGAGTCTGGAAAACGAGAGAAGGTTGTAGCCTTCTGCAGGTTGTAGCCTGCGTACTGGTATAAGGCTGCACCATTACAAAAGATTGTAAACTGAAGTTTTTATTAAAGAAAGATAGAGACGACTTACAGCAGGTGGTTTTCACCCAAATTGGGTTTCCACCTTATATCATGGTGTTCATGTGTGTGGCTTTTGTGTGATGATCTGTTCTGTTATACTGCACATGTTTACTATTAATATGGTTAATAATGTTCTGATGCATTTACTGAAGATAAGCTAACTGAATCATAAAATTTATGGTTATACAGTGGTTGCTTTAGACACATCGGCGTGTACACGCTGGTTCACTTAACTGAAGTAGCGTATATGTTTCTGAGTATGAAATTGAAAAAGTTTTTCTGATAATACTGATTCACCCCCCCTCTCAGTATTATTTCCAACAATTGGTATCAGAGCAGGTCCTTCGGAGAAGCTTGATCGCTTGAAGGTAGATCGTTCATCATGAGCAACTACGAGAATGAAGCATCAATCAGGCCATCGTTTTTTGATGGGACAAACTTCAGTTATTGGAAGGTAAGAGTTACTGCCTATCTTCAATCTCTTGGTACAGAAGTTTGGGACATCGTAGAGACAGGCTACACTTTTCCTTCAGCTACTCCTACAGATTCGGCCGAGAAAAAGAAATATGAAACAAATGCGAAAGCAGTCAGTACTCTATTGGGATGTATATCCCAATCGGAATTCATGAAGGTAATGCACTATAAATCCGCAAAAGAAATATGGGACAAAATTGTCACGAGCTATGAAGGAGACGAACAGGTAAAGCGTGCTAAACTTCAAACTCTCAGGATTAAGTATGAGACTCTCAGAATGTATAATGATGAAAGTGTGGCTAACTATTTCCTTAGAGTGGATGAGATTGTTAATTGCATGAAAAACTTGGGTGAAGAAATAAAAGAGGCTATTGTGGTTGAAAAGGTTCTAAGATCATTGTCCCCCAAATTTGAATCTAAAGTGTCTGCAATAGAAGAAAAGGAAAATCTACGAACTCTTACTATGTCTCAGCTTCACGGAATTCTAACTGCTTATGAAATGAGGAAGGGAGGTCCATCAGACAGAAGAGAACCTGCTTTCAAGGCTTCAGGTAAAGAAGATTATTATGAAGCAAGTCACGTGCCAGAAGATGAAGAAGAAGAATCAAATTTTGTCAGAAATCTTCAAAGGGGTTCTGGAAGGTTCAGAGGTAAGTTACCTTTTAAATGCTTTGCTTGTGGAAGAGTAGGTCATTATGCTGCCAAATGTCCTCACAAAGATAAGAATGACAAGGGAAAGGAACCTGTTAAATGGAACAAGAAACAGAATGAAAAGAAGAAAAGCTATTACATTCATGAAGATAGTGATGGTCTTTCAAATAGTGACGAAGATGAACAAGGTAATAGATATAAACTTTTAATGGCTTTTGAAGATGATGACTACATGGATGCTATAGATGTAGAAGGCTTTTATGAAGAAATGAATAATCTCAAAGTTTGCTTAGAAGAGAAAAGTGCTATTATTGATTCTCTACAATGTCAACTGGCTGAAAAGGAAAAACATCTTGAAAAATGTGAATGTGAGATTGTTTGTCTTAGAAAGGAGATTGAGAAAACAAAAGCGATTAATCTTAAATTTGTTAAAGGATCTGAAACCTTGGATGAGATTATCAATGTGTAGCGTTCTCCTATGATCAAGACAGGTCTGGGATATAATGGAGAAACATCTCAAGCTTCTACCTCTAAAAGTTATCTTGATGCAGCAAGGAGGAGCGAGCAAAGGCCAAATAAAAGTCATCAGATGAATCAGGGACAGTTTACCTCAAGAACAAATAAATACTATCAAGAAATTCGGGGACAAGCTGCCTTAAGGACAAACAGAAGCTACAATCAGCCACAGGTAAAATCTTCCCAATTTGCCCCAAGAATGGATAGAAGCTACAATCGGTTGGATGATAGATCTGATTATCGCAGAAGTTTCTTTAATGGCCAATGTTTTTCTTGCCATAACTTCGGCCACAAAGCAGCTCAATGTGTTGCCTACAAGACAATCATGACTAGAGAAGCTCAAAAGCAAAGAAGTATGACTGGAACCATGAAAAGGACTTATAACAACTTTTCGGTTCTTGAAAATGAAGTTGAATGCTCTATTTGTAATAACTTTGGACATGAAGACTCTGAATGCAAGAGCAGGTTCAGAAAGACAACTCAGAAGGAACAAACCTCAAATGTCAGAACATGGAGAATAAAAGAACCGCAACCAGAAAGATGTGGGATAACCTTTTATGCAGAAGGTCAAGAAAGTCTATGGTACATTGACAGCGGATGTTCGAAGCATATGACAGGGGACAAAGAAAAACTTGAATCATATACCGCATTGGAAAAGGGGAAGAAAGTTTCTTTTGGAAACGATATCTCTGCAGCCATAAAAGGAAAAGGCGTTGCTCCGTTGAAAGAGAAGGTCAAAGCTGGAAATGTTTTGTATGTTGATGGATTGAAGCATAATCTTCTGAGTGTCAGTCAGATGTGTGATCAAGGAACAGAGGTAATATTTAGATCAAATGGATGTTGTGTTCGTGATCTTGATACAGGTGAAACAGTGATCAAAGGAAGAAGGACTCCAAATAATCTATACATATTTGAAGAAAGACAACAACAATGCTATTTGAGCAAGAATGATGAACACTCGCTATGGCATCGGAGGCTGGGGCATCTAAGCTTTTCATAAATAAGGAAAGCATGCAGATACCAGGTAGTTCGTGATCTTCCAGATATCAAAATTCCAGACAACACCATATGCAAATCATGTCAGTTTGGAAAGCAAACCAGAACTAATTTTCCTGAGAAGGAAGGATCAGCTAGCATGCCTCTTGAGCTAGTACATACAGATACATGTGGTCCATTCAGAAAAAGAACACCTCGAGGAGAAGAATATTTGATATTATTCATTGACGATTTCTCCAGGTTTGTCTGGTTAGGACTTATGAAGCACAAAGATGAAGCATTCGAAAAATTCAAATCCTTCAAGGCCTTGGTTGAAAATGAATCAGGACACAAAATTAAGTGCCTCAGATCTGACAGAGGTGGGGAGTTTACCTCGAATGAATTTTTCGATTTCTGTGAAGAACATGGGATAAGAAGAGAATTCTCTACAGCTAGAACTCCTCAGCAAAATGGAGTTATGGAAAGAATGAACGGAACAATCCAACAAATGGCTCGTGCTATGCTTGATGAATCAGGTACTCCCGCAACTTTCTAGGGTGAAGCTGCACATGCTGCGGTTATTATTCTCAACAGAACAAATGTCCGAGTAAACAGCGCTCAAACCCCTCATGAGCTCTGGTGTGGTGAGACTCCTTCGGTGAAGCACTTCAAAATCTTTGGGAGCAAATGTTATATTAAGAATACTGATGAGCAACTTGGCAAACTTGAACCTAGAGCAGATGAAGGCATTCTTCTTGGTTATTCTCCACATAGCAAAGCATACAAGTGCTACAATAAAAGACTTGGCAGAATTGTTGACAGCATTGATGTTGTGGTTGATGAGAAGGGATACATTCCTAGGCAAGTTCATCATGAAGACATCGAAGAAGATGAAGACTACCCTCAAAGACAGAATGATGAAGAAGAAGAACCTCAAGAAGAACCAGAGGAGCAGACAAGAATAGAAGAGAAGACTCCATCCAGATATGTTCAGAAGAATCATCCAAAATCTCAGATTGTGGGGCAGAAAGAAGCAGGAGTACAAACAAGAAGAACAATTGCAGAAGCTTCAAGCTACTTGGCATTACTCTCTTCCACTGAACCACAAAATGTAAAGGAGGCATGCAAAGATGAATGTTGGATCAAAGCAATGGATGAAGAACTTGAGCAGATCGAAAAGAACAACACTTGGGAATTGGTTCCTAGACCAAAAGATAAGAATGTCATAGGGACAAAATGGGTCTTCAAAAATAAATTGAATGAAAATGGAGAAGTAATTAGAAACAAGGCCAGACTTGTTTGTAAAGGGTATGCGTAGCAAGAAGGAATAGATTTTGAAGATACTTTTGCTCCTGTTGCAAGACTTGAGGCCATCCGAATGTTCCTTGCTCTCTCAAGCTTTCAAAACTTCAAAGTATTTCAAATGGATGTGAAATCAGCCTTTCTGAATGGAGACTTAGAAGAAGAAGTATATATTGAGCAGCCAGATGGTTTCATTCTTGGGAATGATCCAAACCTTGTATGCATATTGAAAAAGGCTCTCTATGGTCTCAAACAAGCTCCAAGGGCTTGGTACTATCGGTTGGACAAATATCTTCACCAACAAGGTTTTTCAAAAGGATCAGCAGATAGCAATCTCTATATAAAAGTTGAAAATAACAAATTGCTGATACTTGTTGTGTATGTAGATGATATTATTTTTGGCAGCAATGAAGAGGCTATGAGTCAGAACTTTGCCTTGGTTATGCAGAAAGAATTTGAAATGTCATTACTTGGTGAATTGACATACTTTCTTGGATTTCAAATCCAACAAAATGAAGGAGGTATTTTCTTGTCTCAAACCAAGTACCTCAAGCAGATCTTGAAGAAGTATGGCATGGAAGATTCAAAGCCAGTTTGTACCCCCATGGTTATAGGATGCAGCCTCAGTGCAAATGATGAATCAACAGCAGTTCACCAACCAACTTATAGATCCATGATTGGGAGTTTGCTTTATTTGACAGGTACCCGACCAGATATTATGCATGCAGTAGGAATTGTTGGAAGATTTC
Source organism: Pinus tabuliformis (assembly GCA_031772625.1). Classification (NCBI taxonomy): domain Eukaryota; kingdom Viridiplantae; phylum Streptophyta; class Pinopsida; order Pinales; family Pinaceae; genus Pinus; species Pinus tabuliformis. Next base: position 117,498,929 of record CM062806.1, read on the forward strand.
AAGCCAACCCAAAGGAAACTCATCTTCAGGCAGTCAAAAGAATTTTCAAGTATCTTCAAGGGACTCAAAACTATGGCTTATGGTATCCTAGAGATACAGATCTCACTCTTCATGCTTACAAAAATGCAGATTGGGCCGGAAGTGTGGATGACAGGAAAAGCACAAGTGGTGGTGCTTTCTTCATGGGTTCCAGATTAGTATCTTGGTTCAGCAAGAAACATAGTTCGATTGCTTTATCTACAGCTGAAGCAGAATATGTGGCTGCGGCATCTTGTTGCACACAACTTCTTTGGATGATGCAGACCTTGCAGGATTTTCAAATCACTTGCACTCCACTAGTCTCTATCTTATGTGATAATACAAGTGCAATCAGCATTTCAAAGAATCCAGTCATGCATTCAAAGACCAAGCACATACCAATCAAGTATCACTTCCTCCGGGAACAAGTGCTTGAACAAAAGGTCAAGTTGGAGTATGTTCCTTCTAAAGAACAAGTTGCTGATATTCTCACAAAACCACTGCCCAGGGAGACTTTTGAATATCTCAGACAAAAGCTGGGAGTAGTTGATGCTTCATCCTGCTGTTGAAGCTTGTCTGATCTAAAGAAAAGTTGGTATACGCGAGTTGTGTAAGGGATATCCGCGTACATACGCTGATTTATGCAGGTGAAGTCGCGTATATGGAGTTCTAAACAGCAAGGGCAGATTCTGGTTGGAGAAGGTCTGAGATGGGTATGCCGGAGTCCTTCAGGCACAGTTTCAGGGGGAGCAGCTTAAAGTCTAATAAAGCATTGTTGGCATTTAGATGCTTTTGGTTCTAGTTCACAACTGTTGTTGGTTTCAGGAGAAGGAGCTTAGAAGGAAATCCTAGTTGCTGATCTAAAAGATGATTATCAGATGCTGCTGGTGACTTTCATAAGTCTTGGTCTAGATTTTTCTCTATGTCATGTATCTCTTTTGTGATATCTCTTCTATGGTGTCAAGGTCATGTAACGGCCTATGTTGGTTTCCCCACTATGCCTGGGATGAATGATGTAATGTAATTGGTTGTTATATGTAAATTTCTGATGTATCCCCTCTTGGTTGGGAGTATGGATGTATATATTGAGTTTTTTGGTGATAGGAAGGTCCTTTATGATGTATAAGTCTTGGTTCTTTTTGAAGAACATCTTTTGCAGATCTTGCCTACAGTCAGGGGGAGCATGTTCAGCACAGCAGAGCAGAGATATCAGCATGTACTCAGGGGGAGCACAGCCCTTTGCCCTTGATGACAAAGGGGGAGAATGATTCTAAGGATCTTGGGGTTTCCATCAAGTCCAAAGGGGGAGAATGATTCTAAGGATCTTAGGGTTGCCATCAAGTCCAAAGGGGGAGATTGTTGGCATTTTGGCACAGGTGTGGCGCTACGGTACAGGTGTTGTCCTTGATGGCAACTCTCTTTGATGACAGATCTCAGTTCAGACTACAAGAATGAAGAGAAATCTCATATACGCAGGTTAATTAAGTCAAAGTTGCGTATACACGCAGGTGCTCTATATACTAAGTCGCGTATACGCAGGTGAGCTATATACGAAGTCGTGTATACACGCTGTTTCATGAACAGAAAAGGGCGTGCATGTCGAGAAGCTTACTTTTGGTCCATGGTAGTTAGTCCTCGGTACTTGAGCCTATATTTTGGACCAAGGTATCTCGACAAGTGTGTTGATCCCAAGTATTAGGCTCTTGGTATTGTTTTATTATGGTTTTGGAGCGTGGTATTGAGCAAGGCCTAAGACTAGAAAAGGAGAAGAAGATCGTTAGGCAAGTGTATTGAAAAAGTCTTGAATATCTGATGAAGAAAGAGATCTAGTATGCAGGTTCTGGGTTGATGATACATTGCTTGATCTGAGCTAAGGAGAGATCACACCGGTTGATGGAAGATAAGATCTAAGGATAGATCGGGATCAAATGGTTTGAAATGAACTATCTTTATATGGTTAATTAATGCGCATTTTTAGATCTACATACTGACGCAATGTTATGTTCTGGGTATGACTGATGTCTGGTACAGCTGCAAAGGTTTAAGAAAATATTTTTAGATCTGTACGCATGTTGGCTTCGTTAAAAGCGCGTGTATACGCGAGTTTATTTCATTGAAGTAGCATATATCTTTTGAAGCTTATTTTTGGGGTTGCAGTTGGATCTGACTGTTATTGCAGAGTTCTGTAGTCTGCTCTGTGTTCTAGTGACTGGGTGTTGACAGGGTTTCAGTGGTTCAGTGATTCAAAGATTGATGATGCTAGTATTGGTTGTTTTGTGCTTCAATGATCTGTTATGAAGATTGGATTAATTGTGATCTTCAGATTGTAATGTTGTGCTTCAGGAATATCCAGTCTGAAAATGTATGAAAAGTGGTACCTGAAGGAAAGAAGATTGTAGGCCAGCACCTACGTACTAGTATCTTAGCTAGTACAAGAGCAAAGGGGTTGGAGCTCCCTTCCAGGAGAGTCTGGAAAACGAGAGAAGGTTGTAGCCTTCTGCAGGTTGTAGCCTGCGTACTGGTATAAGGCTGCACCATTACAAAAGATTGTAAACTGAAGTTTTTATTAAAGAAAGATAGAGACGACTTGCAGCAGGTGGTTTTCACCCACATTGGGTTTCCACCTTATATCATGGTGTTCATGTGTGTGGCTTTTGTGTGATGATCTGTTCTGTTATACTGCACCTGTTTACTATTAATATGGTTAATAATGTTCTGATGCATTTACTAAAGATAAGCTAACTGAATCATAAAATTTCTGGTTATACGTTGGTTGCTTTAGACACATCGGCGTGTACACGCTAGTTCACTTAACTAAAGTAGCGTATATGTTTCTGAGTATGAAATTGAAAAAGTTTTTCTGATAATACTGATTCACCCCCCCTCTCAGTATTATTTCCAACAGATAGAGCAACCATAAAAATTACATATGAACCAGTACATTTACACATGAAATACCAAGGAGAAGGAGCTCTTATTAATGAATGCATAAGTTGACCATGCCTAGGACTTCCACAAACCACCCAACCATAGATTGTGCTAAAGCAAATATTTCTTTCAACCAATCACCCTCGTTCCATATTCCAAGCATTAATTTGGACTCAAAACCAAATCAATCTAGGTTTCCTCAGGCTTTACCGCAATCCCCACTAGATCACTAGGCCCTAAAAAAGCATGATGGATGCATCCATATTTCTCCACCTACACTGTGAGGAATTTCTGTGCCTCCTAGTCTCCAAGTTTTAGTGTATATCTCACTATTCATTGGTCAAGGATTCCTATGCCTAATCGATACTCCACCCTCTAGGATTTACCTTATATCCTACCATTCACCGATCAAGGATTCCTAAGCCTGATCAAGGGCACACACCTATAGGCTTTATTATATATCTCGCCATTACCCGGTCGAGGATTCCTAGGCCTATCGAGACACATAAAATATTGCTTTATCACAATCCCACCTTCTTCGGTCCAGGGATTCCTAGGCCATGTGTTCTTTCTTTTAGAGACCACCCCACTCGTTTCAAAACCATCTAGTAATCCAAATTAACCAAATAAAATAGAACCCATTAGACCATGGCTATCTGAAAATGGCAAGGAAAGGCTAAAGAACATTGTCACACTTGGAAAAATCATTCCGATGACAGCAAGAGAACCAAATAAAAAAATGCATGTAGCATGCATGTCGAATCGAACAAGGAAATCATACAGACAAATTGATACCTGCAAGTGATCCTGTTGTAGTTGCTTGATCTTTTCTTCCCTTTTCCTTCTTGATCCTTCATTTTATTTCCTTGATCCAATACTGAAGTGCTCCAATAAAACTATAAGTTTCCAAGAGTGAGAGAGAGAGAGAATAAAGAGAGAGCTCCCAAACTAAAATAACAAAAGGTTATGTTGACAAAATGTATCAACTGATCCTCAGAAGCCTTTTTATTAATGAGGCCTCTAATTTCTTCAATTTTCCATTAATTTTCCTTCATTTTCCTCCTCATATGCAACATGTGACGTTTCACCTTCCTTTTCTACTAATTTCCATTATTTTCATAAATAAATTGTCAAAAATGCCATTTTGCCTTTCAAAAGCCTTTTCCATTAACTTTGCCAATTTCCCTTAGCAATAATAAACCAAATGAAGACACACACTAGGATGATTTTCCCAACATTCACCTTGGAATATGTGACCCATGACCTTGGTTATTATTTTTCCTTTATTCATTTTATTACATGGATTTTGACCAAGGTTGTTACAACTTTCATGATCATATATGACCAAACAAGACCATAACCATAAGCACTTTTGGAGCTAAATTTTCTCTTTATCACCACATAAATTGTATTTGTTTATTTTATTTCATATGGAAGCACATGCTGAATCCGAGAAGTTAAATGGGAAAATTGATTATGCCACCACTTAGGACCATTTGTTGGCCTCTATATTTCTAACCTAGTTCGCAAATTCACATGAATGGTAAGTGCATTGATACTAGTCATTCTTCTAACTCAATTAGTTTGTGTACGATGTAAATACATTTATTGCATCTAATTTCTTGTGGGCATGAAAATATGGGAATCTCATCACGATGCAAGGATTTTTAACAATACTTGCAAGTGTATTCATATTCCAGTTCCATGTCTCTAGTTGCATCATGTTTTCTTTGAAAATAAATTGTTTATTTCTTATAACATCCATTTCGAAGAAAGTTTGACAACAACATACACAATCATAGATAGACATGTCAGCATTTTTTTTTTCAAGCGTTTGTTCAATGAGTGTGACAATGTTCTTTAGTTGATACTTCCTCTTCCTATGATGAACTCAAACTGCTTTTGATTTTCTGTTGATGTTTTTATGGTTTGGATTGATGTTGTTTATAAAAAAAAAAAATTTTTTGAATGGAATTGTTTTTCCATTCCATACAATTGATACTTTTGAAAGCATTGATGTTTTATTCATAAATATAGTGCCTCTAAGTTTTAGTGGTTCAAAATAACAACATGCTAGATTTTTTTTATACCAAATAACAATAAGTGTGATTGACTAAGACCTGTATGGGTTGAATCTGGTCAAAATATCTCCTCTATATGTATACCACACACAAATGTATAGCCCGAAAACATAAGCCATCCAGGAAAAAAACAAAATACCAATTTGTATGTCTCCTTTTTCATATGGGAGTGCCAAAAGAAAAATATAACCCTCCTAATTCAAAATTCTTGTTGCATTTTTTTATATGTTAACTTTGACATAGTGTTTTATGGAGTTTAATGGAAAAGGATCACTTTGTAAAACTGCATTAGAGAAAGTCTTGTCCATAATCACATGGGCTTCACTCAATTATCCTCTGAAATATCATGTGTGTTCATAGCATACTAAACAATACCATTAATTTGACTACATATTGGAAATACCTTAAAAATCACATTATTTAACCCCCTACCAATACGAACCCAATACACTTTCCCAATTTAAAACCCCTACTTTCACTAGATATTGTAAGTATTTATTTTTTCATTAACATTTTTTATACCCCTTTATATTTTTTCATTAAATTTCAGCTCCAATTTTTATACCTGCTATTACTCCCCAATATACGCTCAATATATTATGTCATTTTTTCCTCAATATATATCCCCCAATATGTATGAATGTGGTATGGTATTGCTCCCCCAGTGAAGCCCCCATGTCCATGATATGATGCAAGCAACCCACATCATATTCATGTTGCGTTAGATGAAAACTGCATTGAAATGAGATTTCACAACATGCACCCTTGAAATTTTGTATTCATTCAAGTCCTTGTGATATAATATTGGATTCTATTTGTGCCCATTGTTGTTCAACAAATGCATTCCTCAAAGCATCTACATTTCCTCTAGGAATATTGATATGTGCATTTTCATTTTTTACAAACAAGTGGCTCAAAATGTCTAGCAAGGGGATTTTCATCATCAAATAATATATCATATGTGTACATGCTTAAAAATGAATTGAAATTCAAGTATTTCCTCCTTTGCCTCTTTCAATAAATTCTTATTGGTATGTTTAGCCACTTTGACAACCAATGTATGCAAAAAATGTCTCCACAAAGCCCCCTCTCATTTGGTGGGCACTCAAGTGAAGCAAATTGTGACATTTATTAAAGATAAGCCTTAAAATAATTGACATTACACATTTCCATCAATGAATGTGTATTTAATTCATTTTTATAAGAAAATAATGATTCATTGTGATTATTTTGCAAGAAAAGTTTGAAAAGTTGTATTGTCCCTTGACTCAATTCTATAGAATTATATCTATTTGTTGGCTTGAGGAGGCTTGGACCCAGGTTCAGAGTTAGCTACACTAGCCAACAAAACCCTACAATACGGACCCTTTCAGTAACAATCCACTTAGTGCAGACTGCAGTCTCACTCGAGGCAGTATTGGGGGATGCTAGAACCAGGTTTTTGCATCCAGAAGGCTATGTGATGCAGCAACAAGGCGTTTCTCTAATTGAGGGCCTGATCTAGCCTTTACAAACCCTTATCTTCAGAATATAAGACTTAAGCAATTTATATTTAAACAAGCTTGCGAGCTTCGTCTGGTTGTTCTAATGATGCATAATTTATCATATAAGAGTAGATTTGGACCTTCACGATGAAATTAAAACAATCTTACAAAACATATAAATATACAAATAAAATGTATAATTGCTCAAATATACTTTATTACTTTAGATCTTCAATGCATACACTTCTTCTGACCCTGCGCACACAACTGCAGGGACCCACGCACTTACCAAGGTCTCTACGCACTCAGTTGCACGAGCCTTCCCCTTTGCTAGAATACATAATTACAAACTCAAATAAACTTATCATAAGCATAACTATATTGAACTGAACTGAACTTCCTAATGACTCCTAGATGACTTCCTTTTATAATTTTTACATTACATTACCATGGTCCATGAACCATGGGTGGAGCTCATTACTTAATCAAAATAGTCCATCCCTTTACAAAATAAGGGGCTTTGAGTTACTTAAAATACCCTTTGACTCTTAACGACCTGCGTTATTCGCGCTCCACTCCTAAAAATACAAAGACTTACAACATTACATCAAAATTGACTCAAAATTTGGAAAAAAACTTAGACCCAGGGGACCCCATCCCAATAGGTCCCCAACACAAAGATGTGACTCATCCTGAGCCACTCTAGTGGTACATCCTTGACGCGTGCTTTGAGGCCATTAAACTCTTGTCTTCAATGCTTGAAGCTCTTCTGTTTACTGCACGGTGACCTACCAAACCTCCTTGACCAATTTCTAAGTAGTTGGTCCTTCAACTGCTAAGCCCATAGTCCTCTGCATTTGTTACAAACCTTTTAGCTTACTCTTTATAGTCTAAGAGATTTGACTAGCTTCATTAACCCAAGGTTGCATTCTTGCTAAAATTATGGAGGTTTTTTATCACAGCTCATCTATTTGAGCCTGAATGGCTTTCCTTTCCTAAAGTGTGGCAAACCTTTGAACAAGTTCTAAGGTCCACGTTGTCGCCTTGATTTCATCAAACTGCAATTTTTTTCTTATATGTTTGCTTCAATATTCTCTACATGTGGGTCCTCTTGTAGCGAGGCTCACGTCTTCATGGTGTTCTGAAAAATCTGGCTGCATTCCTTGACTGTAACTCCTAGGATTTCCATATCTTCCTTAATAGCAGCCTCATGCTGCTCTCTAACTTATGGAGGTGCCGCTGGTTGTAGCTTCATCTGTAGCTCTGCAACTTGCATATGCATCTCAAATTTGACCTGTTCGACCTCCTCTTTGGACTCCTTTACCATGGCTTCCAGCTTGTGGAGCTTCTCTTCAGAAGCTACTTCAGTCTGTATGGCAAGTTCTGACAGCTCAATGCAAGTCTTTGTTATAGAAACCTCCAGTTCCTACTTGTGCGTAACAGCTGCATCCCTATCCTCAATAGCTTAGGCAACTTCCTCAGTTAGATGCTCATTATGACTCTGGATGTCCTTGATGACAAAGAGTGCCCACTCTTCCCAGATCTTCACTTCCTTAGACACTCCTTGGTGGAGTTCATATACGAAGGTAACCGCGAGATCAGTTCAGCCTCATCGACATTTATGTCCTCAATTCCAACCTCAAGCTCTTCAAAATCCAAATCAACTGACTCCATGGGTTGCTTCTTTTTCCCTTTTTCCATCTATCCCTTTCTCCTTTGTTCAGCAGATACCTTCCTAGGCGATTGCCTTACCGAGGGTTTCACGGTTTCTTCTACTTCTTTATTGTTGTTGTTACTACTGGTGCTACCGTTGTTGTTGTCGCTTCTACAGTTGTAGGCCTCGTCCTTGGTGATCTAGGAGTTGTAGTGTTTGTAGGAGGTGTTGCAGTCATGATGTTTGTCAATCTTCGTTTAAGAAAATCCCAGTAGACATCCTACCAATCAGACATGCAACACTTCTCTCGGCTCAGACTTAGGTGCAAAAAATGACAAGATTTCTTCAAGAGGTAAAGTGTCTGAGTGCAGAGCAGGATGCCATATTTATAGCCAAATTCAAATTTGAATGCCTTGAATGCCTTCATATCCTCGTCATAAATGAAAATTTGGTGGCATATTTCCATAGATATGTTGATTGAATACACTTTCCCTTCTCCCTTTAATGGAAAAATCGCTCTCAAATAAACTGTATCTTTTCCTACAGTCACTTTATGGGCAGGCTACGTTGGACCCTCCCCTATGGCGCAGCTACATCATCACATCTTCATCCACTTGTGCCATTTTCCTAAACATCAAACAACCCTCCTTCCTCGACGGTACCCTTCTTCAGTAGAGTAGTTATAGTCCTACGCTTCCTTCCAGCTGTCTAGAGCACTAAGCATTCCTTGTTTTCATGTACTCATTGCATCCTTGCAGGGGTAGAAGCTTCCCTATATACCTTCAATCTGCTCCCATTAATCCTTCCAAGAAACAATTACCCAGTTAGATTTGCAAGCTGAAGTCTGCCATCATTCAAAATATCCTTGATCACATAGGGTCCTAGCAAATGCATGTGAAACCTCCCAGGAAATTTTGTGAACTTGTTGTCATACATCAAGACCAAATATCCATTCTTAAAAGTGTGCTACTTAATGTGGAAATCATGCCACACCTTTTCTCTAGTTTTCTGTACCTACTGATGAAAACTAGCCAAAAAATGGTATTCTTCCAATGCAAGCAATTGTGCTAAGCCGTCTTCCATTAAGTCATGATCTGCCATCTGTTACTACTGTGATCCTTAGGTTGGCCACTATATATTCCATTAGCATCACTGCTTCTTGTCCATATACTATTCTAAACGATGTTTTCCCAGTCAATTTCTTAAAAGTCATCTTATATGCCCATAGAACCACTGGTATGCGCACATCCTAGTCATTCATATTAACATTGCAGTTCTTCATTAAGGAATTCTCCAATATTTTGTTAAAATATTTGACAGTTCTATTCACCTAGGGATGATACGATGTACTCTTCTGATGGTGCATCTAGAATTCTTCTGTTAATGCCTCAATTGTTTCATTCAGGAAGTGCGAACCTCAGTCACTCATCCAAATCTTCGGGTACCCAAAAGGTGACATAACATACATGAATATAAACTTCACAATGGTTGTTTCACTACAATCCTTCACGAGTTGTGCCTCAGCTCATCTAGTCAAGTAATTTGTTGTAGTGATAATATAACGTGCTCCCGTCTTCTTCTTTGGTGGATTAATAGGTCCAATGAAGTCAATTGCCCATTTATCAAATGCTTGCAGCATGACCTGTGGATTTATGGGAAATTCATCCCTTCACGATGGTCTTCCAGTCCTCTAACACACATCACACGTACTACAATACTCCTTAGAATCTTTATGTACCATAAGCCACCATAATCTTGCTCGCAGAATCTTCTGCATAGTTTCCTTACCTACATAGTGTCCTCCTGCGACACCACCATGCGCTTCAGCCAAAATATTGTGTCATTCATACTCATGTTTATATCTCTGGATACTTCATCTAGTCCCATCTTATATAAGTGTCTTGCAATCACTAAAAAATCTACAGCCCTGACTACTAGTTTCTTCTTTTGTTGCATTGTGTATCCTTCAAGAGCTATGCCAATAGATAGAAAATAAATAATGTCCACAAAATGTTCATCAGTAACTCTGAAAACAAAGAGTTGCACGTCAGATAACCCCTCATCAATATTAGTGGGTTCTTCACCGTTATCGATCCTAGAGAGGAGATCAGGTCCAACATTCAACCTCCCTAGCTTAACTATCACTTTAGAATCATACTCCTAGAAGAGAAGAAAGCATCTATAGATCTTCCTCCCCAACACAGGCTTATTGACCAGGTATTTTAATACGGAATGATCCATGTACATTTTAAAGTGCACACCTAACAGATAATGCCTAAATTTTTGTAGTGCATGTACCATGGCCAAACCTTCGCATTCTGTGTTTGAATAGTTTTTCTCTGCCTTATATAGTTTCTTACTGGAAAAGGAAATATTGTGGTCAATATCTCCTTCCCCTAGTTGAGTTAAAACATCTCCCAGTGCTATACAAGATGCATCCACATGCACATGGAATTCTTTCTTCCAATCTGGGAATACTAGGATTGGCACAGTAACCATCTTCTCCCTAAGAACATCCAAACTTTGATGACAGTCATCATCCTAGCAAAATGCAACATCCTTCTTCAACAACCTCTGTGTTGGCGCAGTGATTTGCGCATATGCCTTTATAAACTTCTTATAATACCCTATATCACCCAAAGTTGCGCGTAACTGATTTACATTCCTAGGGGGATCCAAATTGATAATTACAATGATCTTAGCAAGGTCTACCATCAATCCCTAATTAGATACGACATGTCCCAACAATATTCCATACGGTACACAGAAAATACATTTCTTCAAGTTCATGGAAATCTGATACTTTTTGCATGTATCCAACATTAAGCGCAGACTAGAGACATGTTTCTTAACTATCCCAAATACTGTCCAATTGTCGAAGTAGACCTCCAAGAAATTGTAAATGAATTCCTTGAATGCTGCAACTACCACCCTTGAAAATATTTAGGAGAATTTTTTAGTCCGAAAGGCATAACTGTATATTGGAATGACCCCCACTCGGTAGTGAAGGTGGTCTTTCTTCTATCCTCCGACGCAATCTTAATTTGGTGATATCTTGAAAATCCATCTGTGAATGAATAAGCCTCTCGTCCACCAACATTTTATAGAAATTCATATGTAAAAAGGGTAGGAAAGGGGTCATGTGTTGGAAATACTGAGAGGGGGGGGGTGAATCAGTATTTCTTTTCAACTGTTATTTTACCAGTTAAAACATTTATATTCAGAACAAAAGATGAACAACAATAATAAATTCTTTTATTAATATAATCTTTGCAATAAAATAGATACAATATGTATATGGTTCCAATCTGTTGCCAAGCACCAACTTGGACTTTTGTGAGGCTCCAACCTCTAGAGCACCAGCTCTATTTTTTCAAGGCACCAACCTTGGACTTAGGAGCACCAACTCCCAGGACACCAATCTTTCCAATTCTAAGGCACCAACCTCAAGGGCTCCAACCCTCTGCTGTCAAGGCACCAACCTTGGATATAGGAGCACCAACTCCAAGGACACCAATCCTTCCAACTTCTGAGGCACCAACCCCAAGGGCTCCAACCCTCTGCTATCAAGGCACCAACCTTGGATATAGGAGCACCAACTCCAATGACACCAATCCTTCCAACTTCTCAGGCACCAACCCCAAGGGCTCCGACCCAATATTGTCAAGGCATGTTTGATTGTAATGTTCTACTCCAAAAACTCTTCTTTACTGAATTCTGTTTGTTTACACCTTCACTGTAGTCTCCATGTTACAACATCAATAGCAACCAGTCTTCACATGAAGAATTCTTTACAAATCTTCATACTGTCCACACAGAGTCTGCAAAAGTGATCTCATGATGATATCAATAGCCATCATGACCTCTAATAATGTCTCCACATAGCTTTAGTGAGTCTACTATTAGCTGCACTAAGCTTTGAACAAGAACCAACTCTCTGTTTCAAGCCTCTGTTCTCACTGTCACAGTAAATGCTTCAGGCGTGACTACTTTTCACCGTTCTTCCTACTTCCCAGAAACAAAATCACATATACTTCAATCCCAGTGCTGGCTACTTCTCCCTTCAAACGATGTCAAATAAAACATTATTTATTATATCACAGAATTGTTCTTCAGAATGCATTATGTACCTGATTAATTCATCACAGATCTGAGTCTTTCACAGGGTAACATGATCAACAGAGTTGCTCATCCTTTGACTGCCTCCTGTCTGGCTGGACCTTCATCTTCCTTCTGTCTTGTTGGACTGTCGGTTTCCTTCTTTCTTCCAGTTCACCAACACCAACCACCTTTTTTTTTCTCTGTTATATAAGCCTGGTATGCTATCCTTTGGCTTCCTCCTTAATCGCTCGAGCTTCGACTTCCTCAACGCTTGCTCGACCTTCTGGCTTCACTCCTTTGGTCACTTTAGCTTCCTCTATGCTTGCTTGGTTCTTCGGCTTCCCGATCTATGGCTTCCTCTATCTATTCCATTGTTCCAATATTCACAGGACATGTTAATTCGGAAGAGAGGCCAAATTACAATAGTGTTGCATATTAAAAAATATCAGAGAGGCCCTTTTTAATATTCATACAATATACATTAATTTTTCATGGACATCACATTCCTTTAATCGCAATCGCGGCGTCCAGAGGTATTTTATAAGTCGTGCCCATACCATAGCCGATGGTTGATTGCCCCTATCGGATGCAATATTATATTAAACTTCTTTTAATAAGTTCGTCAGGTCCACAACCTTATCACAATCGGCGGTTTGACATCCCTTAGAGACTAGCGATACAAAACGGATGTGATACTATATTTAGTCATGTTAAATGGTGCATTCGGGTCCACATTATTATCGCAATTGGTGCTTTCAATGTGGCAAGGATTTACAAGAGGCTTGTGATATGGCGGATGCGATATTTCAGTAGGTCGTTTACAATGGAGCCGTGGGTCCGCATATATTATCGCAATCATAGGTTTTGGGGGTGACAGCCCTTCATAACTGCGATTAGCAATTAAATCGTGACCATCGATCTGGCGTTCGATCTGATGGTTGTCACTTAGCATGATCACCAACCAGTCTGCTCGATCGCCACCATTGATCTCCTTCCATCAGATCAACGACTGATGCCTTTTCCCGATCAATCAACTTGCACGACACTTTGTGACTTTTGATCTGGATCCACTTGATCTGACAATCCAAAATGATTTTGGGTGAGACACAAGCACGGAGAATACCCACTTGATAAAGAAGTTTTTGTCTCTCCTCGGCTGCTATGTGTCGAACGGTTAATGGAATCGGGCGACTGCCCTTCAATACATCTTATAGCTTTTTGTTCCCCTGAAATACCACTTATGGTTTTGAGAAACCACCTCTTCACTAAATATCTTCCGCACTCTTCCACCATGTGATGATCGTTGATCTATGAGATCCAACATATCCTGTGCACTCTCCATCTGTATCCTCCTTAACTTCATCTCGCTTGCTTTGATGGACTTTGTGTTAAAACCACTATTTCCGCCACACTCCGTTTAGCACACGACATTCATATATTGATTCATTCACTTAATATTGGATCGCCATCGATCCATTCAGTGGGAATATAAGGAAATACCTGGTTAAATGTTGAACGCGGATACACAAAGTAACGAGAGTCCACACCAGGCACGAGTCTTTCCCTCTTAGCTCAATTACAACAATAAATTGACCTCTCTCTCAAACCCCTCTAACACTCAACCTCTCGTTTCTCACTCAAAACCTAATCATCTCAGCTCCCTTGTCTTTCCGCTCTTGTCTTTTCTGATATGGCTCCTCTATTAACTCCTCTGATACTATGCAATACTCATGGCTTGGTTGGCTTGGCTTTCCTCTAGCTTCTCCTCATGGCTTTCCTCATTGGCTTCTTGCTCATGTTTCTTCACGGATCTGCTCTGCTTCTCCTTGGCTTCATATCATCATTTAGCATCCTAGAATATTTCCATATTGAAATACTCCTATTGCTTCATGGATCTGCTCTACTTGGTTTCACATCATTGTTTACTGTCTAGAATATTGCCATATTGACATCAATGACAACCTAGATTAACATCATGTATGCACACATCATTTAACTTCCTTATATCTACGCAGATCCTTATATCACCCTTTGTCTTCTTTTCATGAACCACAATCGAACTGACCCATTCCGACTCTTTGACTAGGTCAATTATACCTACCGCGAGAATCTTATCCAACTCTTCTCTTACCTTTTCCTTGTAATTGGGGTTCAGTCGATATGGGTGATGCTTAACCAGCTTCACATCTGGCTTTAAATTGATCTTCATCATACCCAAATCACCTACTATACCCTTCAAGTCAGAGAACTTTGTTGGAAATAAATGTTGATATCTGTGCAATAATTCAGCAACCTTGTCCATCATGTCTTCATCCCAATAGTCACCAATATGTGTGAACTTCAATTCTTCTTCTGAGCCAATGTTTACTTGTTTTGTCTTCACAGGTTGTGATATATCAGGGATCTCTACATCAGGTAATGCAACTTCGCATAGACCCTCTGACTCACGAATATTGATATTTCATGGATCCTCATCACCTTCTTCCATAGTAATGTTGTATCATTCTAAAGAATGGTATAACTAAGAACTCCATTTAGGCTGCATCCAAGTTATAGGTTCTACTAGTGTTCAGAATATCACTGCTTTAATCTCCTGAAGTGTCTCATCATTGCAATCCCGTCTTCAAAGATGAATGTTAGTAGGAAACTCTCCTTCATTTCATCCCAACCAACAGTCTTGTGCCACAATTCTGTCTCGAAATACCAATTCATTGGTATAACGTCTAAGGTATGAATAAATATATGTACCCACTATGGTTGAGGTACCTCACCCCAAGCCTTAGTCCATCGAGCCAGATGTTCACGCGGGTCACCCTTACCTATATAATTTTCACTGAGCCATGTGTTGGTGTAGCCAAATCTTAATCTCATTAGTCTATGATATTCCTTCTAGTCATCAATATTATCCTTGTGTAGCTCTTAAAGCTAAATATAGAGCCTAGAACCTGTGCTCCTCCAATACGTTTCTTTCAAAATGTTCAAGAAAAATATTGACATCATTTAACCCATAATAATAAGGAAATTTATGTACCTCAGTCGATATATAGCGCAGAGACTTTGTAAGCCTATTGCATCTTAGTGTGGAAACCTCATGTAACTGATTATGCCATTTTTCTAATTTTTCACCTAAGTTTGATTGACATTAACTGTCCTTTTCCCAACTGATCCATCCATCCGTGATGGGATAAGTAGAGTATTCATCTTGCGCAGTGAGCTTATAGATGTGATCAATGTCCTCTTCATCATAATCATCATGGACTGGCTCTATGTATCGCGCAGCTTCAGCTGGATCTAACAGAACAACCACTCTAAGGCCATTCTTTACAAACACCATCCTTCGCTTCTTCAAATTAATAATAGTGTTCATCTCAAAATCCCAATCAATCCTAATCAAGGCTGGGTATGGATTATTTTCATCTACTATTTCAATAAATTCAAAGTCTATGAACACACTAACTCCTTCAATATCTGCAACTACTCCATGCAGGTGACCAATCAAAATTATCTTTTGATGGTTTGCCATGTCCAGTTAGATTGCTAACCACTGCAACTTAGGTTTCCCCATATGCTCCAAAGTCTGATTTGGTAGAACATTAGCATCAGATCCGAACTCTAAAAATACCTAGTCCATTTCAAAATCACCAATTTGTGTTGTTAACCGCATCTCCCTACCAGTCTTCTTCTTGCATTGGTTCACCTTGTTCACTATGTGTTGTTCTGGCAACAACTTGTCCTTGCTAGCGCAATTATCTATCATTTATTTTAGTCCCTCAACTACCTTTTGCTTACATAGCACCTTCATGTAGGTCTGTAGAAATGACTTTAGCACTGTGGGACCAGAATCCTCTGTCGCAATAATTTCTTTAGGTTTTTCTTTTCTGGGGACTATTTGTATCTGAGTTTTAGACATAGAAGCACCTGGATCCATAAAAAAAATTCTTGCCTCCATGAACATCTCTTTTTCTCTATGTAAGTCAATTCCAACATTCCTCTCGCCATCTTCGTGAACCCATGTATTTGATACCAGCTGCTTTCCTTCTACCTTGTCTTCACTAGTGGCTATACCACTTCGCGTAACTATATTGACACTAGGATCATGTTCACACAGCTCGGATCTCATCATTTGAATGTTCTGCATCGGTTGTTGGTTCTTCCTTTCGTACACATTGGCTATTAATACTGGACAATCTTTGATAACATGATCAAATTTATTACAATATTGACAAGAAGGATGGGTTGGATTCTGACAGTCACGTGAAAAGTTTCCTAGTTCTCCACAGTTATAGCAGATGATATGGTCCCAACCTCTTCCAACACCTCCTCCTCATCCTTGGAATCCTCCGCAAGTTGTAAGTGAGCCTTAATCATTTTGCATGCGGGTTTCAACTTACATCCTATATGTTGAGGTCTTGTCTATCATCAATTCATATCTTCAACAATTTCTTTCATCACGGCCAACCAATTTACAAAAGTTACAAAAGAGTTTCTTTGGTGATGGCACAAACTTTTGCAATAGATAACAATTATCTATCTGATGGTGTTCTGACACTTGGCAGATAATACACCAAACACTTAAGCTGGTGCTTGATCTAGTAGGAGACTCTGGTTTGAGTGGGTTAGGACCTCCCGTGGCTATATAGTCCTGGTACACAAGGTATTGATGCTTATAGTGGCCTTCAACCTAACGCTTCATTCACCAAACTTCAAATCATATTTCCAACTAAACTTCCTTTCCCTTATTCAGATCCTGCAACTCTATATGCAGGATTGTAAACTGTGACTAGGTATGTTGGACTCCTATATTTGTGTCTTGGAACAGTGAAGCCTCCATCTACATCGCGATCTCTAGTGCTTTGGCCTGAGATCTGATCTTCTACTGAGACAATGGAATTCTTAAGCATGGAAAAAGCATAGTTATGTACCATTCCATATGTTGTTCGTCTAAAATATGAAGATTAATAGGTTGCTTCAATAAGAACTTCAACCTCTGATCTATATCCCACATAGACGCATTAACCCTTTTCTTAATATCCTTTACTTAATTAACACACAAGCTTGTGATTTTGTCTTTCTAAATTCTGCATTCAGCGCAACCTTTTTCGCAACCAACGTAGTAGTCGAATTGGTTGTACTATACTTGATATACCATGTACGCACTCTTTACTGTAGTGCTATAACTGGTTGCACTTTCTTCATATCATCATCATTGACCTGCTACACCTTCCACACAGATTCTGCTACAAACCAAAACTAATCAAGATCCTCTGATCCCTGACCCTTGAATACAAACATTTTCACTGTATTCACCATATTGAATAGTGCAGGTGGAGGTGGAGGTGTAGGTGTATGAGGTGGAGGTGAAGGTGGAGGTGGAGTGGATGGAAGTGGAATTCCATAAGTAGCCTGATCTTCTGACTACATCGCACCTTTGAGTGTACTAGGGCTATTTCATTCCTCTTCGCTTTCAGACTCACCCAATAAAGGGTTGTATTCACTTCCAATGAACTTGTCTCAGTCTACTCTAAATCTTTTTCCACTTCGCATAGATCGAGTCCTAACTCTCTTAAACATCAATTTAAAGGCATAACCCCTTTTTTGCACAATAACATTTTAATCCAGGTTTTTAGCGATTTTAGGTACTTACCTCTCCAACACTTAAAGAATCAGCATTCGGCTTCGCTATAACATACAGAAGTGTCAATTTCAAATTCAGTGATGAAACCTCCCAAAATATTATCGATCCAATATTTGACAACCCTTGCAACCTTATAATCAAACTCTTCAAGACGCTTGATCAGTTCTAGAGTCGACACAATAGGACCATCATGCTTCCAAGTGGGTTCACTTGCAACTAATTTGAACAGCCACTCATGTAACTCAGAAGAAAATGATGCAAAGAAAACGTCATGCTCTTCGGTGTAAATATATTTTTGTAGCCACCTATCTTTTGACCAGTGTAGATTCTAATTTTCCTGAGCTGCAAACTTGTGCAACTTCTGATCTTCCCAATTCTGGATTCTTTCTTAGTTGGTCTCCACAAACGCCACGTCGCACATCCCTCAGATAGATCCCTGTCCCGGAAATGGAACCATTTGTTGGCTTGAGGGGGATTGTACCCAGGTTCAAATTTAGCTACGCAAACCAACAAAACCCTACACTACCAGCCCTTTCGGCAGTAGTCCACTTAGCACAAATTATAGTGTCACCTAAGGCAGCATTAGGGGATGCTAGAACCAGGTTTTTTCATCCATAAGGCTATGTGCTGTAGAAGCAAGGCATTTACTCAATTTAGGGCCTGATCTAGCCTTCGTGAATCCTTATCTTCAAGATCTATGACTTAAGCAATTTTTATTTAAACAATTTTACGAGCTTCATCTAGTTTTTCTAATCATGCATAAGTTATTATATAAGAGTATATATGGAAATTCACAATGCAATTAAAAAAATATTATAGAGAATTGAATCATAACTAAGCATAAATATGAAAACATATAAATATTATATAAATAAGATGCATAATTTCTCAAATATAATTTATTCCTTCAAATCTTCAATGCATACACTTCTTTTGAACCTGTGCACACAGCTACAGGGGCCTGTGCACTCAGTTGAGACTTACTAAGGTCTCCGCAAACTCAATTGTAGGAGCTGTCCCCTTCGTCAGAATACAAAATTATAGACTCAAATCAACTTATCATAAGCATAATTGTACTGAACTGAACTGAATTGCCTAATGACTCCTATATGACTTCCTTTTATAGTTTTTACATTACATTACCATGGTTTGTGAACCATGGGTGGAGCTCATTACTTAATAGAAACAACCCATCCCTTTACAAATCAAGGGGATTTGACTTCCATAAAATACCCATTGACTCTTAACAACCTGCATTATTCGTGCTCCTCTCCTCAAAATGCAGAGCCTTACAAAATTACATCAAAATTGACTCAAAATTGGACAAAACTTAGACATGGGGGACCCCATCCCCACACTATTATGCAAAAGAACTTGGAGAGAATCAAATAATTAATATGCAGGGGTAAAACCAAAGTTGTTTAAGAGAGTCAAATTTTGGTTTTCCAAAACAACATTAATATCAAGTTCTTTGTGCACACTAAATGTGTTTTTTTCTGAAAAAAATTTAATCACTACTGGGGGGGGTGAATTAGTAGTCATGGATGACTCTTATAAAAAAAAATTCCAATTAATTAATCCTTTAAAAATTTACAATCTAAAGCACATGAGGAAAGTTTGATGCACCAAAACACAACTAATGAGAACCAGTATTGCAGCAAGAATGCTGCATGTCCTGGGGCTACCAACTTTACTTCATCAACCCAGGGTTCGTACAAACTTGGAGATGACAGTGTTGTATACACAAATAGATGAAATGGGTCCACTCTTTGTCACTACTGAGATGGCGATATACCACTAGGGTTTCTCAAACCAGCCTTCTATTGATTTAGAATAAGTTTGATTACCAGTGGAGAAAGGGGAATTTTACCCTAATTGAGAGAATTGAAATATTATCTACTGCAGTAATGAAAAATTGAAATAAATGCTTAAAACACACCACTCATCTAGCTATTTTTTAAGATATCTTTCTTCAGAATAATTCTAAGCTAACACATGTGGAACCCTAACTAACCGAAGCAGGCAATCTTATCTAATCAAACACTTTCTATTGTGCATATGAATGAACATAACAACCTTTTTCTTTTTGTGCTTTTTTTGAAAACATGAGTGCCAATTCTTCTTGATTGTATGGTAGATGGGTTAGGTGTGGAGAGTGATGGTTGTGAAGGGTCAGATGGCTTGAGAGGAAATTAGGGGCCTTCTCCTATCTTTCGTGATACATCTCTCACAAATCGGACTCAAAACATGCCACTACAGGTCGTCCTACAGGATGTCCTAGTTCACCTACAGGATCCCCTGTATTCCTAGAGGAACAGGTTGAAAGCATAAGGAGTGATTTGGATAGTGGTACAAGGATTAGGGAAGGTGAGTGATGGGAGGAATAATGCAAGGAAATGGCCAGGACTTCCTCAGAACTCAAACCCAAGTTTGTATGATGGTTGGATTTGCTCAACAAGCATGGCAAGTTGTTCTTATGAAATGATAACTCGGTTTTTGGACTTAGTGGCTTTTGGCGATCATGGATGGGTGAGGTTAGGTTGGGGCTACTGATATGAGGTCTTCCTGCACTATTGAAACTCCTGCAATACACACATCACTGGCATTTACCCATAAATCATGTCAAAACAAGAAAGATTTCCAACAACATAAGAAAACATAATTTCATCATTCATTTGCCTAGTTCATGCATGGAAATGCTTGCAGCCTATTGTGAAACACCATGAAATATAATACAAAGATGGAGATATCAGAAATAACAACTGCAAACTATCCTTGAAAACTGAAAGATGCTAGCCTAATTAGCAGAAAACCCTAAATTTCATAAGAAATCAGAATTCTGTCTTTTGGGGCTGACTGGGAGTTTTTCCTCAAACCATGGTCCCTGAAGGGAGGACTGAGGCAAGATCCATCTGTTATCAAACTTTTTTGTATTCCTTTATCTCTCTAAATCTACAACTAAAGTGATGGACAAATGGAAGCAAACTAATCAAATTCACCAATACTTGCAATGAAACAATGCCAAAATCAATTCAACAAGTAATCTATGAAATAACTTGAGCATACAAGTACAGTAAAAGGAACCTTTGTGGCTAGGGTTGGGCCCTAACCCAAGAGCTTCAACCCTCTGAGTCAACTCAGTTTTGGATCAAGGAAATGCTCATTTTCATTAACATATCAAAAACATGCATAACAATGTTTTTCCACAATCCTTCAACTCAAAAGTGCTTAGTTATCTTGGATTAAAAAAATATGAATCCTAATGAGGCTCTAGGCCTCTTTATTTATACAACTGAAGTTTCCAACAACTTCCTTAAATCTAGGGAGGCCTTGCTCCCAATCTCAAGATAAACTGGTTCTTATCTACCACTGGCTCGACTTCCAATGATCCTCATGACTCGGCTGCCTGCAACTCTGAGCTAGTGTGATTTGATTGAGGGATATTCGAATGAGTGGGGAATTAATGAGGAAGATCCTGATGAGAACTAGTATTGTAGCAATAATGCCGTAACTCCTAGGGCTACCAACTTTACTTTATCAACTCGGGGTTCGTACAAACTTGGAGGTGACAGTGTTGTATAAACAAGTAGATGCAATGGGTCCACCCTTTGCAACTACTGAGCTGGCGATATACCACTAGGGTTTCTCAAACCAACCTTCTATTGATTTAGAAGAAGTTTGATTACCAATGGAGAAAGGGGAATTTTACCCTAATTGAGAGAATTGAAATATTGTCTACCGTAGTAATGAAAGACTGAAATAAATGCCTTAAACATACCACTCATCTAACTATTTGTTAAAATATCTTGCTTCAGAAGAATTCTAAGCTAACATGTGTGTATTCCTAACTATCCTAGGCATGCAATCTGAGATAATCAAGCACTTTACTACTGTGCATATGAATGAACACAATAACCTTTTTTTTTCTTTTTGTCCTTTTGGTGGAAATGTGAATGCTAATTCTTCTTGGTGGTATGGCTGGTGGGTTAGAGATGGTTGTGAAAGGTTGGATGGCATGGGAGGCAAGTAGGGATCTTCTCCTATCTTTCTAGATGTGCTTCCCACAAATCGGCCTCAAAACAGACCATTACAGGTCGTCCTACAAGATGTTCTTATGAACCTAGACGATGTCCTAATGCTCCTACAAGATCCAAACGAAAGCAATAAGAGTGATGTGGAGGGTGGTATAAGGCTTAGGGAAGGTGAATGATGGAATGAATAATATAAGGGAGTGGCTAGGACTTCCTCAGAACTCAAACCAAGGTTTGTGAGATGGTTGGATTTTCTCAACAACCATGGAAAGTTGTTCTTATGGAATGATAAATTGGTTGATGGACTTAGTGGCTCTTGCTGATCATGAATGGATGAGGTTAGGCTGGGGCTACTGACCTGAGATTTTTCTACACTACTGAAACTCCTGCAATACACACATCACTAGCATTTACCCATGAATCATGTCAAACAAGAAATATTCCCAATCAACATAAGAAAACAAAATTCTATTATTTAATTGATTGTTTCGTGCATGGAAGTATTTGCAGAATTTTGTGAAACACCATGAGATCTAATACAAAGCTAGAGATAGAAAAGATAACCACTGAAACCTATTCTTGAAAACTGAAAAGATGTTGGCCTAAGTAGCAGAAAACCCAAATTTCCACAAGAAATCAGAATTCTGTCTTTTTGGGGCTGAATAGGAGTTTTCCCTCAAACCATGGTCCCTAAAGGGAAGAGTGACGCCAAATCCACTTGCTATAAGCCTTTTTGGTATTCCTTTATCTATCTAAAGCTACTGCTAAAGCTATGCATAAATGGAAGAAAACTAATCAAATTCACCACTACTTGCAATGAAACAATGTTAAAGTCAATTCAACAATTAATATATGAAATAACCTAAGCATACAAGTAGAATAAGAGGAACCTCTACTGCTAGGGTTGGGCCCTAACCTAAGAGCTTCAACCCTCTAAGTCAACTCAGTGTTGGATCAAGGAAATGCTCATTCTCATTATCATATCAAAAGATTACATAACAGTGTTTTGCCACAAAACTTCAACTCGAAAATACTTAGTGCTCTTACATAAAAAATCCAAATCCTAATGAGGCTTTAGGCCTCCTTATTTATACAGCTGAAGTCTCCAACAATTTCCTTAAATCTAGGAAGGCTTGGCTGTGAAACTCAAGATGAACTGGCTTTTAATTGCCATTGGCTCAGCTGCTCATGATCTCCATGAATCGGCTGCTTGCAACTCCTAGCTAGTGTGATTTGATTGAGGGATATTTGAATGAGTGAGGATTTAAATGACAGAGATCCATCTCCTATAATCTCTCCTTCTTGTCCCATTCGAGTTCCCGCACCTTAATTAGCCAAAATTTCCATGATTTTCTCCCAAAACCCTGTAATCAATGCACATTAGACCACTAGACATAACATCTTACTTTTACTCATCTCATTAAGAAAAATATAATTAAAACATGTAAGGAATTATGAGAAGAGTTGATTTTAGTAAGCTTGGAGGTGTGTTAAGGTCTAGATAGTTACCCAATGATGAGGCTCATCAAATCCATCTCCTATAATCTCTTCTTCTTTTCTCATTCGAGTTCCCGCACCTTAATTAGCCATAATTTTCCATAATTTTCTCCCAAAAACCTGCAATCAATGCACATTAGACCACTAGACATAACATCTTACTTTTACTCATCTCATTAAGCAAAATATAATTAAAACATGTAAGGAATAATGAGAAGAATTGATTTTAGTAAGCTTTGGAGGTGTATTAAGGTCCATATATTTACCCAATGATGAGTCTCATCACGAGTCCCCTACTAAAAGTGTTGTTCATCCTCTGAGAAACTTAATCTATGTCCATGTCCTTCATTTCTCTGGTGGCCTCCCTGACATCCAATGCTTCTACTGTAGTCTCTTCTTCCTCTAAATAAAATCCTGCCTTCCTCTCTATCTGTTCTCACCACTTTCTTTCTTTTTCTTCTTTCCTTCCTTCCAACATTGCCAAAAGCAATGGTGGAATGAGCCTCAAGCCGATCCAATTGACTTTGATTCCTTGTAGATCCTACTTATACATGCTGGTTCTATTTAGTGCCTCTCTCATTCTGTCAGGAGAATGGTATTCTCTGACTTTTAGGTTGTAAGGCAAGGCGTTCCATCTCCTTTGGTAGGCTTGCTGGCTGTCATCACCTAGTAATCTGAACATGTCTTCAAAGTGTATGACTACTTGTTCTTGTGTAGCAAGCTACCTAGGTGCAAGCTTGGGATCATTTTCAATGAGGTTGTGGGTGTTGATGACAGCCATTGGGTTAGATTGTTCAGCTATGATCATAAAGGGTTTTCTCTCTTCTTTTGCCATTACCTTTTTCATCTTTGTAGCTCTTGTCTCTTCATGATTCATCCATGATGCTAAGGCCATCAATTGCAAATCTCCTAGCTTTGAATTTGGGTCCCACACATTTAAATTTTTCAAGGCCAAGTTGTGTAGGTAAAACTTAGATATTGTTGCTCTATATTCCAAGGTGATTTGATCACAGAGATCAATGAATCATCTATAGTCTTGGAAGGGCATAGTTCCTCTTTGTGCTAGGTTCTTTATTTGGAATTGCAGCCATTTTTCCTTGAGATAGAAGGCATAAGACTGTGTTTGAATCCTGCACTGGATTGTCTCTATGGATAAACTAGCCATAGTTTCCACCTGAATTTCCCTTTCTTGTAGTTGCCCTCTTAGCCATGTGTTCTCTTCTTCTAATTGAGATTTCATCATTACTTCTCTGTCCCTTATGCTGCTCAGTTCTCTTCCCATCTCCTACAATTTCTCCTCCATATGTCCTACATCCTCTACCCCTTTTGATTTGGAAATTTGCATCCACCTGTGTGTCCTTGCCCTCTCTTTTTCAAGTTCAAAGAATAGGGGAATGGCCAACTTATATGGGATTACCATACCTCCTTCAATGAAATTGTAGTAGGAGCTAATGTTTGGTTGTGGACTAGGTTCTCTCAGTTCTTGGTCTTATTTCTTTGTTTCTTGTTGAGTGATACCTTCTTGGTCCCTTTTCTATGTTTCGTGTAGGTTTGATAGAGTTTCCTATAGGATGGCCTCTGCTTCCTGTAGGTCTATTTGTGTCTCCTGTAGGAGACCTTTTCCCTTTGATTAGGTTGACCTTGTGAAAGGACTCCTAACATAAGTGATTGGAGACTTGGGAGAGGCTTGTTCTGATGATCCTTATCCTTTATTTTTCTCTAGAGGGGCTGCCTTTTCTTGTTGCTTTGGTGAATCCTCAATGACAATTGGTGTTTTGGTGGGGGTTTGAAGTCTCCCTTGTTTAATCCTGGTGCTCTTTCTTGTCTTGAAGTACAGTGGGGTTTGTCTTTGCCTCTTCCCCTTTGATCTGATCAGTGTACTTAGGGCAGTAAGAGAAGTTGTTGCCTCTTTCACTGTGGGCTCTGGAGATACCCTTGGTGATTCTTCTCCTTCTCTTCCTTGAGCTGTAGACTTTGGCTCATCCTTCTGTCCTTTTTCCTCTTTTCCATTTTCCTTCTCATTCTCTTCTTTGTATCCACCTTCCTCTTCTTCTTCTTCCTCTCTTTCTTCACTCTGCCCATCAGTCTCTTCTTTCGTTTCTTCCAAAGTCTCTTCTTCCTCTATTTATTCACTATGTCCATTTGTCTCTTCTTTTGTTTCTTCCTTTGTCTCTTCTTCATTCTCCTCCTCTATTTATTCTTCTTTTTCCTCCTCTGTTTCTTCTTCATTTTCCCCCTCCATTTCTTCTCCTTTCTCACTAGAAGTGGGGATTTTTTCATATTCTATAGCTTGAATTTCTCCTTCTGCCTGCGTGTCTTTAAAGGTTGTCCATGCAATAGGGAGTCTTAGGTTTTGTAGATCATCTTCAAGTATGAGTTTGATCAACCCACTATGGGCTAGTTGTTGATGTTTTCCTTCCTTCACCTTGATGCTCATGTCTATCATTGATTGTAGAAGAAAATAGGGTATACTCAATCTGTTTTGAGGAGGTATGTTCTCTCCAAATATCAGTTCTTGGAGGAGCCTGAAGTGGTATCCATACACCACACTGTATCTCCCTTCACATGATATGTATTTAATGAGGTGGTAACTGAATTCATTCCAAGGGTATGGAATGCTTTCCCTTATAACCCCTTTTTTGTCCTTCATTGGCTCCTCTCCTTCCAAAAAGAATATTTTCTCTACAAGAATGATGTTACCCTTGTCTTCTTTTCTCCATGGTAACCCTAAAGGGATTGTAATGTTTCTACTTATAACTTTAGGGGTAATTCCTACTAATAAGCCCTTCACCACAACAGTGGCATTGGTCCTAGTGAGGGGTATGAGTGAGAGGGAAAATTCTTTCGCCACATCTTCATTGTATCCTCTCATCCTCTTAGAGAACCCCATCCATTGGAGCCTTGTGAAAATTTCTACTACAGGAGGATGTTGGTGGATCCTTGCTTTGTTTGTGGATTCTATCTTGTTGAAACCTCTTGCCATATTTCCCTGGTAATTATGGAGGCTTGTGTGGATACAATTCAAGAATTCTGGTAGGTGAGGGAGGTTTGAATGTTAAGTTTTAGTGACATGCAATACAACTCTCCTATATTGAAATTTCCTTAATCAAATTGAGGATTTGTTTCTTCTTTCAAATGGAAAATGTGGAAGGTATAGCTCCTACCTTACTTTGCTACATTTTGGTGAGGATAACCCTTTATTTTACCTCCCTTAGTGCCCACTGAAAATCTTGTAGGTTGATTCCTTTCTATCCTATAGGCTTCCTGTAGGTTTCCTACACTGTAGATGTTGATTATTTCCTATAGGTGCTGCTTTAGGAAGGACGAGAACAACTTATTTGTTTGATGAATCCTTGAATTTTCTTATGCTCTCTTTGTATGGGAATCAGTGTTTTATTTCCATATATGGATTATTGTGTGGGGTGGTGTGCTGGCTGTCTAAGTATGAGAACCTCCTTTTGGATTGTTGGTCCCACTATCAGTCCATCATTCCACCTTACCTCATAATCATCTCCCACTCCTTCCCTCTGTAGCTTAACCATTTTTGGCTTTATTCCCTTTTTCTCTTGATTTGACTTTTGCCATATGTGGATTGGTCTAACTGTTTTCTTCTCGTCGACTAGCCAAAGGTGGCTAAGTTAACTAACCACCTTTGCTTATAAAATAAACTTTCACATAATCCTACAGTTTTGATCATATCGTACTAACAAGAGAGCATGAGTAAGATGACATAACTGTGGGTAAGATGCTTTGATGATGATGCATGTAGAAGACTGATGCCTCTTTGCTATGTTTTCGTTGCATATTTTCCGGTGTATTTTCCTCTTTGATGCTTGTTTCTTTTGATGTGTAGGTGCTGGAGAGTGATGTTGGTGATCTTTTTATTTCCGTTGAGCTCTGGAGGAGCTTCTTCATCCTTGGAGTCCTTGTTTTGAAGATGGATGCAAACTCTGTGGTTTCCTTTTTGGGATAGGTTGCTACAGGATTTCCTATAGGATACCTACAGGATGTCCTGTAGCTACCTCTCCCCTAAAATTTCATACTTTTTCTCAACTCTTAATCATAAGGGATGCTGAAATGAGCGGATAAGGGTCATAGGGAATGGTAGGTGAGAGATATTTTTTCTGGGTATTGTTCCTCTTTTCCTCTTCTCTCTCTCTTCTGCTTGTTTTCTTTTTTCTTTTTGTAATCTATATTTTTTTTTTGAATTGATTTATTTGATGGATGCAGGGGTGACATGGTGATGAAAGGAATGGCTATGATGTGGTGGAGTAAATGGTTTTTCATCCAGACATAGGCTTGTGTCATCCCCTTGCTCTTGAACTACCTTTCTTGGGATTTTCAAGGTCATTGTAATTCCTACAGGAAACTCCTGTAGGTTTACAGGGAATCCTGTAGAAAACACAGAGTTTGTGTAAGATGAGCTGGAGGGGTTTATAAGTGGAAGAATAGGTGAATAGTGGAAGATATGAGATGGGTGGATTAAAACATGGCTCTTGTAGGTCCTGCTATCCTTCTTATGCTATGCTTATCCTCCTCTTACTGACCTGAAAAACATAATTTCCATCTTTTGTATCCTTTCTCTTTTTTCTTTTTTTTCTTTTTTGTACAACAATTAGTCTGCCACCAAGGATGTTTTCATCCTAGTTGCCTGCCCCAGGTGCCTCAAAAGAGCTTTTCAGCCAGATATCTTTTTATTTTTCCTCTTCTTTTTTTTTAAACACCCTTGGGCCGCCTCAAAAGTTTTTCAACCCAACAGTGGGACTCAAGTTCCACATGGAGGTTTTCATCCGAGTCTCTTTATTATCATTTTTTTGTTTTTGTTTTTTTTTTCTCTTCAGGGACTTGGTGGGGTGGAAGATGAGACTTTCTCTACCACCATCACCGTCTTGCTAATGCTATTGATGAATTCTTTCTTTGACAAGGGCTTTTTGTAGATCCATTGATAAGCAAAGGGATAACCTCTGCATCAATGGTTCTTATCTGTACAACACCATTATCATGAAACTTTTCAATTACATAAGGCCCTAACCATCTAGTCTTTAACTTACCTTTAAAATCCTTGTACCAGGAATCATTCAACAAATCCCAATCACCTTCTTGAAACTATTTTTATTTTATATTCTTGTCTTTCCAAATTTTCCTCTCAACTTGAGTCACCTCTGTGTGTAGGAGGGCCTACATCCTAAATTCATCTAACCCATTCAGTTGGAATAATATTTCTTGTTGTGCCTTGGTGAGATCTAGATCCATTTGTGTTGCCATTATTAAGCTATTGTATTCAAATTCAATGGTAATCAAGGCTTTCTTCCCATAGACCAGCTCATAAGGAGTGAACCCAGTGTTGGTCTTCTAGGTGGTATTGTAGGCCCAAGTGGCCTCAACTAATTTGTTTGCCAAATCCTTTCTATTTCTAATAATAACTTTGGTCAGAATGCCTTCCAGTGCTCTATTGGTTACCTCCACTTTCCCATTATCCTGTGGATGGTAAGGACTAGATGTTCTGTGCCTCATCTTGTGCTGGCTTAACAATTTTTCAATCATGTGAGATGTAAATTGATTGCCTTGATCGATCACCAATTCTCTAGGGTACCCAAACTTATAAAACACATTTTCCCTTAAGAATTAAGCCACATTTTCTTTTGTTTCTCCTTTGATGGCTTTGGCTTTAGCCCACTTGGTTAAGTAGTCAGTGCACACAATGATGTACTCCTTTTGTTTTGATGGAGGGTCAATGGGCTCGATGAAATCCATGCCTCACTTGTCAAATGGCTCGAAAGTCACTTGAGGTTGCAGAGGAATTTCATCCCTTGGGGTTGGTTTCCCCATCCTTTAGTACCGTTCATAGTCACTAGTATACCTCCTCACATCTTGGTGAAGAGTGGGCCAGTAATAACTAGCTTCTAGTACCTTGAATGTTGTTCTTTTGGCTGCAAAGTGACCTCAACAAGGCCCATCATGATAGGTAAGAAGGATTTCGAAGACATTCTCCTCCCCGACACATCTTATTAGAATTTTATCTGGGCCTAGCTTGAATATATTTCCCCCAATCCAAGTGAACGGGGAGCTCTTCCTTACGATCTTGCTCTTTTCCTTGGAGGACAAGTTTGGTGAAAACTGTGCAGACACCAAGTAATTTTCTATGTCAACAAACCATGGAGAGAGAACTGAAATGGAGAATAAGTTTTCATATGGTAAATGATCATCAACCGTTCCTTCCACCCCTGTAGGCAAAGTCAATCTGGATAAAAAATATACAACAACTTTCTCCTTGCCAGGCTTATCAATAATATTTAAATCAAACTTTTGCAATAAAAGTAACCATCTAATAATCGAAGCATTTACATTAGGTTTATTCATCAAGTATTTAACTACATCATGGTCAGTATGTAAAAATGTTTGGTAACTAGTAATGTAATGCCTAAATTTATTCAATGAATGCACAACAACTAGGAGCTCTTTTTTAGTCACTATGTAGTTTAGATTAGCTTTCGACAGATTCTTACTGATGAAGTAAATGGCATAAGTTATCTTGTCATTTATATAGCCTAGAGTTGCTCCTTGATGAGCCTCATCATTGGGTAACTATATGGACCTTAATACACCTCCTAGCTTATTTAAATCAACTCTTCTAATAATTTCTTACATATTTTGATTATATTTTTCTTAACGAGATGAGTAAAAGTGAGATGTTATGCCTAGTGGACTAATGTGCATTGATTGCAGGTTTTTGAGAGAAAATCATGGAAATTTTGGCTAACTAAGGGCATAAAATCGAATGAGAAAAGGAGGAGAGATTGTAGGAGACAGATCCTCGACATTTACTCCTCACTCATTCAAATATTCCTCCATCAAATCACACTAGCTCGGAGTTGCAAGCAGCTGAGCCATGAAGATCAAAAGGCAGCCGAGCCAGTGATAGTTAAAGAGCTAGTTCATCTTGTGTTTGGGAGCCGAGCCTCCCTATATTTAAGGAAGTCATTGGAGACTTCATTTGTATAAATAAGGAGGCCTAGAGACTTATTAGGATTCAAAATTTTGATGTAAGAGCACTAAGCATTTTTTGAGTTCAAGACATTGTTATGTAATTTTCTGATTTGATAATGAGAATGAGCATTTCGTGATCTAGCACTGAGTTGACTCAGAGGGCTGAAGCTCTTGGGCTAGGGACCAACCCTAGAAGCAAAGGCTCCTCCTCTTGTATTTGTATGCTTAGTTGATTTCATAGATTGATGGTTGAATTGTCTTTATCATTATTTCATTACAAGTAGTTGTGGATTTGATTAGTTTGCTTCCATTTGTCCATTGCTTCAGAAGTAGCTTAGGAAGATAAAGGAATATCAAAAAGATGTTAATAGGTGGATTTGGTCTCACTCCTCCCTTCAGGGACCATGGTTTGAGGAAAGAACTCCTATGCAGACCCAAAAAGACAGAATTCTGATTTCTCTTGGAATTTATGGTTTTCTGTTACTTAGGCCAAAATTTTACTAGTTTTCAAAAATAGGATTTAAGTGTCATTTCTAATATCTTCAGCCTTGCATTAGATCTCATAAAGATTTCACATTATTTTGCAAGTTTTTCCATGCATGGAATAGGCAATTAGATAATGAAATTCCGTTTTCTTTAGTTCATTGAAAATCCTTCTTGTTTACACGATTCATGGATAAATGTCAATGATTGATGCAGTGTAGGAGTTTCAGCAGTGTGGAGATATTTAATGACCAACAACCCCATCCTAATCTTATCCATCCATGATCATCACTTCTTCCACTAAATCCCTCACCAAATTCATCATTCCATAAGAATACTTCTCCAAGCTTGTTGAGCAAGTCCAACCATCTCACAAACTCTGTTTTGAGCTCTGAAGGAGTCCTAACCACTCCTTTGCCTCATTTCTCTCACCATTCAACTTCCCTAAGCCTTACACCACCTTCCAAATCCCTCCTCTTGCTCTCAGTTGTATCCTGTAGGAATATAGGGGATCATGTAGGAGCATTAGGACATCTTGTAGGAGGCATTAGGACATCTTGTAGGTTGACCTGTAGTGGCCTATTTTGAGGCAGAATTGTGAAAAAGCACCTAGGAAGATGGGAGAAGACCCATGCTTGACTCCCAATCCATCTGAACATTCACCATCATGTTTGCATTATGATACAGGTGTTTTCCTTGATGGCAATTCACTCAGATGACAGATCACAGTACAATAGGTTAACAGCATAGAGTTATAGATCAGACTACACAGAATGAAGAAAAAGAGGTATATGCAGGTTCCTTGACCAAGATGCATATACACATAGGTTCAATGTATACAAGTTTCGTATACGTACACACACACTTTCATAGAAGGAAAAGTGCGTATATGTTGGAAAACTAAGCTTTTGGTCCATGGTATTTGGTCCAAGGTATTTTGACCCATCGTATTGGTCCAAGGTATTGACCCTAGGTATTTGGTCCAAGGTATTGGTCCTAAGTGGTTTTGGTCCATGGTATTGAGAAAGGCCTAAAACTATATAAGGAGGAGAAGATCATTAGGCCAAAGTGTGCATGGATTGAATATTTGATGAAGTGTGAGATCTAGTATGTAGGTTATCGGCTTATGGTGCTTTTCTTGATCTGAACCAAGGATGAACCTTAGCGGTTGATGAGGGATAAGACCTAATGATGGATCAGGATCTTAAGGCTTGAAATGAATTATCATTATGTGGTTTGATCATGTATAGTCTAGATCTGAATACTGATGCATGTGTTGTTCTGTTAATGTTATGATCTAGGTCTGACTGAAGTCGGGAATAGCTACAAAATTATGAATTAATATTTGCAGACATATACGCTGGTTTGCTTTGTTAAAAGCGCATATACACACTGGTTCGGCTTATCAGAGTAGTGTATACATTATGAAATATGATATTTTTATTTGTAGTTAGTTCTAGTGGTTGTTGCAGAGTTCTGGGTTCTGCTCTGTGTTCTGGTGACTTTGTTATGATGACAGTATTCTTAATGTTTAGATTGATTGATTATGATTTTCTTCAGTAATGATGGGTTGTCAGTGATTGATTGATTCAATTGTGGTTGATTTAGAGATTGATGATTGAGTTTCAATGATTGGTTGATACAGATGTATCTGATGGTGGTATTGCAGTTGTGATTGATTTTGAGCTTCAATGTTGTTGATGGGTCCAGTATGAAAATTGGATGAAACGTGGCCTTCAGATTATGGTGTTGTGTTCCAGGAGTATCCAGTCTGAAAATTTATGAAACGTGATCCCTGGAGGAAGAGAGAAGGTCGTAGCCTTATGTAGGTCAGTGCCTACGTACTAGTAAACATATCGGCTAGTACAAGAGCTAGGGGGTTGTAGCTCCCTTCCAGTAGAAGCTGGAGAATGAGAGAAGGTTGTAGCCTTCTACAGGTGGGTGCCTGTGTATTGGTATGAGTCTCCACTAGTACAAGATTGTAAATAGGTTTCTATTATATTAAAGAAGACAGCAGCAGGTGGTTTTTGCCCCACATTGGATTTCCACCTTAAATCTTGGTGTTCATGTGTGTTTCTTATGTGTGATGGTCTGTTCTATATTTACTGCACTTGGTTACTATTTACATGGTTAATGAAGTTCTAATGCACTGATTAAAGATCAACATATGATGAATTAACTGAATCATAAGTTTGTTGGATATATGCTAGTTGCCTTAAATACAGTTGCGTGTACACACAAGTTCACTTCACTGAAGTAGCATATATGAATCTGATTATGGAAATGAAAAAGTTATTGATTTGCTAATACTGACTCACCCCCCCTCTCAGTATTATTTCCAACAATTGGTATCAGAGAAGGTCCTTCAGAAGAAGCTTGATTGCTTGAAGGGAGATCCATCAACATGAATAATCAAGAAGGCCTGGGATCCATCAGACCACCAATCTTCGATGCGATCAATTTTTTTTATTGGAAAATGAGAACCACAACCTATCTACAATCGCTTGGAATGGATTTCTGGGAAATTGTGGAAGGAGGATATACATTTCCAACAACAATTCCTACAGATACGATAGGTAAAAAGGAATATGAAACCAATGCTAAAGCTGTCACTTTTTTATTGGGAAGTTTGTCAAAATCATAGTTTGTCAAGGTCATGCAACTCAAATCAGTCAAAGAAATATGGGACAAAATCGTTCTGAGCTATGAAGGAGACTCTCAAGTAAAACGTGCTAAGCTTAAAACTCTTAGAATTCAGTATGAAACCCTTAAGATGCATAGTGATGAAAGCATAGCTAGTTACTTCCTACATATAGATGAGGTTGTCAATTGTATGAAGAATCTGGGTGAAGAAATTAAGGAAGTTTCCTTAGTTGAGAAATTTTTGAGATCTTTGTCTGCTAAATTTGAACTCAGAGTGTCCGCCATAGAAGAAAAATAGGATCTGTAGAATATCGCTATGACGCAGCTTCACGAAAT
Organism: Pinus tabuliformis; assembly: GCA_031772625.1. Lineage (NCBI taxonomy): Eukaryota > Viridiplantae > Streptophyta > Pinopsida > Pinales > Pinaceae > Pinus > Pinus tabuliformis. Next base: position 117,532,807 of record CM062806.1, read on the forward strand.
CTTAACTACCTTTGAGATGAGAAAAGGAGGACCATCAGATATGAGAGAAGCCACATTTAAAGCATCAACAAAGGGAAAAGAAAAAATCAATGAATCAGGACACATTTCAGAAGAAGAAGATGAGGTAAATTTTGTCAAGAAGCTTCAACGGGGTTTTGGAAGGTTCAAAGGTAAGCTACCTTTCAAATGCTTTTCTTGTGGTAGAGTTGGTCATTACGCTGCTAGATGCCCTCATAACAAAGGAAAGATGTCTGAAGAAGGTAATAGAAGTTATTATACTCATGATGATAGTGATGGCTTGTCCAATAGTGATGAAGATGATCAAGAAATTAAACTACTCATGGCATATGAAAATAATGCCTTAGAAAAGGAAGATTTCCTTAAAGAAATCAGTCAACTTAAAATTAGTTTGGCAGAAAAAGATACAGTCATAAACACAGTGACACATCAACTCACTGAAAAGGAAAAACACAATGAAGTGTTAGAATGTGAAGTAGTAAGTCTAAGAAAAGAACTTGAAAAGACAAAGACTCTGAATCTTAAATTTGCTAAAGGATTAGAAACATTAGATGAAATCCTCAAAGCTCAGCGTTCGCCCATCATAAATACTAGTCTTGGTTTTCATGAAGGCGAATCTAGTTCACAAGGTAAGGTAAGAAACTCCAATGAAAAATCTAAGATGCTCAACAAGGAAATAAAAAGTCAACCCCATCAACAACCAAGGAAAGAAATTCTTCAAAGAAAATCTTTTACTCCTAACTGTGGAAGTGATAGTCGGTTATTTCCTTCGAAGAATGATGTTGAATGTTTTATATATTATAATTTTGGACATGTTGTAGCCAAGTGTAGAAGTAGAATGGTTCAAGATCATCACACAGAAAGATCATCACATTCCAGTTACTTTAAGGGATATTGTTTTGTTTGCAATATGTTTGGTCACAGAGCTATTGATTGCAATAAAAGGAATATGAAACATGTAAGATGTTATGCATGTAACAAGTTTGGACATAAAGTAAAGGAATGCAGGAGAAAATTTCGCACACCAAACCAAAAGGAGCATACATCATCACAATCCATGGTATTGAAGAAGATGGAATTATTGTCAAAAAGATGTGGCATAGATTAGTTTGCAGACATAACAGACCCAGGGAAGATGAAAGTGTAAAACTTCAATATTCCAATTTTCATATGTAGCTATTAGGAAGAGAAGTCACATATATACACGAGTTAGATGTTGCACAGTCGCATATATGGTGTTCTGAGGAAAACGCAATAGAGCAGACTAAGGAAAAGGAGTCTGATATGGTTCAGTCACTTATCTGCTCTATTTGATGATGGTATGTGTTGGTACTCATAAGTTGGCACAGGTTTAGGGGGAGAATATACTTCTAATAAAACATTTTTGGCATTATGGTTAGAAGTCTTTGGTGATGATGCTTATGTGTCTAAATGATACATCTTGCTATGTTAAAATCTCAGATGATACTTGGGGTGGCATTTTTGGTATTCAGATCAGATTCATGGATGATTACTTAAGTGACATATTATTGTTGGTTGGCCAAGAGAATGGTGTTATTGCAGGTTACAGGTCTGGATGTTGTTGACAGATGCTTATGGTGCAGATCATATATGGTGTATGATAGTTTCTGATGACTATCATGGTCTTATTTAGATTGTTGGTCTTTGTTATAAAAGTCATGTATATCATTTGATGTAAAGGTCATGAAAAGACCTAATTTGTAACCCCACTTTGCATGGGAAGGATGATGTAATAATTTCTATTTTAGTCATGTATAAACATTTGTTATATCCACACTTGGTTGGGTGGATGAGTCAAAATTGGTGTATCCCCACTTGGTTGGGAGATTGATGTATGTATGAGTCATTGGTGATAGGAAGGTCATACTCACTTAGTTGAGTTGTAGAGTCATGTTATTATTTTGAAAAATATTTTTGCAGACTCTACATGTGCTCAGGGGGAGCATGGACGATTTAGTACATCTTAACATGTACAAAGGGAGAGCGCAATTAGAGATTTCAGCATGTACTCAAGGAGAGCATGGACAACATAATGTATATCAAAAGGGGAGAATATCTTGGTTCGCCCTTTGCCGTCGATGTTAAAGGGGGAGAGTGACTTGGTGTTGTTGTTGCCATCAAGTCCAAAGGGGGAGATTGTTGGCATTATGATACAGGTGTTGTCCTTAATGGAAACTCATTCAGATGACAGATCACAGTACAACAAGTTAACAACATGGAGTTACAGATCAGACTACATAGAATGAAGAAAGAGAGGTATACGCAGGTTCTATGTATACAAGTCATGTATACGTACACACACTTTCACAAAAGGAAAAGCGTGTATATGTTGGAAAACTAAGCTTTTGGTCCATGGTATTTGGTCCAAGGTATTTTGACCCATGGTATTGGTCCAAGGTATTTGGTCCGAGGTATTGACCCTAGGTACTTGGTCCAAGGTATTGGTCTTAAGTGGTTTTGGTCCATGGTATTGAGAAAGGCCTAAAACTATAAAAGGAGGAGAAGATCATTAGGCCAAAGTGTGCATGGATTGAATATTTGATGAAGTGTGAAATCTAGTATGCAGGTTATCAGCTTATGGTGCTTTGCTTGATCTGAACCAAGGATGAACCTTAGCGGTTGATGAGGGATAAGATCTAATAATGGAACAGGATCTTAAGGCTTGAAATGAATTATCATTATGTGGTTTGATCATGTATAGTCTAGATCTGAATATTGATGCATGTGTTGTTCTGTTAATGTTATGATCTGGGTATGACTGAAGTCGGGAATAGCTGCAAAATTATGAATTAATATTTGTAGACATATACGTTGGTTCGCTTTGCTAAAAACACGTATACACGCTGGTTCGGCTCCTCAGAGTAGCATATACATTGTGAAATAGGATATTTGAATTTGCAGTTGGTTCTAGTGGTTGTTATAGAGTTCTGGGTTCTGCTCTGTGTTCTGGTGACTTTGTTATGATGACAGTATTTTGAATGTTCAGATTGACTAATTATGATTTGCTTCAGTAATGATGGGTTGTCAGTGATTGATTGATTCAGAGATTGATGATTGAGTTTCAGCGATTGGTTGATACAGATGTATTTGATGGTGGTATTGCAGTTGTGATTGATTTTGAGCTTCAATGTTGTTGATGGGTCTAGTATGAAAATTGGATGAAACGTGGCCTTCAAATTATGGTGTTGTGTTCCAGCAGTATCCAATTTGAAAATTTATGAAAAGTGTTCCCTGGAGGAAGAGAGAAGGTCGTAGCCTTCTGTAGTTCGGTGCCTACGTACTAGTAAACATATCGGCTAGTACAAGAGCTAGGGGGTTGTAACTCCCTTCCAGTAGAAGCTGGAGAATGAGAGAAGGTTGTAGCCTTTTGCAGGTGGGTGCATGCGTACTAGTATGAGTCTGCACTAGTACAAGATTGTAAACAGATTTTTCTTATATTAAAGAAGACAATAGCAGGTGGTTTTTGTCCCGCATTGGGTTTCCACCTTAAATCTCCGTGTTCATTTGTGTTTCTTATGTGTGATGGTCTGTTCTATTTTTACTGCACCTGGTTACTGTTTATATCGTTAATGAAGTTCTGATGCACTGATCAAGGATCAACATATGATGAATTAATTGAATCATAAGTTTGCTAGATATACGCTAGTTGTCTTAAATACAGTTGCATGTACACGCAAGTTCTCTTCACTGAAGTAGCGTATATGAATCTGATTATGCAAATGAAAAATTTATTGATTTTCTAATACTGGTTGACTCTCCCCCCCCCCCCCCCCCCCTCTCAGTATTATTTCCAACACATCATCTGTAATCCACCTGCCACATCACCAAGAGAAGTTAACATTCACATTTTCACACAAAAAAGACTAAAAGGAAAAAGAGTTATTTTGTTCATTTACATGCACAATAGTAGAATTTTTTGATGTTTCAAATTGCATAATTAGGATAGTAGGATTACACACATGTTAACTTAGCACTCTTTTGAAGAAAATCGTCTTAGTAGTTAGTTAGATGAATGGTGTGTTTAATCATTTGATTTCAGTCTTTTCCTTACTGCAGTAGACAAGATTTCCTTTAGTGCAAATTTCCCTTTTTCTCATTGGTAATGAAGCTTCTTCTAGATCAATAGAAGTCTAGTTTGAAAAACCATAGTGGTTTATCGCCAGCTTAGCAGTGACAAAGAGCGGACCCATTGCATCTACTTGTGTATAAAGCATTGTCACCTGCAATTTTGTACGAACCCCAGGTTGATAAAGTAAAGTTGGTAGCCCTAGGAGTTGCATCATTCTTGCTGCAATACTTGTGCTCATCACTTTTTGGTGCCGTTTTTGGGGAGGTGTCTAAGTAAGATGTGATTTCTGATTTCATTCTTCCTTTTCTTATCTCTAACATTCTATTATTAGCTTCATTTCCTTTCCATTCTGCAAGTGATATTTCATTCAGCAGTTAGTTTCCATTCAGTTTGTGATTTCAATTCTACAATTATTCTCAAAGCTTGAAAAAACACAAAACAAAACAAAAACACTTCTTTCATGCCTCATAGGATTAGGGATAACTTAGGAAAATTTCTACCAAATACCCCCAACACTTCAAACAACCAACCTTCCCTCTTCTTCAGTGGCTGTGAATTGGAGGACCCCTTAGGTGAACAACCAGAGATATTTGAAGATCCTACAGGGGGAGAAGAAGAAGGAGATCCCATTCCAACTGACCTAATGGCTGAAAATAAAAATGACAGAGGAGATAGAGAAAGAATTGAGGGTGCCTTTCCCATAAGTGAAACTAATGGCGATACTAATATGAAAAATATAAGCCCCTTAGCTCTTCCTCATTTCCATGGCCTAACCTCAGAAGATCCAGACACTTTCTTGTTTGAGTTTTCTGTCATATGAAGAACTTATTATTACATCACTGATGAGTAGAAGTTGAAACTATTCCCATCCACTCTCAACGATGCAACTCTATGCTAGTTCATGGGTTTACCTAGGGAGAACACCACAAAATGGGTTTACCTGGGGATAGCATCACAACATGGGCTCAGATGCAGCAACCCTTCAACAACAAGTATCAGGACTACTGTAGGTCCAAAGACACTAAAGAGGAATTTTTTAGGATGACCTTAGGGCATGATGAATCCCTAGAGGATTATGAAGAAAGATTCCAACTTAGCTACAAAAGGGCCAGGTGCACACTTGATCCTGAGTCACTAAAGCTAGTCCTACTCTGAGGGTTAAGGGAAGATCTTCTGGATACCCTAAACCTACTAGTAGGAGGGGACATATACCACCTACCCTATGAAGATATCAAGACTATTTTTAGGAATCATTCTAGGACAAATAGGAAAAATGGTAGTGGTAGTCAATTAATGGCCAACCCATGCTCTTCCAATACATCCATCAAAGGTGAAATTGGAAATCGGCTGGAAGATTTCAAGAGTGAAATGTTGCAAACCCTTGCCTTACAAATGGACACTATGCACATCAAGAGAAAGCAGGAGGAGGCAGAGAGAGCCTTATCCATTTTATACCCTAGACGCACAAGGAGGCACCCTAGGAATGAATGTCTATTGAGTCTGATTGAGATTTGTTGGGTCTGTGAAGAAAAATACTCCACAGATAAGTTCCCTTCTCTACTTGGACTAAAATTTGTGTATTAGGGAACTGAAGGGGTGACTGAACAACTCTGCTACATAAATCAAAGGAGACCTCATGGGCCTCGACCATACTAATAGGGCATGCAAGGGTCATCCCATTCATATTACAACCCTAACCATAACACATCCATTCCCTCTTAGGGGCCCCTTGCTCATACCTCTTGGTATACACCTCCTCCTTGGTCTTTTGCACCTCATTGCCATTCCCATTTGACCATCCAATCATTTAAGTCATATGCCTCACCACATCCTCAGTGGAATGCAGCACCCCATGGTTGGAAGCCCCCATACAACAATGCTCCAGCTTTATTGCCTTCACCTCATACTCAACCACAAACTTTACACCCTTATCCACCTAAACAACCTCAGATGCCCGTCTAGCCAAATTCAAACCCGAACAACAGATAGGCACATCAAGTGTACAATGCAGATACATCCTACCCTACTTATGCTATGGAGATTCAGGAAATCAACCTGAGATATTGGAGAGTACTCTCGGATAACAAACCTCCACCTCCACCTAGGGAGAGTGAGGAGGAAAGAGAGGAAAGAATGCCTAAAGTAAATCCACCACCCTTTCCTAAGAGATTAACTTATCCAGTCCAGCCTACCCTAGAAGAGAATGAACTTCTGGGTGAATTGAAAAATCTATGTGTCAAAATGCCACTTCTCCAAGCCATCAAGGATGTACCTATTTACAAAAAGTTATTAAAGAGAAGTGTTTCAAACATCCAGTGAGGCGAAAGAGACACCTCTACCATTAATGTCATTGGATAGTTGTCCAACTTATTGTTGGGGCAGTTAATTTGTCAAAAGTTTTTGGACCCTGGAAGCCCTGTAGTAGATGTGCACATTAATGGCACCACTATCCCACACACTTTGATTGACCTTGTGGCTTCCATTAATGTAATGACTAAGGACACCATGCTGATCCGAATTGGATCCTAAACACTCTTTAAGTTTTCATAAACTCTTTCAAATTATGCCAAAAGATTCAAGTCTTAGAAAGATCAAGCTATCAGAAGGAATCCTCGTGACAGTTGCAGTTGTGATCAGCACGGAGTAACAAGGACCCTCGGTCGAACGCGCAAGCCGTTGGCCCATGGTAACACACGCTGGCACAAACTGGTGAAACCGGAGGCTAACTTGAGAAATGGGGGTAGTTTTTGATACGATCGCGTATTGTCGGGCATCCCCCTCAGTGAAGGAAAGCCCCAAAGTGTTCGGACCCGAAAAGACTATGAAATGCGGAAAAGTAATGCATTCGGTTTCGTAGCGCGGGATTCCATGAAATTGGCAAGAATATCGGAAGGCCTCGAGGCGCTAAGCAGTTTTGGTTGAGTCCCGCCCGATGCCACACATTGAGTGACACGCGTCCAGTGGATGAGAGAAAAAACCGCTCGCATCAGACTGGTAAACGTCATGCAACTTGCTCGCCTGATTTGAGCAATGGTCGTAGGATTTGGGGGGCCCAGATCAACGACGGAGGTGTCCCGATAAATGACCAGATTTGACAAGTCATAAAGAAATATTACATGGGATTTGAAGTCAAACGTGGACGATGAGTTGGCAAAAGATTCATGTTTCGCAGGCGATCTTGAAGCAAATGGAAATAACGGCCATTCAAATACGATTCAAGGAATCTGACACACTCAGTTCGTTATGAAATAGGCGACCACCTCCCTGCAAGGCATTACCCAGTGATGATGACGCAGAGCAAAGGAATTCGAATGGACAGAGGTAGGGAAACCAGAAAGCTGGGAAGTAGAAATGAACAGTCAAAGAACAGACTGGCTTTAAAGCCATGAACTGACAGAAGCAGAGGACAACAAGAGAGAGTAGTAAGAAAGTTAAGAGCAGAGAATAGAGAGTAGAAGCTGAGCTGACCTAAAGGCAACATCGAGCCAGACAGAGCCAGAGAGAGTGAGAGAGTCTGTGTACTCCAGAGCAGGCTTGATAGGTTCAAGCGAACTCCTCGACATAGGCCTGTCATACTACTGTGACCAATAGAGGTCGTGTTTTAGTAAGGAGAGTTTGTGTACTCCAGTCCTACTGATTTTTATCTATTTAGTGAGGCTCGAATTGAGCTCACTATTGTAAAAACTCTACTTGAAAACATAATAGAGCAGCCACCACTGAAGGCTAGACCAGGAGACGTAGCCCAGGAGCATTGGGTGAACTCCTTATTAAACTTGTTGTGTTTACATGTTTGACTGTTATGTTTTATCTAACTGCCTTAGTGTCTATGTATTCTAGCAATCTTATTGATCCATTGCATAAAGTAACATAGGCACATCCATGCACATGAGTCTGTAATACCTTTAATTCTTTGTCCTGGATAAATTCCAGATCAAGTGGTATCAGAGCTCTAGGTTACTAAGGTTAGACAAGCTTGTGATGGATTTTGTTGTTGAATGCTAACTAGATCAAAGCTTAAATTAGGAGAAGGATAGTTGGTTGAAACTAACCCAGAAATTGGAAGAGTCTATCCTAAGGGGAAATGTCAGAAGAAAGTGCCTTGGAATCAGACTCCCCGTTCATGGATAGTTTAATGACCATGAAATCCATGGTGGAGGAAATGTGTAAGGAATTTAAGAAAAGTAGAGATGAAGATTCATCAAACTCCAAACAAGACAAAGGAGTAGAATACTCTCTCCTCCATGACCACTCTAAGGGTAAAGGGAAAGAAGATAAATTTCTCACACCTCCTAATAGCCCTGAAAATAAAATGAAAGCATCTTTGATTAAATTGGATGTGAAATTTGATTTTCTGATATATGATGGAGAGTTGAATGCAGAGAAGCTAGATAATTGGAGCAGACAGATTGATGTTTATTGTAGAGTGTAGAGCATTGATTCAGAAAAGAGTAAGATTCAGTTGGCCAGCCTATGCCTTGGGGGCACTGCCTTGGTATGGTGGGAAGGTAGGACACAAGCTGACATGAAGAAACATGGTAAGATTCTTTCTATCTGGAGTGAATTTGTTTCTGCAATTAAAAATAAATTCTATCCACTAGCCTATATGCAACAAGCCATGATGAGCTGGCAAACTCTTCGCCAATTAAAAGGGCGAAGTGTACAAGGTTACACCCAAGAATTTAGGAAGAGAGCTTTGATTCTAGGAATTTCTTTAGACTCACTTGAAAATCTTGTGAAGCATATAGGTGGTCTACACAGCTACATGAGGCACACTATCCTCATGTTTAATCCCAGTAGCATAGATGAGGTATCCGTCTAGGCTACACATCTAGAGGCTAGAGGTAAGAATGGGAACCCAGAAGTTGGGGGATCATCCAAACCCACTACAAGCAACAATAAGGAGAAAGGAAAACAAAAATGGAAAGAGAGGAAGACAAATACTGTATAGAAGAGCAAGACTTCATGCACTCACTATAAGAAGGATGGGCATGATGATGAACACTGCTGGATTCTGCATCCGGAGCTGAAACCCAAGAAAAATGAGGGAGAAAGGAAGAATACTGCTGCAACTATTCAAAAGGATTTGGGGTTGGACTCAAGGGATGAAACAACAATCGTAGCCACAGGTATAAAAGGTAAAAACTCTAAAGCATCTACTAGTAATTCTGGACAATCTATTGATAATGAAGAAAATGAGAGGAAAAGACATGAACTTTTTCATATTCGAGTTATTTCCAATCATCAAAAGATTGATACTTTGTTTGATAGTGGCTCACAAGTAAATTTAATTTCTGAAGCAGTTGTAAAGAAGTTGGGATTACTAACCACACCTCACAAGAAACCATATCCATTAGGTTGGTTATGTTATAAAGCAAAGCTACAAGTGACTAGACAATGTAAAATTAAGTTTTCTTTTGGGTCAGCATTTGTAGATGAGGTTGAGTTAGATATAGTTCCTTTGGATATATGTGGAATTGTTTTAGGAAGTCCTTACTTGTATGATAGAAAAGCTATTTTCTATAGAGCTAAGAACAAGTATCTACTCATTAAAGATGGAATCGAATATATTGTAAGAGCTCATAAGCTAAAGAATAATTACACTCTCATAAACTCAGGGCAGATGAAGAGTATTGTGAATTCATGCAAACAATTTTTACTGATGGTTGTAAAGGAAAAGAAACCTGATAAAACCAATGTATTTGAGGGCTGTGATGCTAAATAGCAAGCTGCTTTACAAAAAGTTGTTTCAGAATATGATATATTATTTCAAGAACCTAAAGGTCTACCACCCAAAAAAGAAATAGTACATGATATTAATTTGCAACAAGATGCTCTGTTGTGTAACATCGGAATGTACAGGTTGTCTGCTTTAGAGAATGCAGAAATCAAGAAGTAGGTACAGGAGCTGCTTGAGAAAGGGTTCATAGGACCTAGCACATCACCATGTGGGTCTCCAAATGTCTTGGTGAGAAAGAAAGATGGCTCGTGGAGAATTTGCATTGATTACTGAGCACTGAATAAAATAACGATAAAAAATCTTTATCCCCTTCCTCGCATAGATGATCTGTTAGATCAGTTGAAAGAAGCTGTTTATTTTTCCAAGTTGGACTTGCATAGTGGATATCATCAGGTCAGAGTTGCAGAGCTAGATGCATGGAAGACTGCTTTCAAAACAAAGCAGGGATTCTATGAGTGGATGGTTATACCTTTCGGCTTAACTAATGCTCCTGCTACTTTCATGAGAGTAATGAATGATGTACTCAGACCTTTTATTGATGCTTTTGTCATTGTATATTTGGATGACATTATTATATTCAACAAAACGTGGGAAGAACATTTAAAGCATGTTAAGCAGACTCTAGATGTTTTGAAAAGAGAAAATATTTATGTTAAACTCTCAAAATGTGAATTTGGCAAAACATCTTTGAATTATTTGGGTCATATAGTAGGGCTGGTGAACTGAAGATAGATCCCTCTAAGGTTGCAGTCATTGTAAACTGGCATAAGCCCAAATCTGCTACAGAGGTTAGAAACTTCCTAGGGGTAGCACAATATTGGAGAAAGTTTATTTCTATCATTTCCTTAATTGCAGCTCCCTTACATTCTTTAACAGGATTGAACAAGGTGTTTTAGTGGGGAGGAAAACAACAGAAAGCCTTCGACACCTTGAAAGAAAAGATTACTACAGCACCAGTACTAGCACTGCCCGATCTTCAAAGACCATTTGAGATTGAAACTGATTCCAGTGACTATGCCATGGGAGCAGTGTTGATGCAGCACGATAAACCCATATGTTATCATTTTGAGACATTTAATTTTGCAATAGTTAACTATCCCACATATGATAAATAATTGTATGCATTAGTACAGAGTGTGAAAAGGTGGAAACATTACTTAATGGGCAAAGAGATAGTTATACACACTGATCATCAACCACTTCAATATTTACACTCCCAAACTAAGTTGTAGCAATCAAGACACTATAGGTGGATGGGTTTTCTACAACAGTTTCATCTTGTAGTCAAATATAAAAGGGGCATACACAATAAAGTTGCAGACATGTTGTCTGGACCAATCATAAATGCATCTACTATACTTAAGCATAATTCAGTATTGCATGAAAGCTACATTGAAAAATATGCTCAAGATATAGATTTTAAAGATGTATATGCAACTTTAAGTGAAGGCAAACAAGTAGGAGAATTGGATTATCATGTTAAGGACCAGCTCTTGTATCATTTTTGGAAGCTATGCATTCCACAAACTGAAGGAGTAAAGATAATTCGAGAAGCACACACTTCTCTAATATCAGGTCACTTTGGTGTAAGTAAAACAATTGCACAACTGCAAAGATTTTGTTATTGGCCAAGAATGAACGAGACAATTTCTAGATAAGTAAGAGGGTGTACCATGTGTGCTAAAAGCAAACCCAGTATCAGAAAACTAGGTTTGTACACTCCACTACCAGTCCCTTCTCATCCTTGGGAAAGTGTTTCCATGGACTTTGTTGGAGGACTGCCTAAATCTAGGAAAGGTCATGACTATTTATATGTTTTTGTGGATAGGTTCAGTAAAATGTGTATTTTAATACCTTGTAACAAACAGATTACAGCTGAACAAACTGCAAAGTTGTTCTTTCAGCATGTATGGGTTCACTTTGGATTACCCACTTCCATTATATCCAATCAAGATACCCAATTTGTGGGGAAATTTTGGTTGAGTTTGTGGGAATTGATGGACACCAAACTGAAAAAGAGCACAACTTTTCATCCACAAACAGATGGCCAAACAGAAGTGGTCAATAGGACAGTGATCTAGTTGCTCAGAGGGTATTGCAGCAAGTATCCCAAGCTTTGGGATGAACATTTATGTTATGTGCAACATGCTTACAACCGAGCTAAACATTCTTCTACAGAAAGATCTCCTTTTGAGACCTATTTTGGTTTGACACCAAGGTCTCCCTTGGATTTTGTCTTTGGTAAAGACATAGCAATTGATGGACATAGTGATGTGGAAAAGGCAACCAAGTTCATTGAAAAAATCCAAGAGATTCACCAGGAAGTACAAGAACAGCTGGAAAAGAGCCAAGCCAAGTACAAGGCAAGGCATGAAAAGCATTGGATGGAGCATAGTTTCCAAGTTGGTGATCAAGTCTGGTTGTATATTAGCAAAGACAGAATGCAAGGTGAAGGTAAGAAGCTGAAGCCAATAAGGTATGGATCTTTCAAAATACTTGAGAAAATTGGTGAGAATGTTTTTCACCTTGATCTACCAGCTTACATGCATGTCTACTCAGTTGTTAATGCAAATAGCTTGAGACTGTTTGAACCTTCATTAATTGAAGATCCCGAAGAGTAGAGTCAGTTGCCTTTTATTGATGATCTGTTGCCTGAATATCTTAATGAGTTGCAGGAAGATACAGTTCTAGACAGGAAGGTGAGGACCACGCGCAGAGGGGATGTTGAGTACCTCAGGGTTGGACTCAAAGGTTCAAAGCCAAGCAGTGAAAAATGGATAGAAATTCGGCAAGCGAGGAATCTATACCCTCGCTTGATTGATGCTTAAAGAAAACCAACTTTTGGTGGTCCAAAATCTTTTTCAGTGGGAAGGCCATGATTCGAATTGGATCCTAAACACTCTCTAAGTTTTCATAAACTCTTTCAAATTATGCCAAAAGATTCAAGTCATAGAAAGATCAAGCTATCAGAAGGAATCCTTGTGACAGTTGTAGTTGTGAACAGCGTAGAGAAACGAGGACCCTCGGTCGAGCACGCAGGCCATTGGCCCATGATAACGTGCACTGGTGCAAATTTGCAAAACCGGAGGCTAATTCGAGAAACAGGGGTAGTTTCTAATACGCGATTATCACTACTCGCGTATCGCAGGGTGTCCTCCTTAGTGAAGGAAAGCCCCGAAGAGTTCGGACCCAAAAATACTATGAAATTAGGAAAAGTAATGCACTCGGTTCCGTAGCACGGGATTCCACGAAATCGGTAGGAATATCAGAAGGCCTAGAGGTAGTAAGAAGTTTTGAGTGAGTCCCACCCGATGCCACACATTGAGTGACATGCGTCCGGCGGATGAGAGAGAAAACTGCCTGCTTCAGACAGGTAAACGTCATGCAAATTGCCCACCTGATATGAGCGACGACCGTAGTATTTCAGGGCCCAAATCAACGAGAGAGGCACGTCCTGATAAATTACCGGATTTGACAAGTCATAAAGCAATATTACATGGGATTTGAATTCCGACGTGGACGATGAGCTGGCAAAAGATTCATGTTTCGCGGGCGATATTGAAGCAAATGGAAATAACAACCATTCAAATATGATTCAAGGAATCTGACACACTCAGTTTGTTATGAAACAAGTGGCCACCTCCTCGTGAGGCATTACCTAGTGATGATGACGTAGAGCAGAGGAATTCGAACGGACAAAGGCACAAAAACCAAAAAGCTGGGAAGTGGAAACAAACAGTCAAAGAACAGACTGGCTCTAAAGCCATGAACTGACAGAAGCAAAGGACAACAAGAGAGAGCAGTAAGAAAGCTAAGAGCAAAGAATAGAGAGTAGAAGCCGAGTTGACCTGAAGGTAGCATCGAGCCAGACAGAGCCAGAGAGAGTCAGAGAGTTTGTGTACTCCAGAGCAGGCTTGAGACGTTCAAGGGAACTCCTCGACACAGAACTGTCATACCACTGTGACCAGTAGAGGTTGTGTTTCAGTAAGGAGAGTCTGTGTACTCCAGTCCTACTGATTTTTATCTGTTTAGTGAGACTCGAATTGAGCTCACTATTGTAAAAACTCTGCTTGAAAACATAATAGAGAGGCCACCACTGTAGGCTGGACCAGGAGACATAGCCTAGGAGCATTGTGTGAACTCCTTATTAAACTTGTTGTGATTACATGTTTGACTATTATGTTTTCTCTAATTGCCTCAGTGTCTATGTATTCTAGCAATCTTATCGATCCATTGCATATACTAACATAGGCACATCCATGCACATGAGTTTGTAATACCTTTAATTCTTTGTCCTGGATAAATTTCAAATCACATGCTCAAGCTCAATCTCCAGGGTTCATTAAGAAAGACCACAAAAATCTTGCAACTTGCAGACCATTCCACAGTAACTCCTGAGGGGATCTTTGAGGATGTGATGGTCTCCATTGACTCTTGGGAGTACCCTGTAGACTTCCTCGTTCTCCAACCTAAGGCCAAGCTTAATGGTTATCCTCTCATACTTGAGAGGCCTTGGTTAGCCAATGTCAATGCCTACATCAGTTGCAGGGTTGGAAATATGACCATAAAAAATGGGCACCTTTCCAAGCAGTTAGTCTTGTACCCTCCTACTCAGCCATCTCTAGAACATGACTTACTTTTATGGCTAGAAGAGGAGGAAGAAGATGAAGTCTACTCAGCCCAACTCTATACCTTAGAAACAGCCATGGGAGGAGGAGAACTGGATGAAGATGATTTGAATGAACACATACTCCAAAGTCCAACTCCCAAAACCTTGTCCTTAGAGGAAGTAGTAAAGGAAACCAAAAGCAACCATGAGATTGATCTATGCGTAGTTGATTCAAACCCTACCCATGTCAAAACCTTAGAATTCGTCCCTAAAATAAATTTGAAAATCAACCCCTCTCTTTCTGTACACCAACAAGAAAAGTTGTGCAACATGCTAAGGGAAAATATGGATGCCTTTTCTTGGAGTTACAAGGAAATGAAGGGAGTGCACCCCTCGGTGTGTACTTGGAACATTTATATAAAATAAGGTTGCAAACCAGTCCGACAACCCCAAAGGAGAATGAATCCAACTCTCAAGGATATAGTCAAAGAAGAACTGCAAAAGCTGCTAGATGCAAGATTTATTTACCGTATCTCGAATAGTGAGTGGGTTTCTCCTTTGGTGTGGGTTCCAAAGAAAAATGTGAAGTGGAGGACTTGTGTAGATTACTGAAAGTTAAACAAAGCAACAAATAAGGACCATTTCCCTCTACCTTTCATTGACCAAGTGCTAGATGGCCTGGTAGGGAAGAAGTTTTTCTCTTTCCTAGATGGGTTTAGCTGGTACAATCAAATCCAGATCAGCTTAGAAGACCAGGATAAAACCACCTTCACTTGTCCTTGGGGTACTTTCACTTATAGGGTCCTTCCTTTTGGCTTATGAAATGCCCCTGCCACTTTCCAGAGAGTAGTATTGAGTATCTTTGATGAGTTAGTCCATGATGCAGTAGAAATTTATATGGATGATTCTACACGCTATGGGTGTGATTTCTAGGAGGCTCTATCCAACTTGGATAAGGTGCTGAACAAATGCATTGAAATGAACTTGTCCCTTAGTCTCGAAAAATGTGAGTTCTTGATGACTGCAGGCACTGTTCTAGGTCACTCAATATCCCAAAAAGGATTGCAGGTGGACCTAAATAAGATAGCCATCATCCAAAGGGTCCCACCTCCACAAAAATAGAGGGATGTCAGAAGTTCTCTAGGTTTAGCTGGATACTATCGGAGCTTTATAAAAGACTTTAGCAAGTTAGATTCTCCTTTATTTGGGTTATTGGCTAAGGAATCTGAATTTTTATGGTCAAAAAGCTATCAAGAGGCCCTAAATACCCTAGAGGACAAGTTAACCACTACACCTATTCTCCGAGGCTCAAATTGGGCCCTTCCTTTCCATATACATGTTGGTGCCTCTGACAAAGCCATAGGAGTAGCTCTAGGCTAGATAGATGACAAGTTACCTTATGCCATTTACTTCATCAGTAAGAATTTGTTAAAGGCTGAATTAAACTACATAGTGACCGAAAAGGAGCTCCTAGATGTTGTGCATTCATTAAACAAATTTAGGAATTACATTAAGGTTGTAGAAATTTCACCTGTAGATCAAACTAATATATGCAATGTACTAAAGCATAATACTTGATCTAGTTCTACAAAAAATTAAGCGGAAGCATAATCAATTTCATGAGAAACATCAAGCATAAATGGATATAACTGAGTAAGAGAAATAATCAACCATAACACAAGATATATCACTAGGGAAAGCACCAGCATAAAATCCCAACACTGTATTATCAATCAAGTGGAAATCCTCTTCAGGTTACAAAAAGAATCAGCTCAAGAGCTATCCTGTACTCTCTGCAATCAGAAGAAGAAGATCATATACTCCCTAGGCCTCAATATATAGGCCACAAGTCCTCCAAGATCCTATATCACGTAATTATCTTGGAAATAAATCCTTCTCCATGCAAGGAATATTCACCTAAAATATCCTAGCAACTGATAGCACACTATCCCATCCCACTATCTGAACTCAACTGGGTCTCTGTCTGAACTGACATGCATTAGTTATCCATGAGAGAATACTCAGTTATCTGAAAATAATAGTTGTCACATGCATGCAAGCATTAACAAACTATATCTCATTATTTTAACAACTTGTTAAAATAATCTAACTGGACTTGACTAAGATAAACTAAGTCAACTGATTCTCTCATTATAGAACTCATACTTAATTCCTCAATCAGTGGAGAGAATCAAGGATAAATTCCTCAATCAGTAGGACAACTAATTGCATGTTCTCAAAAGACTTCAAGTTTAATTTTCCATAACTAATTAACTCATGGAGATTAATTAATTAATATTTTAAACTGCTGTTAAGACCAAATTCGTTTTTACTTCCTATAGTTAGACCAGGGACTGCTAAAAATAGGAAGGGACCATGAAATACTATTTTTAGAAGATGCTATTTTTAGTAGTTTCACCTCTCACCCAAGGTGGTCAAAATGCTCATTGGCCAAACTACTATTTTTAGACATCCTATTTTTAGCAGTTCTATTTTTTGCACTTTCTAAATTTAGCATTTCTTATTGCACACTTTTCAACAATCCCTCTCAACAAGAAAGGGGTTATCAGCAACCCCAATCTTGTCTCTATGGAACAAAAACTTTCCCTTTGATAATGCCTTTGTCAAAATATCTGCGTCCTGTTCCTCGGTCGAAATGTACAACAACATCATGATCCTCTTGACCACACAATCCCATAGATGATGATAGCGGATATCTATATGCTTGGACCTATCATGAAACACTGGATTCTCAGAGAGTTTAATGCAACTCTGATTATCACAATATATCACCATAGGATCCATCATCTGACCAAACAATCCCACTAGAATCTTTCACATCCAGATGGCCTCACATGCAGCCTGACTAGCAGCCATGTATTCAGCGTCCACTGAGCTAAGTGCAACTGATCTTTGTTTCCTGCTATACCAAGAAACCACAGCTGACCCAAGGTTGAAGATCCCTCCGGAAGTGCTCTTCCTGTCTGATGGACTACCTACCCAATCTGCATCCATGAAGCCTTGGAGCTTCACTCCCTTTGTCCGCCTATACCATAATCCATATTGTGTAGTGCTTCTGAGATATCTCAGCATATGCTTTGCCGCCTTCCAAAACAACTTGGTTGGCTGAACCATAGCTTGACTCAACTGGTTCACGGTAAAGCACAAATCCATTCGTGTGTTCACTAGATACATAAGTGAACCCACAAGCTGCCGATAAACTGTAGCAGCTACTACCTCACCTGAAGTAGCATCCTCCTTCCTCCAGTTACCTGCTAGAGGAGTCTCCATGGGCTTGCACATCTCCATGTGGAAGCGCCTGAGTATCTCATTGGCATACTTGCCCTGAGACACAAATACTTCCCCATCTCTCTGCTACACTTCCATGCCTACAAAGTAGTGCATGAGGCCCATGTCCTTCATCTCAAACTCTCTTGCAAGGTCCTCCTTGCAAGACTTGATCAACTGATCATCACCTGTCAAAATCAGATCATCAACATAAAGTACAATAATCAATAGCTTACCTTCTACCATGATGTGGTAGAGGTTTGCATCCGCTTCACTCTTGGTGAATCCCAACCCAGTGAAATAGCTATCAATCCTGGTATACAAAGAACGGGGTGCTTGCTTCAGCCCATACAATGCTTGCTTGAGCCGGCACACATGTGACTCATGATCGAAGGTCTCAAATCCCTCATGCTGCTCTATGTATACCTCTTCCTCAATCTCCCCATTGAGGAAAGTTGTCTTCACATCCATTTGATGGATCTTCCAACTCATCTGAGCTGATAGTGCTAGAATCAATCTGATCGATGAGTACCTTGCAACAGGAGCAAAAGTCTCATCATAGTCAATCCCCTCAACCTGTGAGAAACCGAGGGCAACAAACCTTACCTTGTGTTTCTCAATACTACCATCAGTTGCCTGCTTTACCTTGTAAAGCCATAGGGAAGTAACCACTGACTTGTCCTCCGTCTAGGGACAACATCCCACACACTGTTCCACAGGATAGAATCATACTCCTCTACCATCGAATCCACCCAAATTGGCTATTGCACTACCTCCTCAAAAGAAGAAGGCTCGGTCGCTACGCACTCCCCAACCAGGGCCATGTAGCCTGTGTATCTATCCAGAGATCTCCTCTGTCTGCGCTGAGAGGATGGCTGCCCCACATTCTCTCTCATGTCCTGCATCAATCTATTAGCTTCCCTTGAGAATTTCCACCCATCTTTGGAAGACTCTCCAGTAGTGGTGATCTCCACTACTGGAATCTCCACATCATCAGGAGGCTCCTCCTCCTTAGGAACTAATAGTTCCTCATCATCACCATGCAACTTGAGCTCCCTCTCAAGTGACACTCGCATGGCTCGCTGCTCATCAAATTTCAGATCCCTGTGCACTACAATCCTCTAACAGGCAGGCAGAAACACACGATAGTTGTGAGGTGTATCCATGTACCCCACAAGTATTCCTAACTCAGTTGTTGGGTCTAGCTTCTTGCGAGAATCTTTGGTCACATGACAGAAGACTAGTGATCCAAAGATGCGGAAGTGACTCACATCTGGTCGCTTCCCCGAAAAAGCCTCCATAGGTGTCTTCATCCCCAAAATACGATGATGACTTCTGTTCTGAAGATACACTGCTGTATTGCATGCCTCAACCCACAGATGAAGTGGTAGGCCTTGGTCATGCAACATTGCTCAAGCTGCTTCCACAATAGATCTGTTCTTCCTTTCAGCCACCCTATTCTGTTGTGGGTTATGAGGTGCTATGAGTTCCCGTTTAATTCCATCTAAAGCACAAAAGTCTTGAAATTGCTGGGAAACATACTCTCCACCATTATCAGTCCACAAGGCCTTTACTTTCATCCCTGATTCTTTCTCTACCAATGCTTTGAACTCACAAAACTTCAAGAAGGTTTGATCCTTCTTTTGCATGAAGTAGATCCAACATCTACGAGAAAAATCATCAAGAAAATAACGTAGTACCTATTCTTTGTCATGGAGGCTGTAGAGAAGGGCCCACATACATCTGAATGAACTCACTCTAGAATTGCTCCTGCTCTACTATCCTGATCATGAAAGGAAGCTTTTGCATACTTACCCAAAGTGCAACCTTTGCATGTGCTCATTTGCTCCAACTTGCACTTGGGTAATCCAGTAAAAATTTGCTGCATGATCTTCAAGGCCCCATGATGCAAGTGGCCCAGTATCCTATGCTATAACTCACCAATATCTTGGCCATGCACCACCTCTGCTTTGGAACTCAATGCACCACAGTCTTCTACCTATGACTTATAGAGATTCTTAATTCGAATCCCTATCTGTTTGGTTTGTCCAGTGCCGATATGCCTTAGGAAAGCCTTTCCCAAACTAAAGACTACATCATAGCCTTTATCCTCAAGCATAGCAATAGACACAAGATTCTTTTTCAGCCCTGGTACATACATAACATTGGAATGAGTGAGGGGAAAACCATGCTCCCTCTGAAACACAACCATACCTTCACCTGAGACATGGTACTTTCTGTCATCGCCCATCTCAATCTGTATCTGGAGATCCTTCTCCTCCAAAGTGTTGAAAATATTCTTGTCACCTGACATGTGGAAAGAGGCTCCACTGTCCAAGTACTAAACACATCCCATGCTGGATGGAACCATGCATGTAATAAGCAAGAAATCCATCTCAAACTGTGAAGCTAGTGCATCACCATCAGATTCCTTGGAGGAACCTTTCTTGGACTTCTTCTTTGGACAATTAGTAGCGTAATGGCCCAACTCATGACAATGAAAGCATCTCACCTTCGACTTATCAAACTTCTTCCCTCCTTGAGAAGACTTGGATTGGGATGCCTTCCCTTTCCCTTTCTTAACTTTAGATGCTAAAGCCAATTTCTCTTCATCATCATGTTTTGTTGAAGATCCATCCCTGGTGCTCCGTATGATCTCCTCCTGCATCAAATCCGACCATAATCATTACCAATCTGGCAATTTGTCCCTTCTATTCATTGAGTCCTGGTAGCTATGCCAGCTCTTAGGAAGGCCAAGGAGTGATAGACTCACCATATCATCATCAGCTGTAGTGACCCCTAAACTTGCAAGCTCATCCCTACAAGTGGTGAGCTTGTTCAAGAATGTAGAGATAGTGTCACCCTTTACGCACTTGATCTTGCGAAGTTTGTCCTTCAGTGCCAGCTTCCTCTGATCACTGCTATTCTGATATAAATCTTTCAATGTTTTCCACATTACATGCAGAGTCTCCTTCCCATGGAGGCTCGAGATTATGTGATCTTGAACTCCCTTCAGGATGATTCTCCTAGTTCTAGCCACACACTTCTTCCATTCCACCAGTTGAGTAGCATCAGTAGGCTTAGGGACATCTTGATCAATGAAGTCCTTAAGGCTGTTATCTTCCAATACTGCCTCCATGCGATCCTTCCAAGCTATGTAGTTTGAGCTGCCATCCAGGGCATACTCAAGCCTCAAACCATAGAAAGCCATTACTGAAATGGATGTGATAAGAACTTGAGATCTATATCCCGAATAATAAACTTCAAATTTCTCTTGCTTGTATACTGTTCTTCCTTGATCACCTGTGCTCTGAGACCATGTAGAAATTTCACTTGTAGATCAAACTGATATATGCAATGTACTAAAGCATAATACTTGATCTAGTTCTACAAAACATTAAGCAGAAGCATAATCGATTTCATGAGCAACATCAAGCATAAACATATATAACTGAGTAAGAGAAATAATCAACCATAACACAAGATATATCACTAGGAAAAGCACCAACATAAAACCCCAACATTGTATTATCAATCAAGTGGAAATCCTCTTCAAGTTACAAAACGAATCAGCTCAAGAGCTATCCTGTACTCTCTGCAATCAAAAGATGAAGATCATAGACTCCCTAGGCCTCAATATATAGGCCAAAAGTCCTCCAAGCTCCTATATCACGTAATTCTCT
Organism: Pinus tabuliformis; assembly: GCA_031772625.1. NCBI lineage: Eukaryota > Viridiplantae > Streptophyta > Pinopsida > Pinales > Pinaceae > Pinus > Pinus tabuliformis. Next base: position 117,554,232 of record CM062806.1, read on the forward strand.
TGGAAATATATCCTTCTCCAGGAAAGGAATATTCACCTAAAATATCCTAGCAACTGATAGTACACTGTCCCACTATCTGAACTCAACTGGGTCTCTATCTGAACTGACATGCATCAATTATCCATGAGAGAATACTCAGTGATCTGAAAATAATAGTTGTCACGTGCATGCAAGCATTAACAAACTATATCTCATTATTTTAACAACTTGTTAAAATAATCTAACTGGACTTGACTAAAATAAACTAAGTCAACTGATTCTCTCATTATAGAACTCATACTTAATTCCTCAATCAGTGGAGAGAATCAAGGATAAATTCCTCAATCAGTGGGACAACTAATTACATGTTCTCACAAAGACTTCAAGTTTAATTTTCCATAACTAATTAACTCATGGAGATTAATTAATTAATATTTTAAACTGTTGTTAAGACCAAATTCGTTTTTATTTCCTATCGTTAGACCAAGGACTACTAAGAATAGGAAAGGACCATGAAATGCCATTTTTAGAAGATGTTATTTTTAGCAGTTTCATCTCTCACCCAAGGTGGCCAAAATGCTCATTAGCCAAACTGCTATTTTTAGACATGCTATTTTTAGCAGTGCTATTTTTAGCACTTTCTAAATTTAGCATTTCTTATTGCACACTTTTCAACACAGGTTACCAAACATTTTTACATACTGACCATGTTGCAATTAAATACTTGATGAATAAACCTAATGTGAATGCCTCAATTATTAGATGGTTACTTTTATTACAACAGTTTGATCTAACTATTATTGATAAACTTCGCAAGGAGAATGTTGTTTCATAGTTTTTATCCAAATTAACTTTGCCTGCAGGGGAGGAAGGTATGGTTGATGATCAGTTACCAGATGAACATTTATTCGCCATTTCAGTTCTCTCTCCATGGTTTTCTGACATAACAGACTACTTGGTGTCTGCACAGTTTCCATTGAACTTGTTCTCCAAGGATAAAAGCAAGATTGTGAGGAAGAGCACCCCATTCAATTGGATTCGAGGCAACCTCTTCAAACTAGGCCCAGATCAAATTCTGAGAAGGTGTGTTAGGGGGGAGGAATTCTTTGACATCCTTCTAACCTGTCATGATGGGCCTTGTGGAAGTCACTTTTCAGCCAAGAGGACAACATTCAAGGTGCTACAAGGTGGTTATTATTGGCCCACTCTTTACCAAAATGTGAGGAGGTATAATAGTTAGTGTGATCAGTGCCAAAGGATGGGAAAACCTATTCCAAAGGAGGAAATGCCTTTGCAACTTCAAGTGACTTTCTGCAATTTGACAAGAGGGGCATGGACTTCATTGGACCCATTGACCCTTCATCCAGGAAAAAGTAGTACATCATTGTGTGCACTAACTATTTGAGCAAGTGGGCTGAAACCAAGGCAATCAAGGCAACAATAGAGGAGAAAGTAGCTGAGTTCTTAAAGGAAAATGTATTTTATAAGTTTGGGTACCCTAGAGAACGTGTCATTGATCAAGGAAGCCATTTTACATCTCACATGATTGAAAATTTGTTAAGCCAGCACAATATCAAGCATAAAACATCTACTCCTTACCACCCACAAGCTAATGGGCAAGTGGAGATGACCAACAGAGCGCTGGAGGGAATTCTGACCAAAGTGATTAGCAGCAACATAAAATATTGGGTAGATAGATTAGTTGAGGCCACTTGGTCCTACAATACCTCCTAGAAGACCACCACTGGGTTCACTCCTTATGAGTTGGTCTATGGGAAGAAGGCCCTGCTATCCATTGAATTTGAGTACAACACATTAAGAATGGTAGCACAACTAGATCTAGATCTCACCAGGGCACAAAAAGAGAGATTGCTCTAGTTGAATGGGTTAGATGAGTTTAGAATGCAGGCCCTCTTGCACACAAAGGTGACTCAAGTTCAAAGGAAGATCTGGCATGACAAGAACATAAAGGACAAACAATTTTAAGAAGGTGATTGGGCTTTGTCATATGATTCTAGATACAAGGATTTTAAAGGCAAGTTAAGGACTAGATAGTTAGGGCCTTATGTCATAGAGAAATGTCATGATAATGGTTCAGTGCATATAAGAACCATTGATGCAGAGGCTATTCCTTTACTTGTCAATGGGCAAAGATTGAAGGCCTATAAGAAGCCCTGTTAAAGAAAAAAATCATTAATCGCATCAACAAGACAGTGATGGTAGTGGAGCAAGTCTCAGCTTCTACCCCATGAGGTCACTGAAAAAAAAAAAAAGAGAGAAAAAAGAGAAAAGGAAAAAAAATAAAGAGACTCAGGTGAAAACCTCCATGACGCATCTGAGTCCCACTGTTGGGTTAAAACCTCTTGAGGAGGCCCAACGGTGTCAAAAAAAAAAGAGATATAAAAATATCTTTGGGTGAAAACCTCTTTTGAGGCACCCAGGGAAAGTAGCTAGGATGAAAACCTCTTGGAGGTATTGGGCTACTAGTTTGTCATTATTATTATCACTCTTTAATGCCTATTTCATCCATTTTTACCATTCTTTATCACGTCATTTATCATACTTTATCGTATAATTCCATTTTATAATTATTTATGCTCTTAAGGATAAATATTATTTCTTATCCTTTATTTTTAATAAATTGATGATTATTATGCATGATTTTACCAATTATGGTTTATTAATAAATTTGTTATAACATCACTCACCATTTTAGCCTCCAAGATATCTTCCATATTGCATATTTGATCTCCAGCTCATCATTAAATGTGGCAACTCAGAAATTCGCTGGAATAAGAAGCAACAGTTTTGTATTGGACATTTTGCAAAAATGGAGGAGAATCTGGAAAATCAAAAACATGGGTTTTGTTCAGAACGGACCATATTAATTTTGTGAGAAGCAGTTTTCCCAAATTCGGTCTGTATTAAGAGAAATGGAAGGTTCTCTGAAGACGTTTTTCTCAGATTTGATGTTGCGGCCTGTTTCCAAATTATCCCAGTTGCAATACCAAATTCGACCTATTTCTGTTGAATGCTGATGGAAAGATATTTCAGATATGATCTTGCTAATCAATTTTTTGTGAACAATCCAATTTTGTAATGGGAATCATATTGTAATCATCTCGGTTGTAACTTCTCTTTTCTCTCTGTGTATTTAAATCAGAACAGAAATCAAAGAGAGAAATAGATTATTATAAGGATTATTAGAGACAGGATATGATAGGATAGGAGGAAAGGGGATGGATCTCTATTATTTCAAATTGTAAATTTAATTTACAGACTCGTGTTGTCAAGAGAACGTGATCATATTGTAATGTTACTCAAGTTCAATGATTAATATATAATTTGAGGGTGTTGTTCATTCACCTTACCTGAGGTAGCTCAGCAGCATTCGCTAGCGGCTAAGGGCCCGGCCTCTGGTGGATTAAGTTACTTCTCTGTATTATATCTTTCTGATTTTTGCAAGTTTGATTAATTTGTTAATTTTCCCATCTTTTGCGCTTTTTATTGTTTTCCCGTATTAAAGGAATATTTGTGCTTTATATGATTTACAGCACTGTCGTTTGATTCAGTTTACATTCATTGTAGATTAAGTTACTTAGATAATTATTCAGATTGATTTAATCAACTGTAAAGAGTTTGGTTATTGTTATCGAACTCTCAGATTGATATCATTTCCATCTGGATTTCTTTGTAGAGATTGAGTATGATTTAGATTGAATCAGCTAAGAAGAGATGAGTTATTGCTACTGTGTTCTCGGCTGATGCTATTGTTAATTGAATTGCTTGTGTGAGATTTGGTTATGATTTCAGGAAAGGTTTGAGTCTTGAATCTTAGATGTCATATTTCCTTTAATGATTGCAATTTGAATTTATTAGATGCATCCATTTACTTTTGTATCAAGTTTTATAGTTCAACTTAAAAAGCATTACTGTCTAGATTTATAGCTTGCACATATTGTGTACACTCTTGAAACAAAAATACTTACCTAGGTTGATAATTAATGTGGGATAAATAGGAGTTTTAAAAGGCACCTTTTATCAACCAACATTTTGGCACCATTTCCAGGGAGGGTGTTGCCATTTCACAGAGAGTGATGTATGTTTGATATTTGCCACCGGGAAAGAATTGGGTATTAAAAATGGAAGGTAAGAACCTACGAAACGAGCAAGTAAAGTGCTTGCTCCTCCGTCCGCTTTTCAGCACAATTGCATAGAAGTTGAAGTAGGTGTTTGATATTTGTCTGCTGTGAAAGAATTGGGTATTAAAAATGGAAGGTAAGAACCTGCGTAACGAACAAGTAAAGTTCTTACTCCTCCACCCACTTTTCAGTAGAATTTCATAGGAAATTTAGAGGTAGAATTTTTGAAAAAAAACTCATAATTCCACTCAAGTGGTGATATAAGCACCACCCATTTCACTAACCAATTGATAGGAACATTTGAAGGAGGAGCCTCGAAGAAACACATGAAAAACATCTTCTATTATGGTAATAAATGACTCACATTGCAACTTTTGAATTTCCTATCAAAGATCTAGGAGGAGTGACACAAATGCACATAATTCCCCCATCTTCTCTACCAAATTTTTATGGTTTGACAAATGAAGATCCATATACATTCTTATTTGAGTTCGAAATACTTTGTAGAGGATATGATTATTGCACTAATGTTCAAAGGTTGAAAGTGTTTCCTCTTTCTTTAAAAGGAGTAGCTCTTCGATGGTTCATGAGCCTAGTTGGGAACTGCATCCAAACATGGGAGGACATGAAGAACATATTATTGAAGAAGTACCAAGACTACTGCAAATCCAATGAAGATATTTCGATATGATACAAGGGGAAGATAAAAGCTTGGAGGACTATGTGGAGCTATTTTGATACAACCTTCAAAAATCAAAGCATAAGTATTTGGAAAAAGAGATCTTAAAAACACTCCTACTCAAAGGAACCAAAGATGAATTTTTAGAACTCTTAAATCCGATAGGAAAAGGTGATGTTTTTCAATTGTCATATGATGATGTTTGTGAATTGTGCATAAGGTATTCAAGAGGAATCTCCAAGGCTGGTAAGAATTCTAGAGAATTTTCTTCTTTCTTTTCCAAATCTACTACAAGAATAGGAGACACAAGAGCTGAAATCAATGTTTTATTGGAAAATTTTAAAGTTGATTTTATTAGCTCTCTAAATTAAAGATTGGATGTTTTGCAGGTTCAGAAAAATCAAGAAATAGAAGATTTCTTTTTACCCTCATTACCGAAAGGAGCATCCCTTAGATAGTTGTTCCTCCTTATCTAGGATGGAAGTAGCATATCAAAGAGATGGGGAAGCTACAACAAGGACAAAACCATGGAAATCGTGGCCTACATGTATGGTACAAAACAATTCCTCTCCATCTTCTTACTTTCATAATCCATTATGGAATACTCATGTGTTAGGGCAGCCATGTCAATCTCAATATAACCACCACCAATCTTGTCTACAAGTTTGGCATGGTTCATATTATGATTGCATGAATACTCTCCCTTATCTTGTAGCACAAACACATCATCCATATTCTCCACCAGCTCTTCCACAACATCTTGCTTGCCTATCAAAATTATCCACTCAACCCAATCAACTACATCATCAGAATGCTCCATTCCGTACACAATTTCCTGCTCAACTCATTCCACACCCTCACCATAATAATCCGGTACAACATGCTTACAGTGTTGAACTACAAAATTTACCCACCCTTCCCACCGATTATATCTCACATGCAGCATTGGAGAAAACTCATATTGAGATTCAGAATGTTTCAAATCCAAAAATTGTAGAGGTTATGGAAAAAAATGAGGTTTCTTCTAGTTTGCATCAACAAGCCATTTTAAAATCTCAAGAACTTCATGATATGATGGCTATGGGAAATCAAGAAAGTAAAGGATATATTGAAAGATATATTGAAGATTGGTTTCACTCCATCATTTGTTTGTAGCATCACTCCATACTTCAACAATTTTTGATACCATCTTTTCAAGGGAAGTTGGCTTCTCATACCCTAATATTTATTAACATGCATTTTTCAAATTTGGGTATGCACATACTTGAAGCCTTATTTTGAAAATGATTCCACTGGAAGTACTCTTATACGTAATCATATTCATTCTTCAAATTAGAGTAGGTTAGTGTAAAAAATAAAATAAATAAGGACATAAATAAATACATTTTGTTTTTATGTAAAAATGGTTGTTTTTGTTGCAACACGTTGTGGAAATCAACATCAGTGATAAATGTTTTAATTCATTTGTGTATGTAGATGAATTATAATGGAAATAACAGTTCTACAAACACTCATATTCATTTTTATCACCGATTTGAAAAAAATGTTTGAATATCATATTTTTTGGCTTGTGGGCTTGATGAAATTTCTGAAAACATAGCTGGGACAATCATGTTTTGAGGGACCAATAGGGAATATTTTTAAAACCTGTTTTTATCCTAAGTAGCCCTTGATTTCTACTTTCCAACCCAATTTGAATCACTCAATTTTGATTTGAAACGAAACTGTTATAACCAAAACATTGACAGGGTGTCTAGTAGGCAGCTTAGGAACAGAGTTGGGACAGTGAGTTTTTGGAGGCCTAAATGACTATAGTTTTAAAAATTGTTTATAGCTTAAGTAGAACTTGATGTCTACTTTCCAACTAAATTTTAATCACTCAATTTGGATTTGAAACAAAAAATTTATAACCAAAACATTGACTGGGTGGCTAGTAGGAAGCTCAGCAACAGAGCTGGGACAGTCAGTTTTTGGAGGCTTAAATGACTATGTTTTGAAAACCTGTTTCTACGATATATTTCCCTATGAATCTATTTACAAGGCAATTTGAATAACTCGTTTTTTGATATCATATGAGAAATTTATGACCAAAATACTGACTGTCTATCGTAAATCAACACTCTTAAAACTCTGTTTTTCCTGCTGTTCACTAGAGTATTTGACCCATCAATTCCTTTTGTTTTTAAAACATGTTTCTATTGGAGATAAATAAATGAATCTCATTTCATTTCCAATTTGAATCATTTGAATCTGTCATCAAAAGAAAAATCTATGCTTAAAATATCCACTGTCGGTCTAAGATAGGAAATCGAAAATGACTCCGTTATGTAGGTTGTTCTAAGTAAAATTGACATATCATATCATGGAATTTTTAAAAATTGTTTCTATTGGTGATATAAATTTGAATTAGCTCTCATTTGGCTTTTGAAGCACTTGAATCAGACCAAAAACAAAGTAGTTGTGATTAAAACACTACTGGTTAGTATGGTAGACCACTGCTCTCTCGCAGGTGACAAATAAATTTTGCTTTGTTATTTTTTTCGTGGATATTTTTTACAGAGTAACTACTTGTTAGCTTTTTGCATAATTATTAGATTATGGGAGCCCAATCACCTCTCTTTCTCCATGATTTAATGTTTTATTGCAGGTAGACACTCGTTTTTTGCATGTCTTAGGAGAATAAAGAAGGTCAATTTATAGACGAGTGATTCTTGAAACAAATTTTAATGAAACAAGGGAATTTCATCCAATTCATTACCTAACGAATTCATAACATAAGAAATGAAGAATTGATTTCCATTCGAAGATTCACGTCGCTGCTACCAATACATTTTTCCAAGAGATCATTTTTTTCATTGACAGATTGATATTACCTTAGGAAATAACATCATAGCTGTTGTAACTTAATTTATTTATTTACATAATGTTTTTAAATAAAGTGTTGCTTCTTTTCTGATTTCTCTTATGTTTTTGTGTTTTAGGTGTTGCTTACTTCAAATTGTAGTTTTCGCTCCATTCGCAATTAAACAATGAGGACCCCACCATGCAAGTTTCAGTTGCAGAAGGCAACTCTTCGGCAGTCCCAATTCTGTAAAAAGTTATTTTGTGACTTGTGATTGTTTCTTGTGTTTTCCTTGATTCCTTTTCTTTCTTTTGTATGATTTCCCTTCTGTTGTTTAGAGCAGTAGGGATGATTTCTTGTTTGTCTTGTTTTTCTCTCCCTGTTTTCTTTTTGTTGTTCCCTATGGGGAACAACACTTTTTCGTGTGCATTTTTTGTTGTTCCCTACAGGGAATAGCTGTTGTTCCCTATAGGGAACAACACTTTTTCATGTGCATTTTTTTGCTGTTCTTTACAGGGAACAACTGTTGTTCTCTCTAGGGAACATCACTTTTTTCGTGTTCATTTTTTGTTGTTTCCTACAGGGAACAACACTTTTTCGTGTGCATTTTTTTGTTGTTTCCTATAGGGAACAACACTTTTTTGCGTGCATTTTTTTTTGTTCCCTACAAGGAACAACTGTTGTTCCCCATAGGGAACAACACTTTTTTGTGTGCATTTTTTTGCTATTCCCTATAGGGAACAACACTTTTTCGCATGCATTTTTTGTTGTTCCGTACAGGAAACAACACTTTTCGTGTGCATTTTTTTGTTGTTCCCTATGGGGAATAACACTTTTTGGTGTGCATTTTCTTTGTTGTTCCCTATAGGGAACAACACTTTTGTGTGTATTTTCCTTTATTGTTCTCTACAAGGAACAACACTTTTTCTAGTGTTTTTGCTGTTCCCTAAAGCAAAAAACACTTTTTGGAATGTTTTTGCTGTTTCTTCAAGGGAACAACACTTTGGGAGTATTTTCGAGTATAACCCTTCCTTCCTCTTATGAGATTATTCCTAGTTCATCTCAACCACATTTTACCGATTCCCTTTCACGACATGAAGTACACTACTTTTATGAGGACAAGAATTATGGATTCTATTGAAGCGAGTTAATATCATTCATGTTATGATCTTTAATAGGACAACTTCTTGATGATAGATTCTTTTCAAAAGGGACACAATTATTTATATACTACTTTACTACATTGTTTTCTATTGTACATGATACTGATTGATCATCTTAATACCATGCTAGTTCCACCTTTCCTGGTTATAATCTTCTCTGTCTGTAATAAATGAGATTATGGGTATATTTTTTTCTATTGACATGATTCAACTTCTTCCATCATCCCTACTCTTAAGAAGTACTAAACCTCCCTCTAATTATCATAAAAATGTGTAATAACAACAAAATTTTACCTACAAATAGAGGATAGGGGATCTCATTAAGAGCCAGCCTACCATGTTCATAAGGATGTAGCGAAGTGACATTTCCACTATGCCCACCACAGCAAGGTTATGATCCATTGGATAGCCAAAATATCCTTGGAACAGAAGGTATCATCACGAGCCGGCCTGATCACTTTTGCTACATCCCAGTGAATGGCAGTGTGGTTATCTAGTTACCATGCTAGCACACTAATCTCTTCTGTAGAACAGCACTGGAACTCTCCATTTATAAATTGAGGATCCTGGCTCATACGGGTTAAAAAGCAACCCTGCCAAGGCTATGGACGCTTGTTGGCAGCAGAGGCTCTACTTATGGTATTGAAGTTATATCTTATCATCAATTATTACTATAATACCCTTTTCTTATTATCTCTATTTATCGGAGAAGTTATTTCCTTAAATTTTCCCTGTTTTGAACCTTTGCGCATGAGAAATTGTTTTCCAATCAATCACATCATTTTAAGCTAGAATACTGTTAGAAAAGCATATTTTTGGCATATTGTTGTACTTTTTCTTTTTTGCATAACTTATCATCAATCCAAAGTGTCCTATCTCTTATTCATAACTATGTTTACACACTCTGCTCTCATTATAACCATACCTCTCACCACCCTATCATTGATATGTGTACTCTACTTCATTTACTGTCATATTGTTCATTCCCTTGCCTTGCCTTCAACACAACACCTTTCATATGCTTTATGGTCATGGAATCCCTTTTCCAATTGGAGGGGGGAATGTATGCATTATGGGATAACATGCGATATAATTACTGAACTCTGCCATAACTTGATGATTTGACAAGATATTAGTATTACATTTATACAAAAAAATTTCTAATTGAAATTTTGCATGCATATTATCTCTTGCTATTCAAAACTAACACAGTGGATTCAAGAAAATTGCATGCTAAATAGTGATTTGTTTACAGGAGAACAACAAGTATGGGGGGGAAATTCTATTCGTAGCATGGCCACACTATTGCAACTAATAGAAGAGGCTTGAGCAACTCTCGAACGTGAACAATTGTTTAGACCTGATGTGCTTGCATGGCTTCCACCTTTTGCATCACTTTCAGTATCCACTCAGCCTACATCAGCTTCAACAAATGCCAGTCCATACATGTCATTCCACTTTTTTCTTTTCAAAGGTAAAACTTGAGGTAAAATAGCATAATTTTTTGATTTATTACAAATTTAGGAGAATTTTATAAAAATCCATTGAGCATTATTTATCATCCTTCATTCCACATTTTTACCACTTCTCATTTTTCAAAGACATATAATCTTTTAGTTTGGGGGAGTGTTACTTTCATTCATTTCTTTCTTATGACCATGCCATTAATATTCTTTATCATCCATTGATCTTCTTATTCATTCTCAACACCTCCCTTATTCTATGTTGTTTTACACCAAACATACATTTCAACAGCTTGTAGCAACCACCTCTATTTGTTTTCTAGCATTGCATGAGGGCATGCTAATTTTTCTGTTTTGGGGAGGAATTGTGACACATGATGGATGTTTTCTACTTTCTTTCTCATTTAAGGCATACAATTTCATTTTTATACAGTGCAAAAATTGATTTGCATATATCTTTAAAACTATGAACTGAATTCTTGTGATTTCTGGATAACAAAGAGCTATCATTAAAATACACAAACCTAGATAATTTCAAGTTAAATTAGTTCATAAAATTTCGGAAATCATACACTATCACCTACAACCAATTTTTTTATATCTCATGATCCGTACATCAAAATGATCTGATTTTTGGATCATAGAAGCATTAATATAGTAGAAATCTACTTGGAAAATTTCAGTAAAATCTGATTTGTAGTTTTTGAGAAAATGGTTAATGGAGTTTGCTATTACCTATATCATATTTTGCTGCAACTTCATATACATATAGTTGAACGTCAATGTAAAAATTGTTACGCTTTCATCAAGATTGCTAAAATTGAATATTCATTATTTGAGGAAGAATTCATTTGTTCCATCCATTTCATGAGTTGGGATGAACAATTTTTGTATTATTGCTTGATTAATAAAAAGACTTTGGGTTGTATGAGGACATGGGGTATGTTGGGCCGCTAGTTTTTCATTATTATTATCACTCTTTAATGCCTATTTCATCCATTTCTACCATTCTTTATCATGTCATTTATCATACTTTATCATATAATTCCATTTTATAATTATTTATGCTCTTATGGATAAATATTATTTCTTTTCCTTTATTTTTAATAAATTGATGATTATTATGCATGATTTTACCAATAATGGTTTATTAATAAAATTTTTCTAACGTCACTCACCATTTTAGCCTCCAAGATATTTTCCATATTACAGATTTGATCTTCAGCTCATCATTAAATGTGCCAACTCAGAAATTCGCTGGAATAAGAAGTGACAGTTTTCTATTGGACGTTTCAGGCAAATGGAGAAGAATTTGGAAAATCTGAAACATGGGTTTTGTTTAGAACGGACCAAATTAGATTTTTAATGAGTGGTTTTCCCAAATTCAGTCCGTATTAAGATAAATGGAAGGTTCTCTGAAGACGTTTTTCTCAGATTCGTTGTGGCCGGTTTCCAAATTATCCCAGTTGCAATACCAAATTCGACCTGTTCCTATTGAATGTTGATGGAAAGATATTTCATATATGATCTTGCTGATCAATTTGTTGTGAACAATCCAATTTTGTAATGGGAATCATATTTTAATCATCTCGATTGTAACTTCTCTTTTCTCTCTGTGTATTTAAATCAAAACACAGATCAAAGAGGGAGATAGATTATTATAGGGATTATTAGAGATAGGATAGGATAGGATAGGAGGAAAGGGGATGGATCTCTATTATTTCAAATTGTAAATTTAATTTACAGACTCATGTTGTCAAGAGAACATGATCATATTGTAATGTTACTCAAGTTCAATGATTAATATATAATTTGAGGTTGCTGTTCATTCGCCTTATTTGAAGTAGCTCAGCAGCATTCGGTGGTGGCTAAGGGCCCAACCTCTGGTGTATTAAGGTGCTTCTTTGTATTATATCTTTCTGATTTTTGCAAGTTTGATTAATTTTTTAATTTTCCCATCTTCTGCGCTTTTTACTGTTTTCTTGTATTGAAGGAATAATTGTGCTTTATATGATTTACAACACTATCATTTGATTCAGTTTACATTTATCGCAGATTAAGTTACTTAGATAATTATTTAGATTGATTTAATCAACTGTAAAGAGTTTTCTTATTGCTATCGAACTCTCAGATTGATATCATTTCCATCTGGATTGCTTTGTAGATATTGAGTATGATTTAGATTGAATCAGCTAAGAAGAGATGAGTTATTGCCACTATGCTCTCGGCTGATGCTATTTTTAATTAAATTTCTTGTGTGAGGTTTGGTTATGATTTCAGCAGAGGTTTGAGCCTTGAATCTTAGATGTCATATTTCCTTTAATGATTGCAATTTGAATTTATTAGATGCATCCGTTTACTCTTGTATCAAGTTTTATAGTTCAAATTAAAAAGCATTACTCTCTAGATTTATAGCTTGCACATATTGTGTACACTCTTGAAATAAAAAGACTTACCCAGGTTGATAATTAATGTGGGATAAATAGGAGTTTTAAAAGACACCTTTTATCAACCAATAGGAGGTAGACTAGTTGTTTGAAAAAAACAAAAAAAAAAACAAAAAATATATAAAAAATGAGAAAAGAAAAACTTTGAAAATGTTGCTTGCAGGTTAGCAGGAGGAGGATCAGAGCAATAAAAGGGGAGAAAAAGGGCCTATATAGTTCATGTTTTCATTCTTCCATTCCATATTCTTCATCATCCCATCATTCCCTCCATTTTTGATCTCATCTAGCTCAGTTTGCAAGGGTTCTGTGTTTTCTATAGGATTCCCTAAAAACCTACAGGATGATCCTGTAGGAATTACAGTGACTTGAGAATCCCAAGGAAAGTAACCCTAGAGAAAGGGGGTAACCTGCTTGTGTAAAAAAAGAAAAAATTACTTCACCACCTCATCACCATGTCTCTCTCCGCCATGATTACCCCTACATTCATCCAATAAAGTCAATTTCAAAAAAATTACAGTTTTCAGAGAAAAAAACAAATAAAAGAGAATAAAGACAGAGGACAAGGGGACAACACCTGAAGGCTATACCTCTCATCCACGAATACCTAGACCCCTTCTCTACCCATGACAACCATCCAAGGAAAATTTTAAGGATGGAAAATTTTCTTGAAGTTTAAAACATTGGCGAATCTCACTAATCCCTAATATGCAAATTATAAATGTTTATTGATATATTTGTAAAATTATTCACATTTATAATTATTTTATATATAGTCTCTATATAATGTTGGCGATTTTTAAGGTAAAATAATTTTATATTCTAAAATTTGGGCGAATCGTCTTTTATAAAATTGGAAATTGGCGAATCTTTTTTGTGGAAAAATCATGGAAAATTAGCCCACTGGGCGAACATTAGCCCATCCTCATGCTCCAGAAATGAAGGAATGAATATAAATTTGGGGGAGAGGTAGCTACAAGACATCTTGTAGGAAATCCTATAGCATCCTATCCCACAAAACAAAAAATTTCATGGGTTGTAGTCAGCTTCAGTATGGAGATCCCAATGTCAAGGAAGCTCCTCCAGAGGTTAGTAGCAACAGCAAGATCATCAACATCACCATCCAGTACCTGCACATCAAAGAAAAACATCAAATGAGGACAATAAAAAATAAAAAAACACATGCCACAAATACACAACAAGGACATCACTCTCCAACAAGTAGCATCAAGGCATCTTACCACAAGTATGTTATCTTGCTTAAGCTCTCTCGTTAGCATAATATGATAAAAAATGTAGATTTGTGAAAGAGTTGGTTTTATAAGAAAAATTTGTCCAGTTAACTTGGCCACCTTCGGTTAGTCAACGAGGAGAATATAGTTAGTTCATTACACACGTGGCGGTAGTCAAATCAGGAGAAAGAAGAGATGAAGCCAAAAGTGGTTAAGTTACAGATTCCTGAAGTCGGAGTTGATTATGAGGTAAGAAGTATGATGAAGTGGTAGTGGGACAAACAGTACAAAAGTGCGTACTTGTACTGCGGTTGCCAGCACACCATCCCACTCAAATAACCCATATGAGAAAATAAAACATTGATTCCCATGAATAGGAGGCATTCACAATCTCGAGGCTACATTGAAGCAAGGTTACTCTCGGCCCCTAAAGAAGCCTACAGGAAAGATAGTGAGAAGCTTGTTCAGCGTAGGAGCACCTACAGGATACTACAGGAAAACCTACAGGATACAAAACAATGATCTACAGGATTGGTAGTGAGCATTTTAGAAGGGAAAAACCAAAGGTTGGCTTCATTAGGTAGAGACAAGGAGGTAGGAGTTATTCCTTCCGACATTTTCCAAGTTAAAACAAATATCAAAAGGCCTTCTATTTTTTTAAGAAGATTGCAGTCTAGGGGAACTATACACAGAATTTTCATTTAAAATCTCTCACCCATTATAATTTGGTATTAGACATATACAACCCTCCACATCCATCAGAGAAAAATGACAGGGGGATTTAACAAGAGGGAACCCACCAACACAGTGAGAATTCATTAGCACCCTCTTATAGTAGATATATTCACAAGGCACAATTGGATGGGTTTCTTCGAAAAAATGAGGGGATATGATGATGAGGTGGCTAGATACTTTTCTCTCTCACTCATTCCACTAACTAGGACCCATGCCATTGTTGTGGTGAAAGGCCTCTCTGTAGAACTCACCCCTGAAGTCGCAGGTAGAATCACCACACTTCCTTTAGGGTTGCCTTGGAGAAAGGAAGATAAGGGTAACAACCAAATTTCAAAGAAGAAATTCTTTTTGGAAGGAGAGGAGGCAATGAAGGACAAAAATGGGGTCAGAAGAGAAAGCCTGCCATATCCTTGGAATGAAATTAGCTACCACCTCATTAAGTATATATCATGTGAAGGTAGGTACAGTTTGGTATATGGATACCATTTCAGGCTTCTCCAGGAGCTGAGGTTTGGAGTAGACACACCTCCTTAAAATAGACTAAGCATACCCTACTTTCTTCTTCAATCAGTGATAGATATGAGCCTCAAGGTGCAGGAGGAAAACATCAATAGTTAGCCCATCATGGGTTAATTAAACTTATCCTAAAAGATGCCCTCCAAAACCTAAGATGCCCTATTACATGGACAACTTTCAGATACATGCAAACAGAGGGAGACATAAAATCTCTTGAATATGATAAAAGCCCCACTACTAGTGAGAGGGATGAAGAGGAAACATAGATGGATGAAGAGGAAACAGAAGAGGAAGAAGAGGAAGAAAAGGAAGAGGAAAGCGATGAAGAGACAAAGGAAGATGAAAAAGAAGAAACTGATGAACAGAGTGAGGAACTGGAGGGAGAATAAGAAGAGAAAGAAAAGGATGAGAACGAAAATGGAAAAGAGGAAACAAAATGCAAGGAAGAATAGAGGCCTACAATTCAATGTAAAGAAGGGGAGGAATCACCCAGAGTATCTCCACGAACCCACTGAGAAAGAGGTAGCAACTACCCTCACTGCCCTAAGTACCCCTATCAAGCAAAAATGGAAGAGAAGGAGACAAAATCCATTGTACTTTAGGACAAGAAAACGTACAAGGATTAGGCAAGCAAAATGTCAAACACCCACCAAAGTTCCTATTGTCATTGAAGACTCACCAAAACAACAAGAAAAGATAACTTCTCTTGTGAAAAATCAAGGAGAAGGATAATTAGGACAAGCCTCTCCCGAATCTCCTATCACTTATGTTAGGAGGCTTATCACCAGATCTGCCTCATCCAAGGGAAGAGGTCTCCTATAGGAGACATAGAAGGACCTACAGGAAGCAGAGGCCATCCTACAGGAAACTCTGCTAAACCTACAGGAAACTCAGAAAATGGACAAAGAAGGGATCATGCAGCAAGAAGCAAAGAAGTAGGATCTAGAACTGAGGGAACCTAGTCCTCAACCCAACCTTAACTCTTACTATAGGTTCATTGAAGGGGATAGGGTCATTCCACATAAATTTTCCATCCCCTTATTCTTTGAGCTTGAGAAAGAAAGGAAAAGAACACATAGGTGGATGAAAATTCCCAAATCTAAAGGAGTGGAGGATATAGGCCACATGGAGGAGAAAGTAAGTGAGATGGGCAAAGAACTAAGAAGACTAATGGATAGAGAGGTAATGATGAAAGCTCAGTTGGAAGCAGAGAATTCATGGATAAGGGGACAGTTACAAGAAATATAAAGTCAATTGGCATCCATGGCCAGTCTATCCTTAGAGGCAATCCAATGCAGGATGCCAACAAATTCATATGCATTGTATCTTAAGCAATATTGGCTACAGTTCCAAATCAAGACTTTAGCACAGAGAGGCACTATGTCCTTCCAATATTATAGACAATTCATTCATCTCTGTGATCAAAGCACCTTCGAGGACAGAGCTAAAATGTCTGAGTTTTACCTACACAACTTGGCCTTGACAAATTTGAATGTGTGGGATCCAAATTAAAAACTAGGGGACTTGCAATTGATGGCTTTGGCATCATGGATGAATCATGATGAGGCAAGAGCTGCAGACATGAAGAAAGTAATGGCAAGAGAAGAGACAAAACCCCTCACGATAAGAGTTGGGCAATCAAATCCAATGGATGTCATCAACACCCACAACCTAATTGCAAATGACACTAAAATTGCACCTAGGTACCTTGCTTCCCAAGAGCATGTAATCACACACTTTGAGGACATGTTCAGGTTGTTAGGGGATGAAAACATGCAATATTTCCAAAGGAGATGGAACACTTTTCCCTACCACTTGAAAATCAAAGAGTACCATTCTCCTCAGAGAATGAGAGAGTGTTGGCATTATGATTCAAGTGTTGTCCTTGATGGCAACTCACTCAGTGGATGGTACAGGTGCTCAGAGGTTGGTACAGGTGATGGCAACTTAATCAGAAGACAGATCTCAGTACAGCATGCCAAGGAAGCTCATACACGCTGTTTCGTTAAGCCCAAGTCGCGTGTACACGCAAGTTCGATTCAGAAAAAGCGCGTGTATGTGGAAAGGTTCCTTTGGTTCATGGTGGTTAGTCCTTGGAAGTTGTGCCTATGATTTCGGACCATTATGTCTCGACGGGCGTGTCGATCCCTAGTTTTAAAGTTGATGGTATTGTGTTACTATGGTTTTGGCTCTTGGTATTGAGAAAGGCCTAAGGCTATATAAGGAGAAGAAGATCATTAGGCAAAAATTATCTTTCGACAAGGCATGAATATCTAAGAGAGAAAGAGATCTGATATGCAGGTTCTGAGTTGGTTGATCTAAGCCAAGGAGAGATCACATCGGTTAATGGAAGACTAGATCTAAGGATAGATCGGGATCTAATGGTTTGAAATGCACTATCATGATATGGTTGATTATGCGTATTTCTAGATCTGCTTATTGTCGCAATGTTACGTTCTGAGTCTAACTAATGTCTGGTACAGCTGCAAATTGAGAAAGTTTATTTTTAGATCTGTACGCAGGTTGGCTTCGGTAAAAGAGCGTGTATACGCGGGTTCTGCTCATTAAAGTAGCGTATATCTTTTGAAGCTTGATTTGGGTTTACAGTGGGGTCTGACTGTTATTACAGAGTTCTGTAGTCTGCTCTGTGTTCTGGTAACTGGTGATTGACAGGGTTCAGTGGTTCAGTGATTCAAAGTTTGGTTGTTTTATGCTTCAATGATCTGTTGTGAAAATTGAATGAATTGTGGTCTTCAGATTGTAATGTTGTGCTTCAGGAATATCCAAGTCTGAAAATGTATGAAAAGTGATACCTGGAAGAAGGAAGATTGTAGGTCAGCACCTACGTACTAGTATCTTGGCTAGTACAAAAGCAAAGGGGGTTGGAGCTCCCTTCCAAGGAAGTTTGGAGAACGAAAGAAGGTTGAAGCCTTCTGCAGGTTGTAGCCTGCGTACTGGTATAAGGCTGCACCAGTACAAAAGATTGTAAACTGAAGTTTCATATTAAGAAAGATAGAGACAACTTGCAGCAGGTGGTTTTCACCCACATTGGGTTTCCACCTTATATCTTGGTGTTCATGTGTGTGGCTTTTTATCTGTTCTGTTATACTGCACATGTTTACTGTTAATATGATGAATAATGTCCTGATGCACTTAATTGAAGAATAAGCCAACTAAATTGTGAGTTTTCTGCTTATACGCTGTTTTACTTCGTCACAGTAGCGTGTACACGCTGGTTCACTTAACTGAAGTAGCGTATATGTTTCTGGGCATTTAAAAAGTTTGATTAATCTGATAATACTGATTCACCCCCCCTCTCAGTATTATTTTCAACAATTGGTATCGGAGCAGGTCCTTCAAAGAAGCTTGATCGCTTGAAGGAAGATCATTCATCATGAGCAAATACGAGAAAGAAGCGTCAATCAGGCCACCGGTTTTTGATGGAACAAATTTCAATTATTGGAAGGTAAGAGTTACTGCATATCTTCAATCTCTTGGTACAGAAGTTTGGGACATTGTAGAAACAGGCTATGCTTTTCCTTCAGCTACTCCTACAGATCCAGCTGAGAAAAGGGCATATGAAACAAATGCAAAAGCAGTCAGTACTCTATTAGGGAGTATATCTCAAACAGAATTCATGAAGGTCATGCACTTCAAATCAGCAAAAGAAATATGGGACAAAATGATCACTAGCTATGAAGGAGATGAACAGGTAAAGCAAGCTAAACTTCAAACACTCAGGATTCAATATGAGACTCTCAGGATGTATAATGATGAAAGTGTGGCTAATTATTTTCTCCGGGTAGATGAGATTGTTAATTGTATGAAAAATTTGGGTGAAGAAATAAGAGAAACTATAGTAGTTCAAAAGATGCTAAGATCTTTATCCCCCAAGTTTGAATCTAAAGTATCTGCAATAGAAGAAAAAGAAAATCTCCGTGTTCTCACTATGTCTCAGCTACATGGAATTCTAACCGCTTATGAAATGAGAAAGGGAGGTCCATCTGACAGAAGGGAAGCTGCTTTTAAGGCATCAGGAAAAGAAGATTACTATGAAGCAAGCCATGTTCCAGAAGAAGAGGAAGAAGAATCAAATTTTGTCAGAAATCTTCAAAGGGGTTCTGGAAGGTTCAGAGGTAAGCTACCTTTCAAATGCTTTGCTTGTGGGAAAGTAGGTCATTATGCTGCAAAATGTCCTTATAAGGATAAAGGAAAAGAACCTGCTAGATGGAACAAGAAACAAAGTGCAAATAGAAAAAGCTACTACACCCATGAAGATAGTGATGGCTTATCAAACAGTGATGAAGATGAACAAGGTAATAAATATAAGCTGTTAATGGCATTTGAAGATGATGATTATGAGGATGCTATAGATGTGGATAATCTCTATAATGAAATCACTAGACTCAAGAGAGGCATAGAAGAAAAGAATGTGATTATTGATACTTTGCAATTTCAGATTGATGAAAAGGAAAAACATCTTGAAAAACTAGAAGGTGAAATTGTTGGTCTCAGAAAAGAAATTGAGAAAACAAAAGCTATTAATCTTAAATTTGTCAAAGGATCTGAAACTTTGGATGAGATTATTAGTGTGCAGCGGTCTCCTCTAAACAAGACAGGTTTGGGCTATAATGGAGAAACCTCTCAAGCATCCACCTCAAAAAGTTATCTTGATGCAGCAAGAGGAAATGAGCGGAAGAACAATGAAGATAATCAGG
Source organism: Pinus tabuliformis (assembly GCA_031772625.1). Classification (NCBI taxonomy): domain Eukaryota; kingdom Viridiplantae; phylum Streptophyta; class Pinopsida; order Pinales; family Pinaceae; genus Pinus; species Pinus tabuliformis. The sequence continues at coordinate 117,574,145 of CM062806.1, forward strand.
TAAAGCAGGGACGAGTTACAAACAGAAACTATCAGGGACAATCCTCCTTAAGGATGAACAAAAGCTACAACCAACCACAGGTAAAATCTTCTCAGTTTGGCTCAAGAATAGATGAAAATAGAAATTACAATCAGTTGGCTGGTAGATTCAATAACCGCAGAAGCTTCTTCAATGGACAATGCTTTTCTTGCCACAACTTTGGTCACAGAGCAGCTCAATGTGTTGCATATAAAACAATCATGACTAGGGAAGCTCAAAAACAAAGAAGTATGACAGGGATTACAAAAAGGACCTATAACAACTTTTCGGTGCTTGAAAATGAAGTTGAATGTTCTATTTGCAATAATTTTGGTCATAAAGACTCTGAATGCAGGAGCAGGTTTCAGGAGAAAAAGGAACAAGCCACAAGCACCAAAACATGGAGAATAAAGGAACCTCAAACAGAAAGATGTGGGATAGCATTTTATGCAGAAGGACAGGAAAATCTATGGTACATTGACAGTGGATGTTCGAAACATATGACAGGTGATAAAGAAAAACTTGAATCTTATTCTACTTTAGAAAAGGGAAAGAAAGTCTCTTTTGGAAATGATACTCCTGCAACTATAAAAGGAAAAGGTATTGCTCCTTTGAAAGAAAAGGTCAAGGCTGGAAATGTTTTGTATGTTGATGGATTGAAACATAATCTTCTAAGTGTCAGCCAGATGTGTGATCAAAAAACAGAGGTTATTTTCAGATCGAATGGATGTCTTGTTCGTGATCTTGATACAGGTAAAACAGTTCTCAAAGGCAAAAGAACTCCAAATAATCTGTACATATTTGAAGAAGGACAACAACAATGCTATCTTAGCAAGGATGAAGAGCACTGGTTATGGCATCGAAGGTTGGGACATCTAAGCTTCTCACAAATAAGGAAAGCATGCAAATATCAGGCAGTTCGCGATCTTCCAGATATCAAAATTCCAGACAACACCATATGCAAATCTTGTCAGTTTGGAAAGCAGACCAGAACTAACTTTCCAGAGAAGGAAGGATCAGCTAGCTTGCCTCTTGAGCTAGTCCATACAGATGTATGTGGTCCATTTAGGAAAAGGACACCTCGAGGAGAAGAATATCTGATATTATTCATTGATGATTTCTCAAGGTTTGTTTGGTTAGGGCTTATGAAGCACAAAGATGAAGCATTCGAAAAATTCAAATCCTTCAAAGCATTGGCCGAAAATGAATCAGGACACAAAATCAAGTGCCTCAGATCTGACAGAGGTGGGGAGTTCACATCAAATGAATTTTTTGATTTCTGCGATGAACATGGGATAAGAAGAGAATTCTCTACAGCTAGAACTCCTCAGCAAAATGGGGTTGTGGAAAGAATGAACAGAACTATCCAACAAATGGCTCGTGCTATGCTCGATGAATCAGGTACTCCTGCAACCTTCTGGGGAGAAGCCGCACATGCTGCTGTTATCATTCTTAACAAAACAAATGTCCGAGTAAACAGCACTCAAACACCTCATGAGCTTTGGAGTGGTAAAACTCCTTCCGTGAAGCATTTCAAAATCTTTGGGAGCAAATGTTATATTAAGAACACTGATGAGCAACTTGGCAAACTTGAACCTAGAGCAGATGAGGGCATTCTTCTTGGTTATTCTCCACATAGCAAAGCATACAAGTGCTACAATAAAAGACTTGGCAGAATTGTTGACAGTATTGATATAGTGGTTGATGAGAAGGGATATATTCCTAGGCAAGTTCATCATGAAGAAGATGAAGGTTACTCTCAAAGGCGAAATGATGAAGAAGAAGAACCTCAAGAAGAAGAAGAATCTCAAGAAGAACCAGAGGAGCAGACAAGAATAGAAGAGAAGACTCCATCCAGATATGTCCAAAAGAATCATCCAGAAACTCAGATTGTGGGGCAGAAAGAAGCAGGAGTACAAACAAGAAGGACACTTGCAGAAGCTTCAAGCTACTTGGCTCTACTCTCCTCCATTGAACCACAAAATGTGAAAGAAGCATGCAAAGATGAATGTTGGGTCAAAGCAATGGATGAAGAACTTGAGCAAATCGAAAGGAACAACACTTGGGAATTAGTTCCTAGACCAAAAGATAAGAATGTAATAGGAACAAAATGGGTCTTCAAGAATAAGTTAAATGAAAATGGAGAAGTAATTAGAAACAAGGCCAGACTTGTTTGTAAAGGGTATGCACAGCAAGAAGGAATAGATTTTGAAGAGACTTTTGCTCCTGTGGCAAGACTAGAGGCCATCCGAATGTTCCTTGCTCTCTCAAGCTTTCAAAACTTCAAGGTATTTCAAATGGACGTGAAATCAGCCTTCCTGAATGGAGACTTAGAAGAAGAAGTATATATTGAGCAGCCAGATGGGTTCATTCTTGGGAATGATCCAAACCTTGTATGCAGATTGAAAAAGGCTCTCTATGGGCTCAAACAAGCCCAAGGGCTTGGTACTATCGGTTGGACAAATATCTTCACCAACAAGGCTTTTCAAAAGGATCAGCAGATAGCAATCTCTATATAAAAGTTGAAAATAACAAATTGCTAATTCTTGTTGTTTATGTAGATGATATTATTTTTGGCAGCAATGAAGAGACTATGAGTCAAAACTTTGCCTTGGTTATGCAGAAAGAGTTCGAAATGTCACTTCTTGGAGAATTGACATATTTTCTTGGATTGCAAATCCAACAAAATGAAGGAGGTATCTTCTTGTCTCAAACCAAATACCTCAAGCAGATCTTGAAGAAGTATGGCATGGAAGAGTCAAAACCAGTATGTACACCCATGGTTACAGGATGCAGCCTCAGTGCAAATGATGAATCAGCAGCAGTTCACCAACCCACTTATAGATCCATGATTGGGAGTTTGCTTTATTTGGCAGGTACTCGACCAGATATTACTCATGCAGTAGGAATGGTTGGAAGATTTCAAGCCAACCCAAAGGAAACCCATCTTCAGGCAGTCAAAAGAATCTTCAAATATCTTCAAGGGACCCAAAACTATGGCTTATGGTATCCTAGAAATACAGATCTCACTCTTCATGCTTACACAGATGCAGATTGGGCTGGAAGTGTGGATGATAGGAAAAGCACAAGTGGAGGTGCTTTCTTCATGGGTTCCAGATTAGTGTCTTGGTTCAGCAAGAAGCAAAGTTCGATTGCCTTATCTACAGCTGAAGCAGAATATGTGGCTGCAGCATCTTGTTGCACACAACTTCTTTGGATGATGCAGACCTTGCAGGACTTTCAAATCACTTGCACTCCACCTGTCTCTATCTTATGTGATAATACAAGTGCAATCAGCATTTCAAAGAATCCAGTCATGCACTCAAAGACCAAGCACATACCAATCAAGTACCATTTTCTTTGGGAACAAGTGCTTGAGCAGAAGGTCAAATTGGAGTATGTTCCTTCTAAGGAGCAAGTTGCTGATATTCTCACAAAACCACTGCCCAGGGAAACTTTTGAATATCTCAGACAAAAGCTGGGAGTAGTTGATGCTTCATCCTGTTGTTGAAGTTTGTTTGTTCTACAGAAAAGTTGGTATACGCAGGTTACGGAAGGGATATGAGCGTATACACGCGGATTCATGCTGGGTAAGTCGCGTGTATGCTGGACGCTTGTTGCAGAAAGAATATCCGCGTACATACGCTGTTTTATACAGGATAAAACGCGTATATGAAGTTCTGAACAGCAAGGGAAAACTCTGAAGTTCTGAACAACAATAGGAATGTCAGAAGTATTCAGGCACAGTTTCAGGGAGTGCAACAGGCACAGGTTCAGGGGGAGCAGCTCAAAAGTCTCATAAAGCATTGTTGGCATTCAGATGTTTTGGTTGTTGGTTTAAGGAGAAGGAGCTCAGAAAGAAATTCTAGTTGCTGATCTAACAAGATGTTTATCAGATGCTGCTGGTGTCTTTCCTAAGTCTTGGTCTAGATCTGTTGTCTCTATGTCATGTATCTCTCTTGTCTCTTTTATGGTGTCAAGGTCATGTAACGGCCTTTGTTGGTTTCCCCACTATGCCTGGGATGAATGATGAAATGTTCATGTATTATCATGTATCTTCACATGGTTAGGTGGATGAGTCAATATTGGTATATCCCCACTAGGTTGGGTGATGAATGTATGTTGAGTCTTTTGGTGATAGGAAGGTCTTCTTTAATGTATAAGTCTTTGTTCTTCTTGAAGAACATCTTTTGCAGATCTTGCCTACAGTCAAGGGGAGCATGAACAGCACTTGGTGAGCAGGATGGATAGATTGGTACACTTTGGCATACACAAAGGGGGAGCACACTTGGAGATTTCAGCATGTACTCAGGGGGAGTATGGACAGCAGTATGGACAGCAGAAGGAATACCAAGGAAGAGAATATCTTGGTCCACCCTTTGCCCTTGATGTCAAAGGGGGAGAGTGACTTGGTGTGGTGGTTGCCATCAAGTCCAAAGGGGGAGATTGTTGGCATTATGATTCAAGTGTTGTCCTTGATGGCAACTCACTCAGTGGATGGTACAGGTGCTCAGAGGTTGGTACAGGTGATGGCAACTTAATCAGAAGACAGATCTCAGTACAGCATGCCAAGGAAGCTCATACACGTTGTTTCGTTAAGCCCAAGTCGCGTGTACACGCAAGTTCGATTCAGAAAAAGCGCGTGTATGTGGAAAGGTTCCTTTGGTTCATGGTGGTTAGTCCTTGGAAGTTGTGCCTATGATTTCGGACCATTATGTCTCGACGGGCGTGTCGATCCCTAGTTTTAAAGTTGATGGTATTGTGTTACTATGGTTTTGGCTCTTGGTATTGAGAAAGGCCTAAGGCTATATAAGGAGAAGAAGATCATTAGGCAAAAATTATCTTTCGACAAGGCATGAATATCTAAGAGAGAAAGAGATCTGATATGCAGGTTCTGAGTTGGTTGATCTAAGCCAAGGAGAGATCACATCGGTTAATGGAAGACTAGATCTAAGGATAGATCGGGATCTAATGGTTTGAAATGCACTATCATGATATGGTTGATTATGCGTATTTCTAGATCTGCTTATTGTCGCAATGTTACGTTCTGAGTCTAACTAATGTCTGGTACAGCTGCAAATTGAGAAAGTTTATTTTTAGATCTGTACGCAGGTTGGCTTCAGTAAAAGAGCGTGTATACGCGGGTTCTGCTCATTAAAGTAGCGTATATCTTTTGAAGCTTGATTTGGGTTTACAGTGGGGTCTGACTGTTATTAAAGAGTTCTGTAGTCTGCTCTGTGTTCTGGTAACTGGTGATTGACAGGGTTCAGTGGTTCAGTGATTCAAAGTTTGGTTGTTTTATGCTTCAATGATCTGTTGTGAAAATTGAATGAATTGTGGTCTTCAGATTGTAATGTTGTGCTTCAGGAATATCCAAGTCTGAAAATGTATGAAAAGTGATACCTGGAAGAAGGAAGATTGTAGGTCAGCACCTACGTACTAGTATCTTGGCTAGTACAAAAGCAAAGGGGGTTGGAGCTCCCTTCCAAGGAAGTTTGGAGAACGAAAGAAGGTTGAAGCCTTCTGCAGGTTGTAGCCTGCGTACTGGTATAAGGCTGCACCAGTACAAAAGATTGTAAACTGAAGTTTCATATTAAGAAAGATAGAGACAACTTGCAGCAGGTGGTTTTCACCCACATTGGGTTTCCACCTTATATCTTGGTGTTCATGTGTGTGGCTTTTTATCTGTTCTGTTATACTGCACATGTTTACTGTTAATATGATGAATAATGTCCTGATGCACTTAATTGAAGAATAAGCCAACTAAATTGTGAGTTTTCTGCTTATACGTTGTTTTACTTTGTCACAGTAGCGTGTACACACTGGTTCACTTAACTGAAGTAGCGTATATGTTTCTGGGCATTTAAAAAGTTTGATTAATCTGATAATACTGATTCACCCCCCCTCTCAGTATTATTTTCAACAGAGAGACACTAAACAGAACACCCATGTACAAGCAAGCTCTCCAAAGACTCAAAGTCAATTGGATTGGCTTGAGACTCAGTCCACCATTGCTCTTAGGAATGTTGGAAGGAAGGAAGATGAAGAAAGAAATCAGTGGAAGGAGATAGAGAGGAAGGCAGGATTCTATGAATAGGAAGAGGAAACTACAACAAAAGCATGGGATGTCAAGGAGGTCACTAGAGCAATGAAAAACATGGATATAGATTGAGTTGCTCATATGATGAGCAACACTTTTAGTAGGGGGTGATGATAACCCTCATCATTGGGTAACTATATGGACCTTAATACACCTCCTAGCTTATTTAAATCAACTCTTCTAATAATTTCTTACATATTTTGATTATATTTTTCTTAACGAGATAAGTAAAAGTGATATGTTATGCCTAGTGGACTAATGTGCATTGATTGCAGTTTTTTAAGAGAAAATCATGGAAATTTTTTGCTAATTAAGGGTAGAAACTCGAATGAGACAAGGAGGAGAGATTGTAGGAGATAGATCCTCCTAATTTTTTCCTCACTCATTCAAATATTCCTCCATCAAATCACACTAGCTCGGAGTTGCAAGCAGCTGAGCCATGAAGATCAAAAGGCAATTGATCTAGTGATAGTTAAAGACCCAATTCATCTTGAGTTTGGGAGCTGAGACTCCCTAGATTTAAGGAAGTCATTGGAGACTTTAGTTTTATAAATAAGGAAGCCTAGAGCCTCATTAAGATTCGAATATTTTATGTAAGAGCATTAAGAATTTTTCAAGTTCAAAATATTGTTATGTAATTTTGATATTTGATAATGAGAATGAGCATTTCCTTGATCCAGCAATGAGTTGACTCAAAGGGCTGAAGATCTTGGGTTAGTGCCCAACACTAGCAACAAAGGATCCTCTTCTTGTATTTGTATGCTTAGCTGATTTCATAGATTAATGGTTGAATTGTCTTTAACATTATTTCATTACAAATAGTTATGGATTTGATTAGTTTGCTTCTATTTGTGCATTGCTTCTGCAGTAGCTTAGGAAGATAAATGAATATGAAAAAGTTGTTAATAGGTGGATTTGGCCTCACTCCTCCCTTCAGGGACCATGCTTTGAGTAAATAACTCCTAAGCAGCCCCAAAAAGACAGAATTTTGATTTCTCATGGAATTTAGGGTTTTCTGTTACTTAGGCCAGCATCTTACTAGTTTTCAAGAATAGGATTTAAGTGTCATTTCTGATATATTCAGCCTTGTATTAGATCTCATAAAGGTTTCCCATTATTCCACAAGTTTTCCCATGCATGGAATAGGCAACTAGATAATGAAATGATGTTTTCTTTAGTTCGTTGAAAATCCTTCTTTTTTACATGATTCATGGATAAATGTCAATGATTGATGCAGTGTAGGAGTTTTAGTAGTGCAAAGAGATTTCATGACCAACAACCCCATCCTAAATTCATCCATTCATGATCATCACTTCTTCCACTAAATCCCTCACCAAATTCATCATTCCATAAGAATACTTCTCCAATCTTGTTGAGCAAGTCCAACCATCTCACAAACTCTGTTTTGAGCTCTGAAGGAGTCCTAGCCACTCCTTTGCCTCATTTCTCTCACCATTCACCTTCCCTAAGCCTTAAACCACCTTCCAAATCCCTCCTCTTGCTCTTGGCTGTATCCTGTAGGAATATAAGGGATCCTGTAGGAGCATTAGGACATCCTGTAGGAGGCATTAGGACATCCTGTAGGTTGACCTGTAGTGGCTTTTTTTTGAGACCGAATTGTGAAAAAGCACCTAGAAGATAGGAGAAGACCCCTACCTACCTCCCAAGGTATCTGGCCATTCACCATCATCCCTAATCCACCTGCCACATCACCAAGAGAAGTTAGCATTCACATTTTCACACAAAAAAGACAAAATGTAAAAAGACTTATTTTGTTCATTTACATGCACAACAGTAGAATGTTTGGATGTTTCAAATTGCATACCTAGGACAGTAGGATTGAACACATGTTAACTTAGCAATCTTTTGAAGCAAATCCTCTTAGAAGTTAGTTAGATGAATGGTGTGTTTAAGCATTTGATTTCAACGTTTTCCTTACTGCAGTAGACAAGATTTCCTTTAGTGCAAATTTCCCTTTTTCTCATTGGTAATCAAGCTTCTTCTTGATCAATAGAAGTCAGGTTTGAAAAACCCTAGTGGTCTATCCCCAACTTAGCAGTGACAAAGAACAGACCCATTGTATCTACTTGTGTATAAAGCATTGTCACCTTCAAGTTTGTACGAACCTCGGGTTGATAAAGTAAAGTTGGTAGCCCCAGGAGTTGCAACATTCTTGCTACAATACTGGTGCTTATCACTCATCTGACTTTGTGAGAGGCATCGGCATGCATATGGAAAGAAAGAACCCATTTTGGGCCTCGAAGAATAGGTTTAGTAGTCAACTTGTCATTTAGGGTGTCCAAGGCTTCTTGACAGCTTTCTGACCATAAAAATTCAGAGTCTTTGGCCAATAACCCAAATAAAGGAGAAGCTAAATTGCTGAAATATTTTATAAATATCCTATAGTATCTGGCTAAACCTAGAAAACTTTTGACATCCATTTGTTTTTGTGGAGTTGGGACCCTTTTGACGCTGGCTATCTTATTTGGGTCTACCTGCAGTCCTTCTTGGGATATTGAGTGACCTAGAACAGTCCCTACAATCATTAAGAACTCACATTTTTCAGGACTACGGGATAAGTTCATTTCAATGCATTTGTTTAACACTTTACCTAGGTTAGAGAGAGACTCCTAGAAATCATACCCATAGGGTGTAAAGTCATCCATATAAATTTCTACTGTATCATGGACTAGCTCGACAAAGATACTTAGGATTGCCCTCTAGAAAGTGGCAGGGGCATTGCATAGACCAAAAGGAAGGACCCTATAAGCGAAAGTACCCCAAGGACAGGTGAAGGTAGTTTTATCCTGGTCCTCTAGGCTAATCTGGATTGGATTGTACCCTCTGAACCCATCTAAGAAAGAGAAAAACTTTTTCCCTTCTAGGCCATCTAACACTTGGTCAATGAAAGGAAGATGGAAATGGTCCTTCTTTTTTTCTTTGTTTAACTCTTTGTAATCAACAAAAATCCTCCACTTTCCATTTTTCTTTGGAACCAGCACCAAAGGAGACACCCACTCACTGTCCGAGATAGGGTAGATGAATCTTGCATCCAACAACTTTTGCAATTGTTCTTTGAATATATCTTTGAGAGTTGGATTCATTCTCCTTTGGGGTTGTCGGACTGGTTTTCAACCTTATTTGATGTAAATGTGGTTAGTACACACCGAGGGGTGCACTCCCTTCATCTCTTTTTAATTCCAAGAAAAGGCATCCAAATGCTTCCGGAACATGTTACATAACTCTTCTTCTTGGTGCATAGAAAGATAGGGGTTGATTTTTAAGGTTTTTTCAGGGATGAATTCTATTGTCTTGACATGAGTAGGGTTTGAATCACCTAATCATAGATCAATCTGATGGTTGTTCTTGGTTTCCTTCAATACTTCTTATAGAGACAAGGTGTTGGGAATTGCATTTTGGAGGATGTGTGATGAGCCCCAGAAATGAGTAACTATATTGGCTCATTCTGCCTCTTATTTTGATTTAATCCACCATTCAGAGTAGTTTTGTGCATGTTTTTGAATATATTTATGTCAATAGAGTGAATTGGGTTAGTCACTTTGCCATGTAGTCTAATAAGTGTTTATTGTAGATTTTTTGGACAATTTTGGATAAGGACTAGGAATTTATGAGAAAAATGGTAGCCAAACTCGAGGAAACAGGGAAGAGGACTTGTAGGAGGGGTGTCTCCTTCATTAATGACCCCTTTCCTCAAATCCTCCATCAGCAGCTCGGAGTACAAAGGCCCACATTGATGATTCCAAGGGGCAGCCAAGCAAGTCAAGTAGGATTGTTGTTATCTTCAGTTCTAGGAAGCTGAGTTCCTTAATTTTAGGAGGACTGTTGGGAGTCCCCATTTGTATAAATAAGAAGGCTTCGAGCCTTAGTAGGTTAGCTAGTTCTTAGTATATTTTCACACTTTTTTGCAGCCTTGTACTCAGCTCATTTTTGAGCTCTTTTTGAAGACAATTTATGTGATGTAATTGGTATTTTTTTATAAATGAAGATGAAACAGTTTTTGAGCCAGCACTGATCTTTTCTAGAGGGCTAAAGCTCTTGGGTTAGGGCCCAACCCAAGTTTCCCAGCACCTCCTTTGTGTACTTATATGTTTTTTGCTTCAGTTCATCAATTAATTTCTGTTGCATAAATTCATTTTTCTTTGTTAGAATAGGTTGCTTTTGCTGGTTAGTATAGTTGTTATTATTTCAGTCAATCAAGAAGGTTACTGCAGTGATAGAATAAGATTCAAAAAGGGAAACACCAGGGCTTGATCCCCTTTCTCCCTTCTTGGGACTGTGATTTGAGATCAAGGCACTACTACCGCCACCAAAAACACAGTTTTTTCTCTTCCATGCAACTGCTAGTGTGATAACTTGATTTGGAAAATTTGATAGTAGTTTAGATTCACTTGCTTAGATCATTTCCTGTTCATATACCATAGTTCTCTTGCATGCTTTACTATTCATAGGTTTTTGATCAACATTTCCTGTTTTAGGTCAGAAATTAGGTTAAGATAGACAAAACTCTATTCTTTTTGTTCTTGCTTTGGTTAGTTTTGAGGAGTAAATGTGTAGATCTCTTGTAGGACATCCCAGATCATCATTCCTCCATAAAACAGCCAGCACCTACTCACTTCTCCCTGATTTCCCAACTCATTTGCAACATTTCGCCATTCTACCCTAATTTCTGCGTTTTTCCATAAAGCTACTTTCTTTCCCCTTGAACAAATCCAAACATCTCCTTCGTCCCCGATCTTCCTTGACAAGTTATAGACCCCCCAACACCTTCATCCAGCCTTCATTTCTTCGCTCCCATCATTTTTCCACCTTCAAACCTCCAAAAACCACTTTCAGCCTCCTCCTGTAGATCCTCCTGTAGAACCTCCTGTAGATCCCCTACAGCCTCCTGTAGAATTTCCTGTGAGTGATTTTTCGAAGTCTGATCACAGTGGAAGTCTTTAGAAAGATACTAGGGGCTTCTTAGGACCCCTCCACACCTTCCTCACCTTTTGCAAAAGACAACTCCAGATTCCTTTGCCACCAAACCTCTGCACAGCCACAACCAATCAAAACACAAGCATAATAATTCCACATAAAAATGCTCAAAAGTACAAAAAGATGATTTCTTCTCATTTCTCTTCAGGAGTAGCATAAGTAAATGCAATTTTCCTTTTCAATAGTCAATGGAACCCATTTCACTAGTTTCCATCTCTTTTCTTGCAAAAGTAGGGTTAGTGGGTAAGCTAGGGTTTGCTAGGGTTTGTGTTTCATTTCAGTTTCCATTCTCTTTCTACAAGTAGAATAGCCCCTATAGAGTTAGCTTTCTTCCATCACAGTAAAAGCTTCTTCTGAGAACTCATAGAAGTTAGCTTAAGCTCCTAGCGAACTTGCGCCAGCTAATCAAGTGACAACGTGTAGTAAGAGCTAGTACTTTTGCATACAACACTGTTGCTTCTAAGTTTGTTACAAACTACGGGGTTGATAAAAGTAAAGTAGGGAGCCCCAAGGGTTGTAGCATTATTGCTGCAATACTAGCGCTCACCATCTTTTTGGCACCGTTGCCCGGGAAGTGTCAGAGTATTTTGTGATTACTGCTTTTCTTCTATTTCTTCTTCCAACATTCTGCTAAAGTAGTTTATTTCAGCAAACGTAGATTAGTCATTTCCTGCTTTCATTTCAATTCTGCAATTTCATTTCAGCAAGCGTAGATTTGTCATTTCCTGCTTTCATTTCAATTTTGCAATTTCATTTTAGCAAGCATAGATTAGGCATTTCCTAATTTCATTTCAATTATGCAATTTCCATTTCAGCAAAGTAGATCAGTCATTTCCTTGCTTTCATTTCAGTTCTGCAATTTCATTTCAGTAAGTTCATCTCAGTTAGTTGTATTTTGTTGTTCAACCCATTCCAGTTTTGCAGGTATAAGAAAAAAAAAAAAAATCACCCAAAAATAGATTTCCTTTCATGCCTCGTAGGAACATAGAAAATTCAGGAAAATTCCTACCCAACACCCCCACCACATCACTAAGTCACCCTTCTCTCTTCTTTGGTGGCAGTGATCCAGAAGAACCTATAGGTGAACCTCCAGAGATATACGAAGATCCTATAATAGAAGAAGAGCAAGAAACCATTCCTCCTGAGACCATGGCAGAAAACAGAAATGTTAGAGGAAACGAGGAAAGAATAGAGGGTGCCTTTCCTATCCGAGAGACCAATGGGGACACAAAAATGAAAAACATAAGTCCTTCAGCCTTACCTCACTTCCATGGATTGACTATCGAAGATCCTGATACCTTCTTGTTTGAATTCGTTGTTCTTTTTCGAACCTATGACTATGCAGATGACGAGCAGAAGTTGAAACTGTTTCCTTTTACCCTCAAGGATGCAGCATTACGTTGGTTCATGGGGTTACCTGGAAATAGTATCACAACTTGGGCTCAAATGCAGCAAGCCTTTAATAACAAATACCAAGACTACTGTAGGTCAAAGGACACCAATGAAGAAATCTTCCGAATGACCATGGGAAGTGATGAATCTTTAGAAGACTATGAAGAGAGGTTTCAACTTAGTTGTAAAAGGGCCAGGTGCACACTTGACCCTAAATCTCTGAAGTTGGTCCTGCTCAGAGGAGTCCCTGAAGAAGTTCTAGATACCCTCCATTTGCTAGCTGTAGGAGACATCTACCAACTGCCTTATGATGAGATAAAGACTATGTTTAGGAACCATTCTAGGTCAGCTACAAAGAGAGGTAGGGGAAGTTAACCTTTAGCCAATACATCCTCATCCAGTTCATCCCTTAGAAACAAACTTGAGAATCGGCTGGAAGATTTCAAGAGCGAGATGAGGTAGACTCTTGCCATGCAAAAGGATACTTTGCATATCAAAAGGAAACAAGAGGAAGCCGAGAGGGATTTGGCCATATTTTGTCCCAAGTGCACTAGAAAGCATCCTAGGAATGAATGTCCATCGCACTCTATAGAAGTGTGTTTAGTCTGTGAAGAAGACCATCCTACAAATCAATGCCCTTCCTTGCCTAGAATTAAAGCTGCATATCAGGGGGCTGAAGGAGCCACTGAACCACTCTATTTCATGAACCAAAGGAGGCCTCATGGACCTAGACCTTACTAGTAGGGAATGCAAGGGACATCCCAGACTTATTACAACCCCAATCAAGCCACTTCCATGCCTTCTTGGGGTCCCCCTACTCATCCTTCCTAGTCCACATCCCCTCCTTGGTCATATCCTCCTCAATACTAGGCTCCGCCAGCTGCTCATTCGTTTCACTCTTATGCTCAGCCACAGCCTCAGTGGAATGCACCTCATGAGGGGTGGAAGCCCCAACACAACTCTCCTCCCACTCTTTTGCCTCCACCACCTACTCAACCACAACCATTACCTCCTGCTCCACTAAGTCAACCCCAAATACCTACTCAACAGAACCCGAACCCCAATAACAGACATGCCTAGCAGGTATATAGTGGAGAAAAATCATTCCCAACCTATGTTGTGGAAATTTAGGAGATTAACCTACAGTTTGGGAAGGTTCTCCCAGATAGCCAACCTCCTCCTAAGAAGGATGAGGAAGAAAAACAGGAAAGTGAACCAAAAGCTATTCCACCCTTTCCTAAGAAACTAACTGGAACCACACAACCGACCCCAGAAGAAACTAAACTTATGGGAGAATTGAAATAGTTATGTGTAAATATACCACTTCTCCAAGCCATAAAAGACATGCCTATATACAACAAGATGATCAAGGAGAAGTGCTTTAGGCACCTAGGCAGGCGCAAGAGAGATGCTCCAACTATCAATGTCATAGGACAACTGTCCAACCTAATGTTGGGGCTGGTAATCTGTTTAAAATACCTCGACCCTGGGAGTCCTGTAGTTGATGTCCAAATCAATGGCACCATAATCCCCCATACCCTAATTGATCTAGGGGCTGCCATTAATGTGATGACCAAGGATACTATGCTCAAGCTCAACCTTCAGGGTTCCTTGAGAAAGACCACAACAGTACTGCAGTTAGCAGACCGCCTCACCATGACCCCTGAGGGAATTGTGGAAGATGTAATGGTATTTATTGATTCTTGGGAGTACTCTACTGATTTCCTGGTTCTCTAGCCAAAGGAAAACATTAATGGGTATCCTCTCATCCTGGGAAGACCCTGGTTGGCTACTATGGATGCCTACATTAGTTGTCAAGCTGGGAACATGACAATCAAGAACGGGCATATGTCCAAATAGCTAGTCCTATATCCTCCTGCCCAACCTCTATTAGAACATGATTTACCTCTCTGGTTGGAGGAGGAAGATGAGAATGAAGTCTATTCCGCACCATTGTGCACAGTGGAAGCTACCATAGGGGGTCCACAAACTGAGGATGATCTTATTGAAAACTTGATTCAGAATCCACCCCACAGTGTGTTGCCATTAGAAGAGCTAGTGGAAGAAACCCAAACCAATGATTTAGTTGATCTCTGTGTGGTTGATCCGACCTCTCTTCGAGTTAATAATGTGGAATTTAGCCCAGAGAGAACCTTAAATATCAACTCATCCCTATCCACCTCTCAGAAGAAAGCACTGTGTAGCTTATTGAAAAATCACTTGGATGCTTTTGCTTGGAGCTATAAGGAGATGAAGGGATTCCACCCTTCAGTCTACACTCATCACATTTACATTAAAGAAGATTGTAAACCAGTCAAGTAGCCTCAAAAGAGGATGAATCCAGCCCTTAAGGACATTATCAAAGAAGAACTACAAAAGTTACTGGATGCAGGATTCATCTACCCTATTTCTGACAGCGAATGGGTTTCTCCTTTGGTGCTTGTGCCAAAGAAAAATGGGAAGTGGAGAATCTATGTAGATTATTGGGAACTAAACAAGGCCACCAAGAAGGATCATTTCCCTTTGCCTTTCATAGATCAAGTGTTAGATGGCCTGGCAGGGAAGAAATTCTTCTCCTTCCTAGATGGGTTTAACGGGTACAACCAGATCCGAATCAGCTCGGAAGACCAAGATAATACAACTTTCATTTTTCCTTGGGGTACTTTTGCATACCAGGTCCTTCCTTTTGGGTTGTGCAATGCTCCTGCCACTTTCCAAAGAGCAGTACTAAGCATATTTGTTGAACTGGTTCATGACTCAGTGGAAATCTATATGGATGACTTTACCCCGTACAGTTCTAACTTCTAGGAAGCTTTGACTAACCTGGGAAAAGTTTTAGCCAAGTGTATTGAAATGAACCCGTCCCTCAGTCCTAAAAAATGCGAATTCCTGATGACTGAAGGGACCGTGCTAGGTCATACAATTTTTCAGCGAGGATTACAGGTGTATCCCAACAAAATTTCCATCATCCAAAGGGCCCCACCTCCTCAAAAGGTAAGAGATGTTCGGAGTTTCCTAGGCTTAGCAGGGTATTATAGAAGATTCATTAGGGATTTTAGTAAGCTAGCCTCTCCATTGTTTGGTCTTTTGGGAAAAGAGGATGAGTTCATATGGACTGACAACTGTCAAGAAGCTCTGGACACCTTGAAAGGTAAACTGGTAACTGCCCCAATTTTGAGAGGTCCAAACTGGGCCCTACCTTTCCACATTCATACAGATGCCTCGAACAAAGCGATAGGAGCAGCCTTAGGGCAAGTTGATGAGAAGCTGCCTTATTGTTATAGACATTTTTGGGCACTGCAACCCTAATCATAAATTTCCATAAACCAAGGGCTCTTAAGTCCCTAAAAGTGTTGATCCAACCCCTAAAAGAACAAGGTCAGCTGATTACATCATCTCCCAGAAGTTCTCCATGAAAACTACTCAGAACTGGTCAAAATTGGACCATCTCACCTGCTCCATGGTCAAAGTGCGTTGCATCCCACCTAAATGCACACGGGAGGTGCGATGCATACTGAAAATCCCTTCTATCGGGTGCGATGGGCGAGAGTGGACAAATGGAAAGGTCAATCTGCAAGGTGGAGGATCATGGAATCTTCCAAAAACTTCTCCTGTGACACTTGCCTCTCTGCATTCGCCCAGGGATGAGTAAGAGATCATCAATCTCCAAGTGGAACCAAGAACTATCAGAGAGAGGACACTAATCAAATCTCAAAAGCTGACTCACCCCCCTTGCAAACATCTATATATGGATCCCTCATCCCAGAGATCCGAGGAGGCTAGAATTTTGTATCTTGTAAGGAAGTGCTACTGGTTTCTTGGTGTAACATCATAGTGTTGGGTGATCTAAGCTTTTCATGAGGTGAAGAAGGGCTTTCTTGCTGAGAGGATGATGCTGGGTCAAAACAATTGGTTGTAATCCTCTTTGCTATTCTTAATTATTAATAAATCTATTCAAGTTTTCCTCCACATTCCTGTATGATTGATGATATATGTATTTGTGTGGTCAATATATATCTGGTCCTATATTGTTTATGATAGTAGATCTCTGTTCTTGGATAGTGTTATGCTGCTTTGATTCTACAGGTACTCTTTAAAGCTGGGTAAACGAGGAAGCAAGTGGCAAAGATCTATCAGAAGGGAGAGGAATCAAGCAAGGAACCAAGTGCAAGACAGAGGTTGGTCTCCTTCTTTCCCCTCTTATTTACTTCTCATAAAGGAAAACAAAAGTGGTTTTAGCTTGTTTGTTTCTAAGGTAGCTACCAGCCTTAGTGGGACTAGCAGCTCTGCATAGACACTAGATTTCCTAATAACAAAATGGCGACTCCGCTGGGGAGTGAATAGATTGTTTGTTTGTCTATATTTGTTTGCTTTATAAACTTACAGACGGAGCCTGAAGTCAAGCTAGCTAGCCTTCGAACTGCATTTGCTATGCAAGTGCAAAGTAGATCAATGCTGCTTCAGTCTATCTCCGGGTTTTGTTTATGAACTAAACAATTGATTTACAAACTCTCTAATTACCCTTGTGGTGGCTCTAGTAACCTCCTTAGATCTACCCCTGTGATTTATTTACTGATTACCACTTGCTCGGCCTAAATCCCTGAACTGAGCTGCAAACTGTGACCCGGAACCCATTTGAAGTCTCGTCCCTAGACCATCGCACTATCTCTTCTTTGGAATCTGGATGCATCACACTTCCCGTGTGTAGTAGGTGCACTGCATCTCAGTTTCCCTGTGTTACAGGTGCGCTGATAAGACAAGACCTCTTCTGCTCTTAGATTTTGGTTTCTGTGTTCACTCTTTTCAGCTCTATTTAGGAGTTTTGTTGTCTGTAGTCAGTATACCTCTGTTGGAACCCCCTTCCTTACCATTATTCCACCTCCATTGTGCAAAGAACTGTAAATGTTTTTATGTATTGTGATCCATTTTCAGTTCTCTTTTACAAAGAAGTAGCGTAATTGAACTGTCGTTCCTTGATTTGAAAGTGTCACAAGTGTTGTTTTCAGTCATAGAAGAGAATCCGATTGTTCTGGATAGTCGATTACACTGTTACTCTTGTATTTGATTTGAATTAGTAGTTTTTCAAGTGTCGAAAGCAAGTTTTCAATTCCAAATCGCAAAGTGTCGTCATTGTCTTCATTTTGTCTTGAAAAGAAACTTGTCAGTAATGTCGCTTTGAAAAATAATTCAGATTTGCACTTAGCTTTCTTTTTATCATTCACACATTAAGAAGGCTGAAAAAAAATACATGCATGTGCATTTTCATTTAGATTGTTTGTTGGTTTGATTTAGGACAGTGCATATAGTGTGTGCTCTCTGCTGTATGTTGAAAGAATATCATCTCTCTTTCCTCAGTAGCTAGGATTTTCATTGCAAAAGGAAGATTAAACGATTCTTTATCATCTTAGATTGCATTTTAGGAATTGTACATCTACATCACATGGTGAACCTGAAAGGAAAATTTCTTAAGCAAGATCAACTGTAAAATAAATTTAATGAATCTAAAAACGCTTTGGAACCTAATGCATAACATTTAGAAGTCTAGGCTAGAGACATATTCCAGTGTCGTAAAGCCTGGTAACTGTTGTTTTTATCGTTGGTTGGGTGATTCCTCCACTTTGAGACAATAAGTGCCAGTACGGACTTGTGCTCCCACGTACCGTCGAGTATATATTGGGAGACCACAATAGGCTTTATCCTTTATCCATAGGAAGCCGTGTCTGCCACCCTATCGATCGCAATGCACTGAACACAGCATTCGGGAAGATTGACTGCCGTACCGTAAAAAGTATTCTGCAGTTTTGCGATTGGTTTGGTAATCCCTTTGTCTAGATTTCCAGAGTAGTCTCTTTCGTTCCTTTTCAGACTCCTTAAAGGAAAAGGTCCATCTGAGCACTTGTCACTTCAAGCTCATTAAAAATCGAAGGTGACTAGAGTCATCTTTTGTTTTTTCTCGACTCTTAAAAATTGAAAAAGCAAGTTGTGTCAAAGCATCTAAAATTCATTTAATTCAGAAACATATTTCCCCTTGATTTTTAGTTGATCGAGTAATCCGCAATCGTGGAAGAAAGTCAATTGAAACCTCGTCGTTTGCAAAGGCTTACGAGTCAACCGTCTTTGTCTCCATAATCAAAACTGTTACGGACGAAGCGAACTCGTTTAACCGGTTCCAAATCCCCTGGTAAAGTTAGAACAAGTGTTCCAACACCATCGGAACTCTGGTTACTCCAACCATTTCTGGTATCCCTGCCTTTACAGAAGAAGTTCCACAACCACCAAAGGACAGTAGAACTGATCCTAGTGTGAAGGTAAACACTTGTATTACTGAACCAGCTCCATCTGCAGCTGATTCGGAAGGTGTTATTCCCAAAACATCTGTTGCTACAGATTCTATACCTTCTTCGGAACCAGAAATATTTTACGGACCTGATGGTCTACCTCTTCCACCTGGTCTGATTGCTATAGAAGAGATTGTGGAGGATCCTCCATCTAGTACTCCATCGCAATTTGGAGTCAGGATCACTCGATATCCTTCTTCATCAGAAATTAGTCTACCGTTATCGGAAGCTCCTGTAGAATTGCTAGGGAATCTTTTGGATAGACTAGAAATATCTGAACAACCGTCGACATCTAGGACTGTGTCATCCGACACAGCAACGGCAGAACTTCCTGCTGTCACTCCAACAATGTTCGTCGGCATACCATCTGTCCCAACTAGCTCTCAATCGCTAGATGGGGCCCACTCAGGGGCTATTTCGACAGTATGGTCCGTTCCCGTTTGTTCATCCGGAATAATATTCGGGAACTCTTATGTTGAGTCTCAGCAAATTGATCCTTCACGGTGTCAATTTGGGCAGTCCGGTCCTCAAGGACAAACAATTCCTTTGAGTACCAGATTACCGCCATATGGGGGGTAATATACCCTTTCATTGTCTCCTCCGGGAGGACAACCATACGAGAGTTCACAAAAAAATTTAGGTTATGCTGGAATTACATCTAGCGGTTGGGTGCCAATACTGCCTCAACAACCAAGAGTTGTATATTCGATGCAACAATGTTTACCTATGTCAAATATACCAACTACGCTGGCTATTGTGACGGTGTCGCAAGTACAAGCGTTGCCTGTTGTATGCCAACCTCAGGTTTCTCAGGTTGTAACGCAACAGCCTCTTGTCCTTGCGACTCAACCACAATCGCAAACTAGTGGAATGAAACAGGCCCAAATGGGTACAATTACCCCTCATCTTGTTCAAACGGCTAGTATTGGACAACAGCACATGGCTTCACAACCATGGCTAGTGCAATACCAACAACCGCAATTCCAACAAATATACCAAGGATCTGAGCAACAAATCTTTGCGAATAATGGGCAGCCGTATATATTCAAAATGGTCAAAATCAACCATTCTTGAATGGTTATGCCCATCAACCTTACCAAAGTTACCAGCATCAAATGCATTATGCTGGTATGCAAAGACCAACTGCTCAGGCAATTCCATCTTATCCTGGGTATGCTTCTCCAAACCTGAATCAACGGTTACCCTTCGTGGCAACTTTAGAGTTACCAAATCTAAATCGGCTAACGAATGATCCAATTGCTTACACCCCTTGGTGGCCAGCGATTCCGCATAAACTTCCATCAGATATTCCTAAATTTAATGGAAATCCAGGTGAAGACCCGTCGAATCATGTGATGACCTTTCATCTGTGGTGTTCATCAAACACCCTAAACGATGATTCGATTAGGCTTCATCTTTTTCAGAGAACGTTAACCGGTCCGGCAACAAAATGGTATATCAAATTACCCAGAGCTTCATTTGATAACTTCAGTGCCCTAGCCACAACCTTTTTAACCCATTTTCAGTTATCCATAAGGTACGAAACAGGAACAGAACTTCTTACCAATTTCAAGCAAACGACGGCCACTCAAATATCCGATCATATTCATGAGTGGCGACGTCATCGTAGAATGGTAAAAACTTATGTTCCTGATCAGCTTTTCGCTGAATAGTTTATTAAGTCATTATTACCTTCCATTACAAAAGATGTGGCAAAGGGAGGAGTCGTCACTGAAGAGCAAGTTATTGCTTGCACGCAATATTTAGACTTGATTTATACTCAGTCTGGCACGCTCTATGATAAAATCCCTGACGCTCCCAGGCCAGAATTTTCCATTCCTGCTCCTCCTAAATCGAACAATGACTCTCATGCTGGTGATGGCGTGATTGGTACAACAAACACGAAATCGACAAAGGCTACATCTAAAAAGGCCCGTAAGATTTCTAGTCAAAATGCAAAAGAAGAACTTCTCGCCTCGAGAGTAAATGCCATCTCAACTGATAAAGGCAAAGAAACCAAGCAACCAGGAGGCAAGAAGAAAAACAAAGGGAAGAAGAAGAAACAGGAGGAATCATCACCTGAAAAATCTTCTGCAAACCCTTCTGGAGATAAGAAACCAAATCGTCCATGTCTTATATGTGATGAGGATCATTGGACAAGAGATTGTCCATATAAAGCCGAGCTTAGAAAATTCTTCAATAATTCAAAAACCTCGGTGGTATTGACTGATCTGTTTCCAAATCTAGGAACAAATCTGGTTGCTAGTGACAATGCTTCCCCATCCCAAGTGCTGATGTTGTTAGTTTCGAAACAGTAGAATGATGCTTTGATAACGACAAGGAATAAAGATTACGGGAATCCATAGCTGTCGAACAACAAGGATAAATATCAACCTAGTAGTTCGACAACAACTTCGATAGAAGTTGCGCCGCCCATCATTCCAGAGCTAACAATAAAACCGCCAAAGGGAGTAGTACACAAATCGACATTTAATCCTCGTGCCAGAGTAGCACAACATTATAATATAGTGGAAGATCCGGCCCAATCGCCATCCACTATGTCGACACTTGAGGTACTGCAAAAATGCCCCTCCCAAAAGCAGGCTTTATTATCAGCAATAGGTGGGATTGACCCAAAGGATTACAATCTTGTGTCCTTTAATCACAAAGGATATGATCCTCAGTTACCAGCTCAACTAGTTTTCCTCATTCAAGTGAAAGCCCTCAACAAAACTGTTCATCAAACAATTATTGATGGGGGGCATCTACATGTATTATGTCGATGAGTTGTTGGAAAACTTTAGGATCTCCAACCTTGTCGCGATATTTGACGACATTAAAAGCATTTGATGGATGAACATATACCCCATATGGGATTCTAAGTAACTTGAAAGTTGAACTGGGGGGCAAACAATAGAAATAGATGTTGAAGTAATCGACGGAAACCTCTATTACAACATCCTACTGGGAAGGCCCTGGATATATGCTATGGCTGCGGTTGTGTTGACCCACTTTAGGGGTTGCATTTCCTTTTCAAGGAGGAATTACAATCGTCGACCAACAAACATTTCTCCCCAATAGTTCCCAAGTTATGGGAAGCATCCCAATGATCCATGGAAGCTCCCATTCGCTTCAAAATATTGGAGTAGGCCTACTAAAAGACCCTATATTAATGGGAACTTTTGCTCTCCCGCCTCCAATCAATCTGGCGGAATTGCCGACGGTAGGAACTTGTAATATGATATCTTCCATTCAAAAGATCTCAGAAAACGATATTAACATGGATCATCTGCAGGTATTGCCTCCAAGCCCAATACAAATATTGTAGCAATCAATGTTTTTAGCATGGGAGGCAAACCAAAATCAATGCTCATCGAGTGTTTGGATAGATAGGTCTAAGGAATATGGCACCTCTTCAGATCTTTGGTCGCATGTACATTCTACAGATGAAGGAATCATTCAATCAATGATGATAGGAGAGGCACCATGGGAAGATTACCACCATCACTCCCATCTTCCGGATTACCATGAAGATTATTCCAGCAACCTTAATCATCCTTCAATTTTTGATTTTCTATCAAATACTGTAAATATGGTGGATTTCGAGGATGGTTCTTATCTCATGTCGATCTCGTTAAAAAATGAAACAAGGAGTAATGAGGATAGTTCTTTTACTGTGTCGACCTCATTAAAAAAATGAAACGACTCCCTTTCCAAATCGAGTCTTTGATTACGATCTCGTAAAATCAAAGTCGAGTCTTTCGAAGATCTGGAAGGTAAACCTTCATTCCAACCACCGAGATGAATGCAATGAAGCTTGGGGGGCATGCACCTCGATTTGCGTTATTATGCTGGGGGCATGCAAACCTCTTGTAAGAAATCGAGAAATGACCAGCTAACGTTAGCTCTATGATTCCACTGACTTCAACCACCTAGGTCAGGTGAGTGGTCTAATCGACCATTCATCTTCGCAGGGGCCAAGATGGCACCGACAAAGTAAAGGTAAAAGTTTCCTACCTAACCTTGGTAGTGATCTTGGTAGTTAAGTAGAGGGGCGTAGTTGGTCATTCCTAGCTTGCATGCGAGAGGCGCCGGGGCAAAGCTTTGTAAGGTGCAAGCTCCATAAAAAATGGCATCTTAGATGAGACATCCTTATTATATGACTGGATCGAGTAGTTTTAATGTGGAATTCAAGCTCGTTAAAAAATAAACATAAGCAATGAGCAAATGTTCCCCCAGAGTTTAAGCTCACTAAAAAATGAGCCAATTTCTGGTAAATAACCATCGTGAATGTATTATCATCAGCCTTTGAAGCCTTGGTTGTGTTCTCATCATCACCTCCACTCTGTATTGGCCGATCATTCACCTCCATTTGATTGTTTACCCTTTTTGAGGAACAGTTGCGAAGAGTGATCCTGTTAGCCATCCTTGTGACACTGCCATGATTGGAAAATTCCAAACCTTACCTGGAATTAGCTGCTACCCGAATTTATCACTCGTTCCTCAAAAAACGAGTCCCCTTTAAGCTCTTTTCAACTGACTCATAAAATATGAAGAAATTTTCGAGCAATTGGCCTCTCCAGCTCTTTAAAGTGACCGGAAGTGCTATCCCTCCTTTAGATTTTAATCTTTTTGGACGAGGGATTATTACACAAAAAGATCGAGCGCCTGTTTTGTTCAGCTCGTTAAAAGTACCGAAAATTCATCCCTTTTGTATTGTTTTATACTTTTTCGGACTCAAGGGATTATATGACAAAAAAGGATTATTGGAGTTTTCTTTACGTCCCTTTTCAGACTCTCTAAAATTGAAAAGGACCGAGTTATCTTTGTCGTTAAACTCGTTAAAACTGAATAGCGACAAACTTGTCCATACAGACAAGAACGAGTTTCACTATCGCTAGGCTCGTTAAAACATAGCGATGGGTTTGCCCGAAGGGAAAATTATAAAACAAGCATATGTTATCGTCCTCAATCTTGACAAAAATAAAGAGGTACTGGTCAGCAATGACTGGGGAAAAATTGGGAAGAAAACTTGAAGAAACGTTATTGGTAGCAAGTCGCTCTTGAACATGACACTTTCACTCCGCATCCGAGTCGGGTTGGGTTGTTCCGTTCACTGGTCATATCACCATGGTTCCATCACACCATCCATATTTGGGGTTAATGCTACCAATCCATCATGTCAGTGTCACCGGTATGTTCAAGAGAAGTCACTCAGAGAATTCACCTGTGTCTCATCCACTGCAATACATTTACGCTCCATTCTTTCATGACCGCCACCCTGAACCTTATGTCATCAGATTGTTTTCACCTCCATTAAAATTATTTGCTCCATTCCGTGTCATTGATGTGGGATTCACTAAGGCCCTCCTATGACGGATTGATTCTTGTCAACATCAACTCATTATCCAAGAAGTCGATCTAGGAACACCCCTTTCAGTACTTTTAAGCTTGCATGCCTCAATGGCAAGTTTCTCACTTCCGGTGACAGGTTTACATCAATGGCCTTCGACCGAAAGATTTTGCGTGGTGTTCGACGCCAAGTCCCTTATTCACACCACGTGAATTGTATTACAATACCTTGAGGGTCATCATCATTATCGGTGATTCCTCTCGTGCCTGTTAACATCTTACATCATTGGCTGGTAATTAGGCGATGTCTTCCCATGTTTGACTCCAGAACATCTCTCACATGGATCGACGTGTACTTTGAGTGAAGATCGAACGAGATTGAAGACCCCGGATCTAATTTCATCCATCCGGGCTGTGATATATATTCAGGAAAATAAAGACATCAAATGTACATCATTACTGCACAGATAATCATCCAATCCAAGGGATGATGGCTCTACCAGAATCATCAGTCTGCACCCAGACGATTGTCTGTCTTATGTACATGAAAATGAATTTATAAAGCTGAGCATGGGAATGCCCTCCTCAGCTAGATCATGAAAATATTATGAAGATAATGTATTGTATTTTATCTTATTACAGGTCGCCTTCTAGCTTGAAAAAACTTCGGATCCTCATTATAAAGCATTTCACCTGACATCAACAGATTAACGACCTCATGCTTTAGGGGGCAACTGTTATAGACATTTTTGGGCACTGCAACCCCAATCATCAATGTCCATAAACCAAGGGCTCTTAAGTCCCTAAAAGTGTTGTTCCAACCCCTAAAAGAACAAGGTCAGCTGATTACATCATCTCCCAAAAGTTCTCCATGAAAAACTACTCAGAACTGGTCAAAATTGGACCATCTCACCTGCTCCATCGTCAAAGTGTGCTGCATCCCACCTAAATGCACACGGGAGGTGTGATGCATATTGAAAAGCCCTTCTATGGGGTGCGATGGGCGAGAGTGGACAAATGGCAAGGTCAATCTGCAAGGTGGAGGATCATGGAATCTTCCAGAAACTTCTCCTGTGACACTTGCCTCTCTGCATTCGCCCAGGGATGAGTAAGAGATCATCAATCTCCAAGTGGAACCAAGAACTATCAGAGAGAGGACACTAATCAAATCTCAAAAGCTGACTCACCCCCCTTGCAAACATCTATATATGGATCCCTCATCCCAGAGATCCGAGGAGGCTGGAATTTTGTATCTTGTAAGGAAGTGCTGCTGGTTTCTTGGTGTAACATCATAGTGTTGGGTGATCTAAGCTTTTCATGAGGTGAAGAAGGGCTTTCTTGCTGAGAGGATGACGTTGGGTCAGAACAATTGTTTGTAATCCTCTTTGCTATTCTTGATTATTAATAAATCTATTCAAGTTTTCCTCCACATTCCTGTATGATTGATGATATATGCATTTGTGTGGTCAATATATATCTGGTCCTATATTGTTTATGATAGTAGATCTCTATTCTTGGATAGTGTTATGCTGCTTTGATTCTACAGGTACTCTTTGAAGCTAGGTAAACGAGGAAGCAAGTGGCAAAGTTCTATCAGAAGGGAGAGGAATCAAGCAAGGAACCAAGCGCAAGACAGAGGTTGGTCTCCTTCTTTCCCCTCTTATTTACTTCTCATAAAGGAAAATGAAAGTGGTTTTAGTTTGTTTGTTTCAAGGTAGCTACCAGCCTTAGTGGGACTAGCAGCTCTGCATAGACATTAGATTTCCCGATAGCACTTATGTCATATATTTTGTAAGTAAAAACTTGTCCAAGGCAGAATTAAACTACACTGTAACTGAAAAGGAGCTCCTAGCTGTAGTCCATTCCCTAAATAAGTTCAGACACTACATCACCGGCTATCAAACATTCGTGCACACTGATCATGTTGCCATTAGGTATTTGATGAACAAACTAGATGTGAATTCTCATATTATTAGATGGTTACTTTTATTGCAACAATTTGATTTAACCATTGTTGATAAGTCAGGTAAGGAAAATGTTGTTGCTGATTTTCTGTCTAGACTAGATTTGCCTGCAGGTGAAGAAGGAATAGTGGATGATCAAATGCCAGATGAGCACCTATTTTCTATCTCAGTACTCTCGCCATGGTTTGTTGATATAGCAAATTACTTGGTTTCAGCACAATTTCTGCCACACCTGTCCTCAAAAGAGAAGAGCAAGATCATGAGGAAAAGTGCCCCATTCACGTGGATTGGGGGAAATCTCTTTAAACTTGGCCCAGATCAGATTTTGAGGCGATGTGTCAGTGAGGAGGAAGTTTTTGACATCCTTCTAACCTGTCATGATGGGCCCTATGGAGGCCATTTTGTAGCAAAGAGGACTGCCTTCAAAATTCTGCAAGAAGGTTACTATTGGCCCACTCTTCGTCAAGATGTCAAGAGATATATCAGCCAATGTGACCAATGTCAAAGGATGGGGAAACCTACTCCAAGAGATGAGATTCCCTTGCAACCTCAAGTGACTTTCAAGCCATTTGAGAAGTGGGGCATGGACTTTGTGGGTCCTATAAACCCTCCTTCAAAACAGAAATCTTACATCATTGTGTGTATTGATTATCTGACAAAATGGGTAGAAACAAAGGTGATCAAGGCAGCAACAGAAGAAAAAGTAGCTGAGTTTTTGAGAGAAAATATCTTCTACAAGTTTGGCTATCCAAGAGAATTAGTCACAGATCAAGGGAGTCAGTTTACCTCCAATCTGATTGAAGACCTACTCACACATCACAAAATTAAGCACAGAACTTCCACCCCTTATCATCTGCAAGAAAATGGATAGGTGGAAGTCACTAACAGAGCTTTGGAAGGGATTTTGACCAAGGTAGTGAGCAACAATAGAAAAGATTGGGCAGATCGATTGGTTGAGGCCACCTGGGCCTATAACACCACCTGGAAAACCAACACAGGGTTCACACCTTATGAGTTGGTCTATGGGAAGAAGGCTCTACTGTCAATAGAATTTGAATATAACACATTAAGGATGGCAGCTCAGTTGGACCTAGATCTTAGCCATGCACAAAAGGAAAGGTTACTTCAGCTAAATGGATTGGATGAACAGAGATTGCAGACCCTTCTCCACTTAGAGGTAGTCCAACTTTAAAGAAAAATATGGCATGAAAGACACCTCAAAGAAAAAAAATTCCAGGAAGGAGATTGGGTGCTGTTGTATGATTCAAGATATAAAGATTTCAAGGGTAAATTGAGGACAAGATGGCTGGGACCATACACAGTAGAAAAATGCAATGACAATGGTTTAGTCCTGATCTGGACCATCGATGAAGAAGCCATCCCCATGCTCATAAATGGGCATAGGTTGAAGATCTACAGGAAGGCCCTTTCCAATCAGGAATTAATTGAAAATCTGAGTAAAACACTGTTGGTAGTGGAGCAGGTCTCTGCCTCCATTGCACCCACACCCTAAAAAAAAAGAGAAAAGAAAAAATTAAAAAAAAAAAGAGAAAAAAAAAAAACAAAAAAAAAAACAAAAAAAAGGAATAAAAGATCCCTGGGCGAAAACCTCTTGGAGGCACCCAGGGCAGACAGTGAGGGTGAAAACATCCTGGAGGCACCCCAGCTGTCTCATAAAAAAAAATGAAAAAAGAAAAAAATAGAAAAGACTAACTTTTTTTGAATGCATTGCAGATTGCAGGAGGGTCACAGAGGGAAAAAAGGACATGGCCAGGCTACATACACCCTTGATAACCCATTCCTCTATCGCCATTATCTTTTCCCAGGCCTTGGTCTCACTTGTTCTGAAAATTTCACATCCTACAGGAAACTCTGTGCATTCTATAGGAGGCTCCTGTAGAAATTACAGAGAGCTCAAAATCAAGTTTAGAGAAGAATCCGAGGGCTAGAAATTTGTCCAGAAGGCCTGTGGACCTCCCTGCCACCATTCATCCTCCTAATTCTCCATTCCATCCCTACACACCCACATTTCCACTTGCTTTTCCTTCCCTGCACAGAAAACACAGAAATTCTATTTCTTTTGTTCTTAAACAAAAAATGATGATGAATAAAACAACAACATTCTTCACTTGTTGCTTACTTGATGTATTCCAGTTGTTACTTCTTTCATTTAGAACCTTCTTCAGCTGTCTCTTTAGTCCCTGCTCAAGCATCAACCATAAATTTTAGAGGGAGAAGCAGCTACAGGAAATCCTGCAGGATTCTTGTAACAGTTGATCCCTTTAAAAAACAAGCTCCAGAGGCAGGGTCAGTGTAGCCAAGATGTATGCAATGTGCAAGGAGCGGTGCCTGATAAAAAATCACCAGCATAAGCCACCAGTTCAGAGGCCATGAACACCAGCAACAACAACAATTAAAAAAACGAAGTGCCAAAGTCTGAGCATGCAGAGCACGGTAGCGACTAACAGGTAAGTGGCTAAACCCGTTCCTCTATTGCATGAATATTATTTAGGAACTGCATGAACCATTGAGATGGTCGCGATTAAATGAAATTAGTGGCCAGCTAACTAGCCACCCTCATTCAGTTCAAACCACCCTCATTGAGTTCAAACGAGCCTCATCCAATTCAAACAACAGTTCAGAAGATGCAGTCAGCACGTGTGGTCCGTCAACTCGGGAAGGAAAAACTCAGAACCGGTAGTGGTGGCAGCATATAATGGGAATGATGGAAGTGATGGCAGGCAGGTGACATGAAATACCATAATGACACTGGAGTAGGACCAACGGTCTGGATGGGGATAACGTACCCATCCTGCCACCTCACCTTGTCACCACAGATCATGCCATCAACTTAAGTACACTGCGGTCGAAGCCTCCACCACCTTTTGTTTTCATTTGCATCGACGAGTTCTCGACTATAGTAACTCACCTACCACCTTTAGAACATTGAACCAGTTGTTCTCTGCCAGTTTTTCGAAACCCTTCCGCTTATCGGGCTCTATAGGAGCACTATCGCATTCTATAGGAGCAGAAACACTATCTACATGAGCCTTTCTATAGGAAGGCCAGAGAGCAGCTCTGCAGAGGAAAAATTTAGAATTTTTGCTAAATTCAGGCTTGAAAATAGGTAGGATCAGAAACCCACTCTGCATGTGATATATCTACATAAGGTGGTGGGAGTAGAAGCAAAGTATTGGGTTGAAAAAGGAAAGGAAAGTGAGCACAAAATTCTGCCTGTGTTTTTCTGAATTCTATATAGTTTCTCCATTTTATTTTCTGCACTAAAAATCTTTTTTTTCTTCCCCATATTCTCCTGTGTAAAAAAAAAGAAAAAAGGATGCAACCATAGGAAATCAATCCTGTGAAAAATGAATTTGCAAGTCTATTTACTCTGTGAGAAAGAAAAACACTATTTTATATACCCTCTGTTCTTCCAAAATATTGATTTCCTCCAAAAGCCCAAGAAGTAAATTTAGGTTGAAAACAGGGTTTGAAGGGAGGGAAAAATTGCAAATTGATGTTGTGAAAAAGAAGAACACGAAAAAATTCATGATTCTAGAAGGACAACCTTAGCTATTCCTCTATTTTCAGTTTTGAAAGTTTGTTGCCTTCCTCCTCACCTGAACATTTCCAGTAGTCACTACACACCATGACAGGAGGTTTTATGAGAAAGGAGCCTTTGAATTCCACCAAATTGCATGAACACCCAGAAGTGGTAGCCCTCTTTACCAGGGCAAATTGGATTCTTTTCTTTGAGAGAATTCATGGGTATGATGAGGAAGTGATAGAGGAATTTTTAATGTCTTTAAAACTCCATTCAAAAGCCCACGCTACAGTTAGTTTCAGGGGCTTAACCATAGAGCTTACACCAAAATGAATCAGTAGAATTATAGGTCTTCCACTTGGGCTCCCCTGGAGCAAAGAAGAAAAAACATTAGGACAGGTTGCTAAAAAGACATTTTTTCAACCTGATGAACATCCTGTAGAGGATGAGAATGGGGTCAGAAGGACAAGTATACCTCATCCATGGGGTGAGGTCAGTTACTAGATCATGAATTATATCTCCTGTGAAGGGAGATACAATATAGTCTATGGTTATCACTTCAGATTATTGCATGAATTAAGATATGGAATGGACCTACCTGCATCTAGAAAACTTAGTCTCCCATATTTCCTCCTCCAGTCTTTGATAGAGTGTGGCACCAAGTTGAATGTAGGGGTTCCAGACCAACTGGCCCACCATGGGCTCATTAAATTACTGGTAGAGGATGCCCTCCACACATACACAATCCCTATAGCCTGGGAAATTTTCAGGAACATGTCTAGGGAAGATGACATAAAAAATCTTATTGATGACCTTAGCCCATCTTGCAGTGAAGAGGAGAAGTAGAAAGAGGAACTTGAGAAGGAAATCCATGAGGAAACACAGAATATCCAATTGGGAGAAGACAAAGAAGAAAAATAGAGAGGAGAAGAGAAACAAGACACCACCACAGTTGAACCTAAAGTAAAGAAGAAAACAACATCAAAAGTAGAGAAAAGGAAGAGGACAAAAGCTGAGAAGAAGAAGCCTAAGCCAACTTAGAAAAAGACTTCCACGGGAAAAGCAAAAACTCAGCAAGGAAAGGAGAAAAAAACACCAGAGACAACAGAAACAAAATCAGGAACAACAGACCCACGCAAGACTGCAGAAGATGAAGAAGAAAAACAGTAAGAAGAAGTGTCTCCTGAGACACTTGCAAGAGAAGCAGCAGTTGTTCTAGCTACACTTAGCACTCCAGCTAAGCAAAAACGGAAGAGAAAAAGACAGACATCCATGTACTTCAAGGCTTGAAAGAGCACCGGGATCAAGAAAGGGAAGCCTCAGCCACCTTCAAAGGAGCCCATCATAATTGAGGATGCACCTCCTCTGACAAAGGAGGAATCTCCCTCCAAAATCTGTATCACTTACGAGAGAGGGA
This sequence comes from Pinus tabuliformis, assembly GCA_031772625.1. Lineage (NCBI taxonomy): Eukaryota > Viridiplantae > Streptophyta > Pinopsida > Pinales > Pinaceae > Pinus > Pinus tabuliformis. Next base: position 117,605,265 of record CM062806.1, read on the forward strand.
GTCCTAAGACCTCCACCTGGAAGGAAAGGATCAAATCAATGGGCTCTAAAGCAGTCCTATAGGAGGCACAAACCTCTCTATAGGAGACATTGGCCAAGCTCAAAGAAACTAAAAAACTGGAAAAGAAGGCAGAAGAACAGTCCCGAGAAGAAGATAAGGCAAAAGAGATACCTGAGCCTGTCCATTAGCCTAACTTAGGCTCCTACTACAACCTTTTGGAAGGTGGGAAGATCATCCCACAAAAGTTTGTTGTGCCCCTGTTCTTTGAATTGGAAAAAGAAAGGGTCAGAAGTCATAGATGGATGCAGATTGTAAAATCAAAAGGAGTAGAAGGCATTGGACATATGGAAAACAAGTTGAGAGATATGGGCAGAGAATTGAGCATGGTCAAACATAGAGAAAGCATCAGAAGAGCTCAATTAGAAGAAGAAAATGAAATGTTGAAAAAGCAGCTACAAGAAAGGGAACCTCAAGGAGGAAATAAGTTGTCAGTCTTGGAAGGACAACAACAACAAGAGGGACCCCAGGCAAATAGTGAGGCAGCAGAGAAACAACAACAAGAAGAAGAACCACAGACAGATAGTGAAACACTGATGAAACAACAGCAAGAAAAAGAATCCCAGGTAGAAACTAAAGTTTTGATTTTGAAAAGGTAGCTACAAGAAAAGGAACCCCAGTTAGCCTGCATGGCCAGCTGGGCAATGGAGGCATTGCAGTGCAGACAACTAGCTAAATCATATGCATTGTATCTCAAAGATCAGTGGCTCCAATTCCAGATTAAGACACTGGTCCAGAGGGGAACAATACCGTTTCAAGATTATGGCCAATTTATGCGTTTATGTGATCATAGCTCAACTGAGGATAAAGAAAAGCTAGCAAAATTTTACCTACACAACATGGCACTTCCTGACATGAATTTATGGGATCCAAATGCTGCATTGGGAGACTTGCAGCTAATGGCTATGGCTTCGTGGATGAGCCATGAAGAAAAGAGAGCAGTGGAAATTCAGAAAATGATGACAAAAGAGCTGAGTGAGCCCCCAATGATTAGATTAGAACCAGTAGACCCATTAGCTCTCATCCATGCCCACCAACACCTTGCAGCTAATCCTCAAGTTCTCCCTGATTATGTTGACAGGAAAACACAAGCTATTGCTCATTTTGAAGATATGGAGAGATTGTTTGGCGATGACTGCCTTCATACCTGCATGAGAAGGTGGAATACAATGTCACATAGCCTAAGGATCAGGGAGTATCACTCCCCAAACAGGATGAGGGAGGCCATGAGGAGAGTGCCCCTATATAAACACTCAATGCAACACTTGAAAGCCAACTTGATTGGTCTTAAGTTCAGCCCTCCACTACTGCTAGGACTATTGGAAGGAGTTAAGGAGGAGGAGGAACAGGAACAATGGGAGGAAGTGGAAAGGAAAGAAGGTTTCCATGATAAAGAGGAAGACATCACATCAGAGGCTTTGGATGTCAAGGAATCTGTTAGAGCCCTTAAGGATGAAGAGTTAGATTAGTTGCTCAGAGGATGAGCAACCCATTTAGTAGGGGGTGATGATGAGCCCCAGAAATGGGCAACTATATGGGCTCATTTTGCCTCTTATTTCAATTTAATCTACCATTCTTAGTATTTTTGTGCATTCTTTTGAATATATTTATGTCAATAGAGTGAATTGGGTTAGTCACTTTGCCATGTAGTCTAATAAGTGTTTATTGCAGATTTTTTGGACAATTTTGGACAAGGACTAGGAATTTATGAGCAAAATGGCAGCCAAACTCGAGGAAACAGGGAAGAGGACTTGTAGGAGGGGTGTCTCCTTCATTAATGACCCCTTTCCTTGAATCCTCCATCAGCAGCTCGAAGTACAAAGGCCCACATTGATGATTCCAAGGGGCAACCGAGCAAGTCAAGTAGGACTGTTGTTATCTTCAGTTCTAGGAAGCCGAGTTCCTTAATTTTAATAGGACTGTTGGGAGTCCCAATTTGTATAAATAAGAAGGTTTCGAGCCTCAGTAGGTTAGTCAGTTCTTAGTATATTTTCGCACTTTTGTGCAACCTTGTACTCAGCTCATTTTCAAGCTCTTTTTGAACATAGTTTATGTGATGTAATTGCTATTTTTTGATAAATGAAGATGAAACAGTTTTTGAGCTAGCACTGATCTTTTCCAGAGGGCTGAAGCTCTTGGGTTAGGGCCCAACCCAAGTTTCCCAACACCTCCTTTATGTACCTATATGTTTTTTTCTTCAGTTCATTAGTTAATTTATGTTGCATAAATTCATTTTTCTTTGTTAGAATAGGTTGCTTTTGATGGTTAGTATAGTTTTTATTGTTTCAGTCGATCAAGTAGGTTACTGTGGTGATAGAATAAGATTTAAGAAGGCCAACAACAGGTCTTGATCCCCTTTCTCCCTTCTTGGGACTATGATTTGAGATCAAGGCACTACTGCCGCCACCAAAAACACAGTTTTTGCTCTTCCGATTCATCTACCATAGTTTTCTCACATGCTTTTTTGTTCATAGGTTACTGATCAACATTTCTTGTTTTAGGTCAGAAATTAGGTTAAGATAGACAAAACTCTGTTTTTTTGTTCTTGCTTTGGTAAGTTTTGAGAAGTAAATGTGTAGATCTCTTGCAAGACATCCCAGCTCATCATTCCTCCATAAAATAGCCAGCACTAGCTCACTTCTCTTCGATTTCCCAACTCATTTGCAACATTTCACCAATCTGCCCTAATTTCTGCGTTTTTCCATAAAGTTGCTTTCTTTCCTGTTGAACAAATCCAACCATCTCCTTCATCCTTGATCTTCCTTGACAAGTTATAGACCCCACAACATCTTCATCCAGCCTTCATTTCCCCTCTCCCACCATTTTTCCACCTTCAAACCTCTAAAAACCACTTTCGGCCTCCTCCTGTAGATCCTCCTATAGAACCTCCTATAGATCCCCTGCAGCCTCCTATAGAATTTCCTATGAGTGATTTTTCGAAGTCTGATCACAATGAAAGTCTTAAGAAGGGTACTAGGGGCTTCTTCGGACCCCTCCACACCTTCCTTACATTCTGCAAAAGCCAACTCCATCTTCCTTTTCCACCAAACCTCTGCACAGCCACAACCAGTCAAAACACAAGCATAATAATTCCACATAAAAATGCTCAAAAGTACAAAAAGGTGATTTCTTTTCATTTCTCTTCAGGAGTAGCATAAATAAATGCAATTAACCTTTTCAGTACTCAATGGCACCCATTTCACTAGTTTCCATCTCTTTTCTTGCAAAAGTAGGGTTAGTGGGTAAACTAAGGTTTTCTAGGGTTTGCTATGGTTTGCGTTTCATTTCGGTTTCCCTTCTCTTTCTGCAAGTAGAATAGCCCCTATAGAGTTAGCTTTCTTCCATCATATTAAAAGCTTCTTCTGAGAAATCATAGAAGTTGGCTTAGGCTCCTAGCGAACTTGCACCAGCTGATCAAGTGACGACCTGCAATAAGAGCTGGTACTTGTGCATATACCACCGCCACTTCCAAGTTTGTTACGAACTACCGGGTTGATAAAAGTAAAGTAGAGAGCCCCAAGGGTTGCAGCATTATTGCTGCAATACTAGTGCTCACCAATGTGTTCAATCAAATCATGTTCGTGAGGTCATCCTCCTCCCATGGTAGTTTCTAGGGTATAGATATGGGTGGAGTAGACTTCATCTTCTTCCTCCCCTTCTAGCCATAAAGGTAAATCATCTTCTAAAGATGGCTGAGCAGGAGGATACAAGACCAACTTCTTGGATTGATAGCCATTTTTGATGGCCATGTTTCTATCCCTACAACTAATGTAGGCATTGACAGTGGCTAACCAAGGCCTCCTAAGTATGAGAGGATAACCATTAAACTTAGTCATAAGATGGAGAACTAGGAAGTCTACAGGGTACTCCCAGGAGTCAATGGAGACCATCACATCCACAACAATCCCCTCAGGGCTACTATGGATCAGTCTGTAAGATGTAAGACTTTTGTGGTCTTTCTTAATGAACCTTGGAGATTCAGCTTGAGCATGGTGTCCTTAGTCATTACACTAATGGCATCCCCAAGGTCAATCAAGGTATGTTTGACAATGGTGACATTGATGTGCACATCTACTACAGGGCTTCCAGGGTCTAAATACTTTGGAAAAATTACCTATACCAACATTACGTCAGACAACTGTCCAATGACATTAATGGTAGGGGTGTCTTTTTTTCGCCTCCATGGATGTTTGAAACACTTATCTTTACTTAGTTTGTTGCAAATAGGTACATCCTTAATGGCTTAGAGAAGTGGAATTTTGACACATAGATTTTTCAATTCACCCAGAAGTTCATTCTCTTTTGGGGTAGGATGTCCTAGATGAGTTAATATTTTAGGAAAGGGTGGTGGATTCACTCTAGGCATAATTCCCTCTCTTTCCTCCTCATCCTCCCTAGGTGGAGATGGACTTTGGTTCTCCGAGAGTACTCTCTCAGACCTCAGGTTGATTTCTTGAATTTCCATAGCATAAGCAGGGTAGGATGTCTCTCCACTATAGACCTGATGTGAATGTCTATTGTTCGGGTTTAGATTTGGTTGGGAAAGCATCTAAGGTTGTTTAGGTGGAGAAGGGTGTAAAAGCTATGGTTGAGTAGGAGGTAAGGAAATAAAGCTGGAGCATTGTTGTATGGGGGCCTCCACTCCTTGGTTGGTGCATTCCATTGACATTGTGGAGGAGTATATCGCTGAAATGGCTGGTTGGTTGTTTGGAAATGGTACTGAGGTGCAAAATACGAGGGAGAAGGTGTAGACTAGGAGGGATGAGCAGGGCCCCCCCAAGAGGGAATGGATGTGTTTTGGTTAGGGTTGTAATATGCATAGGATGACACTTGCATGCCCTTCTGGTATGGTCAAGGCCCATGACGCCTCCTCTAATTTATGTAGGAGAGTTTCTTAGTCACCCCTTCAGTTTCCTAATACACAACTTTTAGTCAAGGTAGAGAAGGGCACTTGCCTATGGAGTGGTTTTCTTCATAGACCGAGCATATTTCTATCAGGTTTAATAGACATTCATTCCTAGGGTGCCTCCTTGTGCATCTAGGGTAGAATATGTCTAATGCTCTCTCTACTTCCTCCTACTTACTCTTGATTCTCATAGTGTCCATTTGTAGGGAAAGGGTTTGCAGCATTTCACTCTTAAAATCTTCCAACATGTTTCCAATTTCACCTTTTATAGATGTGTTGGATGAGGACGAGCTGGCCACTATTTGACTACCCCTACCCTTTTTCATAACTTCCCTAGAATGGTTCTTAAATACAGTCTTGATATGTTCATAGGGTAGCTGGTAGATGTCCCCTCTTGATAGCAGGTTTAGGCTATCCAGAAGATCTTCCTTGACCCGCATGAGAAGGACTAGCTTAAGTGACTTAGGATCAAGTGTGCACCTGGCATTTTTGTAGCTAAGATGGAATCTTTCCTCATAATCCTCTAAGGACTCATCATGCCCAAGGTCATTCAAAAAATTTCCTCTTTAGTTTCTTTGGACCTATAGTAGCCCCTATACTTGTTGTTGAAAGCTTGTTACATTTGAGCCTAGGTGGTGATGCTATCCCCAAGTAAAGCCATGAACCAGTGCAGAGCTGCATCCTTGAGAGTGGATGGGAATAATTTCAACTTCTGATCATTCGTAGTGTAATCATAAGTTCTGCATATCACAGTGAATTCAAACAAGAAAGTATGTGGATCCTCTGAGGTCAGGCCATGGAAGTGAGGAAGAGTAGAGGGGCTTATGTTTTTCATCTTAGCATCCCCATTGGTTTCTTTGATGGGAAAAGCACCCTAAATTATTTCTCTATCTCCACTTTCATTTCTATTTTCAACCATTATGTCAGTTGGAATGCGTTCTTCTTCTCCTTCCCCTAAAGGATCTTCAAAAATATCTGGTTGTTCGCCTAAGGGGTCCTCTAATTCACAGCCACTGAAGAAGAGGGAAGGTTGGTTGTTTGAAGTGGTGGGGGTATTTGGTAGAAATTTTCCTAAGTTATCCCTATTCCTAAAAGGCATGAAAGAAGTGTCTTTGTTTTGTCTTCTTTTTCAAGCTTTAAGACTAATTTTAGAATTGAAAAAAACAAATTGAATTGAAGCTAACTGTTGAATGAACTCACTTGCAGAATGGAAAGGAAAGCAAACAAACTTACAACTACTTTTGCAAAAATGAAGCTAATAGTAGAATGAAAGAGATAAGAAATGGAAGAAAGAAAGCATGAATCACATCTACTCAGACACCTCCCCAAAAACGACGCCACAAAGTGATGAGAACAAGTATTGCAGCAAGAATGCTACAACTCCTAGGGCTACCAACTTTACTTCATCAACCTGGGGTTCATACAAACTTGGAGGTGACAGTGCTACATACACAAATAGATGTCGTGGGTCCACTTTTTGTCACTGTTGAGCTGGAAATAGACCACTAGGGTTTCTCAAACCATCCTTCTATTGATTTAGAAGAAGTTTGATTACCAATGGAGAAAGGGGGATTTTACCCTAATTGAGAGAATTGAAATATTATCTATTGCAGTAATGAAAGACTGAAATAAATGCTTAAAAAACACCACTCATCTAGCTATTTGTTAAGATATATTGCTTCAAAAGAATTCTAAGCTAACACATGTGGAACCCTAACTAACCTAAGCAGGAAATCTGATCTAATCAAACACTTTACTGTTGTGCATATGAATGAACATAACAACCTTTTTCTTTTTGTCCTTTTTTGTGAAAACATGAGTGCTAATTCTTCTTGATTGTATGGAGGTGGGTTAGGTGTGGAGAGAGATGGTTGTGAAGGGTCAAATGGCTTGAGAGGCAAGTAGGGGCCTTATCGTATCTTTCATGATGCAACTCTCACAAATTGGCCTCAAAACATGCCACTACAGGTCATCCTATAGGATGTCTATAGGATGCCCTAGTTTACCTACAAGATGTTAGGTTGTGTTATATTCTTTCCACGACTAGCCCACGTAATTAACTGGGGGGTTAGATGGGGGGCAAAACCCCCACTTCATTGCGCCAATTGCATAGTGGGGGGGTCATATGGGGTTTGAGGGGTGCAGGTAACCCCACTTTATGGGGTCCGAGGCAGTGCCCCAAAAAATTTTGGTTTTGGAACCTATGTTAAGTTGGGCGGACCCACCTATGGTTTTGTGCATGATTTTCACACATGTTTTTTAGACGCTGTTATCACTTAGAACTAAAAAACTTGATACATGTAATTTTATATCCTAGCCCGATGACAAAGGTCTGTGTTAGTTTAATTTCGTTTTAATTTTCTTCCCTTAGGATTTGGAGTTCTAAAGAGTTTTTAACTCAAGTCATTCTCAACTCCCATTGGTTCCCCTCTACCCATCATTGTTCTATAGCCACCTCTGTGTCTTATGTGAGTCACCGTGTCTTTTAGTAATTTCGCAGCACAATTCCAATTCGCCAGTTTCGCAGCGTAATCATGATTAGCCAGTTTCGCAGCGCAATCATGATTAAGCAGTTTTGCAGTGCATCATGATTAGGTAGTTTCGCAGCGCATCATTAAAATTTAAAACTAACAGCGTTGTGAAATCATGGATTCGTGCATTCCGCAGCGAATCTTTCCCGAAATGTCAAGTCCGTTCGGTGAGTCATCAGCCATCTCTTCTCATGTCAGCTCATGTACCTCTCTTATCACGTTTTAACGCTCATTGCCACTATCACCACCACTAGATCTATTGATACGCACGAATTATCATTCCCAAGAAATTTTACCATGCATAAACCTTAATGATGGTTGTAAGTCTTGCATGAATGACAAATCTGCAAGATTACATCTTGAAAGGTTTTACACGGAAAAAATTTAAATTTCAAGCGAGGCTGATAACCAAGCGAGGCTGATAATCAAGCGAGCCTGAATTCAAATAGAAGCCGAAGAAAAATTCTAACCAGAGCTGGTAGTCATTGTTCGTGAAGATCTGGACGAAAGAATGGAGAAAAAAGAGCACAGATCCAGCAAATGTCTAAGGACTGAACCTGAATGCCTAGATATAACACTGAGAAATGAAGAGGTGAAGAAAGCGTTTGAAAAGGCCGGGTGCTGGAACTTTTGCAAAAAGTTACAAGGAGGACATGCACAGGTAACTAAGGAATTTGCACTTAACTTCACTGGTTTGAATTCAAAGGTAGCCATGTTAGAAATGCAGGTTTCTCCAGAAGTGATATCTGCTGTGACAGAGATCCCAAGACGACAATAGGAATGGTTCAAAAATTTCAAATTTGACATGAATCCTTGCAAGGAGTTTTTGAAGGATGATTATGTAAATGAAGATTTAACTAAGGCAGTGCCCAGGAATTATGTCAAGGAACATTATGCTCATTTACTCACCTGCATACAGAAATATTTGACTTGTGAAGGAAGGTATAACAAGGTTTATTCTTACCATTTCAAACTACTTTTGCATTTCACCGGGAAAGTCTCCATAGACCTACCTTTTTATTTGTTCCGTAGCTTGAGTAAGATGTGTGATAAGGTGCAGCTGAGGAAAGAGGACTGTGAAACCTCTTTGTTTCATCATGGTTTGATTAAACTACTGGTTTTAGATGGGCTCCAAAAGATAGACAGGGATTGGAATTCATTCATTTTTATGGCTGGCTTCAAAAGCCAAACTGGCCTCACTCCTCAACCGGCCAGGGATTTTACAATAGATGAGCTCCAAACAGAAGCAAGAGCTAAAAGAGTTCCAAAGTCACAGGTAAAATCACAAGTACGAAAACCAGTGAAGCCACTCATCATCTAAGATCAACCTCAGAAATCAACTAAGGAAAAAGCTCAGGATAAAAAGACTGTGCCTGAAACAAGCACATCTGAAGCAGTCTCAAGGGTAAGAACAAGAAGCCAGATAAATAAGGAAAAAGGTAAAGCTATAGCATTTGAAGAGAGTCCAGTGTCCAAGGCAAGTTTGAATGATTTATTACAGGCTATTGAATTCGAGCAGTCTCTACCAGTTCAAATCGAATTGGTACAGTCAGAACAAGAAAGCACCAAGAAATCCAAGGCCTCAAAAAGGCTTAAATTTGATGAGCCAGCTGCAGAATTCGTTTTTAAACCTAGAAGACCTATGACAAGGAGATTCCAGCAAGTACAGGAAGCACTACCAAGAACAGAGGAAACAGGGGAAGAGACACAAAAAGACACAGGCAGAACCTGCATTGCAGTTAAAGAAAACAATATAGCAGCCCTGAAGAGCCAATTAGAATCAGCCAAGTATGAGATTGCTAAATTGAAGAAAGCCGCTAGAAAACATGCAGCCATACATGCAAAATATTATAAAACCCTATGGGAAGGGAATGCAGCTGTAGAAGCCCAGCTAAATTCAGTAGTTGATGGCCATTCACAATTTCACACCTGGACAGTACCAGCAATCAAAGAAGCCAAGTATATCAGAAGGATTAATATGCAACTGAGAGCTGGGAATAAGGCTATGAAGAGACAAATTGAAGATCTGAAGGCACAGCTAAACCAGCTACCTGCTAAATGAGTTTTAATTCCAAGTAAGATTTGGTTTCAAAATTTTGACAAATTTGCTTAATCTTATATTGCTGAGGAAATATAAATCCCTATTCAGCATGTGGAAGGTCTAAATAAGTTTTTGGCAATCAAATACTCGGCTAATAAAGGTCTCGGGTCAAAAGTAAGTTGTTTTAAATAACTCAGCAGTTTCATAGCGCGCTACGAAACTGCTGAAGGTGATGATTTTAACGCAAATCAAGCAGTTTGAACTATAAGTGGGAATTTTGAAAGGGAAACGTCTAAAGGGTGTGCAAGACATCATCTGGAGCTGTCAACAGTCAATCAGGTCAAGACAGGTGGATGCTTAAAAAGGTTGAATATTCAAATCCAATTTTGAATTTTTGTCGTAAAGCCCCTTTATCACAGTTCAAGATATACCAAACGGTTTGCCTGCAAGAAACTTTTGCCTGCACACATGTTCATAGGAAAAACTTACAACGCATCAAGAACGTGGCAGTCCTCTACATTTTAGGTAATTAAAGGCTGAAGGATATGTTTCTGTGCATTCGGATATTTTGGGGAAAACTGAAGCCGAGAAGCAAGGATAGTTTCCTAATATTTATGGACAGTTAAGTAGATTCAGCATCCAAGCATCCAAGGTCAACATGGGGCATTAAACATCCATCTCAGCCAAACTGAAAGAGGACCAGATGTCAAAGAATGAGGAGAAGCCATCATGCATGTAATATGGAGTTAGAGTCATAGTTGATTTAGAACTCTAAAAAACTCCAGTCAGCACTTTATTGTATTTATTAGTTAGTTAAATGGTTGATAGGTGTCATTAGAAGTAGTTTTCGAATTCCCCTTATGCTGGAGGAGGAATCTCGATCAGTTAGAATAAAAACTCTATATATAGCTGAAACAGCAATGTAATCAAGGTTGGAAAACTTTATGACAGAGCATTGAATTTGGCTTATGTAAAGACTCACTTTCAGTAATATAATTTTGATTTTACTTCTCAGGATTCATGAAGGATTTCCTATATTCAGAATGTGTGATGTTGTCCTTTTCTTAGTTTTGTTTACAGTGGTATGGATGTATAATCACTCAGAATTCACTGAATGTGCTCTGATTTCCTGTATGCATCTATAAATTGTGTGTTTCAATATGAGTGTGTGTTCTGAATATTCAAATGCTGAATGCCCTGACTTCCATGTAAGGTCAAGATCTTTGTTATATTAAGGTGTTGTTGACTCCATAGGCCCAATGGATACTTGTTTAATGTATTTCCAGCAGTCATATTTGTCACAGTTGTTCTACAAGAGTTAGCCATCTTATTTTAAATCAAAATCATTAATACATCCAGAGAGAGCCCTCTCAGGTTGAGGAGGCTAAGCCTCAGCCTAAAGTAGGTCTGAAATAGTTACTTAGAGTCAACCTGACCAGCAGCCTATCAGGGTCTGATTTTGAGATAACAGACGTGATGGTTTTCGGTCCATGGGTTTGGACGCGATGGTTTTCGGTCCGTGGTTTTGGACACGATGTTTTTTGGTCCATGGTATTGGATGCTTCAACATGTATAAATATGTATTATAACATTGAAAGGAACATAATGAAAAATCAAGCTAGTAGTCCCAATTTTGGGATCCACGGGAAAATCTCTGTGTATATGTGTTTTATGTGTTATGCTCTCACATTGTTTATTTTATGTGTTTTAGAATTCGTATGCAAGTAATTTCTGTATGGGGTTAAAACCTACATTTGGTATCGGAGTTGTTTTGGCTTCAAGGGGACACCTTTGTTGCTGAGGGGTTTCGCTCAGGCTTGTGGTATACCCTATTCAGTGGGAGATCAGTGAGATCAATTCTGGTGGTGAAAGAAGATGGTGAGCAGTGGAAAGATAGAGATTGAGAAATTTAATGGTCAGAGTTTTGAGTTGTGGAAACTCAAGATGGAGGATCTGTTGGTGGATAAAGATCAGTGGATCATGGTAGATCTGGGTACTAAACCACGGGAGTGTCCGATGAAGAATGGAAGAAGTTGGATCGAAAGGCAAAGGGCATAATATGATTGTGTGTCTCAGATTCAGTATTGCTAAATGTATCAGGGGAAGCTACGACGAAGGCTTTGTGGGACAAGTTAGGGACTTTGTACCAATCGAAGCTTATGGTGAATAAACTGTTCCTATGGAAGAAGTTGTATAACCTGAGGATGAAATATGGAGACTCAGTGACAGAGTATCTAAACACATTTAATACTGTGGTAAGTCAATTCGCATCTGTTGATATTAAAATTTCAGATGAAGATAAGTGCATCAGTTTGTTGTGTTCTCTAATAGATTCGTGGGATAGTCCGGTTATTGCAATAGGTAGCAATGCAACTACCTTGCAGTTTGATGAAATAGTCTCATCCTTACTGACGGAGGAGAGGAGATGGAAAAATATGGAGAGCCAGAATGGTGATGCCTTGTTTGTACGAGAACGGTCCCAGAACAGAAACAAAAATAAGTCATCGAGTGGGAGATCTAAATCTAGATGGAGATCTAAATCTCCAGGAAAACCTGTAAAGGTGGTGTGTTGGAAATGCGGAAAGGAAGGGAACTACAAAAGGAACTATAAATCTGAAGCTCCTAATAAAGGAAAGGGATCTGATGATGCTCCTTCTACAGAGGAAAAAACCATCTCAGATGAAGGTGGGGATGTGTACTTGGCTTCTTAAAGTACACATGTAGATCATGAGGCATGGTTGATTGACTCAGGTGCATCCTTTCACTTCACTCCCCATAGAGAGTGGTTCTGCGAGTATGAGAAATACAATGGTGGTGATGTCTTCTTAGGGGATGATAGGAAAGCTAGAATTGTTGGTTGCGGAAAAGTAAAGTTGAAGTTGCAAGGTGGAAGGGTTATAACACTTTCGGGTGTTCTGCATATTCCTACATTGGCCAGAAATATAATTTCTATAAGCAAGTTGGATGATGCAGGTGTAAAAACAGTGTTCGAGAAGGATACCTGCAAGATGGTTCGGGGAGCACGAGTATTAATGCAGGGAGTTCGGATTGGAACTCTATAGAAGAAGTAAGGTGGCATGGTTGTTGATGGGTGTAATAGTTCTGTGGTTCCTGAAAGTGGAGCAGAAAATCTAGTGGTCTCTAGAGAGAAGACCATGTTGTGGCATCAAAGGCTTGGACATATTGGAGATAAGGGCCTTCAAATACTTCATGGTAAAGGTATGGTAGAAGGTATGAGTAATAGCTCTCTGGATTTTGATTTCTGTGAAAATTGTGTATATGGGAAGAAGAATTGGGTGAGTTTCCCCTTTGGTGGTAAGAGGGTGAAACATATATTAGAGCTTGTGCATAGTGATGTGTTTAGACCTATGAAGGTTCCATCACTGGGTAAGTCTGTGTACTATGTATCATTTATAGATGACTTCTCAATGAATACATGGATATATTTCCTTAAAAATAAATTTGAAGTCTTTGACAGGTTTAAAGAATTCAAGGCTTTGGTAGAAAACCAGACAGAGAAGAAGATAAAGGTGTTGAGGAAAGATAATGGTGGAGAGTTTTGCAATAAGGAATTTAAAGAATTCTGTAAGAAGTGTGGTATAGCATAGCAGAATAATACTCCATATACACCTCAACAAAATTGAGTTACAGAAAGAATGAACAAGATGTTGATGGAAAGGGCAAGAAGAATGGTTAGTGGTGCCAGGTTAGGACAAGAATTCTGGGCAGAGGTGGTGGAGACAACATGTTATCTGGTCAACAGATCACCTTCATCAGCATTGGAGGATAAAACTCCACAAGAGGTATGGACTGGTAAGAAACCCTCTCTTTCACATCTGAGGGTATTTGGATGTGATGCATATGTATATGTTCCAAAGGAGAAATGAACTAAGTTGGATAATGAATCTAAAAAGTGCATCTTTATTGGGTATAAGGATGGTTTAAAGGGTTATAGGCTTTGGAACCGAGTAACAAGGAAGGTTTTGTACAACCGAGATGTGGTGTTCAGAGAGGTGAAATATGCTATTAAACATGAAGTCCAACCAAAGGAACTTGAGAAGATAGAGTTTGAGCTAAAGGAGGAAGAATCAGACTCTACAGCAAAGGAGGAATCAGAAGATGAAGAGCCACAAACTCTGGGTGTGAGAAGATCAGTTCGAGAAACAAGGTAACCAGAATGGTATAGTCCATCTGCTTTTTGTTCAAATTTTTCTTTATCTATTACTGATGATGATCCCAAAACTATGAAGGAAGCAGTAGATTCAGAGGATGGAAAAACTCTGGAAAGAGGCCATGGTTGATGAAATGGCATCTTTTCACAAAAATGAGGCTTGGGATCTAGTGGAGTTTCCGGCTGGAAGGAAACCCATTGGCAACAAATGGGTGTTCAAGAAGAAGACAAACGTAGAAGGAAAGGTGGAGAAATACAAAGCTCGGTTGGTAGCAGAAGGTTATTTCCAGGTGTTGGGAATTGATTTTGGTGATATTTTTTCTCCTGTTGCCAAGGTAACTTCTATTAGATTACTTTTATTTGTTGCTACTTCTTTTTATTTTGATGTAGAACAGATGGATGTGAAGACAACTTCTCTTCACAGTGATCTGGAAGAGGAAATCTACATGAAGCAACCTGAAGGCTTTTTGGTGAAGGGTAAGAAAGAACTGGTATGCAAGTTAAAGAAGTCTTTGTATGGGTTAAAATAGTCACCAAGGATGTGGTATCAGAAATTTGATACATTTATACGGGGACTTGGCTTCACTAGAAGCAAAGTAGATCACTGTGTGTATTTTAAATTAATTGGTGACGGTGTTATTTATTTGGTCTTGTATGTGGATGATATGTTGTTGGTTGGAAATGACAAAGAAATTATCCAGGATTTGAAGACCCAATTGTCCTCCAAATTTGACATGAAAGATCTTGGTGCTGCAAACTATATTTTGGGCATGGAAATTAAAAGAGATCGGGCAAAGAGGAAGCTCTGGTTAAACCAGAGGAAGTATGTCAAGACAATATTGTAGAGATTTAATATGCAGGATAGTAAACCAGTGAAGGTTCCTATTCCTGTAGGTGTAAAGTTATCTGCTAAACAATGTCCCAAGACACAAGAAGAGGAAGAGGACATGTCCCGTGCTGCATATGCAAGTGTAGTCGGTAGCCTAATGTATGCAATGGTCTCTACTAGACTAGACATTGCACATGTAGTGGGAGTATTGAGCAGGTTTATGTCAAAACAAGGAAAGGAGCATTGGATAGCAGTGAAGCGGGTTTTCAGGTATTTGTGTTGCACTAGTGATTATGGTTTGTGCTACCAAGGAAGACCAGGATTGGACAGAGCATTGGATATTCGTGGCTTTGTTGATGTAGACTTGGTTGGAGATCTGGATCAGAGAAGATCTACAAGTGGGTATGTGTTTAACTTATTTGGAGGTGCAGTCAGTTGGATGAGTAAGAAACAATCTGTAGTGGCACTATCAACTACAGAGGCAGAATACGTGGCAGCCACTCATGCAAGTAAGGAAGTAGTCTGGTTGCAGAGATTGTGTTCAAGTATGGGGTTAGTACAGGGAGCTATAAGGATAGACTGTGACAACCAAAGTGCAATTTTCTTGGCAAAGAACCCTTCATATCATTCAAAGACAAAGCACATTGATGTTCAGTATCGCTTTGTGAGGGATATGATAGAAGACAAAAAGGTGTTGCTGGTAAAAGTGGACACTTTGAAGAATATTGCAGATGCATTGACAAAATCTATGAGCTCTGAGAAGTTCTCTTAGTGTAGAGAAACTAGGGGCGTTGCAGGGCTGGATAAATGACTAAGATCTCTTATGGCCCCCCTATGGAAAGAAAACAAAAAGTGGGAGAATGTTGGGTTGTGTTATATTCTTTCCACTACTAGCCCACGTAGTTAACCGGGGGATTAGAGGGAAAGCGAAACCCCCCCTTCATTGTGCTGACTGCATAGCAGGGGGGTCAAAGGGGTTTGAGGGGTGTAGGTAACCCCACTTTATGGGGTCTGGGGTAGCGCCTCAGAAAATTTTGGTTTTGGAACCTATATTAGGTTGGGCAAACCCACCTATGGTTTTGTGCATGATTTTCACACATGTTTTTTGGACGCGATGGTTTTCGGTCCATGGTAATGGATGCTTCAGCATGTAGAAATATGTATTATAACATTGAAAGGAACATAGTGAAAAATGAAGCTGGTAGTCCCGATTTTGGGATCCAGGGGAAAATCTCTGTGTATATGTGTTATGCTCTCGCATTGTTTATTTTATCTGTTTTAGAATTTGTATGCAGGTAATTTCTGTACGGGATTAAAACCTACACAAGATCCCCTATATTCCTATAAGAACATGCTGAACGGATAAGGAGTGATTGTGACAGTGATATAGGGCTTAGGGAAGGTGATTGATGGGAGGAATAAGGCAAGGAAGTGACTAGGACTTCCTTGGAACTCAAACCCAAGTTTGTATGATGGTTGGATTTGCTCAAGAAGCATGGAAAGTTGTTCTTACGAAATGATAACTTGGTTTTTGGACTTAGTGGATTTTAGTGATCATGGATGGGTGAGGGTAGGTTGGGGTTGCTGATATGAGGTCTTCCTACACTATTGAAAGTCCTACAATACACACATCATTGGCATTTACCCATGAATCATGTTAGAACAAGAAATATTTCCAACAACATAAGAAACAGAATTTCATCATTCATTTTCCAAGTTCATGCATGGTGTTATCCCCTACAATTTCGTAGGTTGAGGAGGAAATCGGAAAAGGTAAACTCAAAACCACTTTCAGTTCAGTTGCTAGCCCTACTGAACTAGAGAGGGATCTCTCTAAGGATTTGTCAATGAATAACTGAAAAGAAATAGGTTTTAGGCTAGATATACAAGTCTTGTTTGAGTATTTGAGAATTTAGGGTTTTTAGTTTGCTGGACTAGGGATTAGGGAAGGTAACTAGGTGTTGGCTTATATGGGCTTGACCCAGGTTTGGAAGAATTATTTAGCCAAACAAATCCTGCAGCTACTGGCCCTTTCAGAAACAGCCCGTCGAGTGCGGACTGAGGTCTCACCTGAGGTAGCAGGGGAGGGTGCTGGAACCAGGTTTCCACACCCTTGGGATATCTAGATGTGGTTTGGATGTTTTGCACACCATTCTGTAACCTCACACTGCTTTTCTTCCGCACAGATCTGAGACGGGGCTATTTCCTCAATAGTAATTACTTAAGGAGTTATTATAGATCAGATCTACTTGTGATGGTCTTTAAGAAAACATTTAATCAAGATAACCAGTGCACACATTTAACAGAGATATAGATTTGCATTAACTCAGAACATAAGCATATGCATAAATATTCAATAGAAACATCAATCATCAATTAACCAGATCCGCAATAGATCAGATTAACACAGTGTTTCAAAACCAACTTATCTCTATTTTCACTTTATCACCGATACATCCAGATCTACCCTGCGCACTCAGCTGTAGGGGTCCACACACATAGCTGCGGACTCTACCAGTCCTCTGCACACATAGCTATAGAGCCTCTATCCACTACCCAATATCCTCGACTCGAACTTGTAGACGCTCCAAAACTTCTTAGCTCATGAATCCATTCCAACTCAAATCATTCATCCCCAAAAACTAACTACTCCTAGCCACAGAGCCTTGCTCTATTTATACATTTTCATGGTCCACGAACCATGGGCAGGCCGACTCACTTACATTCCTTTACATCATCTTTGGGTGGACAACCCTTTGACTTGACTTATTATAATTCGCGCTACATGCATCCCGCGAAGTCTTTACCCTATCTCTACCCAAAATTTCGGGCTTTGTGCCCCATGATCTTTACGCGGGGCTTTTGCTACCCAACAATCCCCCAACACAATCATCGTGACTCATCCTGAGTCACACAGTGGTTGCAGTGATCTGAGCGTGTAAATAGGTCAGCAACTTTTGCACATCACGTGTTCCTTCAACAAATTTTGCTGTGAGCCTCTGTACCTATTCCAAGTGAGTCGTTGATGCATCTGTATCACTTGTAGTTGCTTGTTTGATATCACATACTGCCTACATATGCGCTAACTTGCTTTCAATAGTTGTAGAGACACCAAACGCTTCATCGAGCCAGGGCTGGATGCATTCTTTAAGCATTGCCTCCTATTGCCGCACCTCGTCAACTTGGGCCTTGAGAGCCTAGGCCTCCTTCATTTTGGCCAACCATTGTGTGATATCGACCATCTATGCAGCCCCTCGAGCAATGTCATAGGCTTGTTGCAACTCGCACACCTCCTTTTCCACTCGATGTATGGTTGGGTCCTCCTAGAGGGATGTGAGCATAATGAGAGACTGATCTAGTAGTCCCGAGCATTCACAGACAGTGCTCCTCATCATTTCCAATCCTGTTTGAATTTCACCACAGTGCTGTTTTCGATCTTCCAAAGGTGTAGGTCACTGTGCCTTGAGTCTAAGCTCTGCAATTTGTAAATTTAGTTTCCCCTCGGCTTTTGCAGCCTCCTCTTGGGCCATACAAAATTCGACGGCCATGTTTTGAATCTTGGTAGCTGTTGGGAGGTCTCTAGGGATAGCTAGCTCTAGTACCATGCTGCACGCCTCCGTCACAACCTATTCTACATCCTGGTAACATGCAGCCAAGTAATCATGCTGGAGAGTGACCCGTTCTAACTTTTCCTTTTGCTCTATTAATGTGTGGAAGGCATGACCTTCCCTGGCACGATGCTCACTAGTGACCCCCTCTTGCAGTTGGTATAGTGTTTCCCTGGACAGGGCAGCCAGATTTAATACCCAACTACATTCTTTGCCTGCGGCTTCGGCTAGGACAGTGCTTGTTAGCAATGGTAAGGTGTTTGGTGTGTGCGTGTGTACCATCTGCTCGGCTGCGGCTGTATCTTCTGCTAGATATAGGGCATCCCTACTCCGGGGTGGCACCTGTAATGCCTGCAACTGTGCTTGGATCTCCCCCAACACAGTTGTCTGCTCTGTGATTAGTTCTGTCAATGTATTGGTGGGGACATTGCTCACTAGCTAACTGTTATTAATGAATTTTTTCTCCAGAGCCTTCGCTCTTTTGGACTTTTTTCGTGCGGGCAGTGATTCCTTACCGCACGGCAGGTTGACCTAGTTCGTGTGGTCTTGCGTGTCCAGTTCTTGTTGCAGGTCCTGTTCCAATTCCATTTCTTGATCTGTCGGGATCTCTTCTACTGTTGGGTTCTTGGTAGCTACCTGCTACAAAGTGGCATGTTGTTCCTAACATGTTTTGCCTGCCAGTTGAGTGAGTCGCTGCTGGCGTTCCTTCTTCTGCTGTTGGGTTCTTAGTAGCTGCCTGTTGTGAAGCGGCCTGTTGTTCCTAATGTGTTTTTCCTACCAGTTGAGTGAGTCGTTGTTGGCATTCCTTCTTCTGTTGTTGTGTTGCTATCTTGTTGAGAACAACCTTGTTTGGGGCATGCCATTCTGGAGGCCATGTTGCTAATACTACGTAAATGGCATCATCTGTTGCAATGAACGGAAGTGTGACCCATGATTGCTTTGGATCCTTTCATGCCCGGATATACAAATGATGCATATTTGCTTTGAACTCAGTCATGCTTTGGAAATTGTTGTAGATCGTGGGAGACATCCACGGTCTTCGAGAAATCCGTGTCTGTATATTCCCTTCCATGGAGGTCCAAAAAGCTTGGATTTCCAAAACCCTTGTTGCATCCTTTGTAGCCCAAAGCGAAATGTACGCCACTGCTTCGGGTAGGCTATCTTCAATGCTGGGAAACTGGCGTTCCTGCGGTAGTTCTCCTATAACTAGAAGGATTGATAAGAGCAACTATGCATAATGAAATGTCTTACCTTTGTCCTGTGCTTCTTGACAATTGGTCAGAAATTCGTCGCATAAAAACTATGCCCAATTGAACTGAACCCTGTCGGCGCACTGCCCCTCCAACGCAATGACAGGAGCTAGCACCTCATCTATGTGACACTTCCTCATGAATTTACTAGCTAATAGCTGAGTGGCTACTCATACTACACGGTCATTGATGCTTGCTATGACGTACCCACTCTTTCCTTTTTCCAACTGGCATTTGGCCTTCATTGTTTTGACGAGGCCTACCATGCTACTTGTCCTTGCTATGTCTTTGGGGTCATTCCCTTTAAGTGGCAGGTGTGTAATTCGGTGGATTAAGTCAGTTGTGATTGGAATTAGGGCTTCCAACCAGAGATACCCATCATGTATGAGACAAAGCAGCTGTTGGATCACACATATAGTGATGGTCTCGCTGTGGTAGTGAGGTATCCACCTTAGATTGAGTAATCCTACCCTCTCCACACCTAGTAACCACTTTTGCGGAAATAATTTGTCTTCGGCCAATTTTGGGAACTTCTTGTTGTCTGCAAGGTCCCCATCTTTGAGCTTGATGCTCGGAATGCATCCCAAAGGCAACCCTTCGAACCTTATTTCATCTGGGAGAAGCGGGGTCTGGAGTGTAGTCTTTGCAGTGTCCAAGTCCTTCGATATCTTGGTCATCCCATTCCATAGAGAGAGATATGAAGGTAGTGACAGGAGTTGGAACGCATCGTCTTCTTCCTTAGCCTATGCATCGATCTGGTCAATCAGGGCTTGTAGATCGTCGTCGTCCTCGGTGGGTTCGGTGGTGACTACTTTTCCCTTGTCGACTGTTGACCTTTTGTTGAATCTTGGTGATGCCCGGACTGTCCCTATTGTCTACTTGTTCTTCCTAGGTCGCGGTGTGCATGGGGACTTTGGAACCTCGGGGACCTGAGTCACGTCCTCCGGCTCTTCCTGATTTAGTTGCAGTTCCTCCATGAACTATGCTCGGGTTCTAGCCATGGTACTCATAGGGTGCCTGGTAGTTGAGTGCTCACTGCTCTTCACTGGTTCAAAGCACCAATATTCCAGTGCTGTCCTCAGGTTATGAGATAAGTATGTAACTTTGAAAAAATCCCTTCCCTCCTTTTCTAGTTTATTAACAGCGCCTGGACAGTAGATCTTTGCATATCTATTTTGGAACTTTCGCCTTAATGTCCCACCGCCCGCTCCTTCTTGACATAACATGACTTTCTTGTCATGAATAGTGTTGCTAACGGTCATCTCTCGACTGTTCCACGTGGTAGCGCAGTGCCTCGGGCACAACTGTGATCTTGTGGACTGAGTGACTTGGTAGAGAACCGTTTTGCCACGCCGGATTCTTGCAAACTTGCTTATAGTCCCACGCCTCCTTTCAACTACTTGCGGCATTGAGACTGTAGTTTCTACCGCTAGTTAGGTGTTTGCACCTCTGGTGCGATTTCTCAATTTCCCTACTAGCCCATGCTGTGAGCACCTCTCGAGCGGTTAGGTATCCATTCCTTCGTTATATTCCATTGTGGGGGGGGTGTTCTTCCATAGGTGCGGGCGCAGCCATGATAGTAGGGTCACAACTTGTTCTTGTTTGGTGAGATACCCGACCAGGACAAATCTCCTTCTATGAATAGTGGCTCGGCTTCTGTTAGCGTCACAACATGTCGTTCTGTTGAATCCATCCCCTCGTAGCACACTTTGGTTTCTTGGTCGTGCCCATAGTTTGCTGATGTCACAGGGCCTGCGGCTACCCTAATTTTTTTAGGCTTCCTTCCATCTTATAATACAGGCCCATCTAACCTACAGTATCTGTAACTTCCCATTGGGTTGTTTTATAGGGCGGCCGCTGTGCGTGCTCCCCCCCTGGTTCCCCGCTGACCTTGTCACCGGCCGCTGGCAAACTGGTTTGCTGTGGTGGCTTTGGGCTACTAATTCTAAGCTAGTTGGGTGTCTGCACAACAGACACCTGCAGCCTATGCTGGTGATGGATGCTTACCTTGTTTTGCTCTTCAACCCATGCGCACGCCTGCCTTCGACATCTGTTCCACTTCCTTTGCATCTTTGGGACTGCACCCTTTCCTGAAGCAATGATTGCATGTGGTGCCTCTGCAGATACTTCCGGTGGGTTCAGTTTCAACTTCGTCGATTCACACTGATTGACTGGTTCTTTTGCTTTCATGGCAATCTCATTAGCTAGCTGCTCCTTTTCCCCTATTGTGACCATCCTGTTACAATTTAGTGTGGTTACTTCATGCAGTCGGTTCTACCACCGTTCAATCTCTTCATCTCAGTCTGACGTGCAAGAACTATCACAGTCCCATGAGAGTCTACCGTCCGCTGTTGGATTTACCCTATCCTAATCTTGCTCTGTGATCTGGTAGATGTAGCCCAATTCACCATCACTGTCTTCATCGCGCACTGGCTCAGTATAGCACACCCCTTTAGCTGGATCCAACGAAACCACTACGCAGAGAGATTTATTTTCAAATATCATTTTTCATTTCTTGAAGTTGATAACTCCATTCATATCCATTGCCCAATCCATCCCTAACAATGCCGGATATGGGTTACTGTCATTCATAATTTCTATGACCTCAAAATTGGTTTGTGTGCTAGTACCATCGATGTCTACTGTAACCCCGTGCAGTCTCCCCATGGGTAGGATATTTTGTTGGTTAACCATCCATAATTGGATCAAGGAACATTGTACTATAGGCCTGCCCATGCACTCCCAAGTCTGTTTCAGTAGGACATTCGCGTCGACCCCTAAATCCAAAACGACCTAGTCCATCTCATAGTCTCCAATCTAGACAGTCAATTGCATTTCCCGCTCGGTGCACAAAGCATGTTTGCCTAACTTCCAGACCATTCGCGGTTCGTTTGCTCCCACACATTTTGATATCAATTCTTGTAGTCCCTTCACCGCTTTAGCATCCCTGAGTAACTTCATGCATGTTTCCAAGAAGGTGGTTAGAATGGAAGTATCCTTCTCCGATCCCAATTGATCCTTACTACCCGAAGTAGAAGATTCCACGAAGTTCTTCTTAGCTTCCATAAAGGTTTCCTTTGCACGCTCTAACTCAAATTTTGGTTGCTTTGAGGGGGCCTTACGGACCCATGTATCCTCCTCTAGTTTCTTCCCCTTATCTTCCCCTGTAGCAATGCCACTTCTGAGCATCATATTCATGTTAGGATCTTCCATGCATGGTTCAGCCTTCATCATTTGGACGTCCTGAGTAGGGTTGGCCGGAAGCACCCCCTTTTCCCACATCTGAGCAATCAGCGTGGGGCAATCAACTGCTTCGTGATCAAATTGGTAACAATAAGGGCAACAGGCTTTGGTCGGGTTCATTCAATCACTTGCTTAATGCCCCAGTCCTCCACAATTATAGCAAATCAATTGTCCTCATCCCCGTCCAGGTCCCATTCCCCCATAGCCCCGTCTGCATCCTTGGTATCCACCTCGCGTGAGTGGTGTGGTAGGATCCTACCCGCACGCCTCCATCTGCATCCTATAAGTAGGCGTTTGATCCATCAGCATCTTGTAACTGCAACAATTTATTTCATCATGGCCCACCGTCCTACAGAAGTTACAAAATA
The DNA here is from genome assembly GCA_031772625.1 of Pinus tabuliformis. NCBI lineage: Eukaryota > Viridiplantae > Streptophyta > Pinopsida > Pinales > Pinaceae > Pinus > Pinus tabuliformis. Next base: position 117,628,269 of record CM062806.1, read on the forward strand.
ATTGTTGAGGGGGGGTTGTCTTAGGTTCTGCAATAGATGACAATTGTCCATGGCATGCTTTCCTCCCACTTGACAGATTGTGCACCAGAGTGTGGGCACCGTGCTTGGCCCAGTTTGTACCTCTGGTTGCAATGGTATTGGTCCCCCCGCTACCCCATAGTTCGTGAAGATCGGACAGTGGTCCTTATTGTGGCCCTAGCCCTTACATTTGATACACCACACCTCTTCCTGTACTTCTAACTGAGGTGCTTGCCCTTGTTTCAAACTTCACATTTCTAGACATAGGCTTTGTATTTGCATTTGGATTTGCTGTACTCCCAACCCTGGATCCTGTATTTGGATTTCGTGCAACCTCATTACTGTCTCCAATGCTCCAGCTTGGGTTGAGATCTTTTGTTGTGACAGAGCCATCCTCAGATTTGGTGTTAATGACGCGAAAAACCAAGTGCAGTTCTGGGCATCTGACAGTGTCATGTTTGCCTCACGAATGGTGCTTTTCAACCTCTGATCCAGATCTGATGGGGTTTCACCAGGCAACATTTCGATTTCCTTGAACCCAATCATGGACTGTGCTTCTGACTTTGGTTGACCAAATTCCTTGTTTAGAGTGTCCTGGATTGCTGCTATTCCCTCATTTGGATGATCGATTGAGTATTTCATGTACCAGGTCAACACGCGGTCCTGCAGCACACTAAGTAAGGTAGCCTTCTTGATGTTATCATCCGTGATGCCCTAAGAATCCCATACAGATCTTATCACAAACCAAAACCGGCTTGGTTCCTCATTTCCTACACCTTTAAATATCGGTAGCTAGACTGCGCTCGCCATCCAACTTTTGGTGGTGGGGGGGTGGGGGTGGTGTCGGTGTGGATGGGTTTGATGTAGGTGACGTGGGTGGTGTCGTGGATAGAAGTGGTATCAGTGGGAATCACTCCTTAATCAACCAGATTGTACTTCTTGGTGAGAACCTCACGAGCTCCTCCTCGCTCTCCCATGAGATAGAAATCAGAGGCCTGTTCTCTACCCCTCCCATTCCTCGGTAACCTCTTCTGCTCAATGTTACTCCAAACATCAATAGATGCGCATAATCTATTTTTCACACAACAACATCTTAATCCAAGTATTCAATGATTTGATATACTTACCTCGCAGTCCTTGGAGAAATTGCCTTTCCCTTCACTATAACTCACGGTTGTATCTATTGCGAACTCAGTGATAAATCCTCCTATTACCCGATCCAGCCAATGATCTACTACGCGTGTGATTTTATCTTCGGTGGCTTCTAGCCTGCGCACCAGTTCTGGGGTCCACACAATAGGTTGATCTAGTCTGCACCTTCCCACGCTATCAGCCAACCTTGCGATCCACTCGTACAACTCTATCGGAAATGTTGCGAAGAAGATCTCATGGATATCTGTGTATATATAGTGGTCCAACCAATCTTCCTCCGATATCCGCAGGTTTCTGTTTTCCTGAATCACAAACTCATGGAGCTTCAAATCCAACCACTCTTCAAGCTCTTTCTTTGTAGGGTTCTAGCATTCCCACATCAGAAACTCCTTAGGCAGATCCCGATCCCGGCAACGGAACCATTTTTTGGCTTATATGGGCCTGACCCAGGTTCAGAAGAGTTATTTAGCCAAACAAATCCCACAATTATTGGCCCTTTCAGCAATAGCCCGCGAAGTGTGGACTGAGGTCTCACCTGAGGTAGTAGGGGAGGGTGCTGGAACCAGGTTTTCGCACCCTTGGGATGTCTAGATGTGGTCTGGATGTTTCGCGCACCGTTCTGTAACCTCATACTGCTCTACTTCGGGGCAGATCCAAGACAAGGCTATTTCCTCAATAGTAATTACTTAAGGAGTTATTATAGATCAGATCTACTTGTGATGGCCTTTAAGCAAACATTTAATTAAGATAACCAGTGCATGCATTTAACAGAGATATAGATTTTCATTAACTCAGAACATAGGCATACACATAAATATTCAATAGAAATATCAATCATCAATTGATCAGATCTGCAATAGCTCAGATTAACACAGTGTTTCAAAACCAACTTATCTTTATTTTCACTTTATCACCGATACATCTAGATCTACCCTGTGCACTCTGCTGCAGGGGTCCGCGCACACAGCTGTGGAATCTACCAGGCCTCTACGCACACAGCTGCAGAGTCTCTATCCACTACCCAATACCCTCGACTCAAACTTACAGACGCTCCAAAACGTCTTAGCTCATGAATCCATTCCAATTTAGATCATTCATCCCCAAAAACTAACTACTCCTAGCCATAAAGCCTCACTCTATTTATACATTTTCATCGTCCACGGACCATGGGTACGCTGACTCACTTACATTCCTTTACATCATCTTTTGGTAGACAACCCTTTGACTTGAGTTATTATAATTCGTGCTCTGCACATCCTGCGGAGTCTTTACCCTATCTCTACCCAAAATTTCGGGCTTTGTGTGCCATGACCATTATGCGGGGCTTCTGCTACCCAACATTAGGTCAAGGACTCAAGTGTACATTAATGGGCATAAATAGGAGCTAGATATCATTGTTTTATGGTGAACTTGATATTTTATCAATGTAGTATAGGTCTGAGAGTTTAAGAGAACATAATGAGCATGCATAAGCATGAATTCATTAGTCATAGAAGAAAATAAACACAAGCATGATCTTCCACATAAACATGGCTTAAATCTAAGAATTCTGTATATATGATTGCAAGGAAAACCATAAGAAGAAGATAAAGCATGAAAAAGAGAGATGATTTCATCAATTAGAAACTGATATTAAAGGAAACTAACACTAGAGACTCACTGAACAAGTATTCCTGAAATATAGTTGCATTGCTTCTCGATTAACTGTAAGAAAACATAAGGTACAAGCCTCTCCAAAAAATTCCAACCTCTCTCAGTGAATGATAAATCATACATATAGACTCAAAACAACCATTTCCCCACCTTCAAGGGTCGAATCCTTAGGTGGTGTAAAAATTACCAAGAATCTCTCAACAAACCAGAGAGAGTAAGAAGGTCAAACACAAACTCTTCTTTTAGATATCAAATTGAGTTTTGCTACCTTTGTGAGGCCTAATTAAGCATAAAAACAACCTATCATGCCTATTTATTTATTATTACATCATCTAAACCTCAAACTACTGAATTTACATCATGAATTTAACTTTGACCAAGTCAAACTAAAAACCTGAGAAATTACACAGTGAAATTTTTTAAATAAAAGCTCAGAAATTTGTCATAAGCAAAATGCCAACTTTGAGGCCACTTTCAGGTGTTGTCCAGAGGTCAAATTTGGAATTTGAGAGAACGGTCAACTATCCTTTCCTATCTAGTTTCCAGAAAATCTTGAATTTTTAAAAATTACCCATGGGAAGGCCTTCAAAAATTGATTCTCCCAAGGTAGCTCTATAAGCGCAGTGTCCATCTAAAAAAGGAGGCAGAAAGGTCATTTTTTGAGGGTTTTTTTTGCCTTTTCTACCCGTTAGAAGCTTAAATTTTGGAGTGCCAATAGTAAAAATTGCATGTAGAGGTCATTATAAATCCAAATATGCAAGCCATTTTCCATTTGGAGGTCTCCACACGAAGCATAGCATCTAGGTTGTTGTGTTTATAACTTACACTGTGTTTTTTAAAACAGTAAAAAACCATCAAAATTTGAAAATGACAAAAATTTCTTCAAATCTTCATAAAATTGTTGAGTGAAGCTATAATATGATATTCTATGCCATGATGGAGGCCTCATCAAGTAAATCAAGATTCTCCTTGTCCTTTTGTCTTGTTAGGGTTTCCTTGAGCTTCTTCTTCAAATGCTTGACCCTCATGTTGCAAATCTTGTTCCTGGTCTGATAATGGTGGGCCATGTACCTCAATAGTTGGTTGTCCCTATTGGATTTATCAAGAAGATGCTCTAGGTGACCATTTACCTTACCTAGCCAATACTCTCTATCTTCATTGATCTCCAAGGCAATTCTATCTTCAATGTCCAAGTCTTCATCTAGTAGGTTATGTCCTTTTTCTTTCTTCAATTCCCTTTTGAGTCCTTTAGTCCTTGGTTTCTTGTTTCCAACTTGTTTCTCTTGTTCACCATCTTCACCAGGCTCTAAAACTTCTTTACCTTTGCCTCCTTGCTGCAGCATCTTGGATTGCTCTTTCTCCATAATTAGCTGTTTGGCCTTAAGTTATCTGTTTTCTTGCTCAATGAAGGAAATGATGAATCTTGACTTGGACATATTGTCCGTGAGCTCTATGATTGGAGAATCCTTCTCTTTGATAATTTTTTGCAAGTTTGAAGGTTCATCTTCTGCCTCCAAGTCAACTAATTCAAATTCATGTTCAATTAGCTCCTCATCCTGTACCTGTGATCCCTGTTTTACTGATGTAGAAGGCAAGGCCCCTTCCACAATCTGTGGAGCAAACACTTGCCTATTTACTGAAAACACTAGCCTAGGTCCTCTCTGATATGTCTTGACCTCTTTATCCTTTTTAGTATTTTTTCTCTTCTTAACTTTCTTCACTGCAATACTGCTAGATGGTCCTACTTCCCTTTGAGGCACTGATGATGGTGATGGAATAGGTCTAACAGGCTAAGCTGGTGGTGTAGTGAAGATATCATTCTGAATGAAGGTTTCCCATGAAATATTTAATTGATTAAGGTGTTGAATGATAATTATATTGATTAGAGAGTGATGGCAAATATTATTTGCCTGTTGTTCATATTCTTTGTTTTGTAGAATGTAAGCCATCTTTTCAATGCTCCCGTACAAATAGTAAGGGATGTTGAGAAATTTCACCCTAGTGAAATGCATAAGCAACCTGATGTGATAGGTGTACAGCCTAGAAAATCTACCCTCACAAGTGAAATATTTCATGCTGATTTTCATCATGGGAGCAAATTTGTTTAGAAGTTGACCAAAAGGAAAAAAATTATTTATGTCATTTTTTTATTGTGCCTTGAGAAATGGTTCATATTACTGGGTATCTATATCTCTGGTCTTAAACCATTTTTCACCCATATTGGGTATCCCTATGGCTATAGCAATGATGTCTTTTGAGATGGTGAAAGTTACGCCTTCAATGGTCACCTAGTTGTCTTTGAGATTTGATACGAAAACCCTAGTCAAAATTGGATTATGCTTTACTGTTTGAACTGTTTCAAAAAAGTCAAAACAACCTTTGAAATAGACTATTGTCATGGGTGAGGCCAACAACTATTTAGTGTCTACTCATTCCAATCTCAAAAATTTCCCTCCCTTCTTATATGTTTCTTGTCTTGACCTGTGGTATTTCCTTCATCTTCTGTAACATTCCTTTCTTCCTCCATCATGTTTTTTTTTTTTTAGTTTAGAAACATTAGGGGAAAGGTGAAGGGAAAGGGAGTGTGATAATTGTGTTAGGGAGTTGGTATATGTTAGGGCAAAATTTAGGAAAGTGGGAAAGAGAATTAGAAATCTTAGGGAAGTAATGAAAGGGAAAAATATTTAGGGAGATAGGCTAGGGAATTTAATTACAGGGATGTGAGTTAGGAATGTAGATTTAGGGTTTTTAAGAGGAATTCTTGGGTATGAAAATGAAAGAGTATGTAGGGGTTTAGAGGAATGGTATAAAATGCTAAGGGAATGGATAGGGTGCAAGGAAACTAAGGTTTCAATTAAAAAAAAAATCAATATCTGAAGGAATATTCACACCATAAATTTAAATCACCAGAGAAAGAGTGAGCTAAGAGTATGACACCTACTTGCCAATGAAAACCAATTTATGTTGTCACGATGTGGAGGCACCTGGAGATGAGGTTGGAGCACCTGGAGACAAAATTTCTCTATTCTGGACAAAACGTAGCAACTCAAGGAAAAACACAACAATACAAGGCAAAGTGCAGCATCTAAAGACAAAGTGTATCACTTTCAGGGCAAAGCGCAATGTCCAAAGGCAAAGTGTAGCACTTTTAGGGAAAAATGATTTTTATCTTAATGGGATGGAGAGATCGATATTTTGAAAATGAGAATGAATGAGTTATGCCCTTGAAAAGCTATTTATTTATGGAGAAATAAGTGGGACCCCCAACTTCTTTCAAATTAAACTTTCTTCTTCAAAACTTTGCAAATGGTAGTGGACCCACCATAACAGTTATGACTTGGACTTTGACACTTCAGCTTCATGATCTTATGATGGTATTTCATTTTAAGAAAATGAAATAAAAGAACATGACTTTGAACTTTAATTACCAACTTGATCTCTACTATTCCTCATAAAATGAAATTTAATGGTAAAAAGACCAAATTTCAGGGATTAAACCTAGTGACCTAGTGGTGACCTAACATAGGCTTATTGGGTGAATTTTGAACAAAATTATTATGAGACTCTACTACCAATGATTTGACTTGACCAAGATGGTATCCTATAACCATGAGACTGAAAGGAATAGTAGATACTGACCTTCCTACCCGGTGATCAAATGTTTTATTTAATTTTTTTTTGAAACTATACAAATTTGACCTGAAACCCTAAAAATAACTATGTAAAAGCATATTTGATCGTCAGTGATTGACATGACTAACAGGCACTAACACATGGAAATTCTTGCAACTTATTGTGAAACACCATGAAATCTAATGAAAAGTTGGAGATATTAGAAATAATAACTACAACCTATCCTTGAAAACTGAAAGATGCTAGCATAATTAGTAGAAAACCCTAAATTTCATAAGAAATCAAAATTCTATCTTTTTGGGGCTGAATGGGAGATTTCCTCAAACCATGGTCCTTGAAGGAAGGACTGAAGCGAGATCCACCTATTATCAACCTTTTTGGCATTTATTTATCTCTCTAATGCTATTGCTAAAGCAATGCACAAATGGAAGCGAACTAATAAAATTCACGAATACTTGCAATGAAACAATGCCAAAACCAATTAAACAAGTAATCTACGAAATAACCTAAGCATACAAGCACAATAAGAGGAACCTATGCTACTAGGGTTGGGCCCTAACCCAAGAGCTTCATCCCTCTGAGTCAACTCAACGTTGGATCAAGGAAATTCTCATTTTCATCAACATATCAAAAAAATACATAACAATGTTTTGCCACAATCCTTCAACATGAAAGTGCTTAGTTATCTTGCATAAAAGAAATTCGAATCCTAATGAGGCTCTAGGCCTCTTTATTTATAAAACTAAAGTTGGAAACAACTTCCTTAAATCTAGGGATGCTTTGCTCCCAATCTCAAGATAAACTGGTTCTTAACTATTACTGGCTCGACTGCTAATGACCGTCATGACTCAGCTACCTGCAACTCTGAGCTGGTGTGATTTGATTGAGGGATCTTCGAATGAGTGAGGAATTAATGAGGAAGATCCATCTCCTATAATCTATCCTTCTTGTCTCATTTGAGTTCCTGCACCTTAATTAGTCATAATGTACTTCCAAAAATGTGCAATGAATGCACATTAGACCACTAGACATAACATCTTACTTTTACTCATCTCATTAAGAAAAATATAATTTAAACATGTAAGGAATCATGAGAAGAGTTGATTTTAGTAAGCTTTGGAGGTGTATTAAGGTCCATATATTTACCCAATGATGAGTCTAATCAACAACACAAAACCATAAAAAATACTAAACACATGAGACACCATTGGTTTTGTTAGAGCCTAAATCTACCTCAAGCTGAGAAAAGTAGGATTTAGGACAACATCAAACCACGCTTAACCTAGTAGCTAGCCCTACCAAGTCGGGAGAGGGATCTCTCCTGGTCAATCTTAGCAAATTATGATCAATGAGGGCTTGAGATGACTGATAGAAATACTAATCTTAGGCTAGGTATGTGTGTACATGAGTTTGATTGAATTTAAAGATGTTTTGTTGGCTCAGATGGAAAGGCATATTTTGGGTGCGAGGAATGAGGCTCAGTCTTGCAGAGATCTCAATGGGGCAAGGTAGGAAACTGATTTTGGCACTTCAAATCGAAATGAGATGTAGAGATTAGACAGGTGAAGAGCTGAAGAGGGCAAGAAAACTCATGGATCCTCTTCAAACAGCGGAAAACATCAAAAGCTAAAGCAAACCCTAGGTAGAGCACTGCAATTTCAATGGATTCTACCTTCACTCTTGTTTGTTTTAGTTAAGAAGAAACAAGATAGATAATGACATACATAACACATAAGGAAATTCATAATTACAGAAGAAAAGAACTATACCAAGACAAATTTCCACATGAATCCCAAAGAGTGTTGCAAACCCTGGTCTCAATTCCTTAGCCAAAATGCTGATAAGAGTATACAATGAAGCTCAAGGCTTTCTCAAAAGTCCAACCATGCTAATGACTGAAAAATCACAAGATATAGACAAACCATAGCTCATCCTAGCCTCTAGGGGTCGAGCTCACTAGTTTAGGAGCTGTTCCAACTAATTCTAAACTGAGAACTAGAAATTATGCAGCGGAACAACATGCCTCTAGAAACAAGGGACTGATTCATTCAGTTTCAAACAACTTTTTAATCGATGAATCTACCTCCATAAGTGAAAATTAGACATATTTAAATCATGATCCATCAATGTACATTAAGTTACATCACAATTTTGACATCAGAAGGAGAAAAAGTCAAACTGTCAAAAGCTAGGCGAAAAACAAAGCATTCTTGGTCAAACTGGGCCAAATTTCCTCTATGCGCCGCACCTAATTCTTTATGTGTAGTGCTTTTTTGGAGCCACTTTTGGAGAACTTCCTGGTGTCAAAATTCACCCCAAGTGTGCTTGTTGGAAAGGTCTGCCTGTCTACTTTCCAATCCAAGTGGAATGTTTCAATTTAGCCTCCATTTTCCCCTCCAAAATTTAGTTCTCCCAACACTGCTTCTTGCGTGTCAAAATAGGGGCAGTAAGGTCATTTTTTGAGTGTTTTTGACCTTTTTTGAGGGCTCAAAACTTGTCAACATTTCTTGGCCATTGGTAGGCAAGCATATGTTTCCATGCAAAATCCAAAAATTTTGAGTTTTTGTCATTTGGAGGCTCCCATCAAAAGCGAGCACCAAGTGGCGCATAGAGCAGCAAATTCTGTTTTTAGGCAAAAAATTCAAAAAATGCAAAAAGTGCCCCAAATTTTTTGAAATTTGGGCTGAGTCTTCTCCATCGAGCACTGTGTTGGGCCAAGGAAGCCTCAGCCAATATCTGAAGTCTGTCATGCTCCTTTAGCCTCCTTGATGTCTTTTTCAATTTTGTCTTTAAGCTCATGATTCTTGCCTTGCAAACTTTGTTCCTCGCCATGTAATGATAAGCCATATGTCTCAACAATGTCTTCTCCTTGTTGGCCTTCTCCAAAAACCTCTCTAAGTGGATATTAGCTCTTTCAAGCCATGATTCCCGATCGGCATTGATCTCTTGCTCAAGTGAAGTGAGCTCCACCTTCCTCCTTTGGGCAGCTTGGCGGTTTTCCCGTATGTTTTGCAATTCCATAATCACTTGCTGATCCTCAAGCTGCTTATTTCTTTGCTCCAAGTACTTTATTATCCACTTAGCCCTTTCCAAATTGAGGGACAAGGCATTGATGTCTGCCTGCTACTCTTGGATGACTTCTTTGAGATTTGAGCTTTGTGGGCCCAAATCCATATCATCACCCTTAATGAGAATGAACTCAGTCTCCTGCTTACCTGATGGTCCCTCATCCTGTAATGGTCTCTTGCCTTTGTCTTGAACCTACTGTGCTGATGAAGGAAGCAAGACCCCTTCCACCCCGGGTGGAGATGATACTCACTTTTCTACTGCAAACAACCGTCTAGTGCACTTCTGATAGATGATAAACACCGGCATACTAGCGGTCTATGTCTCATGACCCTCATGCTGATATGAAGGTTCACCTGTCTCATGCAAAGCCTCTGGAGGTCCCTGAGAAGTTGTGAAGAACTCATGAGAAATGAAATCATCCCAAGTGATGCCCTGCAAACCAAGCTGATGGATGACCACAATCTTAATGAGAGCAAAATGGTAAATACTGTTGAACTGCTGCTGAGGAGTATTTTGCTGTACTAGGGTGGTCATCTTCTCAATATTTCGGCACATGAAGTAGGGGAGATTCATCATCCTCACCCTGGTAAAATCCATCAACAACCTGATATGATAGGCATATAAACGGGAAAACCGGACCTCACAGCTGAAATACTTCATTATCAGTTTCATCAAAGGAGCATAGGAATCTTTCAAGTACCGAAAAGGAAAAACTCTGCTAAGTTGTCTCAAATAAATGGGCTTGATGTATGGTTCATAATGTTTCCTGTCAATTTGTTTCCTTTTGTTCCATTGCTCTCCAATATTAGGAATACCAGTTGCTAGAGAAATAGACTGTGGTGTTAAAGTGAATGTTACACCAGCTAGAGTAGCTTGACCATCATGTAAATGAAGCACAAACAAGCAGGCCAACTCATGGTAAAATTGAACTCTAGCAACCATCTCACAGAACTCATAGTAGGGTTAGTGTTGGAAACAAGTGATGGCGAGAGGGCAGGCCTGTAACTTAGCAAGAGTAGTGGGTTCTTCTCATATATGTTTGCCACCTCTATGAGGCCTCCTTGGTGCATGTACCTCTGTAGGAGAATCACTGTGTGTCTCCTCTTCATGGTCATATGAAGGATCAGATTCCATCTCTGCTAGTAAATGAGTTCACTTGATGAAGAGTAGAAATTTTATGGTGTTTTTTGATTTTCTACCACCAAGGGAAAAGTAATATGAGGGACTGTAGAGGGAGGGAAAAATGAAGGATTTTGGGACTGTTAGGATAGGGTTTAGTTAGGGAAATAGGGGATTAGGGAGTGATATGGGAGTTTTAGGGATAACAACTAGGGTTTGGGAATTTATATTTAAGATTTAGGAAAATGGAATTTGGGGATAAGGAGTAGATGATTTTTGGGAATATGGGAATTAGGGAATGGGGGAATAAGGTGAGAAAATGAGTGAAGGGGTGAAAATGGCAGAATGAACTTGGGAGCCAAAACAACAATGCAACCCTAGGTAGCAATTTTTTGAGAAATGGCAAGAATGTAGGGTTTGATTTCTCTTTTAGACAATCACCATAAATTGTATGAAAAATTCCTTCACTAGCCAAGATGAGAGCTTAACTTACTTGTTCACTAGAGGTTTTGGGCAATTTAGGTGACTTGAGGAAATTTTTGAGTGAAACAGGCTTGGAAGCTCTATGTGCCGTGCCTCAAACCCAACGCGCCCTGCCCTTTATGTGCATCGTGCCCGTTCAACATTGCACTAGAAATCACAGCCCTGTGCGCCGCGCCCGTTGTGTGCGTCGCGCCACTCACCCAGTGCGCTGTGCCTCTGACTTTGCACAATTTCTCTCCAATTTTCTCTTCTTTTGCTCAAACACGGCTTCCACATTACTCACCTTTTCTCTTTGAATGAAAATGGGCTTTTGATTTGAGGAAATGATTTATATACAAGGACTTTAAATTTTTGTTTCATAAAAGCCCACTTTCATAATGTTTGCAATGTGACTTTATTTTTGCACTCTGTTTTTTGAACTTTTGACTTTATTTGAGCTTGTTGATGAGTTGAATGACTTCCTTTTTGTTTTCTTTGCAGCGGATTGGAGCTACTGAGGCTTGGGAAAGAGACCAGGGTTGCCATTGAACTGATTTACATACGAAGGAATTGAAATTACATGAATTTCTACAATAAAACCTGAAATACTCTGTTTTTCCTCAAAACAGAGTTTTGAGGAAAAATACATCTCTAAGCACTTGATTATGAATTTTATTAGTGCTGGAACCTCCTCATGTGCCTGCTAACTGTTATTAGACATTTCGAACACTTATTTGATGAAACCCGAGACCTAATGACAGTGAAACCCTAGACAATACTTTTGAAAATTTTAAATACAAGAAGTGACTGCAAATGATCTTGATGAGTAAAAATAAGCCAACAAGTAAAGCACATGAGTGAAACTATACAACAAGCCACTACCGTCAGATGATCCATGCTCCTAATGGAATGCAGCTGACTGGACGAGACACCTAATATGCAATGCAACAAGAAGATTTGATCTCTGACGGAGGGATGAAGATACCGACACTAACATTAGCTCCAATGGGGATGGTAGCTCGTTGGAGGTGCCAAGAACTACAGATCTCTGGGAAAGCAGGCAGTGCCTTCGTCTATTGGGCTATGGAGTCAATAACTTCGCCAAATCAAAACCAAACTCTTGACTCAATGACTCAATTTCAGGACTGAAATGTGACTCAAAATTGACTCATTTTCAAGACTGAAATCGACTAAAAGACTTGACTCCAACAAACCAAACCAAAACTGAAATCAAACCTCAGTTTTATAACCTTCACCTTGGGCCCCAAACTGAAGAATGAAAATAGTACACACTTGCAATGGAATTTAAACAAACGGGTATGTACAATGATGCATATGATAGTAGAAAACATTTCACAAATAGTACCGTTTGAGTAGCCAACTATTGATCGGCCCACCAGGATAGTCTTCACCATTCGTTTCTTGCAAAAGGAAAGCATTTTCGCCCCGATATGCAGCAATCTTGTAAGGTCCTTTCCAAAGATTTCCAAACTTTCCATGTTTGCCTTTCTCTTCGTTCCTTGCATCCCATTTCAGCACTATATCTTCTATTTCAAACCTGTCTGCCTTTTCCTTTCGATCATATATCTTTTTGATTCTCTATTGCAGCTTGAAAGTGTTCTGAAATACCTCCTCTCTAATTTGCTGCAAATGAATCATTTGGTTGATTCTCCGCTGCAAAATATCATCTTTGCTGCCTACTTCTTGCAAAAGTTTGATCACTGGGACTACCAGAGAGGTCGGGAAGACTGTATCCATACTGTACAAAATCTCAAAAGGAGACATGCCTATAGATTTCTTTTGACTTACCCTATCTGCCTAAAGCGCATTGACCAGCTTCTTGTGCCAACTTTTCTTGTTAGTTTCCAGCAGCTTTTTGATAATGTTGACTAAGGATTTATTTGAGGATTCCGCCAATCCATTTCCTTGTGGGTAATAGGTGTTAGAGCCTAAATCTACCTTAGGCTGAAAAGGTAGGATCCAGGACCAACATCAAACCACGCTCAGCCTGGTAGCTAGCCCTACCAGGTCAGGAGAGGGCTCTCTCCGGGTCAATCTCAGCAAATTATGAACATTAAGGACCTGAGATGACTGATTTGATTATTGATTTTAGGCTACATATATGTGTACAAGAGGTTGTTTGAATGAATTGATGAGTTGTTGGCTCAGATGAGAAGGCAGATTTTGGGTGCGGGGAATGAGGCACAGTCCTGCAGGGATCTCGATGGGGCAAGGTAGGCAACTGAATTTGGCACTCTAAATCAAGTGAGATGGATGGATCAGACAGAGGAGGAGTTGAAGAGGGCAAGAGAAGCCATGGATCCTCTCCAAACAGTTGAAAACATCAAGAAACTAAAGCAAACTTCAAGTAGAGCACTGCAATTTCAATGTATTCTACTTACACTCTTGTTTGATTTAGCTGAGAAGAAATAAGAGAGAAAATGATATACATAACACATGAATAAATTCACAAATACATAAGAAAGCACTGTACCAAAACAAAAGCCATAGGGATCCCAAAGAGTACTACAAATCCTGGTCTCAATTCCTTAGCCAAAATACTGATATGAATGTACAATGAAGCTCCTTACTTTCTCAAGAGTCCAACCATGCTAATGACTGAAATATCACAAGATATAGACGAAGCATAACTCATCCTAGCCTCTAGGGGTCGAGCTCACAAGTTTAGGAGCTGTTCCAACTAATTCTAAATTGAGAACTAGAAATCAGGCAGTGGAACAACTTGCCTCTAGAAACTAGGGAACTGATTCATTCAGTTTCAAACAACTTTTAAACAGATGAATCTACCTCCATAAGTGAAAATTTGACATATTTACATCATGATCCATCAATGTACATTAAATTACATCACAATTTGACATTAAGAAGATAAAAAAGTCAAACTGGCCAAAGCTGGGCGAAAAACAGAGTAATACTTGATCAAACTGGAAAAATTTCCTCTATGCACCGCCCTTGATTCTCTATGCGTAGCGCCTATTTGGACCCACTTTTGGAGGCCTTACCCATGTCCAAATTGGCTCTAAGTGTGTTTGTTGGAAAGGTTTGCCCGTCTACTTTCCAACCCAAGTGGAATTTTTCAATTTGGCTCCATTTACCCCTCCAAAACTCAGGTCTCCCAACACTGCTTCCTGTGTGTCAAAATAGGGGCAGAAAGGCCATTTTTAGGGTGTTTTTGACCTTTTTGGGGGCTCAAAACCTGCCCAAATTTCTTGGCCATTGGTAGGAAAGCATAATTTTTCATGCCAAATCCAAAAATGCTAAGTTTTTGTGATTTGGAGGCTCCTAGCAAAAGCAAGCACCAGATGGCGTGGCGCATAGGGCAGAAAACTCTGTTTTTTGTGCCAAAAACTTCGAAAATGCAAAAAGTGCCCCAAATTTTTTGAAATTTGGGCTAAGTCTTCTCCATTAAGAGCTATGTTGGGCCAAGGAAGCCTCAGCCAAGATCTAAATTTTATCTTGTGCTTTTTGCCTTCTCGATCTCTTCTTCAATTTGGCCTTCAAGCTCCTGATTCTAGCTTGGCACACCATATTCCTTGACAAATAATGATATGCCATGTTTCCCAACATATTCTTCTCATTGATGGCTTTCTCCAACCTCCTCTCTAAGTGGATATTAGTCCTCTCCAACTAAGACTCACGATGCTTTCTAATATGTGAGTTTTCTTGATGAGATTTATGGTGATTAGGTTTTTGTTGCCAAAGGTATGTTTGTATGAGGGGATGTGGAGGGAATGTGGAAGAACTGTGTATGAGAGGTTGGGTAGATTGTTTGTAGGGCTTTTGAGGGAATGAGGGGGTTTTAGGGAATGATATTTAGAGTTTGGGAAAGAAATTAGGGTTTAGGGATTTTTGTGGTTTGGGAAAAATAGGATTGGGGATAGGGATATATGATTTTGTTTTGGGATTATGGGAATTAGGTAATAGGGGAAGAAACTAGGAAAATGAGTGAGGGAGTGGAAAGGTAAGGGAATGACTTGGCAGCCAAACAACAGTGCAAACCCTAGGTACTATTTCCTTTGAGAGATACAAGAGGTAGGGTTTGATTTTTCTTTACATGATCACCATAAACCTTAAAGAAAACTCCTCCACTAGCAATGAAGAGATGGTGACTTACTTGCACATTCGAAGATTTAAGAAATTTTGGCAACTTGAGAGAGTTTAGGATAAAATTGGGCTTGGCAGCTCTATGCGCCATGCCACCAAACCCTATGCGTAGCGCATTTTTCTCGAGACTTTTGGAGGCCTTTCTAGTGTCAAAATTGAGCACCGGATAGCTTGTTGGAATTTTTTTGAGTCTACTTTCCAACCCAACTACGATTTTTCAATTTGGAGTTTATTTTCCCTGTCAAAAATCAAATCTCCCAAGACTGGTCAAAATGTGCAAAATGAGGCTGCCTAAAGGCAGAGTGCTGTTGCAGTCAACTTTTGAAGTTCGTCCTCAACTCCAAATTGAGCACATGATAGCTAATTGGAAAGCTCTTTGTGTCTAGGTATCATTTGACTCATCAAGATAGTCATTTGGCCAACCAAGCTAGGCGAAAACTTGATTTTCCCAAGGTCACTTCAGAGGTGCATCAATTCTCCTAAGGCAACTATATTTTTATCATTTCTATAAAACCATGACACCTGTGTAAAATGTGAAAGAGGTTTTTCTTACTTGGCCTACTTTTGACAAAAGCCTCTCTCCGTTTTCCCAAATTCATATTTTATCTCTCAGAAACATCATTGGAGTAAAACCCATCCCAATGTGGGGAACAGGGGATTTGTCGAAATGAAGTGAAATGAAGGGGATAAGGAGCTTCTAAATTCTTGAGAAAATTTTGGGAAGTAGGGAGGGATGTTAAGAGGTAGGGGAAAGTGGAATTTCAGAGATTGAGCGAGGGGAAGAGGTCCAAAAGGGAAAAACATAGGCCTAGTCTAGAAAATTGTCAAGTTGTAGCAAGAAACTAGGGTTTGTGCAAAAATGAGGAATTCGGGGGATCTCAGTGATGGGAAGTGTTTAATAACGTACATAAGGATAGGGGAAGGTGTATGAACATCCGCATACAATTTTTTCTAATGATTTGATCATCCAAGAGAAATTACCTTCAAAACCCTAGAAGAGGGAAATGAACTTTACCTAGGTGCAACTGAAGCATGAGCAAGGTGTAAAATGACCCATTGGAACCTGAAATGATGATGAAAACCTTCTGAATGATGGTACACTCAGCTGAATGGTGACATGGATCAACATTTGGACAACTTTGACAAGAGTAAAAGCAAACCGTAGACCTAATACCTAGTGACCAAATTTTGCTTGAAGACTCACTAAAATGACAAAATTTGACCTTGACACCTTAAAATCATTTTGTAAGAGCATGTTTGATCACTGGAGGAAGGCTGCAAATACTGACACTAACATTGCCTCCAATGGGGATGGTAGCTCCTTGGAGGTGCCAAGAACGGCAGATCTTTGGGAGAGCAGACCAGTGCCTTATCCATTGGGCAATGGAGTCAAAAACTCAAGTGGAAATGCATCACTGAAAATTGACGACTTGATGACACAAATCGATTCTCACTCAACTAAAAACTGACTCGATACTTAAACACAACCGACAAACTAGAAATGATGCTCAAAATGGAGCTTATTCAATAAAACCTACTCTAGTTGTTCCATTAATCACCTGATCAAGTGAAATGAAACAACCAATGCAACCAAGTAAGTATTTTGGCTGTTGTTTGAATTCTCCGCAAGTGCTCGCTTATGAACAACAAGAGAGAACTACTGAAAGGCAACTCCCATGAAAACTTAGAAACAGATCCGTTGAATGATATGGATTCTCTAACCGCCTCCAAAAACACTGCATAAGGATCTCGAAATTCATGCACATTGGGACTTAGCTCATCCAATGGATTACTTCTCTTCTCCTCATAACATGAATGAAAACTTGTTTTGAGCTTTGTGATGAGACTCCTACTAAAAATGACAAAGAAACCAGCTGCCAGATCAAATTTATATCAGCACACGTTTCAAGCTCACATGTAGTTAATGGAGAAGGACTTGGACTGCAGACATCATCCAACACATTAGCTATTGGATCATGAAAAACTTGAAAATACTATTGCAACCCATTTTCTATTGGTTCCGATGAGATTGCATGACTTTCTCCAGGCTGCTCATCCTTTACTGAAAATGTACTATGCAAATTTTCCTTCAAAAATTGAAATGATTCAAAACAGAAAGGTACGGAATCATCTTTCATCATTTGGTCATATGTGCCAGCTTCCAAGTCTTCATCTGCAACTTGACAATCAATGGCATTTGGGGGCTGCAAATTTGGATATGAGAAGTCTTGAACAAGGTTTTCATTGCTCTCAAGATGGTCCAGATCAAGACTTATCAACGATTGACTTATGATTGCATGAATGTTGTCTCTGATGAAATGAAACGAAGCAAAACAAAAAGGCAAAGATCCTTCACTTACTTCAAAATTTGCTGCACTTTCCTCGTCATTTCCACAACTGATATGTGATGGCTGAACATTGTATTTGAGCTGCTGAAAGTGAACTTCTTCCTCCCACAAACTAGCTGGTAATTTGTCTGCAAGATTAGCTTCTGTTTGGAGAACATAATCATCATCATACTAATCAAACTGAGGCAAATCATCAATATAAACACATCATCAAGCATACATGTCATATCAACAGATCTCTCTTCTCCAAGATGCTCTACAAAACAATCATTATCAGATCTATGACAACTGGGATAAGAAAGAAGATGTTTTGGATCAGGAACTTGTTCTTCTTCAATCAGCGAGCCATGGGATTGAACATTATACTCCCTTGTGATGATCCTTTGCATCATCTCTTCCACTTCACTTACCAAAATGTCAAGCTTTACCTCTAGAGATGTCACTTCCTCCGGATCTATGTTTTTCATCTCTTCTCCCTTCAACTTTGCCCTTCTGATCAGCAAATGAGCCTCTACATCTACTACACTGTTCTGCTTCTCTTCAAGTGTTGCAAGGTTCCTTTCTCTCAGCTGAAACTCCATTTCCGGATCAAAGGCACCCAGGTAGTGCAAGAGAGCGGATCCAGGAGGAGGTCTTATATTAACCGGCATCGAAAAATAGACTTGGTTAAATCTGGTAGAAAATTGTTGTACTGTCTCCCCTGGTTGTCTTTTCAGCTGGTTATACTTTTCTATAATCAAGAAAGGGTTCTTTCTGACCACCCAGCTGTCGAGGAAAACTTTGACGAACTGTTGGTAATTTGAGATGCTCACATCAGGCAGGGTTTTGAACCAACTCTTGACTTTGCCTTGCAAAGAAAGAGCAAGAAGCCTTATACTGACATCTTCTTCATGAACTTCAAAAAGGTCAAGGAAAGATTCAAAATTCAGTACATGTATCTCAACAGTGATGTTGTCGCATTCACCATCAAATCTTGGTAGATATAGATCATGATTTTTAGGGAAAGCATGGGATATAGGAGGTAAAATCAGAGGCTTGTATCAATCTGGAATTTTACAAGGTAGTGGGGTATGTACAGAAAGTATAGAATCAGTCTTGGTCTCATTAGGCTCATCAGTTTGAAGATGGTCATCACAAGATTTAGAAAACGAGTCTTGATCAAGCTCAAAGGCATGCAAATCTTTGGTATTTACAATCTTCAAAGGGAAGGAATCAAATGCAGGCTAAGGATCTCTTCTCAAATACAGTACACTTTGCAAAGCCTTCTTGACATTCTCGGGAAAAGAGAAGAAATAATTTATAATGAAGAACAAAATATCTTGGATGAAATTCCAACTTGAATACCTGATCTTTCCATATTTTCCTTTCATGTTTTTGCTGATCGGGTTCATCCTCCAGTGGAGTCTTTGGATCTGATCTCGAAAATGATTTGGAATTGCCAAGTGAATGATTTCAGCCTTTCCAACGTTTGATCGTTGTCCACCACCAACAATCATATCTGAACTTGATACATGTACTGGGGTGATCATTTAGATCAGATGTTTCAGTTTATAAACTAGACCGGAGATTGAATGAAGCAGCTTTCATCTACTTTCGCTAATGCAAAGCAAAAGCATTTCGAAGGCTACCTGGCTAACTTCAGGCTCTGTCTATAGTCTACAAAGCCAAAAAATAAAAATAAACTTTCTTCCCTAGTATGTTCGCCACTATGTTAGTGCCTAGATTTACCTTAGGCTGAAAAGGTAGGATCCAAGACCAACATCAAACCACGCTCAGCCTGGTAGCTAGCCCTACCAAGTCAAAAGAGGGCTCTCTCCAGGTCAATCTCAGCAAATTATGAACATTGAGGACCTGAGATGACTGATTTGATTACTAATTTTAGGCTAGGTATACGTGTGCAAGAGGTTGTTTGAATGAATTGATGAGTTGTTGGCTCAGATGAGAAGGTAGATTTTGGGTGCGGGGAATGAGGCACAGTCCTGCAGGGATCTCGATGGGGCAAGGTAGGCAACTAAATTTGGCTCTCTAAATCAAGTGATATGGGTGGATCAGATAGAGGAGGAGTTGAATAGGGTAAGAGAAGCCATGGATCCTCTCCAAACAGTTGAAAACATCAAGAAACTAAAGCAAACTTTAAGTAGAGCACTGCAATTTCAATGTATTCTACTTACACTCTTGTTTGATTTAGCTGAGAAGAAATAAGAGAGAAAATGATATACATAACACATGAATAAATTCAAAAATACATAAGAAATCACTGTACCTGTTAGCTACCTATACCAATAGGTTTCATATTTCATGATGGGCTATGGAAAGGACCAAATATGCTCTGCTTTGATGATTCAAAGATCACATATTCCCATAAGAATACAATTTGTGCTTATAGCTTGGTAAGGACTCAAAGTTTGATGGATGGTCCAACAGTCTAATCTGGATCATGCCATGTTTGAATTTCCTGTTGTAGATTAGAGAAAGAAGTTTGTCCAAACTGTTTAATCTTGGCAGACAAGTAGTTCAGGTAGAGAAGAAAAGGCTCCCAACAGCTTAATCTGGGACCTTGGAAGAAATAAGGGTAGAATTAGATAGAAAAACTAAAGAAAAAGCCAAAGAAAAGAAAAGGCACACAAAGGGTCTGCAAGTCCAAGTGCACCCTACAAGAAGAAACAAAAAATGCTAGGCAAAGTAGCTGGGTAGGTAGTTGGGGTTGCAGAAAGATTATCTTTACTATTGCAGATGTGTTAACTGTGTTTACCAAAGCAAAGTCAATCAATTGACAAGGGGTTCTTCTTCATCAAGTTGCAGTAGGAAGCATGACTAACCTCCCTCTTTCCCCTTTTCATGTCATTTACTAACATTCCCTCATCACTTGAGGTTCATGGAAGAATTATGGTTTCATGGTGGCTCTTAATCTTTTTAGAAGCCACATTTCTTGTCTAAAAAATTCTTTTCATTTTGATCTACTCCCTAAACTAAGTTAGTCTCAAACAAACTTAGTGTTTTCTCCCTTCATTCACTCCCCTCATCCATATTAACTCTAACTTTACTATATAAATCCCCTATATCACCTTTCCCCTACTAGTATTAACACCATGGTGTATAAACCCCAAATTTTGTATAAATATCCCTCCCCTTGGTATTATAGCCAATAAAGTTCTGTGTCAGGGATCAAATGACACCTGGTCATGTTGATGAACCTAAACCTAACCCTCCTCCCCCTTTCTGAATCCATTTTAACCCATTTCCCCCATTTCCAAACATGAACCTTGTAAAAACCTTACTTTACCCTTACCCGCTCTAAATTGCCAAATAATACACAAAAACCCATTTTTTGTGATTAACCAAAGTTTCAACGCGTATTTGTTTTTTTGAATATATTGAAAAACCTTGCTAAACCACCATACCCCGATGGTCTTCCGCTTGGCGCACATTTCAAAAAATATAATTTTATACTCTCCCGCCCATCCGTATCCACCAAGCACCTCATCCGCCCGTCCACCGTCGGATCGGACCCACGAGATCCGACGGTCCTTATCGATATTGGGTTGGGCCCGACATACACCCTTTACCACCCGAGAAAGTGACGAAGGGGTACGTCAGGCCTGTGCCACACGTCCCCTTCTCACTCTCTCGGGTCAGACTCTGACACGAGCCGCTCCGTACCCTAACCGCCCCGAGAGACCGTTGCGGTTTACAGCACTTAACCGTAACCGCTACGGCTCTAGCCGCCCGGTCACTGACCCCACGTCATGACCACGTCACCTCCACCCTGTCGTCCCCGCAGTCCATTGTCCGCCCCTCCGCCAACGTGGCTGCCACTGCATTGTCCCCTATGGACCAATGGCAGCTCGCCACGTCACCCGATGATGTCAGCATGACGTCATCCGACCTTGACCCCACCAATGACGTCATGCTGACGTCATCACAAAAAGGCGCCAAATTGCCAAAAAATCTATATTATGGCCAAAAATCACATTTTTACGTTCTTTCCGTTCATTTTCATTCTCTCTGCTGCATGCTGCTCACGTCCAAAATTACCGCCAACCTGCTAAAATCGACCAGGAGACCTCCAGAGCGCTAGTCCTGCCTGCATATACGACCTCTGCTCGCTGTTTTACCAGGTATTCTTCATCATTTATCCTCCGTACGCCTGCAATTCTCTATAAATCACTCCGAAAGCTTAAAAGACACTTAAACTTACAATTTCGTCGGCAAACTCCCTCTGCAGAGCCTCTATTTTCAACTACCACTCCGAAAAACACTAGCAGAGCCTTAATTCCCGAGTTCCTATCAAAAAACTGTAAACTGCTCGCGCAATCGTGAGACAGTGAGGTAATCCATTAAAAACCTGCCACAGGAGTCATAGTGAGACTTGACAGTAGTCCTATTCCTAAATTCAAACAGTATTTCAATTGTTGTTGAATTAATTCCTCTCTGGCACCTGAAACTCACTTTCATTGTGATAAATCACCCCTGAATTGGTCTGCTTACTTTAAACAGTTCAATTACAGTTCAGAACACTTAAAAGATCATGGAGACACCTATTGCTCTCAACATCAAGCCTCTCAATGCCCCTCAAAAAGAGATAGAATGGAAAGCTCTGGGAGATGTGGATTATCAGATGTTAGACTGCTTCCCATTAGGCTCTAAATACAATATTCAGATGCTAAAGGAGTTGAAAGCCCAGCACCTTAGTGGAGCTGACATCCTAGGAATTTGGGACTCAAATTTGCCCATGTACAATCTTCCTCAGGCCATCCCTATGTCTGAGTTGATTTATAGATGCCAAGATTGCTATGATCCTTGCCAAAGAGCTGTTCTGAGCCCCACAGGCTCAATCCTGTTCCACATCACTCCTGAGAGCATAAATGAGATGCTACATTTCAACACTGCAAAGCCATTAACCCCTCTCTACATGGAGAACTTGATAAAGAAGGGGACTAAACTGTCTAGTGATCAGATTATCAAAATCAATCAGTTGTTCATCACACCAAGCTCTGAAGCCATCAGAACTCCTCCCATTGGCTATGTATATTTAAATGATTTGGGCAAAATGTTGGTAGATTTAATCAGCTATGTCCTAGGGTTCAGAGGAGTAGAGGATGTGGATGAGAGTATAATGGCAATGCTGTCCATATTTTCTCCTGGAAGGGCTCCAGCCATACATTATGACTATGCCACATATATTGCAGACAAGATCCATGAGCAGCTAATGAATCTGCAAAGGGAAAGATTATTCAGATACTCTTCATACATCTACCATCTATTTTTGTTCTATCAACCAGATAGCTTCCCTGTTCCCTTGAAGAAAGTCAATGCCCAGGGAAATCCAAGGTCGGTTGTATTCTGGACCCCAGTTTTTCACTACAGCTCGGTGTCACCATTCACATACTGTGAATTTGTAGACTTGTTCATACATCCAGCTATGACAATACTATATGGTGTTCCTCCTCCAAGGTTGACTGATGACATGAGGAGAGTTCTCCATCTCTCTAAAAAATATAGCATTGGTGATTGGTACTTCTACCAACACCACACAGTGATCAGGGTATATGGCTGTGAGTTGAAGCCATATAGATTGCCCAGGTACGTCCCAATGAGACTGTTTGCCTTAGAATATTTCAGGCAATTCAGAAATGCTGACTGCCACCACTTCCAAAGAAAGAACAAGAAAACGTAGCTAAAGGTAAGGAGCCAGCTGGGCCCTTTCCTTTATAACAAGAGAGAGGAGGGATGGATAGAGGCAAACAGAATCCTAGAGGGCCTCAGACTACAAACCAGTTTTCATTGGGCACCCTATGACCCCAATCATTTTATTTCACTCAGAAGAATAAAATATAAACTAGGAACATATGCACATATGAGACTGCCAGAGATTGACCAGTATGCTAACACTTTGAGATGGGCAGAGGGCACCTTAGAAGAGGAATTTACTGAGGAAGAGCTGTTAGAAAAGGAAGCTAGAAATACTCAAAAGGATGCTGACTTGGAAACTTGTGCACAGGTTCCCCTATCATACAGAAGGCACCTAGGAGCAACTACTTCATCATCAACAAATCACCAGCAAGCTGCTGAGAATATTGCACACAGCAAGGGCAAAGAAAAGCAGGTGGAACAGCCACCTCCTTTGACAGAAGAGCAAGTAGAAACACTGCTGCAAGAACAACAAGAAGAGATGGAGCAGCAAGCAGAAGGGCTGCAGCAAGAATAGTCAGAACAGTCAGAACAGTCAGCACAGCAAGAGCAGCAACATCAAGAAGAACAAAGGCAGGAGCAGCCCGCCCAGCAAAAAGAAACAGTGGAAACTCCTAAGACCACTGAACAAACTGTGCCTCCAAGGCAAGACACTAGAGCTGAGGCATCAATCCTCCAGACTCCTCAGAAGGAGGATACATTTATTTTTAGAAAAAGGGACAGGGAGACTCCCCCCACAACATCAACAACTCATGGGGAGAAAAGACAAAGAATAAACCCCTTCTCTGAAGAAGAAATGGCAATGGGGCAGTACTTTGGCATGGTCCCACCCAGCAGGGAAGCATCAGCAAGCTCCTTTCAACAGGAACAAGACAGAGCATTGGGGGGGAGAGGTCAGCTCCTCCAGCCAGCAAAGAGAAGGACAAGTAAGCATCAAACAGCAATTTATAGACATAAAAAGGAGGAATGATCCTATCAAAATACAGCTGTACAATCATCTGTTAAATATGGCTCCCACCAATTAGCAAAGACTCATGTCTGCCTTTGATGTAAGTGAAGGCAAAATGATCATGAGTCATTTCATGCCAACAGCATTGCAGCCATCCTCTGCTTCTGACTACCTAAGGAATAACCTGGAAGTCCTTGCCAAAGACATCCACCCGATGGACAAGATAGAACTGCACAAACAAACGGGTGAGATGGTCTGTGCCTCCTTGGCAGACCAAACCTTGGACAACTACAGGCTACAGAACAGCCTTAGTAATACAGCTGCCCAGCTAGAATTGGAGAAGGCATCATCCCAGGCAAAAGACAACAGAATAAGGTCCTTAGAGGACATTATCATAGAGATTGGGCATGATCCCAAAGATATTAAAGGCATACAAGAAATACTAAAACTGAGGGATGCTGACTTGGCAGCTTTGAGGAGGAAGATCAAACTCCCAGCCACAATTCACCCTCAAACAGATGATGTTGCCCAGCAAAGACATGATCAACAGGTAACTACTTTGCTGGTATCCCTGTACAAGCAGCTGATCCAAACTCAGGAGAAACTGGGAGAAGCAGAGGCTGCACAGGCAGCATTACAGGCAGCCTTGAAACAAAGAGAAGAAGGGCAGACTTCCCAACCTCCTCCTGAGGTAATCAATCTTGAGGAAACTGCCCCTACTACTGCTCCTCCTCCTCAACAAACAGAGACCACAGCACCAACTACATCAACAGCTGCACCAACAACAGATCAGACTCATAGTCTGGACATGCAGAAGCTGCAGAATGAAATTCAAGTCCTTGAAGCTCAAATGCTAGAGCTCAATCAAGCCAAAGAATCTTTGGCTAGTGTAAATGATAAATATGACAAGAGCAAAAGGAATGTAGCTAAGAAAGAAAGAGACATAAAGGCTCTAAAGAAAAGGATATCAGAGCTAGAAAAAGAGCTCACACTTGACAAAGTGACTGCAGAGCTGAAAACTGTGCTGTGGGCTAACATTGGCCAGTCTATTACTGATCAATGGCAGTACATAGAGACAATTCATGAGCAGTTAGAGCTCATTCCAAAAGCACGAGCTGAGATTCATAGGGCAAGGGCTACTCTAGGCAACATGCCTGAAATAGCAAACAAAATGATTAATGTGCTTAACTACAAAACAAGCAATCAGTTGGCTGCCATGGGTATTGCAAACAGAACTGAGCACATTCAGTTAATCAAGAGGGTTACCACACTGAAAAACCTAGTGCAGACATTGGACAGAAGAACCCAGGACATGGAGACCGAGGTAAACAGGTTTATGGAGAAATTTCAGGTATTGGAAAGTAGAGGGCTCCCTGGCTTACTGAACAACACAGGGAGACTATACACCCATGACCAATATGCTAAAAGAGTCAACAAGCCAAATCAATGAAAGTCCCAGCAGCTCAGAGGAAACAGGGCCAGCCACGGGACAGACTCTCTACAACAAAGTAGAAAGTCTATTTTTTGTAATGAATGAGATCAAGCACCTTTTTGATACAACTCCCAACTTTTTCAAGTATACAGAAGCGGAAGAGACTATGGGTGCAATCCTAAGGCATCAGCTACCTACTCAAGAATGGTGGACCCAGGCTATACAAACTATTTTATGAACAGGGTGCCACCCAGAAAATTTTGCTCGTTTGAAATATAAACTGCCGTGCACAGACAGCTTTAAAGGATCAGCTTACAGTCAAGATTGAAGCTGAGCCAACTCAGCAGGGCTATTCGGTCACTACAGCAGCAAGCGCAAGTCACAGGTGGCAAAACCGAAAGCTAAAACACAACAGTCGTTAAAGAAAAATCTGCTAGTATTTAATCAAAGCATTCCAACCGACTCAGTGGCCTTCAAAGGCCAAAATATCTTCTGACAAAGCATAAAGATGCTTTTGCTTTGTATTCAATGTTGTAATAACTTTCTAATCCAAATATCTTAGAAGTTGGTGAGAGTATTAAATCTGAGATAACTTATAACTCAGATATTTTGTAAATGATCGAGAGTATATATTTCCCCCTCGCATAAGCTTGAGGGGTTGTTGTTGATTTCTCCTGAAGAAGTTCTTATGCTATAATCCTTTCAGAAGTTAATAAAGAAAGTGATGGAATTTCTCGGATTTCTGAAGTGTTGAATGCGTTCTGGTGTCTGTTGAAAACTGCTGGATTCCTGTGTATTACACAATACAATAAGTCTCTGTAACTTTCTCTGTTATGTGTTTTATTTATTAATATCCATATATGTTTCTAATGTTTGAGTATTTAGCGACAAAGAAAAAGAATAACTTCCAGGATTTATTCAAGAAATACCTTGAGTTCAATCTGCGTTGTTAATGAATGTTTTCTTCATCTGTAATCTTGATAAGTGTAATTCTTAATTGCTGCACTTTCAGAATACATTTTCCACAGTGGCCTTTGTCTCAGGAATTCAAGTTTGCTCCTGTGCAACATGTTTTCACTTTCACCTCATCGGCTTAATAGAGAATTCTTGATTGCTTTCTGTTGGCTGACATGTTTCACCATTCAAGTTTAACTTTGTTTTTCTGGAATACACAATAGGCCCTGCAGTTAGAACACCACCAATCCTTCATTTCTAAGCATTTCACAACTCCAGACTCCATTGCCCAATGGCATTTTATTCTCTAAACACTATATCATAAGACCTGAAAGAAATCCTTCAACCAAAACATAAACCAAAACCTGAGCATAATAGCTAGCCTAAAACACCATCATAACAGAGACAAATCATAAAGCGAGAGCCCTCTCTGATTACAGTTTGGCTAGAAACTGTGATCCAAAGATTGGTTAGTGGTTACCCCGGCCGTATTCCCTTGGGAGTCATAGGGAACAACCTGGGTGTTAACATAAATGGCGACTCCGCTGGGGACTTCTTAGGATTTTTTAATTGCTATCTATCTTCCATAGCTACTATCAAGCCTGAAATCAGTCAAGAAGCCTTAAAACTGTTTCTGCATCACAGTGACAGATTTTAGGGAAGAGCTTATTTAGGGAATCTTAATTTTGGCTTTGAAATATATATAGTCATTTTAGAAATCTTTATCCAGTCCTTGCAAATATAAAAATTTTCCTAAAAAATCCTAAAAACAGTTAGAAGCTGGCTCCTAAGAAAAATCCACGGCATACTAGGGCAAATCCTGACCCTAATCCACCCATCATTGTTGATAATCCAAACACCATCCCTAGAAAAATCAGGAAGCAACAAAGGCAGGATCAGTCTGCTGTTTTGACCTCAGTTGCAGATTTTCCTAACCTTTCTACTCCACTTAAAGTCCTCTTTCGGTCTGTTCCAAGTTCTCCTAGTTCACCATCTACATCTCACAGCTCTCCTCCCTCGTCTTCATCCATTGCACATATCCCCTTGAACCACACTTTAGGTTCAACTTCACCTGTTACCCCTGTGGTACCCACTGTTCCCATTATCCCAGCTGCCCCTGTTAATCCTCTAAATCCTGTAAATATGGCTAACAGATATGCACCCTTGCGAATACCAGCTAATGCTGCAGCTCTACCTCAAGACTACCAAACCAAAATCTCATATTTTGACTCCAACGGCCCTCTGACAGTTGTCCAGCATGCGAAGAAGATGCAAGACCATTTTGAGACCTATGAAATAGATGATGACAGTGTCAGAATGAGGATGTTTGTTCAAAGCCTAACTGGGGATGTAAGAACTTGGTTTAGATCCCTAAATGTAAACTCCATTGCAACTCCTGATGAACTGTATCAAGCCTTTACTACCAGATGGGAGAAGAATAAAGATCCCCTGCACATACTTGGTGAATATGAAACAATCAAGAGAGGTCCTCAAGAGACCGTTCTGGAGTATTGTGCTAGATTCAACAATGTGTACAATGCAATACCACAAAACCTAAGACCTCCTCCTGATTTGGCCTTGTACAAATTCCCTGATGGATTTGATCCTGACATGGCATATCAGTTGAAGGAAAGAGAACCTGAAACCCTTGAAGACGCTCAAAAGGCTGTTGTCACAGTGGAAGCAAACCTGATTGCCAAAAGAAACAGGGCAAGGTTGGAAAAGAGAAGCATATATAAAGAAGAACCAAAAGCCTTTGATCAAAAACTTGATGCCATACTCAATGGCATGAAAAGATTGGGTGATAGGGTGGAATCAGTTGAAAGAAAAGCATCATGGGAAACACCACAAAACAATCCTCCTAGGAATCCAAATTTTAGGAGAAATCCAAACCCAAACGTTGGCAAGGCCAATGCTGATCCTGAAATCAGACCTCCGTTTCAAGAAAACTATGCTGAAGCATCTACTTCAAATGAGCAAGAAGATGACACCCACATCAACCTGATGGGCTTGAATGATGGGCAGCAAGTTTTTCTTAGTCAAGAAGATCATGAGGATGATGAAATCAAACTGTTCCAAACTAAATCAGGTGAATCCTTCGACTTTAAACAAGGCTATGATACTGCTGTCTATGAAGTCCACAAACAATACAAGCTGAGGAGCAGAACAGTGAATGTAAACCAGCCTGAAAAGATAAGGGATAATCAACAGCTTAAAAGAGTCACAGTCACAGAGCCTAAGGACAAAACAAATTCACCTACACAAGAAGTGATCATTGAAGATATCACTGAACCACAGCCCTTAAAGCAGCAGCCTATGGCCACTTCACCTTCTCAACCTGGTTCAAGGGTCACTCCCCAAGAGATGAGTAAAACAGACCAGTCCCAAAGTCAAGATAAAAATCAAGAAGAAGACTTAATAAACAGAGAAAGGACTGCTATCCATAACCCTAAAACCCAATCTGAAAAACCCTTTGACTTGGAGGCTGAAATTGGCAAACTGAAAGTGGCCATTCCTCTTTCAGAACTGGCCAAGCATGACACCTATAAACTATAGATCAAGAAGTCCCTTCAACTCACCAGCAACAAGGATGATGTCAATGTGTTGGATGACACCCCAGAACTCCTGTTCGGTCCAGAGGTTGATGAAAAATCAGTAGTCACAGGGATCCTACCTTTCTATGTTAGCTTACATGTGCATGACAAGATACTGCACAATGCAATGTTTGATTCGGGTGCTTCTCATAACCTCATGCCTAAATCAGTGATGGAGAGGCTGAATCTAGACATAACAAGACCATACAAGGACCTGTTTTCCTTTGATTCCAGCCAAGTCAAGTGTCTAGGTCTCATAAAAGATTTATGTGTATCTCTAGTTCAATACCCAAACAAGACAATCCTAATGGATGTGGTAGTTGCTGATATCCCACCCAAGTATGGAATGCTGTTGTCAAGATCATGGGGGGCTAAACTCCAAGGTTCCTTACAGTTAGACATGTCATATGCCACAATCACAGTCTTTGGCCAACCCAAGAGACTATATAGAGAATCCCTCATGAAATATATGGTCAGCAGTGAAGAGAAACCTCAAAACTTTCCCATATATGCTGTCCATTCTGATATAGATTCATACATTCTCTTTAATGATAATTCAGGTCTAACAAATAATGATGAAACCGAGATACTAAAACAAGAGCAGGACCTTTGTGAACAAGACACTGCTGTCCTAGAAGTGAAGCTGACACAAACAAGTCATGAGACTGTCCTAAGAGATGAATCAGATGAAAAACCAAAACTTTTACTTACATTACCAGTCCATGAACAGGTCATGAAATCACCTTCCCAACAGGATATTCTATGGTTCCTTGAATTTGATGGCTCAGTCAACAAGTTAGGGGCAGGGGCCGGAATTTGGATACACAATAAGCAAAACAATTATGCAGAAGGCAGAGCTTATAGATTGAACTTCAGATGCACCAACAACATGGCTGAATATGAGGCCCTTTTATTAGGCCTCAAGCTGATGAAATCCCTACAAGCTATAAAAATCTCAATTCTAGGGGATTCAAACCTAGTTATCCAACAAGTCAAGGGTAATTTTGTCACCAATGACAAAAGACTGAGAACCTATAGGTCTGTTGCTGCAGAATTATTAAATTCATTTACTGAATTTCAAATTATGAAAATCCCTAGGACTCAGAACCTTCATGCCCATAGCTTGGCTACATTTGCAAGCACCTGCAAGTTACCTTTTGAGCCCCACCATTGCTTTACAGCTGAAATAAAACACAGACCATCTGTCCCAAACAATGTCAAGGATTGGCAAGTGTTTGATGATGACATGCAAATAAATAATTTCTTAACTTTGCAGCAAGAATTTTCAGGACTAAAAATTGACAATGACAGAGCAAGTCAATCACAAATACTTGATGAAGCAAGTCGATCACAAATACAGTTTCAAAAGATTACTCACCCAATATCACCTAGAACAGCAAAACAACTGCTAAATCCAACCATTTTCAACAAGGATAACATTCAGCAAATCCAATCAATCAATTGTGAAGAAGTGGCCAATGTTGAGGCTGAAATCATAGAGCTGAAAGACAACTTTTTACCCACTGGCTTAGCTCCTTTGGAAGACATTTTTGATTCGAATGATGTTCCTAGCAAGCCAAAAATGCAGCCCATCAACAATGCCATAGAAGAGTGTAACATAGGTATAAGTGAGAAGCCCAAAATAATCAAATTATCTACTTCCTTACCTCCTGATCAAAAGCCCAAATACATTGACCTCTTCAAAGAGTTCCAGGATGTTTTTGCATGGAGCTATGAGGACCTAAAGTCCTATGACACCTCTGTAATCCAGCACACTATCCCTCTCAAACCTAATCAAAAGCCCTTTAAACAAAAACTGAGGAGAATAAATCCCATGCTTCTCCCAGCAATGGAACAAGAGGTACAAAAAATGTTCAAGGCAGGCATCATAGCACCAATCAGATTTTCTGAATGGATCTCCAACTTAGTCCCTACAAGAAAGAAAACTGGTGAAATAAGGTTGTGTGTGGACTTAAGAAATCTGAACCACGTATCCCTCAAGGATAATTATCCCTTACCCAAGATGGATCACATTCTTCAAAGAGTGGTAGGGGCCTCAAGGATCTCATTACTGGATGGATTTTCAGGCTTCAATCAGATCCTGGTACACCCTGATGATCAAGACAAAACGGCATTCACAACCCCATGGGGAACCTTCAAATATGTAAAAATGCCTTTTGGATTGAAAAATGCAGGGGCAACATTCCAAAGAGCAATGGATATTGCTTTTGCCAAAGAGATTCATGACTTTTTAGTCATTTACTTAGATGACCTTACACCTTTCTCAAAATCAGACCAAGAACATATAAAACATTTGAGACAGATCTTCCTAAAATGCAGAAAATATGGAATTTCCTTGAATCCCAAGAAATCCCTGTTTGGTTTAGAGGAAGGAAAATTGTTGGGCCACATCATTTCTAAAGATGGCATTAGAATAGATCCAGATAGGATACAAGCTATCCTACAAATGCCCAACCCAAGAAATGTCAAAGAACTGCAAGGATTCTTGGGAAAAATCAATTTCTTGAGAAGATTCATCCCAAACTTAGCAGAATTAAGCAGATTATTAAACAACATGCTAAAGAAAGATTCAAAGGTCAAATGGACTGTTGAAGCCAATCAAGCCTTTGAGGGTATAAAACTGGCCCTTACCCAAACCCCAGTGTTGACTAATCCTCAGTTTGACAGAGAATTTATCATTTTCTCCTTTGCCTCCCAGCATACTATTGCTGCGGTCTTGTTACAAAAAGATGACTAAGGTAATGAAAAGCCAATTGCTTTCTTCAGCAGAGCGCTTAGAGATGCACCTTTAAAGTATCAAATCATGGAAAAACAGGCTTATGCTTTGGTCAAAGCCATTAAAGACTTTAGGATTTATATCCTTTATTCACATGTCATAGCCTATGTGCCAAGCCCAATTGTGAAAGACATACTCACTCAAGAAAACCTAGAGGGCAGAAGAGGAAAATGGATTGCTAACATACTAGAATTTGACATTGAAATAAAACCTACAAAACTAATAAAGGGACAGGGCTTGGCTAAATTAATGACAGAAGCAAATTTCCAAGCCCTAGATATCAATCAGCTGGACAATGAAACAGAGCTGGCGACTCCAAAGATCAATGTAGCCTTTGAACAATCTCCTTGGTACTCTGATATCTATTATGTGTTACAAAACCTGTGTGCTCCCCCAGGACTATCCAGAACTAAGTGTAGGTTTTTAAAAATGAAAACATCAAGATTTTGTGTGATGGATGGCAATTTGCTTTGGAAAAACCATGAAGGTATATTACTGCACTGTTTAATGGAAAATGAAACTAACAATATCATGCAAGAGTTTCACGCATGAGACTGTGGTGGACATTTGTACTGGAAGTCCAATGTGGACAAAATACTGAGGTCTGGTTACTACTGGCCCACCATGTTCTCTGATGTCAAGAAATTCACTACCTCATGTCATAAATGTCAAGTGTTTGAGGGAAAGAGACAGCTGCTGCCACTTCCCTTAAGACCTATTGCAACAGAGAGACCTTTTCAACAATGGGGCTTGGATTTCATTGGGGAAATACATCCCTCATCTTCAGGCCAGCATAGATGGATTCTAACTGCCACAGACTACTTCACCAAGTGGATTGAAGCTATTCCATGCAGGCAAGCAAATGATTCCACTATCATTCAGTTCTTGGAGAATAATATTTTGGCTAGATTTGGATGCCCGGACAAAATAATAACAGACAATGTTGCTGCATTCAAATCCAAGAAAATGGTGAACTTCTGCCACAAATTTCACATTACCTTAGGCCATTCTACTGCATACTATCCCCAAGGTAATGGTCTTGCTGAATCATCAAATAAAAGTCTGGTAAACATCATAAAGAAAGTCCTAGAAGAGAATAAAAAGAATTGGCATAAGAAACTAGTCAATGCCTTATGGGCAGATAGACTAACAACCAAGAGATCAATTGGGACCAGCCCATATGAGTTGGTTTATGGACTAGAAGCCAAATTTCCTTCATCACTAGGGGTGCCTGTTATGAAGCTTCTTCAAGAAAGCCAAGCTGAACCAAATGATATGCAAAGAAGGATTAATCAAATCATATGTCTGCAGCAAACCAGAGATCAAGTTTTCAGCAGAGTTCAGGTATTACAAGAAAAACTAAAGAAGGCCTTTGACAGAAGAACCAAGGCAGAAGATTTCAACATGGGAGACAAAGTCCTCAAGTGGGATGCAAGAAGAGAAGACAAAGGAAAACATGGAAAATTTGATTCTTTATGGAGAGGACCATTTGCTGTCCAAGCAGTGCAAGGTAACAACACCTATTTCCTTAAAAGTCTCAATGAAACTGACTTGGATGAAGGTCCTGTGAATGGCAGGATGCTGAAGCACTATTTTGACTATTTCCCATGAGTGCAGGCTGAGGTTCCCTTGTATATATGCAGATGTATATATTATTTTCTGTTTAGATTGTAAAAATGCAGTTTTTGAAGATTATTGACTATCAGCAAAAGGCACATAGAATCAGAGATAGACCAAGGAGGAAAAGCACAATTTTGGCATCTCAAAGCAGCAAACTTTAAGATTGGCAAGAGCAGTCAAGAAGCAAGGCAATCTGACCTGCTGTTCTTGGTCTTTCAAATGAAAAACCATCCCCATGTGGAGCCACTGTTAGCTACCTATACCAATAGGTTTCATATTTCATGATGGGCTATGGAAAGGACCAAATATGCTCTGCTTTGATGATTCAAAGATCACATATTCCCATAAGAATACAATTTGTGCTTATAGCTTGGTAAGGACTCAAAGTTTGATGGATGGTCCAACAGTCTAATCTGGATCATGCCATGTTTGAATTTCCTGTTGTAGATTAGAGAAAGAAGTCTGTCCAAACTGTTTAATCTTGGCAGACAAGTAGTTCAGGTAGAGAAGAAAAGGCTCCCAACAACTTAATCTGGGACCTTGGAAGAAATAAGGGTAGAAGTAGATAGAAAAACAAAAGAAAAAGCCAAAGAAAAGAAAAGGCACACAAAGGGTCTGCAAGTCCAAGTGCACCCTACAAGAAGAAACAAAAAATGCTAGGCAAAGTAGCTGGGTAGGTAGTTGGGGTTGCAGAAAGATTATCTTTACTATTGCAGATGTGTTAACTGTGTTTACCAAAGCAAAGTCAATCAATTGACAAGGGGTTCTTCTTCATCAAGTTGCAGTAGGAAGCATGACTAACCTCCCTCTTTCCCCTTTTCATGTCATTTACTAACATTCCCTCATCACTTGAGGTTCATGGAAGAATTATGGTTTCATGGTGGCTCTTAATCTTTTTAGAAGCCACATTTCTTGTCTAAAAAATTCTTTTCATTTTGATCTACTCCCTAAACTAAGTTAGTCTCAAACAAACTTAGTGTTTTCTCCCTTCATTCACTCCCCTCATCCATATTAACTCTAACTTTACTATATAAATCCCCTATATCACCTTTCCCCTACTAGTATTAACACCATGGTGTATAAACCCCAAATTTTGTATAAATATCCCTCCCCTTGGTATTATAGCCAATAAAGTTCTGTGTCAGGGATCAAATGACACCTGGTCATGTTGATGAACCTAAACCTAACCCTCCTCCCCCTTTCTGAATCCATTTTAACCCATTGCCCCCATTTGCAAACATGAACCTTGTAAAAACCTTACTTTACCCTTACCCGCTCTAAATTGCCAAATAATACACAAAAACCCATTTTTTGTGATTAACCAAAGTTTCGGCGCGTATTTGTTTTTTCGAATATATTGAAAAACCTTGCTAAACCACCATACCCCGATGGTCTTCCGCCTGGCGCACATTTCAAAAAATATAATTTTATATTCTCCCGCCCATCCGTATCCACCAAGTACCTCATTCGCCCGTCCACCGTCGGATCGGACCCACGAGATCCGACGGTCCTTATCGATATCGGGTTGGGCCCGATGTACACCCTTTACCACCCGAGAAAGTGATGAAGGGGTACGTCAGGCCTGTGCCACGCGTCCCCTTCTCACTCTCTCGGGTCAGACTCTGACACGAGCCGCTCCGTACCCTAACCGCCCCGAGAGACCGTTGCGGTTTACAGCACTTAACCGTAACCGCTACGGCTCTAGCCGCCCGGTCACTGACCCCACGTCATGACCACGTCACCTCCACCCTGTCGTCGCCGCAGTCCATTGTCCGCCCCTCCGCCAACGTGGCTGCCACCGCATCGTCCCCCATGGACCAATGGCAGCTCGCCACGTCACCCGATGATGTCAGCATGACGTCATCCAACCTTGACCCCACCAATGACATCATGCTGACGTCATCACAAAAAGGCGCCAAATTGCCAAAAAATCTATATTATGGCCAAAAATCACATTTTTACGTTCTTTCCGTTCATTTTCATTCTCTCTGCTGCATCCTGCTCACGTCCAAAATTACCGCTAACCTGCTAAAATCGACCAGGAGACCTCCAGAGCGCCAGTCCCGCCTGCATATACGACCTCTGCTCATTGTTTTACCAGGTATTCTTCATCATTTATCCTCCGTACGCCTGCAATTCTCTATAAATCACTCCGAAAGCTTAAAAGACACTTAAACTTACAATTTCGTCGGCAAACTCCCTCTGCAGAGCCTCTATTTTCAACTATCACTCCGAAAACACTAGCAGAGCCTTAATTCCCGAGTTCCTATCAAAAAACTGTAAACTGCTCGCGCAATCATGAGACAGTGAGGTAATCCATTAAAAACCTGCCACAGGAGTCATAGTGAAACTTGACAGTAGTCCTATTCCTAAATTCAAACAGTATTTCAATTACTGTTGAATTAATTCCTCTCTGGCACCTGAAACTCACTTTCATTGTGATAAATCACCCCTGAATTGGTCTGCTTACTTTAAATAGTTCAATTACAGTTCAGAACACTTAAAAGATCATGGAGACACCTATTGCTCTCAACATCAAGCCTCTCAATGCCCCTCAAAAAGAGATAGAATGGAAAGCTCTGGGAGATGTGGATTATCAGATGCTAGACTGCTTCCCATTAGGCTCTAAATACAATATTCAGATGCTAAAGGAGTTGAAAGCCCAACACCTTAGTGGAGCTGACATCCTAGGAATTTGGGACTCAAATTTGCCCATGTACAATCTTCCTCAGGCCATCCCTATGCCTGAGTTGATTTACAGATGCCAAGATTGCTATGATCCTTGCCAAAGAGCTGTTCTGAGCCCCACAGGCTCAATCCTGTTCCACATCA
Organism: Pinus tabuliformis; assembly: GCA_031772625.1. Lineage (NCBI taxonomy): Eukaryota > Viridiplantae > Streptophyta > Pinopsida > Pinales > Pinaceae > Pinus > Pinus tabuliformis. The sequence goes on from CM062806.1 coordinate 117,664,717, forward strand.
CTCCTGAGAGCATAAATGAGATGCTACATTTCAACACTGCAAAGCCATTAACCCCTCTCTACATGGAGAACTTGATAAAGAAGGGGACTAAACTGTCTAGTGATCAGATTATCAAAATCAATCAGCTGTTCATCACACCAAGCTCTGAAGCCATCAGAACTCCTCCCATTGGCTATGTATATTTAAATGATTTGGGCAAAATGCTGGTAGATTTAATCAGCTATGTCCTAGGGTTCAGAGGAGTAGAGGATGTGGATGAGAGTATAATGGCAATGCTGTCCATATTTTCTCCTGGAAGGGCTCCAGCCATACATTATGACTATGCCACATATATTGCAGACAAGATCCATGAGCAGCTAATGAATTTGCAAAGGGAAAGATTATTCAGATACTCTTCATACATCTACCATCTATTTTTGTTCTATCAACCAGATAGCTTCCCTGTTCCCTTGAAGAAAGTCAATGCCTAGGGAAATCCAAGGTCGGTTGTATTCTGGACCCCAGTTTTTCACTGCAGCTCGGTGTCACCATTCACATACTGTGAATTTGTAGACTTGTTCATACATCCAGCTATGACAATACTATATGGTGTTCCTCCTCCAAGGTTGATTGATGACATGAGGAGAGTTCTCCATCTCTCTAAAAAATATAGCATTGGTGATTGGTACTTCTACCAACACCACACAGTGATCAGGGTATATGGCTGTGAGATGAAGCCATATAGATTGCCCAGGTACGTCCCAATGAGACTGTTTGCCTTAGAATATTTCAGGCAATTCGGAAATGCTGACTGCCACCACTTCCAAAGCAAGAATAAGAAAACGCAGCTAAAGGTAAGGAGCCAGCTGGGCCCTTTCCTTTATAACAAGAGAGAGGAGGGATGGATAGAGGCAGACAGAATCCTAGAGGGCCTTAGACTACAAACCAGTTTTCATTGGGCACCCTATGACCCCAATCATTTTATTTCACTCAGAAGAATAAAATATAAACTAGGAACATATGCACATATGAGACTGCCAGAGATTGAGCAGTATGCTAACACTTTGAGATGGGCAGAGGGCACCTTAGAAGAGGAATTTACTGAGGAAGAGCTGTTAGAAGGAAGCTAGAAATACTCAAAAGGATGTTGACTTGGAAACTTGTGCACAGGTTCCCCTATCATACAGAAGGCACCTAGGAGCAGCTACTTCATCATCAACAAATCACCAGCAAGCTGCTGAGAATATTGCACACAGCAAGGGAAAAGAAAAGCAGGTGGAACAGCCACCTCCTTTGACAGAAGAGCAAGTAGAAACACTGCTGCAAGAACAACAAGAAGAGATGGAGCAGCAAGCAGAAGGGCTGCAGCAAGAACAGTCAGAACAGTCAGAACAACAAGAGCAGCAACATCAAGAAGAACAAAGGCAGGAGCAGCCCGCCCAGCAAAAAGAAACAGTGGAAACTCCTAAGACCACTGAACAAACTGTGCCTCCAAGGCAAGACACTAGAGCTGAGGCATCAATCCTCCAGACTCCTCAAAAGGAGGATACATTTATTTTTAGAAAAAGGGATAGGGAGACTCCCCCCACAACATCAACAACTCATGGGGAGAAAAGACAAAGAATAAACCCCTTCTCTGAAGAAGAAATGCCAATGGGGTAGTCCTTTGGTATGGTCCCACCCAGCAGGGAAGCATCAGCAAGCTCCTTTCAACAGGAACAAGACAGAGCATTGGGGGGAGAGGTCAGCTCCTCCAGCCAGCAAAGAGAAGGACAAGTAAGCATCAAACGACAATTTATAGACATAAAAAGGAGGAGTGATCCTATCAAAATACAGCTGTACAATCATCTGTTAAATATGGCTCCCTCCAATCAGCAAAGACTCATGTCTGCCTTTGATGTAAGTGAAGGCAAAATGATCATGAGTCATTTCATGCCAACAGCATTGCAGCCATCCTCTGCTTCTGACTACCTAAGGACTAACCTGGAAGTCCTTGCCAAAGACATCCACCCGATGGACAAGATAGAATTGCACAAACAAACGGGTGAGATGGTCTATGCCTCCTTGGCAGACCAAACCTTGGACAACTACAGGCTACAGAACAGCCTTAGTAATACAGCTGCCCAGCTAGAATTGGAGAAGGCATCATCCCAGGCAAAAGACAACAGAATAAGGTCCTTAGAGGACATTATCATAGAGATTGGGCATGATCCCAAAGATATTAAAGGCATACAAGAAATACTAAAACTGAGGGATGCTGACTTGGCAGCTTTGAGGAGGAAGATCAAACTCCCAGCCACAATTCACCCTCAAACAGATGATGTTGCCCAGCAAAGACATGATCAACAAGTAACTACTTTGCTGGTATCCCTGTACAAGCAGCTGATCCAAACTCAGGAGAAACTGGGAGAAGCAGAGGCTGCACAGGCAGCCTTGAAACAAAGAGAAGAAGGGCAGACTTCCCAACCTCCTCCTGAAGTAATCAATCTTGAGGAAACTGCCCCTACTACTGCTCCTCCTCCTCAACAAACAGAGACCACAGCACTAACTACATCAACAGCTGCACCAACAACAGATCAGACTCATAGTCTGGACATGCAGAAGCTGCAGAATGAAATTCAAGTCCTTGAAGCTCAAATGCTAGAGCTCAATCAAGCCAAAGAATCTTTGGCTAGTGTAAATGATAAATATGACAAGACCAAAAGGAATGTAGCTGAGAAAGAAAGAGACATAAAGGCTCTAAAGAAAAGGATATCAGAGCTAGAAAAAGAGCTCACACTTGACAAAGTGACTGCAGAGCTGAAAACTGTGCTGTGGGCTAACATTGGCTAGTCTATTACTGATCAATGGCAGTACATAGAGACAATTCATGAGTAGTTAGAGCTCATTCCAAAAGCACGAGTTGAGATTCATAGGGCAAGGGCTACTCTAGGCAACATGCCTGAAATAGCAAACAGAATGATTAATGTGCTTAACTACAAAACAAGCAATCAGTTGGCTGCCATGGGTATTGCAAACAGAACTGAGCACATTCAGTTAATCAAGAGGGTTACCACACTGAAAAACCTAGTGCACACATTGGACAGAAGAACCCAGGACATGCAGACCGAGGTAAACAGGTTTATGGAGAAATTTCAGGTATTGGAAAGTAGAGGGCTCCCTGGTTTACTGAACAACGCAGGGAGACTATACACCCATGACCAATATGCTAAAAGAGTCAACAAGCCAAATCAATGAAAGGCCGAGCAGCTCAGAGGAAACAGGGCCAGCCACGGGACAGACTCTCTACAACAAAGTAGAAAGTCTATTTTTTGTAATGAATGAGATCAAGCACCTTTTTGATACAGCTCCCAACTTTTTCAAGTATACAGAAGCAGAAGAGACTATGGGTGCAATCCTAAGGCATCAGCTACCTACTCAAGAATGGTGGACCCAGGCTATACAAACTATTTTATGAACAGGGTGCCACCCAGAAAATTTTGCTCGATTGAAATATAAACTGCCATGCACAGACAGCTTTAAAGGATCAGCTTACAGTCAAGATTGAAGCTGAGCCAACTCAGCAGGGCTATTCGGTCACTACAGCAGCAAGCGCAAGTCACAGGTGGCAAAACCGAAAGCTACAGCACAACATTCGTTAAAGACAAATCTGCCAGTATTTAATCAAAGCATTCCAACCGACTCAGTGGCCTTCAAAGGCCAAAATATCTTCTGACAAAGCATAAAGATGCTTTTGCTTTGTATTCAATGTTGTAATAACTTTCTAATCCAAATATCTTAGAAGTTGGTGAGAGTATTAAATCTGAGATAACTTATAACTCAGATATTTTGTAAATGATCGAGAGTATATATTTCCCCCTCGCATAAGCTTGAGGGGTTGTTGTTGATTTCTCTTGAAGAAGTTCTTATGCTGTAATCCTTTCAGAAGTTAATAAAGAAAGTGATGGAATTTCTCGGATTTCTGAAGTGTTGAATGCGTTCTGGTGTCTGTTGAAAACTGCTGGATTCCTGTGTATTACACAATACAATAAGTCTCTGTAACTTTCTCTGTTATGTGTTTTATTTATTAATATCCATATATGTTTCTAATGTTTGAGTATTTAGCGACAAAGAAAAAGAATAACTTCCAGGATTTATTCAAGAAATACCCTGAGTTCAATCTGCGTTGTTAATGAATGTTTTCTTCATCTGTAATCTTGATAAGTGTAATTCTTAATTGCTGCACTTTCAGAATACATTTTCCACAGTGGCCTTTGTCTCAGGAATTCAAGTTTGCTCCTGTGCAACGTGTTTTCACTTTCACCTCATCGGCTTAATAGAGAATTCTTGATTGCTTTCTGTTGGCTGACATGTTTCACCATTCAAGTTTAACTTTGTTTTTCTGGAATACACAATAGGCCCTGCAGTTAGAACACCACCAATCCTTCATTTCTAAGCATTTCACAACTCCAGACTCCATTGCCCAATGGCATTTTATTCTCTAAACACTATATCATAAGACCTGAAAGAAATCCTTCAACCAAAAGATAAACCAAAACCTGAGCATAATAGCTAGCCTAAAACACCATCATAACAGAGACAAATCATAAAGAGAGAGCCCTCTCTGATTACAGTTTGGCTAGAAACTGTGATCCAAAGATTGGTTAGTGGTTACCCCGGCCGTATTCCCTTGGGAGTCATAGGGAACAACCTGGGTGTTAACAGTACCAAAAAAAAATCCATAGGGATCCCAAAGAGTACTACAAATCCTGGTCTCAATTCCTTAGCCAAAATACTGATATGAATGTACAATGAAGCTCCTTACTTTCTCAAGAGTCCAACCATGCTAATGACTGAAATATCACAAGATATAGACAAAGCATAACTCATCCTAGCCTCTAGGGGTCGAGCTCACAAGTTTAGGAGCTGTTCCAACTAATTCTAAACTGAGAACTAGAAATCAGGCAGTGGAACAGCTTGCCTCTAGAAACTAGGGAACTGATTCATTTAGTTTCAAACAACTTTTAAACAGGTGAATCTACCTCCATAAGTGAAAATTTGACATATTTACATCATGATCCATCAATGTACATTAAATTACATCACAATTTGACATTAAGAAGATAAAAAAGTCAAACTGGCCAAAGCTGGGCGAAAAACAGAGTAATACTTGGTCAAACTGACAAAATTTCCTCTATGCGTCGTGCCTGATTCTCCATGCGTAGCGCCTATTTGGACCCACTTTTGGAGGCCTTCCCAGTGTCCAAATTAGCTCCAAGTGTGCTTGTTGGAAAGGTCTGCCTGGCTACTTTCCAACCCAAGTGTAATTTTTCAATTTTACCTCCATTTTCCCCTCCAAAACTCAGTTATCCCAACACTGCTTCCTGTGTGTCAAAATAGGGGCAGAAAGGTTAATTTTAGAGTGTTTTTGACCTTTTTGGTGCTCAAAACCTGCCCAAATTTCTTGGCCATTGGTAGGAAAGCATAATTTTTCATGCCAAATCCAAAAATGCTGAGTTTTTGTGATTTGGAGGCTCCTAGCAAAAGCGAGCGCCATGTGGCGCGGTGCATAGGGTAGAAAACTCTCTTTTTTGTGCCAAAATTTTCAAAATTTCAAAAATCGCCCCAAGTTTTTTGAAATTTGGGCTGAGTCTTCTCCATTAAGAGCTATGTTGGGCCAAGGAAGCCTCAACCAAGATCTGAAGTTTATCTTGCGCTTTTTGCCTTCTCGATCTTTTCTTCAATTTGGCCTTCAAGCTCCTGATTCTAGCTTGGCACACCATATTCCTTGACAAATAATGATATGCCATGTTTCCCAACATATTCTTCTCATTGGTGGCTTTCTCCAACCTCCTCTCCAAGTGGATATTAGTCCTCTCCAACTAAGACTCACGATGCTTGCTAATATGTGAGTTTTCTTGATGAGATTTATGGTGATTAGGTTTTTTCTGCCAAAGGTATGTTTGTATGAGGGGCTGTGGAGGGAATGTGGAAGAAATGTGTATGAGAGGTTGGGTAGATTTTTTGTAGGGCTTTTGAGGGAATTAGGGGGTTTTAGGGAATGATATTTAGAGTTTGGGAAAGCAATTAAGGTTTAGGGATTTTTGTGGTTTGGGAAAAATAGGATTGGGGATAGGGATATATGATTTTGTTTTGGGATTATGGGAATTAGGTAATAGGGGAAGAAACTAGGAAAATGAGTGAGGGAGTGGAAAGGTAAGGGAATGACTTGGCAGGCAAAAAACGGTGAAAACCCTAGGTACTGTTTCCTTTGAGAGATACAAGAGGTAGGGTTTGATTTTTCTTTAAACGATCACCATAATCCTTAAAGAAAAGTCCTCCACTAGGAATGAAGAGATGGTGACTTACTTGCACATTCGAAGATTTAAGCAATTTTGGAAACTTGAGAGAGTTTAGGATAAAATTGGGCTTGGCAGCTCTATGCGCCGTGCCACCTGCCCAATGCGCCATGCCACCAAACCCTATGCGTAGAGCATTTTTCCGGAGACTTTTGGAGGCCTTCCCGGTGTCCAAATTGGGCACATTATAGCTTGTTGGAAATATGTTTGAGTTTAATTTCCAACCCAACTAGAATTTTTCAATTTGGAGTTTATTTTCCCTATCAAAAATCAAATATCCCAAGACCGGTCAAAATGTGCAAAATGAGGCTGCCTAAAGGCAGAGTGCTGTTCCAGTCAATGTTTGAAGTTCTTCCTCAACTCCAAATTGAGTGCATGATAGCTCATTGGAAGGCTATTTGTGTCTAGCTATCATTTGAATCATCAAGCAAGTCATTTGGCAAACCAAGCTAGGAGAAAACTTGATTTTCCCAAGGTCACTTCAGAGGTGCATCAATTCCTCGAGGCAACTATATTTTTGTCATTTCTCTAAAACCATGACACCTGTGTAAAACATGAAAGATATTTTTCTTCTTGACCTATTTTGGAAAAAAACCTCTCTCAGTTTTCCAAAATTCATCTTTTATTGCTCAAAAACATCATTGGAGTAAAACTTATCCCGATGTGTGGAACAGGGGATTTGTCGAAATGAAGTGAAATGAAGGGGATAAGGAGCTTCTAAATTCTTGAGAAAATTTTGGGAAGTAGGGAGGGATGTTAGGAGGCAGGGGAAAGTGGAATTTTAGATATTGAGTGAGGGGAAGAGGTCCAAAAGGGAAAAACACAGGTCTAGTCTAGAAAATTGTCAAGTTGTAGCAAGAAACTAGGGTTTGTGCAAAAATGAGGAATTCGTGGGATCTCAGTGATGGAAAGTGTTTAATAAGGTACATTAAGGATAGGGGAAGGTGTATGAACATATGGATACAAGTTTTGCTAATTATTTGATGATCCAAGCCAAATTACCTTCAAAACCCTAGGAGAGGGAAATGAACTTTACCTAGGCGCAACTGAAGCATGAACAAGGTGTAAAATGACCCATTGGAACCTGACATGATGATGAAAACCCTCCGAATGATGGTACACTCAGCTGAATGGTGACATGGATCGACATTTGGACAACTTTGACAAGAGTAAAAGCAAATCCTAGACCTAATACCTAGTGACCAAGTTTTGCTCGAAGACTCACTAAAATGACAAAATTTGACCTTGACACCTTAAAATCATTTTGTAAGAGCATGTTTGACTACTCGTGGAAGGCTGCAAAGACTGACACTAACAATAGGCAGTTGAGTGCCCCAAAGTGATTTGATATTTATGACAAAAGTCAATCATTCTTTCAGATTTAAAGGCTGCTGCATTGTGAGTGATCAGCTTATTTGGACAGCCAAAACGAGACAAAATGTTGTTTTCAAGAAATGAGATAATTACTGAATTAGTGGCCTACCTCGTGGGAATCGCCTCAATCCATTTGGTGAAGTAATCCATCGTTGTGAGGATTCACTTATGCTGCGCTGAAGAAGAAGGATGGATCTCACCAATGAAATCCAAACCCCACTGCTGAAATGGAGCACTTACTTCAATGGGCTTGAGTGGTAAACAATGCAACTTCCTCTTACCTTGAAAAATCTGACATTCGTCGTAGCTTGCTACTATTTTGTACACATCAACAAAAAGAATTGGCCAATAATATCCCACTCTCAAGATTTTATTGGATGTTGTCTTCCAGAAAAGATGGCCTCCGCAATTCCCTTTGTGAAAATCTTCCATAACCTATTTTGACTCTTCTTCCACTAAACAATTGAGTAAAAAACCACCGAGGTCTTTCCAATAGAGTGCACCATTCATGATACAAAACTTGGAAGCTTTCAATTTCAGTGTCCTACTTTTGTTCTTAGACATTCCAGGTGGTGATGACAAATTTTGGAGTACATAAACAATGTCTGAATACCAAGGAGAAAGAAGGAAATTTCTGATACCTGAGCGGGCAGATTCTCTTCATCTTCCTTGAACATGGTAGCAATGAGATTAATGTCCAAGGCATGAAAATTTGACTCAGCCATTAGTTTAGCCAGCCCCTGTCCTTTAATGAGATTTGTTGGTTTGATCTCCACGTCATACTCCAACAAGGCAGCAATCCATTTGCCTCTTCTCCCCTCTGGATCTGTTTTCACTAAGACATCCTTAACATCAGCATTAGGGACATAAGCAAGGATGTGAGAATGTAAAATATAAACCTAAAAGTATTTCAATGCCTTTACCAAAGGAAGGGCCCGTTTTTCAATAATATTGTACTTCAATGCCGCATCCCTTATGGTTCTGCTGAAAAATGCAATTTCTCAAGCTGGTCTGTTTTCTGCATCAAGACCACTGCCATAGTATGATCCAAGGAAATTGAAAACAAAATAAAATACTGAGTATAGTTTGGGCTGATCAAAAATGGAGTTGAAGAAAGGGCCAATTTCACCAAATTGAAAGACTTAATTGCTTCCTCAGTCCATCTCACTACACTATCTTTTTTGAGCATGTTTGTGATTTCCCTTAAATGTTCTGCAAGATTGGGCACAAAGCGACATAAGAAATTCATCTTACCATTAAATGATTGGATTTCTTTCTTACTTCGTGGAAAATCAATCTTTTGAATGGCTTCCACCCGTGCTGGATTGATGCAGATGCCTTCCTTTGATCTAATATGCCCGAGAAGCTTGCCTTCATCCATAGCAAACAAACTTTTCTTTGGATTGAGAGAGATGCCATACTTCCTACACCGCTGAAATACAATCTTCAAATTATAAAGGTGCTCTTCATCTGAGTTAGAGAAAACAATCAAGTCATCAAGATAAACAACTAGAAAGACATCTTTTTCATTAGCAAATGTGATATCCATCGCCCGCTGAAAGGTTGCACCAGCATTTTTCAATCCGAAAGGAATCTTAGTATAATGGAAAGTTCCCCACGGAGTGGTGAACGTTGTTTTGTCTCTATCATCCTCATGGACCAGAATTTGGTTATAACCCAAATACCCATCGAGTAGCGACATGCGGGATGCTCCAACTACTCTCTGAAGTATGTGATCCATCTTAGGCAATGGATAGTTGTCTTTCAAAGATACTTTGTTCAGATTTCTAAAATCAATACATAGGCGAATCTCACTTGTTTTCTTGCGCACAGGCACCAAGTTTGAAATCCAATCTGAAAATCTTATGGGGACAATAATACCGGCTTTGTACAACCGATTCACTTCCTTCTCAATTGAGGGTAGTAGTTTTGGATTTATTCTTCTTAGCTTCTGATGAAAAGGCTTTTGATTTGGCTTGATCAGGATGACATGCTGGATTATGCTTGTATCATATGACTTCAAATCTGAATAATCCCAAGAAAATACATCAGTAAAAGAAGACAGTAAACTGATATACTTTGCTTTTACCTGTGGAGGCAACGCCATTGATAATTTCACCATTTTAGGATTTTCAGTTGATCCAATGTTCACATCCTCAACTCCTTTCTTGGTTGGTAGCAAGCTTGGTTTTCGAGCCACATCATCCTGATCGAACAACTCCTCTAAAGGTATTATACCTTTAGGAATGATGTTGTCTTTCAGCTGCAAAACTTCCATTTGAGTGACTTCTATATCCGCCTCACCATCATCATACTCTACATCAATAGAAGTGTCCTTGAATTTACCTTCATTTTGCATAAATTCATCGATCTCATCATCATCTTGAAACACTTGCCAATACCTTTTATTGTGGGGGACAGCTGGGCGATGCTTCACATGAATCTCAAACTTGTTGTTTGAATTCATCGGAATTTTCAAATTACTTGCTACTATTGCAAGTGAATCCGCAATGACATTCTGAACACGAGGGACACATGTCAAAGTGTAATCTGAAAATACTCTCAAAATATCTAGTACTGCATTGTGGTAGGCCCACATGCGAGGATGCTTAGCTTGGTATTCCCCTTTCACTTGCTTGATAACTAATTCAGAGTCGCCATACACTGAAATCCTTTTGGTCTCACCAGATACACACCAATATAGGAGTTACCTAAACTAACTCCTATCTTAGAGGAACAACCCAAGAGTTAGGCACAAATTTCTAACTTGGAATATTTAATTTATTTATTTATTTTTGGATTTATTATTGTTTTATGAGAGAGGCTAACATTTGGCATACAATTTTCTAAGAATTTTCAAACCAGCAATTAAAGCCTCATATTCAGCCTCATTATTTGAACAGTCAAAAGCTAGTTTATAAGAACAGACCCTTACATTGCTTGGCACTTTGTTTGGGGCAAAAATAGGGCTGCATATCCAAATGCCAATTCCAGTGCCTTCCCTTTCTACCGTGCCATCAAAATCCATGCTCCATAGGCCTGCTTCATCCTCTTCCAAATGCTGAAATTCTGTTTGTTCTGTTTCTCTTCCTTGTTGTCCATCAATATGTTGCTGCTGTCGGAAGGCTGATTGCTCAGTGGTACTATCAAGTCTTTGTCTTTCTTGCTTTAAGACCTCTTTGAAATTTTCAGTGATCTCGAGAATGTCTTCTACTTCAACTACTTGGCTATTTACATCATTAAAGCTATCTGAATACAAAACAAATGATTCTAAATCAATATGTACATAGTTGATTGGATGATTTACTGGTTTCTCGTTGCTAATGATCATGTACTTCATCTTTTGTTCCCGGTATAGTTTCCTCATCTGACTGAACACGGGAATGGTAGCATAGGAGAAATCAAGCTGCATTGTCCCTTTAATCTTTGCTCCCCAAGATTTGGAAATAAGCATGCCAAATCTAGGAGGTATATCCGCTACAACCACATCCATTAACATTTTTAGCTGGAATCTGATCCAAACAAACCACCAAATCCTTGTTAAGACCAATGCACCTTACTCTAGCAGAATGAAAAGAGTAAAGGTCATGATATTTTCTAGTGATATCCAATCCCAATTTCTCCATGATGGCCTTAGGCATGAGATTATGATAGGCTTCGGAATCAAACATAGCATTGTGTAATACATTGTCATGCACCCTGAGACTGATGTAAAAAGGAGCTACATCACTATCTTGAGACTGACCTTCCAAAGCTGGGCCAAAAATCAACTCAGGACTATCATCCTCCACGTTCACCATATCAGATGATGGATCTAAATTCAAAATCTTAGACACCTGACCTTTGTAATTGCTGTTCTTCATCAACTCAGTCAAAGGAATGGAAATTTTTAACTTAGTAATTTCATTTTCTAAGTTAAAAACTGAAAATTTTTCTACCTCTTTCACTGAAACATCCTTCTTTTTAGTTTTCTCCTTCGACACACTTGGCTGATTGGATCTTTCACTTATTGATGGAATTTTGTTGGTGGTAGGATCAGCTGTCTCTTTTCCCTTTTTCTGCCTCCTTCCTTTTTTGAATTGGATTTATGGGCACATCTCTACTTCTGAGTGAATATTGTCGCTTCTGGGCTGACAAAGCATTCATGTATCCTCTTTGGTACTCATCAGACTCTTCCTCAAGAACTGTCTCATTGGCCAAAATGAAATTTTCGTCCCTTTGTACAACTGAATTCTTGGAGTACTCCTCATCTTTAGTGATAAAAATTGGCATATCATTGGGTGTAAATAAATGATTCTCTTCTCCAATTACATTATCCTCTTCATCTAATTCTGGACCATGCACAAAATTCTACTATAAGGGAGTCTTCACTTGCTGTTGCGCTGCTTGGTCTTGTGTCCACTGCTCTCTTTGTTTGATTCTAAATTGTGGTTGCTGCTGACCATGGAAGTTGGGATTTCTGACTTGTGTTTCAGGCTTGTCAAGTTTCAACCTATCAAACATCTGCTCCATCTTCCAAAGCACTTGATCTGAAGTGGAAACCTCTTCCTTTATTGTGACTTTCTTTTTAGCTCTTGCTCTAGCTCTCTTGGCAAGCAGATTTGCTTCAACACTGACTGCAATCTTCTGCATGTCTTCCAAAGTGGCCGGATCTCTCTCTCTTAATTGATAGGCCATATCAGGGTCAAAACCATCCGAAAACTTTATCAAAGACAGCCCTATAGGTGGCTTTATATGATCAGGAATTACATTGTAAATAGAGTTGAATCTGATACAATAGTCTTGGACAGACTCACCACCATTCCGCTTGATGTTCTCATATTTGGAAAGGATCTGAAGAGGATTTTTCTTCACTTCCCAACGATCCAGAAATTGTCTCTGCATATTGGCCAATGTAGTGATACTTGCAGCCGGCAAAGCTCTGAACCATTTTCTCACTTCACCACCAAAGGCTTGTACAAACAGTCTCATTGTCACATTTTCTACATCAATCTCATGAAGATCGAAGAAATTTGTCATTCTGTCCACATTTTTTTGAGCTGTAACACTATGAGGAGTGCCATCAAACAATGGAATTTTGCTTTGATAATCACCAGACATATCATCTAAATTTTGAGGCAGCATAAGGGGTGCAAAATGAGCAGCCATTGCTCTTGGTGGATTTGAAATTGGCCTTCGAGATGTTGGAGGAGTGGGTGCAGCTGATGTGTGGGGGGTATGAGGAGGTGTGTGTGGAGGTGAAGAAATTTTGGATGTTTGAGGAGTAGAAGGAGTGGACGGAGGTGACACTATTGCATATTTTTTATCAGAGACAGCATGCTGCACAGGGATGGTGGGAATGAAAGGTGGTTCAGTAGGAATATTTGAGCTAGATGCAATCACAGAGGACTCAAGGGTTGCAGATGTAGATTCTAGGAAATCAGTAATGTTTGAAGCCACAATTGAAGTTCGGAGCTGTTTCAAGATATAATCATCAATTGATTTATTGGCCTTTTCAGTTTCAAGAGCTTTGACAAACTTTGGATTCAAGAGAGTAGAACCAACAACACTTTCGGATTTTGTCTCAAACAGTGACAAACCAAAATATTTGTCAAACTCAAGATCTTCAAGATACTCAGAAACCACGGGACACGAATGAGATTTGAACACGGGAATCACGGAACTTTCTTGACGAAGGATTCTTGGAATGAGATTGGGATTTTCGTACACAGGAGGAGGATCAGGATCTGGATTAGCTCGGGTATATCTTCTGGAAGCCAGTGTGCTATTATTTTCAAGAAATAAAATGGACATTAGCAACTTGTTCAGCCTATCAAATTCTAAACTTATCATCCAAAAGCTTAGAATTATCAGATGTACTGGGGTGTTTTGCAGGTTAGATTTTCCATTTATAAGACTAGACCAGAGATTGATTGAAGTAGCTTTTATTAACTTGCGCTAATGCAAAGAAAAAGCATTTCGAAGGCTACTTGGCTAATATTTAGACTCCATCTATAGTTTATAAAATGAAGAATACCAACAAACAAACAATTTCTTCCCCAGTATGGTCGCCACTATGTTAGAGCCTAAATCTACATCAGGCTGAGAAAAGTAGGATCTAGGACAACATCAAACCACACTTAACCTGGTAGCTAGCCCTACCAGGTCAGGAGAGGGCTCTCTCCTGGTCAATCTCAGCAAATTATGATTGATGAGGGCTTGAGATGACTGATAGAAATACTGATCTTAGGCTAGGTATGTGTGTACATGAGTTTTATTGAATTTAAAGATGTTTGTTGGCTCAGATGGAAAGGCAGATTTTGGGTGCGGAGAATGAGGCTCAGTCTTGCAGAGATCTCAATGGGGCAAGGTAGGCAACTGATTTTGGCACTTCAAATCGAAATGAGATGGAGAGATTAGACAGGTGAGGAGCTGAAGAGGGCAAGAAAACTCATCGATCCTCTTCAAAAATCTGAAAACATCAAAAGCTAAAGAAAACCCTAGGTATAGCACCGCAAACTTCAATGGATTCTACCTTCACTCTCGTTTGTTTTAGTTAAGAAGAAACAAGATAAATAATGACATACACAACACATAAGAAAATTCACAATTACAGAAGAAAATCACTATACCAAGACAAATTTCCACATGAATCCCAAAGAGTGCTGCAAACCTTGGTCTCAATTCCTTACCCAAAATGTTGATAAGAGTATACAATGAAGCTCAAGGCTTTCTCAAAAGTCCAACCATGCTAATGACTGAAAAATCATAAGATATAGAAAAACCATAGCTCATCCTAGCCTCTAGGAGTCAAGATCACTAGTTTAGGAGTTGTTCCAACTAATTCTAAACTGAGAACTAGAAATTAGGCAGTGGAACAGCATGCCTATAGAAACAAGGGAACTGATTCATTCAGTTTCAAACAACTTTTTAATAGATGAATCTACCTCCATAAGTGAAAATTAGACATATTTACATCATGATCCATCAATTTACATGAAATTACATCACAAGTTTGACATCAAGAAGGAGAAAAAGTCAAACTGTCAAAAGCTAGGCAAAAAACAGAGCATTCTTGGTCAAACTGAGCCAAATTTCCTCTATGCGCCACGCCTGATTCTCTATGCATAGCTCCTGTTTGGAGCCACTTTTGGAGGCCTTCCTAGTGTCCAAATTCACCCCAAGTGTGCTTGTTGGATAGGTCTACCTGTCTACTTTCCAACCCAAGTGGAATTTTTCAATTTGGCCTCAATTGTCCCCTCCAAAATGCAGTTCTCTCAACACTGCTCCCTATGTGTCAAAATAGGGGCAGTAAGTTCATTTTTTGAGTGTTTTTGACCTTTTTTGAGGGCTAAAAACCTATCAAAATTTCTTGGACATTGGTAGCCAAGCATATTTTTCCATGCCAAATCCAAAAATGCTGAGTTTTTGTCATTTCGAGGCTCCCATCAAAAGCGAGCGCCAGGTGGCGTGGCGCATAGAGCAGAAAATTCTGTTTTTTGTGCAAAAAATTCCAAAAAAGCAAAAATTGCCCCAAATTTTCTGAAATTTGGGCTGAGTCTTCTCCATCAAGCATTGTGTTGGGCCAAGGAAGCCTCAGCCAATATCTGAAGTCTATCATGCTCCTTTCACCTCCTTGATGCCCTTTTCAATTTTGGCTTTAAGCTCATGATTCTTGCCTTGCAAACTTTGTTCCTCGCCATGTAATGATAAGCCATATGTCTCAACAATGTCTTCTCCTTGTTGGCCTTCTCCAACAACCTCTCTAAGTGGATATTAGCTCTTTCAAGCCATGATTCCTGATCGGCATTGATCTCTTGCTCAAGTGAAGTGAGCTCCACCTTCCTCCTTTGGGCAGCTTGGTGGTTTTCTTGTATGTTTTGCAATTCCATAATCACTTGCTGATCCTCAAGCTGCTTATTTCTTTGCTCCAAGTACTATATTATCCACTTAGCTCTTTCCAAATTGAGGGACAAGGAATTGATGTCTGCTTGCTGCTCTTGGATGACTTCTTTGAGATTTGAGCTTTGTGGGCCCAAATTCGTATCATCACCCTCAATGAGAATGAACTCAGTCTCCTGCTTACTTGATGGTCCCTCATCCTGTAATGGTCTCTTGCCTTTGTCTTGAACCTGCTGTGCTGATGAAGGAAGCGAGACCCCTTCCACCTTGGGTGGATATAATACTCGCTTGGCTACTGCAAACAACCGTCTAGTGCCCTTCTGATAGGTGATAAACACCGACATACTAGCGGTCTATGTCTCATGACCCTCATGCTGATATGAAGGTTCACCTGTCTCATGCAAAGCCTCTGGAGGTCCCTAAGAAGCTGTGAAGAACTCATGAGAAATGAAATCATCCCAAGTGATGCCCTTCAAACCAAGTTGATGGATGACCACAATCTTAATGAGAGCAAAATGGTAAATATTGTTGAACTGCTGCTGAGGAGTATTTTGCTATACTAGGGTGGTCATCTTCTCAATATTTCGGCACATGAAGTAGGGGAGATTCATCATCCTCACCCTGGTAAAATGCATCAACAACCTGATATGATAGCCATATAAACGGGAAAACCGACCCTCACAGCTGAAATACTTCATTATCAGTTTCTTCAAAGGAGCATAGGAATCTTTCAAGTATCGAAAAGGAAAAACTCTGCTAAGTTGTCTCAAATAACCGGGCTTGATGTATGGTTCATAATGTTTCCTGTCAATTTGCTACCTTTTGTTCTATTGCTCTCCAATATTAGGAATACCGGTTGCTAGAGAAATAGACTCTGGTGTTAAAGTGAATGTTACACTAGTTAGAGTAGCTTGACCATCATGTAAATGAAGCACAAACAAACAAGCCAACTCATGGTGAAACTAAACTCTAGCAATCATCTCATAGAACTCATAGTAGGACTGGTGTTGGAAACAACTGATGGCGAGAGGGCAGGCCTGTAACTCAGCAAGAGTAGTGGGTTCTTCTCATATATGTTTGCCACCTCTATGAGGCCTCCTTGGTGCATGTACCTCTGTAGGAGAATCACTGTGTGTCTCCTATTCATGGTCATATGAAGGATCAGATTCCATCTCTGCTAGTAAGTGAGTTCACTTGATGAAGAGTAGAAAGTTTGTGGTGTTTTTTGATTTTCTGCCACCAAGGGAAAAGTAATATGAGGGACTATAGAGGGAGGGAAAAATGAAGGATTTTGGGACTGTTAGGACAGGGTTTAGTTGGGGAAACAAGGGATTAGGGAGTGATATGGGAGTTTTAGGGGTAACAACTAGGGTTTGGGAATTTATATTTAAGATTTAGGAAAATGGGAGTTGGGGATAAGGGGTAGATGATTTTTGGGAATATGGGAATTAGGGAATGGGGGAATAAGGTGAGAAAATGAGTGAAGGGGTGGAAATGGCAGAATGAACTTGGTAGCCAAAACAACAATGCAACCCTAGGCAGCAATTTTTTGAGAAATGGCAAGAATGTAGGGTTTGATTTCTCTTTTAGACAATCACCATAAATTGTATGAAAAATTCCTTCACTAGCCAAGAGGAGAGCTTAACTTACTTGTTCACTAGAGGTTTTGGGCAATTTAGGCAACTTGAGGAAATTTTTGAGTGAAACAGGCTTGGCAGCTCTATGCACCATGCCTCAAACCCAATGTGCCATGCCCTTTATGTGCACTGTGCTCGTTCAACTTTGCACTAGAAATTGCAGCCCTGTGCGCCACGCTTGCTATGTGTGCCATGCCACTCACCTAGTGCGCCGCGCCTCTGACTTTGCACAATTTCTCTCCAATTTTCTCTTCTTTTGCTCAAACACGACTTCCATGTTACTCACCTTTGCTCTTTGAATGAAAATGGGCTTTTGATTTGAGGAAATGATTTATATACAAGGACTTTAAATTTTTGTTTCATAAAAACCCACTTTCATAATGTTTACAATGTGATTTTATTTTTGCACTCTATTTTTTGAACTTTTGACTTTATTTGAGCTTGTTGATGCACTGAATGACTTGATTTTTGTTTTCTTTGTAGGGGATTGGAGCTACTGAGGCTTGGGAAAGAGACCAAGGTTGCTATTGAACTGATTTACATATGAAGGAATTGAAATTACATGAATTTATACAATAAAACCTGAAATACTCTATTTTTCCTCAAAACAGAGTTTTGAGGAAAAATACATCTTTGAGCACTTGATTATGAATTTTATTGGTGCTGGAACCTTCTCATGTGCCTGCTGACTATTATTAGACATTTTGAACACTTATTTGATGAAACCCTAGACCTAATGACAGTGAAACCCTAGACAAGACTTTTGCAAATTTTAAAGACAAGAAGTGACTGCAAATGATCTTGATGAGTAAAAATAAGCCAACAAGTAAAGGACATGAGTGAAACTGTACAACAAGCCACTACCGTCAGATGATCCATGCTACTAATGGAATGCAGTTGACTGGGCGGGACACCTAATATGCAATGCAATAAGAGGATTTGATCTCTGATGGAGGGATGAAGATACCAACACTAACAACTGGTTGATGGCCATGTGAATGCTCATCTCCATCAAAAACTAGGCGATTTTCATTTCTGCAACCCGCGTGGGGTCCTTCGTGACCCAAAGGGAGGTAAATTGTGCAGACTCTAGCAATCCTGCCTCCAATGGAGGAAACTAACTATCCTCTAGTAGCTCCCAAGCAACTAGCACAATGGAGAGTAGCAACCACGCATAGTGGAAGGTATTTCTCTCATATTGAACCTTGCGACGATTTGTAAGGAACTCGCTACGTAGATAGCACAACTAGTTAAACTGCATGCCCTCTGCTCACTATGCAGATAATGAGATCACAGGCATTGAAACCTCGTTCGTACAACAATTACTCATGACCGCTTCGGCTAGTATCTGCGTGGAAATTTTCACTATGAGATCTTTTATGGATATTATGGAGTAATTGCGCCACTTCTTGAGAAGCTCAAATTTGTTCTTCATTTTCTCTACCAATTGATGCTCGCTTGTCTTTCTGCTAAACTCCTTGGCTGGATTCAAGCATTCATGTGGTAGGAGTGTAATCCTATGGACGAGCATGTCCGTGATGGGGATAGGCCCGCCAAGCCATAAGCATCCATCATGGACCAAAGTCAATAGCTGCCTTATACAAGTGGTATTAATATTGGAGTGGTGGTAGTGGGGCACCCACAACAGGTTCAACAACCCCGGTTTCTCTAATCCGTGGATCCACTCAACTGACTCCAACACAGTGACACCAGATTCTTTGTAATACACATGTTTCATGTAATTCTCTATTGCGAGGTGGAGGATTCTCTCATGGTCAGCCAAGTCCCAATCCTCCATCTTTAAAAGAGGAACCCACACCAGGAGCAGACCTTCAAAGGTTATATTTTCTAGCAACAGGGGCATGTGAATGATGAATTTCTTCATGTCTGGGTCCTTGGTGACCTTAACGTTTCCTTTACGTGGAGGGATAAACTCCAACAACTTGAAGATGGGCTCCACGCCCTCAACATCTACATCTTCAGCTACTTCTTCAGCCTTGTTTCTAGGCAAACTAGTGTCTTTTCGATCGACTAGCCCTCTAGGTTTGGCAGCTACCCTAGAAACAACAGTTTAAAGTAATTCGACGATTTCTTCTATGCATAATAGATAAGAGAAAGATGAGGGGACCAACCTGGAACTTTCGCTTAATCCCTTGCTTGATCTCTCTCGCCCTTGACAAATATTGCAACTCGTCCTCGTACTTATCTCGCTTGGAGAGTACCTGTAGAAACACAGTAACAAATAACCATCAAAGCATCTTGATCTGTTATAACATAAACACTACAAAATTAGATATATAATGAACATACAATAACATTTACATATGATAACATTCACAATTTCACAATTATATGGAAGAAAACTTGAAGAACTTTATTAAATAGAAGGGAGAATTACAACCCAGTTGTCTGATCCAGCATCATCCTCCCAGCATCAATCCCTATTCACCTCATGAAATAGCAAGATCACACCAACAATACAATGCTCTTTTAATCAAATACAAACTATCAGCACTTCCTTACAATTCACAATATTCCAACCTCTAGATCTCTTAGATGAGGGATCCATTTATAGATGTGTGCAAGGGTGTGAGTCATCTTTGGGGTTTTTATTAGTGTCATTGCACTTGTTACATTTGGTTCCACTTGGAGATTTCTTGGATCTCTTACTCATCTTTCGGCGAATTCAGAGAGGCAAGTGTCATAGGAGAAGTTTCTGGAAGATTCGATGATCAACCACCTAGCAAACTGTCTTCGACATTTGTCCATCCTTGCCCATCACACCCTACAGAAGGCCTAATTAGTATGCATCGCACCTAAGCAGTGTACCACTAAGTATGCATCACACCTGGCCAATGTAGTAGTTAGTATGGTTTAGTTTAGGCCATTTCTGGATGGTTTTTTAGGTGAAACTTTTGGGGAATGATGTAATCAGATGACCATGTTCTTTTAAGGTATGAAAAAACTCTTTTCCAGCTTTATGAGCCCTAGTTTATTAACATATAAGATTGGGGTTGAAGTTCCCAAATATGTCTATAACAGTTTCCCCCTAAAGCATGAAGTCGTAAATCTTGATTTCTGGTGAAATGCTTTATCATGAGGATCCGAGGTTTCAAACTGGAAGGTGACCTGTATAAGATACAATACAATACATCATCATAATATAATTTTCATGATCTAGCTGAGGCAGGCATTCCCATGCTCAGCTTTATAAATTCATTTCATGTACATAGATCAGATAGTCATCTGCAGATGTGGACTGGTGATTCTTTAGATGTAGGGTCATCATCCTTAGCTCGAATGACCATCTGTGCAGCTTCTTTATACATTTGATGTCTTTATATCCCTAAATATATCACAACCTAGATGGATGAAACTACATCTGGGGTCTTCAAACTCGTTCAATCTTCACCCGATGTATAAGTCAATCCAAGTAAAGAGATGTTTTGAAGTCGAACATGGAAAGACATCCCCTGATTACCAGCCAATAATGTGGGTTGTTAACAGACGTGAGAGGAATCACTGATAATGATAATGACCCTCAAGGTAGTACATTACAATTCATGTGGTGTGAATATATGATTTGATGTCGAACACCATGCAAAATCTTTCATTCGAAGGCCATTGATGTCAACCTATCACCAGAAGTGAGAAACTTGCCATCGAGGCATGCAAGCTTCAAAGTACTGAAAGGGGTGTTTCTTAGTCAACTTCTTGGATAATGAGCTAATGTCAACAAGAAGTGAATCATCGTAGGAGGGCCTTAATGTATCCCACATCTATGACACGAAATGAAGCAAATGATTTTCTAGAGGTGAAAACGATCTGACGACACAAGGTTCAGGAATGGCGGTCATGAAAAATGAAGGTTGAAGGTATTGCAGTGGATGAGGCATTAACTGGATTGTGGTTTCTCAACTGAATGACTTCTCTTGAACATGTCAGTGACACTGAGATGGATTGGTAGTGTTAACCCCAAAAGATGGCATGGAAGACCAATGGTGAGATGACCAGTGAACGGAATAACCCAACCCGACTCAATAATGGTGATGGAGTGAAAGTGTCATGTTCAAGAGCGACATGCTACCATAAATTTCTTCAAGTTTTTTCCCTTTTTTCCTAGTCATTTTTGACCATTACCTCTTTATTTTTTTCAAGCTTGAGGAGGATAACATATGCTTGTTCTATAATTTGCCCTTTGGGCAAACCTGTCGCTATGTTTTAATGAGTCTAGCGACAATGAGACTCGGTCTTGTCTAGAATGGACAAGTTTGTCGCTATTGTTTTAATGAGTTTAATGACAAGGATAACTCGGTCCTTTTCATGTTTAGAGAGTTTGAAAAGGGATGAAAAGAAAACTCCAGAATTTCTTTTTCATAGATTAATCCCTTAAATCCGAAAAAGGATAAAATAATACAAAAGGGATGACTTTTCCGATCACTTTAACGAGCTAAAAAAGACAAGCACTCGAACTTTTTCATGAGATAATCCCTCAGGTCCGAAAAATATTAAAATATACAGGAGGTATGGCATTTCCAATCACTTTAACGAGCTGGAAAGGCCACTTGCTTGACAATATTTTCATATTTAACGAGTCTGAAAAGAGTTTAAAGGAGACTTGATTTTGAGGAACGAGTGGTGTCTAGGGTAGCAACTGGTTCCGAGTAAGCTTGGAACTTCTCAAAACATGGTGGTTTTTGTGAATAGGTTAGCTAACAAGACCACTCATCACAACTGTTCCTCAAAAAGGGTAAACAACCAATTGGAAGCATATGATCGGCCAAAAGAATGGAGGTGATGGGAGGTACACAACCAAGGCTCAAAAGGCTGATAGCATGGCAATCACAAAGGTTAATTATCGAAGGTGGGTTCATTTTTTAACAAGCATGAACCGTGGGGGAACTATCCTCGGTGTCAGTTTCATTTTTACACAAGCTTGAAATGAAAAAATTATGCTTGAATCAATGGTCAAAGATGTTCAATTCATTGTTTAGCACATTAGATTCTTTTGTTGGTCGTTCAACTTTCTCAATCACTCCATCAAATTGATTAGAAATGCATATGTATATATGAAAAATGAATTAAAACTAACATTTTACTTGAAGTGCGTGAATAGTAAATATAAAAAGTAGTTTTACCTTTCACTTTCATCATTTCATTTCAAATTTTGGATTTTGGAGCTCTGGAGTGTTTTTCCCCCTCAAATTTCACCAGTCAATTTCGGGAGATCCGGTGGCCTATTCTTCGCGCCGTCAAGACCAGGTAGGAGCTAACCCTGAACTCTTCATTTTCATTCCATCTTTTCTTGATTCTGAGCTAGTTTTTCCATTTTTCTGGGCCGCTGGGGTTTGAAGAATTCATTTCCCAACCATCACACCTAGCCTATATCGAAAGGTGCGATGCATATTGAGCTGTACACTGGCCAGTCAGTATGCATCTCACCTTGCTCAAAGGCAGGGTGCAATGGGCGCAAAAAGGAAACTTTACACAGTGATTTTTCATCAAATTTTTGTCTGTTTTTGCTCAAATTTGGATCCTAACTCATATTTGGTCTGCATTTTAGATATTTTTTGGATCAATATGGTCATCACATGGCGTGAGCGAGAACATGAAGAGGAGGATATGATTTCTTTGCATGACTAGGGTACAGTTGACAACATATCAGTTTGTTGTAGTATTTCTCAATGCTTGGGATTCGATCGACTAGGTCTTCCAGATCAGAGGTGAATCTATTCCTTTGATAGTCGAGGACATTTACTTTCTGATGGGATTGTTGAGGCATGGTGCCCCTCTTTCACTATTAGGATTCGCTCATGGAGGTGAATCTATGAAAGATCACATTCGTCAATTCTGTAGGGATGGTTCTTAGCCCAGTAGAGATGGCAAAATCAATATCCGGGATGTCACTGATTGGCCCTTGAGGACCATTTTATTTACCTTTGCTAGATTGGCTGGTAGTGTGGCCTTACATTTGGTGAACAGATCTTACATGTAGTATGCCCTGGAATGCCTGGAATCAAAGGTGTTCAATTGGTGTGAGGTGATACTTCCTATCATAAAAGAACAACTCTCCAAAGTAAAGAATGGAAGGACCAAGAATTTTGGCTATGGATCCATATTGATTGCTTTTGCTTTGGAGAGGATTCCACTGCTGCAACCTCAGAACATTTCACTGGGATTGCCAGCACCGAGGGAACCACAAATGTAGAGATGGGTTGATATTATGGCTAGACATGCTGGCCAGTCATAGATTTCCTTGTCTGGTGCCTTTTTTGAGTGGTTCCACCATCAAGAGATGGTATTTCCGGAGTATCCATATGTCGGGATAGATTTCTGAGGCGACCTGGATTTGGCATTACTAGCTGGTGAGCAGTGGAGTGCTATAGGTAAAATGATTCGACCACATCTTTGTTTATCAGTTTTATAATGTTTTTGTGTTTTTTACTATTACCAAGACTAATAAAACTTGTATGTGTGTACAGATATTGGACTAGTGTGACCAATGGCACACCCACTGGTGGCAGATGACGCTCCAGTAGGAGAGGCTATAGGGAGGGCTATCCTTCAAGATCTGGACATATCGAAGACCCCAACAGTGTCACAAGATCAGATCGAGGGCCTCACTCTCGGTATTCAATATGTCAAGACCGATGATTTACCTTTGAGGTTACAACACCATACTACTAACGTACCAAGTTGCTGGACTAGGCTCCTGCACATGATAGCGCAGGCGGTGACATGTTATCACCAGCATCACTAGTCTAGGATGTTTTTCTGCATTCATTTTGAGTTTCTTGGTCAGATGATCGATTTTGCCTTGGACACAAAACATTTGTAAAAACTATAAACAACTATATATTTTTTATTTTTAGAGTTTTATTTTGGTTAAGTTATGCAATCCTGATGTAATTGTTGACGTGAAATGCTTTCTTTACAAAAGCTGCAAATGTCTATCTAACACATAGTTTGCTAATGAATCAGTCAATGTGTTTAAGTTTCTGGAAATGTGTTGATATTGAATGGAAACAAAATGTCTTTCCAAAATCCTGACATTTAGGAACTGTGATAAATAGCTGGGTTCCGAATAGAATAAATGCCATTAAGTTGTAGAATGACGAGTTGTGAATCTAGCTTGATAATGAGTTAGTGTATGCCATGTGAAACAGCATCAAAGAGAAGTTCGATCAATGTGCTATACTCAGCGATGTTGTTCATCGATCGACCAATACATATCCCCCTGAAAATCACTAACTCGCCGCTTGGAGCAAAAATGGCCTAGGCTGTAGAAGATAGGTTCTGCGTACTATGACTAGCTCTGTCGACATACCCAACAAATGGTTCTAAAAAGTTTGACATTTGCAACAAATGTGAAGTGGATTACTTGACCAAAATGACAACTCTAAAAGAAAAATAAAAAATGCAATAAAAGCATATATACAATAAGTTTACTATACTTAATCAAGCATAGTAACATTTAAGATACAACCCGTTTCGGGGCTGCGATAGTGGAATCCCATCATAATCGACCAGCTCGTAGGCTCCATTTGTTAATACCTGTTTAAAAATGTAGGGGCCCATCCATAATGGTTCGAATTTACCTACTCCTAATTTGTCAGAGTCCTGATCATAAAGTAAGACTAGGTCACCTTCTGAGAAGACACGAGGCTTGACATTTTTGTCATATTGCGCCTTGACACATTTCTTATGTGCTTCGTTAGCCAACGCAGCATCACTACGGGTTTCATCCAGATGGATTAGTTCCAAGAAACGAGCCTCTTCTTTAGAAGTTTTGGGAAGCAGATAAATCTCAAGCTTGAGGGATGATATTTCGCACTGAATTGGTAAGACAGCTTCCAGACCATACACCAACTGAAAGGGCGTAAATCTGCTCTCATTTCTCACCGAAGTACTGTATGCCCACAGGGCTGAGTACAGGATTAAATGCCAATTCCGTTTATGGACTCCAATCATTCTCTGTAGCATGCGCTTAAGGACTTTGTTGATCACCTTAACCTGTTTGTTAGCCTGTGGATAATATGGAGTAGAACTATCATGGGACAGTCCTAATTTGACAGTCAATTCGATCATCATGTGATTGCGAAAATGCGACCCATGATCTATGAATATAGTCTGTGGTACACCAAATCTAGAAACTACATGATTAAAAAAGAAAAAAGCAGCCATTTCACTGTTGTTGTTTAATGTAGGCATCACCTTGGCCCATTTTGTAAAATAGTCGACAACGACTATAATATACCGATGCCCCTCAGCCGAGGTGGGGTTACATGTCATAAAATCAATGCCCCATTTGGCGAATGGCCCAACAACAACTACTCGATGTAGTGGTGCATGTGGTAATCTAGTTTTGCGATAAAAAATATGACAAGCATGGCAACTTCTGACTACAATTATGCAATATTTGAATATGGTGGGCCAGAAGTAACCAGCTCATAAGATATTTTGTGCAGTAGCGTAACTAGATATATGCCCGCCACAAGCACCTGAATGACAATCATTCAAAACTTTTTCAGCCTCCTCATGCGTGAGGCACCTTCGCAGAACTGTATCGACACAATAATGGTAAAGCGTATCACCAACGATCAGATAGTCCTTAGCTTGGTGTCGAGTACACCGCTGTTCAGAGCGAGAGGTTTTAGGCCTAAAAGTTTGGGTTTGGAGATAGACCAGTATATCTCCATACCATGGATCACTTGACGATATCAGAAACAGAGTCTCATCCATGATTGATGCTTTGGATGTTAACTCATTGGATGATGAGGGAAGGTCACAAAGTAACTCCGCAAATATGAGAGACTTCTTTGATTTGGATTTGGTGAATTCCATATCAAACTCCTGAAAAATAGCTACCCATTTGGAATATTTCCCCCCCAGTAATTGACGCGACAGAATGCATGCCATTGGGTTGCAATCTGACACAATGGTAGTTTTGCGAAAGAGAACATAGTGTCGAAACCTCTGTACTGCTTGAATGGCTACTAAAGAAAACTTTTCAACATAAGAGTACTTGCTTTCTATATCATTAAGATTGCAACTTAAATAATATATAAGATGTTCAATTCCATTATCTTCTTGCACTAAAACCATGGCGACGGTTGTATCTATGGTGGTGAGATACAAGTTAAAGTCTTTTTGATAGTCAGGAGCGTACATTAATGATGCTTTTATCAGGGAATCTTTTAAAGCATCAAAGGAAGCTTGCGCATCCTAATCCAAGTGGAAGGGTACCCCTTTTTTCAAAATATGTGTATAACCTTTAGTGAGTTCAGCATAATGTGGAATGAACCTCCTCAGAAAGTTAGCTTTCCCTTGAAGTCTCTGAATCTGAAGCAAATTTGAAGGTGGAGGCATGTCAAGGATTGCCTGAACCTTAAATGGGTTGAGTCAAATTCCATCCTTAGAAACTACAAAACCAAGTAATCGACTAGAACCAACACAAAACACACACTTGTAGTTTCAGCAACGTAGAAATATGGCTCTCAAATGTTGCAGATCATCAGCCCACTTTTGTGAATGAGCCATTAGTTCATCAAGATACAGTTGAACGATGTGTTTGATGTCATGGAAGGTGTAATTCATTGCCCTCTGAAAATTTTCCCCTGCGTTCTTCACACCGAAAGGTAATTTACGATATGCGAATGTGCCCCACAGACATATAAATGCAGTTTTCGACTGGTCCTGTGGGTGGATATTGATTTGATTATATGCGGAAAATCCATCCATGAATGAAAAGATTTTTCATCCGGCACATTCATCAATTATCTGGTCGATGAAGGGTGTAGGATAGTTTCCTTTAGACACGCTTGATTTACATCCCTATAATCAACACACACTCTAATCGTTCCTTGTTTTTTCATTACAGGAACAATATTCGATACCCAATCAGTGAGAGGAATAAAGTAAATGAAACCAGCATGCAAAAGTTTTTAAAATTCTGCTTTAATGGCAACTGCTTTCTTCGGATGGACAGGGTGAAGCCGTTGTCGTACTGGTTTGACATCTAGATACATCTTGATTTCATATTCAACAATTCTCAAGTCAATGCCTGGCATTTCTTCATATGACCATGCAAAGACATCTCTGAATTCGCGAAAGAGAGCACAATAAATTTCTAGTTTTGATGGAAAACAAGATTTGCCAACGTGAATATTCTCTACAACATTAGGTTTGGTCAAAATGTTAATGGTGATAGTTTCTTCAATATTGGGTAGATTTCACTCGGAATCCATTGTATTTACAATATCTAATAAAAAATCAAAAACTGAAGGATGATTGAGGTCGCTTGAATAATCTTCATTGTTATCTTGAAGGTGGGAACGATGGTGGTAATCTTCCCACAGCGTCTCTCCTATCATCATTGATTGGATGATTCCTTCGTTTGTAGAATGTATACGAGACCAAGGATTGGAAGAGGTACCATATTCTAAAGACCTATCTATCCAAATACTTGTTGAGTGCTGATTCGGGTTTGTTGCTCAGGCCCAGAAGATTGATTGCTACAAAGATTCTATGGGGCTTGGTGGCAACACTTCGTGGTGTTCCACGCTATCAAAATGGTCAGAGTTCTTCTTAAACTCAGATGAGGTGGAAGATATCGTATAACAGGTTTCCACTGTGGTCACTTCCAGAACACCAGATGGAGGTGGGAGGGCAAAAGTACCCATTAAGGAAGGGTCTTTTAGGAGACCTACTCTAACATTTTGAAGTGATTGAGAACTTCCATGGATCAATGGAATGCTTCCAGTAGTTTGTGAACTGTTAGGAAAAAAGGTTAGTTGGTCAATGATTATGATTCCACCTTGGAAGGGAAATGTAATCTTTCTAAAATATGTGGTGGGCCCCAGTATTGTAGCAATAATGCTACAACTGCTGGGGCTTCCTATCTCTAATTTTATCAACCAGGTAGTTCGTACAAACTTGGAAGCGACGGTGCTGTATGCACAAGTACTAGCTCTTGTCGCAGCTGTCACTTGGTCAGCTGGCACAAGTCCGCTAGGGCTCAAGCCAACTTCTATTTGTTCTCAGAAGAAGCTCTATGAGTGATGGATGAAAGCTAACTCAAAGAAGGCTAATCTACTTGCAGAAAAGAAACTGAAAGCTAATAAAGCATGAAAAACCTAGGAAACCCTAATCTGACTAGTCTAACCTTTATGATGCAAAAATGTAAATGAAACTTCTACCAATGATGCCATTACCTCTAGTAAGTGCAAATGCATGAATCTAAGCTACTTGCATCTGAAAAGACATGTTTTTGTATTTTTCCTTTAAGTGGATGGAGTGATTGTGATTTTGTTCTTATTAGGGTTTGGTTGTGCAGAGGTGGTGCAGAAGGAAGGAAAGCTTGGGAAAGGTTGGGGAGGCTAGGAGAGGTCCCAAGAGATCCTTAGCATCAGTCCACAGAGGTTCCTCACGTTCAGAGGCTCAGCAACCGAGTGAGTGGCCTCCTACAGGATGTCTGCAGGGGATCCTACAGGAAACTCAGGGATTTCTACAGGAAGGCTATTAATTTCTACAGGATGTCCTACCGTGGGTGTTTTGGGTGATGGTGAAGTGATGGAACGGTATGGGGGACTATGTAGGATGGAGATGGAGTTGGTGATGGCTCAGGGGTAGAGGAATAGGATGGAGAATGAGTGTATGAAGTTTGTTGGTGGATGGAAGGCTAGAACAGCGAAAGGTCAAGAAAATGAAGCTACGTGGGCAATGAAAGAGTTGGAAAGTGAACGAACTGAACAGAGGTCGAGTAGATGGCTTTAGGAGAGGTTAAGAAGAAGAAAAAGGAAGTAGAAGGATATGGAGCAGTGTAAATGAAACAAATTGCTTATGAATGTCACCAAAAACGAGAACTCATTAACCTATGCTACCTATGATATAAAATCAATGAACAACAATGTAAATTGTGAAGGAAACTCGTGCATGGAAGTGAAATGAAGAAGTAATGCTTAAGATCAGAGTGCATGGATGGATCTATGATTAAGGTAACTATGTTGCAGCTTGCATGAACGTAAGAAGACTGCGTTTTTTGTGTGGTTGGGACAGACTACACCCCAATCTCCAAACAGAGATGGCAGTGAGGTCCTTTCAACCTTTTCTGGAGCTCCAACGAATTACAACTCTCCTACTCTGATCTAAACAACTGAAAGTGATTTAACCATGAACTAATCCTATGCAATTCTCATTAACCAAATCAAATCAGCAAACTGTATTCTTGGAAATGCATATCAAAACAAGGAAACACAATGCTGGAAAGAAAGGTAAATAACACTACAAGAAGAGGAGATCTATTGCTCTCAGGTTGGGCCCTAACCTGAGAGCTATAGCTCCCTTAAAAACTCACAATTAGATCCAAATCTGCTTGCCTTTATTCATAATCAAAAGTCTAACATCATGCCAAAACTGGCTTACAAAGAGCAAAAACCAAATTGACTAACTAGCTGCTACGAAATGACTAACCACCAGCTACAAAAATAACTACCAACTAGCTAATCGAAATGAGGCCCCAAGCCTTCTTATTTATACAATTTGAGGACCCAACAGTCCTCCTAAAAGTTAGGCACTTGGCTGCCCAAGACTTGTAGTTAACAGCAGTCCAACTTGACTTGCTTGGCTGCCCTTGAGCTGATTGATTTGGTGGCCCTTGAACTCCGAGCTGATGGTGGAGAATTCGAGGTAAGGGCCCATAAATGAGGGGGACACCTTCCTACAAATCCTCTAGCTTGTTCTCCCACGAATTTGGCTGCCAAGTGCTCATTAAGACCTTCAAATTTGTCTCCAAGTTGACCAAAAAGGCTACACAAAGCACCCATTAGACTTGTTGGCATAATGACTAACCAAATTCACTCTATTAACATAAAAATAATCAAAAACATGCAATAAACAAATGAGAATGGTGGACTAAGCCAAATTAGGAGGTTGAATGAGCCCAAATTATTGTACATTTTTGGGGCTCATCATCACCCCCCTACTGAAAGTGTTGCTCATCCTCTGAGCAACCAAATCTCTCCCCTTGTCTTTGATGGCCCTGGTGGCTTCCTTGGCTAGCATCTCGTCCGATTTCTCCTTTGGCTTCCCTCTTTTCAAACTTCCTGTAGAAACAGTTCGCTGGCTTCCTGTAGAAACAGTCTTCTGTCTTCCTGTAGAAACAGTCCTCTGTCTTCCTGTAGAAACAGTCTGCTAACTTCCTGTAGAAAGTCCCAAACAACACAAAGCCTTGAGCTCATTTGATGAAACTTCCCCAAGAGTAATACAACTGATCCATCTGCAAGTTGTTGAGAAGCACTCCTTTCAAGCAAGTTTTCCATGGCGCCTTTTACTAGCAGACGATTTTGTCCCATTGGTTTCGCGACAATAACACCCATGGATTTTCGATCACAATCAAGCTCCAATAAAGCCAGCCTCTTTGATATTTGTATCCACCAATCATAACTACCCAATTTCACTGTGCCACTGTTGAGAATGGCACTTGCATCACCTGCCATTGGGTCTGGACTCCCATTTTTTTTAACCAATACCTTCAAAGCTGCCTCAATGGGAATACCCGTAGCATGGAACTGGTGACCTTGACAAGATATCCCTGCATCACTGCAACAACTTCTGCCAAAGTTTCTAAATCTTCCCCCATATTATGTGCAGGCCAATCCAGTATTTTTCCATCCTCAGGATTATATGTTGTTCCTTCAACAGTAAACTTTCTAAGTGAACCAGCACTGCCCTGTGGCTATAAACTCACTGACAAACATCTGATTGGCTGTAAGAGTACCTGTCTCATCAGAGCAAATCACTGTGGTGCAACCCAAAGTCTCCACGCTTGGTAACTCACGCACAATAGCATTCTTTTGTGCCATCTTACGAGTGCCAAGAGCCAAACATGTAGTAATCACAGCAGGCAATCCCTCTGGTATAGTAGCATGGGATCATGACATTCCATTGAAGCTTCCTGAATTTGCCTGAATTTTACCTATTTCTGTAAACATGCCAGTGCTCACAACAATGCATGTGCAGCAGCCATTGGTAACTGTAGTTCCTGCAAACACCATGCATGCTTTTGACTGCAACTCACAGTCACACAAGGTGGCTGGATATGTTCTTTTGACCACAGGCATGCTTTCTCTGGTTAAGGTGGGAATTCGGATGTGCTTTTTCTCCTTGGTTCTCAGGACAGAGTTTCATCACTGGGTATACCTCTCCTTTGACCAATTCTCGGGTTATAATACTGCTGCTGCCCCAGAACTCGACTGATCAACAAGAATTAAGCTCTCACAGACATAGTGCAGAGCTAATTTTTACACCAACCATGTAACAATTGCAAAACAGAGATTGGACATGTGCATAGGTGAGTGTTACAATGGTTTATCGCTTCCAACAGAGGAATTTCTTAATAGGAACCATGGAAGAGAATTTGACGCAGAATTAGTTGAACATTCTGTGCACACACAGGAGAACTACTATTATGGATTCAAATGCAAGTGCAAATTAATCAGCGGATGGTGAGGGAATTTCATGGTTGCGTTCAATTAGCTATTTATGGAAGCTTCCACTGATGGAGGATGAGCTGGCGAAGTGCACGTTGGCCCCATGCAAACTGTAGTTCTGCAATGGCATAAGAGTTTTCTGTAGCAATCTTGATGGCGGCTGCTCTTGTGCTAATAAAAATTACCAACAAAATCCACACTTCCAGTTGTGTGCAAGTTGACTAACAGCTGAGCGCTCATTCTGCGTGATTTTTGGAGTGAGGTGGCACATACGTGCGTTGGCCCATGCAAACTTTGGATCTCCATTGCAGTGTTTAACTATCTGTTCCCTGCTTGTGATCACATCCATCAATCACGCTGCAGTTTAAACGGTCACCACCACCTGATTTCAATTTTCTTCTTGAGATGGCTGAGCACACGTGTCTCATTCACCCACCGAGTGCTATTGAACTAGATGTGGGTGGCTAGTTAGCTGGCCACCGATTTTTTTAATCCTAACCATCTCATTCATTCATGCAATGCTCAGATTAGATTCATGCAAACAGAGGAATCGGTTTTGTCACGTACCTGAAGCCAAACGACTGCTTGTGAAGCTTCTTGCTGCTGCATGCTCTGATTCTTTGATTGCATGAGGCTTGGCTAATGATTTTTTATTGCTTTCCCTTGTGCAGGTGTCCTCTGGCCGGATCTGAGCTGCATGCAATCGTTTCCACGTTCAACTCTGCCCGTTCAAGCTACTGCTGCTGCATGGTCACAAAACCAGAACTTCTTTTTGCCATTTCTCCCAAACGGTAGATCGGATTGATCTGAAACTCGGTGAGCATGTTCCTACCATCATTATGCATCTCCCATACAAATTTGTGATCAATGGATGCACGATTTTGAGAAAAATGGAAAATGGCTGAAGATTTCAGAGCTCGATTTCTCGGAAACCGTGCATCAGAATCAGCTGAAACTGCTTGGGTAGGCTACTATCACCCATGTGCATCTCCCCATGAAACAGGTTTTGAAATGGATGCACGATTATGGAGAAAATGCAAAAATGGCTGATGGGGATGGAGGCTGATTTCTTGGAAACCGTGCACCGGAATTGCATGAAACTGCTCAGGCATGTTGTCATCGACCTTGTACAATTCCCCATAAAATGGTTTGTCAAATGGATGCATGGTTTTCAAGTTATGGAAAAAACAAATTTTGTCCTATGTCTTTTTGCTTCAAGGCTTCTTGCAAATTTTTGCATGGGATGACAAAATGAATTTTGGCTGTGATGTAGGTATGGAGATGATGGAGGAGGAGTTGGAAGATTGCATGAGGGCTTCTGAACCCTTGAGGAAGCTACCATGTTTGCCAAACCACTTTTTGAAATGCATGTCTAGTCTCCCACAATTTCTACAGGAAGTTCCTGTAGAAGCACAATGAGAAGCACAAGGAGGTGAAAAAATGATGGAGAAAGGCAAGGGATGGACACACAAGTGCTTGTAGGCCTGATCAACAGATTCCCACCGTCAGATTCACTTTTGAAATTGGATTTGGCTCGTCCAAAGGTTCTACAGGATGTTTCCTGTAGAAATACAGAGCTTCCTGTAGAAGGCACAAGAAATTCCTTTGACCTTGATTTGAGTGCTCCTCCTGTCATGAAACGTCCTTCTTGCAACCTGCAATGTCATTGCTGCAACATGAAATTATTCAATGGAGATTAGCTTTATTTTTCTTTTTCTTTTTCTCTTTTTTTTTGAAAAACAACTAGGGCGCCTCATGGAGGTTTTCACCCTAATTGCCTGCCTTGGGCGCCTCCAAGGGAGGTTTTCACCCAAAGATCTTATTCTCTTTTCTCTTTTTTTTCCAACCCATTGACCCCCTCATGGAGGTTTTCAACCAATGAGCCAATCTAAGGCACCTCCAAGGAGGTTTTCACCTTAGATTTTTATTTTTCTCTTATTTTCATTTTTTTCTTTTTCTTTTTTCTCTTTTTTCCTTTTTTTCTACCCTACCCTACTTGAAAAACAAAATCATTCTCAAGTATAAGAATACTTCCAATGGAGCCATGTACACATCGAGATTAGAGAAAAAATGATGTGAAGGCTCGAAATGCATGCTTTGATAGGTATCCAGATCTCAGAGACCAAATGACCTGGCGTTGAAGGGATCAAACAAAGCTGAGGAAGAAAGTACTGCTGCAACTTAGTGACCTTATGAAACCATATCTCAATATAGCTTTGATATCCTTGGTTCTTTTGCTGATCTGGATCATTCTTCATGTCACCTTCTATCATGACCTTCTGATCTTCCTCTTTTTGTTGATCTTTCTCTTGAGTACATGGAAGATTTGATGGTAACCATGAGGGATCTCTCTCGATCTCTGATTTAGATCTCTTTTCTTCATCAAGTGCAGCCCATGGTTCTTTGATCTCCTCTTTTGAATCTTCTTTTGCTGGATGTGATCCTTCAATGCTTTCAAGATGATCTCTTTTTTGCAATGCTTTTCCTGAGCTTTGGTGAACATCATTGAGCTCACGAGGAATCATTTGCACATGTTGTGCCTCAGATTTGCAATGGGGTTGAGCTGCTCCATTGTATGGTTTTGGAAATGGTACGGGTAGTTGAGTGGAGGTGTGAAATTGAGATGGAGATGGATGGCATTGTGATTGGGTAGGCATTTGAGGTTGCCTTGGTGGAGGAGGAGGCGATGGTTGTGGATGAGCAGGTGGTGGAGGAAAATGAGCGGGATGAGAGTTGTACTGGGGCCTCCACTCCTGATAAGGTGCATTCCACTGAGGCTGTGGCTGAGCACAAGAGTGAAATGAATGAGCAACTGGTTGGGCATAATATGGATCTGTGAAGGAACAAGGAGGAGGTGTGAACCAGGGATGATGAGCAGGGGGACCCCAAGAAGGCATGAAAGTGGCTTGGTAGGGGTCATAATAGGTCTCAGGTGTCCCTTGTAGTTCCTGCTGGTAGGGTATGGGTCCATGTGGCCTCCTTTGGTTCATATAACAGAGTGATTCAGTGGCTCCCTTGGCTCTTTGATATGTAGCTTTGATTCTGGGCAAGGAAGGGCACCGATCTGTAGGATGGTATTCTTCACAGATGAAGCACACTTCTAGAGAGTGCATTGGACATTCGTTCCTAGGATGCTTTCTAGTGCACCTAGGACAAAAAATGGCCAAAGCCCTCTTGGCTTCTTCTTGCTTCTTTTGGATCCGCAAGGTATCCAGTTGCATGGCAAGAAACTGCCTGATATCACTCTTGAAATCTTTGATCTGATTTTCAAATTCATCTTTGGACAAGATGTTGCTCCCAACATCTCTGCTTGTAGCCATTTGCTCCAGAGGAATGTTTTCTTCTTCTTCTCCCCTAGAGGTTCTTCAGATATGTCTTGATGTCCACCCAGGGGTTCTTCAATCACAGCCATCGAAGAAGAGAGAATCTTGGCTGTGTGAAGCAGTGGGGGTGTTGTGCAATCATTTTTCTAACTTATCTCTACTCCTACAAGGCATGCAATGAAATCTTTTTGGTTGATTTTTTTGTTTTTTTCTACTTCTACTTGCAAAACTGAAATAGATTAAACTCCAACTAACTATCTTGCTAAAATGAAAATGCGGAATTGAAATGAAAGCAGGAAAGGACTAATCTATTTTGCTCAAATGAAATTGCAGGAATGAAATGCTAGTTTACGCTTGCGGAATTGAAATGCTAATCTACGCTTGCAGAAATGAAATTGCGGAATTGAAATGCTAATCTAAGAAAGCAGGAAATACTAATCTACTTTTTCATAAATGAAATTGCATAAGGGAAATGAAATAAACTACTTAGCAGAAAGTTGTAGTAGAAAATAGAAGAATAGCAACAATCACCAATACTCTGCCGCTCCCCCGGAAACGACGCCAAAAAGATGGTGGGCCCCAGTATTGTAGCAATAATGCTACAACTCCTGGGACTTCCTATCTCTAATTTTATCAACCCGGTAGTTCGTACAAACTTGGAAGCGACGGTGCTGTATGCACAAGTACTAGCTCTTGTCGCAGCTGTCACTTGGTCAGCTGGCACAAGTCCGCTGGGGCTCAAGCCAACTTCTATTTGTTCTCAGAAGAAGCTCTATGAGTGATGGACGAAATCTAACTCAAAGAAGGTTAATCTACTTGCAGAAAAGAAACTGAAAGCTAATAAAGTATGAAAACCCTAGGAAACCCTAATCTGACTAGTCTAACCTTTATGATGCAAAAATGTAAATGAAACTTCTACCAATGATGCCATTACCTCTAGTAAGTGAAAATGCATGAATCTAAGCTACTTGCATCTGAAAATACATGTTTTTGTATTTTTCCTTTAAGTGGATGGAGTGATTGTGATTTTGTTCTTATTAGGGTTTGGTTGTGCAGAGGTGGTGCAGAAGGAAGGAAAGCTTGGGAAAGGTTGGGGAGGCTAGGAGAGGTCCCAAGAGATCCTTAGCATCAGTCCACAGAGGTTCCTCACGTTCAGAGGCTCAGCAACCGAGTGAGTGGCCTCCTACAGGATGTCTGCAGGGGATCCTACAGGAAACTCAGGGATTTCTACAGGAAGGCTATTAATTTCTACAGGATGTCCTACCGTGGGTGTTTTGGGTGATGGTGAAGTGATGGAACAGTATGGGGGACTATGTAGGATGGAGATGGAGTTGGTGATGGCTCAGGGGTAGAGGAATAGGATGGAGAACGAGTGTATGAAGTTGGTTGGTGGATGGAAGGCTAGAACAACGAAAGGTCAAGAAAATGAAGCTATGTGGGCAATGAAAGAGTTGGAAAGTGAACGAACTGAACAGAGGTCGAGTAGATGGCTTTAGGAGAGGTTAAGAAGAAGAAAAAGGAAGTAGAAGGATATGGAGCAGTGTAAATGAAACAATATGCTTATGAATGTCACCAAAAACGAGAACTCATTAACCTATGCTACCTATGATATAAAATCAATGAACAACAATGTAAATTGTGAAGGAAACTCATGCATGGAAGTGAAATGAAGAAGTAATGCTTAAGATCAGAGTGCATGGATGGATCTATGATTAAGGTAACTATGTTGCAGCTTGCATGAACATAAGAAGACTGCGTTTTTTGTGTGGTTGGGACAGACTACACCCCAATCTCCAAACAGAGATGGCAGTGAGGTCCTTTCAACCTTTTCTGGAGCTCCAATGAATTACAACTCTCCTACTCTGATCTAAACAACTGAAAGTGATTTAACCATGAACTAATCCTATGCAATTCTCATTAACCAAATCAAATCAGCAAACTGTATTCTTGGAAATGCATATCAAAACAAGGAAACACAATGCTGGAAAGAAAGGTAAATAACACTACAAGAAGAGGAGATCTATTGCTCTCAGGTTGGGCCCTAACCTGAGAGCTATAGCTCCCTTAAAAACTCAGAATTAGATCCAAATCTGCTTGCCTTTATTCATAATCAAAAGTCTAACATCATGCCAAAACTGGCTTACAAAGAGCAAAAACCAAATTGACTAACTAGCTGCTACGAAATGACTAACCACCAGCTACAAAAATAACTACCAACTAGCTAACCCAAATGAGGCCCCAAGCCTTCTTATTTATACAATTTGAGGACCCAACAGTCCTCCTAAAAGTTAGGGACTTGGCTGCCCAAGACTTGTAGTTAACAGCAGTCCAACTTGACTTGCTTGGCTGCCCTTGAGCTGATTGATTCGGTGGCCCTTGAACTCCGAGCTGATGGTGGAGAATTCGAGGTAAGGGCCCATAAATGAGGGGGACACCTTCCTACAAATCCTCTAGCTTGTTCTCCCACGAATTTGGCTGCCAAGTGCTCATTAAGACCTTCAAATTTGTCTCCAAGTTGACCAAAAAGGCTACACAAATCACCCATTAGACTTGTTGGCATAATGACTAACCAAATTCACTCTATTAACATAAAAATAATCAAAAACATGCAATAAACAAATGAGAATGGTGGACTAAGCCAAATTAGGAGGTTGAATGAGCCCAAATTATTGTACATTTTTGGGGCTCATCAATATGTAGACACAATGGCAACCATAGCATAAATCCAAGGCCTTCCCAGTAAGATATTGTAATCAAGGTTTCCATCAATGACCTCGACTTCAATGTCTATTGTCTTGCTCCCCAGTTCAACTTGCAAGTTAATTAAAATCCCATATGGAGTGTATGTTCTTCCATCGAATGCTTTTAATGTCGTTGATGATTGTGACAAGGGTGGTGAACCTAGAGTTTTCCAGCAACTCATTGACATAATACAGGTGGATGCCCCCTCATCAATGATTGTTCAATGAACATTTTTATTGAGGGCTTTTACCTGTATAAGGAAAGCGATTTGGGCCGGTAACTGAGGTGTATATCCTTTATTATTAAAGGCCACCAGATTGGAATTTGCTGGATCAATCCCACCTATTGCTAATAACAAAGCTTGCTTTTGGGAGGGACAATTTTGAAATACCTCAAGTGTCAACATAGCGGATGGTGATTGAGCTAGATCCTACACTATATTAAATTCTGAGTAGCTCGAGCACGAGGATTAAATGTCAATTTATGTATGACTCCCTTTGGCGGCTTTATAGTTAACTCAGGAATAATGGGTGGAACAACTTCTGGCAAAGTTGTTGTCGAACCACTAGGTTGATCTATAGCCTGGTTGTTTGACGACAATGGATTCCCATAATCTTTATTCCTTGTTGGTATCAAAGCATCATTTTGCTTTTTTGAGATGGATAGCATAAGTACTTGGGATGTAGAGGCATGATCGATAACAACCAGATTAGTTTTTGGGTTCGGAAACAGATCAGTCAACATCGCTGAGGTACTTGAAGTCTTTAAAAATTTCGCAACCTCAGCTTGATGTGGACAATCCCTCATATAATGCTCCTCGTTACATATGTAACATGGAAAATGAGGAGGTTTCTTTGGCCCAGTAGGGTTCTCAGAAGATTTTTCAGGAGTTCAATTCTCCTGTTTCTTCTTATTATTTTTCCCTTTCTTCTTGCCCCCTGGTTGCTTTGGATTCTTTCCCTTGTCAAATGACATGGCATCAATCTTCGAGGTAAGAGGTTTGTCACTTGCATTCTAACTAGAAACAACAAGAGCTTTACTAGATGGAACCTTTGCGATTTGCGTGCTTGAGGTGTCGATCACGCCATCACCGACATGAGAGTCCCTATTCGATTTAGGAGGGGGTGGAATGGAAAATTCTGGTCTAGGAGCGTTAGGAATTTTGTTGTAGAGTGTACTAGACTGAGTATAGATTAAGTCTAAATATTGGGCACGAGCAATGACTTGCTCTTCAGTGACAACTCCTCCTTTTGCCACGTCCTCAGTGATAGATGGCAATAAGGACTTAATAAACCACTCAGCTAGAAGTTGATCAGGAACATACGTCTTTACCATTCGACGATGACGTTGCCACTCATGAATATGATTAGATATGTGAGTGGTTGTGGTTTGTTTAAAGTTGGTAAGGAGTTCTGTCCCCGTTTCGTACCTTATGGGTAACTGAAAGTGGGTTAGAAGAGTAGTGGCGAGGGTGCTAAAGTTATCAAACAAAGCTCTAGGCAATTCAATATACCATTTTGCTGCTAGACTAGTGAGTGTTCTTTGAAAAAGGTGAAGCCTAATCGAATCATCATTCAGGGTGTTAGATGAGCACCACAAATGAAAAGTCATTACGTGATTCGATGGATCTTCACTTGGATTTCCATTGAATTTATGAATATAAGAGGGAAGTTTATGAGGAATCGTTGGCCACCAAGGGGCATATGCAATTGGATCATTTATCAGCCGGTTCAAATCTGGTAATTCTAGAGTTGCTACAAAAGGCAACTACTGATTCAGATTAGGTGAAGCATACCTAGGATAAGATGGAATCGCCTGAACAGTAGGTTTTTTCATACCAGCATAATGTATCTGATGTTGGTAACTTTGATAAGGTTGTTGGACATAACCAGTATAGTGTGGTTGTTGATAACCATTTTGAAAATGCGGTTGTCCATTACCTACAAAGCCTTGTTGCTCGGGTCCTCGGTAGGTTTGATATTGACCAAGCCCAAACTGAGGTTGGGTTTGCTAGAATTGCGGTTGTTGGTATTGTACCAGCCATGGTTGTTGGACCACTTGTTGTTGCCCAATACTGGAAGATTGACCAAGATGTGGAGTGATAATACCTGTTTGAGCCTGAGTTGTTCTAGTTAAGGAAGCACTAACCTGAGGTTACGATTGAGCCGTAGAGACAAGAAGCTATTATATTGCAACCTAAGAGACTTGAGGTTGAGACACAATAGGGAGTGCTTGTACTTGCGACACAGTCACAATAGTAGGTGTAGTGGGAATATTCGACATAGGTTGGATCGGTTGCATTGAATATACAACCCTTGGTTATTGTGGCAGTATTGGTACCCAACCACTAGATGTAATTCCAGTTTGACCTGAATTTTGTTGTAAACTCTCATATGGTTGTTTCCTAGGAGGGAACAATGAAAAAGCATACAGCCCTCCATATGGTGGCAGTCCAGTGTTCAAAGAATATATCAATCTTTGAAGACTGGTCTACCCAAATTCATACTGGCATGCAGGATTAATTTGCTAAGTTTCAACATAAGAAATACCAGATGAGACTCCAGATGAATAAATAGGAGTAGACCATGTTGTCGAAGCAGCCTCTAAGCAAACTCCCGCTAGTGATTGATAACTAGCTGGAACAGATGGTATACCAACAAACATTATAGGGATGGCAGCAGGAAGTTCTGCCATAGCTGCATCAAATGACATATTCCTAGATGTTGATGGTTGCTTAGACATGTTTAATCTATCCAAAAGATTTCCTAGTGATTCGATAGGAACTTGCGATGAAGGATGATTAAAAGAACCAAACTTAGGAGTAGAGGGATACAAATGAATCCCAGTTCTTGGATGGAGGATCCTCTACTATCTCCTCTATAGCAATCAGACTAGGTCTGTAAAATATTTCTAGAGCCGAAGAAGGTATAGCTTTTGCAGTGACAGATACTAGAGGGGTGACACTGTCTGAATTCTGAAACTTGACTTCCAGATGTTCAAGTAAGTGAACTTCAGTCTCTGGATCAAGATGGAGTTGTTTCAGGTATAGAAGTGTCTACCGTTACACTATGATCAGTTCTAATGTCCTCTTGTAACTGTGGAACTTCTTCTCTAAAGGTAGATGTACCAGAAATGATCGGAGTAACTATAGTATCTGATGATGTTGAAACAAAAATTTCAAATAAACCAGATGAATTGGACTCAGTTAAACTAGACCGTTTTTCCCAGAATGGCTTTGTTTCCGGAGTAAAAAATGGTTGACTCACTAGTCTCTGCGAGCAACGGGGTTTTGATTGACTTTCTTCCACAATTGTAGATTACTTGATCAAATCAAAATTAAGGGGAAAATGATGTTATTATGAATTCAATTAATTTTAAAGACGCTTTGACACAACTTTGTTTTTTTAGATTTTAAGAGTTGAGAAAAAGCTAAAGATAACTCTAGTCCCCTTTGATTTTTAAGGAGCCTGAAGTGACAAGTGCTCTGATGGACCTTTTCTTTTAAAGAGTCGAAAAGGAATGAAAGTGACTACTCTGGAGAATCTAGACAAAGCGATTACCAAACCAATCGCAAAACTGCAATATACACCTTGGTGGTAAATTAAAGAGAAATTACCAAGGACTTATGTACAGCAGTCAATCTTCCAGAATGCTGTGTTCAGTGCATTGTGACTGATAGGGTGACAGACTCAGTTTCCTATGGATAAAGGATATAAGGCTATTATGGTCGCCCAATATATATGTGATGGTACAGGGAGCACAAGTCTGTGCTAGCACTTGTTGTATCAAGGAGGAGGAATCACCCAACCTTCGATGAAAATGATAGTTACTAGTTTTTATGACGTTAGAACACGTCTCTAGCCTAGACCTCTAGATGTGTTGTGTTAAGTTCCAAAGCATTGTTAGGTTCATTGAGATTTATTTTAGAGTTGATCTTGTTTAAATTTTGCCTTTCAATGGTTCACCGCATGATGTTGATTTGAAATTTCTAAATTTTGGGTGTGGAGCCTGATTATCTTCTGTATTCAAAGGTATTGCCACATTGGACCCCAGTTTTGTTGCCACCCGTAAAATATTCGCTATAGGGGGGGGGGTCCGGGGGGGTGGCTAAGAATAGATTTAAAATTGCCTTGTAAAACTATAGTAATTTCTAGTCAATCTGGGCCATTCATTAGGTGGATATCTGACGGTAGAAGTTATGTTTAATTTAGGGTTTTTTGCCCTAGAAGGCAACCCCTCACTATATATGAGGGAATTGTATTGCGTCTATGTAGATCTGTATTCTGAGTGAGAAAGAGAGAGGAGATTGAGAGCGAAGAGGGTGTTACAGTGGATCTGCTGTAGGTTGTATCTCTTCAGTTTGCTGGATAATATAAAACGAAGGATTGGTTGTTACTCCGTGGACGTAGCCCAAACTAGGTGAACCACGTATATCTGTGTCTCTCTTGTTTTATGTGTTTTCTGTGTTTATATTTCTGAAATATTTTATGTGTTCCATTTCTCCGTAATATATAATTTTCTAACACTAAAAATGCAATTTACAATGATAAACAATCGTTGTTTATTTTGATCAATGAAAATCCTAGCTAGTAGGGAGAGAAGATTATAGTTCTTTCAAACAAAGAGCAAAGAGCACACACTAGTGCATTTTCCTAAATCATATTTCACACACAAACTAAATGCAAATGAAAATGCATGTATTTGTTTTTCATTCTCTTTAATGTAAAAATGCCAAAAAGGAAAATTGAATGCAACAAAGATCTAAAATATTTCTTTCAAAATGACATTTCGACAATTTCTTCTTCAAAAGAGAAAGGAAGACTAAATGACACTTTTCAACATTGAATGAAAAAATGCTTTCAACAATTCGAATATCAACAAATCAAACCAAATACATGATGAAAAGTTCAATCGACTATTCAGGGAAGGAAGAATCAACGACACTTCTCTTTTTGACACAAAACAACAGTTACGACACTTTTTGTACCAAAGCGACAAATCGATTTAAGCAACTTTTTGACAAAGGATTGTAAATGATGAACAAATACATAAAAACATTCACTAATCCTAACCAATGGAGGTTGATCTATGTGATGCAAGTAGGCTTCGGTAAGGAGGCATTTTTCATAAGCAGCAAAACAACTAAATGAAACTGAAAACAAGGACAAAAACCCTCAATTTCTAGAATGGAAATAGGTTCAGTCAGTAATCGCACCTGGGACTCACAGAAACAGGGATGCATCACACTTTACACACTTGGGAGGTGCAATGCAAACTGGTTTACAGTGACAGATAGTGCGATGGGTCAAGGAGTGCAACTGAAGAAGATTTTGGCTTAGATGAGCAGCTATTTTCAGTGAGTTAAGTTGAGCTATGATGGATAGTAAAAAGAAAAGTAAAAAGGAATGTCTTGAGAGGTTACTGAGCTACAAAAAGGACATCTAGAATGCTTGTAAGTCAAATTTTTAATTCATAAACTAAACTAGAGATTGACTAAAACAACATTCATCTACTATGCAATTATATAGCAAGAGCAGTTCGAAGGCTACCTGGCTGACTTCAGGCTC
The DNA here is from genome assembly GCA_031772625.1 of Pinus tabuliformis. Taxonomy (NCBI): domain Eukaryota; kingdom Viridiplantae; phylum Streptophyta; class Pinopsida; order Pinales; family Pinaceae; genus Pinus; species Pinus tabuliformis. The sequence goes on from CM062806.1 coordinate 117,708,047, forward strand.
TGTCTATAGTTTATAAAACAAGCAATAACAACTAACAAACATCTATTTGATCCCTAGCAAAGTTGCCATTTTTTTCTAGGAAAACTAGTGTCTTTTTGATCGACTAGCCCTCTAGGTTTGGAAGCTACCCTAGAAACAACAGTTTAAAATAATTCGACGATTTCTTCTATGCATAATAGATAAGAGAAAGATGAGGGGACCAACTTGGAACTTCCGCTTAATCCCTTGCTTTATCTCTCTCCCCCTTGACAGAGCTTGCAACTCCTCCCTGTACTTATCCCGCTTTGAGAGTACTTGTAGAAGCACAGTAACAAAGAACCATCAAAGCATCTTGATCTATTATAACATAAACACTATAGAATCAGATATATAATGAACATAAAATAGCATTCACAAATGATAACATTCACAATTACACAATTATATGGAAGAAAACTTGAAGAACTTTATTAAATAGAAGGGAGAATTACAACCCAATTGTCTGATCCAGCATCATCGTCCCAGCATCAATCCCTCTTCACCTCATGAAATAGCAAGATCACACCAACAATACAATGCTCTTTTCCTCAAATACAAACTATCACCACTTCCTTGCAATTCACAATAATCCAGCCTCTAGATCTCTTAGATGAGGGATCCATTTATAGATGTGTGCAAGGGTGTGAGTCATCTCTGGGGTTTTTATTAGTGTCATTCCACTTGTTACATTTGGTTCCACTTGGAGATTTCTTGGATCTCTTACTCATCCCTGGGCGAATTTAGAGAGGCAAGTGTCATAGGAGAAGTTTCTGGAAGATTCCATGATCAACCACCTAGCAAACTATCTCAGACATTTTTCCATCCTCACCCATCACACCCTACAGAAGGCCTAATCAGTATGCATTGCACCTGAGCACTGTACCACTCAGTATGCATTGCACCTGGCCAGTGTAGCAGTCAAAATGGTTCAGTTTAGGCCATTTCTAGATGGTTTTTTATGTGGAACTTTTGGGGAATGATGTAATTAGATGACCATGTTCTTTTAGGGTATGAAACAACTCTTTTAGGGGTTGATGAGCCCTAGTTTATTGACATATAAGATTGGGGTTGAAGTGCCCAAATATGTCTATAACAAGCCTCCAAGTCTACAACCATCTTAGGCTTCTTGTCCTTCTTCTGTTTCTGGGTAGCAGAATGCTTCCTAGGCAACTCACACACTCACATCGACCTTTTCTACTTGTATTTCTTTGGCTTGTGGGTCTCGTGCACTAGTGTAGGCTTCGACCTAGGTGACCTCAATGCCGTAGGCATAGGATCCGGAACCTCCATGATCACAACTTTTGGGGAGGCTCCTTCACAGGCAACAATCCCTCATGTGCTTGCCATCTCACCTAGTCCTAACATAATGCTGCAAATGATTTGCCACGTTTCCTCGAGTAGAGTCTCAAACACAGATATTGTGACCAAATCTTTGAAAAACTTGCGATTCATAAGCAACGGATAGCACAGCCAAAAAACTCTAAGGGTGCAAAGTCTTCTCTCCTTAATGTGAACACGTAATTTATAGGAGATTTTGAATTCAAATTCAACCCTTCCCCCAAAATCTATCCATTAATGCTGATTTGGAAGTAGATCTCCAAAGATTTCAGCCTTAAATGTCACCCACCTGCTCTTCTTAATCATCTCCTGGCTGTCAAATCATGAACAGTGACTCTAATGATCATTTTCTGGCTATGTTGTGTAGTAGCTCCCTTCATAGCACAGCTCCCTTCATGCCACTTCTAGCACTATGACATCACCCTTTTCCGCGCAACCCCTTGTCACATAGCCCCCAAAACCAGGCAGTGTAGTTTATAGTCCCTCGCTCCCTTGTAGCTGCCTGGAGTACTAAGACTGTCTTGCCATCTTGTAGTCATTGAGCTAGATCTCCCCTATATGGCTTCAATCTACCTCCATTCACCTTTCCTGGAAAAGGTTCTCCGTTTAGCTTTGCAAGCTGAACTGCACCACCATATGTAATTTCTTTGATAGCATACGGCCCTAGCTATTGGCCAAACAAATCCCGATACTACCGACACTTTCAACAACAGTCCGCGGTGCGTGGACTGAGGTCTCATCTGAATTTGTATGGGAGGGTGCTAGAACTAAGTTTCTGCATCTTGGAGATGTCTGATGATTTTTGGAGGTCCACGGTTTGCCCCTTGCACGTACTTTGCTTCAAGCAGCTATCTATCCTTCATGGCTGGTGAGGCTATCTTTGCATAGCCCTGCTCGAGCGCGATCAAGTTATTATCCCGGTTCCTTATCCTTACGTTATTACTATTCAATTATTTAGCTTGTATGTGTTAACCCAATTATCTTTACCAGAGTTCAGTATTCATATAAGTGCGCACGATAAATAATAATAGTAAAAATGCATAGAGACAGTCTAAGACCAGATACACAAGATAGAAATAAAAATTCTCTTTATTTATTCGTTTCTTTGATTACAGACTTGACTCCACCTTGCGCACTCAGCTGTGGACTCTACTAGGCCTCTGTGCACTCAGCTGTAGAGCCTCCTACTACTACTACGACCCAAGACTTTTCACCTACAGACTCAAACCATCTCACATACGTTAGTGATTCTTCATTTTTCTTCTTGACTTAAACTTACTTTACAATGTAGAGCTTCACTCTATTTACAATCCATGGTCTGCAGACCATGGGTAGGCTGACATTACATTATATTACTTAGGATGGACAACCCTATGACTCAACTATACATTTCATGATCCGCGCCCATACTTCGCGGAGTCTTTACAATATTTTTGACCAAAACTCGGGCTTTGAGCCCCAAAACCTGTTGTGGGGGATTCGATGCCCAACAGGTCCCCAACACAAACATCATGACTTTCCCTCAAGTAACTCTGTTGGTGCTGCAATCTTGGCGCGAAGTCCCTCTAGCTAGTTCTGCGCTGCTTGTAGGTCCGCATTGCACTATTCTACTGTCTGCTGGATTTGTTGCACGCATATCTTTGAGACTTCTTTACCTGGGTCAAATCCCTGCCTCAGTGTGTACAGCCCCTACATCTGTGTGAGTTTACCTTCAATATCTACCATGATAGTGAACACCTCGTCAATCCATGGCTGGACGCGTGCTTTAAGAATGCTTCTTTTTGTCTCACAACATCCACTTGCTCTTTTAGTGCTCTTGCTTGCTGCATCTTTGCAAGTTCTTGGGTGAGGATGGTGTTCTGCGTAGTCCTTGGACACTGTCATATTGCTCTTGCAGTTCGCACGCCTTTGTTTCCAAGCACAGTATGTTGGGGTCCTCTTGCAAGGATGTGAGGACGCCAAAGGCCTGATTCAACATATCGGTACAGTCCTGAACTGCCCATCCAATCTCTTCCAGCCCTGTTTGGATAGCGTTGGCACACTGCTCTCTAACTTCTGGGGGCGTGGAAGGCTGCGCCTTCAACCACAGCTCATAAATTTGCAAATTCAGCTCTAGCTAAACCTTTGTTGTTTCTTCTCTGGCCTCACGGACGCCGACCACCAATCTGTGGATCCGCTCCATGGCTGGTAGATCTGCCGGAATGGCTAGTTCCGGGACATCATTGCATGCATTTCTACCACTTGTTCCAATCCCTGGTTCTGCACCACCAGTTCATCACGCTGCAGGTTGAGCTGTTCGATGTTGATTTTCTGCTCACTCAGTATCTGCAATGCACGACCTTCCCTGGCGTGAAGCTCTACTGTAACTCCATCTTGTAGTTGGTACAGAGTCTCTTGTGGAAGGGCAGCCAGATTTAGGCCCAGTACCTTGATCCTGCCAACCGCAGCTTTGTCAACTTCATTTTCCACTGCTAGCACACCTTCTGGTAACACAATAGTGTTAGCCATCCTTGCACGCAACATTTGATCGGCTGCTGATGTGCCCTCCGCGACGTATGTAGCCATGGTTCCTTCCTATGGGGGTTTCACCTGTAGTTCCTACAAATACGGTCTTAGCGTCCCCAGCACAACTTGCTACTCCGTCATGACTTCTTGGAGTGCTTCCTTAGTGACATCGCAAACCGTTTCGCCGATGTCATACAGGTCATCTTCCGTCAAGGTGATCATGTCAATGGACAACTTTGATGCCTTGACCTTCTTTCAAGGACTCGATCTTTTAGAGACGCATGACTGTTTGAGTTGGGCTGATGTGGTTTTTGGGTCCACACACTCTTCTGCAATGTCTATGTCCTCTGCCTCCTACCCTATAGACACTTTTGGGCCCTCCTCGGTTGCTGTTGCAGCCTCTCCTTTCTATGCTGCTACTGTTGCTTTTCGGCCTTTTTCTGCTCTGCAGCTGCCCTTGCCACTTCGCGGACTGCCCTGACTTCCACGATGACCTTTTCATTGTGTCGTTGCTTTATGAGCTTTTTGACGCACAACTTGGCTTCATCCTTCCGCTTCTACGTTGCTGCCTTCTCCAATTCGGCCATGTCCAGTGCATGCCATTCAGGAGGCCAGGTTTCCAACACTATGAAAATCACGTTGTCACTGGCGATAAACAGAATCTTCGTCCACTATTGCACCGGATCCTTGCGTGCCCTGATATGAATGTTATGCACATCTGCCTTGAAATCTACAAAGCTCTGTAGACTATTATGCACCGTGGGGGACAGGCACGGCCTCCCGTTAATCCACATCCAGATGCTCACCTCCATGAGCACCCAAAAGACCTTAGTTTTGCGAATGCTTTTCGCCTCCTTGGTTTCCAAGAACAAAGTGTACTTCGCGGCCTCTGGCAAGTCATGCTCAATGCTTGGGAACTAGCTGTCCTCCGATAGTTCTCCTCCTACCAACAAAATTGATAAGAGAAGCCATGCATAGTGGAATGTCTTACCCTGCTCCTGAGCCTCGTTACAATTTACCAAAAATTCTTCATAGAGGAACTCAGGCCAGTTGAACTGGACCCCCTCTGTGCACTATTTTTCCAACGCAACCACTGGCACTGGTACTTCATCAACGCCACATTTTCTCATCAGCTTGTTGGCCAGGAGTTGGGTAGTTATACGCACCCCTTTATCTTGGATATTGGTGATTGCATAGCCCCTCTTCTTCTTTTCCAACTTGTACCGGGTCTTCATGGCTTCTGCGAGAGCCAAGTCATTGCTTTTGCCTGCTATCGTCGCAGGGTCCTTTCCCTTACAGGAAGCCAGGAAATCCTGTAGTTAAGGTCAGCTGTGATGGGAATAGGCTCCTCCAGCCATAAGTACCCATCATTCACCAGGAAAAACAACTACTTGATGACGAAAATGGTGATGGGTGCACTGTGAAAATGAGGTATCCATCACAGATGGAGAAACCCGACCTTCTCCACACTGCGTAGCCATTTTCGTGGCTCCAACGTGATTACTGGCCCTTTTGACTTATGTTTCAGTAGGCTCACCATCCTTAAGTGCAGGAACTTCTCATTGTCCACGAGGTCCCAGTCTTCAAATTTGAGGGTAGGCAGACGGCCTAGGAGTGATCCCTCAATTGTAATTCCATCAGGGAGGAGTGGAGTCTGGAGTGCACTCTTCGTGACCTCCAAGTCCTATGGTACCCTAGCCTTCCCTTTTAGTGGAGGGACATATGAGGGTAACTTCGTTGCAAAACTCATATGCAAGACATCCTCCTCCACGTCTTCTACTTCCTCTATCTCGGCTACCAAATCCTGTAAGTCCTCCTCCTCTTCGTCCAATTCGATGGTGACAGCCTTCCCCTTCTCTTCCATGGACAGTTTGGTGAACTGCAGATTCCTCTGGGACATGAGGACTAGTCCGCGGTTTGTTTATCTTTCTTCGGCCTCGGTGTCCGAGGTGACTTCAGAATTTCTAGCGCAACTTCGGGAGCATCTTGTGCCATCAGGGTCTGCGAGGCCTCATCGGCGATTTCTTCTACAAAGCCCACACCTAGCCTCGTAGCTGTCATCTTTTTTGTACTAGATATCACACTTTGTGAACTTAAAGGCTCTGATATCACACTATGCTTTTTACTCTGCTTAGATCTCAAATAACCAAGCGTTGTTTCGTGGCTAGCCTTGGGATTTTTATAGTGCTTTTTGAATTCAAATGCAACCGTTTCCCCCAAATCCGGGCCATCAATGCTCCTTTGGCGGAAGATTTACCAAAACGTGGCCCATAATTGTTGTCTTAATTATCTGCTGCCCACTACATTTTGCCTTAAATCAGACATCTTGTCACGAACAGTGACACCAACAGTCACTTCCCAGTCTATCCGCATGGCAACGCACCTCCCTGTGCGTGGGCGCGAACTTGGTGATATACTGACGCTACGTGCACTTCCCTTGTTGCATAGATCCCAAGCAGATTGTTTTATAGTTTCGTGCTCTCTTTCAACTACCTGGAGCAGTGAGACTGTTCTTCCAATGGTTAGTTAGGTGGTCGCACCACCCATGTGGAGCTCCATTTTGCCCCTCAGGATGGTCTGCGGAAAATCTTTCATTGTTCTTATCGCATGCACTACTGGTTGTAGTGTGCACTCCTGAATTTTGTGTTGTATGATGTGTGATCCGAGCCATGGTAGCAGAGTCGTTAATTCTCGATGATAGTTCTCCCACTTATCACCATGGTTGTGCACACCTTGCCATACTAGCCTAGGCTTTTTGACGAGAAAAGCCTCCTTTACTTCGTTTTCCAACCTTCAGACCTCTGCATCCATCAACATGCTTTTCCTTTTTAGTCGTACCCGGTGTTCTTCAGGTTCGCGAAGTCTACAGTTCCCTTGCTGAGTGGCTTCCTGAATTTTTTCATACTGTACCTTGTGTAGCTGTGTGATTTCTTCCTTCTGGTCTTTGTGCACCATCACACCTCTAAGTGCTATTCCAGGCAGGTTCATTTTTACCAGCTCTTTAGGTATTACGGTCTCTTCTTTATTCCGCAACCTTGGGATTGGCTTCATGGTCGCGTTTTTGCACATCGCCGTATAGGCCTATTGGATCGCTATAACATGTAGGTCCTAGTCGGCACATCGCACCTGGTGGACCCTGTTCATTACTTCACATACCCGGTTGAATGCTTCTGCTTGTATAACCCATGACACGCTTTGCCCTTCCTGCCTCTGTGGTCTATTCTGATTCTTTATTCTAAGACTGGTGTGTGCTGGGGCATGTTGTATGTTAGAGGTCTACACCTATCGAAAAAGGTGGGTGCACAAACTATTATGTCCCTCACAACTGGCTCTTATCCTTATCTAGAGTTTTCCAAATCATATGCGCATCATCTTTTTGCATTCGTGCCAGCTCTCAAAACTTACTCGATGTGTACCCCACCATCTTGTGGGCATAGCATGTAGTGCCCATTTTAGCGCATCGAACCACTGCTGCTCTGGTATTTCACTTTCAAATTTGCTCAGAAATTCCTCCACCGCTGTCAACCCATCATACATAGGTAGATTCCTCACCTCTGTCGTCATGCACCGTAGTGATCTCATTATTGTATTGTAGTTTAGCGTTGTTACTTCGTGCAGCCTATTCTGCCATCATTCTATTTCTTCATCTGAATCCAAAGTGTAGGAGCTTTTGTGCTCCCACGAGATCCTACCATCTATAGTTGGATTCACCCAATCCTGGTCTCACGCAGTTATCTTGTAAATTCACTCGAGGTCATCGTCATTAGCATCGTCGCACACTAGTTCAGTGAATCATGCTCCTTCAGTAGGTTTGAGAGTACGATGACACGTAGTGACTTATTTTCAAAAATCATTTTTCACTTCTTCAAATTTATGACTCCATTAATATCAGTGGCCCAGTCTATGCCTAGTAGTGCGAGATAGGGATTTCTATCATCGACAATCTCTATCACTTGAAAATTCACCAGTGCACTTGCACCTTCAATATCCACTATCACCCCTTGTAGTCCTCCCACTGGTAGGATCTTCTGTTGATTAGCCATCCATAATTGAATAGGAGACCACTGTAACACGAGCTTTCCCATGCGTTCCCACATCTGTTTTGGTTAAACATTTGCATTCGATCCTAAATCCAAAATTACCTGATCCATTTCATATTATCCAATTTTGTTATAGACATATTTGGGCACTGCAACCCCAAACTCATATGTCCATAAACCAAGGGCTCTTTAGCCCCTAAAAGTGTTGTTTCATACCCTAAAGGATCTTGGTCAGCTGATTACATAATTTCCCATAAGTTCCACATGAAAAACCACTCAGAACTGGCCAAAACTGGACCATACTGACTACTCCATGGTCAAGGTGCTACGCATATTGGTTGCTACACTAGCCAGGTGTGATGCATACTGAAAGAGCCTTCTGTGGGGTGCGATGAGCGAGAATAGACAAATGGAAGAGACAGTATGCTAAGTGGATGATCATGGAATCTTCCAGAAACTTCTCATATGACACTTGCCTCTCCGAATTCGCCCAGGGATGATTAAAAGATCAATGAAATCTCCAAGTGGAACCAAGAACTATCAATGGAATGAAACTAATAAAAACCCAGAGCTGACTCACACTCTTGCAAGACATCTATAAATGGATCCCTCATCTGAGAGATTTAGAGGCTGGAATTTTGTAATTTGTAAGGAAGTGTTATTGGTTTCTCTTTGATAAGGAACATTGTATTGTTGGGTGATCTTGTTTTTCATGAGGTGAAGAGGGCTTTGATGCTGGGAGGATGATGCTGGATCAGAAAGTTGGGTTGTAATCCTCTCTTCTACTATTAATAAAGTTATTTGAGTTTTCCTCCATATAATTGTGTATTTGTGAATCTTGTTATTTGTGAATGAAATTGTATGGTCAATGTATGTCTGATTCTGCATTGTTTGTGATATTATAGATTGAGATGATTTGATGGTGTTTTGTTACTTTGACTATACAGGTATTCTCTGAAGCAGGACAAGTAGGAGAGGAGTGGCAAGCTCTATCAAGGGAGAGAGGAAGCAAGCAAATAACCAAGTGGTAGATCCAGGTTGGTCCCCCATTGCTTCTCTCTTATCTATCATACATAAAGGAAATCACAAACTGCTTTGATTGTTTGTTTCTAAGATAGCTACCCATCTTAGTGGGACTAGTAGATCAAAAAGACACTAGTTTTCCTGGAAACAAAATGGCGACTCCACTGGGGAGCGAATAGTTTGTTTGTTTGTTATTGTTGTTTGCTTTATAAACTATAGACAGAGCCTGAAGTTAGCCAGATAGCCTTCAAACCGCCTTTGATATGCAATTGCAAAGTAGATGAATGCTACTTTAGTCAATCTCTTGGTTGGTTTATGAACTGAACATCTGACTTACGAGCATTCTAAGTTCCCTTGTGGTAGCTCAATAACCTCATAAGATCATACCCATGTACTTTGTTTTTACTATCCATCATAGCTCAGCTGAAATAACTGAACTTAGCTGCAAAATTTGAGCGAAAACCAAACTCAGTTTCGCTCCCTGGTTCATCGCACTGTATGTAACTGGTAGCCTATATGCATTGCACCTCCTATTTGTTGCAGGTGAGATGCATCCCTGTTTCCCTAAAGGACATGTGCGATGACTGAGTGATATTGTTTCTCTCTTTGGAATTTGGTTTTTTCTCCTTGTTTTCAGCTCTATTCAGCAGTTTTGCTGCTTATGATCTATATCTCATTGCTAGAGCCTCCTTCCTTTACATTATTTGGCCTCCATTGATTAGGATTTGTAAATGTTTTTATGTATTTTTCCATCATTTACTGTCCTCCTTAGTCTAAAGTAGCTTAATCAAACTGTCGTTTTTGATGCAAAAAGTGTTGTAACTGTCATTTTGAGTCAAAAAAGAAGAGTGTCATAAAGTTTCCTCCTCTAGATAGTCGATTGTACTTTTGTCATTTTATTTGATTTGAATTATTAATATTTGAGGTGTCAAAAGTAGTTTTACATTCAAAATCGAAAGTGTCGTTTTAGTCTTCCTTTCATTTTGAAAAGAAATTGTTGAAATGTCACTTTGAAGAAAATAGTTCAAATCTATACTTAGTTTTCCTTTCGAGCATTCTCACATTAAGGAAATGAAAAACAAATACATGCATTTGCATTTTCATTTAGATCGTGTGCAAAATATGATTTAGGAAAAGTGCATTTAGTGTGTGCTCTTTGCTCTCTGTTGAAAGAATCGTGCTCTTCTTTCCTTAGTAGCTAGGATTTTCATTTCTAAAACAAAATAAATGATTGTTTATCATTTTATATTACATATTTAGGAATTTTACATCTACATCATGCGGTGAACCTTGAAAGACAAACTTCTAAGCAAGATCAACTCTAAAATAAATCTCAATGAACATAAAAACGCTTTGGAACCTAACACAACACATCTAGAAGTCTAGGCTAGAGACATGTTCCGGCGTCGTAAAACCTGCTAACTGTCATTTTCATCGAAGGTTGGGTGATTTCTCCTCTTTGATATGACAAGTGCCAGTACGGACTTGTGCTCCCCATACTGTTGAGTATATATTGGGAGACCACAATAGGCTAAAATCCTTTATCCTTAGGAAGCCGTGTCTGCTGCCCTATCGATCGCAATGCACTGAACAAAACATTCGGGAAGATTGAATGCCGTACGTAAAGTCCATGGTAATTTCTCTTTAATTTACCACCAAGGTGTATATTGCAGTTTTGCGATTGGTTTGTTAATCCCTCTGTCTAGATTTCTATATTATTCACTTTCATTCCTTTTCAACTCCTTAAAAGAAAAGGTCCATTTGAGCACTTGTCACTTCAGGCTCATTAAAAATCAAAGGTGACTAGAGTCATCTTTAGCTTTTTCTCAACTCTTAAAATTTGAAAAAGCAAAGTTGTGTCAAAGCGTCATTAAAATTTATTTAAATCGGAATAACATCCTTGTTCCTTCGTTGATCTTAGGTTGAGATAATGGAGTCCAATCAAGGAAGCCCTCTTGGAGGGGATCCTAGTCCTTTCTCTTCTTGGGGAGATATTGGTGCTCCATATATGGCTACATTGTCCCTTCCAGGAATCACAATTGGCCTGCCAGTATGGCTATTCTCAACCTATGTCATTCAAAATACCATGATTCCTCAGTAATCAAATCAGCAACCAAATGATACTAAAGTGGTCCCTTCACCTTCTACTTCGCTTTTTTCTCCCTACCCTTCTTCCTCTTCGTTTGGTGAAACTAGTGATACTAAAAACCAAGTAGCTGAGAAGAAGAAGAAAGGGAAGGAGAAGAAGAAGAAGAAGCCAGTTAAGCAAGGGGGCAACAATGAATCATCCAGTGAAAATTCACACACTAAATCTCCTAGATATCCTTGTCTAATTTGCAAATAAAACCATTTTCATCGAGATTTTCCTTGCATTCCGTGAATCTTGAGAGAATGGTCTCCCCGTTCGCACCATATGCTGTCATCAACCTATGGCAATCAGGTTGATAGCACATCATCAACTAGTGAAAATGAAAGTCCTGGACAGGAAAGAAAGGTCAAAACTCCATGTCTACTATGTGAAGGAGACCATCACCTTCCCCGTTGTCCTTTTCTAGATGAGGCCAAGAGAATCTTGCATAATCATCCTACTTCACTGCAACAACTTCCGCTTGGATACAAGAAACTCTTACCGAATCCATTACGTAACTCAATTTTCGGTCAAAATGCCTATCGTTGAAATTGAACCTTCTGAGTCCATACCGAACCAAAGACAACAGGTCGAGATGGAAGTTGACCCAGTCTTTCCTTTAGAAGGTCCACCTTCAGATGATACAATTTCCAAAGAGAATGAGAACGACACCGTTCAAATTCTTTTTGTTAATACAAAGTCTGATGAACTTGAGGGCAATCCACCCATTCCTTTACAACAAGAGGAAAGTCCCCCAGTTCAACGGGTTCATCCAGCTGTTTATCCGGTACCCCCTCCGAGCAGTCTAGTCATTTCCTTTGATTGGAATCAACTAGCAAGACCCTGCCTTCCATCTAATGTACCATTCTGGATCATAGTACAAGTTTACAAAATGATTGTGTCTGGCACTATCATAGATGAAGGGGCTTCAGTGAGTATCCTTTCCTCAACTGCTTGGAAAGCACTTGGTTCGCCATCGCTTCTGCCTGAGACACAAAATTTGTCAGGCCTTAACAAAGGAACCAGTCGACCATTAGTAATCCTTCCGAAGTTGTCGATAACTTTGAAAAGGAAAACCGTTCACTTGAATGTGATGGTAGTCCAAGGGCCACTAGATTACAATCTACTCCTTGGGTGTGACTATGTTTATAGCATGGAAGCTATTGTTTCCACACTCTTTCGAGTGATGTGTTTCCCACATGAAGGCAGAATGGTACATGTTATCGACCAGCGTCCATTTCTAGGCTCAAACACAGCTACAAGTCAAACATCATCCCTAAATGGTTTCTTTGCATCGATAATGTCTCTTCAACCTTTATTTCATCCACCTAACTACCATGAGTAGTCCAGTGAATGTAATGAAGCTTAGGGGGCATGCAACCTGGTTTGCTTCGGCAGGTGAACCTAACTGAAAAAATAAGGTTTCCTGATAGGTTATGTGATTGGAAGCTCACACCATTCACCTTTGTCTATTTCGATGGACAGAGCCAAGGAAGTGTTTTTTGTCTAACCATGGATAGAAACAATCCTGCCTATCCGCAGGGACTTACATATGGTGACCTAGAAACTCTCGTTTTCTCAATACCTAGGGGCATGCAAACCTTATTTACGCAAGCAAAAGACGACCAATTTCAGTTTTTAGATTTTTAGCGTTTTTTAGCTTTTTAGCTTTTTAGTGTCAACTTCTTGGGTTAGGTGATTGGTCTGACCATCATTCACCTTTGCCTGTGGCATGCAGACAAAACAAAGGAGAGCTTGTGTCTAGACAGAACCATCCTACCTAACCTCAGTAGTTCCTTAGCTTTATAGTTTGGTCGTTTCTAGCTTACATAAAAAGGCAATGAGCACATGTTATAGTAGAGTTCAAGCTCATTAAAAAATAAACCTACCAATGAGAGACATCTTTAAATGACTGGCATGAGCAATGTTTCCATGATGTTCAAGCTCGTTAAAAGATAAACCCACCACTGAGTATAGTTTCTTCCGATTCAAGCTCATTAAAAAATGAGTCCACCCTCGGTAAATAACCTTCGTGATTGCCCTGCTATCAGATTTTGAGCCTTGGTTGTGTTCTTACCATCACCTCCATTCTTTTGGCCGATCATATGTTTCCACTTGAGTGTTTACCCTTTTGAGGAACAACTACAATGAGTGGTTCTATCAGCCACCCTCTTCACACTACCATGTTTTGAGAAGTTCCAAACTTACTCGGAACCAGTTGCTACCTAAAAACACCACTCTTTCCTCAAAAACGAGTCTCTTTTAAACTCTTTTTAGACTCATTAAATATAAAAAGATTGTCAAGCTATTGGCCTTTCTAGCTTGTTAAAGTAAGGGGAAGAGCCATCCCTCCTATATATTTTAATCTTTTTGGACTTGAGGGATTATCAAACAAAAAGATCGAGCGCTTGTCTTTTTCGGCTCGCTAAAGTGATCGAAAAGTCATCCCTTTCATATTATTTTATACTATTTCAGACTTAAGGGATTATGCCATGAAAAAGGACTACTGGAGTTTCCTTTTTGTCCCTTTTCAAACTCTCTAAACATGAAAAGGACTGAGTTATCTTTGTCATTAAACTTGTTAAAACAATAGTGAAAAACTTGTTTGCCCAGACAAGAACAAGTTTCACCGTCACTAGGCTTGCTAAAATAGAGCAACAGGTTTGCTCGAAGGGAAAATTATAGAACAAGCATATGTTATCCTCCTCAAGCTTGACAAAAATAAAGAGGTATTGGTTAGCAATTACTGGGGAAAAAGGGAAGAAAACTTGAAGAATTTTATTGGTAGCAGGTTGCTCTTAAACATGACACTTTCACTCCATCACCATGATTGAGTCGGGTTGGTTTATTCTGTTCACCGGTCATATCACGATTGGTCCTCCATACCATCCATCTTTTGGGGTTAACGCTACCAATCCATCTCAGTGTTGTTGACATGTTCAAGAGAAGTCTTTTAGAGAGTTCACCATCCAGCAAATGCCTCATCCACTGCAATATCTTCACCCTTCATTTTTCATTACCACAATTCCTGAACCTTATATCACCAGATCGTTTTCACCTCCATAAGATCTTTTTGTTCCATTTCATGTCGTAGATGTGGGATAAATTAAGGCCCTCCTATGACGAGTCACTTCTTGTCGACATTAGCTCATTATCCAAGAAGTTGACTTAGAAACAACCCTTTCAGTACTTTGAAGCTTGCATGCCTCAATGGAAAGTTTCTCACTTCCGGCGACAGGTTTACATCAATGGCCTTCGACCGAAAGATTTTACGTGGTGTTCGACATCAGATCATATATTCACACCACGTGAATTGTATTGTAGTACCTTAACGGTCATCATCATTATCGATGATTCCTCTCGTGCCTGTTAACAGCTTACATTATTGGCTGGTAATCAGGTGGTGTCTTTCCATGTTCGACTTCAGAACATCCTTTCACATGGATCGACTTGTACATCATGCAAATATTGAACGAGTTTGAAGACCCTGGATCTAGTTTCATCCATCCGAGCTACAATATATTCAGGAAAATAAAGACATCAATTGTACACAGAAGCTACACAGATAGTCATCTAAGCCAGGGAAGATGACTCTTCATGCGAAGAATCACCAGTCTGCAACAGCGGACGATTGTCTATCCTATGTACATGAAAATGAATTTATAAAGCTGAGCATGGGAATGCTCGCCTCAGCTAGATCATGAAAATAATATGATGATGATGTATTTTATTGTATCTTATACAGGTCACCTTCCAGTTCAAATACCTCGGATCCTCATGATAAAGCATTTCACCTGACATCAAAAGATTTACGACCTCATGCTTCAAGGGGCAGCTATTATAGACATATTTGGGCACTACAACCCCAAACTCATATGTCCATAAAACAAGGGCTCTTTAACCTGTAAAAGTGTCGTTTCATACCCTAAAGGATCATGTTCAGCTAATTACATCATTTCCCAGAAGTTCCACCTGAAAAACCACTCAGAAGTAGCCAAAACTGGACCATACTGACTGCTCCATGGTCAAGGTTCGATGCATACTGGCTGCTACACTAGCTAGGTGTGATGCATACTAAAAGAGCCTTCTGTGAGGTGCGATGAGTGAGAATAGACAAATGGCAGAGACAGTTTGCTAAGTGGATGATCATGGAATCTTCCAGAAACTTCTCATATGACACTTGCCTCTCTGAATTCGCCCAAGGATGAGTAAGAGATCAATGAAATCTCCAAGTGGAACCAAGAACTATCAGTGGAATGACACTAATAAAAAACCCAGAGCTGACTCACACCCTTGCAAGGCATCTATAAATGGATCCCTCATCTGAGAGATCTAGAGGCTTGAATTTTGTAATTTGTAAGGAAGTGTTGTTGGTTTCTCTTTGAGAAGGAACATTGTATTGTTGGGTGATATTGTTTTTCATGAGGTGAAGAGGGCTTTGATGCTGGGAGGATGATGCTGGATCAGACAACTGGGTTGTAATCCTCTCTTCCACTATTAATAAAGTTATTTGAGTTTTCCTTCATATAATCGTGTATTTGTGAATCTTGTTATTTGTGAATGCAATTGTATGGTCAATGTATTTCTGATTTTGCATTGTTTATGATATTATAGATCAAGATGCTTTGATGGTGTTTTGTTACTTTGACTCTACAGGTATTCTCTGAAGTGGGACAATTAGGAGAGGAGTGGCAAGCTCTATTAAGGGAGAGAGGAAACAAGCAAAGAAGCAAGCAGGAGATCCAGGTTGGTCCCCCTTTGCTTCTCTCTTATCTATCATACATAAAGGAAATCACAAATTGCTTTGATTGTTTATTTCTAAGATAGCTACCTGTCTTAGTGGGACTAGAAGATTGAAAAGACACTAGTTTTCTTGGAAACAAATTTGCGCAGTCAACCTCATTTCCCTTCCTGTGCGCAATGCATGCTTTCCAACTTTCCAGACCACATGCGGTTCCCCTGACCATGCGCACCTAGTAATAAGTTCCTATATTCCTTTTACTACCCTATTGTCATGCAGTAATTTCATGCATGTTTCCAAAAAGGTAGTGAGCCTTGAAGGATCCATCCCTAATTTCGGTTTATCCTTACTACCTGAAGTGGAGGCCTCCTTGAAGCTCTTCTTAGCTTCCATGAACGTCTCCTTTTTGCACTCTAGATCAAATTCAGGTTCCTTTATAGGAGCCTTGTGAACCCATGTGCTTTCTTTAGGCTACTTACCCTTATCATCTCTAGTTGTGATACCACTTCTAAGAATTATGTTTACATTTGGGTCATCTTCGCGCAGTTCAGACCTCATCATTTGTACATTTTGAGTTGGGGGAGGTTGGAGTACCCTCTTTTTGTGCAAATTTGCTATCAATGTAGGGCAGTCTTCCACCTCATGATCAAACTAAGTATAGTACAAACATGATGGTCTGGTTGGATTTGTACAATTGCGGGCGTAGTGTCCTGCCCCCCCCCGCAATTATAACAAATTAATTATCCACAACCCCTTCTTAGGCCCATTCCTCCTCGTCCTCAGCTGCACCCCTAAAATCCAGTGTGCACCATTCCTGCATTCGGATCAAGGGCTCACATTTATATCTTCATCCTATATGCCAAAGTTCAGTCCATCATTAGTTCATAGCTTCTACAGGTACGCTCATCATGGCCTACCGATCTGCAAAATTTACAGAACAATTGTTGCGACGTCTGTGTATACTTCTGCAATAGGTGACAATTATCTGTATTGTGTTTCCCCCCATCTGATAGATTGTGCACCATAGTGTAGGCCCCATGCTAGGCCCTTCTTGTGCCTCTGGTCTTAACGACATCAGCCCTCCTGCCGCTAAGTACTTCGTGAAAATAGGACAATGGTCCTTATCATGCCCCTGACCTTTACATTTTATACACCAAACTTCCTTGCGCACCTCTAGCCAAGGTGTCCTATCTTGTTTCAAGCTTTGCATTTCTAGACACAAATTTTGTAGTTGTGTGTGGATTTGCTAGACTCCCAGACCAGGATATTGTATAGGGGTTTCATGCAATCTCATTGCCATCTCCAATGCTTCAGCCTGAGTGGATAGCTCTTTGTATGATAGCACCATCCTTAAATGCGGTGATAATGATGCTACAAACCATGTGCAATGATGTGCATCCATCAACGTCATGTTAGCTTCACAAATCATGCTCTTCATTCTTTGATCCAGATCCTAGGGAGTCTCACTCGGAAGCATCGCAATCTCTTTAAACCCAATAATTGATTGTGTCTCCGATTTTTCCTGTTGAATTCCCTGTTCAGCGCCGTCTAAATTTCTGTGATCCCTGCGTTTAGATGATCATTTGAGTGTTTAATGTACCATGTCAAGGCGCGATCCTATAATGTGCTTACCAATGTAGCCTTCTTGATATGGTCATCCACAACCCCTTGTGCTTCCCATACTTCCCTTATGACGAACCAGAATTGGTCCACGTCTTCGTTTCCTACTCCTCTGAATACCGGGAGTTTGATTGCACTCACCATACCGAACTGCGAGGTTTGTGGAGGTGGGGTGGGTGGAGATGGAGGTGAAGACAGTGAGATGAGCGGCGGTGTGGATGGAGGTGGTAAACATAGAATCCTTTGCCTTATCAGACTAACCACCCTCCTTGGTGAAGCTTTCGCTAGCTCTTCCTCACTTTCGCGTCACGGTGAAATTAGGGGGCTATTCTCTATCCACGAACTACCTTCATTTCTATAGGTCATTCCACTCCATGTAGTCCCGACCATTAATTCAACTGCATAATCATTTTTTCACACAATAGCATTTTAATCCAAGTGTTCAAAGATTTAATATACTTACCCTGTGGTCCTTTGAGGAAGCATCGCTCTGCCTCACTGTAGCTAACAATCGTATATACTACGAACTCAGTGATGAAACCCCCTATAATCCAATTGAGCCAATGGTCCACATCTCACGCGATCTTGTCTTCTGAGGCTTCTAATCTGTGCACCACTTTTGGAGTCCACACTATCGGTTTATCATGCCTGCACCTTCCCTAACTGTCTGCTAGCTTCACGATCCACTCATATATCTCAGAAGGAAAGGAAGCAAAGAAAATTTCATGAATTTCCATATACAAGTAACACTCCAACCACTATTCCTTAGATATTCACAGATTTCTATGCGTCACAAATTCATGAATCTTTTTGTCCAACCACTCTTCAACTTCTTTCTTCGTTGGATTCCAGTGCCATGATATCATACATCCCTTAGGCAGATCCCTGTCCCAACAACGGAACCATCTGTTAGCTTGTATGGCCTGACCTAGGTTCAGAGGTGATTTAGCCAAACAAATCCCGATACTACCAGCCCTTTCGGCAACAGTCCGTGGTGCGTGGATTGAGGTCTCACCCGAGGTAGTATGTGAGGGTGCTAGAACCTGCTTTCCACACCTTGTAGATGTCTGATGATTTTTGGAGGTCTGGGTTTTTCCCCTTGCATGCACGTTGCTTCGTGCAACTATCTGTCCTTCGTGGTCGACGAGGCTATCTTCGCACAGCCTTGCTCGTAGCGTGATCAAGTTGTTATCCCGGTTCCTTATCCTTACGTTATTATTATTCAATTCCTTAGATTGTGTTAGCTACCTATACCAATAGGTTTCATATTTCATGATTGGCATAGAAAGTTCCAAATATGCTCTGCTTTGGTGATGCAAAGATCCCATATTTCCAAGAGAAAACAATGTGTGTATATAGCTTAATGTTGACTCAATTTTGATGGATGGTCCAACAGCCTAATCTGGATCATGCCATGTTTTAATTTTCTGTTGTAGAATAGAGAAAGAAGTCTGTCCAAACTGTTTAATCTTGGCAGACCAGTAGCTTAGGTAGAGAAGTAAGGTTCCCAACTGCTTAATCTGGGACCTTGGAAGCAATAAGGGTAGTTCTAGATAGAAAATCAAAAGAAAAAGCCAAAAGAAAAGAAAAGGCAAATAAGGGTCTGCAAGTCTAAGTGCACCCTCCATGAAGAAACAAAAAATGCTAGGCAAGTAGATGGGTAGGCAGATGGGGTTGCAGAAATGTCATTTCTTTCAAATGAATCTTGCTGGTCTAACACAAGGCAAACATCAGTGTATAGAGAAGCTCCTCTTCTCCATCATGTTGCAGCGAAGCAAAGGAGCATGACTAACTTCCTTTTCCCCCCCTTTCACATTCATTACTAACATCCCTTCATCAGTTGTGTTCATGAAAGAATTTAAGGTTTTATGTTGGTTCTTATTCCTTTAAAAGCCACATTTCTTGTCTAAAATTCTTTTCATTTTGATCTACTCCCTAAGCTAAGTTGTTTTCACATAAACTTAGTGATATCACCCCTCATTCACTTCTTCCATTCATATTAACCCCTAACTTCTTATTATCTAAATCCCCTATGTTACCCTTTCCCTATTATTATAAACACTATGGTGTATAAACCCCAAGCATTCTATAAATATCCCTTCCCCTTGGCATTATAGCCATATGTTCACTATCAGGGATTAAATTGACATCTGGTCAGTTTAAGAACCCAAACTCAACTCCTCTTTCCCCTTCAGAAGTTATCTAAACCATTAACCCCTTCATTTGCTAAAGAAACTTGTAAAAAGCCCCATTTTCACCCCTAACCCGCTTCATTTGCAAAAACACATGAAAAACCCACTTTTTCATTTTACCCAAAGTTCACATCTTCCAAAAAATATATTATTTTAAACCCTGCCGGTGTCCGTATTGACCTGGCATCTCAACGATCCGTCAATCGTCGGATCTGGCCTTTTTCATCCGACGGCCCACATGAATATCGGAGCGGCCCGGATGTCCGTAGGTTAGCTTCCGATATTTGTCAGAGGGTGACGTCAAGCCTCTACCACGCGTCACCCCCAAATCGTACCGGAGTGCCCTCTGACAATCCCGCTTCCGTATATAAGGCGGTGCGATATCAAACCACTTACCGTTTCCGGTTTCCGTTCAACCCGTTATGCCAACGTCATTACCACGTCATTGCTACATCACCTCCACGTCAGCGCCCTCGTCCGCCACTGCTCTGACATGCTCACCACCTCACCATCCCCGTGGACCACTCTCAAGCCGCCACGTCACTCGATGACGTCATGCTGATGTCATCCAACCCTGACCCCACCTGATGACGTCATGCTGACATCATCCAAAAAAGGCGCCAAATAACCCAAAAGTCTATATTTTGGCCAAAATTCATGTTTTTCGTTACTTTTTGCAAAAACGACTGTTGTTCCCCCTGCATGCATTTTACGTCCAAATTGTCGCCAACCTGCAGAAATCGACTCGAGGACCGCTGGCGCGCCAAATCCACCTGCATTTGTGACTATTTCCGACAGTTTACCAGGTATTTATCCCAGTCATCCCCTCTGCGCCTGGTTTTATCCTGCAATCTCCAAAGAATAGCTTAAAGAGGTAAAAAACAAAGTTTACCGACAAAATCCCCGGTGGCTAGCCTCCATTTTCAATTATAAAGCCGAAATTCACCTGCAGAGCCTTGTTTAGCCAAATTCTCACAAAACAGATAGTTAGTTCGCGCATTCGTGAACTAAGAACCCAAGCTGCACCAATTCACCCTGAAGAGAGTTTTTTAAGGCTGAGCATTTTCTCTAGTAGTCCTCTGTGCAGTATTTCAACTGCTGCTGTTACAATTTACCCTCTCTTCCTTGCAATTCACCTCTATATTGCAAAAATACTCCTCTGTGTTGCTCTGTTCATTAACACCAGTTCATACAAACAGAATCCTAAAGTAACCATGGATGCACCAGTAGCTCCTGTAGCCTTGAATATTGCTCCATTAAATGCCCCTCAGAGAGAACTGGAATGGCAACCATTAGCAGACCTGGATTATCAGATATCAGAAGAAATACTAATGCACAGCAAGTACCACATTCACCTGTTGAATGAATTAAAGATTAAACATGAGTGTGGAACAGATGTATTGGGTATTTGGGACTCCTTCCTCCCTATCTTCAAGCTCCCTCAGGTCAACCAGTTTCCTGACCTAATCCACCTATGTGCTGAATGCTATGACCCCACTCAGAGGGCTGTGCTTGACCCTTCAGGTTCGGTTGTTTTCTATGTCACCCCTGAAGCCATCAGAGAGATGCTGCACTTCAAAACTGAGAAGAAATTAGTTCCTTTATCACTGATTGATCTGATAAAGCAGGGAGCTAAATTAACAGATGCTCAGGTCACCAAGCTGAACCAATTGTATATTGACTCTTACACTATGAAGTACCCTCCCATTTCTCATGTATACCTCAATCAATTGGGCAGGGACCTTGTAGACATGATCAATCCCATTCTGGGCTATAATTCAATTGAGTTTGTTGATGAAACTGTGCTGGTGATGATGCTCATGTTTGCCCCTGGCAAGTCTCCAACCTGCTATGACTATGCCACCTACATATCTGACAAAATACATGAGCAACTAATGAACTCGTCAAGAGAAAGGGTGTTCAGATACACCTCCTACATCTACCACTTAATTTTGTATTATCAACATGAGAAATTTCACTTTGCTATGAAAAGAATGGATGCACAAGGCAGTCCAAGGTCAGTAGTCTATTGGTCCTTCGTCTTCCACTACAGATCTTGTTCTCAATATACTTATTGTGAGTTTATAGACCTCTTCATCCACCCAGCCATGTCTTTGCTTATGAGCTCACCTCCTCCAAGACTAACTGATGAGATGCAGAGAGTCCTTCAGTTATCTAAGGTATACAGCATTGGGGATTGGTACTATTACCAAAACCACACCGTCATCAGAATATATGGGTGTGAGTTGCCCCCATACAGATTGCCCAAATATGTGCCCATCAGACTGTTTTCCCTTGAATACTTCAGGCAATTTGGCAATGCTGATATACTCCATTTTTCAGGCAGAGGCAAGAAATCACAGCTCAAAGTAAGAAACCAATTAGGCCACTTCATTTACAACAAAAGGAAGGAAGGTTGGCAAGAAGCAGACAAAATGCTAGAATCCCTTGGCCTACAGACCAGTTTCCTTTGGAAACGATACGACCCCAATCATTTCATAAGCCTAAGAAGGGTCAAATATAGGTTGTCCAATTATGGCCACTTAAGCTTGCCTCACATAGAAAAATATGCAAATCAAATGAAGTGGAGGAGAGGAACCTTAGAGGAGGCTGCCACACAACAAGAATTAAATCAAAGAGCAGTAAAAAACATCCAAAAGTTGGCTGACTTGGAGCTTTGTTCACAGGTATTTGCTCTTCCAGGCACTCAAGTGGGAGCAGCTTCCTCATCCTCCACAGCACATCAGCAAGCAGCCAAAGCTACTGATCAAACTGCTAACAAAGGCAAAGAGAAAGAGATGGAGCCAGAGTAGCCACCTCATGAAGAGGTGCAGCATGAAGAGATGCAGCATGAAGAGGTACAGCAACAAGTACAACAGCAACAAGAGGGGCAACAAGAAAAGGAACAGCTAGTGCAACAAGAGCAAACAGTTGAAGCCCCAATTTCCACTAAGTAGCAGCCACAACAAATTGTGCCTCCTAGGCAGGAGACAACAGTGGAGGCCTCAGTCCTCCAAACCCCACAAAAAGAAGACATAAGTAGAAAGAGGGACAGAGAGACTCCCCTCACAACATCAACAACTCAAGGGGAGAAAAGACACAGGATGAATCCCCTCTCTGAGGAGGAAATGCCTATAGGGCAATCTTTGGGCATGGGCCCACCAAGTATGGAAGCATCTGCAAGTTCCTTCCAGCAGGAACAAGAGAGGATAGTGGGAGGAGAAGTCAGCTCCTCAAGCCAGCAAAGGGAAGCTGAAGCAGGCATCAAACAACAATTCATTGATATCAAAAGGAGGAATGAGCCACTCAAGATACAGCTCTATAATCATTTGTTGAAAATGGCTCCTACTAACCAACAAAGGTTAATGTCTGCATATGATGTCCAGGAGGGCAAAATGATCATGAGCCACTTCATGCCAACCGCGTTGCAGCCACAGTCCCCTGCTGACTACTTAAGGACCAATCTTGAGGTTCTTGCCAAGGACATCCACCCAATGGATCAAATTGAATTGCATAAGCAAACGGGTGAGATGGTGTATGCCTCCTTGGCAGACAAAACGTTAGTGAACTACAGGCTAGAAAATAGCCTAAACAACACCACTGCCCAACTTAAGTTGGAAAGAGCATCCTCCCAAGCAAAGGACAACCGAATCAGAGCGTTGGAGGACATCATAATAGAGCTTGGGCATGATACCAAGGACATCAAAGCTGTACAAGCACTGCTGAAATTGAGGGATGCAGATATGGCAGCATTAAGGAAAATGATCAAAATCCCAGCAACTCTTCATCCTCAAACATAAGAGGTTGCCCAGCTGAGACATGACCAAGATGCAGCATCTATGCTGGTGTCATTATATAAACAGCTGATCCAAACACAAGAAAAATTGGGAGAATCAGAGGCTGCACAGGCTGCACTGCAGGCAGCATTACAACAAAAAGAAGGAGGACAAACTTCTCAGCCCCCTCCAGAAATAATCAATTTGGAGGAACCTCCTCAAACTACTGCTCCTCCCCCTGAAAAGACAGAACAAACAGCACCATCTACATCAGCACCAGCGCCAACAACAGTGCAGGCTCCAAGCCTGGATATGCAGAAGCTAAGGAGTGAAATACAAGCCCTGGAGGCCCAAATGACAGAACTAAATGAAGCCGGGGAGAATCTGGCTAAGTTGAATGAAAAATATGATAAATCAAAGCAAACTGTAGCAGAAAAAGGAAGAGAGATAAAGGCTCTCAAAGAGAAGATAAAGGAGCTGGAAAAGGAGCTCACACTTGACAAAGTGATAGCTGAGCTCAAAATAGTCTTATGGGCCTACATTGGCCAATCCATAACTGATCAATGGCAATACATTGAGACCATTCATGAGAAAATGGAGCTCATAGGGAAAGCACATAGAGAAATCCAAAGAGCAAGGGCATCTCTAGGCAATATGCCTGAGGTTGCCAACAGAATGATTAATGTGCTTAATAACAGAACAAGTGCTCAGTTGGCAACAATGGGAATTTCCAATAGGACCGAGACCATCCAGCGGATAAAGAGGGTCCTGACATTAGAAAACCTGGTACAGACATTGGAAAGAAGAAGCCAGGACATGCAGACAGAGATTAATAAGTTTATGGACAACTAAACAGCGCAGGGAAACTACTTTCACATGAGATTTATGCCAAGAGGGTCAATACATTTGCTACTAATCAGATCACTGAAAGGCCTAGTACCTCAGAAGAAACAGGACCAGCAACAGGACAAAGTCTCTACAACAGGGTAGAGAACTTATTCTTTATAATGAATGAGATCAAACACTTGTTTGAAGTGCCTCCAAACTTCTACAAATACACAGAGGCAGATGAGACTTTAGAGGCAATTCTAAGACATCAATTGCCCACACAGGAATGGTGGGATAAGACCATACAGTTGATATTATAGACAAGAAGCCATTCACCAAGTTTTTCATTTAAATATATAAGTTGTCATGCACATGAAAATTTTGATAAAATCAGCATGCATGGAGAAGAATGGGCTGTGCCAACTCAGTAAAACTATTTGGCCACCAAAGCAGCACTGACAGTCACAGGTGACAGGGCCGAGAAAGCTACAGCCCGAAAGAGCCATAAAGACACATCATCCAGCATTAAAACAGAACGTTCGACCGACTCAGTGGCCTCCAAAGGTCAAAAAGTCTTCTGACAGAATTGAAGAGCATTTATGTTATATTCAAAGCTGTAATAACTTCTTATCTGTTGTTATGTACAAGTTGGTGAACATATTCATTTCTCAGATGACTCAACGCTTTAGATATTTTGTATGACCGTTTGTATATATTCCCCCTTGCATAAGTTTGCAGGGGTTGTTGTTGATTTCTCTTCTAGAGTTCTTATGCTGTAAATTTTCAGAGAATTAATACAAAAGCTAATGGAATTTCCAAAGCCCTGCGTTGTTTGAGGTATTGTGGTGTTTAGCTGAATGTTACAGGATTCCTGCGTACTTCATGGCACAATAAGTTTTCCTTAAAAACTCTTCGTTATGTGTTTTGTTATCTTTTCATATCTCGTTCCTGTTTCTGTGTTTTACAGTTAATGGCAAAGAAAAATAATAGTTCTAGGATTTAATCACAGATTACCCTGAACTCAATCTAAGCTATTATAAATGTTTTTCTTCAGTTATAGTAATAAAGGTGTAATTCTTAATTGCTGCACCTTCACACTATATCTCTCACAGTGATTATTGTTTCAGGAATTCAAGTTTGCTCTTGTGCAATATATCTCTCTCTCACACCCCAGCTTAGTGGAAAATTCTTAATTGCTTTTCACTGGTTATATACACTTCACCATCACAATTTCAAGTTTGTTTCATGAAGTATTTAAATGGCCCTATAATTTCAGCCACTCAACTCAATATTTCAAAAAACCTGTAGCCACAGACTCCATTGCCCAATGGACTAACACTATCTGCAGATTTACACCTTAGGTACAGGAAGACATCCCTCAACCAAAGCATAAACCAACCCTGAAACTCATAACTGGCCTAAAATCTTCAGAAAACAGAGACAAACCTTAAAGAGAGAGCCCTCTCTGATTATAGCTTGGCCAGAAGCTGTAATCCAAAGATTGGTTAGTGGTTACCCCGGCCGTATTCCCTTGGGAGTCAAAGGGAACAACCTGGGTGATAACATAATTGGCGGCTCCACTGGGGAGAGCATATTTTTCAACTGTTGTCTGTCCCTAGACAGTGGTTCTAAAAAACCTGAGCAGTCCTTTGAAACAATTCTAAAAATATCCTAAAAATACCAAAAATAAATTCAGAAGCTGGCTCCTAAAAGGAAAATAAGGCACACTAGGTCAAATCCTGACCCAAATCCTCCTCCTGTTTTCGATAACCCCAATTTGATCCATAAAATTCATAAAATCCAAGAGGAATGGGAGCAGTCTCCTGAATCTAGCCCTGAGGCAGCCCAGCATAGCTTTATCCCCACCCCTGCTAAACCTACTATTCACCTCCATACCACTCATTCCTCCCCCTCTTCATCATCCACTTCACAAAATATATTGGCAACACCTAACACTCAAACTGCTATCGTTGTTCCTGTTGTTCCAGTTGTCCCACCTATCCCACCAAATATGGCAAATCGTTATGCACCCCTTCAGCTGCCTAACAATCCTGGGGCCATGCCTCAGGATTACCAAGGAAAAATAACTTATTTTGATGGAACCAGTACATACACTGCCTTACAGCATACTAAGAAAATGCAAGACTACTTTGAAAACTATGAGATAGATGATGATGATGTAAGGATGAAAATTTTTGTACAAAGTCTGACAGGTGAAGTAAGAACTTGGTTTAGGGCATTAGCGCCAAACTCTATAGCTAATTTGGGTGCCCTTTACCAGACCTTTCTAAACAAATGGGAAAAGAAAAAGGACCCTCTGCACATTCTATCTGAATATGACACCATAAAGAGGGGTCCACAAGAAACTGTTTCGGACTATTGCACTAGATTCAATGCTGTCTATAGTGCCATTCCTCAAAACCTCAGACCACCACCTGATCTAGCATTAATTAAGTTCCCTGATGGATTTGATGCTGATATGGAATATCAATTGAGAGAAAGAGCCCCTGCTACTTTGGCAGATATGCAAGACATAGCAGTAAGTGTAGAAGCAAATTTGATTGCCAAAAGGAATAGGGCAAGAACTGAGAGAAGAACTACATTTAAAGAAGAACCCTCAACATTTGAGCAGAAGTTAGATGCAATCATCAAAGGTATGGATAGACTTGGGGACAGAGTGGAAACCATAGAAAGAAAGTCATCATGGGAGGGGCAAACAAGCAATGTAAGAAACCAAAACTTTAGAAAGACTCAGAATCCAAATGTTGGAAGGACTGATCCTGACCAACATGTCAGACCCCCTTTCCAAGAGAATTATGCTGAGGCTTCTACATCTAATGAACCCAATGAAGATCCTCATATTAATCTGATGGGTTTGGATGGTGAAAATCAAGTCTTTTTAACACAAGAAGATCATAAGGATGATGACATCAAGCAATTCCAAACCAAATCAGGTGAGTCATTTGATTTCAAACAGGGCTATGATACAGCTGTTTATGAAGTTCACAAGCAATATAAATTGAGAAGTAGGACAGTAAATGTGACCCTGCCTGATAAAACAAACAATGTGCCACAGCCCAAGAAAGCTATTGTCATAGAGCCAATTAACAAAACTGATTCAATCTCAAAGGAAGTAACAGTTGAGGAAATAACTGAAACATTCCCCTCAAAACAGCAACCAGCAGATACAACACCCTTCCAACATAACCCAAGCAACATTTCTCAAAAAACAAGTAAAAAGGATAAGCCTCAAGATCAAAAAGAGAAACATGAGGAAGGCATTAAGGATTCCATTGAGAAGGAAAAGGTTGTTAACCAAAATACTAAAACTCAATCTGAAAAACCTTTTGACATAGAAGCTGAAATTGGAAAATTGAAAATAGCCATTCCTCTCTCAGAGCTGGCTAAACATGACATCTATAAACAACAAATAAAGAGATCCCTTTAACTTACTCATAACAAAGATGATGTCAATGTGTTGGATGACACTCCAGAACTACTTTTCGGTCCAGAGGTTGATGGAAAAACAGCAGTTACAGGAATCTTACCTTTTTATGTCAGTCTGCATGTTCATGATAAGGTATTACACAATGCAATGTTTGACTCAGGCGCTTCCCACAACCTGATGCCCAAATCAGTCATGGAAAGATTAAATCTGGATATTACAAGACCGTATAAGGACCTATTCTCATTTGACTCCAGCCAAGTTAAGTGCTTAGGTCTGATAAAGGATCTATGTGTCTCACTTGTCCAATACCCCAATAAGACAATTTTGATGGATGTTGTAGTTGCTGATATCCCACCCAAATATGGAATGTTGTTATCAAGATCATGGGGAGCTAAACTTCAAGGTTCCTTGCAGTTAGACGTGTCATATGCCACTATCTCTATATTTGGGCAACCCAAGAGACTATACAGAGAAACACTCATGAAATACATGGTCAGTAGTGAAGAAAAACCTCAAAACTTTCCCATATATGTTGTCCATTCTGATATAGATTCATATATTCTCTTCAATGATAATTCAAGTCTTACAAATGATGATGAAACCAAGACAATCAAACAAAATCAGGATATTTATCAACAAGCTGCTGATCTAGAAATCACTCTGATGCAATCAAATGATGAGACTGTCCTAAAAGACAAACTAGATGAAAAACCAGAACTTCAACTCACAATTCCAGATTACAGAGAAGTTATTAAGTCTCCCCTAGAACAAGAAATCCTATGGTTCCTGGAGTTTGATGGGTCAGTCAACAAATTAGGGGCAGGAGCAGGAGTTTGGATACATAACAAACAAGACAGTCATGCAGAAGGTCGAGCTTATAGGCTAAATTTCAGATGCACTAATAACATGGCAGAATATGAAGCTCTTTTACTAGGCCTCAAACTAGTAAAATCCTTACAAGCTACAAAGGTTTCAATCATGGGAGATTCAGACTTGATCATCCAACAAGTAAAGGGAAATTTTGTCACTAATGACAAAAGGTTGAGATCTTATAGGTTTGCTGCTGCCGAAATACTAAACTCCTTCACCGAATTCCAAATCACCAAAATCTCTAGAGACCATAATCTTCATGCTCACAGTTTGGCCACATTTGCAAGTACCTGCAAGCTACCTTTTGAGCCCCACCATTGCTTTACAGCTGAGGTAAAACACAGACCTTCTGTCCCAAACAATGTCAAGGACTGGCAAGTATTTGAAGACGATACACAAATAAATAATTTCTTGACCTTGCAACAGGAGTTTGCAGGACTAAATATTGACACTGAGGGAGCAAGTCAATCAAAAATACTTGAAAGAGCAAGTCAATCAAAAATACTTGAGGGAGCAAGTCAATCACAAATACAGAGTAAACAGAATAACAAAGCAATATCACCCAAAACAGCTAACCAAATGCTACATCCTACAATCTTTAACAAAGACAACATACAAGAAATTCAACAAATCAGTTGTGAAGAAATAGCTGGTGCTGAAGCTGAAGTGATACAATTGAAAGACAATTTTCTTCCAACAGGCCTAGCTCCATTAGAGGATATTTTTGACTCAAATGATGTCCCTAGAAAACCAAAAATGCAGCCCCTTAACTCTGCCATTGAAGAATGCAACATTGGAACCATTGAAAAGCCCAAGATAATAAAATTGTCTGCGTCCTTACCCCCTGATCAGAAGCCCAAATACATTGATCTCTTCAAAGAGTTCCAAGATGTCTTTGCATGGAGTTATGAGGATTTAAAATCCTATGACACCTCTGTTATCCAACACACCATCCCTCTCAAGCCAAATCAAAAGCCCTTCAAGTAGAAATTGAGAAGAATAAACCCTATGCTTCTCCCTGCAATTGAGAAAGAGGTACAGAAAATGTTTGAAGCTTGTATCATAGCACCAATCAGGTTTTCTGACTGGATCTCAAATTTTGTGCCCAAAACAAAGAAAACTGGTGAGATAAGACTTTGTGTTGATCTTAGAAATCTAAACCAAGTGTCCCTCAAAGACAGCTATCCCTTACCTAAGATGGATCACATTCTCCAAAGAGTGGTAGGAGCATCAAGAATCTCATTACTTGATGGATTCTCAGGCTTTAATCAGATTCTAGTACACCCCGATGATCAAGACAAAACTGCATTCACAACCCCCTGGGGAACCTTCAAATATGTAAAAATGCCTTTTGGGTTAAAAAATGCAGGGGCAACATTTCAAAGAGCAATGGATATTGCTTTTGCCAAGGAGATCCATGACTTCCTTGTTATTTATTTAGATGACCTCATGCCTTTCTCAAAATCAGACCAAGAACACTTGAAGCATTTAAGGCAGATCTTCTTAACATGTAGGAAATATGGAATTTCCTTGAATCCCAAGAAGTCTCTATTTGGTTTGGAAGAAGGTAAGCTGTTAGGGCATATCATTTCAAAGGATGGCATAAGAATTGACCCAGACAGGATACAAGCTATCTTACAAATGCCCCACCCAAGAAACATCAAAGAATTACAAGCATTCTTAGGGAAGATCAACTTCCTAAGGAGATTCATCCCAAATCTGGCAGAATTGAGCAGATTACTCAATAACATGCTTAAAAAGGATTCTAAAGTAAAATGGACAGTAGAAGCAAACCAAGCTTTTGAAGGAATAAAATTGGCCCTTACCCAAACTCCAGTCTTAACAAATCCACAATTTGACAAAGAGTTTATCATTTTCTCTTTTGCCTCCCAGCATACTATTGCTGTTGTTTTATTACAGAAAGATGACCAAGGAAATGAGAGACCCATTGCTTTCTTTAGTAGAGCTCTCAGAGATGCACCCCTGAAATATCAGATCATGGAAAATCAAGCATATGCTTTGGTCAAAGCTATCGAAGAATTTGGGATTTATATCTTGTACTCCCATGTTATAGCTTATGTACCAAGTCCTATTGTGAAAGACATACTTACCCAAGAAAACTTAGAGGACAGAAGAGGAAAATGGATTGCTAACATCTTGGAATTTGATATTGAAATAAAACCTACAAAACTGATAAAAGGGCAAGGTTTGGCAAAGTTAATGTTTGAAACAAACTTCCAAGCCTTAGACATAAACCAACTGGACAATGAACCGGAGCTGGCGACTCCAAAGATCAATGTAACCTTTGAACAATCCCCTTGGTACTCTGATATATGTTATGTGTTACAAAACCTGTGTGCTCCACCACGATTGTCCAGAACTAAATGTAGGTTCCTAAAAATGAAAGCTTCAAAATTTTGTGTCATGGAAGGCAATTTATTTTGGAAAAACCATGAGGGTATACTGTTAAACTGCTTGATTGAGAATGAGACTAACAATGTTATGAAAGAATTTCATGCAGGTGAGTGTGGTGGACATTTGTATTGGAAGTCCACTGTGGATAAAATACTGAGAGCTGGTTACTATTGGCCCACTGTCTTCTCAGATGTCAAAAAATTTACTACTTCATGTCATAAATGTCAAGTGTTTGAGGGAAAGAGAAAGTTACTGCCACTTCCTTTGAGGCCTATTGCAACAGAGAGACCTTTTCAACAATGGGGCTTGGATTTCATTGGGGAAATTCACCCCTCATCTTCAGGCCAACATAGATGGATTCTAACAGCTACAGACTACTTTACTAAATGGATTGAAGCTGTTCCATGCAGACAAGCAAATGATTCCACTATCATTCAATTCCTTGAGACCAATATTCCTGCTAGATTTGGTTGTCCTGAGAAAATAATAACAGACAATGCTGCTGCTTTCAGATCTAAGAAGATGGTTAACTTCTGCCACAAATTTCACATTACCTTGGGCCATTCTACTGCATACTATCCCCAAGGAAATGGCCTTGCTGAATCATCAAATAAGAGCCTTGTAAACATCATAAAGAAAGTGTTGGAAGAAAATAAGAAGAATTGGCATAAGAAGCTGGTCAATGCCTTATGGGCAGATAGACTAACAACCAAGAGATCAATTGGAATCAGCCCATATGAGTTAGTCTATGGATTAGAAGCCAAATTTCCTTCATCACTAGGGGTCCCTGTTATGAAACTACTTCAAGAAAGTGAAGCTGAGCCCAATGACATGCAAAGAAGGATTAATCAAATAATATGTTTGCAGCAAACTAGAGACCAAGTTTTCAGCAGAGTTCAAGTTTTACAAGAAAAATTAAAGAAAGATTTTGATAGAAGGACTAAGGCAGAAGATTTCAACATCGGTGACAAAGTCCTCAAGTGGGATTCAAGAAGGGAAGATAAGGGAAAACATGTAAAATTTGATTCCCTTTGGAGAGGACCATTTGCTGTTCAAGCAGTGCAAGGAAACAATACTTACTTCCTTAAAAGTCTTGATGAAGCTGATCTGGATGAAGGTCCTGTGAATGGCAGGATGTTGAAGCACTATTTTGACTACTATCCATAAGTGCATCCTGAGTTTCCCTTGTACATATTCAGGTGTATATATTACTTTCTGTTAAACATGTAAAAATGCAGTTTCTCAAGTTTTATAAATTATCAGCAAAAGGCTAATAAGTTCAGAGATTTACCAAGATGGGAAGAGCACAATTTTGGCATTTCAAAGAGGAATACTCCAAGTTTTGATACAAGAAGTCAAAGGCCAAGGCATTCTGACCTGCTGTTCTTGGTCTTTCAAATGAAAAACCATCCCCATGTGGAGCCACTGTTAGCTACCTATACCAATAGGTTTCATATTTCATGATTGGCAAAGAAAGTTCCAAATATGCTCTGCTTTGGTGATGCAAAGATCCCATATTTCCAAGAGAAAACAATGTGTGTATATAGCTTAATGTTGACTCAATTTTGATGGATGGTCCAACAGCCTAATCTGGATCATACCATGTTTTAATTATCTGTTGTAGAATAGAGAAAGAAGTCTGTCCAAACTGTTTAATCTTGGCAGACCAGTAGCTTAGGTAGAGAAGTAAGGTTCCCAACTACTTAATCTGGGACCTTGGAAGCAATAAGGGTAGTTCTAGATAGAAAATCAAAAGAAAAAGCCAAAAGAAAAGAAAAGGCAAATAAGGGTCTGCAAGTCTAAGTGCACCCTCCATAAAGAAACAAAAAATGCTAGGCAAGTAGATGGGTAGGCAGACGGGGTTGCAGAAATGTCATTTCTTTCAAATGAATCTTGTTGGTCTAACACAAGGCAAACACCAGTGTATAGAGAAGCTCCTCTTCTCCATCATGTTGCAGCGAAGCAAAGGAGCATGACTAACTTCCTTTTCCCCCCCTTTCACATTCATTACTAACATCCCTTCATCAGTTGTGTTCATGAGAGAATTTAAGGTTTTATGTTGGTTCTTATTCCTTTAAAGGCCACATTTCTTGTCTAAAATTGTTTTCATTTTGATCTACTCCCTAAGCTAAGTTGTTTTCACATAAAATTAGTGATATCACCCCTCATTCACTTCTTCCATTCATATTAACCCCTAACTTCTTATTATCTAAACCCCTATGTTACCCTTTCCCTATTATTATAAACACTATGGTGTATAAACCCCAAGCATTCTATAAATATCCCTTCCCCTTGGCATTATAGCCATATGTTCACTATCAGGGATTAAATTGACATCCGGTCAGTTTAAGAACCCAAACTCAACTCCTCTTTCCCCTTCAGAAGTTATCTAAACCATTAACCCCTTCATTTGCTAAAGAAACTTGTAAAAAGCCCCATTTTCACCCCTAACCCGCTTCATTTGCAAAAACACATGAAAAACCCACTTTTTCATTTTACCCAAAGTTCACATCTTCCAAAAAATATATTATTTTAAACCCCGCCCGCGTCCGTATTGACCTGGCATCTCAACGATCCGTCAACCGTCGGATCTGGCCTTTTTCATCCGATGGCCCACATGAATATCGGAGCGGCCCCGATGTCCGTAGGTTAGCTTCCGATATTTGTCAGAGGGTGACATCAGGCCTCTGCCACGCGTCACCCCCAAATCGTATCGGAGCGCCCTCTGACAATCCCGCTTTCGTATATAACGCGGTGCGATATCAAACCGCTTACCGTTTCCGGTTTCCGTTAAACCCGCTATGCCAACGTCATTACCACATCATTGCTACATCATCGCCACGTCAGCGCCCCTGTCTGCCACTGCTCTAACCTGCCCGCCACCTCACCATCCCCGTGGACCACTCTCAAGCCGCCACGTCACTCGATGACGTCATGCTGACGTCATCCGACCTTGACCCCACCTGATGATGTCATGCTGATGTCATCCAAAAAAGGCGCCAAATAACCCAAAAGTCTATATTTTGGCCAAAATTCATGTTTTTCGTTACTTTTTGCAAAAACGACTGTTGTTCCCCCTGCATGCATTTTACGTCCAAATTGTCGCCAACCTGCAGAAATCGACTCGAGGACCGCTGGCGCGCCAAATCCACCTGCATTTGTGACTATTGCCGACAGTTTACCAGGTATTTATCCCAGTCATCCCCCTGTGCCTGGTTTTATCCTGCAATCTCCAAAGAATAGCTTAAAGAGGTAAAAAACACAGTTTACCGGCAAAATCCCCTGTGGCTAGCCTCCATTTTCAATTATAAAGTCGAAATTCACCTGCAGAGCCTTGTTTAGCCAAATTCTCACAAAACTGACAGTTAGTTCGCGCATTCGTGAACTAAGAACCCAAGCTGCACCAATTCACCCTGAAGAGAGTTTTTTAAGGCCGAGCATTTGCTCTAGTAGTCCTCTGTGCAGTATTTCAATTGCTGCTGTTACAATTTACCCTCTCTTCCTTGCAATTCACCTCTATATTGCAAAAATACTCCTCTGTGTTGCTCTGTTCATTAACACCAGTTCACATACAAACAGAGCCCTAAAGTAACCATGGATGCACCAGTAGCTCCTGTAGCCTTGAATATTGCTCCATTAAATGCCCCTCAGAGAGAACTGGAATGGCAACCATTAGCAGACCCGGATTATCAGATATCAGAAGAAATGCTAATGCACAGTAAGTACCACATTCACCTGCTGAATGAATTAAAGATTAAACATGAGTGTGGAACAGATGTATTGGGTATTTGGGACTCCTTCCTCCCTATCTTCAAGCTCCCTCAGGTCAACCAGTTTCCTGACCTAATCCACCTATGTGCTGAATGCTATGACCCCACTCAGAGGGTTGTGCTTGACCCTTCAGGCTCGGTTGTTTTCTATGTCACCCCTGAAGCCATCAGAGAGATGCTGCACTTCAAAACTGAGAAGAAATTAGTTCCTTTATCACTGATTGATCTGATAAAGCAGGGAGCTAAATTGACAGATGCTCAGGTCACCAAGCTGAACCAATTGTATATTGACTCTGACACTGTGAAGTACCCTCCCATTTCTCATGTATACCTCAATCAATTGGGCAGGGACCTTGTAGACATGATCAGTCCCATTCTGGGCTATAATTCAATTGAGTTTGTTGATGAAACTGTGCTGGTGATGATGCTCATGTTTGCCCCTGGCAAGTCTCCAACCTGCTATGACTATGCCACCTACATATCTGACAAAATACATGAGCAACTAATGAACTTGTCAAGAGAAAGGGTGTTCAGATACACCTCCTACATCTACCACTTAATTTTGTATTATCAACATGAGAAATTTCACTTTGTTATGAAGAAAATGGATGCATAAGGCAGTCCAAGGTCAGTAGTCTATTGGTCCTCCGTCTTCCACTACAGATCTTGTTCTCCATATACTTATTGTGAGTTTACAGACCTCTTCATCCACCCAGCCATGTCTTTGCTTATGAGCTCACCTCCTCCAAGACTAACTGATGAGATGCAGAGAGTCCTTCAGTTATCTAAGGTATACAGCATTGGGGATTGGTACTATTACCAAAACCACACCGTCATCAGAATATATGGGTGTGAGTTGCCCCCATACAGATTGCCCAAATATGTGCCCATCAGACTGTTTGCCCTTGAATACTTCAGGCAATTTGGCAATGATGATATACTCCATTTTTCAGGCAGAGGTAAGAAAGCACAGCTCAAAGTAAGAAACCAATTAGGCCACTTCATTTACAACAAAAGGGAGGAAGGTTGGCAAGAAGCAGACAGAATGCTAGAATCCCTTGGCCTACAGACCAGTTTCCTTTGGAAACCATACGACCCCAATCATTTCATAAGCCTAAGAAGGGTCAAATATAGGCTGTCCAATTATGGCCACTTAAGCTTGCCTCACATAGAAAAATATGCAAATCAAATGAAGTGGAGGAGAGGAACCTTAGAGGAGGCTGCCACACAACAAGAATTAAATCAAAGAGCAGTAAAAAACCTCCAAAAGTTGGCTGACTTGGAGCTTTGTTCACAGGTATTTGCTCTTCCAGGCACTCAAGTGGGAGCAGCTGCCTCATCCTCCATAGCACATTAGCAAGCAGCCAAAGCTACTGATCAAACTGCTAACAAAGGCAAAGAGAATGAGATGGAGCCAGAGCAGCCACCTCATGAAGAGGTGCAGCATGAAGAGGTGCAGCATGAAGAGGTACAACAACAGGTACAACAGCAACAAGAGGGGCAACAAGAAAAGGAACAGCCAGTGCAACAAGAGCAAACAGTTGAAGCCCCAATTTCCACTAAGCAGCAGCCACAACAAATTGTGCCTCCTAGGCAGGAGACAACAGTGGAGGCCTCAGTCCTCCAAACCCCACAAAAAGAAGACATAAGTAGAAAGAGGGACAGAGAGACTCCCCTCACAACATCAACAACTCAAGGGGAGAAAAGACATAGGATGAATCCCCTCTCTGAGGAGGAAATGCCTATAGGGCAATCTTTGGGCATGGGCCCACCAAGTATGGAAGCATCTGCAAGTTCCTTCCAACAGGAACAAGAGAGGACAGTGGGAGGAGAATTCAGCTCCTCAAGCCGGCAAAGGGAATTTGAAGCAGGCATTAAATAGAAATTCATTGATATCAAAAGGAGGAATGAGCCACTCAAGATACAGCTCTATAATCATTTGTTGAAAATGGCTCCTACTAACCAACAAAGGTTAATGCCTGCATATGATGTCCAGGAGGGAAAAATGATCATGAGCCACTTCATGCCAACCGCGTTGTAGCCACAGTCCCCTGCTGACTACTTAAGGACCAATCTTGAGGTTCTTGCCAAGGACATCCACCCAATGGATCAAATTGAATTGCATAAGCAAACGGGTGAGATGGTGTATGCCTCCTTGGCAAACAAAACGTTAGTGAACTACAGGCTGGAAAATAGCCTAAACAACACCACTGCCCAACTTGAGTTGGAAAGAGCATCCTCCCAAGCAAAGGACAACCGAATCAGAGCGTTGGAGGACATCATAATAGAGCTTGGGCATGATCCCAAGCACATCAAAGCTGTACAAGCACTGCTGAAATTGAGGGATGCAGATATGGCAGCATTAAGGAAAATGATCAAAATCCCAGCAACTCTTCATCCTCAAACAGAAGAGGTTGCCCAGCTGAGCCATGACCAAGATGCAGCATCTATGCTGGTGTCATTATATAAACAGCTGATCCAAACACAAGAAAAATTGGGAGAATCAGAGGCTGCACAGGCTGCATTGCAGGCAGCATTACAACAAAAATAAGGAGGACAAACTTCTCAGCCCCCTCCAGAAATAATCAATTTGGAGGAACCTCCTCAAACTACTGCTCCTCCCCCTGAAAAGACAGAACAAACAGCACCATCTACATCATCACCAACGCCAACAACAGTGCAGGCTCCAAGCTTGGATATGCAGAAGCTAAGGAGTGAAATACAAGCCCTGGAGGCCCAAATGATAGAACTAAATGAAGCCAGGGAGAATCTGGCTAAGTTGAATGAAAAATATGATAAATCAAAGCAGACTGTAGCAGAAAAAGGAAGAGAGATAAAGGCTCTCAAAGAGAAGATAAAGGAGCTGGAAAAGGAGCTCACACTTGACAAAGTGATAGCTGAGCTCAAAACAGTCTTATGGGCCCACATTGGCCAATCCATAACTGATCAATGGCAATACATTGAGACCATTCATGAGCAAATGGAGCTCATAGGGAAAGCACATAGAGAAATCCAAAGAGCAAGGGCATCTCTAGGCAATATGCCTGAGGTTGCCAACAGAATGATTAATGTTCTTAATAACAGAACAAGTGCTCAGCTGGCAACAATGGGAATTTCCAACAGGACCGAGACCATCCAGCTGATAAAGAGGGTCCTGACATTAAAAAACCTGGTACAGACATTGGAAAGAAGAAGCCAGGACATGCAGACAGAGATTAATAAGTTTATGGACAAATTTGTAGCATTACAAAACAGAGGTCTTCCTGGCTTACTGAACAACGCATGGAAACTACTTTCACATGAGCTTTATGCCAAGAGGGTCAATACATTTGCTACTAATCAGATCACTGAAAGGCACAATACCTCAGAAGAAACAGGACCAGCAACAGGACAAAGTCTCTACAACAGGGTAGAGAACTTATTCTTTATAATGAATGAGATCAAACACTTGTTTGAAGTGCCTCCAAACTTCTACAAATACACAGAGGCAGATGAGACTTTAGAGGAAATTCTAAGACATCAATTGCCCACACAGGAATGGTGGGCTAAGACCATACATTTTATATTATAGACAAGAAGCCATTCACCAAGTTTTTCATTTAAATATATAAGTTGTCATGCACAGGAAAATTTTGATAAAATCAGCATGCATGGAGAAGAATGGGCTGTGCCAACTCAGCAAAACTATTCGGCCACCAAAGCAGCACTGACAGTCACAGGTGACAGGGCCGAGAAAGCTACAGCCTGAAAGAGCCATAAAGACACATCATCCAGCATTAAAACAGAACGTTCGACCGACTCAGTGGCCTCCAAAGGTCAAAAAGTCTTCTGACAGAATTGAAGAGCATTTATGTTATATTCAAAGCTGTAATAACTTCTTATCTGTTGTTATGTACAAGTTGGTGAACATATTCATTTCTCAGATGACTCAACGCTTTAGATATTTTGTATGACCGTTTGTATATATTCCCCCTCGCATAAGTTTGCAGGGGTTGTTGTTGATTTCTCTTCTAGAGTTCTTATGCTGTAAATTTTCAGAGAATTAATACAAAGCTGATGGAATTTCCAAAGCTCTGCGTTGTTTGAGGCATTGTGGTGTTTAGCTGAATGTTACAGGATTCCTGCGTACTTCATGGCACAATAAGTTTTCCTTAAAAACTCTTCGTTATGTGTTTTGTTATCTTTTCATATCTCGTTCCTGTTTCTGTGTTTTACAGTTAATGGCAAAGAAAAAGAATAGTTCTAGGATTTAATCACAGATTACCCTGAACTCAATCTAAGCTATTATAAATGTTTTTCTTCAGTTATAGTAATAAAGGTGTAATTCTTAATTGCTACACCTTCACACTATATCTCTCACAGTGATTATTGTTTCAGGAATTCAAGTTTGCTCCTGTGCAATATATCTCTCTCTCACACCCCAGCTTAGTGGAAAATTCTTAATTGCTTTTCACTGGTTATATACACTTCACCATCACAATTTCAAGTTTGTTTCATGAAGTATTTAAATGGCCCTGTAATTTCAGCCACTCAACTCAATATTTCAAAAAACCTGTAGCCACAGACTCCATTATCCAATGGACTAACACTATCTACAGATTTACACCTTAGGTACAGGAAGACATCCCTCAACCAAAGCATAAACCAACCCTGAAACTCATAACTGGCCTAAAATCTTCACAAAACAGAGACAAACCTTAAAGAGAGAGCCCTCTCTGATTATAGCTTGGCCAGAAGTTGTAATCCAAAGATTGGTTAGTGGTTACCCTGGCCGTATTCCCTTGGGAGTCAAAGGGAACAACCTGGGTGTTAACAGATTGTATGTGTTAACCCAATTATCTTTACCAGAGTTCAGTATTCATATAAGTGCATGCAATAAATAATAATAGTACAAATGCATAGAGACAGTATAAGACTAGATACACAAGATAGAAATCAAACTTCTCTTTATTTATTCCTTTCTTCAATTATAAACTCGACTCTGCCCTGCACACTTAGCTGTAGGGGTCTGCGCACTCGGCTACGAACTCTACTAGGCCTCTACACACTCAGTTGTAGAGCCTCTTCCTACTACTACGACCCAAGACTTTTCACTTACAGACTCAAACCATCTCGCATACGTTAGTGATTCTTCATTTTTCTTCTTGACTTAAACTTACTTTACAATGTAGAGCTTCACTCTATTTATACAATCCATGGTCTATGGACCATGGGTAGGCCGACATTACATTACATTACTTAGGGTGGACAACCCTATGACTCAACCATACATTTCGCGCTCCATGCCCATACTTCATGGAGTCTTTATAATATTTTTGACCAAAACTTGGGCTATGAGCCCCAAAACATGTTGTGGGGGATTTCATGCCCAACACCATCCAATGCATATGAAACTTTCCTAGAAGTTTAGTGAACTTACTATCATATAACAATACCAAATCATTCTCCTTGAAGGTGTGTGGTTTGATGTGCCGATCATGCCAAGCTTTTTCACGTTCCTTCTGGACTTGCTGATGGAATCTAGCTAAAAACCTGTCATCTTCGAGCTCCATTAGCTACACGAGCCATTCTTCCAAATCTTCACAGTCTGCCATTCTTGTGAATGCTGCTATGCGGATACTAGGCACAATATATTCCATAGGCATCACAGCTTCTACACCATAGAGCAATCAGAAAGGTGTCTGACTTGTTAGCTTTTTACAAGTACTCTTGTGTGCCCATAATACTGTCGGTACACGCATGTCCCAATCATTCCACTGCATGTTGCAAATTTTTGTTAGCGCATTCTCCAAAATCTTGTTAAAGGCCTCCATTTTTCCACTGGCCTAAGGATGATATGGTATACTTTTTTTATGATACACTTGGAACTCTTCTTTCAGTGCACTGATCGTTTCATTGAGGAAGTGCATATTGTGATCACTCATCAACACCTTCGGGTAATCGAACCTAGTTAACATATTCAAACAATAACTTTGCCACTGTGGCCCCTATACAATCCTTCATAGGTTGTGGCTTCACCCATTTGGGCAAATACTCAGTCGTGATGATGATATAAGGTGCCCATGTTTTCTTTCCTGGGGGTTGAATCGATCCCACAAAGTTGATTACCCATTTCTCAAATGGCTGCAATGACACCAGAGGGTTTAATGGTAGCTCATCCCTTCGTGATGGTCTACCCATTCTCTAACATGCATCACATGCCCTACAATATGCTTTAGAATCCTTATGCAGTGTACGCTACCACAAGCTAGCGCGCAAAACCTTCTGCACTCTTGTTTTTCCTGCATGATTCCCTCCTGCAAATCCTCCATGAGCT
Organism: Pinus tabuliformis; assembly: GCA_031772625.1. Classification (NCBI taxonomy): domain Eukaryota; kingdom Viridiplantae; phylum Streptophyta; class Pinopsida; order Pinales; family Pinaceae; genus Pinus; species Pinus tabuliformis. The sequence goes on from CM062806.1 coordinate 117,749,075, forward strand.
TCAGTGAGGATGTTATTTCATTCAAACTTGGGCACATACCGTCAGAGTATCTCTTCCGATCCCATTTTATACAAATGTCCAGCAATTACTGAGAAATCTTTCACGTGCACTACTGATTCTTTCTTCTGCTAGCTGGTGTATTCTTTTGGAGCCTCTTGGTAGTCAAGAAGTGGATAATATCCACAAAATGATTATCTGGTATGCACACGATGAAGAGATGTGCATTGAGTAGTCCTTCCTCCAAATTAGTAGGCTCCACCCCTATTTCAATTCGCGACAAATGGTCAGGTCCTACATTCAACATGCTTGGCTTGACAATTACCTCGAAATCATACTCTTCAAACAACAAAAAACATTTGCCTATTCCCCTGCCAACACAGGCTTATTGACTAGATACTTCAATGCAAAATGGTCTATGTACATCTTGAAATGTTCGCCCAATAGATAATGTCTGAACTTTTGGAGCACATACACCATAGCCAATCCTTTTCACCCTATTGTTGAGTAATTCTTCTCAGCTTTCGACAACGTTTTGCTCACAAATGCTATAGGATGATCCATCTCTCCTTCACCATCCTGTGTCAGCACTGCTCCTAATGCAATACATGAGGTATCAACGTGTACATGGAATTCCTTCTTCCAATCTAGGAAGACCAAGATCAGTGCGGTGATCATCTTTTCTTTCAATACATCTAAACTACATTGACATTCTTCATCCCAACAGAATGTAGCATCCTTCTTGAGTAACTTCTCCATAGGTGCGGTAATCTGAGCATAAGCCTTGATGACCTTTCAATAATATCCTGTATGGCCCAACGTTGTGCACAGCTATTTAACACTCCTTGGAGCCTCCAAATTGACTATGACCAAGATCTTAGCAGGGTCCACCATTAGTCCTTGCTTGCACACCACATGACCCAGAAAAATTCCAAAGGGGAAACATAATAAGTAATTCTTCAGGTTTGGCGTGATCTAATACCTTTGGCACATATCCAACATTAAGCGTAGACTGGCTACATGGTGCCTTACTAACTCAAACATTGTCCAGTCATAAAAATAAACCTCCAAGAATTTGTGAATAAATTCTTTGAATGTCGTGATGACCATGCGGGAGAATATCACTGGTGCATTCTTGAGTCCAAATGGCATTACCGTATACTAGAAACAGCCCCATTCGGTCGTGAAGGTTGTCTTACTCCTATCCTCTAGAGCAATCTTAATCTGATGGTACCCAGAGAAACCATATGTTGGCTTGTTGGGGCCTGACCCAAGTTTGGAGTTAATTATCCAAACAAATCCCTGTATTACTGGCCCTTTCAGCAACATTCTACAGAGCGTGGACTAAGATCTCAACCAAAGTAGTATGGGGGGTGCTAGAACCAGGTTTCTGCACCATTGAGATGTCTTACATTTTGGTTCGGTCTAACTGATCACCCCTGTGTGCAGGTTGCTTCACACAATTCCCTAGCCTTCACGCCCTGATATACTTGCCTTCACGCAACCCTAACCCAGGGCTATGGGGCTTCTGCACTGCTGGAGTAATGCTCTATGCTATTTCCTTAAGTCCCACCTGAGATCTTACCTATCTTCCTTCACTAGTTAGTTATCTTTGCGTAAATAGAAGCCTTGTGTTATATTTATTTATACACACATATTAGTTCGCGTAGCAAATAAACAATACACTTGCAATTTATACCCAATAATATAGTTAAATAGGAAAAGATACATAGAAATATGGTAAACTTTTATTTATTAATTCTTCCAACGGTTATAGACTTGACCTGACCTACACACTCAGTTGCAGGGTTCCGCGCACTCAGCTGCAGAGCCTCTTCCTACTCTATGACCGAAGGACACACTTTACACTTTCACTCAACCTCTTAGACTCATCATGCTTCTTCTAGCTACATGTTATCTTCTATACTTAGAGCCTCGCTTTATTTATACAATCCCATGGTCTGCAGATCATGGGTAGGTCTATCAATCCAACATTATATTACAAAAACAAGGGCAAACAACCCTATGACTCTATTATGACTTAACTCTCCGTGCCCAAAATTTGCAGAGATTTTACAAAGGACTTGGTAAAAACTTAGGCTTTAAGCCCCAAAACATTCCTTGGGGGCAATTCCATGCCCAACAGGCATCCAACACAAACATCGTGACTCGCCCTGAGTCACTTTGTCGGTGCAGAGATCTTTGCGCATTGTCCCTCCAATGTCGACATCACACTGAGTGGCTTCCTGATGGATTTATTGTACGTGTTGTTCCGAGACCATGGTGTCGGAACTATGTCCTTGCATCTGTGCCTGTGTCCCCTGCATTTGTGCAAGCTTGACTTCAATTTCTGCTATGATGGTGAATTCCTCATCAATCAAAGGCTAAACGTACACTTTCAGGACTACTTCTTTGTGTCATGCCATGTCCACCTGTTCTTTCAGCGCTTTGGCTTGTTGCATCTGCATGAGCCTCTGAGTGAGGGCCACCATTTGTGCAGTTCCTTTGATGATGTCATACTACTTCTGGAGTTCACGTGTCTCTGTCTCTAAGCACTTGATGTTGGGGTCCTCCTGCAAGTTTGTGAGGACCTCAAATGACTCCTCCAAGATTTTGGTGCAGTCCCTCACTGCACTGCCAATCTCTTCTAGTTCCACTATAATAGCATTGGCGCGTTGTTCTCTTACTTCCGGAGGGGTGGACGGTTGAGGCTTCAACTGCAGCTTGGTGATCTAAAGGTTTAGCTCTAGCTGAACCTTAGTCATTTCTTATCGCACCTCATGCACCCTTGCTACTAGCCTATGGATGCGTGCCTCTGCTGGTGTATTTGCTGGGATGGCCAGCTCAAGGACACTTTGACAAGCTTTGTCCAGTACCTGTACTAGCTGCCAATTCTATGACACCACTTCGTCATGCTGCAAGCTCAACTGCTCCATGTTGATCTTTTGCTCACTTAGTACCTGCAGTGCACAGCTCTCCCTAGCCTACAGCTCTACAGTAACCCCTTCCTACATAACATACAAGGTCTCCTGTGGGAGTGCAATCATACCCTTTAGTGCAATCTTGATACCCTTCAGTGCGCTAACTGTAGGCTTGTTGGCCTCATTTGTTGTCACCAGTGCCCCTTCCGACAACACTATTGTATTTTTCATTTGTGCACATAGCATCTACTTTGTTGTAGTTGTCCCTACTATGAGGTTGGTCGAAAGGGTACCGGCTTAAGAAGTGCACACCTGCAACTCCTGGAACTGTGCTCTGAGGGCCCCCAACATAATCTAGTTCTCCTGCACAAAATTCTAGAGGGCCTCAGAGGTGACATCAGTTTCACGGGGACACATGTATGGGCACCATAACCTATTTTTCTTTCTTTGGTCTTGGTATGCGTGGTGATTTATGGATTTCTGCCACAATCCTGGCACCTTCAGGGGCATCCCCCATAGTCAGGGCTTGCGCGGCCTCTTCGGTGGTCAGCTCTGTAATTTCCATAACTTCCTTAGATGTTCCCATCGTGTCTGACCAAAAATCTATCACTCATGTACTTAGGGGCTCAATCAACATTCTGCATAGGTCAAACATGGCTCTACTCAAGCTATGCAGAGTATACAACAGCTCAATTCGCAAACGACCAAGTGTTTTTTGCTAGGTAGCCATTTGTAATTTATAGCGCCTTTTGAATTTGAATTCGACCGTTCCCCCCAAATCCAGTTCATTAATGCTCGGTTGGTGGTATATTTTCCCAAATCTTGCCCATAAATCGTGTCTTAAATGCCTTCCGCCTCCTCCATTTGATCTCAAGTCGAGTATCATGTTAGAGTCAGTCCTTTGGCCTTCCTTCAATGATCAAAATGGGCCTCTTATTATGTCTATTTTGTTAGATTTTTTGCACATTATCTTTAAATAAAAACATTTCATAAGCATGTTCATCAGGAGCAGCTTGGAAAAAGCTTTCCAACGGTATATCACACTCCCAAAACTGGCTCCCGAATCAGAAGATATGACTGAATGAATGATTGATTCAAAGATCTCCCAGTGCGGCAATTCATGTATTAAATGATCCAAAGGAAACTAGGAGATGTCAGTGGCTGGATTGTGATAGAGAAGGAGAGAACATAGCATTTGAGGTCTATTGCTGTGTTGCTAATCCTCACATATGGTGAGCTCGCTCTGCTTTAATTGAAAGAGATATCCATGAATCTGTGCAAAAGACACTGTGCATTGCCGACAATGATATTGCGGGTGAAAGGTTGGTTTACAGCCGCTGGACTCATGTTTCTAGAGAGGAATTACTTGAAGATTTATGGATGTTTGTTCAATGTTTTCTTTCATCCTTACCTAAATTTCTTCCAAGCTTCTAAACTCAAAGAATACATGACATGTTTTGCTAGAGGGTCCCATAGATCTCCTCATTGGGGGTCCTTTCTCCAATTAATTGTAGAGCGCATGGCTGTGAGGAAGATATGGATACTTTTAAAAGCCTTTGGCAAGATGGCTATGCCTATTGAAACCCTAGAAATCATTCTTCCATGAAATCCTTGATACTAGAACAAAATAAAGTTGCAAATTCAGAGGTTTCTATTATGGCATCAGTATGTTCAGATGTTGAAAATATTGCAACAGGAAACCATTAATGTTTTGGTCTGAATGATGGCACGAGAACTGATGCTTTCCTAGCATCTGAAAAAATTGGAATTCAAGGGAATGCATAGACACCATGGATTTCAGTCAAATCAGGCGATCTTTCTAATCAAAACGAGAATAATTGCAGTGCGAAATAAACAAATTAAGATCGTCTTCTACAAAATATGGAAATGCAGAAAATGAAATGACTGAGAATATATCATTAGAAATCAATTAAAAAGCAAGGAAAGGGGTTGCAATATCAGATGAGATTAATCGATAGCATTGTGCATTCCCTATATTTACGTTATTCCTTCAAGTTTTATTGTGTAGTATAACCTGGAAAGCTGGATAATTGGTCCACCATTTCTGAAAGCAAAGTCAAAGATTTAAAGGCTCCACACACTTTTCAGATTTCTATGAGCTATGAGTTGGACTTCAGACCATCCAAGCATTTGATTGGGATGGCATTGCTCTGTTTCCATATGCCTTGCATCAAAAATTGGGAATCAAAGGCCCAACTTAGCTCCAAATCTCAGCGCCCCTGCATCCACAACACACACAAGTCAAAACATTGAAGCCAAGTCAACAAATTGAAAGCCAAGCCAATATGGAGCGTGGCGCTGCACTCCTAGCTGTGATGCTGTGCTTTTGGACTATGGCGCTGCACGTAGCCATTTGGCACTATGTGTAGGGCCATCCTATATTAAAATTTTGAAGGTGCCCGAAATTGAGCAGAAGGTCCTTGATGCAACGAGTAGTGAGCCTTGGGGCCCTCATGGATCAAAGATGGTAGATATTGCAATGCCACTAGAAATTTTCATGATCATGGGTGTGCTTTGGAAAAGGAAAAAATGTTAGAAGGAAGGCTCAGGCTATTGTTGCTCTGATCAATGATAGAAAGACCCAACAAATATATACAAATATCGAGGAGGACTCTTTGTCACAAAAGGGATCCAAACAAAACTCAGCGTGTGCCATCAGTTAATGGAATCTTTTTGATTAGTTTCATAAATTCGAAGTACAGCCAAAAGGACTACGTGCCAGCAAGTGCATTCTATGTTAGGAGATTTCAAATCGTAATTTCTCTTTCTCTTCCCTTCCAGAAACAAAAAACCATGGTGTTTATGTCGCTTGTTTTCTTCTTCGCCTTGGCCTCAGCCTCACATTGCTCTTTCGCTCACGCTGGCTCTAATCTGAGAAGTCTGCTAGACAATGAGTTGGGTAGGACACCTCCCATGGGGTGGAACTCCTGAAATCATTTTGGTTGCGATATTAGTGAGAAAGTAATTGAATAAACTGTTGATGCACTGATCTCAACTGGGCTCAGTAAACTTGGTTATGAATATGTCAATATAGATGATTGTTGGGGGGAGCTCAAGCGAGATAAAGATGGAAGATTACCCATCTGGTATCAAATTCCTTGCTGATTATGTACACAACAAAGGTCTCAAGCTTAGGATATATTCAGATGCAGGACACTTTACCTAGGGAAAAAGACAACCAGATTCCTTGGGACACGAGGAAATCGATGTTGTGACATTTGTTGATTGGGGGGTGAACTATTTAAAATACGACAACCGGTATACTGATGACAACAAACGAATTGTTTGATTAAATGTCTAAGTGAAAGAGTAATTCTTAGAACACAATCATTATTGGTATGTATGCATAGGTTTGCTGAGTTTGTAAGGTTTGTCTTCAGAGGTGGTATAGAATGCTTGTAGTGTTTTGAATCTATGGAAATGGTCAGACAATTGTAGCAAATTCGTGGTTATGGAAAGGATCTTGTTGTAGTGGACTTCTCTAGTGATCCTACCCGTTTCTATTGCTTGTGATGGATTCTTTGAGTTTATTGATGGAGTCTTTGAGTTTATCTCCAGTCAAGTGGTGGTTGATGTTTCCAAATTCAATGACCCTCGCGATGCTGGTGCTGAAATTGTTAATGAATGGCTAGAGTATGACATTTGTAGTGATGAGATTATAATTACTGCTATACAAGTTAATAGTTCGCATAATTCTGGGTACAAATGGCAGTCACAGAACATCCAAGGAGGAACAAGAACAACAGGTTGATCAAACAACTCCAGGATTGGTGCAGGCAGGTGCGACGTGGAAGTCAAAGGGAAGATTTTGTGGAATATGGTTCCACACTTAAAGGAGCAGATATAGTGATATTAATCCACTTGGTAAACCTTCACTTAATTTGTGTTTTCAAAAAACTCTATTTGCCATAGTTCATGAGAGTTTTATTTAGGATTTTTTAGTTTATAATATTGTTTTATGACAACGTTTTAGGATTAATTTCTATTTTTATTTTTTATTTCCTATGTTGAGGAAATTTAAAATGATTTTATAATATTATAAATGGGATTAGTTTGAAGATGTAATGGTTCGATTTTTGCAGCAGAGAGACGTTGTTTGGGACTGTGTAAAGGTTTTCTTGAAAATTATTTTAATAAATTAGTTTCTGCCCTTTAGACCTTGGATCCATCACGGTGTTAATGTCTAGTATGTTTTTCCTATAATTCACTTACATATTTTGTTTTTCTACCTTGTTACAACATTATCTAAGAGATTTGTTAGGAATTCATCTGTACACGATGCTCCTTTCATGATGATTTTGTTGTTAAATGTAGTGGTTGTCTTTACAGAATCCATCCTCTGTTAGATGCTCTGCTGAGTAACCTTGTGTTTCTCTTTCGTCTAACGATGCTATTGTAGATCCATCCCCTGTTTGATGCTTGCAGGGCAGCTAGATTTCTCTCTTATTCTTCTCACATTTTTAATATTTTACCTGGCTGAACATTGCACTTACTTTTCCCCAAGTTTGCCAGCAAAAACTGGCATCGAATCCATAACCCAATGGTCCTTTCTCTTGCTGTTTTTGACCCCAAAACCTTTTAAACAAATCTCCACACTCCATAGCTAGCCTAAAATTCATTTATTGCAGCCACATCTTGTTGGAAAAGAGAGAGCCCTCTCTGGTTTAGCAGGGCTTGATGCCAGATCGAAAGCTTGGTCTGTGGTTACCTCAAAATTGCCTCTTCTTAGCCTTGAGGTTCATTCTGAGTGCTAACATTTTGGCACCATTGCCGGGGACAAGGTGAGAGACCTTCTCCAGGAAAGATCATTCAAGTTGCAGATCTGATTGCTGATGGTGGATGGCAGTCAGACACATATGAAGGTTGAAACATCAGCCTGTCGACTCCATTGTTCGAAATCCCTAGTTTCAAAGTATTGATGGTGGCTCCAATGGCTAAATGAAGGACTCAAATGTTGCTTCTATTTGTTCAAGGTATTCATGTATCGATTTTTCTAATCTTCCTAGTTTTCCTAATCAATTACCAAAGGATGCATATATTTTGAGTAATGGTCCTAAATTCAATGGGGAAGATCTGACTTTGACTCCTGAACATATAGAAAATTTTAAAACATTTGTGAAAATTCTTCGAGTTAAAAAGGAAGATGTCTTCATTAGATTGTTCTTTGATTCATTTCAAGGCAAATGTAGAAGATGGATAAAAAGTTTTCCTATTATATCTATTAAGTCATTAACAGATTTTTGGCATATCTTTCTTGAAACATGGATGGAAAAAGAGGAAGAATTCAAAATAGAGGTGCCCTCTATTCAAGGCTTTAGAGAATGGGAAGATATGTGCACAAACGATGAGGTAGATGAGAACTTTGCTTCATCTCTTTCTTCTTATCTGAAATCTTGTCGATGTAGCCATGAAGTTAAGCTCATTTTTTTGCAAGAGTTTGCCATCAAAATTGAAGGAGATCTAACTGAATTGGAGACCCAAATACAGTCCCAGGATCTGGACTGTCAAGTCCCATTCTTTGGGGACCTTTTTCAGTAGAAGGAAAAGAAGGTAAGGCTTCCCATGGATATTTGCATTGATAGTTTGCAGCTGGAAACATGTATTGAGGATTTGGGGCAACAAACAGAATCTGATTTCTTTGATCCTATGGTAGCATACATGGAAAAAAATTTCAGTTTGAATGATAGATCAGATTGTCTTTTACACAACCAGGTTCATTATGTGCATGTATGGTTTTCAACATTTACATTTGTGTCCTAGTTCAAGCACTTCCAAGCAACATCCTTGTCACAGTTACTTGATTGGTTGATCTGGAATTACAACATCACTTGATCTATTGATTTTTCTGCAAAGTAGTGTAGGTTTGTGTATAAATAAGCTGCCCAAGGTAGCATTTAAGTTTCTGGTATTTGTTTATGTACAGGTTGCAGTATTTGTATGCTTTATGGATTGGTATAAGTTGTTTTGGGTTTGTAGCTGTTTGACCGTATTGCCCAATGGATGAGGCACTAATCTACATGTTCCCAGAGATCTACAGTTCTTGGCACCTCCAAGGAGCTACCATCCCAGATGGTGCCACTATTAGAGTCAGTCCTTTGGCCTTCCTTCAGTGATCAAAATGGGCCTCTTATTATGTCTATTTAATTATATGTTTTACACATGATCTTCAGCACAAAACATGTCATAAGTATGTTCATCAGGAGAAACTTGGAAAAATATTTCCAATGGTATATCACACTCCCAAAACCAGCTCCCGGATCAAAAGATATGACCGAATGAATGTTTGACTCAAAGATCTCCCAGTGCAATAATTCATGCATTGAATGATCCAGAAGAAAATAGGAGATGTCAGTGGTTGTATTGTGATAGAGAAGGAGAGAACATAGCATTTGAGGTCTATTTTTGTGTTGCTAATCCTCATCTCAACATATGGCAAGTTCATTCTGCTTTGATTGAAAGAGATATCCATGAATCTATGCAGAGGACACTGCCCATTGCTGACAATGATATTGCGGGTGAAAGGTTGGTTTACAGATGCCGGTCTCATGTTTATAGAGAGGAATTACTTGAAGATTTATAGATGTTCATTCAGTTGCTGTCATCCTTACCTACATTTCTTCCAAGCTTTTCAACTCAAAGAATACCTGATATGTTTTGCCAGAGGGTCCCATAGATCTCCTCATTGGAGGTCCTTTCTGCAAGTAATCACAGAGCGCATGGCTGTGAGGAAGACATGGATACTTTTAAAAGCCTTTGGCGAGATTGCTATGCCTATTGAAACCCTAGAAACCATTCTTCCATGAAATCCATGTTACTAGAACAAAATAAAGTTTCAAATTCAGAGGTTTCTATTATGGCATCAGTATGCTCAGATGTTGAAAATATTGCAATAGGCAACCATTAATGTTTTGGTCCGAAAGATGGCACTAGAACTGATGGTTTCCCAACATCTAAAAAAATTGGAATTCAGGGGAATGCACAGACACCATGGATTTCAGTCACATCAGGCGATCTTTTTAATCTAAAGGGGAATAATTGCAACGCGAAATAAACAAATTAAGATCATCTTCTACGAAATATGGAAATGCAGAAAATGAAAAGACTGAGAATATATCATTAGAAAACAATTGAAAAACAAGGAAAAAGGCTACAATATCAGATGAGATTAATCGATAGCATTGTGCATTCCATATATTTAGGTTATTCCTTCAAGTTTTCTTGCGTAGAATAATTTGGAAAGCTGGATAATAGGTACACCATTTATGAAAGCAAAGTCAAAGATTTAAAGGCTCCACACACTTCTCAGATTTCTATGAGTTGGGAATCGGACTTCAGACCATCCAGGCATTTGATTGGGATGGCCTTGCTCTGTTTCCATATGCCATGCATCAAAAATTGAGAACTGAAGGCCCAACTCAGCTCCAAATCTCAGCGTCTCTGCATCCACAACACACGCAAGTCAAAACATTGAAGCCAAGTCAAAAAATTGAAAGCCAAGCCAATCTGGAGTGTGGCACTGTGCTCCTAGCTATGGCATTGCACTTCTGGAATATGGCATTGCGCGTAGCCCTTTGGCGCTATGCGTAGGGCCATCCTATATAAAATTCTAAAGGTGCCCGAAATTGAGCAAAAGGTCCTTGATGCAACGAGTAGTGAGCCTTGGGGCCCTCATGGATCAAAGATGGCAGATATTGTAGTGCCACTAGAAATTTTCATGATCATGGGTGTGCTTTGGAAAAGGACAAAATGTTAGAAGCAAGGCTCAGGATATTACTGCTCTTATCAATGACAGAAAGCTGCAACAAATAGAAACAAATAGCAAGGAGGACTCTCCGTCACAAAAGGGCTCCTGACAAAGCTCAGTGTGCGCCATTAGTTAATGGACTCTTTTAAATTAGTTTCATAAATTCAGAGTATAGCCAAAAGGACTATGCGACGACCAGTGCGTTCTATGTTAGGAGATTTCAAATCGTAATTTCTCTTTATCTTCCCTCCCAGAAACAAAAAACCATGTTGTTCATGTCACTTGTTTTCTTCTTCGCCTTGGCCTCAACCTCGCATTACTCTTTCGCTCACGCTGGCTCTAACCCAAGAATTCTACTGGAAAATGAGTTGGGTAGGACACCTCCCATGGGGTGGAACTCCTGTAATCATTTTGGTTGTGATATCAGTGAGAAAGTAATCGAAGAAAATGTTGATGCACTGATCTCAACTAGGCTCAGTAAACTTGGTTATGAATATGTCAATATAGATGATTGTTCGGGGGAGCTCAAGTGAGGTAAAGATGGAAGGTTACCCATCTGGTATCAAAGTCCTTGCTGATTATGTACACAGTAAAGGTCTCAAGCTCGGGATATATTCAGATGTAGAACACTTTACCTGGGCAAAAAGACAACCAGATTCCTTGGGACACGAGGAAATCAACACTGTGACATTTGCTGATTGGGGGGTGAACTATTTAAAATACGACAATTGGTATACTGATCACATCAAACCAATTGTTTGATTAAATGTCTAAGTGAAAGAGTAATTCTTAGAACGCAATAATTATTGGTATGTACACACAGGTTTGCTGAGTTTGTAACATTTGTCTTCAGAGGTGATATAGAATGCTTGTAGCATTTTAAATCTATGGAAATGGTCAGACAATTGTAGCAAATCCGTGGTTATGGAAAGGATCTTGTTGCAATGGACTTCTCTAGTGATCCTACCCATTTCTATTTCTTGTTATGGATTCTTTGAGTTTATTGATGGAGTCTTTGAGTTTATCTCTAGTCAAGCGGTGGTTGATGTTGCCAAATTCAATGATCCTCATGATGTTGTTACTGAAATTGTTAATGAATGGCTAGAGTATGACATTTGTAGTGATGACATTACAGTTATTGTTGTGAAAGTTAATAGTTCGCAGAATTCTGGGTACAAATGGTAGTCAGAGAACATTCAAGGAGGAACGAGAACAGCAGGCTAATCAAACAACTCTAGGATTAGTGCAGGCATGTACGAGGTGATAGTCAAAGGGAATATTTTGTGGAATATGGTTCCACACTTAAAGGAGTAGATACAGTGACATTAATCCACTTGGTAAACCTTCACTTAATTTGGGTTTTTCAAAAAACTCTATTTGCCATAGTTCACGAGAGTTTTATTTAGGATTTTTTAGTTTATAATATTGTTTTATGATAGGATTTTAGGATTAATTTCTATTTTTATTTTTTATTTCCTATGTTGAGGATATTTAAAATGATTTTGTAATATTATAAATAGGATTAGTTTAAAGATGTAATGGCTCGATTTTTGCAGCAGAGAGAGGCTGTTTGGGACTGTGTAAAGTTTTTCTTGAAAATTACTTTAATAAATCAGTTTCTGCCCTTTAGACTTGGGATCCATCACAGTGTTAATGTCTAGTATGTTTTTCCTATAAGTCACTTACATATTTTGTTTTTCTACCTTGTTACAACATTATCTAAGAGATGTGTTAGGAATTCATCTATATAGATGCTCCTTTCATGATGATTTTGTTGTTAAATGTAGTGGTTGTCTTTGAAGAATCCATCCTCTGTTAGATGCTCTACTAAGTAACCTTGTGTTTCTCTTTCATCTAACGCTGCTACTGTAAATCCATCCCCTATTTGATGCCTACAGGGCAACAAGCTTTCCCTCCTATTCTTCTCACATTTGCAATATTTTACCTGGATGAACATTGCACTTACTTTGCCCCAATTTTTCCAGCAGAAACTGGCATCGAATCCATAGCCCAATGGTCCTTTCTCTTGTTGTTTTCGATCCCAAAACCTTTTAAACAAATCCCCGCACTCCATACCTAGCCTAAAATTCATTTATTGCAGCCACATCTTGTTGGCAAAGAGAGAGCCCTCTCTGGTATGGCAAGGATAGATACCAGATCAAAATCTTGGTCTGTGGTTACCTCGGAATTGCCTCTTCTTAGCCTTGAGGTTCATTCTACATGCTAACATATCACATTGTGAATAGTAACTTCAATGGTCACTTTATAGCCAACCTGTGCAGCAGTGCAGCCACTCTTGCGTGGTCATGGACCTTGTGTCTCTTCGCTTCTGCCCACAACTCCAACATCGCACAGCTCCCGAGAAGAATAGCTTATAGTCTCGTGCCTCCTTTCAACTGCCTGAAGCATTGAGACTGTACTTCCCTCGACTAGTCAAGTGGCCACACCACCTGTATAGGATTTCATCTGGTCATCCATCGTTTTTCCTGAAGAATGGCCACCTTTTATTGTTACTGGCGACATCACGCACTTTATCATCTGCAATGCGCCATCATGGTTGATTCGTGTAGTAATATGTGGTCCAAGCCATGACATCAGACTGATCAATTTGCGGCGACAATCCCTAAATTTGTTAGCGTGATCGTGCGCACCCTATTTTATCAACTTGGTCTTCTTATAAAGAAAATCTTACTTTATCTCATCCTCAAGCTTCTTGACTTATGCTTCCACCAGAGTGCTTTTATCCCTTAAGTGCACCCTTTCTTTCCCAAGTTCTTAGAGCCTAAAATTTCCCTGTTGGATTTCTTCCTCAGGTTCCAGGTGTTCTTCTTAATTCGGCTGTGTGATCCTTTCTTCCAAGGCTCCACGAATCGTCATATCAACCGGTTCTTCTATGCATGGACTGGGCATTTCATGCTCTATGGGGATTACAGCGTTCACTTCATACTCTAGCCTTAGAGGTGCCTACATTGTCAGTTTCTTGCATGCGGTCCTGTAAGCCCATTAAATTGCTGTTATGCGCAGGTCCCAATCAGTCCTTTGTGCATTGTGGACCTTGTTCAGCACTATGCATAATTCGTTAACGGCTTCTGCATGGATAACCTTCTGTGCACTTGGTCTTTTCATACTCCAAAGGGATCATTCGCACCACTGTGTCACCCGTAATTGCTTACTGACTGTTTCTCCTAACACGAATACTATATGCATATTCGCAGGTTTCATACCATATGCCTGTATCCATTTGGACAGGTGGGCACGCGGACCATTTCGTCTGACAATATTGTTTGTTAATCGCATCTGAGGTTTCCCAAACTGCATGTGCATCATATTTTTTTATTCGTGATAGTCCTCAGAACTTTTTTGGTGTGTACCCCACCACCTTGCAGGTGTAGCGCGCAATACCCACTTCAAAGCTTCAAAACATTGCTATTCCAGCACTTCGCTTTCATATTTTTTTAGGAAGTTATCTACTTCACTTAATCCATCAAACGTAGGCAAATCCCTTACCTCTGTTGATATGCAGTGCAACAATATCGTCATCATTTTACAGTTCAGTGTGGTTACCTCATGTAACTGGTTCTGCCATTGTTCTATCTCTTCATCAGAATCCGATGTGCAGGGGCTTTCATGCTCCCATGAGCTTCGTCTATTCATGGTTGGATTCACCTAGTCTTGCTCTTACATAGTTATCTTGTAAATGCAATCCAAATCATCGTCGTTGTCATAGTCACGCACTGGCTTTGTGTAGTTTGATCCTTCTGTAGGGTCCAAAGGTACCACTATGCACAGAGACATTTTCTCAAGAATCATCTTGCGCTTCTTCATATTTATCACCCCATTCATGTCAATGGCCCAATATATTCCTAATAGTGTGGGGTAGGGATTGTTGTCATAAAAAATCTCTATCACTTCGAAATCTACTAGCACGCTTGCTCCTTCGATATCTACTGTTCCCTGCAATCTCCCCATAGGTAGGATCTTTTGCTGGTTCACCATTCATAGTTGGATAGGAGACCATTGTAGTGTAGGTATTCCCATGCGCTCCGATGTTTGCTTTGGTAGGACATTTGTGTCTGATCCTAGATCCAGAATCACTTGGTCCATCTCATATTCCCCAATCTGCATGGTCAGTCTCATCTCCCTTCCCGTTCACGTCGTGTGCTTTCCGTGCTTCCGGACTATGTGCAGTTCTCCTTGTGTAGTCCCAATGCATCTATTTATGAGTTCTTGTAGCCCCTTTACAACCTTGCTATCATGCAGCAGCTTCATGCATGTTTCCAAGAATGTTGTAAGCATCGATGGGTCCATTTCTGGCTCCAGTTTGTCTTTACTTCCTGAAGTGGAGGCATCAATGAAACTCCTCTTCACCTCCATGAAGGTTTCCTTAGCGTGCTGCAAATGAAAATCTGGTTCCTTCATTGGAGCCTTGTGAACCTAAGTACTTTCTTCAGGCTACTTGCCTTTGTCATCCCCTATCATAATTCCACTTCAGAGCAAAAATTTCACATTAGGGTCTTCCTCGCGCAGCTCAGACCTCATCATTTGTAGGTTTTGGGTTGGGGGAGGTTGGAGTGCTCCTTTATCACACAATCTCACTATCTATAGGTTCACAACAGTTGTTTTTGGCATCCGTGCATTCTGGTCAAGGGCCCATGTTTCAGCTTGAACTTTGTAGGTAGTGAACTTTGCGTCTACTTTTGTAATAAGTGGCAGTTATCTGTAGCATGCTTTCCTCCTATCTGACAAATCGTGCACCATAATGTAGGCACTGCATTTGGTCCTGCTTGTGCCTCTAGTCTTAATGGCATTGGTCCTCCTCCTGCGAGGTAATTCACAAACACCAGGAAGTGGTCCTTGTCATGTCCCTGACCCTTGCACTTTAGGCACCATACCTCATTGCACACTTCTGGGCAAGCTGTTGTGTCTTTTTTTAAACTCTACATCTGAAGGCACAAGTTTTTCAATTGCACGTGAATCTACTGAAATCCCAGGTTGGGATCCTGTACAAAAGTCTCATGCAATCTCATCGCGACCTCCAAGGCCTCGGCCTGAGTTGTTAGCCTCTATTGTGATAGCGCATTCCTTAGATGTGGCATTAACAATGCTACAAACCATTCATGGTGTTGTCCATCCATCAACATCATGTTTGCTTCATGAATCGCGCACTTCAGTCTCTGATCCAACTCCCAAGGGGTCTCGCCTGGTAGCATTGTGATTTCCTTGAATCCAATGATCAATTGTGCCTCTGACTTCGGCCTGCTAAATTCTTTGTTTAGTGTAGTTTGAATATCTACTATCCCTGCATTCGGATTGTCATTGGAATGCTTAATGTACTAGGTCAGCATGCGATCCTGTAGAGCATTGACCAACGTTGCTTTCTTTATATTTTCATCCTTGACTCCCTATGCTTCCCATAAAGCTTTTATCAAGAACCAAAACTAGTCCGGATCTTCATTCCCTACTCCCTTGAACACTGGCAACTTTATCACACTCACCATATTGATTCGTGGTGGTGGTGGAGGTGGTATGGATGAGATGGGGGTGAATATGGTGAAACTGGTGGTGGTGTGGGTGGGGGTGGTATGCACGGAATTCTCTGCCTTATCAAGTTGATCACATTTCTTGTTGAGACCTTCACGAGCTCTTCTTCGCCTCCTCGTGGAGGTGAAATCAAGGGGCTAGTTTCTAGTTCTGTACTACCCTCATTTCTGTAGATTCTCCCAATTTGCATAGCCCCTAACTTGAATTTATTCACATAACTCAATTTTCACATAGTAGCATTTTAATCCAAGTTTCCAAATATTTAACATAGTTACTTCGCGGCCCTTTGAGGAAGTGGCATTCTGCCTCGTTATAGCTGACTTAAGTATCTACTATGAACTCATTGATGAATCCTCCTATAATTTGATCGATCCTGTGATCAACAGTGCACGTGATCTTATCCTCCTATGCTTCCAATATGTGCACCAATTCTGGAGTCCACACAATAGGTCTATCGATCTTACAACTTCCTTGGCTATCTACTAGCTTTACGACCCACTCATATAGCTTAGGAGGGAAAGATGCGAAGAAAATTTCATGGATCTCTATGTATAAGTAGCAGTATAACCACTCTTCCTTTGATAGTCATCAGTTCTTGTTCTCCTGTGCTGCGAACTCGTGAATCTTCTTATCCAACCAATCTTCAATTCATTTCTTTGTTGGATTCCAGTGATACTACATCAAACATCTCTATACAAATCCTGGTCCCGGCAATGGAACCATTTGTTGGTTTGTTAGGGCCTGACCCAGGTTCAGAGTTAATTAGCCAAACAAACCCCTATACTATTGGCCCTTTTGACAACATTCCATGGAGCACGGATTGAGGTCTCACTCAAAGTAGTATGGGGGAGTGCTGGAACTAGGTTTCCACAGCCTTGAGATGTCTAAGGGTTTGGTTTGGTCCAACTACTCGTCCCTGTGCATTGATTGCTTCATGCACTTCCCTGCCCTTCGCCCTGATATACTTGCCTTCACGCAACCCTAACCAGGGGTTGTGGGGCTTCTGCACTACTGGAGCAGTGCTTTATGCTATTTCCCTAAGTCCCACCTGAGATCTTACCTATCTCCCTTCACCAGTTAGTTATCTTCACGTAAATAGAAGCCTTGTGTTATATTTATTTATAGACACAAATTAGTTCGCGCATCAAATAAATAGTACACTTGCAATTTTACCCAATAATACAGTTAAACAAGAAAATATACATAGAAATATGGTAAAATTCTCTTTATTAATTCTTCTAATAGTTACAGGCTCGACTTGCCCTACGCACTCAGCTGTGGACTACTAGGTCTCTGTGCACTCAGCTGCAGAGCCTCTTACTACTCTACAACCTAAGGACACACTTTACACTTTCACTCAACCTCTTAGACTCATCATGCTTCTTCTAGCTACATGCTATCTTCTATACTTAGAGCCTTGTTTTATTTATACAATCCCATGGTCCGTGGACTATGGGTAGGTCTATCAAACCGACATTATATTACAAAAAACAGGGCGAACAACCCTATACTCTATTATGACTTCGCACTCTGTGCCCACAATTCGTGGAGATTTTACAAAGAACTTGGTAAAAAATTAGGCTTTAAGCCCCAAAACATGTCTTGGGGGGATTCCATGCCCAACACCATTAGTGAATGAGTAGGCCTCCTTCCCTCCAACATTATCCAGTACCTCATTTGTAAATGGTGTCAGAAAGGGATCATGGGCACAGGAATTGTTAAGCTTCCTAAGGTCTACGCAAATCCGCATCTCTCCCTTTTGTCTCTTTTCTTGGACTACCATTGGCTCACCCAATCAGATTCCTCCATTGGTTCGATAATCCCTGCCTCAAGCATTTTATCCAAATCCAAGTAGAAATTTTCTTTATATTTGAAGTTAAGGCGATATGGCCTCTATTTGATCGGCTTTTCATCTGGCTTCAAGGTAATTTTCATCATGCCCAAGTATCCTATGATACCTTTAAAGTTCAAAAATTTTGTAGGAAACAAATCCTGATACTCACGGAGAAACTCAACAACTTTATCTACCATGGAATCGTCCCAGTAATCTCCAATCTTTGCAAATTTCGGCTCTGCTTTCGTGCCAATATTCACTCGCCTTGTCTTTAATGGTGTGGTGATGTTTGAGTTCTCTACCTGTGGACCTTCAACCTCGCGGTGGTCTTCTGCTTCTGGGATATTGATATTCCTTGGATATTCATCCTCCCCCTTGGCAGTGACATTATAGCATTCTGGCGCATGGCGCAGCTGGGTGCTCCAATCTGGTTTAACTAACTCCAATGGATCCTGTGAAATTTTGAAGATTGCTGCCTTAACCTCCTATAGATCTTCATCAATTCTTTTGAACCCATATTCAAAACTGAAAGTCATTAAGAATCCTTCCCTTAATATATCCCACTCCACAGTGTCATGGTGGAGCTCCGTTTCCTGGTACCAATTCATAGGGATTATATCCAAAGTGTGACAGAATAAATGCACCCATTCTAGTTGTGGCTTCGTTCCATAATATTTAGTCCATTTTGCTAAATGATCATGTGGATCATTCCTCCCATCATATTTCTCAGTCAATTGAACTTTTGCATGGCCAAATAGCAACCTCATCATTCTCCTATACTCGTGTCATTCATCAAAGCTATCTTTGTGCGTACCCCACAATCGTGTGGGTGTAGTGTGTAGTGAAAAATCCAGTGCTTGAAAGTGATGGTACACAGGTACTTCTCTTTCAAAGGCATCCAAAAACTTATCTACATCAGTTAAACCATCATAATAAGGTAAATTTCTTACCTCTGATGACATGTAATGCAATGATTTAGTCATCATATTATAGCACATCGTAGATACTTTGTGCAACCTATTATGCCAATGCTCCAATTCTTCATTTGAGTCTGATGTATAGGAGCTTTCGCAGTCCCATGCAACCCATCCATCAACCATTGGATTAATCCAGTCTTGGTCTCGCACTATTACTTTATAGAGCTTATCCAAATTGTTAGTGTTGGTATCTTCATCCCTTCGTTAGAGATCAAATTCTGTTGTTGCATTGCATGTTAGGTGTCCCACTCAGTCAGCTGCATTCCATTAGGAGCATGGATCATCTGACGGTAGTGGCTTGTTGTACATTTGTCCTCATGTCCTTTACCTGCTGGCCCATTTCCATTCATCAAGATCATCTGCAGTCACTTTTTGTCTTTAAAATCCCAAGAGTCATTCTTTTAGGGTTTCACTTTCATTAGGTCTAGGGTTTCATCAAAAAGGTTTTCAGAATGTCCAATAATAGTTAGTAGGCACATGAGGAGGTTCCAGTATTAATAAATTTCATAATCAATTGCTCAGAAATGTATTTTTCCTCAAAACTCTGTTTTGAGGAAAAACAGAGTATTTTAGGTTTTTTATTGTATATATTCATGTATTTTCAGTTCTCTTGTATGTAAATCACTTCAGTGGCAACCCTAGTCACCTTCCCAAGCCTCAGTAGCTCCATCCCCTACAAAGAACCAAAAATCAAGAAAAATCAAGTCATTCAGTTCATCAAAAGGCTCAAATAAAGTAAACTGCTCAAAAAATAGAGCTCAAAAGTAAAGTCACATTGCAAACATTATAAAGGTGGGTTTTATGACTCAAAAATTAAAAAGCTCTTATATATAAATCATTTTTTACAATTCAAAATCCCATTGGCATTCCAAGAAGAAAGAGTGAGCAAAGTGAAAGCCATGTTGGAAAAAAGGAGAGCAAATCACAGCAAAGGCACTCAGTTTTGGAGGCGCAGCGCACAGGGTGAGAGGCGCGGCACACACAAGAGGCACGGCGCATAGGGTCACGATCTTTAGTGTTAATTTGTACTGGCACGACACACACAGGAGGCGCGGTGCATTGGGTTTGAGGCGCGGTGCATAGAGCTGCCAAGCCTAATTCTCTTAAAAACTCCCTCAAATTGCCAAAATCACTCAAATCTTCTAGTGTGCAAGTAAGTCAAGTTCTCTTCCTTACTAGTAAAGGAGTTTTTCTTGAAAATTTATGGCGGTTGTGTAAAGAAACTCAAACCCTATTTCCTTGCAATTTCTTAAAAGCCATTGCCTAGGGTTTGTACTTGTCATTTTGACTGCCAAGTTCATTCTGCCACTCCCTCACTTTTTCACTCCATTTATTTTCCCAACTTATCTACCCATTCCCTAACTCCCATATTCCCAAAAATCATCTACCCCTATCCCCAAATCCCATTTTCTCAAATCCTAAATACAAATCCCCAAACCCTAATTACTATCCCTAAGTTTACATATTACTCCCTGATCCCCTATTTCCTAAACAAAACCCTGTCCTAACAGTCCCAAAACCCCTCATACTCTCTCCCCTCACAGTCCCTCATATATTTTTACCCTTGGTGGCAGAAAATTAAAAAAAAAAACACCACAAATCTCCTACTACTCATCAAGAAAACTCATACATTAGCAAACATGGAGTCTGATCCTTCATATGACTGTGAGGAAGAGACACACAGTGACTCTCCTATAGAAATACATGCACCAAGGAGACCTCACAAATGTGGCAAACATATACGAGAGGAGCCTACTACACTTGCCGATCTGCAGACCTGGCCTCTCGCTATTGCATGCTTCCAAAACTAATCCTGCTATGATTTCTGTGAGATGGTTGCTAGAGTCCAGTATCATCATGAGTTGGCCCAGTTGTTTGTGCTTCATCTGCATAATGGTCAAGCCACTCTAGCTGGTGCAACATTCACTTTAACACCAGAGTCTATTGCTCTAGCAACCAACATTCCTAATATTGGATAGCAATGCAATAAGAGGCAGCAAATTGACAGGGAACATTATGAACCATACTTCAAGCTCGGTTATTTGAGACAATTCAACAGATTTTTTCCCTTTCGGTACCTGAAAGATTCATATGCTCCTTTAATGAAATTGATAATGAAGTATTTTAGTTGTCAGGGCCAGTTTTCTCACATATATGCCTATCATATTAGGTTGTTGATGCACTTTACCAGGGTGAGGATGATGAATCTCCCCTACTTCATGTGCCAAAACATTGAGAAGATGACCACCCTAGTACAACAAAAGACTCCTCAGCAGCAGTTCAATAGTATATATCATATTTCTCTCATTAAGATTGTGGTCATGCATCAGCTTGGTTTGCAGGGCATCTCATGGGAGGATTTCATTTCTCATGAGTTCTTCGTAGCTCCTTAGGGACCTCTAGAGGCTTTTCATGAGACAGGTGGACCTTCACATCAGTAGGAGGGTCATGAGACACAGGCCACTAGTGTGCCGGTGTTTGTCACCTATCAAAAGGGCACTAGAAGGTTGTTTGCAGCAGCAAAGCGAGTATTATCTCCACCCGGGGTGGAAGGGATCTCACTTCTTTCATAAGCACATCAGGTTTAGGACAAGGGAAAGAGGCCATTATAGGATGAGGGGCTTTCAGGTGAGCAGGAAACTAATTTCATTCTCATTGAGGGTGATAATACTGATTTGCGCCCACAAAGCTCAAATCTCAAAGAAGTCATCCAAGAGAAACAGGCAGACATCAATTCTTTGTCCCTCAACTTAGAAAGAGCTAAGTGGATAATAGAGTACCTGGAGTAAAGAAACAAGTAGCCTGAGGATCAGCAAGCGATTATGGAATTGTAAAGCATACGAGAAAAACGTCAAGCTGCCAAAAGGAGGAAGGTGAAGCTCACATCACTTGAGCAAGAAATCAGTGCTGATCGGGAATCTTGGCTTGAAAGAGCTAATATCCACTTAGAAAGGTTGTTATAGAAGGCCAACATGGAGAAGACATTGTTGAGGCATATGGCTTATCATTACATGGCGAGAAACAAAGTCTGCAAGGCAAGAATCAGGAGCTTGAAAGCGAACTTGAAGAGGGCATCGAGGAGGCGAAAGGAGCAAGATAGAATTTAGATATTGGCTGCAACTTCCTTGGCCCAGCACAACACTTGATGGAGAAAACTCAGCCCAAATTTCAAAAAATTTGGGATACTTTTTGCATTTTGAACATTTTTGGGCTAAAACAAAAAAATTTCTGCCCTATGCGCCTCGCCACCTGGCGCTCGCTTTTGATGGGAGCCTCCAAATGATAAAATCTCAGCATTTTTGGATTTGGCATGAAAAAATATGCTTACCTACCAATGGCCAAGAAATTTTGACAGGTTTTGAGCTCTCAAAAAGGTCAAAAACACCTAAACAATGACCTTACTGCCCTTATTTTGACACATAGGAAGTAGTGTTGGGAGAACTCAATTTTTGGAGGTGTAAATGGAGGAAAAATTAAAAACTTCCCCTTGTTCTGGAAAGTAGACAGGTAGACCTTTCCAACAAGCACATTTGGAGAAACTTTGAACACAAGGAAGGCCTCCAAAAGTGGCTACAAACGGGAGCTACACATAGGGAAATCAGCGCGGCACATTGGGTAAATTTTGCTCAGTTTGACCAAGAATACTCTGTTTTTCGCCTAGCTTTTTGATAGTTTGACTTTTCTCCTTCTTAATGTCAAAATTGTGATGTAATTTAATGTAAAATTATGGATCTTGATATAATTATGTCAAATTTTCACTCATGGAGGTAGATTCATCTATCAAAAGGTTGTTTACAACTGAATGAATCAGTTCCCTAGTTTCTAGAGGCAAGCTATTCCACTGCCTAATTTTTAGTTCTCAGTTTAGATTAGTTGGAGCAGCTCCTAAAATTATGAGCTCGACCCCTAGAGGATAGGATGAGTTATGGTCTATCTACATATTGTGATTTTTCAGTCATTAGCATGGTTGGAATTTTGAGAAAGCTTGGAGCTTCATTGTATACTCATATCAGCAGTTTTGGCTAAGGAATAGAGACCAGGGTTTGCAACACTCTTTGGGATTCATGTGGCATTTTGTTTTGGTATAGTGCTTTTCCTCTCTAATTGTGAATTTACTTATGTGTTATGTATACCATTATCTATCTTGTTTCTTCTTAACTAAATCAAACAAGGGTAAAGGTAGAATCCATTGAAATTGCAGTGCTCTACCTAGGGTTTGCTTTAGTTTTTGATGTTTTCAGTTGTTTGAAGAGGATCCCTGGGTTGTCTTGCCCTCTTCAACTCTTCACCTGTCTAATATCTCCATATCATTCAATTTGAAGTGCCAAATCAGTTGCCTACCTTGCCCCATAGAGATCTCTGCAAAACTGAGCCTCATTCCCCACACCCAAAATTTGCCTTTCCATTTAAGCCAACAAAACATCATTTTATTCAATCAAACTTTTTTGCACAAATACCTAGCCTAAGATCAGTATTCACATCAGTCATCTCAAGCACTCATTGATCATATTTTGCTGATATTGACCAAGAGAGAGCCCTCTCCCTACCTGGTAGGGCTAGCTACCAGGTTAAGCGTGGTTTGATGTTGTCCTAGATCCTACCTTTCTTAGTGTGAGATAGATGTAGGCTCTAACATAGTGGCGACTCCACTAGGGAAGAAATTGTTTGGTTGTTAGTGTTATTTGTTTTATAAACTACAGACGGAGTCTGAAGATTAGCCAGGTAGCCTTCGAAACACTTTCGCTTTGCATTAGCGCAAGTAGATAAAAGCTACTTTAGTCAATCTCTGGTCTAGTCTTATAAACGGAATATCTAACCTGCAAATTTCCCCAGTACATTTGATAATTCTAAGCTTTTTGATGATAAGTTTAGAATTAGATAGGTTGAACAAGTTGCTAATGTCCATTTGATTTCTTGGAAATAATAGCACACTAGCTTCCAGAAGATATACCAGAGCAAATTTGGATCCTGATCCTCCTCCTGTGTATGAAAATCCCAATCTTATTCCAAGAATCCTTCGTCAAGAAAGTTCTACGATTCTCGTGTTAAAATCTCATTCATGTCCTGTGGTGTTTGAGTATCTTGAAGATCTTGAGTTTGACGAATAGTTTGATCTGTCACTGTTTGAAACAAAATCCAAAAGTGCAGTTGGTTCTACTGTCCTAAATCCAAAGTTTGTCAAAGATCTTGAAACTGAAAATGCCAATAAATAAATTGATGATTATATCTTGAAACAGCTCCAAACTTCAATTGTGGCTTCGAACATTGCTGATTTCTTAGAGTCTGCATCTGCAACCCTTGGGTCCTCCGCAATAGCATCTATCTCAAAAATTCCTATCGAAACTCCTTTCATCCCCACCATCCCCATGCAGCCTGCTATCTCTAATAAAAAATCTGCAGTAGTGTCACCTCTGTCTACTCCGTCTACCCCTCAAACATCCAAAATTTCTTCACCTCCATAAAAACCTCATATACTGCATACATCAGCTGCACCCACTCCCCCAACATCTCCAAGACCGATTGCAAATCCGCCAAGAGCAATGGCTGCTCGTTTTGCACCCCTTGTGCTGCCTCAAAATTTAGATGATATGCCTGCCGATTATCAAAGCAAAATTCCATTGTTTGATGGCACTCCTCACAGTGTTACAACTCAACAACATGTGGATAGGATGACAGATTTTTTTGATCTTCATGAGATTGATGCAGAAAATGTGACCATGAGACTGTTTATACAAACCTTTGGTGGTGAAGTGAGGAAATGGTTCAGAGCTTTGCCGACTACAAGTATCACTACATTGGCTAATCTGCAGAGACAATTCTTGGATCATTGGGACATGAAGAAAAAACCCCTTCAGATCCTTTCCGAATATGAGAACATCAAGCAGAATGTTGGTGAGTCTGTCCAAGATTATTGTATTAGATTCAACTCTGTTTACAATGCAATTCCTGATCATATAAAGCCACCTATGGGGTTGGTTTTGATAAATTTTTTGGATGGTTTTGATCCTGATATGGCCTATCAATTAAGAGAAAGAGATCCAGCCACTTTGGAAGACATGAAGAAAATTGCAGTTAGCGTTGAAGAAAATTCACTTGCCAAGAGAGCTAGAACAAAGGCTGAAAAGAAGGTAGCAATAAAGGAAGAGGTTTCCACTTCAGATCAAGTGCTTCAGAAGATGGAGAAGATGTTTGACAGATTGACAATTAACAAGCCTAAACCACAAGTCAAAAACCCCAACTTCCGTGGTTAGCAGCAACCACAATTTAGAATCAAGCAAAGAGAGTAGCGAATACAAGACCAAGCAGCGCAGCAACAGGTGAAGACACCCTTACAGCAGAATTTTGTACATGGTCCGGAATCAGATGATGAGGAGAACATGATTGGAGAAGAGAATCATTTATTTACACCCGATGATCTGCCAATTTTTATCACTGAAGATGAGGAGTATTCCGAGAATTCAGTTGTACAAATTGACGAAAATTCCATTTTGGCAAATGAGACAGTTCTTGAGGAAGAGTCTGATGAATATCAAAGAGGATACATGAATTCTTTGTTAGCCCAACAGTGACAATATTCACTCAGAAGTAGAGATGTGCCCATAAATCCAATTCAAAAAAGGAAGGAAGCAGCAGCACCAAAGAATGATCCTCCCATTGTGCAGAAAAAGGGAAAAGAGATAGCTGATTCTACCACCAAGAAAACGCCATCAGCAAATGAAAGATCCAATTATCAAAGTGTGTCAAAGGAGAAAACTGAAAAGAAGTATGTTTCGGTGAAAGAGGTAGAGAAAATTTCAGTTTTTAACTTAGAAAATGAAATTGCTAAGTTAAAATTATCTATTCCTTTGACTGAGTTGATGAAGAACAACAGTTATAAAGGTCAGATGTCTAAGATTTTGAATTTAGATCCATCATCGGATATGGTGAATGTGGAGGATGATAGACTTGAGTTTATTTTTGGTCCAACATTCAAAGGTCAGTCTCAAGATAGTGATGTGGCTCCTTTTTACATGAGTCTCAGGGTGCATGACTATGTGTTACACAATTCTATGTTTGATTCTGGAGCCTCTCATAATCTCATGCCTAAGGCCATCATGAAGAAATTGGGATTGGATATCACTAGAAAATATCATGACCTTTACTCTTTTGGTTCTGGTAGAGTAAGGTGCATTGGTTTGATCAAGGATTTGGTGGTCAGTTTGGATCAGATTCCGGCTAAAAATGTTTTGATGGATGTGGTTGTGGCAGATATACCTCATAGATTTGGCATGCTTCTTTCCAAATCTTGGGGAGTAAAGATTAAAGGGACAATGCAGCTTGATTTCTCCTATGCTACCATTCCCATGTTTGGTTAGATGAGGAAACTATACCGGGAACAAAAGATGAAGTACATGATTACTAGCAAGGAGAAACCGGTGAATCATCCAATCAACTATGTACATACTGATCTAGAATCATTTGTTTTGTATTCAGATAGCTTTAATGATGTAAATAGCCAAGTAGTTGAAGTAGAAGATATTCCCTTGATCACTAAAAATTTTAGAGAGGTCTTAAAGCAAGAAAGACAAAGACTTGATAGTACCACTGAGCAATCAGCCTTCTGACAGTAGCAACATATTAACGGATAGCAAGGAAGAGAAATAGAGCAAACATAATTTCAACATTTGGAAGAGGATGAAGAAGGCCTGTGGAGCATGGATTTTGATGGCATCATAGGAAGGGAAGGTGCTGGAATTGGCATTTGGATACGCAGCCCTATTTTCACCCCAAACAAAGTGCCAAGCAATGTAAGGGTCTGTTCTTATAAACTAGCTTTTGACTGTTCAAATAATGAGGCTGAATATGAGGCTTTAATTTCTGGTTTGAAAATTCTTAGAAAATTGAATGCTAAGAGGATTTCAGTGTATGGCGACTCTGAGTTAGTTATCAAGCAGGTGAAAGGGGAATACCAAACTAAGCATCCTCGAATGTGGGCCTACTGCAATGCAGTATTAGATATTTTGAGAGTATTTTCAGATTATACTTTGACATGTGTCCCTCATGTTCAGAATGTCATTGCGGATTCACTTGCAATAGCAGCAAGTAATTTGAAAATTCCGATGAATTCAAACAACAAGTTTGAGATTCATGTGAAACATCACCCAACTGTCCCCGTCAATCAAAGGTATTGGCAAGTGTTTCAAGATGATGATGAGATCGATGAATTTTTGCAAAATGAAGGTAAATTCAAGGACACTTATATTGATGTAGAGTATGATGATGGTGAGGCGGATATAGAAGTCAATCAGATGGAAGTTTTGCAGCTGAAGGATAACGTCATTCCTAAAGGTCTAATACCTTTAGAGGAGCTATTCGATCAAAAACCGAGCTTGTTGCAAACCGAGAAAGGAGTTGAGGATGTGAACATTGGATCAGCTGAAAATCCTAAAATGGTGAAATTATCAAAGGCGTTGCCTCCATATGTAAAAGCAAAGTATATCAGTTTACTATCTTCTTTTACTGGCGTATTTGCTTGGGATTATTCAGACTTGAAGGCATATGACACAAGAATAATTCAGCATATCATCTCGATCAAGCCAAATCAAAAGCCTTTTCGTCAGAAGCTAAGAAGAATAAATCCAAAGCTACTACCCTTAATCGAGAAGGAAGTGAATCGGTTATACAAAGTCGGTATCATCGTCCCCATAAGATTTTCAGATTGGATTTCAAACTTGGTGCCCATGCGCAAGAAAACAGGTGAGATTCGGTTATGTATTGATTTTAGAAATCTGAATAAAGTATCTTTGAAGGAAAACTATCCATTTCCTAAGATGAATCACATACTTTAGAGAGTAGTTGGAGTATCCTACATGTCGCTACTCGATGGGTATTCAGGTTATAATTAAATTCTGGTCCATGAGGATGATAGAGACAAAATAGCGTTCACCACTCCATGGGGAACTTTTCACTATGCAAAGATGCCTTTCGGATTGAAAAGTGCTGGTGCAACCTTTCAACGAGCGATGGATATCACATTTGCTAATGAAAAAGATGTCTTTCTAGTTGTTTATCTTGATGATTTGACAATTTTCTCTAATTCAGATGAAGAGCACCTTTATCATTTGAAGATTGTATTTGAGTGGTGTAGGAAATATGGTATATCTCTCAATCCAAAGAAAAGTTTGTTTGCCATGGATGAAGGCAAGCTTCTCAGTCATATTATATTAAAGGAGGGCATCCACATCGATCCAACTCAGGTGGAAGCCATTCAAAAGATTGATTTTCCAGGAAGTAAGAAAGAAATCCAATCATTCAATGGTAAGATGAATTTCTTACGTTGCTTTGTGCGTAATATTGCAGAACATTTAAGGGAAATCACAAACATGCTCAAAAAGGATAGTGTAGTGAGATGGACTGAGGAAGAAATTAAGTCTTATTTGGTGAAATTTGCCCTTTCTTCAACTACGGTTTTGATCAGCCTGGACTATACTTAGGATTTTATTTTGTTTTCATTTGCCTCGGATCATACTATGGCAACGGTCTTGATGCAGAAAAGAGACCAGCATGAGAAACCAATTGCATTTTTCAGTAGAACCATAAGGGATGCAGCACTAAAATACAATATTATTGAAAAATAGGCCCTTGCTTTGGTAAAGGAATTGAAAGACTTTCGGGTTTATATTTTGCATTCTCACATCCTTGCTTATGTCCCTAATGCTGCTGTTAAAGATGTCTTAGTGCAAACGGATCTAGAGGGGAGAAGAGGCAAATGGATTGTTGCCTTGTTGGAATATGACATGGAGATCAAACTGACAAAACTCATCAATGTTGGCATTATGGCTAAAGTGTTGTCCTTGATGGCAACCCATTCAGGTGATAGATCACTGTACTTCAAGTCAGCAGCAGAGGTTGATGATCAGCTATCAAATATTGAAGAAAATAAGGGGTACGCAGGTACACCTTACAGAAAGTGCGTACCCGCAGGTACACCATGAAGGGACCGCGTCCAGATACGCAGGCCAGCCGTTCAGGAGGTGCGTACCCCCAGTGCACAGATTTCAAGGCAAAGAAATTCACATGTGGGGTTTTCTTATGTTTTACTCTTGGTATTTAGCCGACGGTATTGTGTTATTATGGTGTCGGCCCGTGGTATTGATCCATGATTTTAGGAGGAGCTTGCCTATATAAAGCAAAGGAGATCATTTGGCTAGAGCATGTGTTTTTGGGTTGAATATCTTATGAGGGCTAGATCTGATCTAGATCTAAATAAGGCGAATCTACTGATGGACTGAGATCTCTTCGGCGCATGTTCAGATCTATAGATCTGATTTTCTGAGTTACTCTTGAAGTCTTGAAATCATCTATGCCCGAAGGTACGCAAGTACAGTGAAAGAAAAGTGCACCGGTACGCAGGCACATAAGCGTTGCAGGTGCGCCGGTACGCAGGCACAGAAGCTCTGCAGGTGCGCAGATACGCAGGCACAGAAGCGCTGCAGTTGCGGAGGTATGCAGGAAGTCTATTTGGCACAGTGCGTGGGTACGCAGGTGCACAGTTCAGAACAGTGCGTACTGTACGCAGGCATTACATGGGTGAAGCTGCATACTTCTCTTGAAATCAATTTAGCTGTTCATGTTTATCATTGCTCTGTTCTGGGTTTTGAAGTGATGTCTAGTTTCTGGTATTATGTTCTGATAACAGCAGTGATTGAGTGAATGATTATGATTAGCTTCAGAATTGATGAATGAATGGATTAGGTTCTTAATGATCTGATGGACTAGATCTGATTGATGACTCTCATTGTATATGTATTGATCTAGTGATTGGGTGATTCAGAAGGTTGTTTTATTATGAGCTTCAATGTTGTTGGGTCCAGTATGAAAATTGGATGAAATGTGGCCTTTCAGATTATGTGTTGTGCTTCAGTGTATCCAGTATGAAAATTGATGAAACGTGGTACTTGGAGGAGAGAAGATTGTAGGCCGGCACCTACGTACTAGTATCTAAGCTAGTACAAGAACTAAAGGAAATCTTTGGAGCATTGTAGCAGGTAGTAGCCTGCGTACTAGTAAATGGATCGGCTAGTACAAGAGCAAAGGGGGTTGTACCTCCCGTACTGGTATAAGACTGCACCAGTACAAATATTGTAAAAGGATTTTCTTATTAAGAAGAATATTGAGATGACTTGCAGGAGGTGGTTTTCTCCCGCATTGGGTTTCCACCTTATATCATTGTGTTCATGTGTGTGCCTTATGTGTGATGATCTACTTTATGTTACTGCATCTGTTAACTGATAATATGGTTGATAATGCTCTAGTGCACTCATTGAAGATCGATTAACTTAATCATAAGAAGTTGTGGAAGTAGCATATATGAATCTGATTATGGAAATGAAAAAGTTTTATTAATGTGATAATACTGATTCACCCCCCCTCTCAGTATTATTTCCAATAATTGGTATCAGAGCAGGTCCTTTGATAGAAGCTTGATCGCTTGAAGGAGATCCGTGGAACAATGGGAAAGAAGCTTAAGAAGAAAGCTCATAAGAAAAAGAAGTCATCTAAGAAGAACTATGACAGTGGAAGAATCGATTGGGGATTAGGCATAAGAAGCTCTTCAGATTCAGAATCAGATTCAGAATCATTATCAAGTATGAATGTGTTATCCTCTGATGTTCCAGCTATATTTCCTTGTGAAAGAGATGAAAGTGATAGTGAGACTACTGAACTTGCTCTTATGGGTGAGCAAGAAAGATGTCAAATAGAGGCAGAATTTAACAGGCTGACAAACAAAATTATTGAACAAGAAAAACGTTTTGACGTAAAGAGTGGTGCCCTCAAGTTATGCAAGGAAAGGTATCAAAAGTTGAAGGATGAAGCAACATCTCTAAGAAATGAAGTCATTGAAAAGAACACAGCAATCAAGGAGCTCAGAGATCGATCCAGTTATTATGAAAATCTTGAAGCTACAATCCTCTCACTAAAAGGAGATCTTGAAGAATCAAAGAAGCAGAATACAGATCTACTCCAAGCTATTGAAAAACAAGAAAACGAAGTCACCAGCTTAAAATCTCAACTAGAATGTGCCTTCCGAGTTCGTCAAATGCAGCAAGATCTGAATGAAGAACAAGAAAAGGAGATTCTCAAACTAAGGGAACAAATGGAAGAAGGAAGGAAAGCTCAAGAAGCTTTGAAAAAGAAATCTCTTGAAAAGGAAGAACAACTTGAGGTTGAGGTAAATATCTTGAAAGGTAAACTAGAAGAAAAGGATAAGCTTTTACTATTTCAAGATAGCTCTAAAGTATTGGATGATATTCTTAGTAGTCAAAGGTCCCCTGCTATAAAGACTGGTCTTGGTTTCCATGAATCTGTTGAAGGTGAATCTAGTTCATAAGGTGAGGCAAGGAATTCTAAAGAGAAATCTAAAGTGATCAATCAAGAAATGAAAGATCAATCTCATCATCAACCAAGGAAAGAGATTCCTCAAAGAAAATCCTTTACTCCTCCTATGAATAATGTTGAATGTTATGTATGTCATAATCTTGGACATGTTGCAGCTAGATGTAGAAGAAGAAGAGTTCAAGACCATTATGCAGACAAGTCATCTCAATCAAGGTATTTTTATGGATATTGCTTTGCTTGCAATACGTTTGGTCACAAAGCTGCTGATTGTTACAGGAGGAATATGAAACATGTAAGATGTTATGCATGTAACAAGGCTGGACATATAGCTAAAGAATGCAGGAACAAAGTGTGGGCACCATATCAAAAGGAGAAAATGTCATCATCACGCTTGAAGATATGGAGGAAAAAGGAAGTACAGTCAGAAAAGGATGGCACAACACAATGTACAGACATACCAGAATCAGAGGAAGCTGAAAGTACAAAACTTCAGGTTCCTGAATCTCATATGCAAACTTCATAAAGGCAAGTCGCATATATACACGAGTTGGATACTACACAATCGCGTATATGCTTGTTTGAAGGCAGTAGGCAAGTGAAGTTGGAAATGAATCTATCAGATCTGGGAATCTGACTGTCAGTGGCACAAAGGAGGACTGTTAATTTGGCCCTAATTAGAAGTACGCAGATCATCAACTGTGAAAGTGCGGGCGTACGCAGCAGAGCGTAAGACTGGGTGCGGATGTACGCAAGTGAAGGCATAGTCCCTATGCGGAGATACGCGGCTTATCAGAAGAGGACATGCGGACAGACGCGGAGAAACAGAAAAAGAGGTGCGGACTTACAGAGGAGTACGCGGCGCGATAGAAGCAAAGAGTGTGTGCAGTACGCGGCGTGATAAAGGATACCCTGCGGACTTACAGAAAAGTACGCGGCGCGATAAAATAAAAGGTGCGTGCAGTACGCGGCGCAACTGATGGAACAGATGCGTGGGTACGCTCTGTAATAGAAGACTGTCTGCGTATATACGCAATGCAGCAGAAGGATATCTGTGGGTGTACGCAGGGGAGCAGAAGATGAAGTGCGTACCTGTCTTAAGGCATTTATTGGCTGATTCTTCTTATTGATATGCATGATCAGATTTGACAGATGGCACTGGTTCAGGGGGAGCATATGTCCTGAATGCATTGTTGGCATTATGGTCCTTGGTGACGATGCTTATGATTCATCTTGCTATGGTTATGAGTTGGTCACATGATCAGATTTATGGTTGATTCTCTAATGATGCTTGCATGGAGTCTTTATTGTTCTTGGCACATATATGGATAAGGTTGGCTGATTTCATGGATGATTATTCAAAGTTGCATTGTTGTAAACATGATGATGATGAGTCACTCATATGCTGTTGTTGACATGTGCATGATGCATGATTCCTTTCTTGGCACAAATGGATGAGGATTGTTGGCTGGATACAGGATGATTATTCCTACATATGTTGATTGATGCAGATGCTTTCAATTGATGGCTCTTGATTCATGTAGATCTGGATGGTTATGAGTTGATGCAGAAGTCCTTGATGTTGACAGATACTATGGAGCAGATTATACAGTGCTGTTGATGATGTTTGTCATGATCTTTAGATGTTTGATGTAAAGGTCATAGCAAGACTCATGTTGTAATGGTCTATCTATTGTAGTCATCTCTTCAGGTCATGTAACGGCCTATGTCCCCCCACTGGGATGAAGATGTAATGTATTTGGTTTTCATATTTCTGATGTATTCCCACTTGGTTTGATGGATGATCCTTATTGTGATGGGTGATGGATGTATGTTTTGAGTCTTTTGGTGATAGGAAGGTCATTTATGATATATAGAGTCATGTTCTTCTTGTAGAACATCTTTTTGCAGACCTTGCTTACAGTCAGGGGGAGCTTGAGCATGAACAGCACTATATAGCAGAGCAGACATCTCAGCTTGTTCTCAGAAAGACCATTATCAGATTGGAGCACCATGACATATACAAAGGGGGAGCTCATTCAGAGACTTCAGCAGATCTGGCTTATAGTCAAGGGGAGCATGTTCTTAGGGGGAGCATACCCCTTTGCCCTTGATGTCAAAGGGGGAGAGTGATTTGGTGTTGTTGCCATCAAGTCCAAAGGGGGAGATTGTTGGCATTATGATGCATGTGTTGTACTTGATGGCAACCCTCTCATAGAAGATCATCTCACTTATATACATTCAAATGAATCTACAGAAGAGATATCAGATGTGACATAATACATAGATGCAGGACAGCTCAAAGGAATCAAATGGCAAGTTCTTAGTAAGCTTTGCCATCAAGTCCAAAGGGGGAGATTGTTGGCATTATGGCTAAAGTGTTGTCCTTGATGGCAACCCATTCAGGTGATAGATCACTGTACTTCAAGTCAGCAGCAGAGGTTGATGATCAGCTATCAAATATTGAAGAAAATAAGGGGTACGCAGGTACACCTTACAGAAAGTGCGTACACACAGGTACACCATGAAGGGACCGCGTCCAGATACGCAGGCCAGCCGTTCAGGAGGTGCGTACCCCCAGTGCACAGATTTCAAGGCAAAGAAATTCACATGTGGGGTTTTCTTATGTTTTACTCTTGGTATTTAGCCGACGGTATTGTGTTATTATGGTGTCAGCCCGTGGTATTGGTCCATGATTTTAGGAGGAGCTTGCCTATATAAAGCAAAGGAGATCATTTGGCTAGAGCATGTGTTTTTGGGTTGAATATCTTATGAGGGCTAGATCTGATCTAGATCTAAATAAGGCGAATCTACTGATGGACTAAGATCTCTTCGGTGCATGTTCAGATCTGTAGATCTGACTGTCTGAGTTACTCTTGAAGTCTTGAAATCATCTATGCCTGAAGGTACGTAGGTACAGTGAAAGAAAAGTGCGCTGGTACGCAGGCACAGAAGCGTTGCAGGTGCGCCGGTACGCAGGCACAGAAGTGCTGCAGGTGCGCAGATACGCAGGCACAGAAGCGCTGCAGTTGCGGAGGTACGCAGGAAGTCTATTTGGCACAGTGCGTGGGTACGCAGGTGCACAGTTCAGAACAGTGCGTACTGTACGCAGGCATTACATGGGTGAAGTTGCGTACTTCTCTTGAAATCAATTTAGCTGTTCATGTTTATCATTGCTGTGTTCTGGGTTTTGAAGTGATGTCTGGTTTCTGGTATTATGTTCTGATAACAGCAGTGATTGAGTGAATGATTATGATTAGCTTCAGAATTGATGAATGAATGGATCAGGTTCTTAATGATCTGATGGACTAGATCTGATTGATGACTCTCATTGTATATGTATTGATCTAGTGATTGGGTGATTCAGAAGGTTGTTTGATTATGAGCTTCAATGTTGTTGGGTCCAGTATGAAAATTGGATGAAATGTGGCCTTTCAGATTATGTGTTGTGCTTCAGTGTATCCAGTATGAAAATTGATGAAACGTGGTACTTGGAGGAGAGAAGATTGTAGGCCGGCACCTACGTACTAGTATCTAAGCTAGTACAAGAACTAAAGGAAATCTTTGGAGCATTGTAGCAGGTAGTAGCCTGCGTACTAGTAAATGGATCGGCTAGTACAAGAGCAAAGGGGGTTGTAGCTCCCGTACTGGTATAAGACTGCACCAGTACAAATATTATAAAAGGATTTTCTTATTAAGAAGAAGATTGAGATGACTTGCAGCAGGTGGTTTTCTCCCGCATTGGGTTTCCACCTTATATCATTGTGTTCATGTGTGTGCCTTATGTGTGATGATCTACTTTATGTTACTGCATCTGTTAACTGATAATATGGTTGATAATGCTCTAGTGCACTCATTGAAGATCGATTAACTTAATCATAAGAAGTTGTGGAAGTAGCATATATGAATCTGATTATGGAAATGAAAAAGTTTTATTAATGTGATAATACTGATTTAGCCCCCCTCTCAGTATTATTTCCAACAATTGGTATCAGAGCAGGTCCTTTGATAGAAGCTTGATCGCTTGAAGGAGATCCGTGGAACAATGGGAAAGAAGCTTAAGAAGAAAGCTCATAAGAAAAAGAAGTCATCTAAGAAGAACCATGACAGTGGAAGAATCGATTGGGGATTAGGCATAAGAAGCTCTTCAGATTCAGAATCAGATTCAGAATCATTATCAGGTATGAATGTGTTATCCTCTGATGTTCCAGCTATATTTCCTTGTGAAAGAGATGAAAGTGATAGTGAGACTACTGAACTTGCTCTTATGGGTGAGCAAGAAAGATGTCAAATAGAGGCATAATTTAACAGGCTGACAAACAAAATTATTGAACAAGAAAAACGTTTTGACATAAAGAGTGGTGCCCTCAAGTTATGCAAGGAAAGGTATCAAAAGTTGCAGGATGAAGCAACATCTCTAAGAAATGAAGTCATTGAAAAGAACACAACAATCAAGGAGCTCAGAGATCGATCCAGTTATTATGAAAATCTTGAAGCTACAATCCTCTCACTAAAAGGAGATCTTGAAGAATCAAAGAAGCAGAATAGAGATCTACTCCAAGCTATTGAAAAACAAGAAAACTAAGTCACCAGCTTAAAATCTCAACTAGAATGTGCCTTCCGAGTTCGTCAAATGCAGCAGGATCTGAATGAAGAACAAGAAAAGGAGATTCTCAAACTAAGGGAACAAATGGAAGAAGGAAGGAAAGCTGAAGAAGCTTTGAAAAAGAAATCTCTTGAAAAGGAAGAACAACTTCAGGTTGAGGTAAATATCTTGAAAGGTAAACTAGAAGAAAAGGATAAGCTTTTACGATTTCAAGATAGCTCTAAAGTATTGGATGATATTCTTAGTAGTCAAAGGTCCCCTGCTATAAAGACTGGTCTTGGTTTCCATGAATCTGTTGAAGGTGAATCTAGTTCACAAGGTGAGGCAAGGAATTCTAAAGAGAAATCTAAAGTGATCAATCAAGAAATGAAAGATCAATCTCATCATCAACCAAGGAAAGAGATTCCTCAAAGAAAATCCTTTACTCCTCCTATGAATAATGTTGAATGTTATGTATGTCATAATCTTGGACATGTTGCAGCTAGATGTAGAAGAAGAAGAGTTCAAGACCATTATGCAGACAAGTCATCTCAATCAAGGTATTTTTATGGATATTGCTTTGCTTGCAATACGTTTGGTCACAAAGCTGCTGATTGTTACAGGAGGAATATGAAACATGTAAGATGTTATGCATGTAACAAGCCTGGACATATAGATAAAGAATGCAGGAACAAAGTGTGGGCACCATATCAAAAGGAGAAAATGTCATCAGCACGCTTGAAGATATGGAGGGAAAAGGAAGTACAGTCAGAAAAGGATGGCACAGCACAATGTACAGACATACCAGAATCAGAGGAAGCTGAAAGTACAAAACTTCAGGTTCCTGAATCTCATATGCAAACTTCATAAAGGCAAGTCGCATATATACGTGAGTTGGATACTTCACAATCGCGTATATGCTTGTTTGAAGGCAGTAGGCAAGTGAAGTTGGAAATCAATCTATCAGATCTGGGAATCTGACTGTCAGTGGCACAAAGGAGGACTGTTAATTTGGCCCTAATTAGAAGTACGCAGATCATCAACTGTGAAAGTGCGGGCGTACGCAGCAGAGCGTAAGACTGGGTGCGGATGTACGCAAGTGAAGGCACAGTCCCTATGCAGAGATACGCGGCTTATCAGAAGAGGACATGCGGACGGACGCGGAGAAACAGAAAAAGAGGTGCAGACTTACAGAGGAGTACGCGGCGCGATAGAAGCAAAGAGTGTGTGCGGTACGTGGCGTGATAAAGGATACCCTACGGACTTACAGAAAAGTACGCGGCGCGATAAAATAAAAGGTGCGTGCAGTACGCGGCGCAACTGATGGAACAGATGCATGGGTACGCTCTGTAATAGAAGACTGTCTGCGTATATACGCAGTGTAGCAGAAGGATATCTGCGGGTGTACGCAGGGGAGCAGAAGATGAAGTGCATACCTGTCTTAAGGCATTTATTGGCTGATTCTTCTTATTGATATGCATGATCAGATTTGACAGATGGCACTGGTTCAGGGGGAGCATATGTCCTGAATGCATTGTTGGCATTATGGTCCTTGGTGACGATGCTTATGATTCATCTTGCTATGGTTATGAGTTGTTCACATGATCAGATTTATGGTTGATTCTCTAATGATGCTTGCATGGAGTCTTTATTGTTCTTGGCACATATATGCATAAGGTTGGCTGATTTCATGGATGATTATTCAAAGTTGCATTGTTGGAAACATGATGATGACGAGTCACTCATATGCTGCTGTTGACATGTGCATGATGCATGATTCCTTTCTTGGCACAAATGGATGAGGATTGTTGGCTGGATACAGGATTATTATTCATACATATGTTGATTGATGCAAATGCTTTCAATTGATGGCTCTTGATTCATGTAGATCTGGATGGTTATGAGTTGATGCAGAAGTCCTTGATGTTGACAGATACTATGGAGCAGATTATATAGTGCTGTTGATGATGTTTGTCATGATCTTTAGATGTTTGATGTAAAGGTCATAGCAAGACTCATGTTGTAATGGTCTATCTATTGTAGTCATCTCTTCAGGTCATGTAACGGCCTATGTCCCCCCACTGGGATGAAGATGTAATGTATTTGGTTTTCATATTTCTGATGTATTCCCACTTGGTTGGATGGATGATCCTTATTGTGATGGGTGATGGATGTATGTTTTGAGTCTTTTGGTGATACGAAGGTCATTTATGATATATAGAGTCATGTTCTTCTTGTAGAACATCTTTTTGCAGACCTTGCTTACAGTCAGGGGGAGCTTGAGCATGAACAACACTATATAGCAGAGCAGACATCTCAGCTTGTTCTCAGAAAGACCATTATCAGATTGGAGCACCATGACATATACAAAGCGGGAGCTCATTCAGAGACTTCAGCAGATCTGGCTTATAGTCAAGGGGAGCATGTTCTTAGGGGGAGCATACCCCTTTGCCCTTGATGTCAAAGGGGGAGAGTGATTTGGTGTTGTTGCCATCAAGTCCAAAGGGGGAGATTGTTGGCATTATGATGCATGTGTTGTACTTGATGGAAACCCTCTCATAGAAGATCATCTCACTTATATACATTCAAATGAATCTACAGAAGAGATATCAGATGTGACATAATACATAGATGCAGGACAGCTCAAAGGAATCAAATGGCAAGTTTTTAGTAAGCTTTACCATCATGTCCAAAGGGGGAGATTGTTGGCATTATGGCTAAAGTGTTGTCCTTGATGGCAACCCATTCAGGTGATAGATCACTGTACTTCAAGTCAGCAGCAGAGGTTGATGATCAGCTATCAAATATTGAAGAAAATAAGGGGTACGCAGGTACACCTTACAGAAAGTGCGTACCCGCAGGTACACCATGAAGGGACCGCGTCCAGATACGCAGGCCAGCCATTCAGGAGGTGCGTATCCCCAGTGCACAGATTTCAAGGCAAAGAAATTCACATGTGGGGTTTTCTTATGTTTTACTCTTGGTATTTAGCCGACGGTATTGTGTTATTATGGTGTCGGGCCATGGTATTGATCCATGATTTTAGGAGGAGCTTGCCTATATAAAGCAAAGGAGATCATTTGGCTAGAGCATGTGTTTTTGGGTTGAATATCTTATGAGGGCTAGATCTGATCTAGATCTAAATAAGGCGAATCTACTGATGGACTGAGATCTCTTCGGCGCATGTTCAGATCTGTAGATCTGACTGTCTGAGTTACTCTTGAAGTCTTGAAATCATCTATGCCCGAAGGTACGCAGGTACAGTGAAAGAAAAGTGCGCCAGTACGCAGGCACAGAAGCGTTGCAGGTGCACCGGTACGCAGGCACAGAAGCGCTGCAGGTGCGCAGATACGCAGGCACAGAAGCGCTGCAGTTGCGGAGGTACGCAGGAAGTCTATTTGGCACAGTGCGTGGGTACGCAGGTGCACAGTTCAGAACAGTGCGTACTGTACGCAGGCATTACATGAGTGAAGCTGCGTACTTCTCTTGAAATCAATTTAGCTGTTCATGTTTATCATTGCTGTGTTCTGGGTTTTGAAGTGATGTCTGGTTTCTGGTATTATGTTCTGATAACAGCAGTGATTGAGTGAATGATTATGATTAGCTTCAGAATTGATGAATGAATGGATCAGGTTCTTAATGATCTGATGGACTAGATCTGATTGATGACTCTCATTGTATATGTATTGATCTAGTGATTGGGTGATTCAGAAGGTTGTTTGATTATGAGCTTCAATGTTGTTGGGTCCAGTATGAAAATTGGATGAAATGTGGCCTTTCAGATTATGTGTTGTGCTTCAGTGTATCTAGTATGAAAATTGATGAAACGTGGTACTTGGAGGAGAGAAGATTGTAGGCCGGCACCTACGTACTAGTATCTAAGCTAGTACAAGAACTAAAGGAAATCTTTGGAGCATTGTAGCAGGTAGTAGCCTGCGTACTAGTAAATGGATCGGCTAGTACAAGAGCAAAGGGGGTTGTAGCTCTCGTACTGGTATAAGACTGCACCAGTACAAATATTGTAAAAGGATTTTCTTATTAAGAAGAAGATTGAGATGACTTGCAGTAGGTGGTTTTCTCCCGCATTGGGTTTCCACCTTATATCATTGTGTTCATGTGTGTGCCTTATGTGTGATGATCTACTTTATGTTACTGCATCTGTTAACTGATAATATGGTTGATAATGCTCTAGTGCACTCATTGAAGATCGATTAACTTAATCATAAGAAGTTGTGGAAGTAGCATATATGAATCTGATTATGGAAATGAAAAAGTTTTATTAATGTGATAATACTGATTCACCCCCCCTCTCAGTATTATTTCCAACAATCAAAGGACAGGGGCTAGCTAAACTAATGGCTGAGTCAAATTTTCATGCCTTGGACATTAATCTCATTGTTGCTATGTCTGAGGAAGATGAAGAGAGTATGCCCGCTCAGGTATCAGAAATTTTCCTTCTTTCTCCTTGGTATTCGGACATTGTTTATGTACTACAAAATCTGTCATCACCGCCCGAAATGGCTAAGAACAAAAGTAGGACACTTTAATTGAAGGCTGCCAAGTTTTGTATCATGAATAATGCACTCTATTGGAAAGATCCCGGTGGTGTCTTACTCAATTGTTTGGTTGAAGAAGAGGCAAAACAGGTTATGGAAGACTTTCACAAGGGAGATTGCGGAGGCCATCTTTTCTGGAAGACAACAGCCAATAAAATCTTGAGAGTGGGATATTATTGGCCAACTCTTTTTTCTAATGTGTACAAATAGCAGCAAGTTGCCACGAATGTCAGATTTTTCAAGGTAGGAGGAAGTTGCAGCCTTTACCACTCAAGCCCATTGAAGTAAGTTCTCCATTTTAGCAGTGGGGTTTGGATTTCATCGGCCAGATCCATCCTTCTTCTTCAGTGCAGCATAAATGGATCCTCACGGCGATGGATTATTTCACCAAATGGATTGAGGCAATTACCACGAGGCAGGCCACTGATTCGGTAATTATTTCATTCCTTGAAAACAACATTTTGTCTCGCTTTGGCTGTCCAAATAATCTGATCACTGACAATGCAACAGCCTTTAAATCTAAAAGAATGATTAACTTTTGTCATAAATAACAAATCACTTTGAGGCACTCCACTACCTATTACCCACAAGGAAATGGATTGGCAGAATCCTCAAATAAATCTTTGGTCAACCTTATCAAAAAGTTGCTGGAAACTAACAAGAAAAGTTGGTACAAAAATCTGGTCAATGCACTTTGGGCAGGCAGAGTAAGTCAAAAGAAATCTATAGG
This sequence comes from Pinus tabuliformis, assembly GCA_031772625.1. Taxonomy (NCBI): domain Eukaryota; kingdom Viridiplantae; phylum Streptophyta; class Pinopsida; order Pinales; family Pinaceae; genus Pinus; species Pinus tabuliformis. The sequence continues at coordinate 117,790,356 of CM062806.1, forward strand.
CATGTCTCCTTTCGAGCTTGTGTATGGTGTGGACACAATCTTCCTGACCTCTCTAGCAGTCCCGGTGGTCAAACTCCTACAAGAAGCAGGCAACGAAGATGATCACTTGCAGCGGAGAATCAATCAAATCATTCATTTGCAGCAAACTAGAGAGGCGGTATGTCAGAATACTTTCAAGCTGTAAGAGAGAATCAAGAAGATATATGATCGAAAGGTAAAGGCGGACAGGTTTCAAATAGAAGACATAGTGCTGAAATGGGATGCAAGGAATGAAGAGAAAGGTAAACATGGCAAGTTTGAAAATATTTGGAAATGACCTTACAGGATTGTTGCATATCGGGGCCAAAATGCTTTTCTTTTGCAAGAAATGAATGGTGAATACTATCCTGGTGGGCCGGTCAATGGTCGGATACTTAAACGGTACTATTTGTGAAATTTTTCTGCTGTCATATGCATCATTGTACATACCGGTTTGTTTAAATTCCATTGCAAGTGTGTGCTATTTTGATTTTTCAGTTTGGGGCCTGAGGTGAAGGCTATAAAACTGAGGTTTGATTTCAGTTTTGGTTTGGTTTGTTAGAGTTAGGTCTTTCAATCGATTTCAGTCTTGAAATTGAGTTAGTTTTGCGTCACATTTCAGTCCTGAAATTGAGTCAAGAGTTTGGTTTTGATTTGTTGAATTTATTGACTCATAGCCCAATGGACGAAGGCACTGCCTACTTTCCTAGAGATCTATAGTTCTTGGCACCTCCAAGGAGCTACCATCCCCATTGGAGCCAATGTTAGTGTCGGTATCTTCATCCCTCCATCAGATATCAAATTCTCTTGTTGCATTACATGTTAGGTGTCCTGCTCAGTTAGTTGCATTCCATTACGAGCATGGATCATCTAACGGTAGTGGCTTGTTGTACATTTGCCCTCATGTCCTTTACCTGCTGGCCCATTTCCGTTCATCAAGATCATCTGTAGTCACTTTTTGTCTTTAAAATTCCAAGATTCATTCTTTTAGGGTTTCACTTTCATTAGGTCTAGGGTTTCATCAAAAAGGTTTTCAGAATGTCCAATAACAGTCAGCAAGCACATGAGGAGGTTCCAGTACCAATGAATTTCATAATCAATTGCTCAGAAATGTATTTTTCCTCAAAACTCCGTTTTGAGGAAAAACAGAGTATTTTAGGTTTTTTATTGTATAAATTCATGTATTTTCAATTCTCTTGTATGTAAATAACTTCAGTGGCAACCTTGGTCACCTTCCCAAGCCTCAGTAGCTCCATCCCCTGCAAGGCAAACAAAAATCAAGAAAAATCAAGTCATTCAGTTCATCAAAAGGCTCAAATAAAGTAAACTGCTCAAAAAACAGAGTTGAAAAGTAAAGTCACATTGTAAACATTATAAAGGTGGGTTTTATGACTCAAAAATTAAAAATTTCTTGTATATAAATCATTTTTTACAATTCAAAATCTCATTGGCATTCCAAGAAGAAAGAGTGAGCAAAGTGAAAGCCGTGTTGGAAAAAAGGAGAGCAAATCGTAGCAAAGGCACTCAGTTTTGGAGGCGCGGCGCACTAGGTGAGAGGTACGACGCATAGGGTCGCGATCTTCAGTGTTAATTTGCACTGGCATAGGGCACACAGGAGGCATGGTGTGTTGGGTTTGACGCGCGACGCATAGAGCTGCCAAGCCCGATTCTCTTGTATATATATCATTTTTTACAATTCAAAAGCTCATTGGCATTCCAAGAAGAAAGAGTGAGCAAAGTGAAAGCCGTGTTGGAAAAAAGGAGAGAAAATCGCATCAAAGGCACTCAGTTTTGGAAGCGCGGCACACTGGGTGAGAGGTGCGACACATAGGGTCGTGATCTTCAGTGTTAATTTGTACTGGCACAACGCACACAGGAGGCATGGTGTGTTGGGTTTGAAGTGCGACGCATAGAGCTGCCAAGCCCGATTCTCTTAAAACCTCCCTCAAATTTCCAAAATCACTCAAATCTTCTAGTGTGCAAGTAAGTCAAGATCTCTTCCTTGCTAGTAAAGGAGTTTTTCTTGAAAATTTATGGTCATTGTGTAAAGAAACTCAAACCCTATTTCCTTGCAATTTCTCAAAAGCCATTGCCTAGGGTTTGTACTTGTCATTTTGATTGCCAAGTTCATTCTGCCACTCCCTCACTTTTTCACTCCATTTATTTTCCTAGCTTATCCACCCATTCCCTAACTCCCATATTCCCAAAAATCATCTAACCCTATCCCCAAATCCCATTTTCCCAAATCCTAAATACAAATCCCCAAACCCTAATTATTGTCCCTAAGTTTACATATTACTCCCTAATCCCCTATTTCCCAAACAAAAACATGTCCTAATAGTCCCAAAACCACTAATACTCTCTCCCCTCACAGTCCCTCATATATTTTTACCCTTGGTGGCAGAAAATTAAAAAAAACACCATAAATCTCCTACTACTCATCAAGAAAACTCATACATTAGCAAACATGGAGTTTGATCCTTCATATGACCATGAGGAAGAGACACACAGTGACTCTCCTACATAAATACATGCACCAAGGAGACCTCACAAAGGTGGCAAACATATACGAGAGGAGCCTACTACACTTGCCGAGCTGCAGGCCTGCCCTCTCGCTATTGCATGCTTCCAACACCAATCCTGCTATGAGTTCTATGAGATGGTTGCTAGAGTCCAATATCATCATGAGTTGGCCCAGTTGTTTGTGCTTCATCTACATAATGGTCAAGCCACTCTAGCTGTTGTAACATTCACTTTAACACTAGAGTCTATTTCTCTAGAAATCGACATTCCTAATATTGGAGAGCAATGGAATAAGAGGCAGCAAATTGACAAGGAACATTATGAACCATACATCAAGCCCAATTATTTGAGACAACTCAGCAGCGTTTTTCCCTTTTGGTACCTGAAAGATTCATATGCTCCTTTAATGAAACTGATAATGAAGTATTTCATCTGTGAGGGTCAATTTTCTCGCCTATATGCTTATCATATCAGGTTGTTGATGCACTTTACCAGGGTGAGGATGATGAGTCTCCCCTACTTCATGTGCCGAAACATTGAGAATATGACCACCCTATTACAACAAAATACTCCTCAGTAGTAGTTCAATAGTATATATCATTTTGCTCTCATTAAGATTGTGGTCTTGCATCAGCCTGGCTTGCAGGGCATCTCATGGGAGGATTTCATTTCTCATGAGTTCTTCATAGCTCCTCAGGGACCTCTAGAGGCTTTTCATGAGACAGGTGGACCTTCACATCAGCAGGAGGGTCATGAGACACAGGCCGCTAGTGTGCTGGTGTTTGTCACCTATCAAAAGGACACTAGACGGTTATTTGCAGTAGAAAAGCGAGTATTATCTCCACCGGGGGTGGCAGGGGTCTCACTTCCTTCATCAACACAACAGGTTCAGGACAAGGGCAACAAGCCATTATAGGATGAGGGGCTTTCAGGTGAGCAGGAGACTAATTTCATTCTCATTGAGGGTGATGATACTGATTTGGGCCCACAAAGCTCAAATCTCAAAGAAGTCATCCAAGAGCAACAGGCGGACATCAATGCTTTGTCCCTCAACTTATACAGAGAAATGTGGATAATAAATTACCTAGAGTAAAGAAACAAGCAGCTTGAGGATCAGCAAGCGATTATGGAATTGAAAAATATACGAGAAAACTGCCAAGTTGCCAAAAGGAGGAAGGTGAAGATCACATCACTTGAGCATGAAATCAATGCTGATCGGGAATCTTGGCTTGAAAGAGCCAATATCCACTTAGAAAGGCTGTTAGAGAAGGCCAACAAAGAGAAGACATTGTTGAGGCATATGGCTTATCATTACATGGCGAGAAATAAAGTCTACAAGGCAAGAATCAGGAGCTTGAAAGCAAAGTTGAAGAGGGCATTGAGGAGGAGAAAGGAGCAAGATAGAATTCATATATTGGCTAAGGCTTCCTTGGCCCAACATAGCATTTGATGGAGAAACTCAGCCCAAATTTCAAAAAAATTTGGATACTTTTTGCATTTTGGAAATTTTTGGGCTAAAACACAGAATTTTCTACCCTATGCGCCGCGCCACCTAGCGCTTGCTTTTGATGGGAGCCTCCAAATGATAAAAACTTAGCATTTTTGGATTTGGCATGAAAAAATATGCTTGCCTACCAATGGCCAAGAAATTTTGACAGGTTTTGAGCTCTCAAAAAGGTAAAAAACACCCAAAAAATGACCTTACTACCCCTATTTTGACACACAGGAAGTAGTGTTGGGAGAACTCAATTTTGGAGGGGTAAATGGAGGCCAAATTCAATACTTCCTCTTGTTCTGCAAGTTAGAAAGGTAGACCTTTCCAACAAGCACACTTGGAGCAAATTTGGACACAAGGAAGGCCTCCAAAAGTGGTTGCAAACAGGCACTATGCATAGGGAAATCAACGCGACACATTGGGTAAATTTTGCTAAGTTTGACCAAGAATACTCTGTTTTTCGCCTAGCTTTTTGACAATTTTACTTTTCTCCTTCTTAATGTCAAACTTATCATGTAAATTAATGTAAAATTATGGATCTTGATGTAATTATGTCAAATTTTCACTCATGGAGGTAGATTCATCTATCAAAAGGTTGTTTGCAACTGAATGAATCAGTTCCCTAGTTTCTAGAGGCAAGCTATTCCATTGCCTAATTTTTAGTTCTCAGTTTAGAATTAGTTGGAATAGATCCTAAACTTATGAGCTTGACCCGTAGAGGCTAGGATGAGTTATGGTTTGTCTATATATTGTGGATTTTCAGTCATTAGCATGGTTGGACTTTTGAGAAAGCTTGGAGCTTCATTGTATACTCATATCAGCAGTTTTGGCTAAGGAATAGAGACCAAGGTTTGCAGCACTCTTTGGGATTCTTGTGGCATTTTATTTTGGTATATTTATTTTCTTCTATAATTGTGAATTTACTTATGTGTTATGTATGACATTATCTATCTTGTTTCTTATTAACTAAATCAAACAAGGGTAAAGGTAGAATCCATTGAAATTGCAGTGCTCTACCTAGGGTTTGCTTTAGTTTTTGATGTTTTCAGCTGTTTGAAGAGAATCCCAGGGTTGTCTTGCCCTCTTCAAATCCTCACCTATATAATCCATCCATCTCATTCAATTTGAAGTGCCAAATCAGTTTCCTACCTTGCCCCATAGAGATCTCTGCAAAACTGAGCCTCATTCCCCACACCCAAAATTTGCCTTTCCATTTAAGCCAACAAAACATCATTTTATTCAATCAAAATTTTTTGCACAAATACCTAACCTAAGATCAGTGTTCACATTAGTCATCTCAAGCCCTCATTGATCATATTTTGCTGAGATTTACCAGGAGAGAGCCCTCTCCCGACCTGGTAGGGCTAGCTACCAGGTTAAGCGTGGTTTGATGTTGTCCTAGATCCTACCTTTCTCAGCTTGAGGTAGATTTACGCCCTAACAAAAATCATCATCACTTTCCTTATAGTCATGGACCGGTTTAGTATAGCACGGTCCTTCTGCAAGGTCCAATGGTACTACAACACGGAGCGATTTCCTTTCAAACGACATTGTCCGCTTCTTCAAATTGATGACCCCATTCATGTCAATAGCCCAATCAAATTTAAGGAGCACAGGGTATAGATTGTTTTCATCAACAATTTCTATCACTTCAAAATAAGCCAGTGCTCTCACACCTTCTATATCTATAGTCACTCCATGCAATCATCCCATAGGGATAATCTTCTACTAGTTTACCATCCTGAACTGAATTGGAGATGAGTGCATTGCAGGCCTCCCCATTCTCTCCCATGTCTGTTTAGGAAAAAAATTCACATCAGATCCGAGATCCAAAATAGCATGGTCCATCTCATAGTCTCCTATTTACGTGGTGAGCCTCATCAATGGTAGTTATCTGTCATAAATGGCAGTTATCTGTAGCATGCTTTCCTCCTATCTAACAAATCGTGCACCATAATGTAGGCGCCGTGCTCGGTCCTGCTTGTGCCTTCAGTCTCAATGGCATTAGTCCTCCTACTACGAGGTCATTTGCGAACACTGGTAAGTGGTCCTTGTCATGTCCCTGACCCTTGCACTTTACGCAGCATACCTCATCGCGCACTTCTAGGCCAGTTGCCCTGACTTTTTTTAAACTCTACATCTCAAGGCAAAAGTTTTTCAAATGCACGTGAATCTACTAAACTCCCAGGTTGGGATCCTGTATCAGAGTCTCGTGCAATTTCATCGTGACCTCCAAGGCCTCAGCCTTAGATTTTAGCCTCTATTGTGACAACGCGTTCCTTAGATGTGGCATTAATGATGCTACAAACCATTCGTGGCGTTGTCCATCTGTCAATGTCATGTTAGCTTCACGAATCGTGCACTTCAGTCTCTAATCCAACTCCTAAGGGGTCTCTCCTAGTAGCATTGTGATTTCCTTGAATCTAATGATCAACTGTGCCTCTGACTTCAGCCTGCGAAATTATTTTTTTAGCACAGTTTGAATATCTACTATCCTCGCATTCGGATTGTCATTGGAATGCTTAATGTACTAGGTCAGCATGTGATCCTGCAAAGTGCTGACCAATGTTGCTTTCTTTATATTGTCATCCGTGACTCCCTGCGCTTCCCATACAACTTTTATCATGAACCAAAACTGGTCCAGATCTTCATTCCCTACTCCCTTGAACACTGGCAACTTTATCGCGCTCGCCATATTGATTTATGGTGGTGGCGGAGGTGGTATGCGTGAGATGGAGGTGAAGATGGTGAAATTGGCAGTGGTGTGGGTAGGGGTGGTATGCGCAGAATTCTCTGCCTTATCAAGTTGATCGCACTTCTTCCTGAGACCTTCACGAGCTCTTATTTGTCCCCTCACAGAGGTGAAATCAACCGGCTAGTTTCTAGTTTTGTACTACCCTCATTTCTATAGATTCTCCCACTTCGCGTAGCCCCAAAATTCAATTTATTCACATAACCTGTTTTTCACACAATAGAATTTTAATCCAAGTTTTCAAAGATTTAACATAGTTACCTCATGGACCTTTGAGGAAGCAGCGTTCTGCCTCGCTATAGCTGACTGAAGTATCTACCACAAACTCAATGATGAATCCTCCTATAATTTGGTCGAGCTAGTGATCAATAGTGCATGCGATCTTATCCTCCAATGCTTCCAATCTACGGACCAATTCTAGAGTCCACACAATAGGTCTATCGAGATTACACCTTCTTTGGCTATCTACTAGCTTCGTGATCCACTCATATAGCTTAGGAGGGAAAGATGGGAATAAAATTTCATGGATCTCTATGTATAAGTAGTAGTATAACCACTCTTCCTTTGATAGTCAAAGGTTCATGTTCTCCTGCACCGCGAACTCATGAATCTTCTTATCCAACCAATATTCAATTCCTTTCTTTTTCGGATTCTAGTGATATGACATCAGACATCTCTATGCAGATCCCAGTCCTGGCAACGAAACCATTTGTTGGCTTGTTGGGGCCTGACCCAAGTTTAGAGTTAATTAGCCAAACAAATCCCTATACTACTGGCCCTTTCGGAAACAGTCCACGAAGCGCGGATTGAAGTTTCACCCGAAGTAGTATGGGGGGGTGCTGGAACTAGGTTTCCGCACCCTTGAGTTGTCTAAGGGTTTGGTTCAATCCAACTACTCATCCCTACGCGTAGGTTGCTTCGCGCACTTCCCTGGCCTTTGTGCCCTGATATACTTGCCTTCGCTCAACCTTAACCAGGGGTTGTGGGGCTTCTACGCTGTTGGAGCAGCACTCTGCGCTATTTCCCTATGTCCCACCTGAGATCTTAGCTATCTTCCTTCACTAGTTTGTTATCTTCGCATAAATGGAAGCCTTGTGTTATATTTATTTATACAGTCATATTAGTTCACGCAGCAAATAAACAATACACTTGCAATTTATAGCCAATAATACAGTTAAACAGGAAAAGATACATATAAATATGGTAAACTACTCTTTATTAATTCTTGTAACAGTTACAGACTCGACCTGCCCTACGCACTCAGCTGTAGGGGTCCGCACACTCAACTGTGGACTACTAGGCCTCTACGTACTCGGCTGCAGAGCCTCTTCCTACTCTACAACCTAAGGACACACTTTACTTTATACTCTTCATGCTTCTTCTAGCTACATGCTATCTTCTATACTTAGAGCCTCACTCTATTTATACAATCTCATGGCCGATGGACTATGGGTAGGTCTATCAAGCTGACATTATATTACAAAAACAAGGGCGGACAACCCTGTGACTCTATTATGACTTCACGCTCCACGCCCATAATTCACGAAGATTTTACAAAGGACTTGGTCAAAAATTAGGCTTTAAGCCCCAAAACATGCCTTGGGGGGGATTCCATGCCCAACACCATCAGTGAATGAGTAGGCCTCCTTCCCTCCAACATTATCTAGTACCTCATCTGTAAATGGTGTCAGAAAGGGATCATGGACATAGGAATCATTAAGCTTCCTAAGGTCTATGAAAATTCATATCTCTCCATTTTGTTTCTTTTCTTAGACTACCATTGGGCTCACCCAATCAAATTCCTCCATTGGTTCGATAATCCCTGCCTCAAGCATATTATCCAACTCCAAGCGGACATTTTCTTTATATTTGAAGTTAATGCGATATGGCCTCTGCTAGATCAGCTTTGCGTCTGGCTTCAAGGTAATTTTCATCACACCCAAGTCTCCTATTATACCTTTCAGGTCCGAAAATTTTGTAGGAAACAAATCCTGATACTTGCAGAGAAACTCAACAACTTTATCTACCATGGCATCATCCCAGTAATCCCCAATCTCTGCAAATTTCGGCTCTGCTTCCATGCCAATATTCACGTGCCTAGTATTTAATTGTGCAGTGATGTCTGGGTTCTATACCTATGGACCTTCAACCTCGTAGTGGTCTTTTGCTTCTAGGATATTGATATTCCTTGGATCTTCATCCTCCCCCTCGGCAGTCACATTATAGCATTCCAGCGCATGGCGCAGCTGGGTGCTCCAATCTGGTTGAACTAACTCTAATGGATCCTGCAAAATTCTGAAGATTGCTGTGTTAACCTCCTGTAGAGCTTCATCAATTCTTTCGAACCCATATTCAAAACTGAAGGTCATTAAGAATCCTTCCCTTAATATATCCCACTCCACAGTGCCATGGCGGAGCTCCATTTCTTGGTACCAATTCATAGGGATTATATCCAAAGTATGATAGAATAAATGCACCCATTTTGGCTGTGGCTTCGTTCCTTAAGAATTAGTCCATTTCACTAAATGATCATGTGGATCATTCCTCCCATCATATTTCTCAGTCAGCTGAACTTTTGCGCAGCCAAATCGTAACCTCATCATTGTCCTATACTCGTGCCATTCATCAAAGTTATCTTTGTGCATACCCCACGATCATGTGGGTGTAGCGCGCAGCACTAAATCCAGTGCTTGAAAGCGATGGTACACAAGTACTTCTCTTTCAAAGGCATCCAAAAAATTATCTACATCAGTTAAACCATCATAATAAGGTAAATTTCTTACCTCTGATGATACACAGTGCAACGATTTAGTCGTCATATTGCAGTGCAGTGTAGATACTTTGTGCAACCTATGATGCCAATGCTCCAATTCTTCATCTGAGTATAAGGTACAGGAGCTTTTGCGGTCCCATGCAATCCATCCATCAGCCATTGGATTAATCTAGTCTTAGTCTCATGCTATTATTTTATAGAGTTGATCCAAATCATCATCACTTTCCTCATAGTCACGAACCGGTTTAGTATAGCATGGTCCTTCCACAAGGTCCAATGGTACTACAACATGGAGCGATTTCCTTTCAAATGACATTGTCCACTTCTTCAAATTGATGACCCCATTCATGTCAATAGCCCAATCAATTCCAAGGAGTGCGGGGTATGGATTATTGTCATCAACAATTTCTATCACTTCAAAATTAGCCAGCGCGCTCACACCTTCTATATCTATGGTCACTCCATGCAATCGTCCCATAGGGATAATCTTCTGTTGGTTCGCCATCCTCAATTGAATCAGAGATCACTGTAGTGTAGGCCTCCCCATTCTCTCCCATGTCTGTTTAGGAAAAACATTCACATCAGATCCTAGATCCAAAATAGCCTGGTCCATCTCATAGTCTCCTATTTACGTGGTGAACCTCATCTCGTGCCCTGTTCTCATCTCATGTTTACCGATCTTTATGACTGTGCAGTGTCCTTCAGGAGCATTTTCCTTACCAACACACTTGTTTATCAATTCTTGTAGCCCTTTCATAGCCTTTCTATCATGTATTAGTTTCATGTAAGTCTCCAAGAAGGTGGTAAACACAGAGGGGTCAACCTCTGTAGGTGCGCTAATTTCTGGCAGCCCATCCTGACTTCCTAAGGTAAAGGTCTTAGCGAAGCTTTTATTTTCTTCCATAAATGTTTCCTTCGCATGCTCTAGATCAAACCCAACCTCCCTTTATGGGGCCTTGTGGACCCACCCACTTTATTCAGGTTGTTTTCCTTTATCATCATTAGTCATTATTCCACGTCACAACATGATATTCATATTTGGATATTTCTCACGGGGCTCGACCCTCATCATTTGTAAAAACTAGGTAGGATTTCAAGGTTGTTCCTTCTTCTCCTAAATCTTAGCTATCAACACAAGGCATTCTTCTATTGTGTGGTCAAACTATGTGCAGTATTGACATGAACGTTGTGTCTGGCTTGTACACTCCCACACATAGTTCCCTAGCATTCCGCAATTTGTTGGGCGTGGGATCCCCCCAAGACAAGGTTTGAGGCTTAAAGCCCAAGTTTTGACTAAGTCCAATGTAAAGACTCTGTGATTTGTGGGTGCGGAGTGCGAAGTTGTAATCGAGTCATAGGGTTATCCACCCTTACTTTTTTAAATGTAGTGTCGGCTTGAGAGTTCTACCCATGGTCTGCAGACCACGAGATTGTATAAATAGAGCGATGCTCTAAGTGTAAAGATATGATCAAGAGGAAATCAATCCATGAAGTATTGAGCCTAAGTGTAAAGTCGAGTCTTTGGGTAGTAGAGTAGGAGAAGACTCTACAGTTGAGTGCGCAGAGGCCTAGTAGTCTGTAGCTAAGTGCGCAAAGGCCTAGTAGTCCGTAGCTAAGTGCGCAGACCCCTGCAGCTGAGTGCATAGGTCAGGTTGAGTCTGTAACTGATTGAAGCATTAATAAAGAGAAGTATTACAATATTTCTATGTATATTTTCCTATTTTATGCATGGAAGTATATTGGGTATGAATTGTAAGTTTATTGTTTATTTTTTGCAGGAACTTATATGAATGTGATGAATAAGTGAATATAATATAAGGTATCTATTTACACCAGATAACTAACTGTTATTAGAAGATAAGTAAGATCCGCGGTGTGACTTAGGGAAATAGCACAGATCACTTCTGTAGCAGCATGAAGCTTCTTATCCCCTGGTTAGGGCTGCATGAAGTTGAGTATAACAGGCCGCGAAGGCCTCACAGGTCAAGAAAGTGCATGAAGTGACCTGTGCCAAAGTATTCAAAGTTGGACTAAATCGACCTCTCAGACATCTCAAGGGTGAAAAAACTTGGTTCCAACATTTCCCCATACTGCTTTGGGTGAGACCTTAGTCCGCACTCTGCGGACTGTTGCCAAAAGGGCCAGTAGTACAGGGGTTTGTTTGGCTAAATGACTCCGAACCTGGGTCAGGCCCTATAAAGCCAACAAATGGTTCCATTGCCGGGACCAGAATTTGCATAGAGATGTTTGATGTTGTATCATTGGAATCCAACTAAGAAAGAAATTGAAGATTGGTTGGACAGGAGAATTCACGAGTTCGCGGCGCAGGAGAACAGGAATTCATGACTATCAAAAGAAGAGTGGTTAGACTGCTACCTGTACACAGAGATCCACAAATATTCTTCGCATCTTTCCCTACTGAGTTGTACGAGTGGATCGCGAAGCTAGTAGATAGCCAAGTAAGGTGCAAGCTCGATAGTCCTATTGTGTGGACCCTAGAGTTGGTGTGCAGGTTGGAAGCATCGGAGGATAGGATTGTGCATGCTATTGATCACTGGCTCAATCAAATTATAGGAGGATTTATTACTAAGTTCATGATAGATACTTCAAATCAGCTATAGTGAGGCAAAGTGATGCTTTCTTAAAGGACCAGGAGGTAAGTACGTTAAGTCTCTGAACACTTGGATTAAAATGCTACTATGTTGAAAGAAAATTATGTGAATATATTGATGTTCGGGGCTACGTGAAGTGGGAGAATTTACAGAAACGAAGGTAGTGCAAAACTAGAAACTAGCCCCTTGAATTCACCTCTGCGGGGGGATGAGGAAGAGCTCACAAAGTTCTCACCAAGAAGTGTGATCAATTTGATAAGGTAGAGGATTCCACGCATACCACCCCCACCCACGCCACCACTAACTTCACCATCTTCACCCCCATCATCTCCCATACCACCTCCACCACCACCGTGAGTCAATATGGCAAGCACGATAAAGTTGTCGGTGTTCAAGGGAGTAGTAAATGAAGATCCAGACTAGTTTTGGTTAGTGATAAGGGCTGTATGGGAAGCACAGGGAGTTACAGATGATAACATAAAGAAAGCAACATTGGTCAGCGCTCTGCAGGATTGCACGCTGACCTAGTATATTAAGCATTCTAATGACAATCCGAATGCGGGGATTGCAGATATCCAAATTGCATTGAACAAAGAATTTAGCAGGCTGAAGTCAGAGGCACAGTCGATCATTGGGTTCAAAGATATCAAAATGCTACTAGGCAAGACCCCTTAGGAGATGGATCAGGGACTGAAGTGCACAATTCAAAAAGCTAATATGACTTTGACGGATGGACAAACCCGTGAATGGTTTGTGGCCTTGCTAACACCACATTTAAGGAACGTGTTGTCGAAACAGAGGTTGAAAAACTAGGCAAAGGCCTTGGATATTGTGATTAGGCTACATGAGACCCCGATACAAGATCTTAACCTGGGAGTTCATCAGATCCACGCGTAGTTGAAAAACTTATGCCTTGAGATGTAAAGTCTGAAACAGGACACAACAGCTCGCTCGGAAGTGCACAAATAAATATGGTGCATAAAATGCAAGGGTCAGGGACATGACAAGGACCATTGCCCAGTGTTTGCGAATTACCTCACGGGAGGAGGGCTGAAGCCGTTAAGACCGGAGGCACAAGCAGGACCTTGCACGGAGCCTGCTTTGTGGTGCGCAATTTGTTAAATAGGAGGAAAGCACGTTACGGACAACTGTCATATGTTGCAGAAGTACACGAAGAATTCAAAACAGTTGTTCTGTAATTTCTATAGATTGGTGGGACATGATGAGCGTACATGTAGAAGCTATGAGCTGATGATGGATAGGACTCCCACCTACAAAGTTTAGGTCGAAATGCAGGAGTGGCGCGTGTTATCACTCAGGTTGTAGGAAGGGATACGGCCGAGGTAACCACAGACCAACTTTGAACTGCAGGTTCTAGCCCACCTGTAATCAGAGAGGGCTCTCTCTTTCAGATTTAGCTTTGTTTGAAAGGATTTTAGGCTAGCTATTGAATTCAGGGGTTTTTTGTTTTGACTTTGGTGGGAAGTTTGATTTTTCCAAGTAGAGAGGCAAAGCATAGTCTGATAAGTTTCAAACCATTGGGCATGGAGTCGTGGAGTAAGACTGCTGGTGCATTTTCTTGGTCACAAGAGATAGATATGGAGCAAGGTAGCTGCTCATGAAACAATGTTTCAGGTTTCAAGGATGGAATGAATGCTAATGAATGAGAGGCAATTAAGAATCTCTCATTCTGCTTAACAGAGGTAGGTGAAAGAGCTCTATCTAGGAGCAGCAAAGAATCCCTAGATAACTGGAAAACAGAGGCGAATTAGAGTAAATATGAGCCAGAAGGAATTCATATCCATTACTAATTCATTTAGATGAAAACATAAATGAGCAGCGGAAATTGAGCATAGAATGCAGTAAACAAATTCTAAGCTAGTCTTTCTTTCTGCTATTCAGACAGCGGTAAACAATAAAACAGAGGTAAGATGCACTTATTGTTCCGGATTACAGCACATGAATTCCACATTTAGTCTCCAGAAACCATTAACAACACATCAGACAGTCATTCTCCTAACTCTTCAGCAGTCTTTGATTATAGAAAAAATCTCAGGTATACACTGCGAGTCTCTAGTGAGAATTATCAATCGACCAACCCATGAAACAATGTAGAGGGCGGTATATATAGGGAAAACTCTCCAAAATTGTTTTTTACAGTTCGACCTAAACAACTCTAAAAAATGATTACTTTAACCTAATCCTATCCAGAAATAAATGCAATAATCTATCTTGAGCTGCGCTGAGGGCCGCCGTATGGGAGCTGAGTAAGTGTGTTGTCCTCGGTGGCTTGGTGCAGTTGCTTTTGTAATAACTGTGCATGGGTATCTGCTCCATTGTAGTCGGTGGCCTTAAATGCTTTAACTATGACTTAAGAGCCTAGATGGGCCTTCACCTCCTGATTTGACTTTGTTGGCTGCCATTCAATGCTACTTGCTTTGGGAACTGAAGGTTTCCATTAAACAATTTAACTGGTACACTTTGTTGCTTCATCTATCCTCTGATACTCTTTGACAAACGAATTGGGTTGCTTCTCTCCTCTGCTGTGGGTCAAATAAAAAATTAATGGCCGCTGTTCGGCCCTCTGTTTCCTTTAGAACTGTCTTCTGATCCTTTCTCAATGCTTCGCGAGGAAAATGGGTCATTCTGTGCCTTTCGGGCTTGCTGGGGGCTGCGCCAATCCGGGCTTTCCATTTTGGCTCATTTCCCATAGCCATGAAAAACTGTGCTAGGCGCTAATCGCGCATGAAAAATTGCCTCGAAATCTGAATCCGGGCTTCCTAACCACGATTTTCGCCTTTCGCTCCAAAACTGATGATGACGTCAGCATGAGGTAAGTGAGCGGGACCTGGTACGGTGGGTGACGTCAGCATGATGACATCATCATGTACGGTGGATGATGTGGCAGGGACATGGTGGCAATGACGTGGCAAGGGTGACTCAGCAGGAGGCCGACGTGTGCAGATGATGTGGTGGGGTCCTGGCGCAGTCGTTAGGGGAGGAGGGATAGGTGGTTTTATGGTTTTCGTCGGACCACTTTCTATACGAGAGTGGTATCCGTCAGAGCCCTTCCAATGCAATAGAAGGCGGACAGGTGTCTTATGTACGGTGGAGAAACTACCTCGCCATCGGAAGCTAACGGTCGAGCAACGGGGCGCCTCCGAAATCGCCGAGAGCCGTCGGATCTGGGAGGGGCAGATCGGAGGGCTGACGGGAGATGGAGCTGGTGGCGGGTTATGCGGGGAATCTGTGAGAATATTCGGATTTGCATGAAATGCCGCGCGGTGGGGGGGGTAAACTTTGGGTTTAGAGGTTTTTTTGGGTTTATTTAACAAGCGGGGTTAATATATTTACACTTGGGACTTTAGGCATAAGGATGAAACATGGATTTTTGAGGGTTGAGGCTAGGGGAAAGGTTGTTAGTATGACCAGGGGTCAAACTAACTCTTGTTAAGACTCGGATGGGCTAAAAGCGGTCCCGGATTGACTAATTTTTCCTAGACTTAGGAAAGATATGGCTATAGTGCCAGGGAGGGGATATTATAATATTTTGGGATTCATATACATAGGTATAGTAGGGGAAGGGAATACAAATCAGGGGGTTAGATAATATAGTTAGTGGTTAATATGAACATGATGAGAAAGCGCTAAGGTGAGGGACCTTAGGCTATTTAGGGGAAAAGAACTTGTAAAGAAATGAAATCCTTGAGCGAAGGAGATCTTCACCAAGGCCAATGTTACGGAACATGATGAAACTGAGAGGTTCAAGCAGATCTTGACCTCTTTGGGGAAGTTAGTGAGTGATTTGGGGAGTAAGAAGAAGGGGAAGTTAGTTATGTCCAACTTGAGCTCCTCTAGATGAAAGACTGCATCATTACTGTGATCTGAAAGTATACAACACTTTGAAACACAAAATTGATCAAACATCATCCTTCTGCAACCTTAAAAACTACCTACCCAGCCTACTTTCCTAACATTTTTTCTTCTTTTTGGTTTGGGTGCACTTAGACTTGCAGACCCAGCTTTACAATTTTTCTTTTTTCTATTTTCCTATCTAAATCTACACTTATTTCTGCCAAGGGCCCATATTAAGCAGTTGGGCTCCTTTGATTCTCTACCTACTACAAATCTGCCAAGATTAAATTGTTTGGATAGATACCATTCTCTATATTCTAGAACAGGAAATTGAAATCTAGGGAGACCAAGATTAGACTGTTTGGACCTCCCTTGAATGAAACTCTTCAGAACTAGAACAACTCATCAAAATTGGAATACAGCAGTGGCATTTGGACTAGCACACTTCATGGCATCTTGTGGAAATATGGAACACTGCAGCTTGCAAAGTATGACATATTTGGCATGTAAAAATGTCAATCATGAAAAATGAACACCTGTTGCAACAGGAGGCTAACAGTGGCTCCACTTGGGGATGGCTTTTCCTTGTGAAAAGCCAAGAACAACAAGTCAGACTGCCTTGATCTTATGTCGTTTTCTGTAGACTGAAACTTCTTTGTGCTGACTGCTTAGGTAATTGAAACTTTGGAGTAAAAACAACACTCTCCCTCAACTGAATTATTGTGAACTGTATAGCATCGCCTGCTTTCTTCTGCGTGCTTGGTAATTATGTATAATGCTTTGACTGCAAACATTTCTTTTCTACCATGAACTACTTGTAATGTGACATTTCTCCTCTTGTTGTTTTGCTGAAATTGGAGTTGAGACCGAGCCTTTAAAACTGGAATACTTGCATCGACTGTGTCTTCACAAATTTACTGCTACTCCTTAAATAATCTGCCTGCTTATACAAAAAATAAAAATAGAGTGCTGATATATACAAATAAGACTGTACAAAGATATATAGAAAGCTTGCGTTGTGTCCCTTAAATGCGGTCATGGTAATGTTTCACCATACGGCCATTAACAGGGCCTTCTTCAACCGTGCTGTCCTCTATAGACCTGAGAAAATAAGTGTTATTTCCCTGAACAACAGAAATAACGAATGGCCCTTTCCATAAAAAATCAAACTTGGCATGTTTGCCCTTGTCTTCTCCTCTTGAGTCCCACCTTAGAACTTTGTCACCAATACTGAAATCCTCAGCCTTAGCTCTCTTATCAAACATCTTTTTGAGCTTTTCTTGCAAAATTTGAGCTCTGTCATAAACTTGTTCTCTGGTTTGCTGAAGATGAATGGTCTAATTAATTCTTCTTTGAATGTCATTTGGTTCAGCCTGAATCTCCTGTAACAGCTTGATAGTAGGAATGCCCAGGGATGAAGGAAATCTGGCCTCCATGCCATATACCAGCTCATAAGGGCTCATCCCAATGGATTTCTTTGTGGAAAGTCTATCTGCCCATAGGGCATTTACCAGCTTTTTGTGCCAGTTCTTCTTGTTTTCTTCCAGCACTTTCTTTATGATGTTGATGAGGCTTTTGTTAGATGATTCAGCCAAGTCATTACCTTGAGGGTAATAGGCTGTAGAATGGCCCAAGGTGATATGGAATTTATGGCAGAAATTGATCATTTTTTTGGACTTAAAGGCAACAGCATTGTCAGTGATGATCTTCTCGGGGCAGCCAAATCTAGAAAGGATATTGCACTCAAGGAATTGGATAATAATGGTGTCATTAGCTTGCCTACAGGGAATGGCTTCAACCCACTTAGTGAAATAGTCGAGGGCTATTAGGATCCACTTGTGCTGGCCTGAGGAAGAGGGATCGATTTCTCCAATGAAGTCAAGACCCCATTGTTGAAAAGGTTTTTCGGTTGAGATGGGTTTCAGGGGCAGGGGCCTTGCCCTCAAAAATTTGGCATTTGTGACAGGAAATGGCAAACTTCTTTACATCTGCAAAAAGAGTGGGCCAATAGAAACCAGCCCTTAGAATTCTATCAGCTGTGGACTTCCAATATAGATGTCCTCCACAATCACCTGCATGGAATTCTTTCATGACATTGTTAGTTTCGTTCATGGTTAAACAATTCAGCAATATACCTTCATGATTTCTCCAAAATAATGCACCATCTATAACACAAAATTTCAGAGCCTTCATTTTCAAAAATCTTTTCTTGGTCCTGGACAATCCTGGGGGAGCACACAGGTTTAACAATACAAACCAAATATCAATGTACCAGGAGCATTGCAGAAATATTTCACTGATCTATGGAGTCACCAACTCCTGTTCATTGTCCAGCTGGTTAATGTCTAAGGCTTGAAAGTTTGTTTCAGACATCAGTTTAGCTAAACCTTGTCCCTTTATCAACTTGGTTGGTCTTATTTCTATGTCATACTCAAGGATGTTTGCAATCCACTTGCCTCTTTTGCCTTCTAATCCTTCTTGGGTCAATATGTCATTTACAGCAGCGTGTGGAACGTAGGCAATCACGTGTGAATATAGTATGTACACTCTAAAATCCTTGATGGCCTTAACAAGTGCGTAGGCCTGCTTTTCCATGATTGGGTATTTCAAAGGGGCATCTCTTAAGGCTCGGCTGAAAAAAGCGATTGGCTTTTCAGCTCCCTGTTCATATTTTTGCAAAAGGACAGCGGCTATTGTGTGATCTGATGCAAACAAAAATATAATGAAATCTTTGTCAAACTGTGGGCTGGTGAGGACAGGGGTTTGGGTTAATGCAGTTTTGATACTTTCAAATGCTTGCTTGGTCTCAAGAGACCATTTTACCTTGGCATCCTTCTTTAACATGTTGCTTAACAGTCGTATCAGTTCAACTAGATTTGGAATAAATCTTCTTAGGAAGTTGATTTTCCCAAGGAATGCTTGTAGCTTTTTTATGTTTCTTGGATATGGGATTTGGAGGATAGCTTGGATTCTTTTAGGATCAATTACAATTCCATCCTTTTGTTAGAAATAATACTGAGAGGGGGGGGGTGAATCAATATTATCAAGTTCTTTTAACAAATCTTCCTTATTTATACTTTGAATTATTTTTGCATATCAGTACCATAAAATAATGAGCATGAACAAGAAAAACAGATAGTCACACCAAAGAAAACCAAATATAAGGTGGAAACCCAATGTGGGTGAAAACCACCTGCTGCAATATGTCTCTATCTTCTTTCAAATTAGAAACTCCTTTTACAATGATTTTGTACTGGTGCAGTCCTTTACCAGTACACAGGCTGCAACCTGCAAAGAGCTACAACTCTCTCTCGTTTTCTAGTCTCTCATGGAAGGGAGCTACAACCCCCTACTTCTTTTCTTACAAGGACCACTTTTCATAAATTTTCAAACTGGATCCATAAACATCAAATGATCATCAAGTACATGTAAATTACACAGTCAACTGCAGTAACCAGATCAACAATAATAGAACTAAACCAGAACACCTTATCAACAGAAAAATTCAGTCAACAGAAGATCATAAGACAGATACATAGTTTTTCTTTCTCTGGCCTACGTCGCTACGCACTTCACCTTCTGCTTCCCTGCGTATACTCACAGAGAGCCTTCTGCTGCACCACATACCCACGCACTGCTTCTTCAACCGCGCTGCGTACTGTTACTGTAGGTACGCACCCAGAGACACTATCGTGCCACGTACTGCTACTAAAACCACGCACGCATAGATACTATCGCGCCGCGTACTTTTACTGTGCGTATGCACCTGAACCTCTATCACACTACGTACCCACGCAGTTCTCCTTCTTATGATCTGCGTACCCATGCAGTGTCCCTTCTTCTGCTCTGCGTACCCACGTAGCTCTCCTGTTTCTGCTCTGCGTACCCACGCACTTGCACCGTTAATCACCTGCGTACTTCTGATTAGGGCCGAATTGGCAGTTCACCAGTGTGCTATAGTTAGTCGGATGCCCAGATCTGATCTTGCACTCGAGAGATCACCCTTCACAGATTCGCTTTCAACTTCACTTTCATATAGATCAAGCTTTTAAAACAATAACCCAATATTTCAGATCTTAAGATATTCAATTTGCAAAAGATACTTAGCCAAGTGATCTCCTTTGCTTTATATAGGCAAGCTCCTCCTAAAATCATGGATCAATACCATAGATAACCAATACCAGGGGCCCAAAAACATGGGGCTCAATAATAATAATAATATAAAACAATACCACGGGCCAAAACCATAGAATCAAGAGCGGCGGGCTAAATACCATGGGCCAAACATAGGAAACCCCACGTGAACGCACTTCTCTGCCTTGAAGTAAGTGAAACTGGGGGTACGCACCTTCTAAACGGGTGACCTGTGTGTCTGGCCGCGGTCCCTTCATGGTGTACCTGCGTGTACGCATCTTCTGAACTGTTCTCCTGCGTACTTCTTAATTTTCAACATTTTGAGAGCCTGATCAGAGCATTTCCACTTGGGGGTGTTGCCATCAAGTACAACATCTGTAACATAGAGCCATACCAGAATCATAATGCCAACAATCTCCCCCTTTGGACTTGATGGCAACCTCAAAATCTTCAGCTTCATTCTCCCCCTTTGACATCAAGGGCAAAGGGTTATGCTCCCCCTAAGAACATGCTCCCCCTGAATATGAACCAGATCTGCAAAGAAGAACCATAATCCACCAAACATCATAAATGACCATGAAAGAGATAGAGACATATTGCAGCTATATTTAGACCAGCATCCATGATCTCCTCCTGTACATCCTCCATAATGCCAACAATGCATTATATGCTCCCCCTGAACCTGTGCCATTCTATCTTCAATCAAACCGCAACCCAGCACATGTACGCATATACCCCAGATGAACCTTGCGTACAACCATCAATCAGAAGAGTTTCAACAATAAGAGGATGCATCAAAAACCCCCAGCTTTTGCCTGAGGTATTCAAAAGTCTCCCTGGGCAATGGTTTGGTGAGTATATCAGCAACTTGTTCCTTAGAAGGAACATACTCCAACTTGACCTTCTGTTCAAGCACTTGTTCCCGGAGAAAATGATACTTGATTGGTATGTGCTTGGTTTTTGAATGCATGACTGGGTTCTTTGAGATGCTGATTGCACTTGTGTTATCACATAAGATGGAGATAGGTGGTGTACAAGTGATTTGAAAATCCTGCAAGGTATGCATCATCCAAAGGAGTTGAGTGCAGCAAGATGCAGCAGCAACATATTCCACTTCAGCTGTAGACAAGGCAATCGAACTCTATTTCTTGCTAAACCAAGATACTAATCTGGAACCCATAAAGAACGCACCACCACTTGTGCTCTTCCTGTCATCCACACTTCCGGCCCAATCTGCATCTGTATAAGCATGAAGTGTGAGATCTGTACCTCTAGGATACCATAAGCCATAATTTTGAGTCCCTTGAAGATATTTGAAAATTCTCTTCACTGCCTGAATATAAGTCTCCTTTGGATTTGCCTGAAATCTTCCAACTATTCCCACTGCATGCATGATGTCCGGTCGGGTACCTGTCAGATAAAGTAGACTTCCAATCATAGATCTGTAGGTTGGTTGATGTACTGCTGCAGATTCATCATTTTCACTGAGGCTACATCCTGTGACCATGGGTGTACATACTGGTTTTGCATCTTCCATGCCATATTTCTTCAAAATCTGTTTGAGATACTTGGTTTGAGACAAAAAGATTCCTCCTTCTTTTTGTTGGATTTGCAAACCAAGGAAATATGTCAGTTCTCCCAGCAAGGACATTTCAAATTCTTTCTGCATGACCAAGGCAAAGCTTTGACTCATAGCTTCTTCATTGCTGCCAAATATAATGTCATCTACATACACAACAAGTATTAGCAACTTGTCATTTTCAACTTTTATATAAAGATTGCTATCTGCTGATCCTTTTGAAAAACCTTGTTGATGAAGATATTTGTCCAAACGATAGTACCAAGCCCTTGGAGCTTGTTTGAGACCATAGAGAGCCTTTTTCAATCTGCATACAAGATTTGGATCATTTCCAAGAATGAAACCATCTGGCTGCTCAATGTATACTTCTTCTTCTAAGTCTCCATTCAGAAAGGCTGATTTCACATCCATTTGAAATACTTTGAAGTTTTGAAAGCTAGAGAGAGCAAGGAACATTCGGATGGCCTCAAGTCTTGCAACAGGAGCAAAGGTTTCTTCAAAATCTATTCATTCTTGCTGCGCATACCCTTTACAAACAAGTCTGGCCTTGTTTCTAATTACTTCTCCATTTTCATTCAATTTATTTTGGAAGACCCATTTTGTCCCTATAACATTCTTATCTTTTGGTCTAGGAACCAACTCCCAAGTGTTGCTCTTTTCGATCTGCTCAAGTTCTTCATCCATTGCTTTGACCCAACATTCATCTTTGCATGCCTCTTTCACATTTTGTGGTTCATTGGAAGAGAGTAATGCCAAATAGCTTGAAGCTTCTACAATTTTTCTTCTTGTTTGTACACCTGCTTCTTTCTGCCCCACAATCTGAGATTCTGGATGATTCTTCTGAACATATCTGGATGGAGTCTTCTCTTCTATTCTTGTCTGCTCCTCTGGTTCTTCTTGAGGTTCTTCTTCTTCATCATTCTGTCTTTGAGGGTAGCCTTCATCTTCTTCGATGTCTTCATGATGTACTTGCCTAGGAATGTATCCCTTCTCATCAACCACTACATCAATGTTGTCAACAATTCTGCCAAGTCTTTTATTGTAGCACTTGTATGCTTTGCTATGTGGAGAATAACCAAGAAGAATGCCTTCATCTGCTCTAGGTTCAAGTTTGCCAAGTTGCTCATCAGTATTCTTAATATAACATTTGCTCCCAAAGATTTTGAAGTGATTTACCGAAGGAGTCTCACCACACCAGAGCTCATGAGGGGTTTGAGTGCTGTTCACCCGGACATTTGTTTTGTTGAGAATAACAACCGCAGCATGTGCAGCTTCACCCCAGAAAGTTGCGGGAGTTCCCGACTCATCAAGCATAGCACGAGCCATTTGTTGGACTATTTTGTTCATTCTTTCCACAACTCCATTTACTGAGGAGTTCTAGCTGTAGATAATTCTCTTCTTATCCCATGTTCTTCACAGAAATCGAAAAATTCATTTGAGGTAAGCTCCCCACCTCTGTCGGATCTGAGGCACTTAATTTTGTATCCTGATTCATTTTCAACCAAGGCTTTGAAGGATTTGAATTTTTCGAATGCTTCATCTTTGTGCTTCATAAGTCCTAACCAGACAAACCTGGAGAAATCGTCAATGAATAATATCAAGTATTCTTCTCCTCGAGGTGTCCTTTTCCTGAATGGACCACATGTATCTGTATGTACTAGCTCAAGAGGCATGCTAGCTGATCCTTCCTTCTCTGGAAAGTTAGTTCTGGTTTGCTTTCCAAACTGACATGATTTTCATATGGTGTTGTTTGGAATTTTGATATCTGGAAGATCGCGAACTGCCTGATATTGCATGCTTTCCTTATTTGTGAAAAGCTTAGATGCCCCAACCTCCGATGCCATAACCAGTGTTCATCATCCTTGCTTAGATAGCATTGTTGTTGTCTTTCTTCAAATATGTATAAATTATTTGGAGTTCTTTTACCTTTGATCATCGTTTTACCTGTATCAAGATCACGAACAAGACATCCATTTGTTCTAAATATCACCTCGGTTCCTTGATCACACATCTGGCTGACACTTAGAAGATTATGTTTCAATCCATCAACATACAAAACATTTCCAGCCTTGACCTTTTCTTTTAACTGAGCAGTGCCTTTTCCTTTTATAGTTGCAGGAGTATCATTTCCAAAAGAAACTTTCTTTCCTTTTTCTAGAGCAGAATATGACTCAAGTTTTTCTTTATCACCTGTCATATGCTTCGAACATCCACTGTCAATGTACCATAGATTTTCCTGTCCCTCTGCATAAAATGCTATCCCACATCTTTCTGTTTGTGGTTCCTTTATTCTCCATGTTTTGGTGCTTGAGGCTTGTTCCTTTGTCTGCTGAAACCTGCTTCTGCATTTAGAATCTTCATGACCAAAGTTATTGAAAATAGAACATTCAACTTCATTTTCAAGAGCCGAAAAGTTGTTATAGGTCCTTTTTGTAATCCCGGTCATACTTCTTTGTTTTTGAGCTTCTCTAGTCATGATTGTTTTATATGCAACACATTGAGCTGCTTTGTGACCAAAGTTATGGCAAGAGAAACATTGTCCATTGAAGAAAATTCTGCGGTTATTAAATCTACCGGCCGAATGATTGTAATTTCTATTGTCATCCATTCTTGAACCAAATTGAGAAGATTTTACCTGAGGTTGGTTGTAGCTTTTGTTCACCCTTAAGACGGATTGCCCCTGATAGTCTCTGTTTGCAATTCGTCCCTGCTTTACATGATGATCTCCATTGTGCTTTTGCTCATTCCTTCTTGATGCATCAAGATAACTTTTTGAGGTGGATGCTTGAGAAGTTTCTCCATTATAGCCCAGACCTGTCTTGTTTAGTGGAGAACACTGTACATTGATAATCTCATCCAAAGTTTCAGATCCTTTGACAAACTTAAGATTAATAGCTTTTGTTTTCTTAATCTCTTTTCTAAGACCAACAATTTCACCTTCTAATTTTTCAAGATGTTTTTCCTTTTCATCAATTTAAAATTGTAGAGTATTAATGATCATATTATTTTCTTCTATACATCTCTTGAGTCTAGTAATTTCTTCATAAAGGCTATCCACATCTATAGCATCCATATAATCATCATCTTCAAATGGCATTAACAGTTTATAGTCATTACCTCGTTCATCTTCATCACTATTTGATAGACCATCACTATCTTCATGAGTGTAGTAGCTTTTCTTATTTGCACTCTGTTTCTTGTTCCATCTAGAAGGTTCCTTTCCTTTATCCTTATAAGGACATTTTGCAGCATAATGACCTACTCTTCCACAAGCAAAGCATTTAAAAGGTAACTTACCTCTGAATCTTCCAGAACCCCTTTGAAGATTTCTGACAAAATTTGATTCTTCTTCTTCTTCTTCTGGCACGTGACTTGCTTCATAATAATCTCCTTTGCCTGAAGCCTTGAAAGCAGCTTCTCTTCTGTCTGATGGACCTCCCTTTCTCATTTCATAAGTAGTTAGAATTCCGTGTAGCTGAGACATAGTAAGAATTTGTAGATTTTCTTTTTCTTCTATTGCAGACACTTTAGATTCAAACTTGGGGGACAATGATCTTAGAACTTTTTCAACCATAATAGCCTATTTAATTTCTTCACCCAAGTTTTTCATGCAATTAACAATCTCATCTACCTGAAGAAAATAGTTAGCCACACTTTCATCATTATACATCCTGAGATTCTCATACTGAATCCTGAGAGTTTGAAGTTTAGCACGTTTTACCTGTTCATCTCCTTCGTAGCTCAAGACAATCTTGTCCCATATTTCTTTTGCGGATTTATATTGCATAACCTTTACGAATTCTGTTTGAGATAAGCATCCCAGCAAAGTATTGACTGCTTTAGCATTTGTTTCATATTTCTTATTTTCGGCCGTATCTGTAGGAGTAGCTGAAGGAAAAGTGTAGCCTGTATCTATGATATCCCAAACTTCTGTACCAAGAGATTGAAGATAGGCAGTAACTCTTACCTTCCAATAATTGAAGTTTGTCCCATCAAAAATTGGTGGCCTGATTGATGCTTCCCTCTCGTAGTTGCTCATGATGAATGATCTTCCTTCAAGCGATCAAGCTTCTCCGAAGGACCTGCTCTGATACCAATTGTTGGAAATAATACAAAGAGGGGGGGTGAATCAGTATTATCAAGTTATTTCAACAAATCTTCCTTATTTATACTTTGAATTATTTCTGCATATCAGTACCATAAAATAATGAGCATGAACAGGAAAAACATATATTCACACCAAAGAACACCAGATATAAGGTGGAAACCCAATGTGGGTGAAAACCACCTGCTGCAATATGTCTCTATCTTCTTTCAAATTAGAAACTCCTTTTACAATGATTTTGTACTGGTGCAGTCCTTTACCAGTACACAGGCTGCAACCTGCAGAGAGCTACAACTCTCTCTCGTTTTCCAGTCTATCCTGGAAGGGAGCTACAACCCCCTACTTCTTTTCTTATAAGGACCACTTTTCATAAATTTTCAAATTGGATCCATAAACATCAAATGATCATCAAGTACATGTAAATTACACAATCAACTGCAGCAACCAGATCAACAATAACAGAACTAAACCAGAACACCTTATCAACAGAAAAATTCAGTCAACAAAAGATCTTAAGACAGATACACAGTTTTTCTTTCTCTGGCCTACGTCGCTACGCACTTCACCTTCTGCTTCCCTGTGTATACCCGCAGAGAGCCTTCTGCTGCACTGCGTACCCACGCACTGCTTCTTCAACAGCGTTGCGTACTGTTACGGTAGGTACACACCCAAAGACACTATCGCGCCGCGTACTGCTACTGAAACCATGCACTCATAGATACTATCGCGCCACGTACTTTTACTATGCGTACGCACCTGAACCTCTGTCGTGCTGCGTACCCACGCAGTTCTCCTTCTTCTGATCTGCATACCCATGCAGTGCCCCTTCTTCTGCTCTGCGTACCCATGCAGCTCTCCTATTTCTACTTTGCGTACCCACGCACTT
Organism: Pinus tabuliformis; assembly: GCA_031772625.1. NCBI lineage: Eukaryota > Viridiplantae > Streptophyta > Pinopsida > Pinales > Pinaceae > Pinus > Pinus tabuliformis. The sequence continues at coordinate 117,817,088 of CM062806.1, forward strand.
GCACCGTTAATCACCTGCGTACTTCTGATTAGGGCCGAATTGGCAGTTCACCAGTGTGCTACAGTTAGTCGGATGCCCAGATCTGATCATGCACTCGAGAGATCACCCTTCACAGATTCGCTTTCAACTTCACTTTCATATAGATCAAGCTTTTAAAACAATAACCCAATATTTCAGATCTTAAGATATTCAATTTGCAAAAGATACTTAGCCAAGTGATCTCCTTTGCTTTATATAGGCAAGCTCCTCCTAAAATCATGGATCAATACCATAGATAACCAATACTAGGGGCCCAAAAACATGGGGCTCAATAATAATAATAATAATATAAAACAATACCATGGGCCAAACATAGGAAACCCCACGTGAACGCGCTTCTCTGCCTTGAAGTAAGTGAAACTGGGGGTACGCACCTTCTGAACGGGTGACCTGCGTGTCTGGCCGCGGTCCCTTCATGGTGTACCTGCGTGTACGCATCTTCTGAACTGTTCTCCTGCGTACTTCTTAATTTTCAACATTTTGAGAGCCTGATCAAAGCATTGCCACTTGGGGGTGTTGCCATCAAGTACAACATCTGTAACATAGAACCATACCAGAATCATAATGCCAACACCTTTGATATGATGTGGCCAAGTAATTTGCCCTCTTCAAGGCCAAACAAAGATTTCTTGGGATTCAAGGAAATGCCATATTTCCTACATGTCATGAAAATTTGCCTGAGATGCTTGAGGTGTTCTTCATCAGATTTGGAAAATGGGGTTAAATCATCAAGGTAGACAACTAGGAAATCATGAATTTCCTTTGCAAAGGCAATGTCCATTGCCCTTTGAAAGGTTGCACCAACGTTTTTCAGACCGAATGGCATCTTCACATACTTAAATGTTCCCCACGGTGTGGTAAAGGCTGTTTTGTTTTGATCGTCTGGGTGAACAAGTATTTGGTTGAAACCTGAAAAACCATCTAGCAAGGAGATTCTGGATGTCCCCACTAGACTTTGCAGGATGTGGTCCATTTTGGGCAAAGGATAGTGGTCTTTTAGGGAGACTTGATTTAAATTTCTAAGATCTACACAAAGTCTGATCTCACCTATCTTTTTTCTCGTAGGAACAAGATTGGACACCCATTCAGAAAATCTGATGGGTGCTATTATGCCTGCTTCAAACATCCTCTTTACTTCCTTTTCAATCGGGGGAAGAAGCATAGGGTTAATTTTTCTAAGTTTCTGCTTGAAGGGTTTCTGGTTTGGTTTTAAAGGAATGGTGTGTTGGATCACTGAGGTATCATAGGATTTCAAATCCTCATAACTCCAAGCGAATACATCTTGGAATTCTTTGAATAAGTCGATGTACTTGGGCTTTTGATCAGGTGGCAAATTTTTGGATAGTTTGATCATTTTTGGATTTTCTGCTGTCCCAATGTTGTGCTCCTCTATATCAGCATTCATAGGTTGCAATTTCGGTTTTCTAGGGACATCGTTATCATCAACCATGTCTTCTAATGGGGTCAGACCAGCAGGCAAAAAGTTATCCTTTAAGTCAATGATCTCGGCCTCTGTTTTGTCTATTTCTTCCGAATGCATTTGTTTCAGCTGTTCAATGTTTTCATTGTCAAAAACAGTTGGGTTCAGGATTTGTTTGGCTGTTGCAGCTGTTACAGTTTGCCGATTTTCATTTGTTTTCTGTTCTGACTCTTTCATAGCATCCATGTCAATATTGATACCTGAAAATTCATGCTCAATAGTGAGGAAATTGTTAATTTGGGCGTCATTTTCGAACACTTCCCAATCTCTAACGTTATTTCGGACAGTGGGCCTATGTTTTATTTCAGCTGTGAAGTGATGATCTGGTCCAAATGGAAGCTTGCAGGTACTTGCAAAAGTGGCTAGGCTGTGTGCATGAATATTATGGTTTCTTGAAATCTTGTCAAGCTTGAATTCAGTGAATGTATTGAGTATATTAGTGGTAGCAGACCTATAAGCCCTCATTCTATTGTCATTGGTAACAAAATTACCCTTCATCTGTTGTATGATTAAATCAGAGTCACCTAAAATACACACTTTTACAGCTCCTAGAGCTTTGAGGATTTTAAGGCCTAACAGCAGAGCCTCATACTTTGCCATGTTGTTTGTGCATTTAAAGTTCAGTCTATAGGCATGAACTTCCGCATGGTTATCATGTGTATTGTGAATCCAAATACCTTCCCCTGCTCCTAACTTGTTAACAGAGCCATCAAACTCTAAATACCATGTGATTTCTTGCTTGTGGTTAGTACTAAAAGTTTCAGCTAAGTTAGGATTGGGCAGATTTGAAGTTTCTGTTTGGGGAGTTTCTTCTTGTATGCTAGTTGCGTTCACTATTGTAACAGTCTCATGGGTGCGTGTAACCGATTCTTCATTGATGTGTGTTTGTTGTTCTAGAGCCAAAGGCTCATTATCAGTTGGTACATTTGTTTCATCATTAAACAAAATGAAGGAATCCATATCATAATGGATTGAGTAAATGGGAAAATTTTCAGGCTTGCTCTCACTACTTACCACATATTTCATGAGTGTTTCTCTGTATAGTCTCTTCGGTTGCCCAAAGACTGAGATGGTGGCATAAGAGAGGTCTAATTGAAGGGATCCTTGGAGCTTTGCTCCCCATGATCTTGATAGGAGCATACCGTACTTTGGTGGGATGTCAGCCACCACCACATCCATGAGGATGGTATTATTGGGATATTGAACTAAGGAGACACACAAGTCTTTGATGAGGCCTAAACATTTCACTTGACTTGAGTCAAATGAGTATAAGTCTTTGTAAGGTCTTGTAACGTCAAGGTTTAGCTTTTCCATAACTTCTTTGGGCATTAGATTGTGTGAGGCCCCTGAGTCAAACATAGCATTGTGCAAAATCTGGTCATGTATGTGCAAACTGACATAGAATGGTGGGACAGGTCCATGTGTAGATTTTCCGTTAACCTCTGGACCAAAAAGCAGTTCAGGGGAATCATCCAAAACATTTACATCATCTTTGTTTTCTGGAATTTGAAGTGACCTTTGAATTTGTTGCCTATATACATCATGTTTGGCCAGTTCTGAGAGGGGAATGGATATCTTAAGTTTTCCAATCTCTGCCTCTAAGTTAAATGGCTTTTCCAATGGATTCTTGGTGTTGACAATGGCGGTTTTTTCTTTTTCATCTGAATTATTTGCAATTTTCTCTTGTTTATCAGCATTTTGGGAATTGATTGCTTGCGGTTGTACAGTTTCAGGAGGGATTTTTGGAACGTTGTTCGAATTTTCTTTTGAGGAAGGAGGTGGCAGAGGCTGAGCAACAGAAGGCTGCGTGTCTGTTATGTCTTCTACAGTCACTTGTTGTGGGTTTGGGACAGTTGTATCGGCTGGTTCTGTTATGACAGCTTTGTTTTTAATCTTGTTGCATTGTTTGCCTTCCTTTGTTTTACTAGGTTCTGAAATGTCAATGGTCCTAGTTCTCAGCTTATATTTTTTGTGTACCTCATATACAGCAGTATCATATCCTTGTTTAAAGTCAAAAGATTCACCAGTCTTAGTCTGAAACTCATTATAGTCATGTTCATTTTGGTCTTCTTGGGATAGGAAAGTTTGATGCTCACTCTTTAAATCCATCAGATTCATGTGAGTGTCTTCTATGGGTTCACTAGAAGTAGATCCTTCAACATAGTTATCTTGAAAAGGGGGTCTTATGTCATGGTCTTGGCTAGACCTACCAGCATTTGTGTTCTGCGTTTTTCTGAAATTTGGGTTCCTTATGGTATTGGACTGCTGTCCTTCCCATGATGATTTTCTCTCAACATTCTCTACTCTCTCTCCCAGTCTTTGCAGGCCATTGATGATAGCATCAAGTTTTTGATCAAAGGCCGATGGTTCTTCCTTAAAGGTGGTTCTTCTTTCCATTCTAGCTTTGTTTCTCTTGGCAATCAAGTTGGCCTCTACGGTCACAGCAACATTTTGTGCGTCTGCAAGGGTTTGTGGAGCTCTTTCTTTTAACTGGTATGCCATGTCCGGGTTGGAACCATCAGGAAATTTGTACAAGGCAAGGTCAGGTGGAGGCCTTAAGTTTTGTGGTATTGCATTATAAACATTATTGAATCTTGCACAGTACTCCAAAACGGTCTCTTGAGGACCTCGTTTAATTGTATCGTATTCGGCTAGTATGTGCAATGGATCTTTCTTTTTCTCTCATCTGTTGGTAAAGGATTGGTAAAGCTCATTAGGAGTGGTTATGGAGTTTGCAGCAAGTGATCTGAACCAGGTTCTTACATCACCTGTTAAACTCTGAACAAAAATTCTCATTCTCATGCTATCATCATCTATCTCGTAGTCTTCAAAATAGTATTGCATCTTTTTGGTATGCTGAATGGCTGTGAAAGGACCAGTGGAGTCAAAATATGTGATTTTCGATTGGTAATCTTGAGGTAAAGCCCTAGCATTAGCAGGTAATTGCAGGGGTGCATATCTATTAGCCATATTGGCAGGGATAAGTGGAACAACAGGGATAAATGGAACAACTGGGGTAGCGGGGATAACAGGAGTAACCGGAACGTTGGAAACAACAGTAGTGGTAATGGGAATATGTGCAGTGAATGGAGGTGTGGAAGGAGTGCTATGAGATGTGGATGATGAACCAGGGGAGGTAGGATTTGAACGAAATAAAACCTTGACAGGGGTTGGAACACAGCTTGGGTAATCTGTTTCAGGACTCAAATCAGCCAAATCTTCCTATCTTTCCTGCTTCCTACGGATCTTTGGGATTAGGTTCGGATTTTCAAAAACAGCTGGTGGATTAGGGTCCGGATTTGACCTTGTATATCATGGATTCTTCTTGGGAGCCAGCTTCCAAATTTGTTTTTTGATATTTTTTTGGAAATGTTTTTATTTTTAGCAGGGAACCGATTAGATTTTGGAATGACTGTGTATAGCTTAAAACTAGCATGAAGATTGACTGAAGCAGCTTTTATCTACTCCTGTAAATGTAAAACAAAAATAGTTTCAAAGGCTTCCTGGCTGACATTCAGGCTTCATCTGTAGTTTTAAGGGATATACAGCAATTAGAAAATCAATTTTCCAGTTGATTTTTACAACCTTCTTTGTGAAATTAACTGAGGAAAGTCCCCAGCGGAGTCGCCATTATGTTATCACTCAGGTTGTCCCTCAGGTTGTAGGAAGGGATACGGCTGAGGTAACCACAAACCAACTTTGAACTGTAGGTTCTAGCCCACCTGCAATTAGAGAGGGCTCTCTCTTTCAGATTTAGATTTGTTTGAAAGGATTTTAGGCTAGCTATTGAATTCAGGGGTTTTTTGTTTTGACTTTGGTGGGAAGTTTGATTTTTCCAAGTAGAGAGGCAAAGCATAGTCTGATAAGTTTCAAACCATTGGGCATGGAGTCGTGGAGTAAGACTGCTGGTGCATTTTCTTGGTCACAAGAGATATATATGGAGCAAGGTAGCTGCTCATGAAACAATGTTTCAGGTTTCAAGGATGGAATGAATGCTAATGAATGAGAGGCAATTAAGAATCTCTCATTCTGCTTAACAGAGGTAGGTGAAAGAGCTCTATCTAGGGGCAGCAAAGAATCCATAGATAACTGGAAAACAGAGGCGAATTAGAGTAAATATGAGCCAGAAGGAATTCATATCCATTACTAATTCATTTAGATGAAAACATAAATGAGCAGCGGAAATTGAGCATAGAGTGCAGTAAACAAATTCTAAGCTAGTCTTTCTTTCTGCTATTCAGACAGCGGTAAACAATAAAATAGAGGTAAGATGCACTTATTTTTCTGGATTGCAGCACATGAATTCCACATTTAGTCTCCAGAAACCATTAACAACACATCAGACAGTCATTCTCCTAACTCTTCAGCAGTCTTTGATTATAGAAAAAATCTCAGGTATACACTGCGAGTCTCTAGTGAGAATTATCAATCGACCAACCCATGAAACAATGCAGAGGGCGGTATATATAGGGAAAACTCTCCAAAATTGTTTTTTACAGTTCGACCTAAACAGGTCTAAAAAATGATTACTTTAACCTAATCCTATCTAGAAATAAATGCAATAATCTATCTTGAGCTGTATTGAGGGCCGCCGTATGGGAGTTGAGTAAGTGTGTTGTCCTCGGTGGCTTGGTGCAGTTGCTTCTGCAATAACTGTGCATGGGTATCTGCTCCATTGTAGTTGGTGGCCTTAAATGCTTTAACTATGACTTGAGAGCCTGGATGGGCCTTCACCTCCTAATTTGACTTTGTTGGCTTCCATTCAATGCTACCTGCTTTGGGAATTGAAGGTTTCCATTAAACAATTTAACTGGTACACTTTGCTGCTTCATCTATCCTCTGATACTCTTTGACAACCGAATTGGGTTGCTTCTCTCCTCTGCTGTGGGTCAAATCAAAAATTAATGGCCACTGTTCAGCCCTCTGTTTCCTTTAGAACTGTCTTCTGATCCTTTCTGAATGCTTCGCGAGGAAAGCGGGTCATTCTGCGCCTTTCGAGCTTGCTGGGGGCTGCGCGAATCCGGGCTTTCCATTTTGGCTCATTTCCCATAGCCATGAAAAAATGCGCTAGGCACTAATCGCGCATGAAAAACTGCCTTGGAATCTGAATCTGGGCTTCCTAAGCACGATTTTCACCTTTCGCTCCAAAACTGATGATGACGTCAGCATGACGTAAGCGAGTGGGACCTGGTACGGCGGGTGACGTCAGCATGATGATGTGGCATGATGACATCAGGATGTACGGTGGATGACGTGGCAGGGACATGGTGGCAGTGACGTGGCAAGGGTGACTTGGCAGGAGGCCGACGTGTGCAGATGATGTGGCGGGGTCCTGGCGGAGTCGTTAGGGGAGGAGGGACAGGCGGTTTTATGGTTTTCGTCGGACCACTTTCTGTACGGGAGTGGTATACATCATAGCCCTTCCAATGCAATAGAAGGCAGACAGGTGTCTTATGTACGGTGGAGAAACCGCCTCGCCATCAGAAGCTAACGGCCGAGCAGCGGGGCGCCTCTGAAATCGCCGAGATCCGTCGGATCTGGGAGGGGCGGATCGGAGGGCTGATGGGAGATGGAGCTGGCGGCGGGTTATGTGGGGAATCTGCGCGAATATTCGGATTTGCATGAAATGCCGCATGGGGGGGGGGGGTAAACTTTGGGTTTAGAGGTTTTTTTGGGTTTATTTAACAAGCGGGGTTAATATATTTACACTTGGGACTTTAGGCATAAGGACGAAACATGGATTTTTGAGGGTTGAGGCTAGGGGAAAGGTTGTTAATATGACCAGGGGTCAAACTAACTCCTGTTAAGACTCGAATGGGCTAAAAGCAGTCCCGGATGGACTAATTTTTCCCAGACTTAGGAAAGATATGGCTATAGTGCCAGGGAGGGGATATTATAATATTTTTGGATTCATATACATAGGTATAGTAGGGGAAGGGAATACAAATCAGGGGGTTAGATAATATAGTTAGTGGTTAATATGAACATGATGAGAAAGCACTAAGGTGAGGGACCTTAGGTTATTTAGGGGAAAAGAACTTGTAAAGAAATGAAATCCTTGAGCGAAGGAGATCTTCACCAAGGCCAATGTTACGGAACATGATGAAACTGAGTGGTTCAAGCAGATCTTGACCTCTTTGGGGAAGTTAGTGAGTGATTTGGGGAGTAAGAAGAAGGGGAAGTTAGTTATGTCTAGCTTGACCTCCTCCAGATGAAAGACTGCATCATGAATGTGATCTGAAAGTATACAACACTTTGAAACACAAAATTGATCAAACATCATCCTTCTGCAACCTTAAAAACTACCTACCCAGCCTACTTTCCTAACATTTTTTCTTCCTTTTGGTTTGGGTGCACTTAGACTTGCAGACCCAGCTTTACAATTTTTCTTTTTTCTGTTTTCCTATCTAAATCTACACTTATTTATGCCAAGGGCCCAGATTAAGCAGTTGGACTCCTTTGATTCTCTACCTATCTACAAATCTGCCAAGATTAAATTGTTTGGACAGATACCATTCTCTATATTCTAGAACAGGAAATTGAAATCTAGGGAGACCAAGATTAGACTGTTTGGACCTCCCTTGAATGAAACTCTTCAGAACTGGAACAACTCATCAAAATTGGAATACAGCAGTGGCATTTGGACTAGCACACTTCATGGCATCTTGTGGAAATATGGAACACTGCAGCTTGCAAAGTATGACATATTTGGCATGTAAAAATTTCAATCATAAAAAATGAACACCTGTTGCAATAGGAGGCTAACAGTGGCTCCACTTGGGGATGGCTTTTCCTTGTGAAAAGCTAAGAACAGCAGGTCAGACTGCCTTGATCTTATGTCATTTGCTGTAGACTGAAACTTCTTTGTGCTGACTGCTTAGGTAATTGAAACTTTGGAGTAAAAACAACACTCTCCCTCAACTGAATTATTGTGAACTGTATAGCATCGCCTGCTTTCTTCTACGTGCTTGGTAATTATGTATAATGCTTTGACTGCAAACATTTCTTTTCTACCATGAACTGCTTGTAATGTGCCATTTCTCCTCTTGCTGTTTTGCTGAAATTGGAGTTGAGACCGTGCCTTTAAAACTGGAATACTTGCATCGGCTGTGTCTTCACAAATTTACTGCTGCTCCTTAAATAATCTACCTGCTTATACAAAAAATAAAAACATAGTGTTGATATATACAAATAAGACTGTACAAATATATATACAAAGCTTGCGTTGTGTCCCTTAAACGCGGTCATGGTAATGTTTCACCATACGGCCATTAACAGGGCCTTCTTCAACCGTGCTGTCCTCTATAGACCTGAGAAAATAAGTGTTATTTCCCTGAACAACAAAAATAACGAATGGCCCTTTCCATAAACAATCAAACTTGGCATGTTTGCCCTTGTCTTCTCTTCTTGAGTCCCACCTTAGAACTTTGTCACCAATACTGAAATCCTCAGCCTTAGCTCTCTTATCAAACATCTTTTTGAGCTTTTCTTGCAAAATTTGAGCTCTGTCATAAACTTGTTCTCTGGTTTGCTGAAGATGAATGGTCTGATTAATTCTTCTTTGAATGTCATTTGGTTCAGCCTGAATCTCCTGTAACAACTTGATAGTAGGAATGCCCAAGGATGAAGGAAATCTGGCCTCCATGCCATATACCAGCTCATAAGGGCTCATCCCAATGGATTTCTTTATGGAAAGTCTATGTACCCATAGGGCATTTACCAGCTTTTTGTGCTAGTTCTTCTTGTTTTCTTCCAACACTTTCTTTATGATGTTGATGAGGCTTTTGTTAGATGATTCAGCCAAGCCATTACCTTGAGGGTAATAGGCTGTAGAATGGCCCAAGGTGATATGGAATTTATGGTAGAAATTGATCATTTTTTTGGACTTAAAGGCAGCGGCATTGTTAGTGATGATCTTCTCGAGGCAGCCAAATCTAGAAAGGATATTGCACTCAAGGAATTGGATAATAATGGTGTCATTGGCTTGCCTACAGGGAATGGCTTCAACCCACTTAGTGAAATAGTCGGTGGCTGTTAGGATCCACTTGTGCTGGCCTGAGGAAGAGGGATGGATTTCTCCAATGAAGTCAAGACCCCATTGTTGAAAAGGTTTTTCGGTTGAGATGGGTTTCAGGGGCAGGGGAAACAATTTTCTCTTGCCCTCAAAAATTTGGCATTTGTGACAGGAAATGGCAAACTTCTTTACATCTGCAAAAAGAGTGGGCCAATAGAAACCAGCCCTTAGAATTTTATCAGCTGTGGACTTCCAATATAGATGTCCTCCACAATCACCTGCATGGAATTCTTTCATGACATTGTTAGTTTCGTTCATGGTTAAACAATTCAGCAATATACCTTCATGATTTCTCCAAAATAATGCACCATCTATAACACAAAATTTCAGAGCCTTCATTTTCAGAAATCTTTTCTTGGTCCTGGACAATCCTGGGGGAGCACACAGGTTTAACAATTTAAAGCAAATATCAGTGTACCAGGGGCATTGCAGAAATATTTCACTGATCTGTGGAGTCGCCAGCTCCTGTTCATTGTCCAGCTGGTTAATGTCTAAGGCTTGAAAGTTTGTTTCGGACATCAGTTTAGCTAAACCTTGTCCCTTTATCAGCTTGGTTGGTCTTATTTCTATGTCATACTCAAGGATGTTTGCAATCCACTTGCCTCTTTTACCTTCTAATCCTTCTTGGGTCAATATGTCTTTTACAACAGCGTGTGGAACGTAGGCAATCACGTGTGAATATAGTATGTACACTCTAAAATCCATGATGGCCTTAACAAGTGCGTAGGCCTGCTTTTCCATGATTGGGTATTTCAAAGGGGCATCCTTCTTTAACATGTTGCTTAACAGTCGTATCAGTTCAGCTAGATTTGGAATAAATCTTCTTAGGAAGTTGATTTTCCCAAGGAATGCTTGTAGCTCTTTTATGTTTCTTGGATATGGGATTTGGAGGATAGCTTGGATTCTTTCAGGATCAATTCTAATTCCATCCTTTGATATGATGTGGCCAAGTAATTTTCCCTCTTCAAGGCCAAACAGAGATTTCTTGGGATTCAAGGAAATGCCATATTTCCTACATGTCATGAAAATTTGCCTGAGATGCTTGAGGTGTTCTTCATCAGATTTGGAAAATGGGGTTAAATCATCAAGGTAGACAACTAGGAAATCATGAATTTCCTTTGCAAAGGCAATGTCCATTGCCCTTTGAAAGGTTGCACCAGCGTTTTTCAAACCGAATGGCATCTTTACATACTTAAATGTTCCCCACGGTGTGGTAAAGGCTGTTTTGTCTTGATCGTCTGGGTGAACAAATATTTCGTTGAAACTTGAAAAACCATCTAGCAAGGAGATTTTGGATGACCCCACTACTCTTTGCAGGATGTGGTCCATTTTGGGCAAAGGATAGTGGTCTTTTAGGGAGACTTGATTTAAATTTCTGAGATCTACACAAAGTCTGATCTCACCTATCTTTTTTCTCGTAGGAACAAGATTGGACACCCATTCAGAAAATCTGATGGGTGCTATTATGTCTGCTTCAAACATCCTCTTTACTTCCTTTTCAATCAGGGGAAGAAGCATAGGGTTAATTTTTCTAAGTTTCTGCTTGAAGGGTTTCTGGTTTGGTTTTAAAGGAATGGTGTGTTGGATCACTGAGGTATCATAGGATTTCAAATCCTCATAACTCCAAGCGAATACATCTTGGAATTCTTTGAATAAGTCGATGTACTTGGGCTGTTGATCAGGTGGCAAATTTTTGGACAATTTGATCATTTTTGGATTTTCTGTTGTCCCAATGTTGTGCTCCTCTATATCAGCATTCATAGGTTGCAATTTCGGTTTTCTAGGGACATCGTTAGCATCAAACATGTCTTCTAATGGGGTCAGACCAACAGGCAGAAAGTTATCCTTTAAGTCAATGATCTCGGCCTCTGTTTTGTCTATTTCTTCCGAATGCATTTGTTTCATCTGTTCAATGTTTTCATTGTCAAAAACAGTTGGGTTCAGGATTTGTTTGGCTATTGCAGCTGTTACAGTTTCCTTATTTTCATTTGTTTTCTGTTCTGACTCTGTCATAGCATCCATGTCAATATTGATAGCTGAAAATTCATGCTCAATAGTGAGGAAATTGTTAATTTGGGCGTCATTTTCGAACACTTGCCAATCTCTAACGTTATTTGGGACAGTGGGCCTATGTTTTATTTCAGCTGTGAAGTGATGATCTGGTCCAAATGGAAGCTTGCAGGTACTTGCAAAAGTGGCTAGGCTGTGTTCATGAATATTATGGTTTCTTGAAATCTTGTCAAGCTTGAATTCAGTGAATGTATTGAGTATATTAGTGGCAGCAGACCTATAAGCCCTCATTCTATTGTCATTGGTAACAAAATTACCCTTCATCTGTTGTATGATTAAATCAGAGTCACCTAAAATAGACACTTTTACAGCTCCTAGAGCTTTGAGGAGTTTAAGGCCTAACAGCAGAGCCTCATACTCTGCCATGTTGTTTGTGCATTTAAAGTTCAGTATGTAGGCATGACCTTCCGCATGGTTATCATGTGTATTGTGAATCCAAATACCTGCCCCTGCTCCTAACTTGTTAACAGAGCCATCAAACTCTAAATACCATGTGATTTCTTGCTTGTGGTTAGTACTAAAAGATTCAGCTAAGTTAGGATTGGGCAGATTTGAAGTTTCTATTTGGGGAATTTCTTCTTGTATGCTGGTTGCGTTCACTGTTGTAACAGTCTCATGGGTCCGTGTAACCGATTCTTCATTGATGTGTGTTAGTTGTTCTAGAGCCAAAGGCTCATTATCAGTTGGGACATTTGTTTCATCATTAAACAAAATGAAGGAATCCATATCAGAATGGATTAAGTAAATGGGAAAATTTTCAGGCTTGCTCTCACTACTTACCACATATTTCATGAGCGTTTCTCTGTATAGTCTCTTTGGTTGCCCAAAGACTGAGATGGTGGCATAAGAGAGGTCTAATTGAAGGGATCCTTGGAGCTTTGCTCCCCATGATCTTGATAGGAGCATACCGTACTTTGGTGGGATGTCAGCCACCACCACATCCATGAGGATGGTCTTATTGGGATATTGAACTAAGGAGACACACAAGTCTTTGATGAGGCCTAAACATTTCACTTGACTTGAGTCAAATGAGTATAAGTCTTTGTAAGGTCTTGTAACGTCAAGGTTTAGCTTTTCCATAACTTCTTTGGGCATCATATTGTGTGAGGCCCTTGAGTCAAACATAACATTGTGCAAAATCTGGTCATGTATGTGCAAACTGACATAGAATGGTGGGACAGGTCCATGCGTAGATTTTCCGTTAACCTCTGGACCAAAAAGCAGTTCAGGGGAATCATCCAAAACATTTACATCATCTTTGTTTTCTGGAATTTGAAGTGACCTTTGAATTTGTTGCCTATATACATCATGTTTGGCCAGTTCTGAGAGGGGAATGGATATCTTAAGTTTTCCAATCTCTGCCTCTAAGTTAAATGGCTTTTCTAATGGATTCTTGGTGTTGACAATGGCGGTTTTTTCTTTTTCATCTGAATTATTTGCAATTTGCTCTTGTTTATCAGCGTTTTGGTAATTGATTGCTTGCGGTTGTACAGTTTTAGGAGGGCTTTTTGGAACGCTATTTGAATTTTCTTTTGAGGAAGGAGGTGGCAGAGGATGATCAACAGAAGGCTGCGTGTCTGTTATGTCTTCTACAGTCACTTGTTGCGGGTTTGGGACAGTCGTATCGGCTGGTTCTGTTATGACAGCTTTGTTTTTAATCTTGTTGGGCTGTTTGCCTTCCTTTGTTTTACTAGGTTCTGAAATGTCAATGGTCCTAGTTCTCAGCTTATATTGTTTGTGTACCTCATATACAACAGTATCATATCCTTGTTTAAAGTCAAAAGATTCACCAGTCTTAGTCTGAAACTCATTATAGTCATGTTCATTTTGGTCTTCTTGGGACAGGAAAGTTTGATGCTCACCCTTTAAATCCATCAGGTTCATGTGAGTGTCTTCTATGGGTTCACTAGAAGTAGATCCTTCAATATAGTTCTCTTGAAAAGGGGGTCTTATGTCATGGTCTTGGCTAGACCTACCAGCATTTGTGTTCTGCATTTTTCTAAAATTTGGGTTCCTTATGGTATTGGACTGATGTCCTTCCCATGATGCTTTTCTCTCAACATTCTCTACTCTCTCTCCCAGTCTTTGTAGGCCATTGATGATAGCATCAAGTTTTTGATCAAAGGCCGATGGTTCTTCCTTAAAGGTGGTTCTTCTTTCCATTCTAGCTCTGTTTCTCTTGGCAATCAAGTTGGCCTCTACGGTCACAGCAACATTTTGTGCGTCTGCAAGGGTTTGTGGAGCTCTTTCTTTTAACTGGTATGCCATGTCCGGGTCGAAACCATCAGGAAATTTGTACAAGGCAAGGTCAGGTGGAGGCCTTAAGTTTTGTGGTATTGCATTATAAACATTATTGAATCTTGCACAGTACTCCAAAACGGTCTCTTGAGGATCTCGTTTAATTGTATCGTATTCGGCTAGTATGTGCAATGGATCTTTCTTTTTCTCCCATCTGTTGGTAAAGGATTGGTAAAGCTCATCAGGAGTGGTAATGGAGTTTGCAGCAAGTGATCTGAACCAGGTTCTTACATCACTTGTTAAACTCTGAACAAAAATTCTCATTCTCACGCTATCATCATCTATCTCGTAGTTTTCAAAATAGTCTTGCATCTTTTTGGTATGCTGAATGGCTGTGAAAGGACCAGTGGAGTCAAAATATGTGATTTTCGATTGGTAATCTTGAGGTAAAGCCCCAACATTAGCAGGTAATTGCAGGGGTGCATATCTATTAGCCATATTGGCAAGGATAAGTGGGACAACAGGGATAAATGGAACAACTGGGGTAGCGGGGATAACAGGAGTAACCGGAACGTTGGATCCAACAGTAGTGGTAATGGGAATATGTGCAGTGAATGGAGGTGTGGAAGGAGTGATATGAGATGTGGATGATGAACCAGGGGAGGCAGGGTTTGAACGAAATAAAACCTTCACAAGGGTTGGAACACAGCTTGGGTAATCTGTTTCAGGACTCAAATCAGCCAAATCTTCCTGTCTTTCCTGCTTCCTACGGATATTTGGGATTAGGTTCAGATTTTCAAAAACAGCTGGTGGATTAGGGTCCGGATTTGACCTTGTATATCGTGGATTCTTCTTGGGAGCCAGCTTCCGAATTTGTTTTTTGATATTTTTTTGGAAATGTTTTTATTTTTAGCAGGGAACTGATCAGATTTTGGAATGACTATGTATAGCTTAAAACTAGTGTGAAGATTGACTGAAGCAGCTTTTATCTTCTCCTGTAAAAGTAAAACAAAAATAGTTTCAAAGGCTTCCTGGCTGACATTCAGGCTTCATCTGTAGTTTTAAGGGATATACAGCAATTAGAAAATCGATTTTCGAGTGGATTTTTACAACCTTCTTTGTGAAATTAACTGAGGAAAGTCCCCAGCGGAGTCGTCATTATGTTATCACTCAGGTTGTCCCTCAGGTTGTAGGAAGGGATACGGCCGAGGTAACCACAAACCAACTTTCAACTGTAGGTTCTAGCCCACCTGCAATCAGAGAGGGCTCTCTCTTTCAGATTTAGCTTTGTTTGAAAGGATTAGGCTAGCTATTGAATTCAGGAGTTTTTTGTTTTGACTTTGGTGGGAAGTTTGATTTTTCCAAGTAGAGAGGCAAAGCATAGTCTGATGAGTTTCAAACCATTGGGCATGGAGTCGTGGAGTAAGACTGCTGGTGCATTTTCTTGGTCACAAGAGATAGATATGGAGCAAGGTATCTGCTCATGAAACAATGTTTCAGGTTTCAAGGATGGAATGAATGCTAATGAATGAGAGGCAATTAAGAATCTCTCATTCTGCTTAACAGAGGTAGGTGAAAGAGCTCTATCTAGGGGCAGCAAAGAATCCCTAGATAACTGGCAAACAGAGGCGAATTAGAGTAAATATGAGCCAGAAGGAATTCATATCCATTACTAATTCATTTAGATGAAAACATAAATGAGCAGCGGAAATTGAGCATAGAGTGCAGTAAACAAATTCTAAGCTAGTCTTTCTTTCTGCTATTCAGACAGCGATAAACAATAAAACAGAGGTAAGATGCACTTATTGTTCCAGATTGTAGCACATGAATTCCACATTTAGTCTCCAGAAACCATTAACAACACATCAGACAGTCATTCTCCTAACTCTTCAGCAGTCTTTGATTATAGAAAAAATCTCAATTATACACTGCGAGTCTCTAGTGAGAATTATCAATCGACCAACCCATGAAACAATGCAGAGGGCGGTATATATAGGGAAAACTCTCCAAAATTATTTTTTACAGTTCGACCTAAACAGGTCTAAAAAATGATTACTTTAACCTAATCCTATCCAGAAATAAATGCAATAATCTATCTTGAGCTACGTTGAGGGCCGCCGTATGGGAGCTGAGTAAGTGTGTTGTCCTCGGTGGCTTGGTGCAGTTGCTTCTGCAATAACTATGCATGGGTATCTGCTCCATTGTAGTCAGTGGCCTTAAATGCTTTAACTATGACTTGAGAGCCTGGATGGGCCTTCACCTCCTTATTTGACTTTGTTGGTTGCCATTCAATGCTACCTGCTTTGGGAACTGAAGGTTTCCATTAAACAATTTAACTGGTACACTTTGCTGCTTCATCTCTCCTCTGATACTCTTTGAAAAACGAATTGGGTTGCTTCTCTCCTCTGCTGTGGGTCAAATCAAAAATTAATGGCCACTGTTCAGCCCTCTGTTTCCTTTAGAACTGTCTTCTGATCCTTTATGAATGCTTTGCGAGGAAAACGGGTCATTCTGCGCCTTTCGGGCTTGCTGGGGGCTGCGCGAATCCGGGCTTTCCATTTTGGCTCATTTCCCATAGCCATGAAAAACTGTGCTAGGCGCTAATCACGCATGAAAAACTGCCTCGGAATCTGAATCTGGGCTTCCTAAGCACGATTTTCGCCTTTCGCTCCAAAACTGATGATGACGTCAGCATGACGTAAGCGAGCGGGACCTGGTACGGCGGGTGACGTCAGCATGATGATGTGGCATGATGACATCAGGATGTACGGTGGATGACGTGGCTAGGGACATGGTGGCAGTGACGTGGCAAGGGTGACTCAGCAGGAGGCCGATGTGTGTAGATGATGTGGCGGGGTCCTGGCGCAGTCGTTAGGGGAGGAGGGACAGGCGGTTTTATGGTTTTCGTCGGACTGCTTTCTGTATGAGAGTGGTATCCGTCAGAGCCCTTCCGATGCAATAGAAGGCGGATAGGTGTCTTATGTACAGTGGAGAAACCGCCTTGCCATCGGAACCTAACGGCCGAGCAGCGGGGCGCCTTCGAAATCACCGAGAGCCGTCGAATCTGGGAGGGGCGGATCGGAGGGCTGACGGGAGATGGAGCTGGCGGCGGGTTATGCGGGGAATCTGTGTGAATATTCGGATTTGCATGAAACGCCGCGCGGGGGGGTGTAAACTTTGGTTTTAGAGGTTTTTTTGGGTTTATTTAATAAGCGGGGTTAATATATTTACACTTGGGACTTTAGGCATAAGGACGAAACATGGATTTTTGAGGGTTGAGGCTAGGGGAAAGGTTGTTAGTATGACCAGGGGTCAAACTAACTCTTGTTAAGACTCGGATGGGCTAAAAGCGGTCTCGGATGGACTAATTTTTCCCATACTTAGGAAAGATATGGCTATAGTGACAGGGAGGGGATATTATAATATTTTGGGATTCATATACATAGGTATAGTAGGGGAAGGGAATACAAATCAGGGGGTTAGATAATATAGTTAGTGGTTAATATGAACATGATGAGAAAGCACTAAGGTGAGGGACCTTAGGCTATTTAGGGGATAAGAACTTGTAAAGAAATGAAATCCTTGAGCGAAGAAGATCTTCACCAAGGCCAATGTTACAGAACATGATGAAACTGAGAGGTTCAAGCCGATCTTGACCTCTTTGGGGAAGTTAGTGAGTGATTTGGGGAGTAAGAAGAAGGGGAAGTTAGTTATGTCCAACTTGAGCTCCTCCAGATGAAAGACTGCATCATGACTGTGATCTGAAATTATACAACACTTTGAAACACAAAATTGATCAAACATCATCCTTCTGCAACCTTAAAAACTACCTACCCAGCCTACTTTCCCAACATTTTTTATTCTTTTTGGTTTGGGTGCACTTAGACTTGCAGACCCAGCTTTACAATTTTTCTTTTTCCTGTTTTCCTATCTAAATCTACACTTATTTCTGCCAAGGGCCCAGATTAAGCAGTTCGACTCCTTTGATTCTCTACCTATCTACAAATCTGCCAAGATTAAATTGTTTGGACAGATACCATTCTCTATATTCTAGAACAGGAAATTGAAATCTAGGGAGACCAAGATTAGACTGTTTGGACCTCCCTTGAATGAAACTCTTCAGAACTGGAACAACTCATCAAAATTGGAATACAACAGTGGCATTTGGACTAGCACACTTCATGGCATCTTGTGGAAATATGGAACACTGCAGCTTGCAAAGTATGACATATTTGGCATGTAAAAATATCAATCATGAAAAATGAACACCTGTTGCAATAGGAGGCTAACAACGCGAACCAAATTTCAAGGGTGCAAAGAAGGCTCGGGTGGAGGAGGACCTGGAAGAGGTCGTAGATAGCTGATGTGTTACAATTGCAGGGGGCTAAGACATTATGCCCATGATTGTACACATCCAATGTGTCCATCATGTCTGTATTGTACCTTGTTTGATCATGAGACGGAGGATTGTCCCACACTAATAGCTAGGTTGCATGACAAGGGAGAACTACAACCTCCCCCGACTCAGAACCTACAGATGTTGAGGTCTGAGCCACGCAAGGAAGACCCAATGTGAAAATTGTGTTTCGAAGTGGAATTATGACAGAAGATGATAAAGTCAAATAGCCTGAAGATAATACTTAGGTTCACAAGGCTTCAACGAAAGCACCAAAGTTTGATTTGGAGTGCACTAAGGAAACCTTCATGGAAGCTAGGAAGAGCTTCACTGATGCCTCCACTCCAAGAAGCATAGACAGACCAGAGCCAGAAATGGACCCATCGATGCTCACGACATTCCTAGAAACATGCATGATGCTACTGCGCGATAGTAAGGCTGTAAAGGGATTGCATGAACTCATTAATAGATGTGTTGGGACCGTGCCAGGAGAACTACTTGTAGTCCAGAAGATTGGAAAGCATGCGACGAGGATGGGAAGAGAAATGTGGTTGACTGCATAGATTGTTGAATATGAGATGGACTAAGTAATTCTAGACCTAGGGTCGGACGCAAATGTTCTGCCAAAGCAGACATGGGAGCACATGGGAAGGCCTACGCTACAATGGTCTCCTATCCAGCTGTGAGTGACGAACCAAAAAAAGATAATACCCATGGGGATATTGCAAGGAATCATCGTGGATATTGAAGGAGCAAGCACAATAGGCGACTTTGAAGTGATAGAGATTGTTGATGACAGAAATCCCTATCCCATTCTCTTAGGAATCGATTGGGCCACTGACATGAATGGTGTGATAAATCTAAAGAAGCGCAATATGATTTTTGAGAAAAAGTCTCTGTACGTAGTTTGACCTTTGGTCCCTACGAAAGGATCATGCTATACAGAGCCGGTGTGCAACTATGAAAGTGACGATGATTTGTATTGCATCTACAAAATAACCACACGAGAGAAAGATTGGGTAAATCCCACCACGGATGGATGGATTTCATGGGAGCATGAAGGCTCCTATATGTTGAATTCCGATGAGGAGATGGAGCGATGGCAGAACTGGTTACATGAGGTAACCATGCGGAACTGTACATGATGACAAGATTGCTACATTGCGTACTGATAGAGGTGAGAGATCTACCTACTTATGATGGGTTAAGTGAGGTAGATGTTTTCTTAAACATATTTGGATGGGAGGTGCCAAAACAACAACGTTTCGAGGCTTTGAAGTGGTTACTGCGTGCTATGCCTGCGAGGTGGTGGGATATGCACCAAGGAAGCTTTGAGAATTGGCGTGAATGTAGGAGAATGATGCACATGCAATTTAGGAAGCCTCATATGTGACTAATAGACAAATATGATAGACAGGATGATCCACGTGCGCACATGGCCATGTGTACAAAGGTCTATGGAGAAGAGATACAATCTGAGTTCATGCACCTATTCTGTCATACCCTAGATGTTATACCCATGAACTGGTATATAGAGATGGAGCTGCACCATGGGGCGAGCGGATGGGATATCCTGCTCGAAGGGTTCCTGTTAACCTTCACTTTTGAGTATCATTGGTGGGACACTATTGATTGCATGCTACAATCAGTAAAAGAAACTATCTTTAAGATACCATCGGAGCCAATAGAATCGATTCAGCCTGAATGGGCTACTAAGATGAGCTGCGCGCTGGAGTGTTATAATGTACATACTGAAGAAGAAGACGAGGATCAACGAAAAATTAACATTCCAGAAACAGAAGGCCATTGCGAGGTTCGAGCACCACTGATTGAAGACCCTGTTAGAGTCGGTCTAGTCAGCCCTCCATCAGAGATCAAAACTCTTTGTGCATTTCAATTCTAGGTGTCCCGCTCCATCCGCTCAACTCCATTTCGCTAGGGACATGCCATGATCTGACGGAGAAAGTCATGCTACTCATTTTCCCTCATGTCTGGCCCCTGTTGGTTCAGGTCTTGGTCCATAATCACTAAAAGTTCATGATAGCCAAGGTCTGGTCATATTACAGGTCAAAGTCCTTTTTATTGTTGGGTCTAGGAAATCATCAATGTGGTCTTTGAAAAACATGTCCAGAACAAGCCATGCAGGCCAGATGGAGACCTCATACAGCTATGGTTCAGAAAGCTTCATCATCACCTGAAGAGACATCGACTCTTCTTCAAAACTCTGTTTTGAAGAAAAGTCAAACAAGGTCAACTATGACAAAATTTTCCAAAAAATCGCCAGTTGACTTTTTCAGATGCAGTCATGGTTTTCATGGCCAAGTGCCCAGTCACACAGTCCCCGCAAAGAAATGCCAAAAATTTCATCACGAGAGCCAAAATTTCGAAGAAAAAATGAAAAGCAGAGTGTTTTAAAGTCAATGAAAAGTGCAAAACTCAAATATTAGAAAGTGGGTCTTCAAAGAAGAAAAAATTAAACCCAAATCTCCCAAAGCCTATATATACTTCTTTTTGCCCAAAACAAAAACCATTTTTGCTTTGGCAAGCTTGGAGAGAAATTACAAAGGTGAGATAGAAAATTCATGAGGGTTTGAGTGAAGGAGAGCCGGTTTCTAAAGGGCGCAGTGCATACATCAGGGAGCACAGCGCACACAGAGGGCGCGACGCATTGGAAACTAGCCCACAGTGCAAAATCAACAAGCGCGCGACGCACATAGCCAGGGAGCTCAAAACACTTGCAAATTGGTTTTATATCCCGGTTGAAGGCTGGCAAGAAAGAGGTAGGCTCAAATGAAACCTCTTCTCTATCAATTTGGTCAATGACTGGTGTTTCTAAGATGTTGAATGATATCTAAAGCGCATTGGCCATCCATGAAAACAATCATCAAAGCAAAATGATAAACGGGGTTTGCAAATTTGTGAAGACGCCACCAAGGTCGCTCCCATCCCCTTGTCCCCTCACTCCTCATCATTTGTCACCTTCATTCCACCTTGTTTCCTAAGGAAACCCCCTAGAAATCTCCACTAAGACCCATCCCCAGAGTTCCAAGCAAACAAGTGTCGTTTGACAGTGCGCGGCGCACACACAAGGTGGCGCGGCGCACTCAGGGCGCGCGGCGCACTGGGAGCCCGGCCACAGTGTCAACATTGCACTGGCGTGGCGCACTGGGAAAAGCGCGTGGTGCACAGGCCTGTGAACCCAAAAAAGCACCGAATCGCCCAAATTTTTATAAATGGCTCTCCAAATTGCAAAGGTGGCCCTAGATCCTTTCACCATTGATCCTTAACTCAAAGAAAAAGATGATTTTGGTGACCATGAAATCAAAGGCAAAACTTTTATTAAGCAAACACAAAAATGACACAAAAAAGGGTAAAAAGCTAGGGTTTTGCTACAGTAACATGATTGCTAAATATGCTCCTACCCTACCTCTATCAGCTAATTCCCTTGGAGCAATTTTCCCAAATAGTTACCCTAGCTACATTGCAATCATATCCATTCGTCCCCTTTATTCCTATAGCTCAAAATATCCCAAACCCTACCCCATCAAAACCATACCCCAAACACTCCCAAATCCCTGATAAATTTCTCCTTTAAACCCCTATTCCCCTTTTCATCATTCCCCTCCTAACACTCCCCTGTTTTATTGTCCCCTTGGTGACAGATTTTCAGAGCATCTATCAGTTTCATTGGATTCAGAGGGCAGCATAAAACTCAGGGTACAAGCAGCAGTAATGGCATCAGAAAATTCATCAGAGTATGAGGAGGGGACCCACAGTGACACATCTTCAGGAGAGAGGGCCCATAGGAGACATCATCGGAGTGGCAGACATCTTAGAGATGAGCCAAGCACCCTCACTGAGCTGCAGGCATGCCCACTTGCCATGTCTTGTTTTCAGCACTTGGCATGCTATGAATTTTGTCAAAGGGTGGCAAATGTCAAAGTCCATCATGAGTTGGCCCGCCTTTTTTCACTTCATCTACAAGGAGGCCAATCTGTCCTGGCTGGGGTCACTTTCACATTGACACCAGAGGCTATATCAGTAGCAACAGGGATACCAAACATTGGGGAGTAGTGGCATAAGAAGAAGAAGGTGGAGAGGCATCACTATGAGCCTTACATCAAGGACAACTGCTTGAGCCAGCTCACCAGAGTTTTTCCATTCAGATTCTTGAGGGATGAGTATGCCCCACTCATGAGATTGATCATGAAGTATTTTAGTTGCGAGGGGAGGTTTTCTCGCCTTTATGCCTATCACATCTGCTTGCTCATGCACTTCACCAGGGTGAGGATGATGAGCCTCCCATTTTTCATCTGCAACAACATTGAGAAGATGAAAAAATTCATGCAGCGCAAGACCCCACAACAACAGCTAAACAGTGTATATCATTTTGCTATCATCCAGATCTTGGTAGACCATCGGTTGGGATTGTAGGGTATTGCTTGGGAGGACTTCATCTCCCGTGATTTCTTCAGTGCTCCACCAGTGATATCAGAGGCAAAACATGAGGTGGGAGGTCCTTCACATCAGTTTGAGCCTGAGATGGGAAGCCCTTCACACCAGTTCGAGCACCATGAGACTGCCACCATGCCAGTGTACATCACATACCAGAAGGGCAGTAGACCATTGTTCGCGGCAGCAAAGCGAGTGTTATCTCCACCCGAGGTGGAAGGGGCCTCGCTTTCGCCATCAGCATCACAGGAGCAGGGTAAAGGCAAGGAGCCAGTGCAGGAGGAGGGACCATCAGGTGAGCAGGAGACCGAGTTTGTTCTCCTCTAGGATGACGAGATAGATGCAGAACCAACCAATGAGGAGCTTATAGAAATCATCAGGGAGTAGCAGTCAGAGATTGAATACTTTACCATTGATCTAGAAAGGGCCAAGTGTAACATGAACTACCTAGAGCGAAGAAAAAAATAGCTTGAGGACCAACAGACGATCATGGAGCTGCAAAACATCCGTGAGCAGCGCCAAGCTGCTCAAAGAAGAAGGGTTCCGCTCACCTCTTTGGAGCAAGAAATCAATGAAGACTGGGAGTCCAACCTTGAGAGGGTCAACACGCATTTGGAGAGGCTGTTGGACAAATCAAACAGGGAGAAAGAGATGCTGAGGCACATGACTCATCACTACCAGGCCCGAAACATGAGTTCCAAAGCAAGAATCAGGAGCCTAAAGGCAAAATTGAGCAAAGTGACAAAAGAGGCAAAGGAGGCAAAGGAGGCAAAGGAGCAAGATCGACTTTGAATCTTGGCCGAGTCTTCCTTGGCACATCAAAAAATTTTGGTCACAGGCAAATTTTTTGGGCACAAAACAGGAAATTCCTCCCTTTGCGCCGTGCCACTGGCGCGACGCTAAAATTCTAGCACTCCAATCGAGGAACAGCTTGCATATTTGGATTCATCATCGAAAAATATGTCTACTGGTGTCCAAGCAAGAAATTTTGACAAGTTTTGGGTCTCCTAAAGGTCAAAAAACACCCAAAAATGGCCTCTTTGCCACTTTTTTGACACACTGAAAGCAGTCTTGGGAGAATCAAGTTTTGGAGGGGAAAATGAGCTTCAAATTCAGAAATTCTAGTTGGGTTGGAAAGTAGACAGGACAGGCTTTCCAACAAGCCCACTTGGGAACATTTTTGACACATGAAAGTGCCCCAAAACAGGCTCCAAAGTGGCGCGATGCACAGAGAATTTGGCGCGGCGCACAGGGGAAAAAACGACCAATTTGCTCCCGTTTTGCGAAATTTCGGGTCGCGACTTCCCCAAGTGGGCCCTGTCATCTACTCTTCGGTTTTTTGGCACCAAAGGCAGCTTTTAAAGCGTTTTCTCTCCAGGTGGGCATCTATCCAAGTGGCAAAAGAATGCAAAGGGTCACCCCAGCCAAATGTCAAACTTGAGAGCGTTGCACCTGTAGCTGATGGTTGGCTCTCCATCTCCTTTTCGAAATGATTTGAGTAACTTCCCAACCCCTGGGCGTTCCATATCTTCTCTACACTTTCTATATATTGTATGCAAGTTATTTGCAAAGGGTTGGCTGGCTTGTAACTTCTGGGAGACTGTGGGAAAGAAACTCTGTTTCTACACTGTGTATTTTTGACAAAGGATTAATGAAAGGCAGCGGCTCTGTTTCATGAGATTCTTGTGGTCGTGAGTGTAGAAAATGTGTTCTTATGTTCCATATGTATCTTGTTATGTTTCATATTTCATTTCATGCTTCATTTCAGTGAAATTTTCTAAGTGAGATTAGGTAGAATTCAATTTATATTTCTCTGCCTGTGGGAAAATTTCATGTGCAATGTTATTCTTCTATTGAAAAGGATTCATGCGACCATGCCATTTTCACTCTCTTCAGCAACCTTTCCGTTCCACGTTACCTTAAGCCAAAATTGCTGCGCTTGCCGCATACCTTGCCTCATGGAATAATTTGTGCCTTCATTTTCAATTCTTTGTTCTTTGCTGAGCGCCAGTCCCATATACATCCCAGAAGCTCGGTCACTTCATAAAATCTTTTCCAAAATCCCTTTTCACTTACTAGCCTAAGGTAAATATCACATTGTAAGTCATCTCAGACCATTTTTCCTATCCATTCGCTGAGCGTGACTCGGAGAGAGCCCTCTCCTGCTCTGGTAAGGCTAGCTACCAGAATGAGCGTGGTTTGTGGTTACCCTAATTTTTTCCTTCTTCAGCCTAAGGCAGATTTAGGTGCTAACATAGTGGCGACCATACTGGGGAGGTAGTTGAAAATCAAATCCCCTTATTTCATAAGAATTCTAGGCTTCCGGATTATGAGCTTAGGATTGAAAAGGCTGAGTAAGTTGGTCATGTCCCGTAATTTATCCCAATAGCACGCTGGCTTCGAGACGATATACCAGAGCAAATCCAGACCCGGACCCTCCTCACATTTACAAAAATCCCAATTTGATCCCAAGACTCCTCCGTCAAGAAAGCACCATAGCCCCCGTGTTCAAATCCCATTCATGTCCCGACATTTTTGAGTATCTTGAGGAGCTTGAGTTTGATGAACGATTTGAGATATCACTGTTTGAATCTAAATCCGAAAAGGCTGTTGATTATACCGTCCCCGATCTGCAATTTCTTATATACCTTGAGACGGAAAGAGCTAATAGATTAATTGATAACTACATTGCCACATAGCCCCAAACTCCAAGTGCAAGCCCCTTGCAAACTGTGCCCACTCCTCCAACACCTCCAAGGCCAAATCCACCAAGAATGATGGCTGCCCGTTTCGCACCCCTTGTTCTGCCCCAAGTCCTAGATGACATGCCAAATGATTATCAAAGTAAAATCCTATTTTTTGATGGCACTCCTAATAGTATCACAGCTCAATAACATGTGGACAAAATGATAGACTTCTATGAACTTCATGAGATCGATGCGGAGAACGTGGCAATGAGGCTCTTTGTACAAACATTTGCAGGTGATGTGAGGAAATGGTTCAGAGGTTTTACGGTTGCAAGTATCACCACCTTGGCTGAGCTAAAAGGACAATTTTTGAATAGGTGGGAAGTGAAAAAGAATCCCTTCAAATTTTGGCCGAGTATGAACAAATCAAGCGGAATGCTAGTGAGTTAGTCCAAGATTATTGTGTTAGATTTAATGCAGTCTACAATGAAATCCCAAACCATCTAAAGCCACCTGTGGGACTAGAAATGATGAAGTTTCCGGATGGTTTTGATGATGACATGGTGTACCAATTGAGAGAGAGAGAACCGGCTACAATGGAAGACATGCAGAAAATTGCGGTCAGCATTGAGGCAGAGCTAGAGCGAAAGCAGAGAAGAAAACCACGGTGAAAGAAGAATCTTCTTCAATGGATCAGCTACTCAAAAAGGTAGAACAGATGCTTGAAAGGGTAAAACTTGACAAGCCAGAGCCACAAGTTAGGAATCCTAACTTTCGTGGCCAATAGCAGCCACAATATAGGATAAGACAAAGAGATCAGTGGTCTCAAGAGCAGACAACACAACAGCCGGTACAAACACCTTTGCAGCAGAATTTTGTGCATGGACCAGAGTTAGATGAGGACAGGAATGTAATAGGTGACGAAAACCATCTCTTTACTCTAGATGAGCTGCCTACTTACATCATCGAGGAAGAAGAATGTGCAGTAAATTCAGCTACATGCCAAGACACCGATTTTATTCTAGCTAATGAAACCGTGTTGGAAGAAGAGTCAGAAGAATATCAAAGGGGTATATGAATGCTTTGTCTACACAACAACAGCGATATTCCCTTAGAAATAGAGATGTACCGACCAAACCAATTTAGAAAAAGAAGGAGGATGAAACAACAAAGAAGGATCCATCAGCTACACAAAGAAAGGGAAAGGAGGCGGTTGTTCTGGAAAGCAGCAAATCAACGTCAGTAGAACAATCACAACAGCCAGCCACCTCAAAAGAGAAGGAAAGGAAGAGATCCCAGTCAAAGAGGTAGAAATAACTCCCGCTTTCAGCCTAGAGAATGAGATTTCTAAGCTAAAGGTATCCATCCCTTTGACTGAAATCATGAAGAACAGCGGTTACAGAGGACAGATTTCTAAAATGTTGAATTTGGACCCAATGTCCGACATGGTGAGCGTGGAAGATGATCAGCCTGAAATGATTTTTGGGCCAGCGACAAATGGTGAGTCTCCTGAGAGCGAGGTGCCACCCTTCTATATTAGTTTACGATTGCATGACTTTGTGCTACACAATGCCATGTTCGATTCCGGAGCCTCTCACAATCTCATGCCCAAGGCTATCATGGATAAGCTTGGTCTGGACATCACCCGCCAATATCATGATCTCTATTCATTCGACACCAACAGAGTAAGGTGCATAGGGCTCATCAAAGACTTAGTTGTGAGTTTAGATCAGCTTCCTATGAAAAACATTCTGATGGATGTAGTGGTAGCAGACATTCCTCCAAGGTCTGGCATGCTTCTTTCAAGGTCTTGGGTAGCGAAATTGAAAGGGACACTATAGATGGATTTCTCCTATGCAACAATCCCTGTGTTTGGACAAATGAGGAAGTTATACTAGGAACAAAAGATGAAATATATGATCACAAGCAAGGAGAAACCGATAAATCATCCTTTAAACTATGTACATACAGATTTAGAGTCTTTTGTTTTGTTTTCAGATAGTTTAAATGAGATAGATAGTCAGATAGTAGAAGCAGACGATATTCCAGAGATAACAGAAAATTTTAGAGAGATTTTGAAGAAAGAAGGACAAGAAAAGCAGCAAAAGATTGGGCCATCAGCTGAAAACGATGGACAGAAAGCAAACAATGGACAACAAAAAGATTTCAGCACTTGAAAGAAGAAGAAGAAGGCTTGTGGACCATGGATTTTGATGGAGCAGTAGGGAATGATGGAGCTGGTATTGGTATTTGGGTACGTAGTCCTTTCTCTGCCCCAAACAAAGTGCCTAGCAACGTGAGAGTTTGCTCCTACAAGCTGGCCTTTGAATGTTCCAATAATGAAGCTGAATATGAAGCTCTGATTGCCAGCCTAAAGATTCTTAGAAAGCTGATTGCAAAGAGGATTTCAATATATGGCGACTCCGAGTTGGTGATACAATAGGTTAGAGGTGAGTATCAATCAAAACATCCTAGGATGCGGGCCTATCGTAATGTAGTTTTGGACATCTTGAAGCTATTTTCCAAATACACCTTGACATGTGTGCCATGAATACAAAATAGTATTGCTGATGCTCTTGCCAAGGCAGCGAGCAGCTTGAAGATCCCCATGAACTCCAGCAATAAATTTGAAATACATGTCAAGCACCATCCAACCATTCCAGACAATCAGCGACATTGGCAAGTGTTCCAAGATGATGAGGAGATTAAGGATTTTCTGCTCAACAAAGGCAAGTTCAAAGAAACCTTAATCGATGTGGAAAACAATGAGAACAAAGGGAATGGTACAGAAGAAGTGCAGATCAATCAAATGGATGTATTACAGCTAAAGAATAACATCATTCCTAAAGGCTTGATACCCCTAGAGGAACTTTTTGATAAGGATGATGTAGCCCGCAAGCCAACTTTGCAGCCAACAGAGAAAGGTGTGGAAGAAGTCAACATTGGTACCACTGCAAATCCAAAATTTGTAAAATTTTCCAAAGCATTACCGCCAAAGATCAAGAACAAATATATCAGTTTGATGGCTTCATTTGCAGATGTATTTGCTTGGGATTATTCTGATTTAAAGACCTATGATACGAATATCATTCAGCACACAATACCAATCAAGCCCAATCAAAAACCATTTAGACAGAAGCTGAGAAGGATCAATCCAAAGTTGTTGCCATCCATCGAAAAAGAGGTAAATAGGTTGTACAAGTCAGGTATCATTGTGCCTATCAGATTTTCAGATTGGATATCTAACTTAGTGCCTGTACGAAAGAAGACCGGTGAGATCCGCCTATGCATTGATTTCAGAAATCTAAACAAGGTCTCATTGAAGGACAACTATCCGCTGCCCAAGATGGACCATATACTTCAGCGAGTAGTGGGGGCATCTCGTATGTCGCTGCTTGATGGTTATTCTGGATATAACCAAATTTCAGTCCATGAAGATGATAGGGATAAGACAACATTCACAACTCCATGGGGAACATTTCACTATGCCAAAATGCCATTCGGTTTAAAGAATGCAGGTGCCACATTTTAGCATGCAATGGACTTGGCATTTGCAAATGAGAAGGATGTGTTTTTGGTGGTGTACTTGGATGACTTGACGGTGTTTTCAAAATCTGATGAAGAGCACATGCATCACCTAAAAATTGTCTTTCAAAAATGCAGGAAATATGGCCTATCGCTGAATCCTAAGAAGAGCTTGTTCGCCATGGAGGAAGGAAAATTACTTGGGCATATCATTTCAAAAGATGGCATCTGCATAGACCCAGCACGTGTGCAAGCAATTCAGCAAATCGATCTGCCTAGGAACAAAAAGGAGATACAGTCATTCAATGGTAAGATGAATTTTCTGCGTCGCTTTGTGCCTAATCTTGCGGAACACTTGAAAGAAATGACCAACATGCTTAAGAAGGACAGCCAGGTGAAATGGACAGATGAGGCTGTAAAATCTTTCAACTTGGTCAAATTGGCCCTTTCTTCAGCTCCAGTTCTAGTCAGTCCGGATTACACTCAAGATTTCATATTGTTTTCATTTGCTTCTGAGCACACTATGGCAGCGGTACTATTGCAGAAGAGGGATGATCATGAAAGACCTATTGCATTCTTCAGCAGGGCTATAAGGGATGCAGCTTTGAAGTACAACATCATTGAGAAGTAAGCCCTAGCATTCGTGAAGGCACTGAAGGATTTCACGGTGTATAGCCTACATTCTCACATTCTGGCCTATGTTCCTAATACTGCTGTGAAAGATGTTTTAGTGCAGACCGACCCGGAAGGGAGAAGAGGCAAATGGATTGCAGCCTTGCTAGAATACGATGTGGAGATAAAGCCTACAAAGTTGGTCAAACGACAGGGGTTGGCGAAGCTAATGGCTGAATCAAATTTGCATGCATTGGACATAAATCTAATCGCTGCCATGTCCGAGGAGAATGATGAAGGAACTTCAGTTCAGGTATCTGAAATGTTTGCTTTGTCCCCATGGTATTCTGATATAATATATGTGCTGAAAAATCTATCACCACCGCCCGGCATGGCTAGAAATAAAGCAAGAACACTCAAATTGAAGGCTGCCAAGTTTTGTATCTTGAATTCTGCACTATATTGGAAAGATCCTGGTGGCATTTTGTTAAACTGTCTGGTCGAAGAGGAGGCAAAGAAAGTCATGGAGGATTTCCATGGAGGAGAGTGTGGTGGACATCTTTTTTGGAAATCAACAGCAAACAAAATTTTGAGAGCGGGGTATTATTGGCCTACTTTGTTTTCTGATGTGCATAAGATGGTAAAGCGCTGTCATAAGTGTCAAATTTTCGAAGGGAAACAGAAATTACAGCCTTTGCCACTTAAGCCTATCGAAGTGAGCGCTCCATTCCAGTAGTGGGGGTTGGATTTCATTGGGGAAATTCATCCCGCCTCTTCCGGACAGCATAGGTGGATCCTTACAGCGACGGATTATTTCACAAAATGGATTGAGGCAGCACCTACCAGACAAGCGACGGATACGGTAATTATTTCATTCCTCGAAAATAACATCTTGTCTTGCTTTGGTTGTCCAAACAAAATAATCACTGATAATGCAGCAGCTTTTAAATCGAAAAGGATGGTAGAATTTTTTCATAAATGTCATATAATTTTGGGTCATTTAGTGGCCTATCATCTGCAAGGCAATGGATTGGCGGAATCTTCGAATAAATCTTTGGTCAACATCATCAAGAAGCTACTGGAAATAAATAAGAAGAGCTGGAACAAGAGGCTGGTCCATGCACTTTGGGCAGATCGAATCAGTCAGAAAAAGTCTATTGGTATGTCACCGTTTGAGCTGGTTTATGGAGTGGACACAGTATTTCCCACTTCTCTTGCTGCCCTGGTGGTCAAACTTCTTCAGGAGGCCGACAGTGAGGAAGATCCCATGCAGAGAAGGCTGAATCAAATGATCCACTTGCAGCAAACAAGAGAAGAAGTTTTCAAAAACACATCCAAGTTGCAGGAGAGGATAAAGAAAATTTATGACAGAAAAGCTAAAGCGGACAAATTTCAGTTGGATGATGTGGTGCTGAAGTGGGATGCAAGGAATGAAGAAAAAGGCAAGCACGGAAAGTTTGAAAATTTGTGGAAAGGTCCTTTCAAAATCGCAGCATATAGAGGTCAGAATGCCTTTCTTCTGAAGGAAATGAACGGGGAAGACTGTCCTGGAGGGCCGATCAATGGTCGGCTGCTCAAGCGGTATCATTGTTGATCTATTAACGCTGCTTCCACTGTCATTGTAAATACCATTTTTATTTCAGTTTGTTTCAGTATGTAAATTCAGTTGTTGAGTTATTCCAATTGTCAAGTTTGAGTCAATTTCTTGGTTATTCTAGTTTTATAAATAAGTCAGAGTCTTGTGCTGTTTATTAAAATGATGACTCCATAGCCCAATGGACAAAAAAGACACTGTCTAGCTCCTCTAGAGATCTGCTGTTCTTGGCACCTCCATAGGAGCTACCATCCCCCATTGGATCCAATGTTAGAGTCGGTCTGGTCAGCCCTCCGTCAGAGATCAAAACTCTTTGTGCATTTCAATTCTAGGTGTCCCGCTCCATCCACTCAGCTCCATTTCACTAGGGACATGCCATGATCTGATGGAGAAAGTCATGCTACTCATTTTCCCTCATGTTTGGCCCCTGCTGGTTCAGGTCTTGGTCCATAATCACTAAAAGTTCATGATAGCCAAGGTATGGTCATATTACAGGTCAAAGTCGTTTTTATTGCTGGGTCTAGGAAATCATCAATGTGGTCTTTGAAAAACATGTCCAGAACAAGCCATGTACGCCAGATGGAAACCTCATACAGCTATGGTTCAGAAAGCTTCATCATCACCTGAAGAGACATCGACTCTTCTTCAAAACTCTGTTTTGAAGAAAAGTCAAACAAGGTCAACTATGACAAAATTTTCCAAAAGACCGCCAGTTGACTTTTTCAGATGTAGTCATGGTTTTCATGGCCAAGTGCCCAGTCACACAGTCCCCGCAAAGAAATGCCAAAAATTTCATCACGAGAGCCAAAATTTCAAAGAAAAAATGAAAATCAGAGTGTTTTAAAGTCAATGAAAAGTGCAAAACTCAAACATTAGAAAGTGGGTCTTCAAAGAAGAAAAAATTAAACCCAACTCTCCCAAAGCCTATATATACTTCTTTTTGCCCAAAATAAAAACCATTTTTGCTTTGGCAAGCTTGGAGAGAAATTACAAAGGTGAGAGAGCAAATTCATGAGGGTTTGAGTGAAGGAGAGCTGGTTTCTAAAGGGCGCGGCGCATACACCAAGGAGCGTGGCGCACAAAGAGGGTGCGATGCATTGGCAACCAGCCCGCAGTGCAAAATCAACAAGGGCACGACGCACTCAGGGCGCGCGGCACACTAGGCTTGGCGCGCGACACACACAGCCAGGGAGCTCAAAACACTTGCAAATTGGTTTTATATCCCGGTTGAAGGCTAGCAAGCAAGAGGTAGGCTCAAATGAAACCTCTTCTCTATCAATTTGGTCAATGACTGGTGTTTCTAAGATGTTGAATGATATCTAAAGCGCATTGGCCATCCATGAAAACAATCATCAAAGCAAAATGATAAACGGGGTTTGCAAATTTGTGAAGACGCCACCAAGGTTGCTCCCATCCCCTTGTCCCCTCACTCCTCATCATTTGTCACCTCCATTCCACCTTGTCTCGTAAGGAAACCCCCTAGAAATCTCCACTAAGACCCATCCTTGGAGTTCCAAGCAAACAAGTGTCGTTTGACAGTACGCGGCGCACACACAAGGTGGCGCAGCGCACTTAGGGTGCGCGGCGCACTAGGAGCCTGACCACAGTGTCAACAGTGCACTGGCGTGGCGCACTGGGCAAAGTGCGCGGCGCATAGGCCTGTGAACCCAAAATAGCACCAAATCGCCCAAATTTTTATAAATGGCTCTCCAAATTGCAAAGGTGGCCCTAGATCCTTTCACCATTGATCCTTAACTCAAAGAAAAAGACGATTTTGGTGACCATGAAATCAAAGGCAAAATTTTTATCAAGAAAACACAAAAATGACACAAAAAAGGGAAAAAATATAGGGTTTTGTTACAGTAACATGATTTCTAAATATGCTCCTATCCTACCTCTATCAGCTAATTCTCCTGGAGCAGTTTTCCCAAATAGTTACCCTAGCTACATTGCAATCATATCCATTCGTCCCCTTTATTCCTATAGCTCAAAATATACCAATCCCTACCCCATCAAAACCATACCCCAAACACTCCCAAATCCCTGATAAATTTCTCCTTTAAACCCCTATTCCCCTTTTCATCATTCCCCTCCTAACAAATCCCCTGTTTTATTGTCCCCTTGGTGACAGATTTTCAGACCATCTATCAGTTTCATTGGATTCAGAGGGCAGCATAAAACTCAGGGTACAAGCAGTAGTAATGGCATCAGAAAATTCATCAGAGTATGAGGAGGGGACCCACAGTGACACATCTTCAGGAGAAAGGGCCCATAGGAGACATCATCGAAGTGGCAGACATCTTAGAGATGAGCCAAGCACCCTCATTGAGCTGCAGGCATGCCCACTTGCCATGTCTTGTTTTCAGCACGTGGCATGCTATGAATTTTGTCAAAGGGTGGCAAATGTCAAAGTCCATCATGAGTTGGCCCACCTTTTTGCACTTCATTTACAGGGAGGCCATTCTGTCATGGCTGGGGTCACTTTCACATTGACACCGGAGGCTATATCAGTAGCAATAGGGATACCAAACATTGGGGGGCAGTGGCATAAGAAGAAGAAGGTGGAGAGGCATCACTATGAGCCTTACATCAAGGACAGCTGCTTGAGCCAGCTCACCAGAGTTTTCCATTTAGATTCTTGAGGGATGAGTATGCCCCACTCATGAGATTGATCATGAAGTATTTCAGTTGCGAGGGGAGGTTTTCTCGCCTTTATGCATATCACATCCGCTTGCTCATGCACTTCACCAGGGTGAGGATGATGAGGCTCCCATTTTTCATCTACAACAACATTAAGAAGATGAAAAACTTCATGCAGCGCAAGACCCCACGATAGCAGCTAAATAGTGTATATCATTTTGCTCTCATCCGGATCTTGGTAGAGCATCAGTTGGGATTGCAGGGTATTGCTTGGGAGGACTTCATCTCCCGTGATTTCTTCAGTGCTCCACCAGTGATATCAGAGGCAGAACATGAGGTGGGAGGTCCTTCACATCAGTTTGAGCCTGAGATGGGAAGTCCTTCACACCAGTTCGAGCACCATGAGACTGCCACCATGCCAGTGTACATCACATACCAGAAGGGCAGTAGACCATTGTTCGCAGTAGCAAAGTGAGTGTTATCTCCACCCGGGGTGGAAGGGGCCTCGCTTCCGCCATCAACATCACAGGAGTAGGGTAAGGGCAAGGAGCCAGTGCAGGAGGAAGGACCATCAGGTGAGCAGGAGACTGAGTTTGTTCTCCTCTAGGATGACGAGACAGATGCAGAACCAACCAATAAGGAGCTTATAGAGATCATCAGGGAGCAGCAATCAGAGATTGAAGACTTGACCATTGATCTAGAAAGGGCCAAGTGGAACATGAACTACTTGGAGTGGAGAAAAAAATAGCTTGAGGACCAACAGACGATCATGGAGCTGCAAAACAGTTGTGAGTAGCGCCAAGCTGCTCAAAGAAGAAGGGCTCCGTTCACCTCTTTGGAGCAAGAAATCAATGAAGACCGGGAGTCCAACCTTGAGAGGGTCAACACGCATTTGGAGAGACTGTTGGACAAAGAAAATAGGGAGAAAGACATGCTGAGGTGCATTACTCATCACTACCAGGCCCGAAACATGAGTTCCAAAGCAAGAATCAAGAGCCTAAAGGCAAAATTGAGCAAAGCGACAAAAGAGGAAAAGGAGGCAAAGGAGAAAGATCAGCTGAATCTTGGCCGAGGCTTCCTTGGCACAGTAAAGCACTTCATAGGGAACCTCCAGCCCAAATTTTGGTCACAGGCAAATGTTTTGGGCACAAAACAGGAAATTCCTCACTATGTGCCGCGCCACTGGCGCGACGCTAAAATTCTAGCACTCCAATCGAGGAACAGCTTGTATATTTGGATTCAGCATCAAAAAATACGTCTATTGGTGTCTGGGCAAGAAATTTTGACAACTTTTGGGTCTCCTAAAGGTCAAAAAACACCCAAAAATGGCCTCTCTGCCACTTTTTTGACACAAAGAAAGTAGTCTTGGGAGAATCAAGTTTTGGAGGGGCAAATGAGCTTCAAATTCAGAAATTCCAGCTGGGTTGGAAAGTAAACATGATAGGCTTTCCAAAAAGCCCACTTGTGCACATTTTGGACACCTACAAGTTCCCCAAAATAGGCTCCAAAGTGGCGCGATGCACAGAGAATTTGGCGCGGCGCACAGGGGAAAAAACGGCCAATTTGCTCCCGTTTCGCGAAATTTCGGGTCGCGACTTCTCCAAGTCGGCCTGGTCATCTACTCTTCGGTTTTTTGGCACCGAAGGCAGCTTTTAAAGAGTTTTCTCTCTAGGCGGGCATCTATCCAAGTGGCAAAAGAATGCAAAGGGTCACCCCAGCCAAATTTCATGCTTGAGAGCGCTGCACCTGTAGCTGATGGTTGGCTCTCCATCTCCTTTTCGAAATGATTTGAGTAACTTCCCAACCCCTGGGCATTCCATCTCTTCTCTACACTTTCTATATATTGTATGCAAGTTATTTGCAAAGGGTTGGCTGGCTTGTAACTTCTGGGAGACTGTGGGAAAGAAACTCTGTTTCTGCACTATGTATTTTTGACAGAGGATTAATGAAAGGCAGCGGCTCTGTTTCATGAGATTCTTGTGGTCGTGAGTGTAGCAAATGTGTTCTTATGTTCCATATGTATCTTGTTATGTTTCATATTTCATTTCATGCTTTATTTCAGTGAAATTTTCTAAGTGAGATTAGGTAGAATTCAATTTATATTGCTCTGCCTGTGGGAAAATTTCATGTGCAGTGTTATTCTTCTGTTGAAAAGGATTCATGCGACCATGCCCTTTTCACTCTTTTTAGCAATCTTTCCATTCCACGTTACCTTAAGCCGAAATTGCTGCGCTTGCTACCTACCTTGCCTCACGAAATAATCTGTGGCTTCACTTTTAATTCTTTGTTCTTTGCTGAGCGCCAGTCCCATATACATCCCAGAAGCTCGGTCACTTCATAAAATCTTTTCCAAAATCCCTTTTCACTTACTAGCCTAAGGTAAATATCGCATTGTAAGTCATCTCAGACCATTTTTCCTATCCATTTGCTGAGCGTGACTCGGAGAGAGCCCTCTCCTGCTCTGGTAGGGCTAGCTACCAGACTGAGCGTGGTTTGTGGTTACCCTAATTTTTTCCTTCTTCAGCCTAAGGCAAATTTAAGTGCTAATAGACCCTAACATAAACGTGCGAGTAAAGACAAAGAAGGTGAACACTGGTACAGAAGCTAAACCTATGTATGCAATGCTCGGCAACTGCTAGGATGACATGACAGTGGATAAGGTCACTGAATTATGCCATGAACACCAAGACTTATTCTTGACCAAGATCATGGACTTAAAAGGAATCATCAGAGATTTAGGAATGATGAGGATCAAATTAAAGCCCGACGTGAAGCTAGTTAGGCAGAGGCCTTACTGCTTGAATCCAAAATACAAGGAGAAGGTTTGTGTAGAACTAGACAAAATGCTCGTAGCAGGAATAATTGAGCCAATGGAAGAATCTAATTGGGTAAGCCCTATGGTGGTGCAGGAAAAGAAGTAGAAGGGTGAGATAAGAATATGCATGGATCTAAGAAACTTGCATGATGCATGTGTGCATGACCCATTCCCAACTCCATTCATAGATGAAGTATTGGAAACTGTTGGTGGGCAAGAAGCATATTCTTTTACTGATGGGTTCTCAAGCTACCACCAGATCAAAATCACACTGAAAGATAGGAGCAAGACCACCTTCACGACTGAGTGGGGCTACTTTCAATACACTATTATGCCATTTGTGTTGAAGAATGCGTGGGTCATATTTTCACGCATAGTTGTTGTAGCATTCAAGGAATATATTCACAAGTTCCAGGAGGTTTATCTTGATGATTGGACTATATTTGGGCTGGTTAAGCACCATGTAGTGAGCTTATGCTTGATGCTATATACCTGCCAAAGACACCAAATCACGCTAAACCTTAAGAAGTGTACGTTCCTTGTGACTTTTGGAAACCTGTTGGGACACGTGGTTTGTAGACAGGGATAGATGGTAGACCTTGCGAAGATTATGGTGATTCTGAATTTGGAAGGGTCGCGAACTCTAAAACAGCTGCGCGCTACCCTTGGACATACGGGGTACTACAGGAAGTTCATCAAAAGTTATTCCCAGATCACTATGACGATGGAGAAGCCATTGAAAAAAGATGTCACGTTCTGCTAAAACGATGACTGCAAGAAAATCCTGGATGTACTAAAAGGAAAAATCCCCTCTGCACCAATCCTAGTCTTCCCAAAATGGGACAAGGAGTTTCATGTCCATGTTGATGCATCGTGTATAGTGTTGGGAGTAGTACTAACACAGGATGGTGGAGAGGGTTTGGATCACCCTATCGCGTTTGTGAATCGCAGATTATCTAAATTACAAAATAACTATTCCACCACTAAACGTGAGGGATTGGCTATGGTGTATGCACTCCAAAAATATCAACATTATTTTCTAGGGGGAAACTTCAAGATGTATACAGATCATTCCGCGCTGAAATACTTGTTCAATAAGCCTATGTTGCGGGGACGCATATGCAGGTGGCTTTTATTGTTCCAAGAATATGATTTTGAGGTTGTTGTGAAGCTTGAACACCTAAATGCAGGACCGGATCACTTGTCATGCATTCAGACAGGAGAGGAACCTACTAGTTCGGAGGAAGGATTGCCTGGCACACAGCTCTTTACTGTGTGGGTAGTGGATGGACACTTTGAAGATATAATCCACTTTCTCATGATGGGAACTGCGCTGAAAGAGCACTCCATCCAGCAGAAGAAGGAACTGGTGGTGTGCACGGAAAATTATTCTGTCGTTGCGGGGCACCTATATAAGATGGTAAATGATGAGATATTGTGCAGGTATGTACCTGAATTCAAACGAAGCCATATCCTTGCAGATGCGCATGGGGGTGCTACGGGAGGACACTGTGTAGGGAGAGTGACCGCGCAAAAGATTCTCCACGTAGGATTGTGGTGGCCGACCCTTCATCAGGATTGAAAAGCGCATTGAAAGGCTTGTGATGTTTGTCAAAGAACAGGTAAACCATCATAGAGGGACGAGATGCCTTTGAATCGACAAATGATGTTGTATCCCTTTGAAAAATGGGTGATCGACTTCATAGGACCTATCAAACCCCAAGGGTGAACACGTATTGACACAATTTAGATGTCCAATGATCTTGATGAGCAATCGCTGTACACATTTCCTGAACAAATAATCAGTGCACTGATAGAAGAGTTTCAGGTGTATCATCAGAAAAGCACCCCATATTACCCACAATCCAATGGGACAGTAGAAGAATTTAACAAAATACTGGAGACTGCGCTGACCAAAGTATGCAATGCGCAGCGAAGTGATTAGGACTTGCGCGTACCTACAGTATTATGGGCTTATCGGACAACGTGTAAGAAACTAACGGGACAGACGCTTTTCCGACTGGTCTATGGAGTAGAAGCTATAATGCCAATGGAGTATATCATACCTAGTCTACGCATAGCAGCTCTCATAGGTATGACAGACCACAGAGCCTTGGAGGAGAGGCTTGTGTAGTTGGAGGAACTCGAAGAGGAATGGTTTTTGGCTCGATTCCATCAGCAAGTACAAAATAAGCGCGAAAGGCCTGGCAAGATCGACATATTAAGTTTCATACCTTCAAGGTAAATGATTTGGTGTTACCATATGATAGTAAGTTTGATAAATTCCCAAGAAAGTTCAGAATGCATTGGCTGGGACTATATGTTGTTAAGGAGGTCACAGACAGAGGCGCGGTGCAGCTGGTAAAGCTAAATGGAGAACCTTTCCCAGGAAAAGTGAATGGCAGTTGATTGAAGCCATACACAGGTGGTGCAGTCACCTAACTAACCATAGGAAGCATAGTCTTAGCGCTCTAGGTAGTTGGTAGGAGGCACAGGACTATAAACCACTCTGCCCAAGAGCTACGTGATGTCAGGGTTGCACACAGGAGTGAAGTGTCACGGGGTCCGCGAAATGCAAGGGTGGCTACGCTGCCATGCAGGTTGGCTAGAAAGTGACCATTGTAGTCACTAATTATGATGTGATGCTTGACTTGAGATCAAATCGAGTGAGCGACAGGCATTTAAGGCGAGAAGATTTGGGAAAAGCTGCCACCAAGGGAGCATTAATGGACCAGATTTGGGGGGAATGGTTTAATTCGAATTCAAAAGGCGTTATAAATTACAAAGGACTACCTAGCACATAACACTTGGTCATTTTAGAATTGACCTATTGCGCGCCTTGAGTATTCTGAACCGAGACCTGTTTGTCCTGTGGAGAGCATTGTTTGAGCACCTGATTGAACAATTGAGAGACTTCTGGATGAACAAGATGGCAGCGTTGGAAGAAGCCACAGAAATCGCTAAAATGACCACCAAAGAAGCCGTGAAGGCCATGACCATAAAATATGCCCCTGAGAGCATCAGGATTGTTGCGGAAATCCCTAAATCACCACGCACACCGAGACCGAAGAAATATAAACAACCCATGATTCTGGTGCGTGTGTCCCCTCGAAACCTACTGAGAACTAGATTAACAATGGAGGAAAAAGGGAAAGTGGTTAACCTAGAAACTGATGAGGAGGAAGAAGACCTTGAGGATATCATAATCAAAGAGGACGAGGATGAGAGCATGGAGGAAGAAACAAAGGGCATGGTCCCTCTACCAAGTTGCTCGCATATGTTCCTCTACAGAAGGGGAAGGCAAAGGTGCCCAAGGACCTAGATGATAGTAAAAGCCCTCTACAGACTCTGTTGTTACCTGAAGATATGATTTTCGAAGGAGCGCACTTCAAAAGGGTGCCAAACTTAAAGTTTGAAGACTGGGATCTCACTGACCACTAGAAATTCCCTCACTTAGGGACCATGCACCTCATAAATCCAAAGAAACACACCGCGGTGGGAGTTATAGAGTTGGAGCCATGCAAATGGTTGCATGGGGTCAAAAAGGCAAGGTTGTTAAACCTGCTCTGGGTGCCGCATTACCATTACGCCCTAGTGACTATCTTCGTCATCAGGCAACTGCTCTGCCTGGTGCATGGTGGGTGTTTATGGCTGGAGGAGCCCATGCCCATCACAGACCACCTAATCCATCGAATTACCTGACTCCCTTGTAAAGGGGAAAATCCAACAGACATTTTGGAGGGTAAAAGCAGTGATTTGGCCGTCGTGGAGGCCATGAAAAAGAAATACAAGATGCAGAAGAAAAAGAGGGGCTACGCAATCTCCAGTATCAACAACAAGGCAGTTCAAGTTGCGAATTAGGTACTGGCAAGTAAGGTCATGCGGAAGTTCCACGCGGATGAGATGCCTGCGCCGGTGGTTGCACTTGCCGAACACTGTGTAGAGGGGGTCCAATTTAATTGGTCCAAATTTTTATGCAAGGAGTTCCTGAAAAATTGCTGCAAGGCACAGGACCAGGGGAGAACCTTCCATTATGCATGGCTTTTGCTTTCCATAGTGCTAGTGGTTGGGGAATTGCTTGAGGATAGTCAGTTCCCCACAATTGCAAGGGATCTCCCAAAAGCCACGAAGTATGCTTCGCTGGGGGATACTAAAGATGCACAGCACATCTGCGACACTAAAATATTTTGGGTGTTCATGGAGATGAACATCAGGATGGGGATTAACCATAAGCCGTGGTTATCATCCACTGTCTACAACAGCCTACAAAGTTTCACAGAGTTTAAAGCAGACTTTCATCACATATACCTCAATGCATGCAAGGACCCTACCAAGAAGTGGAATGAACTACCATATGTGGCCATAGATGATGTGATCTTCGACGTACTTGAGACGTGGCCACTGAAGTGGTGCACTGTAGATATCTTTGAGGAGGAAAAGTCTAGTGCTCAGAAAAAGGAGGAGGAAAAACTGCACGTGGCACAGTTGGTGGAAAAGAGAAGGAAAGAAGCAGCAACAGAAAAGGCACAGGAGGCATGGGACGCTGTGAAGACACCAGCAAAACAACAAAAGGTTGTAGCAGCAGCACAGAAAGCAATAGAGAAGGAGCACGAGGGCCAAAAGTCGCCTTCGCCTGAGCAAGAGCAAGAGATGGAAACAAAGATAGAGGAGAGCGGCGCGGACCCACAAACAGCATCGACACTATTGAAGCGCTAGCGCCCGAGAGAGAAGATGGGGTTGCACAAGAAGGTAAAAGTGTCTAAGATGTCTATTGATCAGATCACCCTTAATGAGGGGGATCTACACGATATAGGAGAGACGATGCGTGATGTCACCATAAAGGCCCTCCAGAACCTTGCGGAGGAGAATCAGATTGTGTTGGTGGCCCTCTGAGCACAGATTCAAGAGTTGTAGGTGCACACTCCTCATGCTGGTACTCTCTCAACCAGCTTCACAATAGGAACAACTACAGTTGAGTAAATGTTGTATGCTCGTATGACCAATACAATAATGCTGCTAGAAAGGGAACTAGTTACAGAAAATGAGGCCGACAGGCCTACGATCAGTACATTGAAATAAATAGGGATCAACATGGTTGTGCTTCCTCAGGAGACGTTCTATGTTCTACAGGATGGGATTACTGCAGAATTGTGGGCTAGGGAGAGCCACACTCTACAGGTGTTGAGCGAATAGAGAATCAACATGGAACAATTGAGATTGCATCACGATGAGGTCATGTCTCAGAACAAGCAGATGGTATAGGTAATTGAAGAAGCCTTCCAGATGGTCTGTGAGCTGACCATCCCAGCAGAAGCACCAACAGAGGCATGCATCCAAAGGTTAGCAGCAGGGGTGCGTGAGGTGCGAGAAGAAATGGCCAAGGTTTAGCTGGAGCTGAACCTCCAAATATCATAGCTACGGTTGAAGGCACAACCCTCAACTCCTCCAGAGGTAAGGGAATAGTGCACCAACACCATTACATTGGGGATGGAGGATATTAGTAGTGTAGTGAGGGACTGCACCAAAATGTTGGAAGAATCGTTCAAGGTCCTCACGACTCTGCAAGAGGACCTAAACATACAACGCTTAGAAACAGAGGTGCGCGAGCTACAACAGTAGTATGACAATGTCAAAGGGATCGTGCAGACGATGGTCCTCACATAGAGGCTCATGCGAATGTAATTGGCCAAAGTGCTGAAGGAGCAAGTAGACACAACATGACACAGAGAAGCGGTTTTGAAGGCATGTGTTCAGCCTTGGATTGACGAGGCCTTCGTAATCACAACAACAATTGAAGGCAAGCTCATGTAGATGCAGGGGATGTAGGAACATATACATGGCAGTAGTTCTGACACCACGGTCTTAGAACAACACATGCAGGAGATACAACAGGCAACCGCTCAGTGCGATGTTGACCTTGCAGCAGTCCGAGCAGAGTTGGGAGGTCTCCACGCGAAGATCTCCATACTGACAGAGTGACTCAAGGGCGAGTCACAATGTTTGTGTTGGGGGCCTGTGATCTAGGTGGATGTTGGTGGAGACCCACCTATCCCACTTGGACCCCCACAACTGTCTCTTTTAGTTTCTCAGTTTCCTTAATTATAGCACAATTTACTATTTTTGGCAATTTTTCGACTCCTAAACTTCCGGAGCCGTTTTGAGGCCCTAAATGACGTTTTTTTGGAAACTCGAGAACAATGTGGGTCAGTGACCAATTTTTCTCACTCAAAAGTTGTATTCCTCGGATAGATCTTTCTAACGAGCTATTGTACATGTCAAACAGAGATCATATGCCAAAGTTACGACCTTGGGAAGTTGATGTACCAATTTACCCAAACGAGGCCCACAGTTTGGTGTTTCATCTTCTAGGGTTAGGATTTTGGATGTTTAGGGTCTTCCATTCTTTCCCAACAATAAATAGGCCTTTGAGCCTCATTGTAACATAGTTTAGAGGCATGTAGCTGCGACATCTCTTCTCAGAGATAAGCTACCATCGCCCTAGCTGCTTTATTTCCATTTTTGTTTGTAAGCTTATTGCAGTATTTTACATTAATGAAATGAAGTATTATTTCTATTGCATCTCTATATTTATGGCTATCTCTATAATTTTTTGTTTTCCTGTTTAAATTCGAATCAGCCTGTTGGGCATGGGATCCCCCTAAGACAAGTTTTGAGGCTTAAAGCCCAAGTTTTGACTAAGTTTAATGTAAAGACTCCATGATTTGTGGGCGCAGAGTGCGCAGCTGTAATCGAGTCATAGGGTTGTCTGCCCTTACTTTTGTAAATGCAGTGTCAGCTTGAGATTTATACCCATGGTACGTGGACCATGGGATTGTATAAATAGAGCAAGGGTCTAAGTGTAAAGGGATGATCAAGAGGAAATCAATCCATGAAGCATTGAGTCTAAATGTAAAGTTGAGTCTTTGGGTAGTAGAGTAGGAGAAGGCTCTACAACTGAGTGCACAGAGGCCTAGTAGTCCGCAGCTGAGTGCGCAGACCGCTGTAACTGAGTGCACAATGTAGGTTGAGTCTGTAACCGATTGAAGCATTAATAAAGAGAAGTTTTACAATATTTCTGTGTATCTTTTCATGTTTTATTCATTGAAGTATATTGGGTATGAATTGCAAGCTTATTGTTTATTTGTTGCATGAACTTATATGAATGTGCTAAATAAGTGAATATAATATAAGGTATTTGTTTACGCAAAGATAACTAACTGTTATTAGAAGATAAGTAAGATTTGCGGTGTGATTTAGGGAAATAACGCAGATCGTTGTTGTAGTAGTGCGAAGCTTCTCATCCCCTGGTTAGGCCTACACAAAGTCAAGTATAATAGGCCATGAAGGCCTCACAGGTTAGGAAAGTGCATGAAGTGACTTTCACGAAGTTTTTCACAGTTGGACTAAATCGACCCCTCAGACATCTCAAGGGTGGAGAAACTTGGTTCCAGCATCCCCAAATACTACTCCGAGTGAGACCTTAGTTCGTCTTCTGTGGATTGTTGCCGAAAGGGCCAGTAGTACAAGGTTTTTTTTGGCTAAATAAATTTGAACCTAGGTCAGGCCCCATCAAGCCAACACAATTATAGTAAATGACCTATCCATGACCTGTACTAGGTCCTCCTCCTCCTCGACCTTGTCCATGCCCTCGATATCCTCCATGCGCTCCTCCGATGCCCTGATC
Source organism: Pinus tabuliformis (assembly GCA_031772625.1). Taxonomy (NCBI): domain Eukaryota; kingdom Viridiplantae; phylum Streptophyta; class Pinopsida; order Pinales; family Pinaceae; genus Pinus; species Pinus tabuliformis. Next base: position 117,861,394 of record CM062806.1, read on the forward strand.
TAGAGGCTAAGTTTCTGCTTGAATTCTATACATATGAGCCCTTTCCATCATCAATTCATAGCTATGGAAATGGCGTTCATCGTGGCCCACTGATTTACAGAAATCACAGAATAATTGTTGTGGAGTCTACACAAACTTTTCTAGCAAGTGAAAATTATCCGTTACATGTTTTCCATCCACTTGACAAATAGCGCACCATAGCATGGGCCCCATAATTTGTCTTGCTAGAGCTTCCTGTCTCAAGGTCATTGCTCCCCTCCCCCCCCCATGATATGATTTGCAAAGACAGGGCGGTGCTCTTTATCATGGCCCTACCTTTTACACTTGAGGCACCAAACTTCTTCATGCACCTCTGGCCGAGCCGCTTTTTCTCTTTTCAAGCTTTGTAATTCCAAGCAGAGGTTCTACAGACTCCAAAATTCCTTGTACACTCAACTGCAGGGGTCCGCGCACTCAACTGCGGACACTACTCCAGGTCTCTGTGCACTCAGCTACAGAGCCTTTCCTCCTCTAATTCTTCTATCTCAATCTATCTTCTATCAACCCATTACATCCATCATCATCAGATTGTCCGTTAGAGTCTCGAAGACACACCTATTTATACAATCCCGTGGTCTACAGAAAATGGGTAGATCTTCAAAAACCGACTCAAGTTTACATAAAAGAGGGTAAAAACCCTTTTTGACACTTAACTAGCTATGCACTCACGACCAGAATTTGCAGAGACTTCACATATTTTTACATCAAAACTTGGGCTTTTGCCCCAAAACTGACCCTGGGGACCCCATCCCAGCACATATATTATAACATAAACCCCGCACCACTCCCGAGGCATAAACTGAGCCTGCAGGCCACATGTTACCATTTCAATACCATCGCGCTCCAAAACCTCTTCCCTTCACCAATTGCGATCACGTGATTGTAATTGCATGTTTCACATGGGAAGTCAACTCTAGAGCTGCTTACATATTGCAATAGCAACGGACCCAATGCATTTATAAATTATATTCTAAAGCTCTTTGGGTTTGGGTCTGTGTTAACAACCCATTCCAAATGCAATTTCACAATTGCATATCGCACCATCCCGCAGTTAGCCCCCCATTACTGCCTATCCCCCCACCATTTCAATTGTGATGCAATCGAAGGACAACTGGATACGACAGGATTATATGTTGTATTTAAAAGGTTTTGGGTCTAGGTCTGCAGTGAATCCCCAATGGATGTGATATGTTATATGGTGGATTTAAAGGGTTGTTAGGTCTGTCCCTTTTCAAAGGTTGCATATTAATTAAAAGCTCCTCATCTTTGAACGGCCTAGATTGACTCCACCCAAATGAAAGGATGATAGTGTTTTTCGCCAAAGGTAAAAGTGTCTAAGATGTCTAAGATGTCTATTGACCAGATCACCCTTAATGAGGGGGATCTACGCGATATAGGAGAGACAATGCGTGATGTCACCACATAGGCCCTCCAAAACCTTGCGGAGGAGAATCAAATTGCGTTGGGGGCCCTCCGAGCACAAATTCAAGAGTTGCAGGTGCACACTCCTCATGCTGGTACTCTCTCAACTAGCTTCACAGTAGGAACAACTGTAGTCGAGGAAATGTTGCGTGCTCGAATGACCAATACAATAATGCTGCTAGAAGGGGCACTGGTTACAGAAAATGAGGCCGACAGGCCTACGCTTAGTACGTTGAAAGAAATATGGATCAACATGGTTGTGCTTCCTTGGGAGACGTTCTATGTTCTGTAGGATAGGATTACTACAGAACTGTGGGCTAGGGAGAGCCACACACTACAGGTGTTGAGTGAATAGAGGATCAACATGGAACAGTTGTGATTGTATCACGATGAGGTCATGTCTCAGAACAAGCAGATGGTATAGGTAATTGAAGAAGCCTTCCAGATGGTTTGTGAGCTGACCATCCCAGCAGAAGCACCAATAGAGGCATGCATCCAAAGGTTAGCAGCAGGGGTGCGTGAGGTGCGAGAAGAAATGGCCAAGATTCAGCTGGAGCTGAACCTCCAAATAGCATAGCTACGGTTGAAGGCACAACCTTCAACTCCTTCAGAGGTAAGGGAATAGTGCACCAATGCCATTACATTGGGGATGGAGGAGATTAGTAGTGTAGTGAGGGACTACACCAAAATGTTGGAAGAATCATTCAAGGTCCTCACGACTCTGCAGGAGGATCTAAACATACAACGCTTAGAAACAGGGGTGCGCGAGCTACAACAGCAGTATGACAATGTCAAATGGACCATGCAGACGATGGTCCTCACATAGAGGCTTGTGCGAATGCAATTGGCCAAAGTGTTGAAGGAGAAAGTAGACACAACATGACACAGAGAAGCGGTTTCGAAGGCATGTGTTCAGCCTTGGATTGACAAGGCCTTCGTAATCAGAACAACAATTGAGGGCAAGCTCGTGTAGATGCAGGGGACGTAGGAACATATACATGGGAGCAGTTCTGACACCACGGTCTTAGAACAACACATGCAGGAGATACAACAGGCAACTGCTCAGTGCGATGCTGACCTTGCAGCAGTCCGAGAAGAGTTGGGAGGTCTCCACGCGAAGATCTCCATACCGACAGAGTGACTCAAGGGCCAGTCACAATGTTTGTGTTGGGGGCCTGTGATCTAGGTGGATGTTGGTGGAGACCCACCTATCCCACTTGGACCCCCACAACTGTCTCTTTTAGTTTTTCAGTTTCCTTAATTATAGCACAATTTACTATTTTTGGCAGTTTTTCGAGTCCTAAACTTTCGGAGCCGTTTTGAGGCCCTAAACGACGTTTTTAGGAAACTCGGGAACGATGTGGGTCGCCGACCAATCTTGCTCACTCAAAAGTTTTATTCCTCTGATAGATATTTCTAATGAGCTATTGTACATGTCAAACAGAGATCGTATGCCAAAGTTACGACCCTGGGAAGTTGATGTACCAATTTACCCAAACGAGGCCCATAGTTTGGCGTTTCATCTTCTAGGGTTAGGATTTTGGATGTTTAGGTTTTTCCATTGTTTCACAACAATAAATAGGCCTTCGAGCCTCATTGTAACACAGTTTAGAGGCATGTAGCTGCGAAATCTCTTCTTAGAGATAAGCTACCATCACCCTAGCTGCTTTATATCCATTTTTGTTTGTAAGCATATTTCAGTATTTTACATTAATGAAATGAAGTATTATTTCTATTGCATCTCTATATTTATGGCTATCTCTATAATTTGTTGCATTCCTGTTTAAATCCAGATCAGCCTGTTGGGCATGGGATCCCCCCAAGACAAGTTTTGAGGCTTAAAGCCCAAGTTTTGACTAAGTTTGATGTAAAGACTCCGTGATTTGTGGGCATGGAGTGCGCAGTTGTAATCGAGTCATAGGGTTGTCCACCCTTACTTTTGTAAATGCAGTGTTGGCTTGAGAGTTATACCCATGGTCTGTGGACCATGGGATTGTATAAATAGAGCAAGGCTCTAAGTGTAAAGAGATGATCAAGAGGAAATCAATCCATGAAGCATTGAGTCTAAATGTAAAGTCGAGTCTTTGGGTAGTAGAGTAGGAGAAGGCTCTATAGCTGAGTGCACAGAGGCCTAGTAGTCCGCAGCTGAGTGCGTGGACCCCTGTAACTGAGTGCACAATGTAGGTTGAGTCTGTAACTGATTGAAGCATTAATAAAGATAAGTTTTACAATATTTCTGTGTATCTTTTCATGTTTTATTCATTGAAGTATATTGGGTATGAATTGCAAGCCTATTGTTTATTTTTTGCATGAACTTATATGAATGTGCTAAATAAGTGAATATAATATAAGGTATTTGTTTACGCAAAGATAACTAACTATTATTAGAAGATAAGTAAGATTTGCGGTGTGATTTAGGGAAATAACGCAGATCGTTACTGTAGCAGTGTGAAGCTTCTCATCCCCTGCTTAGGGCTGCACAAAGTCAAGTGTAATAGGCTGCGAAGACCTTGCAGGTCAGGAAAGTGCACGAAGTGACCTGCATGAAGGTTTTCACAATTGGACTAAATCGACCCCTCAAACATCTCAAGGGTGGAGAAACTTGATTCCAGCATCCCCCAATACTACTCCGAGTGAGACCTTAGTCCACGCTCTATGGATTTTTTCCGAAAGGGCCAGTAGTACAGGGATTTTTTTGGCTAAATAACTCTGAACCTAGGTCTGGCCCCATCAAGCCAACACAATTATAGTAAATGACCTATCCATGACCTGTACTAGGTCCTCCTCCTCCTTGGCCTTGTCCATGCCCTTGATATCCTCCGTGTGCTCCTCCAATGCCCTGATCCAGAGGCTGAGTTTCTGCTTGCATTCTATACATATGCGCCCTTTCCATCATCAGTTCATAGCTATGGAAATGGCATTCATCGTGGCCCACTAATTTACAGAAATCACAGAATAATTGTTGTGATGTCTGCACAAACTTTTCTAGCAAGTGAAAATTATCCGTTACATGTTTTCCATCCACTTGAAAAATAGCGCACCATAGCATGGGCCCCATACTTTGTCTTTCTAGAGCTTCCTAGCTCAAGGTCATTGCCCCCCCCATGATATGATTTGCAAAGACAGGGCGGTGCTCTTTATCATGGCCCTGCCTTTTACACTTGAGGCACCAAACTTCTTCACGCACCTCTGCCGAGCCGCTTTTTCTCTTTTCAAGCTTTGTAATTCCAAGCAGAGGTTCTATAGACTCCAAAATTCCTTGTACAGTCAACTGCAGGGGTCTGTGCACTCAACTGCAAACACTACTCTAGGCCTTTGTGCACTCAACTATAGAGCCTTTCCTCCTCTAATACTTCTATCTCAATCTATCTTCTATCAACCCATTACATCCATCATCATCAGATTGTCCATTAGGGTCTTTAAGACACACCTATTTATACAATCCCATGGTCTACAGAAAATGGGTAGATCTTCAAAAAATGACTCAAGTTTACATAAAAGAGTGTAAAAACCCTTTTTGATGCTTAACTGGTTACGCACTCGCGACTAGAATTTGTAGAGACTTTACATATTTTTACATCAAAACTTGGGCTTTTGCCCCAAAACTGACACTGGGGACCCCATCCCAACACATATATTATAACATAAACCCTGTACCACGCCCGAGGCATAAACTGAGCCCGCAGGCCACATGTCGCCATTTCAATACCATCGCACTCCAAAACCTCTTCCCTTCACCAAGTGCGATCACGTGATTGCAATTGCATGTTTCACATGGGAAGTCAACTTTAGAGCCGCTTACATATTGCAATAGCAACGGACCCGATGCATTTATAAGTTATATTCTAAAGCTCTTTGGGTTCAGGTCTATGTTAACAACCCATTCCAAATGCAATTTCACAATCGCATATCGCACCATCCCGTAGTTAGCCTCCCATTACTGCCTATCTCCCCACCATTTCAATTGTGATGCAATCGAAGGACAACTGGATACGACAAGATTATATGTTGTATTTAAAAGGTTTTGGGTCTGGGTCTGCAGTGAATCCCCAGTGGATTTGATATGTTATATGGTGGATTTAAAGGGCTTGTCACATGGAATGAGTCGATCTTGCGGACAAGATAGACCTTCCTAGAATCTAACGATATCTAGTGACAAGCAAGCCAATCAAAAACTATCTTTCTCTAAATATGCATTTATAAGCAAAGGCAAACAAGTGTTTAGGCCTACCTTGGGTCCAATGCAAGTTTGTGGAAGCCTCGCTCCTTTGATCTAAATGAGCTCCCTTGTTGCGAATCTGCAAACACAAACAAGCAAACAAATTAAATAGCACCTGAAAAGCCAATATCATAAAGCATACTTAACATGATGATCAAGGAATTCATGAAACAAATGACATAATACAATTTTTTGAGAAAAATGAATCTGATTGTATTAATTCAAATCAAAGAAGAACTTTACAACCTGTGCCTTGAGGCTGTACAAGCTCCTCCCAGGGTCCAATAAGAAGTCTCCTCTACTTTGAGAAGTTTCACTCTCTTCCTAATGAAGCCAAAAAGGTATGTGATCTCTCCTCTCAAGCTTAACTAGGAAGTCTCAATTCCACCAGCATTTACCCTAAAAAATGTTCAGCTTCTAACTTCTCTAGCAACCAGCCCAATGCCTTAATTTATAGTGCAATGGAGGGAAGTTACTAGGTCATCCTTCAAAGGGATAAAGCCCTCCTTCAAAGGGATAGCTCCTCTCATCAAGGGATTAGCTCCTTCTCTTTTGGGATGCATGAACCACCTAAGAGTGACCAATCCATGTCAAAATTCCTTCTAGAATCATCTAGAATTAACCTAAAGTGATTTTTTTAGAATAAACTTGCGCCTTTTTGACTTTCACAGGGGTCCGTACCCACTCCTTTAGGGACAGAGTGGGCAGGTCCGCAGCTTTTGTGAACAGGGAGTGCGGGACCGCAGGCAACAATGGGAGAAAGTGTGGAACCAGAGCTTTGTTGATTTTCAATGTCTTTCTCTCATTTTCAAAGCTTGACTTGAAGAGCTGAGGTTTGAGACTTGCTTAGGAGGACAGTACAAGTGATGATAGACCCATACTGACTGCAAATAATCATGGTGACGATATTTTTGTGTAACAGATTGCCCCCTAAAGTGCGAAGTCTGTAGTAGATGAGGATTTCATTTATCATTTAGGAAGAGTGAAGTACTTTATCATTTTGAGGATCATCTTGTGGAGAGCCTAGTCGGAACCTGTAAAAGACATTCAATGCAAAATATATATATGATATCATATCACCGCTGAGGTAGGCATTCCATTCTCAGATCAAAACTGACTTAGAAAACTAACTACTGCTTTGATATAGGAATGATCTTGTAATACATCACAAGTATAGACTCATGTAGACACAGTATGGACGTAGCCATCTGTTTATGAATAGTCCACAATATAATGAATACAAAATTCCTCGCAGCCTGGATTGCGGAAACTAGATCCAGGGTCTTCATTTCTACTTCCCGAAACAGTACGATTCTATCCATGCGAATGAATGTGTTGAAGTCGAACATGGTAGAAACCACTTGATTACCAGGCAATGATGTAAACTGTTAACAAGTGTGAGAGAAACCACCAGTGATGTCAATGGCTCTCAAAGTACCCAGTACAATCCATGAGATGTGAATAGATGTGTTGATGTCGAACATGTCACAGAATCCCTTAATCGAAGGTCAATGATGCAACCTGTCGTCAAAGGCGAGAAACCTGCCATTGAGGCATGCAGATCCCAAGGTACTAATGATTTCTAGATCATCTTTCTAGATAATGAGCTGAAGTCGATAGAAAGCGATCCGTCGCAGGCAAGCCCACAACACGAAATCATAGATCAAGTTGAAGAAATTTAGTTGCAAGGACTGACTCAGGGATGGTCAAGATGGATGACAGATATTTTGCAGATGAATGGCTTTATGGCAGTGACCTCTTGAACACATAATGACACAGCAGATGGTTTGGTGACAATTGACCCAAAGTTAATACCCAGAAACCGGCTGAAGACTTTCAATGTGGTTTGATCAACCATTAGGCAAAGGATTTCCCAATCGAAGTGAATAAAAGTGTCGTGTTCAAGAGTGGTTACAAAGTATGACAAACAGGCTCATTTTTCTCTCTTTTCCCCCACCATTTCTGGCAAGTACCTCTTTATTTTTGACAAGCTTGAGGAGGATAACATTTGCTTGATTATAAGCTCATCCTTCGGATGAGTCCAACTTAGTTTAAATTCGAACCCTAATAAGGAGTGGTTCGTTCCTATTTGTAATTGAACAAATCCTTTACTGTTAAATTTTAACGAGTCCAGTATAGGAGAAACTCGGCGTTTTTCAATTTTAGAGAGTCTGAAAAAACTTAATAAGACTCCAGGGTTGACCTTTTTCGTAAATTTGTGTCTCCCAAGCCCGAAAAAAAGTATAAAATAATACTTGAGAGAACCGCTTGATCTTTATGACCAAGGAGTACTTTTCGTAATTAGTGCCCCTGATCTGAAAAAGTAAAAAAGCGATCAATGACACGTCGTTTTATAACCAATATCGAATTTGAAACGACAAAAATCCAGCAATCTTTTCATGTTTTTACAGTTAGAAAAGAGCTGTAAGTGGACTGTCTTTTTAGTTCCGTTTTAACGTGTTTAAAAAGAAAAACTCGGCGATCTTTTCATGTTTTAGGAGTCAGAAAAGAGCTTAAAGGTGACTCTAAATGTTTTTTTCGTCGAAAATGATCAATTTTTCCTGAACAATCCGTTATCCTGAACAAAAATGCAAACATTACTCATACCTGTTTGAGATGGATAAAAATGTTGTAAAAGTTACCTTTCTAAAGTGAAACATAAACAAATTTACAATTCATTTATCCAAAAAACCTATAAAAAGGGCTTTCGTCAATTCATTTTTACCGTTTGAGATTTGGGTGAGAAAATAGTGCTTTTGTTCAGAAACTTTCTATGAAGATTGCGGAAAATCCATCCGTCGAAATCGAACGCCGTCTCCTCCAGGTAATCCACATCATCCTACTCTTCAATTTCAACCGTTTCAATTTGTGTTTTAGGGTTTTATTTCATTTTTTAGAGGGTTTTTAGGCAAAAAACCCACGCGCGGGGGCCTGCAGGCATAACACTGGCAGCCCGCGGACCCCGACTTTTTCTCAATGGGGAAAAAGAGAGAGGGTGCGGTCCCCACCGCAAGGGTTTTTAACCCAAGAATTCTCAAAATTGACCCAAACAAATTAATTTCTTGCATTCTAATTTTCCTTTTTGTTGGATGTAGAGTGTACATCATGCTTGATTGGCAAGAACGAGAGAATGAGGACGTAGATCTTGCCACGTTAAATCACCAACCTTCGATCGATGCATTAAAGGCATGCGGCTTGTACAAATTTTGGGCCATACCTAGCATGAGGGCCCAGGTGGACTTCTTGTAGTGGCTGGTAGACAGGTGGAGCATACAGGACCAGTGCTTCTTCATTGGTGGCCACGAGCTCGAAATTGAGCCGGCAGACATATACTTTTTGACCGGTTTGCCTAAGAGAGGCGAAGACTTGACTCTATTCGGGACTAGGCCAGGTGGCCAGTCTGTCGATAGCCTCCGGCTAGAGTTCTGCAACAGCCAGGCTAGAGACAAAGGGATAGACATTAAAACCATATCCTGTCCTAAACTCATGGTGATCGTGTTTACTGTTACCAGACTTTGCGGGAGTGTCGCACTACATATTGCCACCGGATCCCAGATGCGGATGGAAGTTGACTGCTTTTGAGGCACCATCTTCAACTGGTGTGATGCTGTGTTGGCTAATATAAAAGGCCAACTGACCAGAGCCAAGAACGGACAACTAAAGACCTTTGGTTATGGGGCTTTGGTTGTGAGCTTTGGTCTGGAGAGGGTCCCAATGTTGGTCCTGCAGCACCTTAGTATTGGAGCTAGGCTTCCTCGAGAGCCCAAACTTATGCGATGGGTTGCAGTTATGGCCCATCATCCTGACAAGGGGACAGAGGTCGTTCGATTTAAACCTGAGTATTTCCATTGGTTGGAAAACCAGGTTTTTGCTATTCAGGACTTCCCTTACGCTGGGTAGATTTTCGTGGTGACCCAGACATGGCTCTTCCACCAGGAGAGCAATGGGATGACTCAGGTAAAATCATTTTCAACATTTTCCTATTTAATTTTTTTTTGTTTTTTATGTCGTCCCAAAACTGATAGTAAAAGTTTCAATGTAGATGTTGGTCCACAACGACCAGTCGCTCTCCGGCCTTACGAGAGGAAACAACCAGCTGCAGTGGTGCCAGCCCCACAGGATGAATCAGCAGATACCTTGGCCGAGTTGGAGAGCCATCTAGAGCGCTTGACAGGGGACATTCCAGAGACCGGCATAGATGACATTCCTCGTCGACTACAGCGCTATGTGATTGGGGTCCCAGGACCTTTTAGGAGGTTCCTTTGTAAGGTGGCCCGTACAATGGTTTCTTATCGAGATCATCACCAGTGATAGGATGATCGCCTATTGTAGACACATATGACATTTTTGCTTTTTATACTTACAATTTTTGCCGATCATAAGGTGTTTTTCAACCTATGATCGAGGACGATGTATATTTTGACACACTCCTATATATATCACTATTACCGGCTTATCTTGTAAAACATGTTATGGAATGTTTTTAAATTTACATGTATGATTATTGTAAATGTCTACTTAACATTCGAGAAGCAATTGCATCTGCTAATGTATTTAAAGATCTTGGAATATGCTGATATTCAATATAATCAAATTCAAGTTCCAAAAGACGCACTCTCAAAAATAATCTCAATAACACTGGATTTCTAATGGCATACACTCTATTAAGCTGTAATACAACGAGTTCAAAATCTAACCTCACTATCAAACTCCGAATCCCAAATGAAATAGATTCAGATAATAACTCAATCACTGCACTAGACTCGGCAATGTTGTTCGGTGTTTGACCGAGGCTTACCCCATGCATAGATACCAACTCGTCAGAGGGCGAATAGATAACCCAAGCTGCGGAAGGAATGTTCCGTGTATTACGACAAGCACCATCAGCGAAACCAATGTATGTTTGGAGAGGGATCGACATCTGCAATATCAAGAGTAAAACCAAGATAAGCAGGAATGATGAAAAAAAAACACTCTCTAAGCTAAGCACACTTTTTAAACTAAAACACACCAGCTAGAAAGAAAACTATCCTAACTAAAAATCTCCATACCCATTCTTTAAGCATAATACCTCTTCAGGTAAAGACCATTTCTGGGTTGACCTAAAGAGTCATCGTCAAAGTCTACCAATTCGTAGGCCCCTTTTGCTAGCTTTCGCTTGACAACATAGGGACCATGCCACATAGGAACGAATTTTCCAGCGCCTAATTTATCATTAGCTTGATCGTACAATAAGACTAGGTCTCCTTCCGAAAAATTTCGAGGGGTCACATTTCGATCATACTGAGCTTTAATACGTTTTGCGTGAGTTTCGATCGCCAATGCAGCATCACGTCGATTCTCATCTAATTGAGCCAAGTATAACAAACGTTTTTCCTCTTCGGAAGTGGCTGGAAGTAACTCGATGGCCATTTGCAATGACGGGATTTCGCATTCAATGGGTAACACAGCTTCCAGACCATAAACTAGTTGGAAAGGAGTGAACCCTGTTGATGTTTTTACTGAGGTTTGATACGCCCAAAGCGCTGAAAATAGCATGTTGTGACAATTCGACCGATGAATCCCAATGATTCGTCGGATCATGATGACTAGAACTTTGTTGATGGACTCAACCAGACCATTAGCTTGTGGATAATAAGGAGTTGAACTATCGTGACACAAGCCAAGCTGGCCTGTAAGTTCGGTCATCATAACGTTTCAAAAATGACGCCCATGATCAGTGATAATCGCTTCTGGAACACCAAACCTAGCAATTATATGATTGAACACGAAAATTGCAGTTGTTTTGCCGTCTGCCTCAAATGTAGGCATCGCCTCGGCCCACTTGGTAAAATAATCTACCGCAAGGATGATATACGCATGCCCCCTGGCCGAGTGAGGGTTACATGTAATAAAATTGATACCCCATTTGGAAAAAGGACCAACGGCAATTATAGGGTGGAGAGGAGCAGGTGGAGTGCGCATCTTTTGATCAAAAATTTGGCAGTTGTGGCATTTTCGGACCGCGTTAATACAATCTTTAAACAAAGACGGCCAGAAATAGCCAGCGCGCAATATCTTTTGGGCTGTGGCATACCCAAACATATGACCGCCACACGCTCCAGAGTGACAGTCATTTAGAACCCTTTCAGCTTCCTCGTGAGTTAAACAACGTCGAAAAACAAAGTCCGCCCCACGACGATAAAGAGTATCTCCAATAATTCTGAATTGTTGGGATTGGAATCGTATTTTCCGACGTTCTGACCTTGAAATTTCTGGACGAAAGGATTGGTTCTGGAGATAAACAATGATATCCCCATACCACGGATCTAAAGTGCTGATTAGAAACAAGGATTCGTCCGCAATGGGCTCCTCCGCCACAGTTTCCATGTCAGCACGCGGGAAGTCACACATTAACTCCGCAAAAACTAAAGATTTCTTAGACTTAGATTTTTCAAATTCCATGTCGAACTCCTGCAGGATCACAATCCATTTGGAGTACTTGCCCCCTAGCAATTTCTTGGTCAAAATGTAGATCATAGGGTTGCAATCAGAAATTACTGTAGTTTTATGTAGTAAAATGTAGTGACGAAAACGTTGGACAGCTTGAACAGCTGCCAATGCCAATTTCTCCACATGTGAGTATTTTAGCTCAGTTGGATTTAAAGTGCGACTAAGGTAATATATCACATGTTCAGTACCGAATTCATCTTCCTGAACTAAGACCATTCCAATGGTGGAATGAGAGGCGGCGAGATACAAGAAGTAGTCCTGGTTGTAGTTGGGAGGATGCAATAACGGTGCATGGGTCAACGCGTGTTTTAGTGCATCAAAAGATTTCTGAGCTATCTCATCCCAATAGAATGGAGTATTCTGTTTCAACAACCGGGTAAAACCCTTTGTAACCTTGGCGTAGTTAGGAATGAATCGTCGTAAAAAGTTTGCTTTCCCTTGCAAACTTTGGAGTTGGCGAAGACTCGAAGGAGGAGGCAATTTGACAATAGCTTCAACCTTCGAGGGATCGACGTGAATGCCGGCTTTCGAAACAACAAACCCCAGCAATCAACCCGTTTCTATACAGAAAACACACTTGTGTGGATTCAACCTAATCCGATAATGCCTACACCTCATAAAGATTGCTCGTAAATGGATGAGATGATCAGCTCGATGTAATGAATGAGCAGGCAAATCATCGAGATAGGGTTGCACAATGTGCTTGATGTCATGAAACGCATAAGACATGGCCCTTTGAAAAGTTGCCCTGGCATTCTTGAGCCAAAAAGGTAATTTGCAATAAGCAAATGTCCCCCATGGACAAATGAAAGTGGTTTTTGGTTGATCGGCAGGTAGAATATTGATTTGATTGTATCCAGAAAAACCATCCATGAAGGAGAATATTTCGCTGCTGGCACAATCATCAATGATTTGATCGATATAGGGAGTTGGGTAATTGTCCTTTGGACAGGCTCGATTAATGTCCATATAATCGATACATATTCTTATTGTCCCTTGCTTTTTGTTAACCGGAACAATATTTGATACCCGATCCGTTAACGGAATCGGATAAATGAAACCTGCTTTGAGTAATTTTTCAACTTCTGCTTTAATAGCAGTAGCTTTTCTTGGGTGAATCTGACGCAAACGTTGCCGGACAGGTTTAGCGTCCGAGTAAGTCTTGATTTCATGAACAACAATTGCGGGGTCAATTCTTGGCATTTCCTCATATGACCAGGCAAACACGTCGCGGAATTCTTGAAATAGGGCCTTATATATTTGAATTTCATCTTTTGTACACGAGGCACCTATATGAATGTTCTCAACAATTCCAGGCTTAACCGAAATGTCAATAGGAATAGTTCGAGAAATGTTTCCCAAATTTAACTTTGAATCAGGATTTTTCATTGGATTCTGAGGTTCCTTGACATATTCAGTCGTAAAAATTGATGAAAAATCATTTTCAAAATGATCATTCTCGGGTAAGAATGAAGATCTGTGATGGAGATCTTCCCATGGTAAATCATCTACACATAGGATTTCACGAATTTGCTCATCAGAGTGAACAAGTTCGGAAAACGTTGTTGAATCTGAGTTTGATGTGAAAAGTGATTCCTCATGGACCACATTCATTAAGTCAATTTTGGTTGAAGATGGGTCGGAAAACGACTGCACAGCCTCATACGCAATTTCATATGGACTCAAAGGCATAACATCACCAAATGAGTCTATCTCAGATTCAGAAGGTATGATCCAAGGATCATCATAAACAATGGTGTCTGACGAAATCATATGAATGGTTGCAAAAGAAGACGATGCGTTGATCGGAGGAAAAGGAAAAGTTCCCAGTAAACTGACATCTTTAACTAGTCCTACTCCAACATCCTTATATGGGATAGTCGTTTTACCGACATGCTGAATGCTTTCAGAAGAGGCTGGGTCGGATGAAAAGTAAGCCAGCTGGTCTATTGTTACGATCTTTCCATTATGAGGAAACTTTATAACCCGAAAGACCGATGAAACGACAGCTGTCATAGCGTAAGACCAACTACGACCCAAGAGAAGGTTGTAATCTAGAGGGGCATCAACCACCTCCACATCTAGATTAACAGTTTTTCCTTCAACCCCTATAGGTAAATCCTGTAGAATTCCAAAAGGATGAAACCCACGGCCATCAAAGGCCTTTAGAATCGTCGGGGATTGATTTAGTGAAGGAGAACCAAGCGATCTCCAACACTGTATCGACATAATACACGTTGAGGCTCCCTCATCAATCACAGTCCTATGAATAGGCCTGTTTTTTACTATCACTGGGATCTGGAAAGCCATTTGATGAGGTAAGCGCAGTGTACTATTTTCTAGATCGAAAATTATTAGGTTCGAGTCCTGAACGTCAACAGCTCCTATAGCCGACAAAAGTAATTTACGTTGTGCTGGACATGATTGCAGCACTTCCAAAGCCAACATTGCTGAAGGTGAAACAGCTAAATCCTCAACAATGTTATAGTTCTGAGCTGCTCTCGCATGTGGATTGAAAGCTGACTTTCGAAGTATACCCTTGGCAGGTGGTTTGATTACTAAGTCTGGATTAGGTTTCTTGATCTGTAGTGGATTGAAATCGGGAGCTGAGGTTGATGGGTTAGAATGAGAAGATTCTGCTTCTTTACCATCAACATGACTTTTACTACCATAATCATGCGATCGAGTCGCAATCCTAACATGGGACATCATCAGTATGGGTTCTTCATTGGCATTCGAGGAAGAACCTATCATCTTACTGTCTTGACTTGGAAAAGGATCCTTCAAAACAGCAGGCATTTGGGAACCTTTGACAATCTTCGCAACCTCTGCACGATGAGGGCAGTGTCTTGTAAAATGCTCTTCATCACAAATGAGACAAGGATAACGAGGTTTGCGTTTCTCATCATTTGATTCCGCTTTTTCTAGTTTCTCTTTTGAAATTTTATCTGTTTTATTTTTCTTCTTCCCTTTCTTCTTACCACCGGATTTTGATTTGGCTGTAGCTGACTCTACAACATGAATATCGGCGGAAACTTCCATGGAAGAATCTCTTGTCGAGGAATCTAGCAAGGTTATGATAGGAGAAGAATTCTTGGAAGACTTCTTCTTACTTTTGGTGTTAACCGTACCAATCATACCATCAGCAGCATGAGACCCTGAAGGAGCTGCAGCGATTTGATTTTGCTTAGGAAGATCGGGGATTTTCTCATGTAACGTACCTGACTGAGTATAAACCAAGTCAAGGTACTGCGCTTGAGCAATTACTTGCTCCTCAGTAATGACTCCGGCTTTAGCTACATCCTCAGTGATCTTTGGCAATAAAGATTTTACAAACCATTCAGCTAAGATCTGATCCGGAATAAAAACCTTCACTAAACGCTGTCGACGTCTCCATTCATGAATGTGATCTGAAATGTAAGTGGACGTCGACTGCTTTAATGAAGTTAGTAATTCCGTGCCATTGTCATATCTGACTGGCAACTGAAAATGAGTTAAAAACGAGGTAGCTAACTGACTAAAGTTATAAAAAGTGGCTCGCGGTAACTCAATGTACCACTTGGCCGCAATACCAATTAGAGTGTGCTAGAAAATCCTTAGATGGATTGAATCATCTGAAATGGAGTTAGGCGCACACCAGAGGTGATAAGTCATCACATGGTTCGACGGGTCCTCTCTTGATTTGCCTTCAAACTTAGGAATATCACTAGGCAACTTATTTGGCATTGGCAGCCAAAAAGGAAGATAGTTAATGGGATCGTTCTTTAGGCGCGACAAGTCAGGAAAGTCCAAAGTTGCGATAAACGGTAACTGACGATTAGGGTCCCTAAAACTCTGGGTCATGAGACCAGCCCCAGGAGGAGGATATCTAGGATAACTAGGAATAGGAATTGCATTTGGGATATTGTATCCTCCCAGAAAACCAGGATTAACCGGACCGTACTGTGGTTGTTGAGGTTGTTGATATGTATACCCAGGGTACGGTTGATACTGATAGACTGGCTGCTGCACAGCAGGACCGAATTGGTACTGTCCCTGGTACGGTTGATAAGTAAATTGTGGTTGACTTGTGACAACCATACTTGAACCAGGTTGTCCTACAGGCATCTGAACCAAAGTTTGAATTGTGGATCTAGACTGAGGTAAAGATGTCTGAGGAGTAGATACAGGAACAGTAGAAACCGGAGCTGTCCATACTCTAGAAGTAGGTGGGGTAGATCGAATAGATGTTGCAGCAGCCGTTTGAGGCAGAGTACGAGGCCTACTAAGCCCAGGCTGAGAAACTACCGAAGGTACAGAAGTTTGAATAATAGACTGGACAGGTTGCTGGGGTGAACCAGAAACTAAGGGTTGTCCAGTTTGAGATGACAACTGTACATTCGGTTGCAAGACCTGTTGAGTTTGCGATGGATCCCACACTAAGTTCATTCTGGGGTACAGACCCATAACAGGTTGAGAATATTGAGGACCATAACCGGGTTGAGGGTAGGGTTGATAATTCAAAGGTACATTTCCCGTTCCTTGAACATATGATTGATCGAAGGGTGGTTGGAAACCTTGGTTCGAGTACTGACCTTGGGGTTGATACCCTTGAGGCACGTACTGATACTGGGGTTGACCTTGAGGTACATATTGATATTGGGGTTGACCTTGAGGTACATATTGAGTCTGGGGTTGACCTTGAGGAACGTACTGTCCCGTAGGTATGTATTGTCCTTGAGGTTTCCCCCCAGGCACAAATTGGGTACCTTGAGGTTGCCCCCAGGCGCAAATTGGGTACCTTGAGGTTGCCCCCCAGGCGATAACTGGCCACCTTGAGGTTGAGGATTAGGAATTGTACCTAACATCATGAGAATATCTTCTACGCTCAACAGCTTAGTACCGTTGGTTCCAGTTAATAACCCTTGTTCAATGGGTTGAGGAGATGCTCCCACAAAAGTACCAGAAAGTGACTAATACCCAGAGGGAACAGAAGGACCGCCGTACAAAAAGGATTTTAGCGATTGAGTAAACATGGACGACTGTCTTGACATATTTAACGGAGGATAATAACCTCTAGGTGTTGGGTGAGAAGGAATACGAGGTGGTGAAAAACTTAACCCTGGGTTTTCAAAAAAATTAGTCAATAAAAGATACCAAGCACTGCTCCTAGGCGGACTGTAAAAAATTGATTCACGCTCCCTAAGTTCAATAACAGGTTGATTTTCAGGGATAGGGATGCCTACTTCTTCTTCCGGAGTAGCAAGTTCTTCGATAGCTATAAGTCCAGAAGGAAGATTTTTGGTAATTATTCTTTCTACCCTGGGTGAACCAGGACCACTAGAAGTTGGAGAGGTAAACCCTGATGTTGGGGTAGCAGCAAATTCACTTTCAGGTTCGAATATTTAAAGTTCCTCACCTATATCACTAGTAGACGAAAATCTACCAGTAATTTCGGAAACAGACACTGATTGTGGATTATAATCTGCTACTAAAGCTTGAAAATCAGGATGTACCACCAAAGAAGACTCTCCTTCTTCAGGTGACCCAACTCTACTATCTCTAGGAGTTACGAGGGCTCTTAACCCTTCAGGCTGGCTCGGTGAAAACTCAGGAGGTTGGCCCCAAAGTCTACAGGACTTCCTCGGTAATTCAGCCACGATTAAAAAATTTTAACTACTTCACACGCAAACAAAGTAAAATCTCAATGAAAACCACCTAAAGCCTCTAAAGAACCAAGCAAATTTGAATCACACGCCTAAAGAATCTAGGAGATCAAAACACACACAAACAGTAACTTTCCGTACTGAAAACACTAGTTGGTGATGAAGCCCAACGTCACAGAGTTCAATACAGAAATGGCGGTTGGAACAGTTACCCCGGCAACTTGCTTAATGAATAGACTGGCACAAGTTCCTCCACTAAACCGTCTCGAGTGAAGAGAACCCCCCAGAAAATCCAAGTGAGTCTAGCGGACGTCTGCTCCAGGTACAGTGGGATCTTCCCATCACTATCACCTTAGGAATAATCCTATAGAATATGGTCACTAAGGTTACCAATGGAAACAAATATACCTGGGGGAACAGTCTACGATCCGATACGCACACAAGGGCAGAGTAACAAGCTCAATCCCCTTGAAGGCTCCTTGACATAATCCAAGGTTTACCAACAAGTGACCCCAGGCTCCTCGACAATGGTTAATCCGAGGTTTACCGTTTTTAATATGTGAATATCTGGCATCATTCCCAATGAGGAAGGATTGATTCCCACACTGGTTCGGACACGATCTCGTACTTCTCCTTTAAGAGGAGCTTTCCCAGAGCATAAATGCAACAATTGGATTTCTCTCCTACCGCAAGATATAGCTACTTGTTTGTTTTACTGTCTTGGAGAGTTAATTACTCCCTACTCCAAGACACTAGCCTAAGCTATATTGGTGTATGAGAGCCCTAGAAACAAAAATATTACTAGATAGATTTTACTTTAAGCATTATTTTTATTGGTTTTTGTTTAAGCCAAGAGGTGCGGAGATGAAACTCGTGGTGTGAAGACTCGACTCGAAATCACTAAAAAATGCACTTAAGATGATTAAGCAATCTTTTCCCTTCAATGAACTTCTAGCTAGGAAAGAGTTTGAGAATGCAAATTCTTGTAAACACAAATCTTTCTTAACAAACAAATTAAAAGAAGAGCGTTTTGTCTTTTCCAATGCACTCAAAATGAGACAACTAGTTATATTCACAAAAAATTCCTTTTTCTTTCCAAACACTCAAATGCTACAAAAACAAACTTTTTTCCAAAAGAGATTTTTATTTTTATTTTTATAGAACACTCAAAACTATGGAAATGACAAATCTTGAGATCTATAAACTATAAAAACCTATTTGAAGTCAAAGCTTACAAGATGTCTTTTTCAAGGATGTTTTACTTAGCTACAAGCAAACTAAGGACTAATTTGTCCAGAATCACAAATCAGTCAAAAAACAACCAATTTTTGTTTTCTTTTCTAAAAATGAAATCTAAACTTTTAACACAAGCTTTTTCGAAGTTTCGTAAAGAGAAAACACAAGGTGGATTCCTCAACAAAGGTAGATTTTGCAAATGGTCAGACTCATAAGAGGGCTAGTAAAAACCAAGGTGATGTGAGGTTTCTACATCTTCTAAGCTCAGAGCTACTACAAGACCAAAATGAAAACCAAACCCAACAATCAAAACTTCTAGAAATTTCACCTAAAACCCTAACACCAATGAAATTAACCTAAGGAAAGCTTCTGACAAGTTATATGCAGGTCTGGGCAGGGGATAATAACATCTAAACAAAAACTAAGCTGACTAACAGAGAAAATCTTAGGTTTTCCAAACTTTTGACAGGGTCCACAGTCCCACAGTTAACACAGGTGTAGTACCGCTCTGTGCTAAAAGAAAAAGTGCAGATAGGTCCGCACTGTTCCCCAAGCCGAGGGTGCGGTCCTCTCCCAAAGTTATGAAAAACAAAAAATAATCCTAGATCTAGTAAATCTACCCAATTCCACACACAACAAGCCAAAAACAGAAACAAAAACACAGTTTCTCAGGTCAAAGTAAAAACAAGGAAAAAATCAATTCCCCAGTGGAGTCACCATTTTGTCACACGGAATGAGTCGATCTTGCAGACAAGATAGACCTTCCTAGAATCTAACGATATCTAGTGACAAGCAAGCCAATCAAAAACTATCTTTCTCTAAATATGCATTTATAAACAAAGGCAAACAAGTGTTTAGGCCTACCTTGGGTCCAATGCAAGTTTGTGGAAGCCTCGCTCCTTTGATCCAAATGAGCTCCCTTGTTGCGAATCTGCAAACACAAACAAGCAAACAAATTAAATAGCACCTGAAAAGCCAATATCATAAAGCATACTTAACATGATGATCAAGGAATTCATGAAACAAATGACATAAGACAATTTTTTGAGAAAAATGAATCTGATTGTATTAATTCAAATCAAAGAAGAACTTTACAACCTGTGCCTTGATGCTGTACAAGCTCCTCCCAGGGTCCAACAAGAAGTCTCCTCTACTTTGACAAGTTTCACTCTCTTCCCAATGAAGCCAAAAAGGTATGTGATCTCTCCTCTCAAGCTTAACTAGGAAGTCTCAATTCCACCAGCATTTACCCTCAAAAATGTTCAGCTTCTAACTTCTCTAGCAACCAGCCCAATGCCTTAATTTATAGTGCAATGGAGGGAAGTCACTAGGTCCTCCTTCAAAGGGATAAATCCCTCCTTCAAAGGGATAGCTCCTCTCATCAAGGGATTAGCTCCTTCTCTTTTGGGATGCATGAACCACCTAAGAGCGACCAATCCACGTCAAAATTCCTTCTAGAATCATCTAGAATTAACCAAAAGTGAGTTTTTTAGAATAAACTTGTGCCTTTTTGACTTTCACAGGGGTCCGCACCCACTCCTTTAGGGACAGAGCGGGCAGGTCCACAGCTTTTGTGAACAGGGAGTGCGGGACCACAGGCAACAGTGGGAGAAAGTGCGGAACCAGAGCTTTGTTGATTTTCAATGTCTTTCTCCCATTTTCAAAGCTTGACTTGAAGATCTGAGGTCTGAGACTTGCTTAGGAGGACAGTACAAGTGATGATAGACCCATACTGACTGCAAATAATCATGGTGACGATATTTTTGTGTAATAGGGCTGTTAGGTCCGTCCCTTTTCAAATGTTGCATATTAATTAAAATCTCCTCATCTTTGAACGTCCTAGATTGACTCCACCCAAATGAAAGGATGATAGTGTTTTTCGCTCGAACCCCCCCCCCCCCCTCCTTGTCTGCCATGTCTCCCTTTATCGGCTAGGGAGGGGTCCAAAAAAGTGGTTTCCCCATCGGGCCCCATTGCTATGTGTCCTGTTAGGTTCTTATACCGGTAGGAGTAATAATTTTTGAATGGATGAGGTAAAATCTGTAATATGTACATACCTTTGCTTTCTACAAATGTCTACCATATTCAAAAATCAAAAAATTAAAAAATGTGAAGACGGTATGTCTTGAAAGAAAAATCAAAGGACAAAAAGAATAAGAAAGGTCAAAAAAGATGAAAAATTAACCCCAAGAAAGAAAAAGACCATGAAAGTGTGCAAGTCAAAATGGCACTACTATTTACTTTTTATGCATAATAATGATTTTGTGCAGCTTGTTATTCATGTCACAATCCATGGTAATCAAATAGTTTAATCTTGGTTATTCCATGCTTTGAATTTCATGTTTTTAGCTAGAGAATAAAATCTGACCAAATTGTTTAATCTTGACAGATAAGTAGATAGGTAGAGTAAATAAAAGGAGCTCAACTGTTTAATCTAAGCCCTTGGATGTAATAAGGTTAGACTTAGTTAGAATACCATTATAAAAGAAAATAAAAATGTTTTGATAAGGGTTTTCTAGCTTAAGTGCATCCTAATAAAGAGAAGTAAAAATGGTTGGATGAGTAGATGGGTAAGTAGTTGAATGGTTGCAGAATTTTGATGATTGAATAGATAAGATCATATTATTCACCTTCATCATCAAATTTCTAAGTATGGATGAAAATTGAGCATTTACCAAAGTACACAAAGTCAACTGATTAACCTCCCTCATTCATTACATTTTCCACTTAACTAATTCCAAGGAAAGTCTTAAAGTACCTAAAATCTTAAGTTAAAGGGGCTCAGAGCAATTCTCTGACTTTTGGAGGGACTGGACCCTCAGCCTAATAACTTATAGGTCCTAAGTACTAAAATTCCCCTCATAAGCATTCACTCCCTTCAAATTCACTCATATTTCCAAATAAACTTACTTTCCCCTAATAAACCTCTTTCTCTAAGGATAAAACCTTAGAAAAGCCATTACCCCCATAAAAACCCCTTTTCACAAAAAATCCACAAATTCATACTTAGCCTAAGTTTTTATGTTTCTATGTGAAAAGCAAAACAAATTGCAAAGAACTCATTTTTGTACTTAGCGCTAAAACTTTTCCTCCTTCATTCATATTAACTTTTGACTTTATTTATATATTAAACTGCTGAGAAAATAACCCCTTTCCCTATGAATTTATTAAAAACCACTTAATATTAATATCCTGTCCCGAAGTTTGAAATATAAACTTTATTAATATCATGAATGATTAATGGGTTAAAATTAGTTGATCAGCGGCTAATTAAGAACCAAAACCCTCCGCCAAATAAAATAAATTAATTAACCAATCTGTGGTTAATTAATAATCTACCTCCGCCAATGAAATCACCCCTGATGCCCTTAATCCACCATAATCCGTGATTAATTAATCCCGCCATGCTAAAACCCCAGCTGGGCCCCTCCATTAAACTTCATGTCAAATCCCCACCCCGATCACTGTACAATCAAGTCTCATTTGATCTGACGGTTGATGATCATATCGAGCGGCCTCCGAAAGCCGACCTTTACCTACCCGATATGGGTGGTTTCACTGTTCACCCTATTTATACGTGGCACCACTCTAGCCCAAAAGTTGTGCAAAATAAAACCACTTATCACCTCCCTCTAGATGACAAAACGTCTTGTCCCCCGCTTAAATCCAAATGTACCTTTCCCCGTATACCCACCAAAATAGTTGACTTTGCAAATAAAGCTAAAAAAAAACTCATTGTTTTTAGTTTTATTGTGAAAAAGACTGCTCAGACCTCCATGCAAGCACCAGAGTACGTGTGACCATCAACCCACGTCCAACTGCCAACCTGCTAAAGCTGCTGAACTTCAATACCACCCTTCAGGCACGAATGCTTCCTGCAATCCATACATAGTCGCCCATCAATCTGTTCAGATCTGAATCCAGGTATTTACCCAAATTCACTGAGAAACCCTATTTAATTCCCAAAACTTTACTCAATTGCTATAAGCTATTAAGTAATTAAGTAAAACAAGTGCCCAGCAAATCCAAACCATTCTGAATTAAACCAATTTTCCCCCAACTTGAAAACCTTTTGCCCCCATCCTTGAATCCACAAGAACCAAGGATGGCTGCGCTAGTTGCATTGAATGTCCTACCAATTTCTACTCCCCACATGGATTTAGATCATCTCCTGTTGGCAGGCAAAGACTTTCAAATTAAAGACATCTCTGTTGAAGAATCCTCATTGAAATTATGTTGCAGGTATAGAGACTAGTACTTGAACCATGTAGACAAAATAGCTCTTTGGGAATCAAACCTTCCCAAGTACCAATTCCCCAACATCTATATCTTCCCTAAAATTGTTCACTATTGTCATGCGAGCTACAATCCCACCTTAAGTGCGGTGATGTCCCCCGACCAGACAATAGTTTTCACCATCACTGCTGAATCCATAAATGAAATGTTGTAGTTGCAACTTGGTCAAAATCTTACTCCCCTTTCTATTGGAGACTTGCTTGATAGATTCCCTAAAATCCCCTTTCCAAAGTTGCTCAATTATTCCAGACTTTCATTGTAGAAGAAAAACACATACCAAAGGATCCCCCTCCTCACATGTCATCCTTTTTTTTCTCAGCTTGGCAAAGACATCATATCAATGATATATAGTGTTCTAGGCTATACTACTAGTGAGTATGTAGATGAAATTATTCTTGCTTACATGTCCATTTTCATTCCTAGGAACCCCCCTGCCATCATGTTTGACTATGCCAAATTCATCTCAGATAAAATGCATGATCAGTTCATGCGATTGCAAAATGAGAGAGTATTAAAGTACTCATCAGTGTTGTTTCATCTCTTTCTATATTATCAAGCTAACAATTTTCCCTTCACTATTCAAAAGCTTGACACCAGAGGCAATCCTAGATCAGTAGTCTTATGGAGCCCTTTAATCCACAAATATGAATCTCTATACACCTATATAGATTTTATAGATCTATTTGTGTATCCAGAACCATGCTGATAGGAAGTCCTCCTCCAAGAATTAGTGCAGATATCAAGAGGGTCCTGATGAGCCCCAATTTTTGGTATAATTTGGGCTCATTTGGCCTACTTGCTTTGCTCAAACCATTCACTTTTTATTGCTTATGCATGCATTTCTTAGTTTATTCGTGTTGTTTGTAGGAAGAAGGGTAGACATTCTATCTACGTGACTAATGCATGATGCTTTCAGGTTTTTGGCATTAAAAGGGAGAAAAGACCACGTGAAAAGGAGACAAGGAGACAGTGAGGTGGCACTGCTGGTTTTTAGGAGAGGATGTCCACAGTCTTGGGGACCTTCCTCGTGATTCCCACCATAGCTCCGAGCTCCAATCCATCTCCCCACCGAGCTTAGAGGCAGCCAACTGTTCTACAGGAACAACAGTTATAACTGTTCTACAGGAACAACAGTTATGACTGTCCTACAGGATCAGCAGTTTAAACTTCAGTTGGACAGCCGAGCTCCTCAAATCAAGGACACCTGTTGGATGATCATTTTTGTATAAATACTGAGGCCGTAGCCTTGGATAGAAGCTTTTTGAACTTTTGCATTACTCTTGTAATTTTGAAGTACGAGCTACAGCTCTGTGTTTGTTCCTTTTGTAAGCCAGTTTGGCATGACATCAGATTATGAATAAAGAAGGCAGATTTTGATCTAGTTCTGAGTTTTCTCAAGCAGATATAGCTCTCAAGTTAGGGCCCAATCTGAGAGCAATAGATCTCCTCGGTGTTGTAATGTTGTTTGCATTTCGTTCCAGCACTTTGAGTTTTTACTTTAACATGCAATTCGAATTTACAGTTTGTTAATTTAGTCCTTTTCATGAGTTTAGATAGGATTCGTTTATGGTGAATTTGTTTCCAGTTGCTTAAGTTAGAAGAGGATAGATATAATCTATTGGAGCTCCAGCAAAAGGTTGTTAAGGCTCACTGCCATCTCTCTTAGGGATTGGGGTGCAGTCCATAACCAACCACCAAAAAGAAACGCAGTCCTTTACTTCTATGAACGCTGCAACACAGTCACGGTTATGATAGATCTTTCCATGCACTTCAATATTGAGTCATATGCTTTCATCACAGCTTCACGCACACTTCTCTTCACAATTTACATTGCTGTTCATTTGAGTTTATAGCACAGGTAGCATAGGTTAATGAGTTCTCGTTTTGGTTACAGGCATAAGCAATTTGTTTTATTTACACTGCTCCACATCATTCTCTCTCCGTCTTCTTCATCTTGACCACTCCTAAAGCCACACCCTTGAACTTTGTTCAGCTCATTTAGCCTCCATTCCCCACATAGTCTCATTTTCTTGACTTTTCGTTGTTCTAAGCCCTCCATCTACCAACTGACTTCATACACTCGTTCTCCATCCTAATCTTGTGCTCCTGAGCCATCTCCATCTCACCTATCCTCCCACACCACTCCAACACTTCACCATCTCCCAAAACTTCCACGGCCAAACATCCTGTAGAATTGCACAGACTTCCTGTAGGATTCCCTGAGTTTCCTGTAGAATCCCCTGTAGACATCCTGTAGGAGGCCACTCACTCGGTTGCTGAGCCTCTGAACGTGAGGAACCTCTATGGACCGATGCTAAGGACCTCTTGGGACCTCTCCTAGCCTCCCCAACCTTTCCCAAGCTTTCCTTCCTTCTGCACCACCTCTGCACAACCAAACCCTAATAAGAACAAAATCAAAATCACTCCATCCACTTAAGAAAAAATACAAAAACATGTCTTTTCAGATGCAAGTAGCTTAGATTCATGTAATTGCACTTCCTAGAGGTAATGGCATCATTGAGTAGAAGATTCATTTACATTTTTGCATCATAGAGGTTAGAGTAGTCAGATTAGGGTTTCCTAGGGTTTCCATGCTTTGGTTTGCTTTCAGTTCATTTTTGCCAAGTAGATTAGTTTTCTTTGAGCTAGCTTTCGTCCATCATTTAACAAGTTTCTTCTGAGAGCCTATAGAAGTTGGCTTGAGCCCTAGCGGACTTGTGCCAGCTGACCAAGTGACAGCTGCGACAAGAGCTAGTACTTGTGCATACAGCACCGTCGCTTCCAAGTTTGTACGAACTACCGAGTTGATAAAATGAGAGACAGGAAGCCCCAGGAGTTGTAGCATTATTGCTACAATACTGGAGCTCACCATCTTTTTGGCACCGTTGCCGGGGAAGCGTCAGAGTATTAGTAATTGTTGCTTTTCTTCTACTTTCTTACTCTTGCCTTCTGCTAGTAGTTTACTTCATTTCCATTCTGCAAAAGTAGCATAGGTATTTCCTGCTTTCATAGATTAACATTTCCTGCTTTCATAGATTAGTATTTCCTGCTTTCATAGATTAGTATTTCCTGCTTTCATAGATTAGCATTTCCTTTCTGCAAGCGTAGACTAGCATTTCCATTCTTGCAATTTCATTTGAGCAAAGTAGAATAGTTCTTTCCTGCTTTCAGTTTAATTCTGCATCTTTCATAGTTAGTTGTAGATCAATGTGTCTCAGTTTTGTAGGTACCAAAAAGAAAAGCAAAGCAAAAGAAATCAAAAGAAAAAGAAAGTCTTCTCCATTTCATGCCTCGTAGGAACCAAGATAGATCAGGCAAATTCCTACCAAACACCCCCACCACATCACTGAGTCACCCTTCTCTCTTCTTTGGTGACAGTGACCCAGAGGAACCTATAGGTGAACATCCTGAGATATCCAAAGACCCTATAGTAGAAGAAGAGTTAGAGACCACTCCAACTGAAGCTATGGCTGACAATAGAAGAGAAGATGAGAGAATAGAAGGTGCCTTCCCCATCCGAGAGACCAATGGAGAGATGAAAATGAAGAACATTAGCCCCTCCGCCTTACCTCACTTCCATGGGCTGACCACTGAAGATCCGGATACCTTCTTGTTTGAGTTTGCTGTCCTTTGTAGAACCTATGACTATACTGAAGATGAGCAAAAGTTGAAACTTTTCCCTTCCACTCTTAAGGATGCAGCACTACGCTGGTTCATGGGCTTACCTGGGAATAGTATCACCACTTGGGCTCAGATGCAGCAAGCTTTCAACACCAAGTACCAGGATTACTGTAGGTCCAAGGAAACAAAGGGGGAAATCTTTCGGATGTCCATGTGAAATGATGAGTCCTTAGAGGATTATGAGGAGAGGTTCCAACTAAGCTATAAGCGGTCCAGGTGCACACTTGACCCTGAATCCCTCAAGTTGGTCCTGCTCCGAGGAGTCCATGAAGACCTCTTAGACACCCTTCACATGTTAGCTGGGGGGGACATTTACCAACTGCCTTATGAGGACATCAAGACTGTGTTTAGAAACCACTCCAGGGCAGCTCGGAAACGAGGTAGAGGAAACCACCTCTCAACTAGTGTCCCTTTCTCCAAACATGAGCTTGCAAATCAATTAGAAGATCTTAAGAGTGAGGTGAGACAAACCATTGCCATGCAGCTTGACACATTTAGGATTCAGCAAAAGAAAGAAGAAGCTGAGAGAGCCTTGGCGGTCTTCTGCCCTAGGTGCACAAGGACACACCCTAAGAACGAATGTCCATTGCATTTTGTTGAAGTGTGTTTTGTGTGTGAGGAGGACCATCCCACAAATCAGTGTCCAACCTTACTTGGGTTTAAAGCCATGTACCAAGGGACAGAAGCTCCCACCGAACCTCTCTATTACCTCAACCAAAGGAGGCCACAAGGATCTAGACCTTATCATCAGGGGATGCAAGGGGCATCTCAAGTTTATTACAACCCCAACCAATCGACTCCTATGCCTTCCTGGGGTCCCCCTGCTCATCCTTCATGGTCCATGCCTCCTCCATGGTCTTATCCACCTCAGTACCCCACTCAACCTACTTCTCATTCATATCACTCACATGCCCAGCCACAGCCTCAATGGAATGCACCTCAGTCGGGGTGGAGGCCCCGATACAACACTCCTCCTGCCATCTTGCCTCCACCACCAGTTCAACCTTAGCCATTACCTCCTGCTCCTCCAAGGCAACCTCAAATGCCTGCTCAACCGAACCCGAACCCCAACAATAGACAGGCCCAACAGGTATGCACTGGGGAAACCTCATGCCCTACCTATGTTGTGGAGATCCAGGAGATCAATCTTCGATCTGGAAAGACTCTACCAGATCGCCAGCCTCCTCCCCCAGAGGATGAGGAAGATAAATAGGAAAGTGAACCGAAGGTTATTCCACCCTTTCCTGAGAGACTAACAACCACCACACAACCCAACCCAGAGGAGGATGAGCTTCTGGGTGAGCTCAAGCAATTGTGTGTAAAAATACCACTTCTCCAAGCCATCAAGGATGTGCCAATATACAACAAACTGGTTAAGGAGAAGTGTTTCAAACACCCAGGCAGACGGAAGAAAGATGCTTCAACTATCAATGTCATAGGACAACTGTCTGACCTTATGCTAGGACAAGTCATCTGCCCAAAGTACCTAGATCCTGGAAGCCCGGTAGTAGATGTCCACATCAATGGCACCATTATCCCTCACACCTTGATTGATCTGGGGGTTGCCATTAATGTGATGACCAGGGATACCATGCTTAAGCTTAATCTTCAGGGTTCCTTGAGAAAGACCTCGACCGTACTACAATTAGCAGATCGCTCCACCGTGACTCCCGAAGGGATTGTGGAGGATGTCTTGGTCTCTATTGACTCTTGGGAATACCCTGCAGACTTCCTGGTTCTGCAACCAAAGGCAAAGCTTACTGGATATCCTCTCATTTTGGGAAGGCCTTGGTTAGCTACTGCAGATGCTTACATAAGTTGTCGTGCAGGGAACATGACCATCAAAAATGGTCCCATGTCCAAGCAACTAGTCCTATATCCTCCTGCCCAACCCTCCTTAGAGCATGATCTACCACTCTGGTTGGAAGAAGGAGAAGAAGACGAGGTGTACTCAGGACCTCTGTGCACCTTAGATACCGCTAGAAGAGACCCCCCAACCGAGGATGACTTGATCGAGACCTTGATCCAGAATCCACTTTCCAGTGCACTACCCTTAGAGAAATTGGTGGAGGATGCCCAAGCTAGCACCCTAGTGGATCTTTGTACAACCAACCCTGTTACTCCCAGAGTCAAGAATGTGGAGTTCGGCCCTGGGAAAGCATTGAAGATCAACTCCTCCCTATCTCCTTCCCAGGAAAAGGAGCTGTGTGGTCTGTTGGCCAACCACCTAGATGCTTTTGCTTGGAGCTACAAGGAAATGAAAGGAGTCCATCCTTCGGTCTGTACCCATCATATATACATCAAAGAGGATTGTAAATCGGTTAGGCAACCTCAGAGGAGAATGAATCCAGCCCTTAAGGACATTGTCAAGGAAGAATTGCAAAAACTGTTGGATGCCGGATTCATCTACCCCATCTCAGATAGTGAATGGGTGTCCCCTCTAGTGTTGGTTCCCAAGAAAAATGGGAAATGGAGAATCTGTGTGGACTACCAAGAACTGAACAAAGCTACCAAGAAGGACCATTTCCCTCTACCTTTCATAGATCAAGTGTTGGATGGACTGGCAGGAAAGAAGTTCTTTTCTTTCCTGGATGGGTTTAGCGGGTACAACCAAATACAAATCAGCCCGGAAGACCAAGATAAGACCACCTTCACTTGTCCTTGGGGTACCTTTGCCTATCGAGTCCTTCCCTTTGGGCTATGCAATGCTCCCGCTACCTTTCAGAGAGCTGTCTTGAGCATCTTCTCGGAGCTGGTCCATGATGCAGTAGAAATCTATATGGATGACTTTACTCCTTATGGGGCCAACTTCCAGGAAGCCTTGTCCAACTTGGGAAAAGTCCTAACCAAATGCACTGAGATGAACTTGTCCCTTAGTCCTGAAAAATGTGAATTCCTAATGACTGAAGGGACCGTGCTAGGCCATACCATTTCTTGCCAAGGATTGCAGGTGGATCCTAACAAAATTGCTCTCATCAAGAGGGTTCCACCTCCTCAAAAGGTTAGGGATGTCCGGAGTTTCTTGGGATTAGCAGGATACTACCGGAGATTCATTAAAGATTTCAGCAAGCTAGCCTCGCCATTGTTTGGTCTGTTGGCAAAAGATGTGGAGTTTAAATGGACTGACGATTGTCAGAGGGCTTTAAATGAATTGAAGGACAAGTTGGTGTCTGCCCCAATCGTGAGAGGTCCAAACTGGGCCCTACCTTTCCACATCCACACTGATGCCTCAAACAAAGCCATAGGTGCAGCTTTAGGACAAGTTGAGCAAAAACTTCCATATGCCATTTACTTTGTTAGCAAAAACTTGTCCAAAGCTGAGCTGAATTACACTGTAACCGAGAAAGAATTCTTGGCTGTGGTCCATGCACTGAACAAGTTCCGACATTATATTACTGGTTACCAAACCTTTGTACATACTGACCATGCTGCTATTAGATATTTAATGAATAAACCAGATGTGAATGCTCGTATTATTAGATGGTTACTTTTATTGCAGCAGTTTGATTTGACCATTGTTGACAAACCAGGTAGAGAAAATGTAGTTGCTGACTTTTTATTTAGATTGGATTTGTCTGCAGATGAGGATGGAACAGTGGACGACCAGATGCCTGATGAACATCTGTTTGCTATTTCAGTACTCTCTCCATGGTTTGCTGATATAGCAAACTATCTTGTTTCAGCACAGTTCCCTCCACTCCTATCTTCCAGAGAGAAGAGCAGGATCATCAGAAAGAGTGCCTCATTCACTTGGATCGGGGGCAATCTGTTCAAGCTTGGCCCCGATCAGATCTTAAGGCGTTGTGTAAGGGAGGAGGAAGTCTTTGATATCCTCCTCACTTGTCATGATGGGCCTTGTGGAGGACATTTTGCAGCAAAGAGAACTGCCTTCAAAATCCTGCAGGCAGGCTACTATTGGCCCACACTTCATCAAGATGTCCGAAGATATGTCAGTCAGTCTGACCAATGCCAAAGAATGGGGAAACTGACCCAAAGGGATGAGATGCCTCTCCAACCTCAAGTGACTCTTGAGCCATTTGAGAAGTGGGGCATGGACTTTGTGGGCCCAATCAACCCCTCTTCGAGGCAAAGGACTTACATCATTGTGTGTACTGACTATTTGACAAAGTGGGAAGAGACCAAAGCAATCAAAGTAGCAAAAGAAGAAAAGGTGGCCGAGTTCCTAAGAGAGAACATCTTCTATAAGTTTGGCTATCCAAGAGAGCTGGTCACCGATCAAGGGAGCCAGTTCACCTCCAACCTGGTTGAAGATCTCCTAGCCCATCACAAGATCAAGCATAGGACTTCCACCCCTTATCACCCTCAAGCAAATGGGCAGGTGGAAGTCACCAATAGAGCATTAGAAGGGATCTTGACTAAAGTGGTGAGCAGCACCAGAAAGGACTGGGCAGATCGCCTGGTTGAAGCCACATGGGCCTACAACACCACTTGGAAGACCACCACCGGTTTCACACCATATGAGCTGGTCTATGGGAAGAAAGCTTTGCTGTCCATTGAGTTTGAATACAATACCTTGAGGATGGCAGCTCAGCTGGACCTAGATCTCAGCCATGCACAACAAGAAAGGCTATTGCAGTTGAATGGCCTGGATGAGCACCGAATGCAGGCCCTCCTGCACTCAGAAGTGGTTCAACTTCAGAGAAAGGTGTGGCATGACCAACATCTCCATGACAAGCAATTTCAGCCGGGAGATTGGGCTTTGTTATATGACTCCAGATACAAAGACTTCAAGGGGAAGCTGAGAACCAGATGGCTAGGACCATATGCAGTGGAGAAGTGCCATGACAATGGATCTGTCCTCATTCGAACCATTAATGAGGAAGCCATTCCCATGCTTGTCAATGGGCATCGATTGAAGATCTACAGGAGACCTCTCTCAAGACAAGAGTTCATCAAAACTATGGAGAAATCTGTATTGGTCATAGAGAAGGGTTCTGCCTCTGCTTTTGGCATACCCTGAGGGATACGAAAAAAAAAGGAAAAAATAATAAAGATCCTTGGGTGAAAACCTCTCTGAGGCGCCCAAGGCAGGTAGTAGGGGTGAAAACCTCATTGAGGCGCCCCTATTGTCTTTCAAAAAAAAAAAGGGAAAGATTTGAAAAAGATCCTTGAGTGAAAACCTCTCTGAGGCGCTCAGGGCAGATGGCACGGGTGAAAACCTCTTTGAGGCGCCCCTGTTATCTTTCAAAAAAAAAAAAAAGAGAAAAAAGGAGAAAAAAAACAATAAGCAACATATGGTAAAATTGCATGCAGGTTGCAGATGTTCTATGGAGGAGAGGAAGCCTTCAACTCAAAGCCAGGGGTCCTTATCATGCTGTCAAGGAACCTCACCAGCACCTCCTCCAAGGGTACCCATGTTTTTTTCAAGGTATGTGCAATTTTATCATGGTTGGAATCTTCTACAGGAAGATGCTGTCTTCCTACAGGAAGGCGCGGATTTTCTACAGGAAAGTACAGACTTTCTACAGGAAGGCCGAACTTTCTACAGGAAGCTCTGTGTTCTACAGGAAGCCTCCTGTAGGAGTTTTGGATGGCCAGAATTCATCTTAAAAGGAGATTTAGTGACTATGGATTGGTTTGGATGCATGCAAGCCTCTGTTGGCACCCTTGCACATTGCTGTCACCGTGCTCCACCATCCTTGTCGACATGCGACCAAGTTCCCTGCACCAACAAAGAAGATCGATGAGTTCTCGCTGGAAAAGCCATTTTCAAAGTTAAACAAATGCTGGGATCTCATACCGCAGGCATCAAGAGCTCCGGGAACGTGATCGAAAGGCCAGAACCTCCGTCGTGCAGCATGCACCCAAGGAGAAAGGACTGTTACGAGACACCCCGCAGGAATCCTGTAACAGTTCAACCTGCTCGAGTGGATACCATTCACAGCACCGCCATCTGAATTGAAACGCGGGCGCATGCAAGCAACACATCCACTCCATCGTTGGCAGCCTGTAACCACGAGCCTCCGGGTCTGTGTAAGTCGCATGCAGCAGGTAGATCCACTCACCATCGCCCAAGAACTGGAAAAATCATGTGCAGCCACGCAGGTAAGTGTCTCAACCCTTCCTTCCATCAAATCGCATGAATCTTACTTTGAAATTGTTTGCATAGCGTAAAATTGAATGGTTGAGTGGCCGTATGGCCAGTCGACTGGCCACGTCGGCTAGTTAAAGTGTAATTGGATGTTTGGGTGGCAGCCACGACAAAGAGAATGAACGGCATGCACGTGAGAACACTCTCGTCAGAAGCATGAGTTTAACAGGAAAAGGCGGCGGCAAATCTGTGGGAATGAATGCGGCAGCAAGTGAATACGCAGGCGAATGATGGATGACGTCGCCCAACGGTCCGGCGGGGACAGCTCATCCCCCGCGCCACGGATTGTGCCGATTCAAAATCTAATCGGCTAGATCATGCGCATGCATTTATCATCCAACACTTCAAACTTGGGTGGCTATTCTGATTTCCTTTGCACTTTGATACGCCGAGCTGTTGGCTACCAGAACGCCGGTCAAGAACACCTCGAGCGCGGGCCAACTGCAGTCCTCCCCGAGAATTGCGCACTGCTTCTACAGGAACGCAGTTCTACAGGAACGCAGTTCTACAGGAGCGCAGTTCTACAGGAACGCAGTCTACAGGAACACAGTCATCTACAGGGAAGCGGGTGCCTCACGCAAAAAGGTGGCCAATTAAAGAGGTAACCCTGAACTTTGCATGCAACTGGTTAGTAAAAGTGGCAAGATCATCGTCCACAGTCGGGTCATAAAGATATTGGTGGAATTGTTGTTTGCTGTGCCTATGCTATCGTTCTACAGGATATCGATATAAGTAGACTGTGTTGAATTTTGTGGATTATGTGTATGCTCTGTCTTAATAGACCAAATCTCTGTTGCATTTGCCACCTTTAATTAAAACGACCGTGTTCATCATGCCGGGTGGTTTTATAAGACGGGAACCCACTGAGTCCACTAAATTAAGGGAAAACCCGGCAGTGGTAGAGCTCTTCACCAGAGCACAATGGATGCCTTTTTGTGATAAGCTGCAGGGCTACGATGATGAAGTAGCCGAAGAATTCTTGCAGGCTCTGAAGCCTAAATCCCAGACACTGGCCACAGTGAACTTCAGAGGTCTGAGCCTCAAGCTCACCCCAGAACATATCAGTCGGATCACAGAACTCCCATTGGGTCTGCCATGGGACAAGGACGAAAGAAAGCTGAGCCAGCAAGCAAAGAAGGAATTCTTTCCACCTGAGGAAGAATTCTCGGAGGATAAAAACGGGGTGAGAAGAACGAGTCTATTGCCACCTTGGAATGAAGTCAGTTTGCAAATCATGAAATATATTACTTGTGAAGGCCGTTTCAGCATCGTGTATGCATATCACTTTCGGCTACTCACTGAGTTGAGGCACCGAATTGACCTTCCTGTAGAACAAAAGCTGAGCATCCCTTATTACCTCCTGCAGTCTCTAATGGAGTGTGCTACAAAGCTAAGAGAGGGCATACCTGATCAGATAGCCCACCATGGGTTAATCAAGCTTCTTGTGGAGGATGCATTGCATTCATATAAGGTTCCCCTCTCATGGGAATCCTTCCGTAATTTGACCAAAGATGGGGACATTAAAATGTTGATCGAAGAAACGGGTTCCTCCAGCAGTGAGGAACACGAAGCAGTGGCCGAGGAACAGAGAGAAGAAGGCCAAGAGACCCCGACAACAGCACAGAGGAAAGAACAAAGAAAGAAGCATGAGGAAAAGGAGGACCAAGAAAAAGGTGGCACACCTATCCTGTCAGCAAGGGAAAAGAGGATGAAAAGCAGAATGGACAAAGCTGGGGTAGTCCACGTCAGCCCAAGCACCTCAACAGTACCTGCAGCCAAAGCAAAAAGCAAAACTCAGGCAGGCAAGCAAGCAGAGGTGGAGACACCTGTGTCTACAGGAAAGCAAAAACAGGCTTCTACAGGAAGCCCAAAAGAAAAGACCAAGGCTTCTACAGGAAGCCTGAAAATCGTTGAGAAACAGGCTTCTACAGGAAGCCCAAAAATGGAGACAAAGGCTTCTACAGGAAGCCCGCAATTGGAAAAAGGGGCTTCTACAAGAAGCCCGAAAGTCGTTGAGAAACAGCCTCCTACAGGAAGCCTGAAGACAGAGAGAGGGCCTTCTACTGGAAGCCCGGGAGTGGCTAAAGCCGGGTCTTCTACAGGAAGCCCAAAAGCCGGAAAGAAAGAATCTTCTACAGGAGGCCTAGAAGTGGGCAAAGCAGGGTCTTCTATAGGAAGCCCGAAATCTGAAAAGGAGGGTCCCTCTACAAGGAGCTCTGAGAGAGCAAAACGCAAGAAAGAGAAGGCTGGTATCCTAGAAAAGGAGGCAGCAGCGGCGCTGGCCGCCCTCAGCACACCTCCAAAGCCGAAGGAAAAGAGAGAGAGGGAGACCCCTCTACCATCTGAGGCCAGGAGAAGCAAGCGGATAACCACGGGCAAGCCACAGCCTCCACCCGACAGCCAAACCACTTTAGGGGATGTCCCTACTTCACCCAGTCCAAGAACCCCCTCTAAAACATCAGCCACCCCCGAGAAGGGGAGCCCAAAAATAACTTCCTGGACACGAAAAATAGGCCAATCGCCTTCCGAAGCCCGGCTCAAGGAAATAGGAAGGGGGGCAGAAGCACGACCCTCATCACCACCAGGGGCAGCGAAGGCAAGGCCGCCAAAAATAGGAAAGGAAGCAGTGCCACCCTCGGCAGAAAAGGCAGGACCACCAAAAAAAGGGAAGGAAAAGCATGCTCCGGGCTCTAGTTCTCGGCCAAAGACGAGGAGACAGGGCAAAGTTGCTCCAGGATGAGCAAATAGCTTAGCTGGGGGGTGATGATGAGCCCCAATTTTTGGTATAATTTTGGCTCATTTGGCCTACTTGCTTTGCTCAAACCATTCACTTTTTATTGCTTATGCATGCATTTCTTAGTTTATTCGTGTTGTTTGTAGGAAGAAGGGTAGACATTCTATCTACGTGACTAATGCATGATGCTTTCAGGTTTTTGGCATTAAAAGGGAGAAAAGACCACGTGAAAAGGAGACAAGGAGACAGTGAGGTGGCACTGCTGGTTTTTAGGAGAGGATGTCCACAGTCTTGGGGACCTTCCTCGTGATTCCCACCATAGCTTCGAGCTCCAATCCATCTCCCCACTGAGATTAGAGGCAGCCAACTGTTCTACAGGAACAACAGTTATAACTGTTCTACAGGAACAACAGTTATGACTGTCCTACAGGATCAGCAGTTTAAACTTCAGTTGGACAGCCGAGCTCCTCAAATCAAGGACACCTGTTGGATGATCATTTTTGTATAAATACTGAGGCCGTAGCCTTGGATAGAAGCTTTTTGAACTTTTGCATTACTCTTGTAATTTTGAAGTACGAGCTACAACTCTGTGTTTGTTCCTTTTGTAAGCTAGTTTGGCATGACATCAGATTATGAATAAAGAAGGGAGATTTTGATCTAGTTCTGAGTTTTCTCAAGGAGCTATAGCTCTCAGGTTAGGGCCCAACCTGAGAGCAATAGATCTCCTCGGTGTTGTAATGTTGTTTGCATTTCGTTCCAGCACTTTGAGTTTTTACTTTAACATGCAATTCGAATTTACAGTTTGTTAATTTAGTCTTTTTCATGAGTTTAGATAGGATTCGTTTATGGTGAATTTGTTTCCAGTTGCTTAGGTTAGAAGAGGATAGATATAATCTATTGGAGCTCCAGCAAAAGGTTGTTAAGGCTCACTGCCATCTCTCTTAGGGATTGGGGTGCAGTCCATAACCAACCACCAAAAAGAAACGCAGTCCTTTACTTCTATGAACGCTGCAACACAGTCACGGTTATGATAGATCTTTCCATGCACTTCAATCTTGAGTCATACGCTTTCATCACAGCTTCATGCACACTTCTCTTCACAATTTACATTGCTGTTCATTTGAGTTTATAGCACAGGTAGCATAGGTTAGTGAGTTCTCGTTTTGGTTACAGGCATAAGCAATTTGTTTTATTTACACTGCTCCACATCATTCTCTCTCCGTCTTCTTCATCTTGACCACTCCTAAAGCCACATCCTTGACCTCTGTTCAGCTCATTTAGCCTCCATTCCCCACGTAGTCTCATTTTCTTGACTTTTCGTTGTTCTAAGCCCTCCATCTACCAACCGACTTCATACACTCGTTCTCCATCCTAATCCTCTGCTCCTGAGCCATCACCAGCTCCATCTCCATCTCACCTATCCTCCCACACCACTCCAACACTTCACCATCTCCCAAAACTTCCACGGCCAAACATCCTGTAGAATTGCACAGACTTCCTGTAGGATTCCCTGAGTTTCCTGTAGAATCCCCTGCAGACATCCTGTAGGAGGCCACTCACTCGGTTGCTGAGCCTCTGAACGTGAGGAACCTCTGTGGACTGATGCTAAGGACCTCTTGGGACCTCTCCTAGCCTCCCCAACCTTTCCCAAGCTTTCCTTCCTTCTGCACCACCTCTGCACAATCAAACCCTAATAAGAACAAAATCACAATCACTCCATCCACTTAAGAAAAAATACAAAAACATGTCTTTTCAGATGCAAGTAGCTTAGATTCATGTAATTTCACTTCCTAGAGGTAATGGCATCATTGAGTAGAAGATTCATTTACATTTTTGCATCATAGAGGTTAGACTAGTCAGATTAGGGTTTCCTAGGGTTTCCATGCTTTGGTTTGCTTTCAGTTCATTTTTGCCAAGTAGATTAGTTTTCTTTGAGCTAGCTTTCGTCCATCATTTAACAAGTTTCTTCTGAGAGCCTATAGAAGTTGGATTGAGCCCTAGCGGACTTGTGCCAGCTGACCAAGTGACAGCTGCGACAAGAGCTAGTACTTGTGCATACAGCACCGTCTCTTCCAAGTTTGTACGAACTACCGGGTTGATAAAATGAGAGACAGGAAGCCCCAGGAGTTGTAGCATTATTGCTACAATACTAGAGCTCACTAGGTCCTACAGTTGTCCAAATAGTAGAAAGTGGGAGATTGGTACTTGTACCAAAATCACACTGAAATCAGAATATATGGCAGTGAATTGGCACCTAACAAATTGCCAAGATACCTCCCAATGATATTATTTTCCCTAGAGTACTACAAGCAAATAATCAACTTTGACGAGGTACATTTTGTGAAGGCCAAGAAAAAGGCACAACTGTGAATAAAAGACCAGCTAGGCCCCTTTGTGTGTAACAGTAGAGAAGCTGGAAGAGTTGTAGAGAAAATCCTTCAAGGGCTCAAACTCAAAAAAAGCTTCATCTGGAGATATGACCCTTTTGATGTAATCTGTAACAAAAGACAGAAAAAAAAATTGTATCCCTACATCCACCACCGAATTCTTGAAATAGAACAATATGAAAATCAACTGGAATGGGTGGAGAATACTCTAGTAGACAGGGATAGCATAGAAACTACTGTCAATAATGTGTTGATTGATTTAGAAGGAAGACTTGATGAAGATTCCATTGTACAGGTGCTAGGAGAATCCCAATCCCAAAGGGAGACAGAGGAACATGGTAAGCAACTAGTAGAAGAAGGACCTTAAGAGCAAGAGGAATCTAAACAACCAGACATATCAGAAGAGATGGCACAGCCAGAACACATCATGAGTAATCCTCCTATTGTAGATACTCCTATAAATGAGGAGAAGAATCCCAAAAGAGATAGAGGGGAGGCCACTCCTTCTAGCAGACCTATTGCACAGACTTATGTCAAAAGGCAAAGGTTGAATCTTTTTCAGAACAAGAGTTCATAGAGGAAATAGCTGGAACCATAGGTACAAAAAGAGAAGAAAGCAGGCAGACCACTCCCTCTGGAGGTACACAAGAACCTTCCACTTCACAGGCTCAAATGCTAGAGAGACAACAGAGCGTGGAAGTATCCTCCTTCAAGACTCCAACATGTTGAAACCAGGACATTAGAGAGAAATACAAAGAAATAAAGGCCAGAAATGAAAGATTAAAGGCCCAAAGTTATGCACAATACCTTAAAATGGCTCCCACAAATCAAACAAGGCTAATGTCAGCCTTTTATGTAAAAGAAGGTAAAATCCAAATGACTTTCATGAAACCTACAACACAGCAGCCCAGGTCTATAGTAGATTATTTGAAGACAGATTTTGAAGTGTTGGGAAAGGATATACATCCTATTGACCAAATAGAGTTACAGAAACAGACCAGGGAAATGGTCTATTCTACATTGACCAGCAAGGCCATTACAACACACCAACTCCAAAATTCACTGAATAATATATCAGCACAATTCCAGTTAGAGAAGGCCTCTTCACAGGCCAAGGTTACCAAGATAAAGTCCTTAGAGGAATTAATGGGACATGATCCAAAGGATGTAAAGGTTGCAGAAAAGCTAATTGAAAAGAAAAATGATGACATAGCTGCATTGAAAAAGAAGCTTAAAATTCCTCCTCTACATCATCCACAAATAGCTAAAGTATTGGAAACTCAAAAGGAGGAAGAGCTTATAGACTTAGTCCTTAAGCTGAATGATCAGATAAAAGAAATAGAGAAAGAGCTAGATAACTTGATTCAGTCTAGACAAAGTGAGTTGGCCACCACTCGACAGACTGTCATTCCTATAGTCTCTACAGTAGTGCCCTCCACATTGGCTGCTTCCTTAGCACCAACAATTCCACCAGCTACAACTATGCCAGTCACAGGTACCTCTACAAACACAGGGACATCCACAAAAAAGACAGTTGAATTGGTAAAAACCATGGAGGAAATGACCATCTAGGCTATTGAGCTTAAAAATCCTAGAGAAAAAGTGTCAAGTTTGGAGACTGATTGCAAACTTGCACAAATACAACAGAAGGGAGAAGCTCAGAAGAATCAAAGAATGGGAGAAAGGATAAAAGTCCTTGAAAATGACTTGAAATTGCAAAAGCCACTAGGAGATATGAAGGAAATGCCCTGGGCCAACATCATTGACTCTGTCAATGATGTTTGGCCATCTATTCAAGTAATTTTTGAGAAAACTAAACTGGTGAAAGTAGCCACCGAAGCAATTCATAAAATAAGAGAAGAGCTGGGAGACAAGCCTGAAGAGGCCAACCAATTGATAGAAATTTTTAATAGTAAAACAGGTATCATCTGGATGAACTAGGCATAGAAGATAGAACAAGAACCATCATAGAAATCAAGAAGACTCTCACCAAAAGGAACCTTATGCTCAATCTTAAGAAAAGATGCCAAAGCATCCAAGCTGATATTGATATATTTATGACAAAGTATGGTATTTTAAGGGAAAAAGGACTCTCCAGTCCTATGGTAATCCATGACAAGCTAATGACCCAGGATGATTACATTGAAACACTAAACAAGTTGGCTAGCAACCAAGCTAGTACTTCAGGGGTAAAAGCTCTAACCATGGGAAAGGTATTATATGATAGTTTGGAAAATCTATTTTTTCTAGAGCATGAGATAAAGCACCTATTCATCAACAAGAAAAAAATTTCCAAGTACACCGAGGCTGATGAGATACATAGAAAAATGTTGAAGATGAAATTACCTGAAGGTGAATTGTGGATGAAATTAATAGATTTACTATAAAGTTACTGCAGTAAATCTATATGGCAGCCAGGTAAAACAGATGAAACAGAGTCAAAGTGTAGCAGGTAAAGAGTATCAGTGGATTGAAGACACAAAGTGATTCCAGCACACAACTATAAAGAAACTGAAAGAGCCAAATTTGACTTACACCAGCCAACACAATCTCAATAAAAGGGATAACAAGAAGGCAGCTCTCCATCTGTCTCTATCTTCATACTTGAAGATATTTTTGGTTTCCTAGAATAATTCTTATATTGTTATGAGATATTGTGTAACATTTTTTGTATAAATACTTCACATTTTGAAGTAATTAGGGTGGATTAAAATACATTTCTGTAGACATTTTATATCAAGCTAAGGAGCTATTGTATTCAAGACTGGACTGGTTTTGTTGGGTCATGAAATAAAGATAAAGACATTTCATTGGATTCTTGTGCACAATTGGAACCAAATAAGTATTATCTCTTCATGTTTAATTATCGTTTTCTCGTCATGTTATAAATATTCAGATGTTTTCTCTATGAAATCTGAATAGTAAAAAGGAATGATATTTCTGAATTAGCTTTAATGCTCTCTGTCTTGACTGTTTACTTTCTCATTGTTTTCTACTAAAATATCTTGGTCTGGGAATTCTTAATTGCTCCCTTACTTCTGTAGTTTCCCCCCTTAGGTCCATAGTAAAGGATTCTTAGTTGCCCTTTGCTATTTATCTCCTTCTGTTCTTCATCTTGATCCCAGTTTAAGGATTCTTCATTGCCCTTTTACCCTGGTTAGGACTACCTCATCCATTTGAACCTGCAAATTTTTGCTTTTTGTTGTGTTAGCCTGCCTTGTGAACTCCTCCTTTAGTAATTGATCAGGTCCAGTTAAGCCACTCTTTGATTGACTCCATAGCCTGATGGCCTAAATACTTGTTATGCCCATATGTTTTCTTAAGTCCACCACCCAATCAAAACCAAAACATCATGAGAACTAAGAGCTAGCTTGAAATCCTACCCAAAAAAAAGTTAAATTATAAATAGAGAGCCCTCTCTGGAGTTAGGTTGGCTAGAACCCGAGTCTAAAATATTAGGTTTGTGGTTACCTGGGATTATTCCTTCTTTTATAACTTCTAGGGAAGACTTCTGAGTGATAACATAGTGGCAACCATACTGGGGAATCAAACCCCCAGTCTTAATAAACCTCTGAGAAATTCAAATTTTTATTTTTAAGCCTCTTAAAGGGTTTATTAGAAGTTATTTCACAAAAATTCATAAAAAAGAAAATAATTTAAAAAGCTTGAAATCTTGCTTCAAGGAGAACTCACTATATGAGGACCAACCCTAATCCAAATCCTCCCCCTGGATTTGACAATCCCAACCTTATTTCGAGAATAATCAGAAGACAAGAAAGTTCAGTAAGCCCATGACCTTTATTTAGATCCAATTCCTACCCTGGTGACTAGTTGTTCATAGAAGACCTCCCTTTTGACGAGTATTTTGACCATTCCCTATTTAGAACCAAGTCTAAGAGTGAGCTTGAGGACATAGTTCTAGATCCAAAATTTGCAGCACAACTCGAAGTCCAAAGGGAAAACTTGTTAATTGATCAGTACCTTCTGAATTCCCCTCAGTCATCCCTTACTACTGATAGGATCCTTGAACTTTCTGAAATAGCTTCAACTTATTTTAGTTCACCCTCATTTCCTCACACTTTTGAAGTTCATTCCTCATCTCTGTTTATACCGATGCTTCCCCATTAGCCTATCACTTCACATCAAATACCCATTACCCCTGTTACCCCAAATCCCCTTGTTACCCTAACTTCTGTACTCAATCCTTCCCAACTTAGAGTTATGGCACTCAGATATGCCCCTCTTGTGATGCCCGCTCCTTAAGGTGTATTTCCACCATACTATCAGAGTAAAATTGTCCTATTTGATGGCACTGGATCTTACACAGCATAGCAGCACACAAGAAAAATGACAGATTACTTTGAACTGCATGAAATTGACATAGGAGAAGTCCAAATGAGAATTTTTGCCCAAACTCTAGCTATAGAAGTGAGAACATGGTTTAGATCTCTACCTAATAATAGTATAGATAGTTTAGAAGTTTTTTAACAAAAATTTTTACATAGGTGGGAGAAGAAAAAGAACCCTCTTCAAATTCTTTCTCAATATGAAAACCTCAATAGGGGACCAAGCGAAACCATCCAGGACTATTGTACTAGGTTTAACAATGTATATAATGCAATACCACTTGACCTTAGACCTCCACCTGGCTTAGCCCTGATAAAATTTCCAGATGGATTTGACGCTGATATGGCTTTCCAACTGAGAGAAAGGAATCCCCCAACCCTAGAAGATATGCAGAGTGTAGTAGTTAGTGCAGAAGCTAATTTTCTAGACAAAAGAGCTAGGGTTAGAAATGAAAGAAGAACACCCTTGAAAGATGAAACCTCGCCCTTTGATAAAAAAATGGATGCTTTAGCCAAAGGAATGGAAATATTGATGGATAAGATAGAAGTCATTGAAAGGAAACCTCACTAGGATAACCAACAGGCACCTCTGGTAAGGAATCCAAATTTTAGGAAGAACCAGAACCAAAATACTGGTAAAAATGGGCCTGATCAAAACATTAGACCTCCTTTCCAAGAGAACTATGCTGAAACTTCCCATCAAGAAGACCCTAAGCTAGACACTCAAATTAACATAATGGGATTAGATGACGAGGAAATGGTCTTTCTAACTCAGGATGACCAAGAATTATACATGCTTCAGCAGTTACAGACCCAAATTGGAGAATCTTTTGACTACAAGCAAGGGTATGACTCTGTTATATTCGAAGTGCATAAACAGTACAATTTAAGGAGAAAAAAGAACACTGATGTTCCAGACCAAAACAAGAAAGCAGTACCTAATCAGCCTAAGAAAGTGAAAGCTGCTCCAATTACAAAAACTCTACAAATCCTTTCTATATCAAATCAGAACCCTCCTAGTCCCACCATTGAAGATGTAACCAATGACCAACCTTCTAATGAACGACCTTCCACTTCAGTTCCCCTTAAGGAAACAGTGGAACAATCTCCAAAAATTATATTAAAAAATCCAATTAAAAAGACTCCAAACACTGAAAAAGAAGAACAAACTACTCCAAACCCTGTTGTTAATATTTCAAATGTTCAAACAAATAAATCCCCTTTTCCTTTTAATTTGGGAGCAGAGGTGGAAAAACTCAAAATCTTGGTTCCTTTAACAGAACTGGTTAAACATGAAACTTATAAATCTCAAATAAGTAAATCTTTAAACTTCGTTGAGAATGAAGACTTTGTTAACTTATTTGATGATCAACCTAAGTTAATTTTCGATCTTGATGTTAATGGAAAACCAGTGGAAGGAGGGATACCACCCTTCTACATTAGCCTTAACATCCACGATAAAATCCTACATAATGCCATGCTAGACTCTGGGGCTTCACACAATCTTATGCCTAAATCTGTTATGGAGAAGCTAAACTTGGATATCACTAGACCTTATAAGGACCTGTTTTCATTTGATTCAAGCCAAGTTAAGTGCCTAGGACTTATAAAAGACCTGTGTGTTTCCCTAGTGCAGTACCCTGCTAAGACCATTCTTATGGACATAGTTGTTGCTGATATACCACCAAAATATGGCATGCTATAGTCTAGATCATGGGGTGCCAAACTCCAAGGATCTCTGCAACTTGACATGTCCTATGCTACCATATCATTGTTTGGACATCCTAAAAAACTGTATAGAGAGACTCTGATGTAGTATGTAGTGAGTACCCAGGAGAGACCTCAAAACTTTCCTATATATTCAATGCATTCTGACATTGATTCTTTCATTCTTTACAATACTGAATTACACCATGAAGACACTTCAGACAACATTA
Organism: Pinus tabuliformis; assembly: GCA_031772625.1. Lineage (NCBI taxonomy): Eukaryota > Viridiplantae > Streptophyta > Pinopsida > Pinales > Pinaceae > Pinus > Pinus tabuliformis. Next base: position 117,905,940 of record CM062806.1, read on the forward strand.
TTGCAGAACCAAAATAAATTACAGTAGTAGAAGAAAATCAAAGTATCCAAATTCAAGAGATTTCAGAAAATAAAGATGACCTAGATACCTTAGTCAAAGAAGATTTTGTACCCCCAGACAGTAAGAATTATGAACATGAAATTCTATGGCATCTTGAATTCGATGGATCAGTAAACAAATTAGGTGCAGGAGCAGGAATATGGATTTACAACTTAGAAAATGATTATTCAGAGGGTCATGCCTATAGATTAAACTTTAACTGTATGAACAACGTGGCCGAGTACAAAGCACTTCTATTAGGCCTCAAATTGGTCAAAAGGTTAGGAGCCATAAGAGTCTCTATTATGGGAGATTCTGAGTTGGTAATAAAACAAATTAACATTGTTTATATGACTAGGGATCCTAGGTTAGGATTTTATAGAGAAATAGTTGTAGAAATACTAAATACCTTTTTAGAAACCAAGCTTGTTGTTATTCCAAGAAAACGTAATATGCAAGCCCACAACTTAGCTATGTTTGCTAGTACTTGCAAGTTGCCATTTCAGCCTAACCATCAGTACACTGTTGAGGTTAGGCGCAGACCTGCTATTCCTGACAACTTAAAGAACTGGCAAGTGTTGAATAATGATAAAAAAATTAAGAATTTTCTAACTTTAGATGATGAATTTGTAAATAGCAACATAGACACAGACATAACATTAGAGTTTGATTACAATGATAAAGTAGAAGATGAAAGGATAGATAGATTCCATCCCACAAATTTTACAAAATCAGATATTCAAAATTTAAAACAAATCGAAATTGATGAAGCAATCGACGAAGAATCTGAATTCATCAATCTTAAAGATAATTTTTTGCCCAAAGAATTAAGTCCTTTGGAGGACTTGTTTGATTCAAATGATGTCCCTAAAAAGCTGAAAATGGAACCCTTAAAAGCAGAAATTGAGGAGTGTAACATAGGCTTTGAAGAAGATCCCAAAATGATAAAGCTTTCAAAGTCTTTACCTCCCAATGAAAAAGTGAAATACATAGAACTGTTAAAGGAATTCCAGGATGTTTTTGCTTGGAATTATGAGGACATTAAGTCCTATGATACCAACATAATACAACACACCATTCCCTTAAAAGAAAACCTAAAACCTTTTAGACAAAAGATTAGAAGGATTAACCCCATTCAATTGCCTTCTATTGAAAAAGAGATCAAAAGAATGTACGAAGCTAAGATCATTGCACCAATTAGATTCTCAGATTGGGTTTCTAATTTGGTACCTACAAGAAAGAAAACTGGCGAAATTAGACTGTGTGTTGATCTTAGGAATCTAAATAAAGTTTCACTCAAGGATAACTACCCTCTTCCTAAAATGGATCACATATTACAAAGGGTAGTAGGTTCAACCAGAATCTCACTGTTAGATGGGTTTTCTGGTTATAACCAGATTTTAGTCCACCTAGATGATTAGGCAAAAACTGCATTCACTACTCCATGGGGCACTTTCATGTATGTGAAAATGCCTTTTGGGTTAAAAAATGCAGGGGCCACCTTTCAAAGAGAAATGGACATAGCCTTTTCTAAGGAAATCCATGACTTCCTGGTAGTATACCTAGATGATGTCACAATATTCTCTAAATCAGATCAGCAACACCTAGATCATCTCAGGCAGGTTTTCACCAAGTGTAGGAAGTATTGAATTTCTCTGAATCCTAAAAAATCTCTATTTGGGTTGGAAGAGGGAAAATTACTAGGCCACATTATCTCTAAAGATGGTATCCGGATCAACCCAATAAGAATTGAAGCCATTTTATAGATACCACATCCTAGGGACATCAGAGAACTACAAGCATTTTTTGGTAAAATAAACTTTTTGAGAAGATTTATCTCTAACCTAGCTGAACTAATTAGATTATTGAACAACATGTTAAAGAAAGATTAGACTATTAAGTGGACCCTATAGGATAAAAGGTCTTTTGGAGATATAACGTTAGGCTTAACGCAAACACCAGTTCTCATCAGTCCAATGTTTGATAACGATTTCATCATATTTTCTTTCGCCTCAGAACATACCATTGCTGCAATCCTACTGCAGAAAAATGTCAGGGTTTTGAACAACCAATAGCCTTCTTTAGTAAATCCCTGATAGATGCACCTTTAAAGTATAATATAATGGAAAAGCAAGCTTTTTCTTTAGTCAAAGCTATTAAAGATTTCAGATTTTATATCTTGTAGTCTCATATACTAGCTTATGTTCCCAATGCTGTAGTCAAAGACATCCTAACACAGGATGGACCAGATGGAAAGAGAGGGAAGTGGATAGCTACCATATTCGAATATGACTCAAAAATTAAGCTACAAACTTGATCAAAGGCCAAGGTTTAGCCAAGCTCATGGCTGAATCGAACTGTTAGGCCCTAGACATAAATTTCATTGTAGAATTGGATAACGAAGGGGAGATGGCAACTCGACAGATCAGACAGGCCTTTAATGACTCACCATGGTATGCTGACATTATATATGTTCTAAAAAATCTTCAAGGTCCTCCAAAGTTATCCAGGACTAAAAGTAGGTTCTTAAAAATGAAATCTTTGAAGTTTTTCATAATTGACAATGCTTTATTTTGGAAAAATCATGAAGGCATCCTTCTTAATTGTTTATTAAAGGAAGAATCTGACAAAATATTATAGGAGTTTCATGTAGGTGATGGTGGGGGACATATTTACTGGAAGACCACAGCTAATAAGATCTTAAGAGCTAGTTTTTACTGGCCTACTCTATTTTCTGATGTAAAGAAATTTGTAACCTCGTGTCACAAATGTCATATTTTTGAAGGAAAAAGAAAACTATTACCATTACCTTTGAAACCAATATCTACTGAAACACCATTTCAACAGTGGGGTCTTGACTTCATTGGTGAAATTCATCCCCCTTCCTCTACCCAACATAGATGGATCTTGACTTCCACAGATTATTTTACAAAGCGGATAGAAGTCATACCCTCAAGACAAGCTATTTATACTGTCATAATAGGTTTCTTTGAGGCCAACATTCTGTCCAGATTCGATTGTCCAACCAAAATCATCACAGACAATGCAACAAATTTTAAATCAAAGAGGATGATTGATTTCTACAACAAATATGATATAACCCTGGGCCACTCCATAGCCTACTATCCGAAAGGAAACAGACTAGCAAAGTCTTCCAACAAGAACTTAGTGAATATCATAAAAAATTGTTGGAAGATAACAAGAAAACCTGGAACAAGAAGCTAGTAAATGCCTTGTGGGAAGATAGGATGACCACAAAGAAATCCATTGGTACCAGTCCTTATCAGATAGTCTATGGAATGGAGGTTGTTTTCCCATCTTCCTTGGGAACACTAGTGATGAAATTGCTCCAAGAAGCACAGGTTGAGCCAAACGATATTCAAAGAAGGTTCAACCAGACAATTCACTTACAACAGACCAGGGAAGAAGTGCATATCATATCCCAAGTTGTGCAGGAGAGAATCAAGAAAGCTTTTGACAAAAGGACCAAGGCAGAAGATTCCTACCTAGGAGATAAAGTTTTGAAATGGGACTCAAGAAGGGAGGATAAAGGTAAACATGGGAAATTCGACTTCCTATGGAAAGGCCCTTACATCATTTATGCTTTCAGGGGTAATAATGCTTTTTTCCTCAAAGAATTGAATGGTCCAGAAGTAGTAGGAGGACTAGTTAATGGTCGAATGCTTAAGCACTATATAGATCCTAGTCACTGATTTCACTAATCACTTGTACATATTTCATTCTTCAAAAAGTTTAGTGTCGATTTGATGGTAATTTTGGAGTTGAAGCCCGAAGAGAAGGCAATAAGCTTCAAAAGTTTGACTATCATAAATATCAATAAAGCAACAAAGTAAAAGGGAAAAGTTGCAAAGTAAAAACATAGTAATTTAGAAGGCCATTGATCTACTAGTTCTTGACATTTCACCAGGAAATGCCATCCCCAAGTGGAGCCACTATTAGGTTCCTATACCAATAGGAGTCATAATTTTTGAATGGATGAGGTAAAATCTGTAATATGTACATACCTTTGCTTTCGGCAAATGTTTTCCATATTCAAAAATTAAAAAATGTAAAGAGGGTATGTCCTAAAAGAAAAATCAAAGGACAAAAAGAATAAAAAAGGTCAAAAAAGATGAAAAATGAACCCAAGAAAGAAAAAGACCATGAAAGTGTGCAAGTTAAAATTCCACTACTATTTACTTTTTATGCATAATAATGATTGCGTGTAGCTTGTTATTCATGCCACAATCCATGGTAATCAAATAGTTTAATCTTGGTTATTCCATGCTTTGAATTTCATGTTTTTAGCTAGAGAATAAAATCTAACCAAACTGTTTAATCTTGGCAGATATGTAGATAGGCCAACCTTTACCCATCTGATATGGGTGGTTTCACTATTTGCCCCGTTGCTACATGGTGTCCGGTGTATGGCAATAGGGGGCCTTCCCCCGAAACCACTTTAGCCCAAAAGTTGTGCGAAATGAAACCACTTACCACCTCCCGCTAGACGACAAAACGTCTCAGCCCCCACTTAAATCCAAACATACCTTTCCCCATATACCTACCAAAACAGTTGAATTTGCAAAAAAAAAAAAAACTCATTGCTTTTAGTTTTATTGTGAAAAATACCACTCAGACCTCCATGCAAGCACTAGAGTACGTGTGACTGTCAACCCACGTCCAACTGCCAACCTGGTGAAGCTGTTGAACTTAAAGACCACCCTTTAGGCATGAACGCTTCCTGCAAACCATGTAAATTCACCCATCAATACATTCAGAGCTGAAACCAGGTATTTACCCAATTTCGCCGAGAAACCTTGTTAAATTCCCAAAGCTTTACTCAATTGCTGTAAGTTATTAAGTAATAAAGTAAAACAAGTACCCAACAACTCCAAACCATTCCGAATTAAACCAATTTGCCCCCAACTTGACAGAAAACCTTTTGCCCCTGTCCTTGAATCCACAAGAACCAAGGATGGTTGTGCCAGATGCATTGAATGTCATACCAATTTCTACTCCCCACAGAGATTTATACCATCTCCCATTGGTAGACAAAGACTTTCAAATTAAAGACATCTCTGTTGAAGAATCCCCATTGAAATTATGTTGCAGGTACAGAGACCAGTACTTGAAACATGCAGACAAAATAGGTCTTTGGGAATCAAACATGCCCAAGTACCAATTCCCAAGTGTCCATATCTTCCCCGAAATTCTTCACTATTGTCATGTGATCTACAATCCCACCTTAATAGCGATGATGTCCCTGGACCATACAATACTTTTCACTATCACCGCTAAATCCATAAATAAAATTTTGCAGTTGCAACCTGGTCAAAATCTTATTCTCCTTTCTATTGGAGACTTGCTTGATAGATTCCCTAAAATCCCCCTTTCCAAAATTGCTCAATTATTCCAGACTTTCATTGTAGAAGAAAAACACATACCAAAGGATCCCCCTCCTCACTTGTCATCCTTTTTTTTCTCAGCTTGGCAAAGACATCATATCAATGATATCCAGTGTTCTAGGCTATACTACTAGTGAGTATGTAGATGAAATTATTCTTGCCTACATGTCCATTTTCATTCCTGGGCAGCCCCCTACCATCATGTTTGACTATGCCAAATTCATCTTAGATAAAATGCATGATCAATTCATGCGATTGGAAAATGAGAGAGTATTCAAGTACTCATCAGTGTTGTATCATCTCTTTCTATATTATCAAGCTAACAATTTTCCCTTCACTATTCAAAAGCTTGACACCAGAGGCAATCCTAGATCAGTAGTATTCTGGACCCTTTTAATCCAAAAATATGAATCTCCATACACCTATATAGATTTTATAGATCTATTTGTGCATCTAGTAGAAACCATGCTGATAGGAAGTCGTCCTCCAAGAGTCAATGCAGATAACAGGAAGGTCCTACAACTATCCAAACAATACAAAGTGGGAGATTGGTACTTGTACCAAAATCACACTAAAATCAGAATATATGGTTGTGAATTGGCACCTTACAAATTACTAAGATACCTCCCAATGAGATTATTTGCCTTGGAGTACTATAGACAAATAACAACTCTGACGAGGTACATTTTGTGAAGGCCAAGAAAAAGGCACAACTCCGAATAAAAGACCAGCTAGGCCCCTTTGTGTGTGACATTAAAGAAGTTGGAAGAGTTGCAGAGGAAATCCTTCAAGGGCTGAAACTCAAACAAAGCTTCATCTGGAGATATGACCCCTTTGATGTGATCTATAATAGAAGATAGAAAAAAAAATTGTCTCCCTACATCCACCACCGAATTCCTGAAATAGATCAATATGAAAATCAACTGGAATGGGTGGAGAATACTCTAGTAGACAGGGATAGCACATAAACTATTGTCAATAATGTGTTGATTGATTTAGAAAGAAGACTTGATGAAGATTCCTTTGTACAAGTGCCAGGAGAATCCCAATCCCAAAGGGAGACACAGGAACACAGTGAGCAACTAGTAGAAGAAGGACCTCAAGAGCAAGAGGAATTTGAACAACTAGACATATCAGAAGAGCTGGCTTAGCCAGAACACATCATGAGTAATCCTCCTATTGTATAGACTCCTCTAAATGAGGAGAAGAATCCCAAAAGAGATAGAGAGGAGGCCACTCCTTCTAACAGACCTATTGCACAGACTTATGTCAAAAGGCAAATGTTGAATCCCTTTTCAGAACAGGAGTTCACAGAGGAAATAGCTGGAACCACAGGTACAGAAAGAGTAGAAAGTAGGCAGACCACTCCCTCTAGAGGTACACAAGAACCTTCCACTTCAACCACAGGTACAGAAAGAGCAGAAAGCAGGCAGACCACTCCCTCTGGAGGTACACAAGAACCTTCCACTTCACAGGCTCAAATGCTAGAGAGACAACAGAGCGTGGAAGTATCCTCCTTCAGGGCTCCAATAGGCTAGAACTAGGACATTAGAGAGAAAAAAAAATAAAAATAAAGGCCAGAAATGAAAGATTAAAGGCCCAAAGTTATGGACAATACCTTAAAATGGCTCCCACAAATCAAACAAGGCTAATGTCAACCTTTGATGTAAAAGAAGGTAAAATACAAATGACTTTCATGAAGCCTACAACACAGCAGCCCAGGTCTATAGCAAATTATTTGAAGACAGATTTTGAAGTGTTGGTGAAGGATACACATCCTATCGAACAAATGAAATTACACAAACAAACAGGGGAAATGGTCTATTCTACATTGACCAGCAAGGCCATTACAGCACACCAACTCCAAAATTTGTTGAATAATATATCAGCGCAATTCTAGTTAGAGAAGGCCTCTTCACAGGCCAAGGATACCAGGATAAATTCCTTAGAGGACTTAATCATAGAGATGGGACATGATCCCAAGGATGTAAAGGCTGCAGAAAAGCTAATTAAAAAGAAAAATGATGACATAGCTGCATTGAAAAAGCAGCTTAAAATTCCTCCTCTACATCATCCACAAACAATTGAAGTATTAGAAACTCGGAAGGAGGAAGAGCTTATAGACTTAGTCCTTAAGCTAAATGATCAAATAAAATAAATAGAGAAAGAGCTGGATAACTTGATTCAATCTAGACAGAGTGATTTGGCCACCACTCCACATATTGTCATTCCTACAGTCTCTACAGCAGTGCCCTCCAAATTGCCTGTTTCCTTAGCACCAATAGTTCCACCAGCTACGGCTATGCCAGTCACAAGTACCTCTACAAGTGTAGGGACATCCATAGAAAAGACAGCTGAATTGGTAAAAGCCATGGAGAAAATGGCCATCCAGGCTACTAAGCTTAAAAAGCTTAGAGAAAAAGTGTCAAGTTTGGAGACTGATTGCAAACTTGCAAAAATACAATAGAAGGAAGAAGCTTAGAAGAATCATAGAATGGGACAAAGGATAAAAGTCCTTAAAAAGGACTTGACATTGCAAAAGCCACTAGGAGATATGAATGAAATGCTCTGGGCCAACATCATTGACTCTGTCAATGATGTTCGACCATCTATTCAAGTAATTTTTGAGAAAATTGAACTGGTGAACGTGGCCACCGAAGCAATTCATAAAACAAGAGAAGAGCTCGGAGACAAGCCTGAAGAGGCCAACCAATTGATAGAACTTTTGAATAGTAAAAATAGGTATCAGCTGGATGAACTGGGCATAGAAGATAGAACAGTGACCATCATAGAAATCAAGAATATTCTCACCAAAAGGAACCTTATGCTCAATCTTGAGAAAAGATGCCAAAGAATCCAAGTTGATATTGATATATTTATGACAAAGTATGGTATTTTAAGGGAAAAAGGACTCCCCAGTCATATGGTAATCCATGACAATCTAATGACTGAGGATGATTACATTGAAAGAATAAACAAGTTGGCTAGCAGCCAAGCTAGTACTTCAGGTGTCAAAGCTTTGCCCACGGGAAAGGTATTATTGTTGGCATTATGATGCATATATTGTACTTGATGGCAACCCACCTGTAGAAGAACAACTCACTTACATATATCAGATGTGATTGATGGCAAGATGACAGATCATAGTGCAGCAGGTCAAAGGGTTAACTCTCAGAATAAAGAAAATGAGATATGTGGTAGGTTCGCAGGTGCACCGTTCACAAAGATGTGGACCTTGGCTGGTTCCGCAGGCACGCCGTTCACAAGGTGCAGTCATGTACGCAGGTGTACCAAACAAAAGGTGCGGACCCCCAGTACACACACTTTCATGCAGAGAAAAGCGCATGCACGTGGGAATCTTACAGGTGGTCCATGGTATTTAGTTCGACGTTTTTAAACCTATGGTTTTGGTCCGTGGTTTTGCATCTAAAGTATTGAACCCTGGTTTTGGATCCCTAGTATGGGATCTCTACAGTTTTGGTCCATGGTTTGAGAAAGGCCTAGCTATAAAAAGGGAAGGAGATCATTTGGCCTGCACACTGATGTCTTGAATATCTTAAGAAGAGCTAGATCTGAAATACTATTGATCAGTTGGTGAGTAATAGTTGGATCTAAATCAAGGAGAAACCTGAGCATTTAAAGGCAAATCCACTGATGGATCGAGATCTCCTTGGTGCATGATCAGATCTGTAAATCTGACAGTCTGAAGACTGATAAATTGTCTATACCCAGAGGTTCACAGGTGAGACACAACACAGGTGCGGAGGTGCGCAGACCAACAGACAACGCAGGTGTGGAGGTCGCAATTCAGACACGGGTGCAGTGTAGAGGTGTAGGCCAACATACTGTGCAGGTGCGGAGGTGCGCAGACCAACAGACAATGCAGGTGCGGAGGTCGCAGTTCAGACACGGGTGCATTGCGGAGGTGCGCAGGCCAACAGACTGCACAGGTGCGAAGGTGCACAAGCCAACAGACTGCGCAGGTGTAGAGGTACGCAGGCTAGACACAGTGGAAGTGTGGATATCCGCAGGTTTCTATTGGTGAAGTTGCGGACTTTTTGTTTTCAGCTGTTTTTATCTGTTGCTGCAGTGTTCAAGGTTCAGAATTGGGTCTGGTTACTGGTATTGTTTTTGGTTACTGCATTCTGAGAAGTTATTGGTTGATTCAGTAGTTGTTTGTGGAAAGGAGATTGGTTGATACACATATACTTGATGCTTGTTTGATATTCATGGATCCAGTCTGAAAATTTATGAAACGAGGTCCCTCGAAGAAAGAGAAGGTTGAAGCCTTCTGCAGGTAGTAGCCTGCGTACTAGTACATCAGCTAGTACAAGAACTAAGGGGGTTGTAGCTCCCTTCCAGGTGAAGCTAGAGAACGAGAGAAGGTTGTAGCCTTCTACAGGTAGCAGCCTGTGTACTAGTATAAGACTGCACTAATACAGAATCATTGTAAAAAGAAGTTGTAATTAAAAGGAGATAGAGACGAATTGCAGCAGGTGGTTTTCACCCACATTGGGTTTCCACCTTATATCTTGTGTTCTTGTGTGTGATTGTCTTCTGCTCTATTTTACTATTCCTGGTTACTATTTATATGATTCTGATGCACAGATTAATGATCAACATCTGTAGAATAAATTAAATTATAAGTCTGCACAGTATACGTGGGTTTACTTATCTGTAGTTGCGTATATACGTTGTTTTATCTAACTAAAGTAGCGTATATGTTCTGGATTTGAAAAAGAAAATAATTGACTAGATAATACTGATTCACCCCCCCTCTCAGTATTATTTCCAACAATTGGTATCAAAGTAGGTCCTTTGGAAGAAGCTTGATCGCTTGAAGGAAGATCTATCATCATGAGCAACTACAAGAGAGAAGCATCGATCCGACCACCAATTTTTGATGGGACAAATTTCGCCTATTGGAAGGTAATAATCACAGCTTATCTTCAATCTCTTAGTACTGAAGTCTGGGATATCATAGATACAGGGTACACTTTTCCATCAGCAACTCCTACAGATCTGGCTGGTAAGAAGCAATATGAAACAAATGCAAAGGCTTTCAATACTTTATTAGGATGTATATCTCAATCAGAATTTGTCGAGGTTATGCAGTATAAAACCGCAAAAGAAATATGGGACAAGATCACTCTGAGCTATGAAGGAGATGAACAGGTAAAACAAGCAAAACTTTAGACCCTCAAAATTCAGTATGAAAATCTCAGAATGCACAATGATGAAAGTGTGGCTAACTATTTCCTTCGTATAGATGAGATTGTTAATTGTATGAAAAACTTGGGTGAAGAAATAAAAGAGGCTATTGTGGTTGAAAAGGTTCTAAGATCTTTGTCCTCTTAGTTTGAATCAAAATTTTCTGCAATAGAAGAAAAACAGAATCTACAGAACCTTACCATGTCACAGCTACACGGAATCCTAACTACTTATGAAATGAGGAAAGGAGGACCATCAGACAGAAGAGAAGCTTCATTCAAGGCTTCAGGCAAAGGAGATTACTATGAGTCAAGACATATGTCAGAATAGGACGAAGAATCAAATTTTGTCAAGAACCTTCAACGAGGTGCTGGAAGATTCAGAGGTAAGTTACCTTTCAAATGTTTTGCTTGCGGAAGAGTCGGTCATTATGCTGCCAAGTGTCCTCATAAAGATAAGCTTGACAAAGGTAAGGAACCTGTTAGATGGAACAAGAAACAAAATGTAAATAAGAAAAGCTATTACACTCATGAAGACAGTGATTGACTTTCAAATAGTGATGAAGATGAACAAGGTAATAATTATAGACTTTTAATGGCTTTTGAAGATGATGATTTCATGGATGCTATAGATGAAGAAGGTCTTTATGAAGAGATTTCTAAACTCAAAATTTGTTTAGAAGAGAAAAATATGATTATTGATACTCTGCAATTCCAACTGGCTGAAAGGGAAAAACATCATGAAAAGTTAGAATGTGAAATTGTGGGACTTAGAAAAGAGATTGAGAAAACTAAAGCTCTTAATCTTAGATTTGCTAAAGGGTCTGAAACATTAGATGAGATTATCAAAGTGCAGCACTCTCCACTAATCAAGATAGGTCTGGGATATAATGAAGAAGCATCTCAAGCACAGAAACCATCCACCTACAAAAGCTATCTTGATGCAGCAAGGAGAAGTGAGCAAAGGCCAAATGGAGATCACCAGGTAAATCAGGGACAATTTTCCTCAAGAATGAACAAAGACTACAAGGTAAATCGGGGCCAATCTACCTTAAGGATGAATAGAAGCTACAACCAGCCACAGGTAAAACCTTCTCAATTCGCCTCAAGAATGGATGTCAATAGAAACTACAATCATTCGGTTGGTATATTTGATAATCGCAGGAGTTTTTTCAATGACCAATGTTTCTCTTGTCATAACTTTGGTCACAAAGCAGCTCAATGTGTAGCCTATAAAACAATCATGACTAGAGAAGCTCAAAAACAAAGAAGTATGACTGGGATCATGAAAAGGACCTACAATAACTTTTCTGCTCTTGAAAATGAAATTGAATGTTATATTTGTAACAACTTCGGTCATGAAGATTCTGAATGCAGGAGAAGGTTTCAGCAGACAACTTAGAAGGAACAAGCCTCAAGTGCCAAAACATGGAGAATGAAAGATCTGCAACCAGAAAGATGTGGTATAGCCTTATATGCAAAAGGGCAGGAAAATTAATGGTACGTTGATAGTGGATGTTCGAAACATATGACGGGTGATAAGGAGAAACTTCAATCATATAGTGCCTTAGAGAAGGAGAAGAAGGTCTCATTTGGAAATGACACCCCTGCGCTCATAAAAGGTAAAGGTTCTGTTCAGTTGAAAGAAAAGGTCAAAGCTAGAAATGTTATGTATGTTGATGGCTTAAAGCATAATCTATTGAGTGTCAGTTAGATGTGCGATCAAGGAACTGAGGTAATATTTTGATCAAATGGATGTAGTGTTCATGATCTTGATACAGGGAAAACAGTGATCAAAGGCATAAGAACTCCAAATAATTTATACATATTCAAAGAAGGACAACATCAATGCTATCTAAGAAAGAATGATGAACACTGGCTGTGGCACCGGAGATTGGGGCATCTAAGCTTCTCACAAATAAGGAAAGCATGCAAATACCAGGCAGTTCATGGTCTTCCAGACATCATAATTCCAGACAATACAATATGCAAATCATGTCAGTTTGGTAAGCAAACCAGAACTAACTTCCTTGAGAAGGAAGGATCAGCTAGCAGGCCACTTGAACTTGTCCATACTGATGTATGTGGTCCATCTAGGAAAAGATCACCTCGGGGAGAAGAATACTTTATATTATTCATTGATGACTTTTCAAGGATGTGTTGGATAGGACCTATGAAGCACAAAGATGAAGCCTTTGAAAAATTCAAATCTTTCAAAGACTTGGTTGAAAACGAATCAGATCACAAAATCAAATGTCTCAGGTCTGATAGAGGTGGGGAGTTTACCTCAAATGAATTTTTCGATTTTTGTGAAGAACATGGAATAAGAAGAGAATTCTCTACTGCAAGGACTCCTCAGCAAAATGGAGTAGTGGAAAGGATGAACATAACGGTTCAACAAATGGCTCATGCTATGATGGATGAGTCTGGAACTCCCGCAACCTTCTGGGGTGAAGCTGCATTTGCTACAGTTGTTATTCTCAACAAGACAAACGTCTGGGTGAACAGCACGCAAACTCCTCATGAACTCTGGTATGGTCAGACTCCCTCGGTAAAATACTTCAAAATTTTTGGGAGAAAATGCTACATCAAAAAGACTGATGAAAATCTTGGCAAGTTTGAACCTAGAGCAGATGGAGGCATTCTCCTTGGGTACTCTCCCCACAGCAAAGCATACAAGTGTTACAATAAAAGACTTGGAAGAATTGTTGACAACATTGATGTAGTAGTTGATGAAGGAAACATTCCTAGGCAAGAAAATTCCCAAAATTTTGAAGATGATGAGGACTATCCTTCAACTTCAAATCAGACATATGATGAAGAAGAAGCTCAAGAGGCACCAGAAGAAAAGATAAGGTTAGAAGAGAAGACTCCATCCAGATACGTTCAAAAGAATCATCCAGAAACTCAAATTCTAGGGCAGAAAGAGGCAGGTATACAAACAAGAAGAACAATCGCAGAAGCATCAAGCTATTTGGCATTGCTCTCCTCCACTGAAACACAAAATGTAAGAGAGGCATGCAAGGATGAATGTTGGGTCAAGGAAATGGATGAAGAACTTGAGCAGATTGAAAATAACAACACTTGGGAGTTGGTTCCTAGATCAAAAGATAAGAATGTCATAGGGACAAAATGGATATTCAAAAACAAGTTGAATGAAAATGGGGAAGTTATTAGAAACAAGGCCAGACTTGTTTGTAAATGATATGCTCAACAAGAAGGAATAGACTTTGAAGACACTTTTGCTCCCGTTGCTAGACTTGAGGCCATCAGAATGTTTCTTGCTCTCTCTAGCTTTCAGAAATTCAAAGTATTTCAAATGGACGTGAAATCTGCCTTTCTGAATGGAGACTTAGAAGAAGAAGTTTACATTGAGCAACCAGATGGATTCATCCTTGGAAATGATCCAAAACTTGTATGCAGACTTAAGAAGGCTCTCTATGGTCTTAAACATGCTCCAAGGGCTTGGTACTATCGTCTGGACAAAGACCTTCATCAACAAGGTTTTTCAAAAGGATCAGCAGATAGCAATCTTTATATAAAAATTGAAAATGACAAATTGCTAATACTTGTTGTGTATGTTGATGATATCATCTTTGCAGAAATTAAGAAGCTATGAGTCAAAACTTTGCCTTGGTGATGCAGAAAGAATTCGAAATGTCCTTGCTTGGAGAGCTGACATATTTTCTTGGTTTACAAATGCAACAAAATGAAGGCGGTATCTTTTTATCTCAAACCAAGTACCTCAAGCAGATCTTGAAGAAATATGGCATGGAAGATTCGAAACCAGTATGTACCCCTATGGTCACAGGATGCAGCCTCAGTGCAAATGATGAATCAGCAGCAGTGCATCAACCAACCTATAGATCCATGATTGGAAGTCTGCTCTATTTAATAGGTACCCGACCAGACATCATGCATGCAGTGGGAATGGTTGGAAGATTTCAGGCAAATCCAAAGGAAACTCATCTTCAGGCAGTAAAGAGAATTTTCAAGTATCTTCAAGGAACTCAAAACTATGGCCTATGGTATCCTAGAGATACAGATCTCACTCTTCATGCTTATACAGATGCAGATTGGGCTGGAAGTGTGGATGACAGAAAAAGCACTAGTGGTGGTGCATCCTTTATGGGTTCCAGACTAGTATCTTGGTTCAGCAAGAAATAGAGTTCGATTGCATTATCTACAGCTGAAGAAGAATATGTGGTTGTTGCATCTTGTTGCACATAACTCCTTTGGATGATGCAAACCTTGCAGGATTATCAAATCACTTGTACTCCACCTATCTCCATCTTATGTGATAATACAAGTGCAATCAGCATTTCAAAGAATCCAGTCATGCATTCAAAAACCAAGCACATACCTATCAAATATCATTTTCTTCGGGAACAAGTGCTTGAACAAAAGGTCAAGTTGGAGTATGTTCCCTCTAAGGAACAAGTTGCTGATATACTCACCAAACCACTGCCCAGGGAGACATTTGAATACCTCAGATAGAAGCTGGAAGTAGTTGATGCATCATCTTGCTGTTGAAACCTGTCTGTTTCAGAGAAAAGAGGTTGTACGCGAGTTTCATGAGGAGGATCCGTGTACATATGTCGTTTTATGCAGATACAGTTGCGTATATGATGGTTTGAAGGAAATCAGTGGGGACATACTCTGGTTGAAGAGAGTCTGATATAGGTCTGACAGAGACCATCTGGCACAGGTTCAGGGGGAGCAAATAATCTTCTAACAATGCATTGTTAGCATTCCCTTAGAAGCTCTTGGTTCGTGTACACAAGCTGTTTTTGGTTTCAAAAGGAGAATAGAAGGAGAACATGGTTGCTAATCTGAATAGTGTTTGACAGATGCTGCTGATATTAGTTATTGGTGTCTCTCATAGTATTGCTCTAGATGTTTCGTCTTTATGTCACGTATATCTTTTATTATTATCAAGGTCATGTAACAGCCTATTTTGGTTTCCCCACTATGCCTGGGATGAATGATGTAATGTATTTGATTGTCATATGTAAATTTCTAATGTATCCCCACTTGGTTGGGTGATGGATGTTTGTATAGAGTCTTTTGGTGATAGGAAGGTCATTATGGTGTATAAAGTCATGTTTCTTTTGTAGAACATCTTCTTGCAGACCTTTCCTTCAGTCAGAGGGAGCATGGACAGATTAGTATACCTTGGCATATACAAAGGGGGAGTTCATTCAAAGTTTTCAGCAGGTACTCAGGGGGAGTATGGAGAGCGGAATGTTTATCGAGGAAAGAACATATCTTGGTCCGCCCTTTGCCCTTGATGTCAAAGGGGGAGAGTGAGTTGGTGTTGTTGCCATCAAGTCCAAAGGGGGAGATTGTTGGCATTATGATGCATATATTGTACTTGATGGCAACCCACATGTAGAAGAACAACTCACTTATATATATCAGATGTGATTGATGGCTTGACAGGTCATAGTGCAGCAAGTCAAAGGGTTGGCTCTCAGAATAAAGAAAATGAGATATGTGGTAGGTTCGCAGGTGCACTGTTCACAAAGATGCGGACCTCGGCTAGTTCCGCGGGCACGCCATTCACAAGGTGCGGTCATGTTCACAGGTGTACCGAACAAAAGGTGCGGACCCCCAGTACACGCACTTTCATGCAGAGAAAAGCGCACGCACATGGGAATCTTACGGGTGGTCCATGGTATTCAGTCCGACGTTTTTAAACCTATGGTTTTGGTCCGTGGCTTTGCATATAAAGTATTGAACCCCGGTTTTGGATCCCTAGTATTGGATCTCTATGGTTTTGGTCCATGGTTTGAGAAAGGCCTAGCTATAAAAATGGAAGGAGATCATTTGGCTTGCACACTGATTTCTTGAATATCTTAGGAGGAGGTAGATCTGAAATACTGTTGATCGATTGGTGAGTAATAGTTGGATCTAAATCAAGGAGAAACCTGAGCATTTCAAGGCCAATCCACTGATGGATCGAGATCTCCTTGGCACATGATCAGATCTGTAAATCTAACAGTCTGAAGACTGATAAATTGTCTATACCTGCAGGTTCGCAGGCGAGACACAGGGCAGGTGCGGAGGTGCACAGACCAACAGACAGCATAGGTGCGGAGGTCGCAGTTCAGACATGAGCGCAGTGCGGAGGTGCGCAGGCCAACAGACTGCGCAGGTACGGAGGTGCGCAGACCAACAGACAGCGCAGGTGCGGAGGTCACAGTTCAGACATGGGTGCAGTGAGGAGGTGCGCAGGCCAACAGACTGCGTAGGTGTGAAGGTGTGCAGGCCAACAGACTATGCAGGTGTAGAGGTGCGCATGCTGGACACAGCGGAAGTGCGGATATCCGCGGGTTTCTATTGGTGAAGTTGCGGACTTTTTGTTTTTAGTTGTTTTTATCTGTTGCTGCAGTGTTCAAGGTTCATAATTGGGTCTGGTTACTGGTATTGTTTTTGGTTACTACATTCTGAGAAGTTATTGGTTGGTTCAGTAGTTGTTTGTGGAAAGGAGATTGGTTGATACACATATACTTGATGTTTGTTTGATATTCATGGATCCAGTCTGAAAATTTATGAAACGAGGTCCCTGGAAGAAAGAGAAGGTTGAAGCCTTCTGCAGGTAGCAGCCTGCATACTAGTACATTAGCTAGTACAAGAACTAAGGGGGTTGTAGCTCCCTTCCAGGTGAAGCTGGAGAATGAGAGAAGGTTGTAGCCTTCTACAGGTAGCAGCCTGCGTACTGGTATAAGACTGCACCAGTACAGAATCATTGTAAAAAGAAGTTTCTAATTAAAAGAAGATAGAGACGAATTACAGCAGGTGGTTTTCACCCACATTGGGTTTCCACCTTATATCTTGTGTTATTGTGTGTGATTGTCTTCTGCTCTGTTTTACTATTCCTGGTTACTGTTTATATGATTCAGATGCACAGATTAATGATCAACATCTGCAGAATAAATTAAATTATAATTCTGCACAGTATACGCGGGTTTCCTTATCTGTAGTTGCGTATATATGTGGTTTTATCTAACTAAAGTAGCGTATATGTTCTGGATTTGAAAAAGAAAATAATTGACTAGATAATACTAATTCACCCCCCCTCTCAGTATTATTTCCAACAATTATATGATAGTTTGGAAAATCTATTTTTTCTAGATTATGAGATAAAGAACTTTTTCATCAACAATCCAAATTTTGCGAAGTACACCGAGGTTGATGAGATATATAGAAAAATGCTGAAGATGAAATTACTTGAAGGTGAATGGTGGATGAAATTAACAGATTTACTATAAAGTTACTACAGAAAATCTATATGGTAGCTAGGTAAAATAGATCAAATAGAGTCAAAGTGTAGCAAGTAAAGAGTATCAGTAGATTGAAGACACAAAGTGATTCCAGCACATAGCTATAAAGCAAATGAAAGAGCCAAATTTGAATTACACCAACCAGCACAATCATAATAAAAGGGACAACAAGAAGGCAGTTCTCCATCTGTCTCTATCTTCATGCTTGAAGATATTTTCGGTTTCCTAGAATAATTCTCATATTGTTATGAGATATGTTGTAACATTTTTTGTATAAATACTTCACATTTTGAAGTAATTAGGGTGGATTAAAATACATTTCTGTAGACATTTTATATCGAGCTAAGGAGCTATTGTATTCAAGACTAGACTAGTTTTGCTGGGTCATGAAATAAAGCTAAATACATTTCACTAGATTCTTGTGCACAGTTGGAACCAAATAAGTATTATCTCTTCATGTTTAATTATTGTTTTCTTGTCATGTTATAAATATTCACATGTTTTCCCTATGAAATTTGAATAGTAAACAAGGAATGATATTTTAGAATTAGCTTTAATGCTCTCTGTCTTTATTGTTTACTCTCTCATTGTTTTCTACTAAACTATCTTGGTTTGGGAATTCTTAATTGCTCCCTTACTTCCGTAGTTTCCCCTCTTAGGTCCATAGTAAAGGATTCTTAGTTGCCCTTTACTTCCGATCTCCTTCTGTTCTTCATCTTGATCTCAATTTAAGGATTCTTCATTGCCCTTTTACCCTGGTTAGGACTACCTCATACATTTGAACCTGCAAATTTGCTTTTTGATGTGCTAGCCTGCCCTGTGAACTCCT
The DNA here is from genome assembly GCA_031772625.1 of Pinus tabuliformis. Taxonomy (NCBI): domain Eukaryota; kingdom Viridiplantae; phylum Streptophyta; class Pinopsida; order Pinales; family Pinaceae; genus Pinus; species Pinus tabuliformis. Next base: position 117,924,709 of record CM062806.1, read on the forward strand.
CCTTTAGTAATTGATCAGATCCAGTTAAGCCACTCTTTGATTGACTTCATATCCCAATGGCCTGAATACTTGTTCTACCCATCTGTTTTCTTAAGTCCACCACCTAAGCAAAACCAAAACATCATGAGCACTAAGAACTAGCCTGAAATCCTACCCAAAACAAAGTTAAATTATAAAGAGAGAGCCCTCTCTAGACTTAGGTTGGCTAGAACTCGAGTCTAAAATATTAGGTTTGTCATTACCTCAGATTATTCCTTCTTTTATAACTTCTAGGGAGGACTTCTGAGTGATGACATGTCCCTCTCACATTATCTCGCACCCCTCCCCCTCCCCCCCCATACTTACTACTTACTGCTCATAGCCCCCTCTGAAAACCACTCATCCTCACACCCTCTCACCATAATCTGCCCAAACGGCTCCACCTTCATCTCCTAGCTTCCATCTAAAATGCACCAACCTAGCCATAGACATCCACTATCCCAAAAGTATATCTGTTTCCCCCAACCCCTAATTGCCATGTGTCCCATCCTGCATGAATAGTTTTGAGAGAATCGACCCTCCTGGTTTCCTTCGTAAACATAGACCACAATGAAATTCCCAAAGAAATCGGCCCCTTTGCTGCATTATTGAAGATTATTTCTTCTTCCCCATTGAAATTAATTCCCAAATTTCCCAATATTCTACAAATGGAATTAAATTGATGTAAAGGGAGGAAATGGTGAAACCAAAATAGTAGCAAATAGCAAATGGATAAAGAGGACAACAGGACACTTTCAACACATTCATCACAATGTTTTTCAAAATAGGATGCAGTGAAAAGTGGGACAACACAACAAATATGCCAATAAGACAAACAACATCACTCATTTAAAGGTCTAGTCACTACCAAAATGCCCAGAAACAACACCAGCACTTAGCCGACCAATATTTTTTAAACAATTTAGTTTATTTTTATATGTTTTGTAATAAAATCTTGAATTATGTTTCAAGATATTTGTATATATATATTTGTAAAAAATCTTGATATTTTAAATCAAGATATTTTGTAATAAACTTATAAATACTTCTCTTTTTGAAGTATCAAGGGTTGATTTCGTTGATTTCTCTATTCCACTAAGCTATTGTACTTTTTTATAGGATGGGATGATCAATAATAAAAGGGACATTTTTCACATGATTCATTTGTTGGACCACTTGGTGATGTGATTCTCTCACTGTTTGTATGTTTTATTACTTTTTTTCCATGCTTATGTTTTATGAACTCTGAATTATATCAGAGAAAGTTGATGAACATAATTTGTTGAAAAATAGACTCTGATTCTCGTTGTAGATATTTTCAATGTTTTCCTCTGATATCATGTTAAGGAATTCTTCATTGCTCTTTAACTTCAATTAAACCAATATATTTTCTTCTATTACATTTAATTTAACTCTTAAAGATCCAGTTAGTTCAACTTCCTTACCGTGTGAAACTCCTTTTAAAGCTGAAACAAACCACTGTTAAACTATAGACTTGATAGCCGAATGGAAGTTTCAGGCACTTAATCAACCAATCAATTTAAAATCAAACTTCGAACTCTCATAACTAGCCTAATATATAATACAACAAAGTTAAATATGATAGAGAGATCCCTCTCTAAAGCTGGCAGGGCTAGATCACAGCTTCCAAAGTGGTTTTGTGGTTACCTTTATGACTTTATTCTGCAACCTTGGAAAATTATAAAGTGTTAATATTCTGGTGACCATACTAGGGATCTGAACATTTCAGATTCCTAAGAAAAGTATATCAAGTTCTAGATTTGATTACTGATGGTGGATAGTGATTAGACACAATAAGGTTGTATCATTCACCTGGTGACTCCATGTTCAAAGTATCCAGAGCTCAAATCTTTCATGATGACTCCACTATCAAAGAATCGAAAATTAATGGCTTCATAGACCAAGTTCCAAGAAACTTCAAATCAGATTCAAACAAGGAAATGCCTTTTCAACACAAGGATGGGAAGACAACATGTGAAAGTTAGGTATTTAGACCTGAATTTACTTCAGAATATAGTATTATGTTTTGTCAATTGCCTTCTATCTTTCCCTGAAAGTATCTTAATGATTTTCTTTGGTCTATTAAATCCAAATCAAGATTATGAATCTACACATGAGCCCCTTTCTGCTAATGTATATCCTTCCCTTGAAGCTGCAAATGCATCTCATCTTAATATTGGTTGTCTCAAACAAGATCCAAATAACAGACATAGTCCAACTAGTACAAATTGTTCTTAGACCTCAGTTATGACCACTGTCCGATATGTATCATTAAATCTGTCATTCCCTTTGCATTAGCTATCAAAGAAATTTGATCAGAGGCTACCTCAATTTCATGGTACAGCTAATATCACAACAAGGAAACATGTAGAAAAAATAATTGACTTCATTGTCTTGGAGGAAGTAGATCATGAAGATGACGGACTGAGGTTGTTTGCTAAAAGCCTTTCAGGAAAAACTAGGAAATGGTATAGAATTTTGACAGCTAGAAGTACTCCTAATTTCCAACAATTTCAAAGCATTTTCCTTAATAGATGGGAGGTTAAAAAGAACCATTTTCATATTATGGATGAGTATTGGAATCTAAAAAGGTAGCCCGATGAGAATATCCAATATTTCTCAACTAGATTAAATAGTGTTTATGATTCCATGCCTACTAATATAAAGCCTCCCCCAGGATTGCCTATGATTCATTATCCAGATGGTTTTGATGTTGAGATTGCCTATTATCTCAGAGAAAGAGACCCTTCCACTTTGGAGGACATGCAAAAAAGTGTTATTGATGTGAAAATAAACCTATTGATTAAAAGATACAAAATGGAATTTGAAATAAGGAAAGTAATTAAATAAGAGTTTCCTCCTTTATTAAACCTTTAATTAGAGACATCAATGAGAACCATGGAAAGGTTTATGAATAGATTTACTTTAATAGATAAACTTGTTGTCACTTGACAATACAATATACCTCCTTTTCAATCAGATATGGAATAAGAAGAAGGAGAGGTTGTTAGGTCACATCACTAGAAGTTAGAAACTGGTTGTTTTGTGGATTCATTTGAAAGTAGTTTAGAACAACAACCAGTGGAAGGTTATCAGCAAGAGGATGTTAAATTTCAGCCAGTTAAGGAAAAAAATCACCATGTGTGTGTTACTTATGACATCGATGAAAAACGGGATGAAAATATTGAAACAAATGAGCATGCATATATTTTAGACCTTTAAAATCAAGAAAAAAATGCAAATTATGTTGATGGCAACTCTTTACCCCTATGTTATGCCACATTTCAGGTGTTGAAAGAAAGTCAAAATAACTCTTTACCTTTATGTTATGCTACATTTTAAGAATTGAAAGAAAATTATAAGATCACTGATGAAGCTAGAAAGCAATGTGAAACAATAATAATGGGGCAACAGCCTTGTCATATAGATGATGACCCTATTTTGTGTTACATTGGAGACTCCTTTATTCAAAAGTCACAATTATTAAGTAACCATGAGATTGACGATCATAAAGTCTCCCGAGAACCAATACTTAATACTTTACATCAGCCTTGCAAAATTTTATCTGATCATGGTATGGATGAGGATTGTCTTTCAAATTTTTCTTCTGAATTTTACTTTCTGAAATTTTATTTCAAAGAGAAGATTGTCAAGTTCAGATTTCTAAAGTTGTATGTGTGGACAATGTAAATAGTGAACCTACAGGCCAGTTTTCAAAGAAAGTCATATGAAGATGAACATAGTTGCCAACAAATTCTGCCAATCATCTTTTCAATAAAAAATAATTGTATCATTGAGTTTCAAGGAGATGCTGAAGAACAACAAGTTGTTTTACATCCTACAAATGATAAACACAGTATTTATAATCTTACATCCCTTGAAAACACAATGCCAGAAAATTCAAAAAGGGATAGATACATTTTTGAGGAAGTATATGAGAAGTTATTTTCAGCATAGTACAACCAAGAGAAATTATCCATGATGTTGAGGATCCTTTGGAAAACCTATTGGAACCTTTAACAAAACTAAATTTTGTGTTGGTTATGGATTATGAAGAAGGCTCCAGTCAGAATTTTGAGTTTCCATTTTTTGTGTTTATTTTTCTATTTGGAGAAATGGAATGCAAGCTTCAAATTAGTATTCATCTGCGTGATTGTTTGCATTGGAAATTTGTTATTACATGATATTACAATCATTTCATCATATTAGAGTGAGTAGGTGTGTGTAAATAAACTCAGAACTCTGAGCATATTTTTCAAGAAATATGGCCAGTTTTAGTTTCAGATAGAAGTACAACTTTAAGCTCAATAGGTTTTTCAGATTTTAGTTTAAGAGTTTTAGTCACAGAGATTTTATGGCATAATAGGTTGCAGATTTGGGATCAGCCCAATGGATTAGGCTACTAGTCTATGGTGTTCTTGACACCTCATAAGGAGAGTTCCATCCCTAGCTGGAGCCACTGTCAGGGTCCTATATTTTTTTTATAGGATCGTCTGATTATAGCTGATATTATTATGTTTGAGATGTTGTAAATAATATTTCATCGTGCAAATTATTTCCAAAGAGACACTAAGTGTAAGTATTTAAGGATATTTTTGCATGAAAATGTTTGGCTCAAATCAGATTGCAGGTGTTTTCATAAAAAATTGCTCAGAAGAAACTTTCCAATGATATATCCTGCGCTTAAATCTGATTCCTAGATTGAAAGATAGGTCAGAACAAATTTTGCACTTCAAAAGCAGATAAAGGCCTCAGAACTGTTTCTGCTACGATTTTAAATTGTATTTTCATTTATCCTTTGTTAAAAATATTTTCCTCCATTATGAATATGAAATTATGATTTTTAACTCTAGCCGGGACCCACAAACTACCACCCCATTTTCACAGATTACTATTTCCTCCCTGTGACTCCAGCCGTGATCCATTTTTCCTTTGTTATCATATTAATTCCCAAACTCTACCCTTAATCCATCTATCCTTTGTATATCCAACTCTAGCCACATTTCTATATTATATCATTCTAACCATGGTCTCATTTCCATTATATTCATATAACTCTAGCTGTGTTCCCCATTTTCCACCATATATCGCAAACCAATCCAAAATCCCTTTAATTATATCACATTGAATTATATATCGAATGTTTATTAAAAGACCCAACCATATATTATAACATAAACCCCACACCACTCCCGAGGCATAAACTGGGCTCACAGGCCACATGTCGCCATGTCACAAGTTTCAATACAGTCGCACCCCCAAACCTCTTCCCTTTGCCGATTGTGATCACAATCACATGTTTTACATGAAAAGTCAACTATGGAGCCCCTTCCATATTGTGATAGCAACGGACCCGATGGATTTATAAGTTATATTTTAAATCTTTTCAAGTCCGGTTTTGTGTTCATAGCCCATCCGGAATGTGATTGCACAATCACATATCACACCAACCCGCAATCAACCCCCCATTACTGCTTATCCTGCTACCATTGTGATTGTGATGTGATCGAAGCCCGACCGAACCCGCCATGATTATATGTTGTATTTAAAAGGTTTCAGGTCTAGATCTGCAGTGAAGCCTCAGTGGATGCGATATGTTATAGGCTGGATTTAAAGGGTTGTCAGGTGCATCCCTTTTCAAAGGCCGTTTATTAATTAAATTCTCCTCAACTTTGAATGACCCATATTGATTTGTCAGGCGGAAAGAGTTGACAATGCGGACACAATCAACCTCCCTAGGAGCCTAAGACTCTCTATTGACAAACAAAACAAAGTAGAGCTATCCTTCTCTAAACATGCATTATTATATGAGAAATCAAGTACGTGGCACTTACCTTTGTCCAAACGCTGTTGTAGAAGTCCAAGCTTTGTTGATCTGGATGAGCTCCTCCTTTTCTCCAAAACCTGCAATCACCAATAGTCAAACCATTAAATAGCACCTGGTTATAACATAAAACAAAGCATATTCAACATGTAGACCAAGGAACACATGAAACAACTCATAAACAATAAGTTATTGAGAAGAATGGACTAATTTGCATTAAAGGTAACAAAAGGAACAATTACAACCTGAGCGCCTTGGTGTTGTGCAAGTTCCTCCCAAGGGTCCTTCAAGATTTTCCTCTACTTTGACAAAGCTCACCCCACTTCCAAGTAGAACAAGTAAAGATGGCAATCTCTCCTCACAAGCTTCTAAATGGGAGTCTCTATTTCGACAGCATTTACCCTTAGAAATCTATAGCTTTCAACCTCTCCTCCTTCTGGCCCAAGGCCTTTATTTATAGTGCTCAGGAAGAAGTTATTCAGGTCCACCATCAATGGGATAAGTCCCTCTTTGGGTGGGATAGTTCCCCTCTTGATGGGATAAGTTCCTCCTTCATAGGGATACATGAACCATCTGGAGGCGCTAAATACACGTCGAACAACCTTCTAGAATGCTCTAGAAATGACCACAAGTAACTTTTTAAAGATGAAACTTGCGCATTTTGACTTTTACAGGGGGACGCACCTATCCCTTTACATACAGAGCGTCCAAGGACGCAGCTTTTGTGAACATTGGGTGCGTCCCCGCAGGCAAAGCTGAGAGAACCTGCGTACCCAGAGATAAACACTTTTACAAAGACTTTCTCTCATTTTGGAGTTTGACATGACAAGCAGAGGCATAAGACTTGCCCAGGAGGATAGCATGACTGTTGATAGAGCCATACTAACTGTTCATGACCATGGTGACATTTTTTAGTGTAACAGATTGCCCCCTAAAGTGCGAAGCCTGTAGTAGATTAGGGTTTTGTTTTATCTAGGAAGGGTGAAGCGCTTTATCATTTCAAGGATCATCTCGAGGAGAGCCTGGTCAGAACCTGCAATTTTCAACACAAAATACATGTATAAGATTATATCATCGCTGAGGTAGGCATTCCCATACTCAGATCAAAAACTTTAACTAACAGACTAACTACTCTGATACAGGAATGATCTTGTAGTACATCATAATCATAGACTTTTGTAGACACAGTATGGGCGCAGCCATCTGTTTATGATTGGTCTACTATATAATGAATACAAAACTCCTCGCAGCCTGGATGGTGGAAACTAGATCCAGGGTCTTCATTTCCGCTTCCCAAATTGGTACGATTCTAGTCATGCGAATAAATGAGTTGATGTCGAGCATGGTAGAAACCACTTGATTACCAGTCGATGATGTAAACTGTTAACAAGTGTGAGAGAAACCACCAGTAATGTCAATGGTTCTCAAAGTACCCAGTACAATCCATGAGATGTGAATGAATGAGTTGATGTCGAACATTTCACGGAGTCCCTTGATCGAAAGTCAATGATGTAAACTGACGTCAAAGGCGAGAAACCTGCCATTGATGCATGCAGACTTCAAGGTACTGACGATTTCTAAGTCATCTTTCTAGATAATGTGCTGATGTCAATAGAAAGCGACTCGTTGCAGGCAAGCCCACAACACGAAATCATAGTTCGAGTTGAAGAAAATGTTGCTGTAAGGACTGACTCAGGGATGGTCAAAATGGATGACAAGTATTTTGCAGATGAAAGTTTTGTTTGCAGACCTCTTGAACACATAACGACACAGAAGATGGTTTGGTGACGAATGACTCAAAGTTAATCCCCGAAACCTGGTTAAAGACTTTCAATGTGGCTTGATTGACTGAGGCAAAATATTTCCCAACCCAGGTGAATGAAAAGTGTCGTGTTCAAGAGTGGTTATAAAGTTTCTTCTGTGATAAAGGATAGCAAATAGATTCATTCTTCTCTCTTTTCCCCCACCATTTCTGGCAAGTACCTCTTTATTTTTAACAAGCTTGAGGAGGATAACATATGCTTGAATATAAGCTCATCCTTCGGATGAGTCCAACCTAGTTTTGATTCGAACCCTAGGAAGGAGTGGTTCGTTCCTGTTTGTAATTGAACAGGTCCTTTACTGTGAAATTTTAACGAGCCCAGTATAGGAGAAACTCGGCGTTTTTCAATTTTAGAGAGTCTGAAAAAACTTAAGAATACTCCAGGTTGAACTTTTTCGTAAATTTGTGTCCCTCAAGCCCAAAAAAGTATAAAATAATACCTGGGGGAACCGCTTGATCTTGCGACCAAGGAGTACTTTCATGTTTAGTGCCACTGACCTGAAAAGTAAAAAGCGATCAAGGACACGTTGTTTTATTTCCAGTATCGAGTTTGAAACGACAAAAACTCGGCAATCTTTTCCTGATTTTACGGTCAGAAAAGGGCTATAAGGGGACCGTCTTTTAATTCCGTTTTAACGAGTGTAAAAGAAACGCTCGGCAATCTTTTCATATTTTAGGAGTCAGAAAAGGGCTTAAAAGATGACTCTGAGGTTTCACTTTTTCGTAAGTTTTAACGAGTTCGAAAAAATGATAAAAATGTACTCATGATTTTCACTTTTTCGTAAGTTTTAATGAGTTCGAAAAAATGATAAAAATGTACTCATATGGCCGACTTTCAATTTAATTTACGAGCAGGAAAAGACGGAAAGAACTCGGCATTTTCATTTGTTTTACGAGAATGAAAGATAGCAAAATAATCTCGGGATTTTCATGAGTTTAACGAGTCTTGAAAATAACTGAAATTGACTCGAGATAGGTTTCATTTTTACAAAAGCTTGAAACAGAGAAAAACTATGCTTCAAAGTAGTTTCATTTTTGCAGAAGCTTGAAACAGAGAGAAAACTGTGCTTGATGCCCCCTAAGCATAACTGTTAGAGCGCATGCCCCCCCAGCTTCATTTCATTCAACCAGTTGGATGAAATGAAGGTTGAGTTACGAGATCATTTGAAAGACTCGACCTAAAACTGTAAGACAAAAACTAAAATAACTAACCTAAATATACAACTTAACATTTACGAGATCTAGTCAAACTCACAACTCGATTAGAGGAGGATTTGTTTCATTTTTTAACGAGCTTGACACAGGAAAAGAACTATGCTCGGATCCGGTTTCATGTTTACACAAGCTTGAAACGAAAAACTATGCTTGTTATAAGTTCACATGCCCCCAGCATAAAGATGCAAACCAAGGTACATGCCCCCCAAGCTTCATTGCATTCAATGAGGTGGATGGAATGAAGATTTACTTTCAAGATCTTGGAAAGACTTGTGGGAGTTGTTTCATTTTTTAGTGAGGTTGACACAGGAAAAGAACTATCCTCAAACCTACTTTCTACAATCTACCTACATATCCTAAAATCTACCTGATTCATTTTTTAATGAGGTTGACTCAGTAAAAGAACTATCCTCATGCCAACCTGTTTCATTTTTTAACGAGGTTGATACAGGAAGAAACTATCCTCGTACTCACTGATTCATTTTTTAACGAGGTCGACACAGTAAAAGGAACTTTCCTCGTACTCACTAATTCATTTTTTAACGAGGTTGACACAGTAAAAGGAACTTTCCTCGGACATTGATCATGGCTTTCAACTGGAAGAAAGACATGTCAATGGGCACACCTTGATCATGGCTTCCAAAAGGTCTTCATCAGAAGGAAGAATACTTCTCTGGAAGGAACACATGTCAAGGTACTCAAAAGGGATAAGAACATCGTGTTCAAGTAATCCCATAGAGTTTTCCATGTCAATTACCGGATCTAAATCAACAGTGAGAGGCTCACTTACATCGGTAACTGAAAACATGGGACCAGTTGCCACATAATTAACCCGTGGCAGGGTAGATACCACTTTAGAATCAGGAACATTTAGGGGTGTCATATTATTGGTAGTTGAAACAAGACTAGGGAATGAAAGCTGGTCTACAGTCACAATACTGCCATTGTGAGGGAAAGACATCACGCGAAAGAGTGTCGATACGACAGCTTTCATTGCATAAACATAGTCTCACCCAAGGAGTAAATTGAAATCCAAGGGACCTCGAACTACCATAAGATCAACACAAACAGTTTTACCTTCCAAGGTAATAGAAAACTTAGGAAGGATCCCTAAAGGTTCACTAATGGTTCTATTAAAAGCTTTCAGATTCTGCGTAATAGGCGCAAGCTGAGGGGAACCCAAAGCTTTCCAAACAGTTGAGGATAAAATACTAACAGAAGCACCTTCATCTACCTGTGTACGATGTATGTCCCTACCACCAGCCTTGACAATGATTTGGAAAGGGATGGAGGAAGGAAGACGAGGTTCTGTCAGTCTAGTCCAATCAAAGGAAAAGACCTCAGTATTTGGAGGGGATTCTGTAGAAACAAGTGAAATGCCCCCCGGCATAGAAGAATCCGATGTAACAAGAAGAACATCAGCGGTATGAAATTTACTCTCGAAAGGGAGAGTGTGATCGACCGAATGTGAAATTGAATCGACCACTTGATCAACTAATGGATCATCAACCTGAGTGACATGAGTTTCACTCTCCAATGGAAGAGTGTGATTGATTGTACTTGAAATTAGATCAATCACTCCGTCAGTTGACGGTAGGTTGGGAGAAAGTTTACGGTAACCAGTTGGAAATTCTTGCTGTGGAACAGTAAGGTTTTCCAACAATTTTGAGGCTTCATCCATGTGAGGGCAAATGTGAGTTTGATGACTCCCTTTGCATAACTTACAAGGAAACCTAACTTTACCCTTTTTCCCAGGAACCTGACTATCACTGGTTGATGGATCAACGGAAAGTTGATGAGATTTTTCGGACCAAACTTCCAAGACCTTTGGAATACTAGGACAATTGACAAGGAAGTGGTCACCCTTACAAAGCCTGCAAGGGTATTTGGGTTTACGATGCATGTCGGAATTTTCCTCAACACAACTAACACTTACAGCCAAGGTTGGTTGGTTGACTTCTTTCTTATCTTGCTTCTTCTTCTTCTTCTTCTTCTTCCCTTTCTTCTTCTTCTTAGCCTCCTGGTTACTAGCATCAAGGCTTTTACCAGGCGAAGAGGAAGAAATGGAGGAAGAAAAATTAGGCGAAGAAGGTAAAGGGTCAACAGAAGGTTGGTGATGTTGAGATGGTGAACTCTGTTGAGGTGAAGCATCTGGTTGAGATGGAACAATTGGAGTACTTTGGGCCAACGAAGTTGAAAATAACCATATCGGTAATCCTATTGTAAATCCAGGTAATGACAAAGTAGCCATATAAGGAGGACCAACATTTCCAAAGTAAGGAAAAGTACTAGGATTCTCGTTAGGAGGGGTTCCTAGGTTGATAAATTCTGGAACATTTGCCATTATATCCAACTTCATTGAATTTTATTAACAATTTAAAACTAAAATTAACAATTCACAATTCACACCTAACAATTAAAATTCACAATTCACACCTATGGTCTCTAAAAGTAAAAACAAACAAATTAACACGCGCTATCAAATCTAGGAGTCAAACCATACACAAACAGTAACCTTCCGGACCGAAAACACTAGTTGGGGATGAAATCCAACATCGCAGAATTCAGTACAGAAGTGGCGGGTGGAACAGTTACCCCGGCAACCTGCTTAATGAATAGACTGGACCAAGTTCCTCCACTTTAACTGTCTCGAGTGAAGTGAACCCCCCAGAAAATCCAAGTGAGTATAACCGACGTCTGCTCTAGGTACAGTGGGATCTTCCCTCCACCGTCACCTTGGGTAGAATCCTAAGATTATGGCCTCTAAGGTCACCAACAGCAACAAATACACCTGGGGGAACAGTCTACACTCCGACAGCACGCAAGGGCAGAGTATCAAGCTCAATCCCCTTGCCGGTTCCTTGATAATAATCCAAGGTTTACCGACAAGTGACCCCTGGCTCCTCGACAATGGTTAATCCGAGGTTTACCGTTTGTAATACATGCGTGTCTGGCGTCGTTCCCAACGAGGGAGGATTGATCCCCTCACTGGTTCGGACACGAGCTCGTGCTTCTCCTTTAAGAGGAGCTTTCCCAGAGTATAAATGTAACAGTTGGATTTATCCTACCACAAGATGAGCTACTTGTTTGGTTTTGCTGTCTTGGAGAGTTAATTACTCTCCTACTCCAAGACACTAGCCTAAGCTATGTTGGTGTTTCAGAGCCCTAGAAATGTAAAAATTACTAGATGAATTTTAATTAAGCGCTATGTTATTAAGGCTGTTATTACTCAAATGGTAAATGGATACGAAACCAATGGTGTTATGACCCAAATCAACTGAATGCAATCGAATATGATAATGTAATCTTTTCAATTCGATGAATCCTAACTAAAGTAAGGAGAGAGTTTCCATTCACTTCCAACAATGCAAAAAATTGATCACTAAGAGAAAATATAACAAATTCTCTAATGCACTAATTTTATCAAGAAAAACTAATGCAAATCAATTCCAAACCATTTTTTTATTTTTATTTTTGTGTAAATTCAAATCAAAGAAAACTGATCTAAATCTACGATTGATTTTTCAGAATGTAAACTATGCAATTGTAATCTATGCACAATTCACTTGAAAAGTATGCAAATGTAATCTATGCACATTTTTCATTCATATTCTGAAAATTAGAATTCTAATTATGCAAATGTGATCTATGCAAGAGAATCCTCAAACACAAGATGATTCTAATGTAATCTAAGAACCAATCAAGTGCAAGTCGAGAAAATTGGGTGAGAGTTCCAAAGATCAAAAAATAAAAACACTCAAAGGCGATTAACACTCATACACAATTTAGCCCCCCCGGCGAATGAGGGGGAAATTTTTTTGCAAAAACACAAGCAAAAAGATGCAAAATTATGAAAAGACTGAGAGAAACCTCCAAGTAATGACCAAAGGAAAATAAATCAAGAATTTCTCAAGAAAGAGACTCAAAACACCCAATTGATGAAAGCTTAGAGCATGAATTCCAATGAAACAAGCTCAGGTGAAGATCTTTGACAGGTAAACAGTGGATCTGGGCAGTAAAAACTAAGAAAAAGAAAAATCTAAGAGAAAAAATGCAAAAAATTGAATTTTCTCAAATTTTAGCAGGGGACGCAGGCAACCTGTTAGAACAGGTGCGTGCCCGCTCTGTGCGCATAGCAAGAGTGCGTCCAGAGACGCAATGTGCAATACTCAGAGGTTGCGTCCGACTGTAAAAATCAAGAAAAACTAAATCTAACTTAATGCTAAGCTAATCCATCCAAATACAAATTCACACAGTCAAAAACCAGAAAAATAAATCGAATTTCTCAGAGCAAAGTTCATTCAAAGGAAAAATCTTTTTCATTCATGGAATCCCCAGCGGAGTCGCCATTTTGTCAAGCGGAAAGAGTTGACAATGCGGACACAATCAACCTCCCTAGGAGCCTAAGACTCTATAGTGACAAACAAAACAAAGTAGAGCTATCCTTCTCTAAACATGCATTATTATATGAGAAATCAAGTACGTGGCACTTACCTTTGTCCAAACGCTATTGTAGAAGTCCAAGCTTTGTTGATCTGGATGAGCTCCTCCTTTTCTCCAAAACCTGCAATCACCAACAGTCAAACCATTAAATAGCACCTGGTTATAACATAAAACAAAGCATATTCAACATGTAGACCAAGGAACACATGAAACAACTCATAAACAATAAGTTATTGAGAAGAATGGACTAATTTGCATTAAAGGTAACAAAAGGAACAATTACAACCTGAGCGCCTTGGTGTTGTGCAAGTTCCTCCCAAGGGTCCTTCAAGATTTTCATCTACTTTGACAAAGCTCACCCCACTTCCAAGTAGAACAAGTAAAGATGACAATCTCTCCTCACAAGCTTCTAAATGGGAGTCTCTATTTCGACAGCATTTACCCTTAGAAATCTATAGCTTTCAACCTCTCCTCCTTCTGGCCCAAGGCCTTTATTTATAGTGCTCAGGAAGAAGTTATTCAGGTCCACCATCAATGGGATAAGTCCCTCTTTGGGTGGGATAGTTCCCCTCTTGATGGGATAAGTTCCTCCTTCATAGGGATACATGAACCATCTGGAGGCGCTCAATACACGTCGAACAACCTTCTAGAATGCTCTAGAAATGACCACAAGTAACTTTTTAAAGATGAAACTTGCGCATTTTGACTTTTACAGGGGGACGCACCTGTCCCTTTACATACAGAGCGTCCAAGGACGCAGCTTTTGTGAACATTGGGTGCGTCCCCGCAGGCAAAGCTGAGAGAACCTGCGTACCCAGAGATAAACACTTTTACAAAGACTTTCTCTCATTTTGGAGTTTGACATGACAAGCAGAGGCATAAGACTTGCCCAGGAGGATAGCATGACTGTTGATAGAGCCATACTAACTGTTCATGACCATGTGACATTTTTTAGTGTAACATGATTCCACCCAGATCTACGACTGATAATGTTTTATGCCCCCACCCCCCCACCATGTCTCGCTTTATCGTCTAGGGGGGGGGTCGGAAAAGGTGGTTTCCCCAACGGGCCCCGTCTCTACGTGTCCCTCTCAAATTATTTCTCACCCCCCAACCCCTTGCTTACTACTTACCGCTCATACTCCCCTTTTAAAACCACTCATCCTCACACCCTCCTGACATAATCCGCTCACCCGAATCCACCTCCACTTCATATCCTGACCTCCATCCACAATGCGCCAACCCAGCCATGGACATCCACTATCCCAGAAGTATATATGTTTCCCCCAACCCCCATTTTCCACGTGGCCCATCCTGCATGAACAGTTCTGAGAGAATCGACCCTCCTTGCTTCTTTCGTAAATGCACAACACAATGAAATTCCCAAAGAAATTGGCCCCTTTGCCATGTTATTGAAGATTATTTCCTCTTCCCCATTGAAATTAATTCCCAAATTTCCCAATCTTCTACAAATGGAATTACATTAATGTAAAGGGGGAAATGGTGAAACCAAAATAGCAGCAAACAACAAATGGACAGAGAGGACAATGGGACACTTTCACCACATTCATCACAACAGTCATCAAAATAGAATGTAGTGAAAAATGGGACAACACAACACATATGATAACAAGACGAATAACATCACTCATTTAAAGGCCTAGTCACTACCAAAATGCCCAGAAACAGCACCAGCACTCAGCCAGCTAATATTGTTTAAATAATTTAGTCTAATTTTATACTTTTTGTAATAAAATCTTCAATTTTGTTTGAATATATTTGTATAGATATTCGTAAGAAATATTGATATTTTAAATCAAGATATTTTGTAGTAAACTTATAAATACTTCTCTTTTTGAAGCATCAAGGGTTGATTTTGTTGATTTATGAGTTCCACTAAGCTATTGTACTTTTTTATTCGATGGGTTGATCAGTAATAAAAAGGACAGTTTCTTATCAGATTCATGTGTTGGACCACTTGGTGATGTTCTTCTCTCAATGTTTGTATGTTTTATTACTTTGTTTCCATGCTTATGTTTTCTGAAGTCTGAATTATCTCACAGAAAGTTGATGAATATAATTTGTTGAAAAATACACTTTGATTCTCGCTATAGATAATTTCAATGTTTTCCTCTGATATCATGTTAAGGAATTCTTACTTTCTCTTTAACTTCAATTTAACCTATATCTTTTCTTCTATTAAATTTCATTTAACTCTAAAATATGCAGTTAGTTCATCTACCTTACCCTGTGAAACTCCTTTTAAAAGTTCAAACATACCCCTCTTAAACTATAGACTCCATAGCCAAATGGAAGTTTTAGGTACTTAATAAACCAATCAATATAAAATAAACTTTGAACTCTCATAACTAGCCTAATATCTAGTACAACAAAGTTAAATCTGATAGAGAGATTGCTCTTTGAAGCTGGCAGGGCTAGAGCCTAGCTTCTACGGAGTACTAAAGAAGGTATGTTTTTTTTGATCATTTTGTCATCTTTTCTTTAGAACTCGTAACATCTTTGCATCATGAACTAGGTAGATAATGAGAAATCATGACAAAATCTATAGGATTTATATGCAATACGAAAGTACTAATAATTGCCATTTCTTATGCAGGAAAAGGGAAAAACTAAAGATTGTCATTCCAAAGAAAAAGACAGGGCCAAGTTAACTGCCATCCCTTTGGCGGGGAACCATATGCAAACAAGGCGATCTAAATTCAAATATCTCAGCCAAGGAAAGGAAAAGGAGATATTGGCTCGGCACAAGAAAACAACCGGATAACTGAGGATTAACAGTTTGGTGAATCCCTCAGGATCCTTTGATCCTAAGGGATCGCTGCTTTAACTATTTTCGCATCCTTGATATCTTCACTTTAGCTGTTATAAATAGGGGTAGCACTGCTAGCCCGAGGGGGGATCCGTTGTTAATTTTTATGTAACTTTGCTCTGTACTTGAAACTTTGATCATCGACTCTCGTTGAGAGGTGATCCACTGTAACTCTGTTTTAATGCTTTAATATAAGTTTGGTTGTTGCTCCATCTGTGATCCTGGAATAATCTCAAGCGGTGTATCCCTGGAGGCTAAGGGCCCGGCCCTGGTGGAACACTTGCTCCTGTACCATTATCCTTAGTTCGTGCGTGGTTTTCATTTTCAACTTTGTTCGGTAATCTGATGTGTTTTGTTATTTTACATCACAGCTCTGGTATATTGGATTTATGTTAGACTGAGTAATATCGTTCTCTGTGACAGGACGTCGTATTGTTCATTCTAACTTTGTAATGCATTGTTGTTCCTTTAATTGTCGATATAACATTGCTGGTCTTTACGGAATGCTATTGCTGTTCAATAACAAAGTAACTGTGTTGTAACATTTATCAATTGGTATTACTGTACTCATCTAAAAGATTACATTTAATTACGATTTCTTATTCAATTGACATTGTTGTTCCATCATGAATTACAGTCGTATTCTTTATAACTAAGATTGATACTTGTATTACCGAGATCAAATTACTGTTTTTCTTGATATTAAGGTGTGTCGTGTGTTAAGTTTATTGTGCATCTATATTTGGTTCTAAAGTGTTGTTCCATATTTCATCACTAATCAGTAGCCATTCTATTTTTGAGTGTTGTCCGATTTATCCTTAAAAGTAAAAGATTGCCATCTGATTTATGTAGGATATGATTTCTGCACTTATTCCTATAGATTAAGGTGTTGCTGTTTATTAGACTTAGTTGCTGTTACATTTTCTAGTTGCTGTTCCATTTCTTAGTTGTTGTTCCATTTCCTGTTACTTGCGTTATTATTGCTTTGGTGAGCAGAATGATCTAAAACTGTAGTGGGCGTTGACATTTGTTGTCTGGTCCCCAGATTGATGATCTATTCCTTGTTTCCCTTTAGTTACATCATTTTACAGAGGGATGAGTTATTGTTACTGGACCCTTGACTGATAAATTGCTTAGTTTTTTGAATGCATGATTTAGTCTTTAAAGTGCTTTCCTATAAGTAGATTTTGTTTCCAACATCCGTTTACTCTTGTATTTTGAGCACTATACTACTAGCATTACTCTGGCAAATGACAGCCTCAAACTGAGTACACTCTTTGAAACAACAAATCGTTCCTAGATTGACCAGTTAATGTGAGGTAATTAGAGGTGAAAAAGACCCTTTTTACAGCTCGACATCTTCCAAAGTGGTTTTGTGGTTACCTTTGTAATTTTCTTCTACAACTTCAGAAAATTAGAGAGTGATAACACAATGCATTCTCCAAAATTTTATTGAATGCTTCCATAGTTCCATTTTCTTGACGATGATAAGGAGTGCTCTTTTTGTGGTAAATTTGAAAATCTTCAGTTAATGCCTCAATGGCCTTATTCACGAAATGTGACCATTGGTCACTTATCAATATATTTGGACACCTAAATCTAGACAGTATGTATTCAAAGATGAACTCCACAGAAGTTTTTGTGCTATAATCCTTCATTGGACATGCTTCGGCCCACCTTGTTAAATAATTAGTCGTAATGATTATATACCTTGTACTAGTCCTTTTTCCTGGTGGATTGATAAGTCCAACAAAATCAATAGCCCATTTATCAAAATCCGGCAATGTTACTTGTGGTACTTGTTGCATTTCACCTCTTCTTTAGGTTTCTCCTATTCTTTGGAAGATATCATAAGATTGACAATACTCCTTTTCATCTCTATGTAGTGTAGGATACCATAGTCCTGCTCTTAAAATTTTCTACATAGTAGCTTTCCTTGCATAATGTCCACTAGTTGTGCCAATATGAGCTTTTGTTAACATTATATCTCGTTCGTGCTCAGGAACATACCTATGCAGTATTTCATCTGGTCCCATCTTATACAAATTTCATGTTATTAGTGAATTTTTTTTCCTTAACCACCAATTATTTCTTCTGCTACGTAGTGTATTCTGAAGGGGCCATCCCTATGGTTAAGAATTGAATAATATCAGCGAAGTGATCATATACTACTCTGATTGCAAACAATTGTGCATCAGGAAGATTATCCTCTATATTCTTTGGTTCTTCTCCTATTTCCAACCTTGAAAAATTATCAGGTCCAACATTTAATCTTCTTGGATTAATAACAATTTCAATGTTATACTCCTGAAATAATAATAGCCATTTGCAATTTTTTTCTCCTAAAACAGGCTTATTGACCAAATACTTTAGTGTAGAGATATCTCTAAACATATTTAAATGTGATCCCAACAAATAATTTCTAAACTTTTGTAAAGCATATACCATAGCCAGTCCTTCCCTTTCTATAGTTGTATAGTTGTTCTTTGCTTTAGAAAATTTCCTACTTGCAAAATCTATAGGGTGATCAATTTCTCCTCATTAGGTTGTGTCAATACCACTCTTAAAGCTATTCATGAAGCATCCACATGAACATGAAATTCCTTATTCCAATCTAGGAATACTAGTATAGGAGCAGTTACCATCTTTTCTTTTAGTGTGGAGGCCCTTTTGACATTCTTCATTGCATAGGAATGTTACATCTTTCTTCAGCAGTTTTTCCATAGGCACAGTGATCTGTGCATATCCTTTCATAAATTTTATGTAATATCCTGTATATCCCAATTGTTGGGTCGTTAATATGCCATTATTATTGTCACTTGTGAACGTTTATTCCACCCATTTCTACCATTCTTCATCATGTCATTTATTATAATTTATTATATAAATCCATTTTATGATGATTTATGCTCTTACATTATTTATTCTCCTTTATTTCTAATAAATTGATGATTATGCATTATTTTACCAATGATAGTTCTAATAAGTTGGTTATAACATTATTCACCATTTTTAGCCTCCAAAGTAACTTCCAGATTGAAGATTTGATTTTTAAATCTGCCAACTCAGAAATTCGTTGGTTTAAGGAGTGACAGTTTTGCGGTTGAGATTCTGAGCAAATGAAGACGAATTTGAGAAATCCGGAACATGGGTTTTGTCCAGAACGGGTCCAATTAACTTTGGCAAAGAACGGTTTGCCCAAATTCGGCTTGAACAGGGAGAAACGCAGGGTTCTTTGAGCATGATTTTCTCAGATTTGCAGTTGCGGCCGTCCTCCAAATCTCAACTGCCAACCCAAATTCGTCTTGCTTTTGTTGAAGAGATGAAGGGAAATATATTTTCTTGTTGATCATCTGGTTAGAATCAACCCAAATTTGTAAAAGAAATCATGTTGTAATTATCTATGCTCTGATCTTTCTCTATTTAATGAAACCAAAGATCAGAGGAGGGAGGATGGTTTTTGTAATTTTACAGTTTCAGAATAAACTTGGATCGTTGAGTCTCATTGAGACCTGATTTTGTTATACTTTTGTGGATGCGATTAATATAGAAGACTTGGTGTTCATTCCGTCGCTGCATCTGGAGTAACTTAAGGCAGTGTTCCATTGGCAGCCAAGGGCCCGGCTCCGAAGGACACTTGCCTTTGTATCATTATACGGTGATCTGCGTGTGGATTGTTTATCTTTATTACGTAGTAATCTGATACATCTTTTATGTGATATGCTATGCTTCGTTATAACTGATATCCGAATGAGTTCTTTATCTCACGTCTCTGCATTTATTCGAATTGCATCTTTCAGCTATTTCTGTAGCGGAATGTTGGTATGAATGTTATTGTTATCAGATCCATGTGAAATAGTATTTGTAAGACTTGAAAGCAATATTACTTCGTTCAGAAACATAGTCATATCATCCATTACTCTCAGATTGCTGTAGTAGTAGAGAACGTGTACATACGGTTGAGGATTGTTGTTCCATTAGTGTGTTGAATGTATATATGATTGACGTTCCTATTTTATAAAGAACTGTTGTTCCATAATTCATTTGTAAATATCTTCTTGTAAAGTAAAGATCATTGGAATTGCTTTTTCCGATTGTTATTTGATTGCGGAATGAGAGTTCAGTTCTAACGCGCGAGATTTAGTTCTTTTAATTGCTGTTTCATTTACTGCTGTCCATTTCGTTTCATGCTGCTTTTTGCCATTCCTTTTACTTGCATTTATTGCTTTGGTGGGAGAGAAGGTCCAAGGCTGTCGTGAGCCTCAGCAAATGCTACCACGCTCCCTGATCCATGGTCCATGCTCTAATTCCTTTTGCATCAATTTCTAGAGGACTGAGTTATTGCTACCATATCCTCGATTGATGGTTGTTTGAATGAATGATTTAGTTTAGAACATTTCAGTTTCTTGCTCTTCCAATTAGATTTTGTTTCAAGCATTTATTTACTTTTGGGTTTTAAGCACTATACTACAAAACATTACTCTTTAGTAAATAGCTGCCTCAGACAAAGTACACTCTTGAAATAAAAAGTCGTCCCTGGGTTGATAATTAATGTGAAGGTAATTAGGAGTTCACAAGACACCTTTTTATCGCTCCACACCAATGTGGTGCAAATATGTCTAACTGTCTTTGGTGGAGGTAA
This sequence comes from Pinus tabuliformis, assembly GCA_031772625.1. Classification (NCBI taxonomy): domain Eukaryota; kingdom Viridiplantae; phylum Streptophyta; class Pinopsida; order Pinales; family Pinaceae; genus Pinus; species Pinus tabuliformis. Next base: position 117,945,524 of record CM062806.1, read on the forward strand.
ATTCACAATAATAGCAATCTTTGTAGGATCCACCATCAATCCTTGCTTGCAAATAATATGCCCAACAATATACCAAAAGGTACACAAACTATGCACTTTTGGATATTCAGAGAGATCTGACATTGCCTACATGTTTTGAGCATCAGTCTTAAGCTCACAACATGTTTCTTAAATAACCCAAATACCGTCCAATCATCAAAGTATACTTCTAAAAACTTGTGAATATATCCTTTGAAAGATTCAACCACCACTCTTGACAATATGTTAGGGATATTCTTCAATCCAAAAGGCATCACTTTATACTGATATGAACCCCATCTATAGAATAGGTGGTCTTATGTTGATCCTCTGGTCTACTTCTAATATGATGGTATCATGAAAATCCATCTGTAAATGAATAGGCTTCCTGACCTCCTACATTTTCCAATACTTCATCAGTGAAAGGAGTAGGGAATGGGTCATGTAGACATGCATCATTTAACTTCCTTAAGTCAACACGATTCCTGATTTCTCCTTGTGTTTTCTTTTCTTGCAGCACCATAGGACCTACCCACTTTGATTCTTCCACACATTCAATGATTCTAGCTACTATAATTTTTTCAAGTTCTCTTTTCACTTTTTATTTGTACTTTGGATTTAGTCTATAAGGCATTGACTTAACTGGCTTCGCATCAGGCTTTTGAGGAATATTCATAACTCCTAAATCTCCTACTATGCCCTTCATATCTAAAAATGTATTGGGAAACAATTCATGGTATTCTTCTAGAAGATTTGTCATTTTGTTGATTGTTTCTCCATCCCAATAATCTCCTATCGTTGCAAACTTTGGCTCCTCTTCTGATGCTATATTCACCTTCTTTGTCTTCATTGGCTTTGTTATATCAGGCATTTCTAACTCAGGTCCATTCACTTCATGATAGCCTTCATATTATTCTATATCAATATTGTGAGGGTCTTCATCTTCTTCTGTAGTGATGTTGTAGCATTCCAGTACATTAGGTAGCTACGCAACCCAATCAGGTTGCCATGTGAGTGGAATTTCATTCTCAAAAATCTTCTCTTTAACTCTCTGAAGGGATGAATCTATATATGGAAAATCATCTTCAAAGCTAAATGTAAATATGAACCCATCAACCATATCTTCCCAGTTCATAGTACCATGTTGAAGTTCCATTTCTAGGTACCATTTTTGAGGAATTGTCTCCAATGTATGCATGAACCCCTGCACCCTTTCTTATCGTGGAATCTGCTTCCATGTTGTCATGCAGAACTAGATGTGCTCTCTAGGATTAGTTTGACCATCATATTTATCTGCCAACTATGTTTTCAAAAAATTCTACCTAACCAAAAATTATCCATATCGGCCTTTGACATTATTTCCAAGTTCCTATATTATTCTTATGTGTACCCCACCATCTAGTAGGAGTAACTCTTAGGGCTATATCCAGAGCTAACAATATTTGACACTCTGGTGCCTATTCTTCATATTCTTTAAGAAAAGTATTTATATCACCCAAACCATCATAAAAAGGTGAGTCACATACCTCAGTTGTCTTACAACAAACTTCTTTAGTAACTCTTGCACATCGCCTCATAGATACTTCATGTAACCCGTTTTTCAAAATTTTCAATTCTTCTTCTGAATCTGAAGCACATGATCTTTCATGCTCCCAACTCAACTTGCCTTTAGTAGGGTTAACATGGTCTTGTTATTTTTCTGTCATCTGATAGATGTTATCTATATCAACTGCGCTATACTCCTCTTTAACTGATTTAGTATATCTTGCTCCTTCTGATGGATCCAAGGGAACAATCACTCTCATATTGTTGATTTCAAATATCATTTTCCTCTTCTTTAAGTTGAATAAAGTCATGTTGGCAAATGCCCAATCTAGTCCAAGTAATGCAAGATAGGGGTTACTATCATCCACAATTTCTATCACTTCAAAATTAGTAGTAGTGCTCACCCCTTCAATATCCACTGTAATCCCTGATAATCTTCCCAGAGGAAAAATATTTTCTTGATTCACCATTCTTAGTAGAATAGGTGACCATTGCAACATCAGTTTACCCATTAATTCCCATGTTTTCTTTTTGAGGACATTAGCTCAAGATCCTAGATCTAAAATAACTTGGTCCATGTCATATTATCCTATTTATGCATTGAGCCTCATTTCCTTTCTAGTTCTCTTATGTCTATGTAAATTGTTAATTTCACGCATCTCACTCCATGGTACTTCTTTAGAAGTGCAGGAATCGATCAATTCCTGAAGTCCTTCTACATCTCTTTGATCTCACAACAATTTCATACAAGTTTGAAGAAAATATTTGAAAGTATCTACCTTATATGTTGCATCATGTTCCTATATTGTCAGTACTTATCCTTGTGTCAAAGATGATACACTACAACTATTCTTCTAATTTTGTTGCATGCTATATGTCGAAGCTCCTACATCCATAAAGCTTTGCTTCACTTCCATAAATATTTCTATTCCCTTTTGAATATCAAACACAAGGGATTTTTCAGTAGACTTTCTAACCCATGCATGCTCAGTTTCTTTCCTTCCATCTGCTTTATCATTTCCAATCGTTTCTCCACTTCTTGTAACAATAGTTATGCGAATTTCATCAACTTTTCTTTCAGCTATCATCATCTGAATGTTTTGTGTCAACTGATGGTTCCTTTTTTCTTGCATCTTTACTATAAGTATAGGACAATCTTCAATTACATGATCAAAATATTTGTAATACTTACATGTAATGGTAGGATTATGACAATATCTTCCAAAATGACCTACCTCACTACAGTTATAGTAGATAATTTGTCTTCATCCTTGACCAACTCCACCACTTCGACCAACACCTTGACCTCGGCCTTGATAACCACCTCAACCACTGTGTTGTGCATGTTACTTATGTCCATGTTCTTCAGCTTGCATTCTATAGGCATCAATATTTCACTCCATTGTCAATTCATAAGCTCGACAATTGTTCTCATCATACCCTATTGATTTGAAGAATTTGCAATATATGTTTCTTGAGATATGTACATACTTCTCCAATAGGTAGCAATCTTCTTATTGATGTTCACCTCTAGTTTTACATATCTCACACCATATTCTATATCCAACGTTCAAAGGGTTTGGTGCTCCAGTAGCCATATAGTTTCTGGAGAGAGGGCATTGTTCTTTAGAATGACCTTTTGCTTTACACTTTGTAAACCACACTTTCTCTCTTACTTCCTTAGTTTTCTTCATATCTTGTAATATCTGCATAGTCAAATTTTCCAGCTGACTCTGGGTCTATTTCATACTTGCATTGGTATCCTCTATAGGTGAAGCTTCTAATTTCATGGCAAGTTCTAAAGCTTCGGCTTGAGTTTCTATCTTCTGTTGTGGAAAAGGAAATCTTATATGTGGAAGTAGCGCAACTATAAACCATTGTTTATGTTGCTTCAGAGTTATTTCGAAGATCATCTGATCTAATAATATCTTAAATCTTTGATCAAATTCCCAAACAAAATCGGTAGGATTTTGTTTGATTTCTTTAATTCTATGATACACTGCGACTCAGACTTTGACTTCTTAAATTCTTTTACCAGCGTTGTTTTAATGTCTGCAAGTGATCTAATCTGATTACTTGAATACTTCATATACCACATCAACACTCTATCTCATAATGTCGTGACAAACTACGCTTTATTTATATTTTCATCATGGACCTGCTTTGTTGTCCATACTGCTTCACATAAGAACCAAAATTACTCTCAATCTTTTCATCCAATCCCTTTAAAGATATGTAGATTAATATCATCAGCCATAGTTCTTGTCAGAGGGGGAGGGGGTGGGGTAAGAGAGGGGTATTCGTAAGGGAAGGGGGATGGGGGGTAGGAGGGGTAGGGGGATGGGGAAAACTAAAAGTACCATAATTTCTACTTGATTCTAGCTTCAATGAAATTTCATACTAGAAAGGTGAATACTAGGGAGTTACTTTAGTGTTCTTTGGGCAATTTTCATCACTTTCATACTCACTTAAAAGAGGGATATAGTAAGTTTCTATAAAAGTATTTGGATCTTCACCATGAGATATCTTCCTAGTGCCTATTTTATATCTTTTTCCACTTCATGTTTTTCCAGTTTCTTCTTCAGATCTTCTCATAAACATAAGAAACTAATAATCTAACTGCATTCGTGAAATTCCCTTTTTGCACAAAAGCATCTTAATCCAATTTTTTAGAGATCTAAAGAACTTACCTGGCAGTCATTTGAAAATTTTTCATTTTGCTTCACTATAGGACACAATTAAGTCTATCGTGAACTCAAAAATGAATCCTCCTAAGATGTTATCAATCCAAAAATCAACAACTCTTGAGATTCTATTGTTTCTGTTCTTGAGTTGTTCTATCAATTCAAGAGTCCACTCCTTATGTTCGTCTCCTTTAAAACAATCCTCTCTCAGCTAACCTTGACATCCACTCACATAGCTCCACATGGAATGAACCGAAAAAATATTCATCTTGATCTTCAAAAATATACTTCTCCAACCACCTTTCAACTGATAGATGAGGGCTTCTATGTTCTTGTTCTACAAATTCTCGTTCCTTATGTTCTACCCAATATTGAATTTCTTTCTTTGACAAATGCCACATAAACATATGCATCAAACAAATCTTGGTCCTGAAAACAAAACCATTTTTTGTCTTAGATTGGGCTGATCTAGGTTCAGATTTTATTGCGCACCAACAAAACCATCAATCACTGGCCCTTTTGGGCAATTACCTGCAAGAAAATCGCAATCTCACTCGAAGTGATTATGGGAAGTTGTAGAACTAGGTTTCTGCAGCCTTGAGGGGTATTGTGATGTGGTAATACGGTATTTTCTTATGCTTTAACACTTATAAACTACTTCACATTCATGAACTACTTCACACTTATATATTACTTCACAGAATTACATTCGTCACTTAAACATATCATAAACATCCATAAAATTTATAGTACTGAAATAAAGTGCATATAATAAGCAAATAAACACATGAAGACATATATTTTGTCGTGGTTCATCCCAATGTGTGACTACCTCCAAAATAACTATTGCTTATAATAGAGAATTTGGTACAACAAACAGTTCTTCACATGTGCACATAACTGCAGTTGTCTACGCACTAAGATGTAGATGGTCTGAGCGCTAAGATGGAGACCCAGGCCTCCACGCACTCAACTATGAAGTCTTACCCCTTTCTCTGTAGTACAGATCACAAAAATACAACCATAAACATATATATATGGATCTAATTGATGCCTTCCTTCTTTATTATTCATCCCTGTATATACTATTACATTGAAGGATTGCATTGCTACATTACCATGGACCCAATACCATGGCTTCCAAAATACAAGGGACTATGGTCCAAAACCATTCAACTTTTACAATAGTCTATGCTTTTACAAAAAGGTAGGGGCATCACCGCAGAGCCCCTATATTGCATGGTGATTTTTTTTTGCATTCCTTATTGTCCTCAACTGCGTGGTCCACTTCACACTATGCGACATCCTTTTTATTGTACGCTCTACCCACAAAACTCGGATTCCTTGCCCAAAATATGGCCAAGTTGGATTGCGTCGAACACTCCATCTCATTCTTTTTGTTATATGTGGTCTGGTTCCTATGTTGGCATTATGATTCAGGTGTTGTCCTTGATGGCAAACCCATTCAGGTGATAAATCAAGAAGGACGCAGGAAATTTGTTCAGCAAGTGCGTCCCCGCAGGTATACCATACAGAACCCGCATCCAGGGACGCAGGCCAGCCGTTCAGGAGGTGCGTCCGCCCAGTGCACACATTTCAAGGCAGAGAAAAGCACGTGGGGGTTTCTTGTGTGGTATCTAGCCGACGGTTTTGTGTTTCTATGGTGTCGGCTCGTGGTATTGTTCCATGTTTTGGGGAGAAGCTTGCCTATATAAAGCAAAGGAGTTCATTTGGATTAATTATCATCTTGGTTGAATATCTTTTGGTGAGATCTAGTCCAGATCTATGAAGGCGAATCTTCTAATGGACTGTGATCTCTATGGTGCATGATCAGATCTGTGGATCTGAGTATTTGGTTTGGTTCTGAAGTCCTCATATCTTTTATATCTGAAGGGACGCAGGTTCAGTGAAGGGAAAGTGCGCCGGGACGCAGTACAGTAAAGGCTCAGGTGCGTCTCTGAGGCAAAGGACGCGGCGCGACTGTGTTATTGGGTGCGTCTCTGAAGCAAAAGACGCGGCGTGATAGTGTTTTTGGGTGCGCCGGTCGCAGCAAAGCATAGAGGAACAGTGCGTCGATACGCAGAACAGTGGAAGGTTGACTGCGTCCAGTCGTAGATCACAGAAAGAAAATATGCGTCCCTGTCTTAAAGATGATCTGTTGACTGTATATTTCTGTTCATAAGGTGTTCTGGGTTATTTCTGTAATTACCGATCTGATATCTGTAGTGGACTGTATCTGTTGTATACTTGCTGATCTTTTGATTCTTCATGAAAAGAAGTAGGGGGTTGTAGCTCCCTTCCAGGAGAGACTGGAAAACGAGAGAGAGTTGTAGCTCTCTGCAGGTTGCAGCCTGCGTGCTGGTAAAGGACTGCACCAGTACAAAATCTTTGTAAAAAGAATTTCTTGAAAGAAGAAAGAGACATATTGCAGCAGGTGGTTTTCTCCCGCATTGGGTTTCCACCTTACATCTTGTGTTCTTTGGTGTGACTGTCTATTTTTCTTTATTCATGCTCATTATTTTATGGTACTGATATGCAAGAATAATTCAAAAGATCAAATAAGGAAGATTTGGTAAATTGCTTGATAATACTGATTCACCCCCCCTCTCAGTATTATTCCCAACAATTGGTATCGGAGCCAGGTTCTTCAGAAAAGCTTGATCGCTTGAAGGTAGATCGTTCATCATGAGCAACTACGAGAGAGAAGCATCAATCAGGCCACCAGTTTTTGATGGGACAAACTTCAATTATTGGAAGGTAAGAGTTACTGCATATCTTCAATCTCTTGGTACTGAAGTTTGGGACATTGTAGAAACAGGCTATGCTTTTCCTTCAGCTACTCCTACAGATCCAGCTGAGAAAAAGAAGTATGAAACAAATGCAAAAGCAGTCAGTACTCTATTAGGAAGTATATCCCAAACAGAATTCATGAAGGTAATGCATTTCAAATCAGCAAAAGAAATATGGGACAAAATGATCACAAGCTATGAAGGAGATGAACAGGTAAAACAAGCCAAACTTCAAACTCTCAGAATTCAATATGAGACTCTCAAGATGTATAATGATGAAAGTGTGGCTAATTATTTTCTTCGGGTAGATGAGATTGTAAATTGTATGAAAAATTTGGGTGAAGAAGTAAAGGAGTCTCTAGTAGTTCAAAAGATTCTAAGATCATTATCCCCCAAGTTTGAATCCAAAGTATCTGCAATAGAAGAAAAAGAAAATCTCCGTGTTCTTACTATGTCTCAGCTACATGGAATTCTAACTGCTTATGAAATGAGAAAGGGAGGACCATCAGACAGAAGGGAGGCTGCTTTTAAAGCATCAGGCAAAGAAGATTACTATGAAGCAAGCCATGATCCAGAAGAAGAGGAAGAAGAATCAAATTTTGTCAGAAATCTTCAAAGAGGTTCTGGAAGGTTCAGAGGTAAGCTACCTTTCAAATGCTTTGCTTGTGGAAGAGTAGGTCATTATGCTACAAAATGCTCTTATAAGGATAAAGGAAAGGAACCAGTTAGATGGAACAAGAAACAAAGCGCAAATAAGAAAAGCTACTACACCCATGAAGATAGTGATGGCTTATCAAACAATGATGAAGATGAACAAGGTAATAAATATAGGTTGTTAATGGCATTTGAAGATGATGATTATGAGGATGCTATAGATGTGGATAACCTTTATGATGAAATTACTAGACTCAAGAGATGCATAGAAGAAAAGAACATGATTATTGATACTCTACAATTCCAAATTGATGAAAAGGAAAAACATCTTGAAAAATTAGAAGGTGAAATTGTTGGTCTTAGAAAAGAAATTGAGAAAACAAAAACTATTAATCTCAAGTTTGTCAAAGGATCTGAAACTTTGGATGAGATTATCAGTGTGCAGCGGTCTCCACTAAATAAGACAGGTTTGGGCTATAATGGAGAAACTTCTCAAGCATCCACTTCAAAAAGTTATCTTGATGCAGCAAGAAGAAATGAGCAAGAGCACAAGGAAGATCATCAGGTAAAGCAGGGACAAATGTCAAGCAGAAACTATCAGGGGCAATCCAGCTTAAGGGTGAACAAAAGCCATAACCAGCCACAGGTAAAATCTTCTCAATTTGGTTCAAGAATAGATGAAAATAGAAATTACAATCAGTTGGCTGGTAGATCCAATAATCGCAGAAGCTTTTTCAATGGACAATGCTTTTCTTGCCATAACTTTGGTCACAAAGCAGCTCAATGTGTTGCGTATAAAACAATCATGACTAGAGAAGCTCAAAAACAAAGAAGTATGACAGGGATTACAAAAAGGACCTATAACAACTTTTCAGCTCTTGAAAATGAAGTTGAATGTTCTATTTGCAATAATTTTGGACATAAAGACTTTGAATGCAGAAGCAGGTTTCCGGAAAGAAAGGTACAAGAGCAGAAAAAGGAACAAGCCTCAGACGCCAAAACATGGAGAATAAAGGAACCTCAAACTGAAAGATGTGGGATAGCATTTTATGCAGAAGGACAAGAAAATATATGGTACATTGACAGTGGATGTTCGAAGCATATGACAGGTGATAAAGAAAAACTTGAGTCTTATTCTAATTTAGAAAAGGGAAAGAAAGTCTCTTTTGGAAATGATACTCCTGCAACTATAAAAGGAAAAGGTATTGCTCCTTTAAAAGAAGATGTTAAGGCTGGAAATGTTTTGTTTGTTGATGGATTGAAGCATAATCTACTAAGTGTCAGCCAGATGTGTGATCAAAGAACCGAGGTTATATTCAGATCAAATGGATGCCTTGTTCGTGATCTTGATACAGGTAAAACAGTTCTCAAAGGAAAGAGAACTCCAAATAATCTATACATATTTGATGAAGGACAACAACAATGCTATCTCAGCAAGAATGAAGAGCACTGGTTATGGCATCGAAGGTTGGGACATCTAAGCTTCTCACAAATAAGGAAAGCTTGCAAATATCAGGCAGTTCGCGATCTTCCAGATATCAAAATTCCTGACAACACCATATGCAGATCATGTCAGTTTGGAAAACAAACCAGAACTAACTTTCCAGAGAAAGAAGGATCAGCCAGCATGCCTCTTGAGCTAGTACATACAGATGTATGTGGACCATTCAGAAAAAGAACACCTAGAGGAGAGGAATACTTGATATTATTTATTGACGATTTCTCCAGGTTTGTTTGGTTAGGACTTATGAAGCACAAAGATGAAGCATTCGAAAAATTCAAAACCTTCAAAGCCTTGGCTGAAAATGAATCAGGTCACAAAATTAAGTGCCTCAGATCTGACAGAGGTGGGGAATTTACTTCAAATGAATTTTTCGATTTCTGTGATGAACATGGGATAAGGAGAGAATTCTCTACAGCTAGAACTCCTCAGCAAAATGGAGTTGTTGAAAGAATGAACAGAACAATCCAACAAATGGCTCGTGCTATGCTTGATGAATCAGGAACTCCCGCAACTTTCTGGGGTGAAGCTGCACATGCTGCGGTTATTATTCTCAACAAGACAAATGTTCGGGTGAACAGCACTCAAACTCCTCATGAGCTCTGGAGTGGTAAAACTCCTTCAGTAAAGCATTTCAAAATCTTTGGGAGCAAATGCTATATCAAGAATACTGAGGAGCAGCTTGGCAAACTTGATCCTAGAGCAGATGAAGGCATTCTTCTTGGCTATTCTCCACATAGCAAAGCATACAAATGCTACAATAAAAGACTTGGCAGAATTGTTGACAGCATTGATGTAGTGGTTGATGAGAAGGGATACATTCCTAGGCAAATACATCGTGAAGACATCGAAGAAGATGAAAGCTACCCTCAAAGACAGAATGATGAAGAAGAAGAAGAACCCCAAGGAGAACCTCAAGAAGAACCAGAGGAGCAGACAAGAATAGAAGAGAAAACTCCATCTAGATATGTTCAGAAGAATCATCCAGAATCTCAGATTGTGGGGCAGAAAGAAGCAGATGTACAAACAAGAAGAACAGTTGCAGAAGCCTCAAGCTATTTGGCATTACTCTCCTCTACTGAACCACAAAATGTGAAAGAAGCATGCAAAGATGAATGTTGGGTAAAAGCAATGGATGAAGAACTTGAGCAAATCGAAAAGAACAACACTTGGGAGCTGGTTCCTAGACCAAAAGATAAGAATGTTATTGGAACAAAATGGGTCTTCAAAAATAAATTGAATGAAAATGGAGAAGTAATTAGAAACAAAGCCAGACTCGTTTGTAAAGGGTATGCGCAGCAAGAAGGAATAGACTTTGAAGAAACTTTTGCTCCTGTTGCAAGACTTGAGGCCATCCGAATGTTCCTTGCTCTCTCAAGTTTTCAGAACTTCAAAGTATTTCAAATGGATGTGAAATCAGCCTTTTTGAATGGAGACTTGGAAGAAGAAGTGTACATTGAACAGCCAGATGGGTTCATTCTTGGAAATGATCCAAATCTTGTATGCCGATTGAAAAAGGCTCTCTATGGTCTCAAACAAGCTCCAAGGGCTTGGTACTACCGGTTGGACAAATATCTTCATCAACAAGGCTTCTTAAAAGGTTCAGCAGATAGCAATCTGTATATAAAAGTTGAAAATGACAAATTGCTAATACTTGTTGTGTATGTAGATGACATTATTTTTGGCAGCAATGAAGAAGCTATGAGTCAAAGCTTTGCCTCAGTCATGCAGAAAGAATTTGAAATGTCCTTGCTAGGAGAACTGACATATTTCCTTGGTTTGCAAATCCAACAGAAGGAAGGAGGAATCTTTTTATCTCAAACCAAGTATCTCAAGCAGATTTTGAAGAAATATGGCATGGAAGATGCAAAACCAGTATGTACACCCATGGTCACAGGATGTAGTCTCAGTGCAAATGATGAATCTGCAGCAGTACATCAACCAACCTACAGATCTATGATTGGAAGTTTACTATATTTGACAGGTACCCGACCAGACATCATGCATGCAGTTGGAATAGTTGGAAGATTTCAGGCAAATCCGAAGGAGACTCATCTTCAAGCAGTGAAGAGAATTTTCAAATATCTTCAAGGGACTCAAAATTATGGCTTATGGTATCCTAGAGATACAGATCTTACTCTTCATGCCTATACAGATGCAGATTGGGCCGGAAGCGTGGATGACAGGAAAAGCACAAGTGGTGGTGCGTTCTTTATGGGTCCCAGACTGGTCTCTTGGTTCAGCAAGAAACAGAGTTCAATTGCCTTGTCTACAGCTGAAGCAGAATATGTTGCTGCTGCATCTTGTTGCACCCAACTCCTTTGGATGATGCAGAATTTGCAGGATTATCAAATCACTTGTACTCCTCCAATCCCTATCTTATGTGACAACACAAGTGCAATCAGCATCTCAAAGAATCCGGTTATGCATTCAAAAACCAAGCACATACCAATCAAGTACCATTTTCTCCGGGAACAAGTACTTGAACAGAAGGTCAAGTTGGAGTATGTTCCTTCTAAGGAACAAGTTGCTGATATTTTCACCAAACCGTTGCCCAGGGACACTTTTGAATACCTCAGGCAAAAGCTGGGGGTTGTTGATGCATCATCTTACTGTTGATCATCTTCCTATTGGTGGTATAGGCTCAGGGGGAGCACATAATGCATTGTTGGCATTATGGAGAAGGAGATCTTGGAAATAGCTGCAATATGTCTCTATCTCCTTCATGATGGATTTCTGGTTACAGATCTGGAGATGCATGAGCATAGGGGGAGCATACCCTTTGCCCTTGATGTCAAAGGGGGAGAATGAAGCTGAAGATTATGTGGTTGCCATCAAGTCCAAAGGGGGAGATTGTTGGCATTATGATTCAGGTGTTGTCCTTGATGGCAAACCCATTCAGGTGATAAATCAAGAAGGACGCAGGAAATTTGTTCAGCAAGTGCGTCCCCGCAGGTATACCATACAGAACCCGCGTCCAGGGACGCAGGCCAGCCGTTCAGGAGGTGTGTCCGCCCAGTGCACACATTTCAAGGCAGAGAAAAGCACGTGGGGGTTTCTTGTGTGGTATCTAGCCGACGGTTTTGTGTTTCTATGGTGTCGGCTCGTGGTATTGTTCCATGTTTTGGGGAGAAGCTTGCCTATATAAAGCAAAGGAGTTCATTTGGATTAATTATCATCTTGGTTGAATATCTTTTGGTGAGATCTAGTCCAGATCTATGAAGGCGAATCTTCTAATGGACTGTGATCTCTATGGTGCATGATCAGATCTGTGGATCTGAGTATTTGGTTTGGTTCTGAAGTCCTCATATCTTTTATATCTGAAGGGACGCAGGTTCAGTGAAGGGAAAGTGCGCCGGGACGCAGTACAGTAAAGGCTCAGGTGCGTCTCTGAGGCAAAGGACGCGGCGCGACTGTGTTATTGGGTGCGTCTCTGAAGCAAAAGACGCGGCGCGATAGTGTTTTTGGGTGCGCCGGTCGCAGCAAAGCATAGAGGAACAGTGCGTCGATACGCAGAACAGTGGAAGGTTGACTGCGTCCAGTCGCAGGTCACAGAAAGAAAATATGCGTCCCTGTCTTAAAGATGATCTGTTGACTGTATATTTCTGTTCATAAGGTGTTCTGGGTTATTTCTGTAATTACCGATCTGATATCTGTAGTGGACTGTATCTGTTGTATACTTGCTGATCTTTTGATTCTTCATGAAAAGAAGTAGGGGGTTGTAGCTCCCTTCCAGGAGAGACTGGAAAACGAGAGAGAGTTGTAGCTCTCTGCAGGTTGCAGCCTGCGTGCTGGTAAAGGACTGCACCAGTACAAAATCTTTGTAAAAAGAATTTCTTGAAAGAAGATAGAGACATATTGCAGCAGGTGGTTTTCTCCCGCATTGGGTTTCCACCTTACATCTTGTGTTCTTTGGTGTGACTGTCTATTTTTCTTTATTCATGCTCATTATTTTATGGTACTGATATGCAAGAATAATTCAAAAGATCAAATAAGGAAGATTTGGTAAATTGCTTGATAATACTGATTCACCCCCCCTCTCAGTATTATTCCCAACATCCTATGCATTCTAATGGTGTTCATCTCTACTACATCACCTTCATTGACGAATTCTCAAGAAAGGCATGGATATACTACCTTAAGCACAAGGATGAAGCCTTTGAAATGTTCAAGGAATTCGAAGCCTTGATCGAACATCAAATAGGGAAGAGAATAAAAGTATTCAGGTCCAAAAATGCAAGGGAATACATGTCAAAAAAATTCATATCATTTTGCAAGAAAGAAGGTATGAAGAAGGAAACAATCATGACATATACTCCTGAACATAATGCTTTAGCTAAAGGAAGAACAAGTCTATATTAGAATCTTCCCGTGCCATGCTCCATGATCAAAAGGTGCCAAAGTTCCTTTGGGATAAAGCCACACACACTATTGTATATGTTCAAAATAGGGTGCCTCATCAACCATTAGAAATAGGGAAAAATTTAAGGATGGAATTTTATCTTAAATTTTAGCAACCTTAGTGAATCTTCTAGTCCCTAATATCCAAATTTTAAAATGTTTGATGATAATTTTGTAAAAATGTTTAGATTTCTAATTATTTTATACTGGACAATACATAATATTGGTGATTTTAAGGTAAAATAATGTTATACTATAAAATTTGGACAAATTCACTTTTAGAAAAATGGAAATTGGAAAATCTTTTCTTTGGAAAAAACATGGAATATTATCCCACCTACGACTACTAGCCCCTAAAATTTTCCCTAATTAGAAAAAAAGACCGCTAAATAAATATTCACAAGTGTTAGGCCCAATATTAGCCACCTTCGTGTATTTGGATGCCCCGTATATTTTCATGTGCCAAAGGACAAAAGGAACAAGTTAGAAGCTACAAGAAGAAAAGGTATGTTTGTGGGTTATTGTGAAAATTCTAAAGCATATAGAATATGTATTCCTATTCAAAGGAAGGTTGAAATTAGTAGGGATGTAACATTCATTGAAGATGCATCTCTTGGAAAAGTGAGAGACCTTCCTCCACCTCCTCCTCCTAAAAAGGAGAATGATAAATGGAATACTCTAGATGGTCCTTCTATGCTCGAGTATGATATTGTTGATGATCCCATGGAGCCTATGGATCCTTTAGATCCTTCTCTGTGTGATCCTACTACTAGGAAGAGACCACTCTAGCTCCACAATACTCTACAAAATGTTGAAAGAAATGTTCCCATTTGTAGATCATTTAGAGAAAGGAAGAAACCATGCAGGTATCATGGATATGTTGGATCCATGAGCACTATGATTCAAGCTGAACTATCCTCATTTGTAGAAGATGTATAAGAACAAGTTTGGAAGGATGTTATGGCCGAGCAATATGAATCAATTATGAAAAATGATGTATGGGATGTTGTGTCAAGACGAAATGGGAAGTTTGTCGTGACTTCAATCTAGCTATTCAAGATCAAACATGGGATTTATGGCAACATTGAGAAATACAAAGCAAGGTTCGTAGCTCGAGGATTCTCTTAGAAAGAGGGAGAATATTATGATGACATTTTCTCATGTGGCTCGATATAAAATGATCCATTTGATAGTTTCCCTTGCTACTAGTCAATGATGGAATCTTCATTAGGTGGACGTAAAGACCACATTCCTTCATGGCATGTTACAAGAAGAAATATATGTTGAACAGCCATAGGGATCTGAAGTGGAGGATCGAAGAATGCATGTTTGTAGGTTGAAGAAGTCATTGTATGATTTGAAGAAATCTCCCCGAGCTTGGTATATAGCCATTGACAATTACTTAATGACGCTAGGATTCACAAGAAGAAATGGTGATCCCAACCTCTATTTCAAGGTATTCTAAGGTATGCCATTGATTTGGGTTTTATATGTTGCCGAAATATTCTTGAGATAGGTAGTGAGCCTATGATGGTCAAGTGTAAGATGTACATAGCCTTTGAATTCGAGATGGGCATTGGTCTCATGCACTACTTTATATGTCTTGAGGTGTGGCAAAGGTTTGGTGAGATTGTCCTTTCACAAGGTGATCTAAATTTAAATAGGAATGCAACAAATTACAGATATAACCATAAATATAGAGATGTAGCAGAAATAACACTTCATTTCATTAATATCAAATATTGAAATATGCTTACAAATAGAATGGAAATAAGATTAAGTCGGGTGATGGTAGTTTATATCTGAGAAGAGATGTGTCAAAAAAATTACTCTGAACTATGTTACAATGAGGCTCAAGGGACTATTTATTATTCAAAAACATGAGAAAACCCTAAAAAACCAAAACCATAACCCCAAGAGATGAAACGACAATAGTTTATGGGCCCCATTGGTGCTAGTTAGGCAGCCAACTTCCCGAGGTTGTAATTTGGTCATATTATCTCCATTTGGCATGTACGATACATTGTTGGAAATGTCTCTCCGAGTACTATAGGTTTTTCCACAAGACCTTTCCTATGGATATGGGCTTGCACCGGGCCTCAAAAATTGTTGTTTAGGGGGTCCAAACAGCTTCAGAAGTTCAAGACTTGAGAAAATGCTAAAAATAGTAAATGTTGAGATAAACAAGGAAATATTTGAAACTGACTGGAGGTCTAGGTGGAATAGGTGGTTGGCCACCAATATCCACTTGGATCATTCCTTGCTCCTTCAGAAGAAATGGTCCCCATTTTGTGCAGAGCCTCCATGAGGTGAGAAAGTTTCTGTTCAACCTAGTCCCTGATGAGTCACTTTCCTTGGTGCAAGATCTTCTACTAGCGAGTGTTCTTTACCTATGTGTCCATAATCTGATCAATTGGTGCTTATTCCATACAATATATATTTAAATTTGTTGGTGTGAGTTGTTCTGCAATGTTTGATGTGTCCAGTAGTGGTGAGAAGTATGGTCAAAGGCGCTCGACATTGAATATCAGATGCAAACCAAGGAATGGGGGAATTTTGAGCTAAAAATAATTGTCTCCCACAACCTTGGTAATGGTGTAAGGACAATGTCAGAGTGCTCTCAACTTCCGATGGGCTCTGGTAAGGCATTCTTTCTACAAATGCAACCAAACTTGGCCACCCACCTGAAACGTGTGTAGCACCCGATGTTGATCATGTCGTTACTTGTACTTAGAATTTGACTTCTCCAAGATGTTGTGAACCTAATAGCATACGTGTTGAATGCGTTCAATAAATCTAGTCACTTTATCAATCTCAGACAAAACATGTGTGGATTATGTCTATGTAGTCACATGAGGCATGGCAAAATTAATCAGACACATTGGTTGAGATCCTAGACACACTTGAAAGGGACTGCAACCAATCGAGCCATGGAGAGTTCTATTATAATAGCGTTGGACATATGGAAGACTCTAATCCCAGGTTTGAGGATGCTTGGAGTTGTACATGCAGAGTATGTGCACTATCATCCTATTGACAACCTCCATCTGGCCATCAGTCTGGGGATGGAAGGAAGTTGACTTGTTGAGCTTGGTGTCCAATAGTGTCTAGAGGCTTGACTAGAAGGTGCTCAAGAACCTTCTATACTAATTTTATATAATGGTCTATGGAATCCAAAATATACCCATTCTCATTCAAAGAATAGTTTGGTAGAGTCCTCTATTGTGATACCCTTCTTGCATGCCGCCAATGTAGCCATATTAGAAAATCTGTCCACAACCAAAAATTCAAATTCATTACCATGCTTGGTAGAGGGGAGGCTAGGCATATAGTCCATGAGATGGATTCCCACGGTTGGCTAGGAGTAGGCAGAGGAGTGTACAGGCCTTGCTTCTTGATGATTAGCTTGGTGATGGCGCAGGCAGTGCCGGATCTAATATATTTCCCAACATCCAGTCAGAGTTTGGGCCAATAAAAGTACTTTTGTAGTACAACCATAGTTGTCTCCACCCCAAAGTGTCCTGCCACCTGACTGTAGTGCGCCTTCGAAACAAGTTTGGCATGCTCACTTGAAGGAACACAAATGTTGCCTAGGTAACATAATAATGCATCCTGGAGGTGGGAATCAAGAATTTCCTTTCATCTACTAGCATCTGGTATGTGGAGACGAACTCTAGATCATTTTTGTATAGTTGTGGTCATCCAAAGGTCTCGTGACCACAAGAGTTGAGAACAGTAGTCAGTGCTACAACTGGAGGTCGGCTGAGGTAGTCTACAACATGATTGGCGCTTCCCTTTTTGTATTTAATGTTCAAGTGGAATTGTTGCAGAGACATAGACCACTTCTAATGGTGATCATTCTAAAACTTCCCTCATGTCTGTATAAATGGAAGAGGTCAGTGATCAGTGTGGATGACTGTCTCCTTCCCCAGAATGTAGTGCTTCTACTGTCAGCAAGCCTACATGATGGAATACATCTCTTTATCATAGGTGGGGTACTTCTGAATTGTATCGGAAAGTGTCTCACTATGATAGGCCACTGGATGCCCATGTTGGGTGAGGATTGCAATTGTTGCAGGTTTGGGAGTGTGAGTATCGGTGCAAAGCAGAGGCGCACTTCAAATAACCAAACACCTTTTGTTGGGACTCAGACCAGGAAAACTTTTCTTTCGCCCCGTCCTTAGTAATCTGACTCAAAGTCCAAGTGATATGGGAGAATCCCAACATGAAACTTCGATAAAAATTTGCAATTCCCAAAAAGATGCGAAGCTCCATTAGAGTGGTCGGGGCTAGCCAATCCTGAATGACATGGATCTTAGTCAGGTCCACATGCACACCATGCTCATCTATTATGTAACCAAAGTATTGGACCTCACTCATGCCAAAGGTGCATTACTCCAAGTTGGCACATAGTTTGTGTTTTTTGAAGGGTTTTAAGGACCTTCCGAATGTGTTGCAAGTGTTATTCCCAACTCTTGCTGAAGATGAGGATGTCATCCAGATAAGACACCATGAACGAGTTTATGAAGGGCCGCAATATTTCATCCATTAGCCTCATAAACGTAGTAGTGGAATTTGTCAACCTGAAGGGAATAACCAACCATTCAAAAAGGCCTTCCTTGGATTTAAAGTTGGTCTTCCATACATCTATGGGTTCTATTGGAACCTAGTGATAACCAAGCTTCAGATCAATCTTGTTGAAATACTTGGCCCCCTTGAGTTGGTCTAGAAAGTCATCAATCCATGGGATTGGATACCTATTCCTGACAATGATTTTGTTTAATGCTCGATAATCAATGCAGAGCCTCCAAGTCCCATCCTTCTTCTCTACAAGTACAATCGAGCTCCTACAAGGCAAGAAACTTGGTCGGATGTGCCCTTTTTGTAGCAGCTACTAGATTTTTCACTTGATCTCTTCATTTTATAGAATGGAGCAGTGATATATGGACCCATTCGGTAGAGGTACTCTGGGAGTCAGATCGATTGAATGCTGGACCTGACAATGCAAGGGTACCCTTATGGGTGAGGAGAATATGTCGTTGTATTCGTCCACAATTGTATCCACCCGCTTCTAGCTCTTCGAGGAACCCTTCATGGGGGCCATGGATGTGGCTATAATATTTCCCTTACTTTGAGAGCGAATCAAAAAGAAAAGAAATTTCCCAGTATGGGAGATGACCTTATTGCATTACTTAGCAAAGATCAAAGAGATTGTGGTAGGTGGGGCTACCTTCTATATCTTGTGTAACTTACTACCCAAAGAAATAATAATAGAGTGAGGTCGAGACTCATATACAACATGCCACTTCCATATGTATAGTTGTCCTAATAATACATCACAAACTTCAAGAGGAGCAACATCACACAATACTTCATCTGTGAAGGGCTTGATGCTCTAGGGAAGGTGGTACTGCTAGCTGATGCAAAGATCTCATCCTTGGTGAAGCCACCCGATGGTGTATGGCTGCAGATGTGCTATCATTGATAGGCACATGTTCTTTATGCAGTAGAGGTTATTTTGGTTCTCGATGTCGACAATGAACTGCAACAAAGAACCTTTCACCCACAAATGTGATTGGAATAGGTGTTCCCACTCTTCTGGATATTCAAGCTTGATCTTCTGGATTTTAGTGGTTGCCACAATGGCACTAGGCTCTGTGTCAATGATCTAATTCCCCTTGTTATTCCCCTTATCAGGTTTTGACTCAGAGTCAGAACATGCATCTCACTCTGAAGCCTTTAGCTCGGCCAGTAGTAACTTCTTGGCCTAACACTCAGTTGTGTTGTGAGTGGAGGTCTTATGGAACTCACACCACTTTCCCATGTCTGTTGGGTCCCTATAATACTAGTGATTACCCCATTACTATTGTAGTTGTATCCCTTATTAATATTTTTGTGCTCCTATTGTCCCCATATTGTTATTATTGTTCCCCATAGAATCCCTCTATTGTTATTTTTGTGGATTTATATTATTATTGTTAGGTCGGCTGGGTTATATTGTACTCCTTAGACTCCTATATATAGAAAGGAGGTTTTGTCATTTGAATCATCAAAGAATTGTTCATTTATGTAATGTAAAGGAGGTTGCCCCCTCAAAGAGGCTGAATTCTAAGGCGTTGATCTATCTTTTCTATCCTTCTATGAGCTGGTTTCATAACATTCGGAATCAGAGCTTTGGATTCTAGGGTTTTGCTGCTCCAAATAGGTCATCGTGGCATTTTCACTATAACTTTTTTCCTGCGATGTTTCAAAAGCTAAAAAAAACCCATTTTAGAAGATATCACACTGAACCTTGGGTCTGAATTTCAGAGCTTTTCGTGCTATATTTGCAGAGATATGATCTAAGGAAGATGGTCTTTTTGCAGACTCCTGAATTACATTCCAAACAGTTGACCTGGGGAAAATCGTCATAACTTTCTCTCTATGCATCGGATTGAAATTTCATAAGAAGCTAAAGAAAGTGGACGGACTATAGTTTCTTGTGTATGTTTTTCAGAGCCAAAAGTTGAAACAGTGACTCGTGGCACATCATACAAGTTCACTCTACTGAACTAGTCTATAATCAGGTCACTGTGGGAGATTTCGCATAACTCTTCCTTGGAGAATCCAATTTGGATCAAATTGGTGGCATTGGAAAGAGGACACAGAGGGCTACTGTAGGTCACAATTTTAGAACTGGATGATCCAAAAGTACAGAGATACATCAGAGGCAATATCGAGCTCCTAAAAAGTGAAAAAAGGTGTGTAGATTTTTTAAATTTTTGCTTAAGCTTGGTTTGAAAATTTATTTTGAAGGAATTCAAAGGGAATAGTAGAGCATTATTATCGGTAACTGATGCCCTGAGGAAAGAAAATGCAAACACCTAGTAAGCAACCTGAAAGCTCTAGCATGACTCATAAAGAAGAGGAAGAAATGCTACATGATATATCAAAATTACAAGACTAAGTGCAACAAATTTCACTCTCACAAAAGCTAACAAAAGCTAAGATAAATGGTGTGGAATCTAAGATAAAGGGCGTGGAAGCTAAGATGGATGATTTGAATATAGATTTGAAGACAGATTTGAAGACATATTTGACAAATTTTCTACAAGAAATACTTACTAATGGTGAAAAGGTAGTAAAGGAAACTCATGATGCGAACAAAAGAAATGTTAATCTTGATTTCATACACTCTAACGTGGGATCAAAGACCCACCATATTCCAAAAATTGATATGAGGAAGTTTGATGGCAAGGATCTCGCAACATGGATATTACAGATGGAGCAATTTTTCGATCTCAATAATGTGCAAAACACACAAAAGGTACGTATTGCAACTTTATATTTGGAACCAAATCAGTTTGTATGGTATCAATGGCTTTGCTCTCATAGACAAATTATCACTTGGGCAATTTTTACAGAAGAATTGACAGCACATTATGAGGATACAAAAAGCAACACTTTTTTTAGCCAATTGATAAGTCTCAAACAAAAGGGTTCAGTAATGGAGCACATGGAGGAGTTCCAAAAATTAAACATAAGGGTAAAAAATATTCCAGAGGAGCATAGGATTGATGTGTTCATAGGGACTTTAAAGGATAATATCCAACATGATGTTCGCCTTTGGGAACTTGATTCATTAGAGAAGGCATTCAGGTTAGCAAGAAAAATGGAAAGAAAAATTATGGCAACTAGGAAGCATACCACTCACAACTATAAAGATGGAAGTGTTGTTGCCCCTAGTCTTCCACAACCTATAAGGTTGACACCACAAAAATTGGAAGAAAAAAGAGTAAAAGGGCTTTGTTACAGTTGTGATAGCAAATACACTAAAGGTCATAAGTGTGCTGAGAAGAAATTATTCTACATATATTGTGAAGAGGAAGAAGAACAGGAGCAAGAAAGGTCAAAAGAAGAGGATATACTCCAGGAAAAAAGCCTAGATAAAGAAGAAATGAATCTGACCATATCTTGTAATGCATTGGCAGGAATTACTACTCCTCAAACCATCAAGATAGAAGGACAAATCAAGAAGAAAAAGGTAATAGTGTTGATTGATTCAGGAAGTACCCACAATTTTATTCATTGTAAGGTAGCAAAATAATTGAATTGCTTCTTATATCCAGCACCAGAGTGTCAAGTGATGATTGCAAATGGAGGAGCAATAAATTGCTCTGGAAAGTGCCATAATATAAAGCTATCCATGGGAGAATATGTATTGACTAGCCCAGTGCTTTCCATTCCAATGTGAGGTGTTGATGTTGTACTAGGAGTCCAATGGCTACAATCCTTGGGTACAATAGCTTTTAATTTTCAAGAACTTTTCATGAAATTTTCTGTGGAAGGAAAGGAAGTTGAATTAAGGGGTATTGTAGGGAAACCAGGAAAGATAATCAGCTCTAACAGTATGACAAAGCTTCTAAAAAAGGAACAAAGAGGTGTAATTGCACAATTATGTTCGCTAGATGTTTTCACATTGGAACCATATATTTCTCTAGATCTTCAAAAAGTCTTGGACAATCGTTCCAAGGTATTTGAGACTCCCAAAGTCTCCCACCTATTCGCAATCATGATCATGCCATTCATCTGATTCCAAGAAGTGTTCCTCCAAACATTAGGTCGTACAGATATCCCTATGCCCAAAAGAGCGAAATTGAATGCATGGTTGCAGAAATGCTAGAGGCTGGTATAATTCAACCGAGTCAAAGTTCTTTCTCTGCTCCAGTAGTATTGGTGCACAAGAAGGATGGATCATGGCGCATGTGTCCGGATTATAGGGAGCTCAACAAGCTCACTATTAAAGACAAGTTTCCCATTCCTGCCATTAATGAATTACTCGATGAATTGCATGGATCTATTTACTTCACCAAGTTAGATCTTCATTCAGGATATCATCAAATTAGAATGAAGACTGAAGAAATTCCAAAAATAGCATTTAGAACTCATGAGGGACATTATTAATTTTTGGTCATGCCTTTTGGCCTTACCAATGCACCTTCAACATTTCAAGGTTTGATGAATTCCATTTTCAAACCATTCCTTAGAAAATTTGTGTTAGTATTTTTTGATGATATACTAATCTACAGAAAGTCTCGGAAGGATCATGTTGAACATGTTGATAGGGTGCTACAACTATTGGAGGAGAAACAATTATATGCAAAAAGATCCAAATGTTTCTTTGGAGTACAAGAGGTGGAATATCTGGGTCATATTGTATCTCATGAAGGAGTTAAGGTAGACTCTAGCAAAATTAAAGCCATTAAGGAATGGAAAATCCCCACATCCATAAAGCATCTGCGAGGATTTCTTAGGTTGACAGGGTATTATCGCTAGTTTGTTAAGAAATATGGGAGAATAGCAGCACCTCTAACAACATTATTGAAGAAAGATGCATTTTCATGGACTCTAGAAGCAACAAAGGCCTTCGAACATCTTAAAGAGGCAATGTGCCAAGCACCGGTCTTAGCTACACCAGACTTCACAAAAACCTTTATTGTGGAATGTGATGCTTCAAGAAATGGAATTGGTGCTGTTTTAATGCAAGATGAAAGACCCATTACTTTTGAAAGTCGTCCAATCAAGGGAAAGTTTTTACACAAAGCTATTTATGAAAAGGAAATGTTGGAAATACTCCATGCATTTAAGAAATGGCGACCCTACCTAATGGGAAGACACTTCAAGGTAAAAACGGATCATGATAGCCTTAAATACTTTTTAGAACAAAGATTATCCTCTGTAGAGAAACAAAAGTGGGTCACAAAGATGTTGGGTTACGACTTTGAAATCATCTACAAAAAAGGGAAGCAAAATGTGGTGGCAGATGCACTCTCAAGAAAGGATGAGGATGTGGAAGCATTGTTGTGTGCCATTTCTATTATCCAACTAGATTGGATAAACGAAGCAAGGGAGGAATGGAAGAATGACGAAGAAGTGTGGGCACTTATTCAAAAGTTACAACAAGATTCCAATACGTCTGATACATTTAGCTGGCATAATGATTCGTTATGGTACAAAGATTGCTTATACCTCTATAAGAATTCCTAACTAAAACAAAAGATTCTTATGGAATTGCACACTTCTCCCTTAGGAGGGCACTCAGGATTTTTAAAAACTTACCACAGGGTTAAGAAGGAATTTTTTTGGGATGGCTGTAAATCGGATATTCAAAAGTTTGTGGCGGAATGTTTGGTTTGCCAACAAAATAAAGTTGAAACAATTAAGACACAGGGTCTATTACAACTTTTATCCATTCCAAGCCAACGTTGGGAGGAGGTTTCAATGGATTTTATCACAGGTTTACCCAAGTCTGAGGGAAAGAGTGTCATCATGGTAGTAGTTGATAGACTTACCAAGTATGCACACTTTTGTGCATTATCACATCCATTTAAAGCCAGTACAGTTTCTACTGCATTTATGGAAACAATTCAAAAGCTACATGGAAACCCAAAGATTATTGTAAGTCACAGAGATCCCATTTTCACTGGAAATTTTTGGACAGAATTATTTTCTTGTCTTGGTACTCAGTTAGCTCATAGATCATCTTATCATCCTCAATCTGATGGGCAAACTGAGATAGTAAACAAATGTTTGGAAGGATATCTTCGTTGCTTTGTATTTGATAAATAGACATAATGGGTCAAATGGTTGCCTCTGGCAGAATGGTGGTATAACACTTCCTTCCATACAGCAACAAAAATGACCCCATTTATGGCACTTTATGGATATCATCCACCATCCATCACATATTATTTAAGAGAAAATTCGAAGGTTCAAGTAGTGGAACACCACATTGAAAATCAACAACAAGTCCTCCAACTCTTAAAGGATAACCTCGTGTTGGCACAGAATACAATGAAACAATAGGCAGATCAACATTGCAGCGAAAGAAGTTTTGATGTAGGTGATTGGGTATTCCTACGGCTACAACCATATAAGCAAATGTCCCTCAAGCAAGCTAAGAAGGATAATAAATTATCACCAAAGTATTATGGTCCGTACAAGGTGTTGCAAAAGATTGGTACTATGGCATACAAATTGGAGCTTCCTGTAGCATCTCAATTGCACCCAGTGTTATAGACATTTTTGGGCACAACAAACCAAATCATAAATGACCATAAACCAAGGGCTCCTAAGTCCCTAAAAGTTTTGTTCCAACCACTAAAAGAACAAGGTCAACTGATTACAGCATCTCCCAGAAGTTCTCCATGAAAAACTACTCAGAACTGGTCAAAACTGGACCATTTCACCTGCTCCATGGTCAAAGTGCATTGCATCCCACCTAGCTACACACAGTAGGTGCGATGCATGTTGAAAAGCCCTTCTATGGGGTGCGATGGGCGAGAGTGGACAAATGGCAGGGTCAATCCGCAAGGTGGAGGATCATGGAATCTTCCAGAAACTTCTCCTGTGACACTTGCCTCTCTGCATTCACCAGGGATGAGTAAGAGATCATCAATCTCCAAGTGGAATCAAGAACTATCAGAGATAGGACACTAATCAAATCTCAAAAGCTGACTCACCCCCCTTGCAAACATCTATATATGGATCCCTCATCCCAGAGATCCAAAGGCTGGAATTTTGTATCTTGTAAGGAAGTGCTGCTGGTTTCTTGGTGTAACATCATAGTGTTGGGTGATCTAAGCTTTTCATGAGGTGAAGAAGGGCTTTCTTGCTGAGAGGATGATGTTGGGTCAGAACAATTGGTTGTAATCCCCTCTGCTCTTTCTTGATTATCAATAAAGCTATTCTAGTTTTCCTCCACACTCTTGTATGATTGATGTTATATGCATTTGTGTGGTCAATATATATCTGGTCCTATATTGTTTATGATAATAGATCTATGTTCTTGGATAGTGTTATGCTGCTTTGATTCTACAGGTGCTCTTTGAAGCTGGGTATACGAGGAAGCGAGTGGCAAGGATCTATCAGAAGGGAGAGGAATCAAATAAGGAACCAAGCGCAAGACAGAGGTTGGTCTCCTTTATTCCCCTCCTATCTATTTCTCATAAAGGAAAACGAAAGTAGTTTTAGTTTGTTTGTTTCTAAGGTAGCTACTAGCCTTAGTGGGACTAGCAGTCTGCATAGACACTAGATTTCCCGATAACAAAATGGCGACTCCGCTGGGGAACGAATAGATTATTTGTTTATCTACATTTGTTTACTTTGTAAACTTACAGACGGAGCCTGAAGTCAAGCCAACTAGCCTTCGAACTGTATTTTCTATGCAAGTGCAAAGTCGATCAACGCTGCTTCAGTCTATCTCCGGGTTTTGTTTATGAATTAAACAATTGATTTACAAGCTCTCTAATTGCCCTTGTGGTGGCTCTAGTACCCTCCTTAGATCTACCCCTGTGATTCATTTACTGATTACCACTTGCTCGGCCTAAATCCCTGAACTGAGCTGCAAACTGTGACCCGGAACCCAGCTAAAGTCTCGTCCCTGGTCCATCGCACTTCCCGAGTGTAGTAGGTGCGTTACATTTCAGTTTCCCTGTGCTACAGGTGCGCTGATCAGACCTCTTCTGCTCTTAGATTTTGGCTTCTGTGTTCACTCTTTTCAGCTCTATTCAAGAGTTTTGCTGCCTGTAGTCAGTACACCTCTGTTGGAAACCCCCTTCCTTGCCATTATTCCGCCTCCATTGTGCAAAGAACTGTAAATGTTTTTATGTATTTTGAGTCATTTTCAGTTCTCTTTTACAAAGAAGTAGCGTAATTGAACTGTCGTTTCTTGATTTGAAAGTGTCGCAAGTGTCGTTTTCGGTCATAGAAGAGAATCCGATTGTTCTTGATAGTCAATTACACTGTTACTCTTGTATTTGATTTGAATTGGTAGTTTTTCAAGTGTCGAAAGCAAGTTTTCAATTCCAAATAACAAAGTGTCTTCATTGTCTTCATTTTGTTTTGAAAAGAAGCTTGTTAGTAATTGTCGCTTTGAGAAAATAATTCAGATTTGCGCTTAGCTTTCTTTTTATCATTCACACATTAAGAAGGCTGAAAATAAATACATGCATGTGCATTTGCATTTAGACTGTTTGTTGGTTTGATTTAGGAGAGTGCATATAGTGTGTGCTCTCTGCTCTCTGCTGAAAGAAAATCATCTCTCTTTCCTTAGTAGCTAGGATTTTCATTGCAAAAAGAAGATTAAATGATTGTTTGTCATCTTAGATTGCATTTTAGGAATTGTACATCTACATCACGCGGTGAACCTGAAAGGAAAATTTCTTAAGCAAGATCGACTATAAAATAAATTCAATGAATCTAAAAACTCTTTGGAACCTAACGCACAACATCTAGAAGTCTAGGCTAGAGACGTATTCCAGCGTCGTAAAGCCTGGTAACTGTTGTTTTCACTGTTGGTTGGGTGATTCCTCCACTTTGAGACAACAAGTGCCAGTACAGACTTGTGCTCCCACGTACCGTCGAGTATATTTTGGGAGACCACAATAGGCTATATCCTTTATCCATAGGAAGCCGTGTCTGCCGCCCTATCGATCGCAATGCACTGAACACAGCATTCGGGAAGATTGACTGCCATACCGTAAAAAGTATTCTGCAGTTTTGTGATTGGTTTGGTAATCCCTCTGTCTAGATTTCTAGAGCAGTCTCTTTCGTTCCTTTTCAGACTCCTTAAAGGAAAAGGTCCATCTGAGCACTTGTCACTTCAGGCTCATTAAAAATCAAAGGCGACTAGAGTCATCTTTTGTTTTTTCTCGACTCTTAAAAATTGAAAAAACAAGTTGTGTCAAAGCGTCTAAAATTTATTTTAATCGGAATAAGCATCACCTTTCCTACGTTGGTCTTAGGTTGAGAAAAATGGAGTCCACCAACCAAGGAGTTCCCCTTGGAGGAAATCCTAGTCCCTTCTCCTCTTGGGGAGATGTTGGTGCACCCCATATGGCCACATTGTCTCTTCCAGGATTGAAAATCGGCTTGCCCGTATGGCTCTTCTCAACTTCTATCGTTCAGAACACCGTGATTCCTGAACAATCAAGTCAGCAAATAAACGATACCAGAGTTACCCCCCAACCCTCTACTTCGTCCAATTCTTCCTCTCCTCCTTCCTCTTCGCTTGATGAAGCTAGTAAAGCCAAAAATCAAGTAACCGAGAAGAAGAAGGAGAAGAAGAAGAAATAGAAGAAAAAGAAGGAGCCAAAGGTGAAAAGGGGTGACCAGGCATCGTCTAGTGAAAATCCACACACTGCACCATCCAGGCCTAAATCGCCATGTGTCATTTGCAAAGGAGACCACTATCATCGAGGTTGTCCTTGCATCCCTCGGATCTTAAGGGACTAGTCTCCGCGTTTGCACAATCCGGTGTCATCAACCTCTGACGATCATGTTGAGCATACACCGTCAACTAATGAAAGTGAAGCCCCCGGACAAAAAGGAAAATATAAATTTCCTTGTAAATTGTGTGAAGGCAATCACGCCGTCCACCGTTGTCCCTTCTTAGACGAAGCTAAAAGAGTTTTAGACGACCGTCTGGTTTCACCGTTACGGCTTCCTCCTGGATATAAGAAACTCTTGCCAAGTCCGTCACTAGTTGAAAATCCGGCTGACACGCCCTTGTGGTCGGCCGAAACATCTATCATTGAAGATAAACCATCTGAATCCATACCAGACGAAAGTCAAAAGGTCGAGGCGACAGTTGACCCAGTCTTGCCTTCAGAGGATCCGTCTTCAGATGATACAGTCATCGAAGAGAACAAAGATGACATCGTCCAAATTCTCTTCGTAAGCACAGACTCCGATGAACATGGGGGTAGTCTACCCGTTCCTTTACCGCAGGAAGGAAGTTCGTCAGAGTCATATCCGGGCGTCTATTCAGTCCCACCTCCAAGCAACCTGGTTGTTTCCTTTGACTGGAATCTACTAGGCAGACCCCGTTTACCGGCTAGTGTACCATTTTGAATCATTGCTCAAATATATAGAATGGTCATGGCCGGTACCATCATAGATGAAGGGGCTTCTGTCAGTATCCTTTCCTCAACTGCTTGGAAAGTGCTTGGTTCGCCATCGCTTTTTCCTGAGATGAGAAATCTAACAGGCTTTGACAAAGGAACCAATCGACCGTTAGGGATCCTTCCCAATGTGCCGATAACATTGAGAAGGAAAACCATTCACATGAACGTAATGGTAGTCCAAGGACCCCTAGATTATAATCTACTCCTTGGACGAGACTATATTTATTACATGGGAGCCATTATCTCCTCACTCTTTAGAGTAATGTGTTTCCCGCAGGAAGGAAGAGTGGTCAAGCTCGTAGACCAGCTTTCATTCCCCAGTTCACACATAGCAAATAGTCATATACCATCCCTAAATGGTCTTTTCACGCAAGGAATGTCTCATCAATCCCCAGTCCGTCCACCCGATGAGCGCGAGTGATTCGGAAGACATGAATGAAACCCAGGGGGCATGCACCCTGGCTTGTTTCAACAGGAAAACCTTGGGTATAGGGTAGGTTTCCACGGAGGATATATGACTTGCTGACACACTAGTCCATTTTGGAAAATGGGATTAGACTGGAATAAGATACCTCCACGAGAAGGTAGGCTGTTATAGACATTTTTGTGCCTTACAGCATTGAGCATGAAATGTCCATAATCTAGGGGATCCAAAGTCCCTAAACATGATGTTCCTACCCCTAGAGGAACAAGGCTAACAAACCACAGCAATTCATAGAAGTTCTCCACCAGAAACTGCTAAAAAACAAGTCAATTCAGGATCATGTCAATGGCTCCACTGGCTGTCTGCGCTAAATGTCAAAGCCAACACTGGCTACCTGCGCTGAATGTCAAAGCCAACACTGGCTACCTGCGCTGAGCGAGAGTGTACATGTGGCAAGCTCATTTCTCAAGGTGTCAAAACCCAAGAAGCTTCCAAAATGACACTTGTCTCAGGGAATTCGACTATGATGAGTAAGAGGTTCCAAAACTCCAAGTGGAAGCAAGAACCTCCAAGTGGAATCAAGAACTGACAGAGGGAGAGGACACTAGTCAGATCTCAAGCTGACTCATCCTCTCTCCAAACATCTATATATGGATCTCTCCTCCATGAGATATAGAGGCTGGAATTGTGTTATTGCAAAGAATTGCTGCTGGTTTGAGATTGGAATCATTGGGTGCTTAATGCTTTGAAGGGAGGTGAAGATAGGAATTCCATTTTTTTGGGAAGGAGATGCTGGATTGGAGCCCTCTAGGTTGTATCTCTTCCTGAACCTTGTTATTCATCAATAAATCTATCTTGGTTTCTCCTATATACTGATGTATCTTTGATGTATGGTTGCATTAGTGTATTTGGTTTATTTCTAATCCTGAATCAGTTATGAATGTGAATATCTGTCTTTGTGTAGTGTTCTTCTCTTGTCGCAAGTAGCTGTTCTCTTGTCGCAAGTAGCTGTTCTCTTGTGATCTTGCATGAACCTGTTGAAGCTGGGCGAGCGAGAAGGCAAGTAGCTGTGAATACCCAAAGAGAAGAGAAGCCGGATCGAGGGACAAACGGAAGACACCGGTTAGTCCATCCATCTCTCTCTTCATTCTTAATTCATAAAGGAAGAATCCTCGAATAGCTGTCTCTGTTTGTTGCTAAGGCACTGTCACACCTTAGGTGGATAGGATCGTCCTGTATAGGCATTTTTCCCCACAACAAATTGGCGACTCCACTGGGGAGATTTGTTTAGTCATTTTATTTGTGTTTCTATCATTGTTTGTTTCATAGACTCGACAGCAACAATCGAACTGCATCTGCTATTCCCGGATGCAAAGTAGACAGTTGCTGCTTTGATCCAATCACTGGACTTGTCTATGATCTGAACAATGGACTCACAAATGATTTGATGATCCTTTGTGATAGATCTTAGTACTCCCTCAAAGCATCCCTTTGATTGTACCTTGCTTGTTGCTTTTATTTGGCCTAAAACAGTAGATTAAATAGCAATCTGTGACCCAGAACCAGTGAGAAACGAGAGTTTCTCCTTCAGCGCAGACCCAGTGAAGGGATTTTGCATTTCAACGCAGGTCCCGTGAAGGCTACCTGCACTGAATGTCAAAACCCCTGTGTTGAGGTTGCGCTGAACCAGTTTGGCCTTGTGCAGCTGGGGTTCTCTGCTATGTTTTGCCTTGTTTTGATCTCTGATTTTTGCAGCCTGTAACCAGCATAGGTACCAGTCTGATAACTCCTTTTCTCTGCTTAGATTCCGCCTCCTTTTGTACAAAAAGATTGTGAGTGTTTTTATGTGTTTGTGGCGTCATTCGCAGTTTTCCTTTGCATGAGTGAAATAATCATCCTGTAGCCCTTGATTCAGATCTGTTGACCGTGATCTTAGGAGAGAGTTCATTGGCTGTTTACAGTTGATTATACATTTGCTTTTGCTTATTGGTTTGAGTTTTGTCTCTTTTAAGTGTCAAAACAAGTATTCCTTTCGAAAGTCGTAAAGTGTTGTATTCTCTTCTACCCTTTCTGATTTCGAAAAAGTAAACTTGTTGGTATTCGTCATTTAAAAGCAAATTCAAAGTTGTACAAAAAGCTTTCTTTGTAG
This sequence comes from Pinus tabuliformis, assembly GCA_031772625.1. Lineage (NCBI taxonomy): Eukaryota > Viridiplantae > Streptophyta > Pinopsida > Pinales > Pinaceae > Pinus > Pinus tabuliformis. The sequence goes on from CM062806.1 coordinate 117,976,634, forward strand.
GCATCAATACTAAGAAAGAGGAAAACAAACACCTGCATTGTGCATTTGCATCTTGATAGTTTGCATGCTTGATTTAGGAAAAGTGCATTAGAGTGTGCTGATTTCTCTTTGAGAAAAGATGGTGTCTTTCTTTTCCCTTAGTAGCTAGGATTTTCAAAGTTGAAAAGATATAAAGCTTGCTTATCATCTTTAGACTGCATTTAGGAATTGTATCATACATCTCGTGGTGAACCTCAAAAGCCAAACTTCTAAAAAGATCAACTTAAAATAAACTGAATGAACTTAACAACGCTTTGCAACATAACACACAACATAGAGGTCTAGGCTAGAGATGTGTTCCGGCGTCGTAAAGCCTGGTGACTGTCGATCTCGTTGATGGTGGGTGATTCCTCCTGAGGGACGATAGCACCAGTACGGATTGTGCTCCCACGTACCGTCGCGTATATATTGGGAGACCCCTATAGGCATAAAACCTTTATCCTTAGGAAGCCGTGTCGGCCGCCCTACTGATCGCAATGCACTGAACACAGCATTCAGGAAGATCGACCGCCCGTACCCTAAAAAGTATTCTGCGGTTTTGCAAAAAGTTTGGCACACCCTCTGCCTAGAACTCCAGAGCAGTTCCTTTTGGCCTTTTTCAGACTCTATAACGGAAAAAGTCCATCCGAGCATTTGTCACTTCGGGCTCGTTAAAACATCGAAGGAGACTAGAGTCATCTTTAGCTTTTTCTCGACTCTTTAAAAGTGAAAAAGCAAGTTGTGTCTAAAGCGTCGTTAACAATTTATTTTAAACGGAACAATCACCCTTTATTCCTGCGTTGATCTTTAGGTTGAAAAGATGGAGCCCACCAACCAAGGAATTCCCCTTGGTGGAAATCCTAGTCCCTTCTCCTCTTGGGGAGATGTTGGTGCGCCCCACATGGCCACTTTGTCACTTCCAGGATTGACAATTGGCCTGCCGGTCTGGCTCTTTTCAACCAATGTTGTTCAGAACACCACTATTCCTGAACAGTCAAGTCAACAGTTAGACCAGACCAGAGTTGCCCACCAGCTTTCGACTTCATATAATTCTTCCTCTCCTCCTTCATCTTCGCTTGACGGAACTGGTAAAACAAAAAACCAAGTTCCTAAGGAGAAGAAGGAAAAGAAGAAGAAAGAGAAGAAGAAGAAGGAGCCAAAGGCGACTGGGGGCAAACCAGTGTCGTCTGACAAAAATCCACACACAGCACTGACTAGGCCTAAATCGCCATGTGTCATATGCAAGGGAGACCACTTCCACAGAGATTGTCCCTGCATCCCTTGGATACTAAGGGACTGGTCTCCCCATTTGCACAATTCGGTAGCGTCAACCTCTGATAGCCATGTTGACTACTCACCGTCAACTAGTGAAAGTGAAGCCCCAGGACAGAGAGGGAAAGCTAGATTTCCCTGCAAACTGTGTGAAGGCGACCACGCCATCCACCGTTGTCCCTTCTTAGACGAGGCTAAAAGAGTTTTGGAAGATCGCCCGATTTTACGAGCGCAACTTCCTCCTGGATATCAAAAACTCCTGCCAAGTCCTTCACTAGTTGAGAACCCGGCTGGCCCGCTCAGGTGGTCAGCCGAAGCATCTATCATTGAAGATGAACCGTCTGAATCCATACCTGACGAAAGTCAAAAGGTTGAGGCGGCAGTTGACCTGGTTTTGCCTTCGGAGGCTCTATCTTCGAATGATACCATCACAGAGGAGAATAAAGACGACACCGTCCAAATTCTCTTCATCAACACTGACTCTGATGAACAAGGGGGCATTGCACCCATTCCTTTATCGCAGGAAGGAAGTTCGTCAGAGTGATATCCGGCCGTCTATTCGGTCCCACCACCAAGCAACCTAGTTGTCTTGTTCGACTAGAACCAACTAGGCAGACCCCGGTTACCAGCTAGTATACCATTCAGAATTATCGTTCAAATATACAGAATGGTAATGGCTGGCACTATCATTGATGAGGGGGCATCTGTGAGTATCCTTTCCTCTATTTCTTGGAAAGCGCTTGGTTCGCCAGCGCTTTTGCCTGAAATGAGAAATCTATCAGGCTTTGATAAAGGAACCAGTCGACCTTTAGGGATCCTCCCCAATGTGCCCATAACATTGAAAGGGAAGACCGTTCAAATGAACGTGATGGTCGTTCAAGGACCCTTGGATTATAACCTACTCCTTGGACGAGACTATATATATTGCATGGGAGCCCTCATCTCCTCACTCTTTAGAGTAATGTGTTTTCCACATGAAGGAAGAATGGTCAAGCTCGTGGACCAACTTTCGTTTCCCGGATCACACATCGCAAATAGTCATATACCATCCCTAAATGGTCTATTCACGCAAGAAGTGTCTCAACCCACGGTCCGTCCTCCTGATGAGCGCGAGTAATCCGGGAGGATATGACTGCAACCTAGGGGGCATGCGTCCTGGTCTGCTTCGGCAGGGGAACTTTGGGTATAGGGTAGGTTTCCGCAGGAGAATATGACTAGTCCGTACCCCGTCCGTCTAGGAAGAGGGTTGTTCTAGAATAAGATTCTTTTGTCAAAGTTATGTGAGTTGGCGGGCTACGTCGCTCACCTTTGCCTATTTCGATAGACATTGCTGAAGAAGTGTTTTATTCGTGCCCACGAACAAGACAATCTTTGGGTAACCTGAAAGAGGTAAGCCTCTCTCGTTGAAACAAATGTTTTGGCGGAAGTGAAGTAGAGGTAACCTTGAAATCATACTTTATGCCTGGGGGCATGCAAACCTTTTGGAATGCTAGCAAGGGGCAGCTATTTATTTTTTAATTTTTTAGGTCCTCCTTTTAAACCTGTAGGTCTAACCCTTTAAACTCGTAGGATTAGTCGTTTCCAAACTTTCATAACGAAAGGATCTGGGGCAAAGCTTTGTGAGATGAAGCTCCATAAAAAATAGAATCTCAATGAGACACTCTTATCATATGACTGGTATAATCGAGCAGTTTTAGCACAAAGTTCATGCTCGTTAAAAAATAAACGCAAGATCCGAGCAGTTTTAACGCGGACTTCATGCTCGTTAAAAAATAAACATAAGCAATGAGCAAGTGTTTCCACCAGCGTTTAAGCTCATTTTAAAATAAAAAATGAACCACTACCCGGTAAATAACCACTGTGAATGTAATTTATCAGCCATTAAAGCCTTGGTCGTGTTTGCACCGTCACCTTCACTTTTCATTTGGCCGATCGTTCACCTCCATATGATTGTTTACCCATTTTGAGGAACAGCTGCGAAGAGTGATTTCACCTAGCCATCCTTGTGACACTGCCGTGATTGGAAAATTCCAACCTGTACCTGGAATCAGCTGCTAACCCTGTTTATCACTCGTTCCTCAAAAGACGAGTCTTCTTTAAGCTCTTTTCAACTGACTCGTAAAATATGAAAAGATTGCCGAGTTTTGTCCTTCCAGCTCGTTAAAGCAACCGGAAGTGCTATCCCTCCTCTAGATTTTAATCTTTTTGGACCTGAGGGATTATTGCACAAAAAGATCGAGCGCTTGTTTTGTTCGGCTCGTTAAAACTATCGAAAACTCATCCCTTTTGTATTGTTTTATACTTTTTCGGACTTAAGGGATTAGATGACGAAAAAGGACTTTTGGAGTTAACTTTATGTACCTTTTCAGACTCTCTAAAAATGAAAAGGACCGAGTTATCCTTGTCGTTAGACTCGTTAAAATCATTAAATAGCGACAAACTTGTCTTTAGACGAGAACGAGTTTCACTATCGCTAGGCTCGTTAAAACATAGCGATGGGCTTGCCCGAAGGGCAGGTTATAGAACAAGCATATGTTATCCTCCTCAAGCTTGACAAAAATAAAGAGGTACTGGTCAGCAATGACTGGGGAAAAATTGGGAGAAAATCAAGAAAACTTTGATGGTAGCAAGTCGCTCTTGAACATGACACTTTTCCTCCGTACCACAATCGGGTTGGGTTGTTTCATTCACCGGTCACATCACCATGGTCTCGCCATACCATCCATATTTGGGGTAATGCTACCGATCCATCGCATCAGTGTCACCATATGTTCAAGAGAAGTTGTTCAGAAGAGTCAACCGTGTCCCATCCACTGCCATACATTATCCTTCATCCTTTCATGACCGCCACCCTGAATCATATGTCACAGATCGTTTTCACCTCCATCAAAATCATTAGCTCCGTTCTGTGTCATTGATGTGGGATTCATTAAGGCCCTCCTTTGACGAATCGCTTCTTGTCGACATCAGCTCATTATCAAGAAGTTGATCTAGGAACAACCCCTTCAGTACTTTGAAGCTTGCATGCCTCAATGGCAAGTTTCTCACTTCCGGCGACAGGTATACATCAACGACCTTCGACCGAAAGATTTTGCGTGGTGTTCGACGCCAAGTCCTTTATTCACACCACGTGAATTGTACTGCAGTACCTTGAGGGTCATTATCATTATCGGTGATTCCTCTCGCGCTTGTTAACGGTATACCTCATTGACCGGTAATCAAGCGATGTCTTTCCATGTTCGACTTCGGAACATTTCTCACATGGATCGACTTGTACTTAGAGTGAAGATCGAACGAGTTTGAAGACCCCGGATCTAGTTTCATCCATCTGGGCTGCGATATATATTCAGGAAAGATAAAGACATTGACATGTACATCATTGCAGCAGATAATCATCCTACCCAAATGTTGTAGGGAAAAGTATCCAATACGGAATGACCCTATCCCACTCTAAGGGTGATAGTACCTCAGCAACAACTGAAAGCAAAGCTATCTAAGATTTCTTCTTTATGAAAGTAAAAGGGGAGAAAGGGATCCACCAACCGATGTCTTTCGCTTAGTGTTTGATCCAATCTTCTCTCCTTGCTGCTTGCTCCCAGCTCCTTGCTCTTTCACCGGCCCAGCTACACAAAGATCCTGCAAGAGAACAAGAAAGGGAAACTACAAGAAGCATACTTTCATAATTGATTCAAGGATTAGAATAAATCAAATACACAAGTATAACAATACATCATTGAGACACATGCATATAGAAGAACCTCAAATGCTTTATTAATGGAAGAAGTAAAGTTCTGAGAGTGTTACAACCATAAGAGGCCCAATCCAGCAACACCTCCCAGCAGAAAGAAATCTCCTCTTCACCTCCTTCAAAGCAATCACCCAATAGTTCTAACCTCAAACCAACAGCACTTCCTTACATTCACAAAATTCCAGCCCCCTCAGACCTCATGAGAGAGCTCTATATATAGGAGTTTTGGGGAAAGGATGAGTCAGCTTGAGGCTGGCATGAAGCTGACTAATGTCCTCTCCCACTTCAGTTATACTTCAGTTCTTGAGTCCACTTGGAGATCCTTGCTTCCACTTGGAGTTCTAGATCCTCTTACTCATCACAAGGCGAATTCCTTGATCCAAGTGTCATTTTGGAAGCTTCCTGGGCATTGACACCTTGAGAAATGAATGTGCCATTTGTCCAATCTCGCTCAGCGCAGGTAGCCTTCATTAGAGTTGACATTCAGCACAGGTACAGAGAGGAGCAATTGACATTCAGCGCAGATGCTCAGTGGAGCAGTTGACATGATCCGAAATTGCTTGTTTTTGAGTGCTTTCAAGTGGAGAACTGATTTGAAGTGCTGTGGTTTGCTGACCTTGTTCCTCTAGGGGTAGGAACATCATGTTTAGGGACTTTGGATACCTTAGATTATGGACATTTCATGCTTCATGCTGTAAGGCACAAAAATGTCTATAACAGATGCCCCCTAAAGTATGAGGTCGCTTATCGGGTGAAATGCTTTATCCAGAGGATCCGAAGTTCATTCAATCGCTGAGAGGTGACCTGTAATAAGATACAATACAATACATTATTTTTCATTCTGCTTTCATGATCTAGCTGAGGCGGGCATTCCCATGCTCAGCTTTATAAATTCATTTTGGTACATAGAACAGACGATCGTCTGATGGTAGACTGATAATTCTCTGCTGAAATTATCATCCTTTGAGTAGGATGATCATCTGCTGCAATGATGTACATGTCAAATGTTTTTATATTTCCTGAATATATATCGCAGCCCGGATGGATGAAACTAGATCCGGGGTCTTCAAACTCGTTCGATCTTCACTCTAAGTACAAGTCGATCCATGTGAGAATTGCGCTGAAGTCGAACATGGAAAGACATCGCTTGATTACCGGTCAATAATGTAAACCGTTAACAAGCGCGAGAGGAATCACCGATAATGATAATGACCCTCAAGGTACTGCAGTACAATTCACGTGGTGTGAATAAAGGACTTGGCGTCGAACACTACGCAAAATCTTTCGGTCGAAGGTCATTGATGTATACCTGTCGACGGAAGTGAGAAACTTGCCATTGAGGCATGCAAGCTTCAAAGTACTGAGGGGGTTGTTCCTAGATCAACTTCTTGGATAATGAGCTGAAGTCGACAAGAAGCAATCCGTCAAAGGAGGGCCTTAATGAATCCCACATCAGTGACACGGAACGGAGCTAATGATTTTAGTGGAGGTGAAAACAATCTGTGACATATGATTCAGGGTGGCGATCATGGGTGGATGGGACATGCTTGACTCTTTCTGAACGACATCTCTTGAACATATAACGACACTGATGCGATGGATCGGTAGCATTACCCCAAATGGATGGTGTGGCGAGGACCATGGTGATGAGACCGCTGAATGAAACAACCCAACCCGATGTGATTCGGAGGAAAAGTGTCATGTTCAAGAGCGACTTGCTACCATTAAAGCTTTGAGGTTCTCCCAATTTTTCCCCAGTCATTTCTGACCAGTACCTCTTTATTTTTGTCAAGCTTGAGGAGGATAACATATGCTTGTTCTATAACCTGCCCTTCGGGCAAGCCCATCGCTACGTTTTAACGAGCCTAGCGATAGGGAAACTCGTTCTCGTCTAAAGACAAGTTTGTCGCTATTTAATCATTTTAACGAGTCTAACGACAAGGAAAAGTCGGTCCTTTTCATTTTTAGAGAGTCTGAAAAGGTACAGAAAGTTAACTCCAAAATTCCTTTTTCGTCATCTAATCCCTTAAGTCCGAAAAAGTATAAAACAATACAGAAGGGATGAGTTTTCGATAGTTTTAACGAGCCGAACAAAACAAGCGCTCGATCTTTTTGTGCAATAATCCCTCAGGTCCAAAAAGATTAAAATCTAGAGGAGGGATAGCTCTTCCAGTCGTTTAACGAGCTGGAAGGCCAAAACTCGACAAACTTTTCATATTTTACGAGTCAGATGAAAAGAGCTCAAAGAAGACTCGTCTTTTGAGGAACGAGTGATAAACAGGGATAGTAGTAGATTCCAGGTACAGGTTGGAATTTTCCAATCACGGCAGTGTCACAAGGATGGCTAGGTGAAATCACTCTTCGCAGCTGTTCCTCAAAATGGGTAAACAATCATATGGAGGTAAACGATCGGCCAAATGACGGTGGAGGTGGCGGGTGCAAACACGACCAAGGCTTTTATGGCTGATGGCTTACATTTACCAAGGTTATTTACCGGGATAGGTTCGTTTTTTAACGATCTTGAACATTGCTCAAAATTATGTTTATTTTTTAACGAGCATGAACTATGCGCTAAAACTGCTCGGATCTTGCGTTTATTTTTTAACGAGCATGAACTATGTGCTAAAACTGCTCGAATCATTTTGCATGCCCCTAGCATAATAACGCAAACGAGGCACATGCCCCCTAGACTCTAGGGGGTCGCTTCATTTTTTTTTATGAGGTTGACACAATAAAGAACTATCCTCCTGCTTTTTTCATTTTTTAACGAGGTTGACCTGAGATAGGAACTATCCTCAATACTTTAGATCCATTAAAAATAGAAGGTTTCATATTCCATTGTGGTCATTTCCGCCAAATTATTCGGAGACGGTAGGGCCAAAGTACCCATTAAAGTGGGGTCTTTTAGGAAAATTACTCCAATATTTTGGAGAGAATGATTGCTTCCGTGGATCACTGGAATGCTTCCCGTGACAAATGGTGGCGCAACTACTGTCGAAGTTGTCGTCGAACTGCTTGGTTGATCTTTTCCCTTGCCGTTTGACAACTGCGGATTCCCGTAGTCTTTGTTCCTTGTCGAAATCAAAGCATCATTCTATTGCTTGGAGGTCGACAACATTAGCACCTGGCACGGGGAAGCATTTCCACTATCAACCAGATTTTGACCTTGATTAGGAAATGGATCAGTTAACACAGCTGGATTTTTAGGACTCCTAAAGAATCTTTTTATCTCAGCTTTGTATGGACAGTCCGCTATCCAATGATCTTCGTCACATATAAAACATGGACTCTTTGGTTTCCCTTTCCGAGGAGAGTTTGAAGAAGATCTTTTAGGAGATGATTCTCCTTGTTCTTTCTTCTTCTCTTTGTTTTGCTTTTTCTTGCTTCCTGGTTGATTGGTTTCTTTGCCTTTATCTGCTGATACGGCATTTACTTCCGAAGCAAGAATTTCTCGATTTGCATTTTGATTCGAAGTCTTACGGGCTTTCTTATTCGAATCCCTTGTCGACTTTGCGTTTGCAGTGCCAATCACACCATCGCCAGCGTGAGAGTCACTATTTGATCCAGGAGGAGGAGGGATTGAAAATTCCGGTCTGGGGGCGTCAGGTATCTTATCATAGAGCGTGCCAGACTGAGTATATACTAAGTCTAAATACTGGGCACGAGCAATAACCTGCTCCTCTGTTACGACCCCTCCCTTGGCCACATCTTCTGTTATAGCAGGAAGAAGCGACTTTATAAACCACTCAGCTAATAGCTGATCTGGAACATAAGTCTTTACCATTCTGCGACGACGTCGCCACTCATGTATATGATCGGATATATGTGTGGCCGTTGTCTGCTTGAAATTGGTTAAGATCTCTGTTCCAGTTTCGTACCTAATAGGTAACTGAAAGTGGGTTAAGAAAGTCGTGGCTAGGGAACTGAAATTGTCGAAAGAGGCTCTAGGTAACTCAATATACCATTTAGCCGCCGGACCAGTCAATGTCCTCTGGAAAAGGCGAAGCCTTATCGAATCATCATTCAAGGTATTCGATGAACACCACAGATGAAAAGTCATCACATGATTCGACGGGTCTTCGCCAGGATTTCCATTGAATTTAGGAATGTCCGAAGGAAGCTTGTGAGGAATCGCTGGCCACCAATGGGCATAGGCGATTGGATCGTTCGTCAAACGATGTAAATCTGGTAATTCTAGAGTTGCCACGAATGGCAACTGTTGATTCAGGTTTGGTGAGGCGTACCCAGGATACGATGGAATCGCCTGAGCAGTAGGCCTTTGCATACCAGCATAATGCAATTGATGCTGATATGATTGATATGGTTGGTGGACTTGGCCACTGTAAAGTGGTTGATTTAATCCGTTTTGAATATACGGTTGTCCACTATTCGCAAAGATCTGTTGCTCAGATCCTTGGTACACCTGCTGGAATTGTGGTTGTTGGTATTGCACCATCCATGGCTGCGAGGCCATGTTCTGTTGTGCCATACTAACCGACGGACCAAGATGTGGGGTAATGGTACCCGTTTGTACCTGTGTCGTCCCGGCAGTTGGTGATTGTGGTTGTGTCACAGGGTCAAGGGGCTGTTGCATTACAACTTGAGGTTGACACACAACAGGCATCGCTTGAACTTGCGACACTGTTACAATAGCTGGCGTCGTCGGGATGCTCGTCACAGGTATACACTGTTGCATAGAATATACAACTCTTGGCTGTTGGGGTAGCATAGGTACCCAACCACTTGTTGCAACTCCAGTTAAACCTGAATATGGTTGAGAACTGCCGTATGGGTATCCTCCCGGAGGGGGTAATGAAAGGGCATACTGCCCCCCATGCGGTAGCAATCCGGAACTCAAGGGTATGGTCTGCCCTTGGGGACTGGATGGCCCAAATTGACCTCCATAAGGATCAACTTGTCTAGTTTCAACATAAGAATTACCGGATATTACTCCGGAGGAACAAACTGGAACAGACCACACTGTCGAAATAGTCCCTGGATGGACTCCTTCTAGCAGTTGAGTGCTAGTTGGGACAGATGGTACACCGGCAAACATTGTCGGAATGGCGGCAGGGGGTTCTGCCGTCGCTGTGTCATTTGACACAGTCCTTGATGTCGACGGTTGCTCAGACATTTTAAGTCTATCCAATAAATTGCCTAGCGATTCTACAGGAACTTCCACTAGTGATGGACAAACTTCTGATGCAGAAGGAAAAAGAGTGACACCTACTCCAAAATGAGTTGGAGTATTTGCTTGCGGGTCTTCTACAATTTCCTCTATTGCAATCAAACCAGGTGGAAGAGGAAGACCGTCAGGTCCGTAAAATATTTCTGGTGCCGAAGAAGTGGTTGTTTCGACAGCGACAGTTGTTTGAGGAACAAAACTCTCTGGACCGGTTACAGATGGAACTGGTTCAGTTATAAAAGTATTTGCCCCCAGACTAGGATCAATGTTACTGTCCCTCTATTGCTGTTGAACTTCTTCAAAAGAGGCAGGGGTTCCAGAAATGCTTGGAGTAACCGGAATCTCAGTTGTGGTTGGAACAGGTGTTCTAACTTTCAAAGGAGATTTTGAACCGGTTAAACGAGTTCGCTTTGTCCGTACTACTTTCGATTCTGGAGACAAAGACGGTTGACTCGCAAGTCTCCGCGAACGACGGGGTTTCAATTGACTTTCTTCCACGGTTGCAGATTACTCGATCAACTAAAATACAAAAGGGGAATTATGTTTCCGAATTGAATGAATTTTATTAGACGCTTTTAGACACAACTTGCTTTTTCAGTTTTAAAGAGTCGAGAAAAAGCTAAAGATGACTCTAGTCTCCTTCGATGTTTTAACGAGCCTGAAGTGACAAATGCTCAGATGGACCTTTTCAGTTATAGAGTTTGAAAAAGGCCAAAAGAAACTGCTCTGGAGATCTAGGCAGAGGGTGTGCCAAACCTTTCGCGAAACCACAGAATACATTTTACGGTACGGGTGGTCGATCTTCGTGAATGCTGTGTTCACTGCATCGCGATCAGTAGGGCGGCCGACACGGCTTCCTAAGGATAAAGGATAAATGCCTATAGGGGTCTCCCAATATATACGCGACGGTACGTGGGAGCACAAGTCCGTATTAGTGCTATCGTCCCTTAGGAGGAATCACCCACCTTCGTAGAGATCGACAGTCACTACGTTTAACGACGCTGGAACACGTCTCTACCTAGACCTCTATTGTGAGCGTTATGTTACAAAGCGTTGTTAGGTTCATTCAATATATTTTAAGTTGATCTTGTTTAGCAGTTTGTCTTTCAGGATCACCACGAGATGTATTGGTACAAATTCCTAAATGCAGTTTAAGATGATAAGCAAGCTTTATAATCTTTCAACTTTGAAAATCCTAACAACTGAGGGAAAAGAAAGACATCATCTTTTCACACAGATCACCAAGCACACACTAATGCACTTTCTCCTAGATCAATCATGCAAACTTATCAAAAATGCAAATGCAAAATGCAGGTATTTCTTTTCTCTTTCTTAATGTTGATGTAATACAAAAAGAAAGCTATTGTATAATTTCGAATTCAATTTCAAGTGAAAGCAAACAAGCTTTTCAAAAATCAAAAGACACCTTAAGATTTACTTGTTTCGACACTGGAAATATGTAAATTCAAACCATATGACGAAAGCAATAGCTCAATCAATCAGCTATGAACAGCAAACAAGCTAACTCTCAAGATCAGAAAGACACCTATCACAGGTCTAGATCTAAGAGGCCACAGCAAGACTAGTTCACTTTCGTTATGGGAAACTGCAAATGATGTAAGAAATACACAAAGAACAAACACAGTTTCTTTATACAACTGAGGCGGAATAGTGGCAAGGAAAGTTGGTTTCAGATAGGTACATTGACTGGTAACAGGCAGCAAAAACAAAGGTGAAAACAGGGCAAGAAACAGCAGGAAACCCCAGTAGCACAAGGCAAGACTGGTTTAGCGCAGGTGGTACACTGTCAGTTTGACATTCAGCGCAGGTAGCCCCTTCGGGAACTGCACTGAAATGCAGACTGCCTTCACAGCACTTGCACTGAAGAACAAAACTTTCGTTTCTCTTGGTTTCCGAGTCACAGATTGCTAAAAAATTCACAGTTTTTGGCCAAATCGGAAGCTATCAGTCAAGTACACACAAAGGGATGATAAGGAGGATGAAAAGCTATCACTAAGAGCTGTTCAGAGTCCTTGTGGATCAGCTCTTCAAATCATAAAGATGCCCATCAACTGAGCTAGAGTAGCTGCCCTCTACTTTGCATTTGAAAGATCCAAATGCAGTTCGATTCGGTACTCCCTGTGTTTAGGAAATGAATAGCTAAAACACAAACAACCAACAAGATACGATCCCCAGTGGAGTCGCCAGTTTGTTGTAGGGAAAAGTATCCAATACGGAATGACCCTATCCCACTCTAAGGGTGATAGTACCTCAGCAACAACTGAAAGCAAAGCTATCTAAGATTTCTTCTTTATGAAAGTAAAAGGGGAGAAAGGGATCCACCAACCGATGTCTTTCGCTTAGTGCTTGCTCCCAGCTCCTTGCTCTTTCACCGGCCCAGCTACACAAAGATCCTACAAGAGAACAAGAAAGGGAAACTACAAGAAGCATACTTTCATAATTGATTCAAGGATTAGAATAAATCAAATACACAAGTATAACAATACATCATTGAGACACATGCATATAGAAGAACCTCAAATGCTTTATTAATGGAAGAAGTAAAGTTCTGAGAGTGTTACAACCATAAGAGGCCCAATCCAGCAACACCTCCCAGCAGAAAGAAATCTCCTCTTCACCTCCTTCAAAGCAATCACCCAATAGTTCTAACCTCAAACCAACAGCACTTCCTTACATTCACAAAATTCCAGCCCCCTCAGACCTCATGAGAGAGCTCTATATATAGGAGTTTTGGGGAAAGGATGAGTCAGCTTGAGGCTGGCATGAAGCTGAATAGTGTCCTCTCCCACTTCAGTTATACTTCAGTTCTTGAGTCCACTTGGAGATCCTTGCTTCCACTTGGAGTTCTAGATCCTCTTACTCATCACAAGGCGAATTCCTTGATCCAAGTGTCATTTTGGAAGCTTCCTGGGCATTGACACCTTGAGAAATGAATGTGCCATTTGTCCAATCTCGCTTAGCGTAGGTAGCCTTCATTAGAGTTGACATTCAGTGCAGGTACAGAGAGGAGCAGTTGACATTCAGCGCAGATGCTTAGTGGAGCAGTTGACATGATCCCGAAATTGCTTGTTTTTGAGTGCTTTCAGGTGGAGAACTGATTTGAAGTGCTGTGGTTTGCTGACCTTGTTCCTCTAGGGGTAGGAACATCATGTTTAGGGACTTTGGATCCCTTAGATTATGGACATTTCATGCTTCATGCTGTAAGGCACAAAAATGTCTATAACACCAAAGGATGATAATTTCATCAAAATTATCAGTCTACCATCAGACGATTGTCTGTTCTATGTACAGAAAAATGAATTTATAAAGCTGAGCATGGGAATGCCCACCTTAGCTAGATCATGAAAGAAGTATGAAAAATAATGTATTGTATTGTATCTTACTACAGGTCTCCTCCCAGCATTGGATGAACTTCGGACCCTCCTGGATAAAGCATTTCACCCGATAAACGGCCTCATACTTTAGGGGGCATCTGTTATAGACATTTTTGTGCCTTACAGGATTGAGCATGAAATGTCCATAATCTAGGGGATCCAAAGTCCCTAAACATGATGTTCCTACCCCTAGAGGAACAAGGCTAACAAACCACAGCAATTCACAGAAGTTCTCCACCAGAAACTGCTCAAAAACAAGTCAATTCAGGATCATGTCAATGGCTCCACTGGTTGTCTGCGCTGAATGTCAAAGCCAACACTGGCTACCTGCACTGAATGTCAAAGCCAACACTAGCTACATGCGCTGAGTGAGAGTGGACATGTGGCAAGCTCATTTCTCAAGGTGTCAAAACCCAAGAAGCTTCCAAAATGACACTTGTCTCAGGGAATTCGACTATGATGAGTAAGAGGTTCCAAAACTCCAAGTGGAAGCAAGAACCTCCAAGTGGAATCAAGAACTGACAGAGGGAGAGGACACTAGTCAGATCTCAAGCTGACTCATCCTCTCTCCAAACATCTATATATGGATCTCTCCTCCATGAGATCTAGAGGCTGGAATTGTGTTATTGCAAAGAATTGATGCTGGTTTGAGATTGGAATCATTGGGTGCTTAATGCTTTGAAGGGAGGTGAAGATAGGAATTCCATTTTGCTGGGAAGGAGATGCTGGATTGGAGCCCTCTGGGTTGTATCTCTTCCTGAACCTTGTTATTCATCAATAAAGTTATCTTGGTTTCTCCTATATACTGATGTATCTTTGATGTATGGTTGCATTAGTGTATTTGGTTTATTTCTAATCCTGAATCAGTTATGAATGTGAATATCTGTCTTTGTGTAGTATTCTTCTCTTGTCACAAGTAGTTGTTCTCTTGTCACAAGTAGCTGTTCTCTTATGATCTTGCAGGAACCTGTTGAAGCTGGGCGAGCGAGAAGGCAAGTAGCTGTGAATACCCAAAGAGAAGAGAAGCCGGATCGAGGGACAAACGGAAGACACCGGTTAGTCCATCCATCTCTCTCTTCATTCTTAATTCATAAAGGAAGAATCCTAGAATAGCTGTCTCTGTTTGTTGCTAAGGCACTGTCACACCTTAGGTGGATAGGATCGTCCTGTATAGGCATTTTTCCCCACAACATAGGCCTTTCCCGATAGAACAAATGTTTTTCTGCAAATTGAAGGGTAACCTGAAAAGGTAGGGTTTTCCCGATAAAACAAATGTTTTGTCTGCAAATTGAGGGGTAACCTCGAAACTCTGCTTCACTATACCTAGGGGCATGCAAACCTTTTGGTGTGCAAGCAAAGAGCAACCATTTATTTTTTAAATTTATATGTCCTCTAACCCTTTAAACTCGTAGGATTGGTCGTTTCCTAACTTGCATAAAGAAAGGATGCGGGGCAAAGCTTTGAAAAAATGCCGTTTATATATGAGACATCCTTATTATACGACTGGATTATCGAGCAGTTTTAACGCAGAATTCAAGCTCGTTAAAAACTAAACATAAGCAATGAGCAAATGTTCCTCCAGAGTTTAAGCTCATTAAAAAATGAACCAATTTCCGGTAAATAACCATCGTGAATGTATTACCATTAGCCTTTGAAGCCTTGGTCGTGTTCTCATCATCACCTCCACTCTGTATTGGCCGATCATTCACCCCCATTTGATCGTTTACCCTTTTTGAGGAACAACTGCGAAGAGTGATCCTGTTAGCCATCCTTGTGACACTGCCGTGATTGGAAAATTCCAAACCTTACCTGGAATTAGCTGCTACCCAAATTTATCACTCGCTCCTCAAAAAACGAGTCTCCTTTAAGCTCTTTTCACCTGACTCGTAAAATATGAAAAGATTGTCGATCAATTGGCCTCTCCAGCTCGTTAAAGTGACCGGAAGTGCTATCCCTCCTTTAGATTTTAATCTTTTTGGACCTAAGGGATTATTACACAAAAAGATCGAGCACTTGTTTTGTTCAGCTCGTTAAAATTACCGAAAATTCATCCCTTTTGTATTATTTTATACTTTTTCAGACTTAAGGGATTATATGACGAAAAAGGATTGTTGGAGGCTTCTTTTTGTCCCTTTTCAGACTCTCTAAAATTGAAAAGGACTGAGTTATCTTTGTCGTTAAACTCGTTAAAACCGAATAGCGACAAACTTGTCCATAACAGAGAAGAACGAGTTTCACTATCACTAGGCTCGTTAAAACATAGCGATGGGTTTGCCCAAAGGGAAAATTATAGAACAAGAATATGTTATCCTCCTCAAGATTGACAAAAATAAAGAGGTACTGGTCAGCAATGACTGGGGAAAAATTGGGAAGAAAACTTGAAGAAACTTTGTTGGTAGCAAGTCGCTCTTGAACATGACACTTTCACTCCGCATCCGAGTCAGGTTGGGTTGTTCCATTCACTGGTCTCATCACCATGGTTCCGTCACACCATCCATATTTGGTGTTAATGCTACCGATCCATCATGTCAGTGTTGCTGATATGTTCAAGAGAAGTCGCTCAGAGAATTCACCTGTGTCTCATCCACTGCAATACATTTACGCTCCATTCTTTCATGACCGCCACCCTAAACCTTATATCACCAGATCGTTTTCACCTACATTAAAATCATTTGCTCCGTTCCATGTCATTGATGTGGGATTCACTAAGGCCCTCCTATGACAGATCGCTTCTTGTCAACATCAACTCATTATCCAAGAAGTCGAACTAGGAACAACCCTTTCAGTACTTTGAAACTTGCATGCCTCAATGGCAAGTTTCTCACTTCCGGCGACAGGTTTACATCAATGGCCTTCGACCGAAAGATTTTGCGTGGTGTTCGATGCCAATTCCCTTATTCACACCACGTGAATTGTACTGTAGTACCTTGAGGGTCATCATCATTATCGGTGATTCCTCTCGCGCCTGTTAACAGCTTACATCATTGGCGGGTAATCAGGCGATGTCTTTTCATGTTCGACTCCAGAACATCTCTCACATGGATCGACTTGTACTTTGAGCGAAGATCGAACGAGATTGAAGTCCTCGGATCTAGTTTCATCCATCCGGGCTGCGATATATATTCAGGAAAATAAAGACATCAAATGTACATCATTGCTGCACAGATAATCATCCAATCTAAGGGATGATGGCTCTACCAGAATCATCAGTCTACACTCAGACGATTGTCTGTCTCATGTACATGAAAATGAATTTATAAAGATGAGCATGGGAATGCCTGCCTCAGCTAGATCATGAAAATTTTATGAAGATAATGTATTTTATTGTATCTTATTACAGGTCACCTCCCAGCTTGAAAAAACTTCAGATCCTCATGATAAAGCATTTCACCCAACATCAAAAGATTAACGACCTCATGCTTTAGGGGGCAACTGTTATAGACATTTTTGGGCACTGCAACCCCAATCATAAATGTCCATAAACCAAGGGCTCCTAAGTCCCTAAAAGTGTTGTTCCAACCCCTAAAATAACAAGGTCAACTGATTACAGCATCTCCCAGAAGTTCTCCATGAAAAACTACTCAGAACTGGTCAAAACTGGACCATTTCACCTGCTCCATGGTCAAAGTGCATTGCATCCCACCTAGCTACACACAGTAGGTGCGATGCACGTTGAAAATCCCTTCTATGGGGTGCGATGGGCGAGAGTGGACAAATGGCAGGGTCAATCCGCAAGGTGGAGGATCATGGAATCTTCCAGAAACTTCTCCTGTGACACTTGCCTCTCTGCATTCGCCCAGGGATGAGTAAGAGATCATCAATCTCCAAGTGGAATCAAGAACTATCAAAGAGAGGACACTAATCAAATCTCAAAAGCTGACTCACCCCCCTTGCAAACATCTATATATGGATCCCTCATCCCAGAGATCCAAAGGCTGGAATTTTGTATCTTGTAAGGAAGTGCTGCTGGTTTCTTGGTGTAACATCATAGTGTTGGGTGATCTAAGATTTTCATGAGGTGAAGAATGGCTTTCTTGCTGAGAGGATGATGCTGGGTCAGAACAATTGGTTGTAATCCTCTCTACTCTTTCTTGATTATCAATAAAGCTATTCTAGTTTTCCTCCACATTCTTGTATGATTGATGTTATATGCATTTGTGTGGTCAATGTATATCTGGTCCTATATTGTTTATGATAATAGATCTATGTTCTTGGATAGTGTTATGTTGCTTTGATTCTACAGGTGCTCTTTGAAGCTGGGTATATGAGGAAGCGAGTGGCAAAGATCTATCAGAAGGGAGAGGAATAAAATAAGGAACCAAGCGCAAGACAGAGGTTGGTCTCCTTTATTCCCCTCTCATCTATTTCTCATAAAGGAAAATGAAAGTAGTTTTAGTTTGTTTGTTTCTAAGGCAGCTACCAGCCTTAGTGGGACTAGCAGTTCTGCATAGACACTAGATTTCCTAATAACACCCAATTTTCCATGTTTCATGTTTAAAGAAGGTTATAGGCGACAAGCTCCCAGTTCAAACAATATTGCCAAAACTTGATGAGGAAGGAAAAATTATATTGGAACCGGAAGTAGTCACAGAAATAAGAACTCGACAGCTACGAAATCAATCAATTTCAGAGTATCTTATCAAGTGGAAGAACTTATCCGCTGAAGATTCCACATGGGAGGATGAGAATTTTATACAGAAGCATCCAGAACTACTCAAGCATTGAGGGCAACACTTTTTTGAAGGAGAGGGGCATGTTGGGTCCCTATAATACTAGTGATTACCCCATGACTATTGTAGTTGTATACCTTATTAATATTGGTGTGCCCCTATTGTCCCCATATTGTTATTACTGTGCCCCATAGAATCCCTCTATTGTTATTTTTGTGGCTTTATATTATTATTGTTAGGTCGGCTGGGTTATATTGTACTCCTTAGTCTCCTATATATAGAAAGGAGGTTCTGTCATTTGAATCATCTAAGAATTGTTCATTTATGTAACGTAAAGGAGGTTGCCCCCTTGAAGAGGCTGAATTCTAAGGTGTTGATCTATCTTTTCTATTGATCTATCTTTTCTATCTTTTTGTGAGCTGGTTTCATAACAATGTCTTTATTTGTCTTTGTGGTATTGTTCTTTTCTTGCAGCTTCCACGAGTTCTCCTGGGTTGCCCCACCTTGGGTTTTCCATTTTCTCTATGATTTGGGGGCGCCTTTCCCTTGCTTCAAATTCGCAGATCCAAAGTCTCACTTTTTCTATTTAAAATTCTACTCAATCTTGATAGTGTATTGGTATGATTTGCCAAGTGATGAGATCTCCAAGAACTCCATCTCATCTTGGATGTACCTCTCTAGGAAACCATGGTATTTGAGTACCAGATGTTTCTCAGAATCCTTGATACCTAACTTTATGCGAAGGGTATGAAAAACATTGGTAAACTACGGCACGTCTTGATCCCTTCCCTGCTGCATTGTGGTCCACTTTATGTGTTTATCCTCACAGCTCTTGATAGGGTAGTACTACTCCTTGATGGAATCCCATAATGAATTCCAAGTGGGCGCGACCAAAAATAGTGAGGTTGTAATTTCATCCTTCTTCTCATAGTAGGTTTCCCACCAGTCCTTGACATGGGGGGCAAGTTTGAGAAGTAAAAAATTAATCTTTTCCCAACTGGAAAAATCATGAAGAAAAAGATATCCTTCTAACATATTTAACCATTTATCTATGGTGTCCACATCTATCTAACCCTGAAATATGGGAATGTCAAAGTTAACTTGTACCTTAAAGGGTATGATTCTTCTAGAGTAGCTACTGGAAGGAGATGCACCGCCCTTGGGTAGTCGTTGAAGGATCTGGGAAAATTTGTCCATCATCGCATTTTTCTATTGCTCGAGGTCTTCTTCGAGCAAGACTTTGAAAGGATCTCCTTTCCCCTCATGTTTCTTCTCTTCTACCATGGGAGGTCATCGAGATTTTTTAGGCTAGTCTTGCAAAGGTTCGACGAGCTTGAGCCCTAACTCCTTATATCCTAACCTCGTTGGGGACATGCAAAGAAAAACGAAGAAAGAGTAGAACACTTTGATACCATTGATTCAAATTTAAATGGGAACACAACAAATTACAAGTATAACCATAAATACATAGATTCAGTAGAAATAACACTTCATTTCATTAATATCAAATACTAAAATATGCTTACAAATACAATGGAAATAAGACTAGCTCGGGTGATGGTAGCTTATCTTTGAGAAGAGATGTGGCAGCTACATGCCTTTGAACTTTGTTACAATGAGGCCAAAGGGCCTATTCGTTATTGAAAAACATGAGAAAATCCTAAACAACCAAAACCCTAACCCCAAGAGATGAAGCGCCAAGAGTCTATGGGCCCCATTGGGGTTAGCTGGGCAACCGACTTCCTAGGGTCGTAACATTGTCATATAATCTCTATTTGGTGCATATGATACCTTGTTGGAAAGGTCTCTCTAAGTACTATAGGTTTTGTTGCAAGCCCCTACCAATAGATATGGGCCCACAACAGACTTCAAAAAAATGCGGTTTAGGGGTTCAAAACTGCTTTCAAAGTCTAGGACCCAAAAAAATGCTAAAAGTAAATGCTAAAATAAACAAGGAAACATTTGAAACTGACTAGAGGTCTAGGTGGAATAGGTGGGTGGCCACCAATACCCACCTCGATCACAAGGAAAATAGGTTGTGAAGCTATTGGAAATATTTGGAATGAATGAATGCAAATCTATGGCTACACCGATGGAAATGAACTTCAAGAAGTTATGTGGATGAGTCACAAGAGCTGATTTGGAAAATCCATTCGAGTACAGACAACTAATTGGGGCTTTGATGTTCCTTGTGAACACTTGTCTAGACATATGCTATGCAGTAAACACATTGAGTTAATTCATGACTAAGCCCCTCCATGCACCTTCGATCGCTCCCAAACAAGTATTGAGATATTTTGATGGGACGATCACACTGGTCTCAAATATTCTGTCGAAGATGTACAAATTCATGGTTACACTGATGCTAACTGGGCATGAAATATTATATAAAAAAAGAGTACAGCTAGATTTTTCTTTAGCCTTGGATCTGCCATGATATCTTGGATGATAAAGAAACAAAATTCTGTAGAATTCAGTACCATCGAAGTAGAATACATTTCTCCTAGCATGTCTAAGTGTGAAATAGTTTGGTTGAGGAAGCTCTTTGGAGAGCTATTTGAGTAGGTCCTAGACAATACAATGATATATTGCGACAATAAGAGTGAGATCCGTTATAAGAGAATCACATGTTTCATGACAAGTACAAGCACATTTATATTCGATATCATCTTCATTGATACATGGTGCAAAGAGGAGTTGTTAGACTCCATCACATATCGACAAATGAACAGATTACAGATATTATCATGAAGGAATTACTAAAAGGAAAGTTCTTGGTCTTCAGAGAGAAGATTGGACTGATGGATGTGGTCCCTCTGGATAAGGGGAAATGTTGATCAAGGACAATAAACCAGCTCTTCTCACCCTACTTGAGTTCTGAGGGCGAGGAAATGAGATAGAGGGCTCCTAGGGTTCAGGGATGTCTGGAAAATAGGGTACTCGCCTATTTGTTACCCATAGGGTTGGAAATGTTTCTCCCCTATATTCATAGGGTTGAAGATGGTGCTCCCCTATCTGGTCTACATCCCTTATCTGGTCTATTCAGAGGATACCCCGGTTGGCATCATACCCTCTAGCAAGGCCAATGGGTTGAGAGTGTACATGGGGTGTACAACCCAAGTCAATTATGATGTAGGTATTCCACCACATGACTATTAAGGTTCATTTATTGGAATATTGGTAGGAAATAGGATTGGGTTGATACTTGCTCCCCTTTCAAGATTCTAGGTTGAGGATGAGCTCCCTGATGAGATTCTAGGGTCGAAGATGTGCTCCCATGTATGATTAAGTTATCCTATTCTTTAGTATGGCTAGAATTTATTGCTCCTCTATTTTTCTTATTTTATATCCAAGAAAGTTTCAATAGATAGAGTTGAGTAGAGACAACCATAGCATGACAACAATAAGACATGATGATACGATGATCAACAAACAGACATTGGGAGGTGGAATTCTTCCTAGTTTAGAGGGAGTGTTAATTTTTTCAACTAGGATCAAATTCGACCTTGGATAGATTAGATGAATTAGATGATGATTTCATTAAATTCTACTTTTATAGAGGACCATAATTAACTTAAATATCAACCTATTTGGTCCAGTGGAAGTTGATATTTGAATTATTTTATCCACTCATGTATAATGGAATGGGTCGGCCCTAAGAACATGTGAAATTGGTTAGGTCGGCCTCAAAACAAAGGAGACCCTCATGGAATCCCATAAATAGAAGATAAATCAAGCTCATATACACACATTGATCAAGCCATCTTCTGTTCTCTTCTTTTGTCTTGGACCCTCATGGAAGCCCATAAATAGAAGATAAATCAAGCGCATTTACACACATTGATCAAGCCATCTTCTATTCTCTTCTTTTGTCTTGGTTCGCATAGGTCTAATGGAGTAAGATTTCCCAAGGGCCTAAAATCACACGGGTGGAGCTCACACATATATAGGGTTTCTGTTTCTTGGACACAGGCATGTAGCTGGGGTTTTTCATCCCTAAATGTTGGCACATAGTGGCTCAGGAAGTATCTAGTGGCATAGAAGCCTAAAGACAACGTCCAAGGTTTCTGAAACATATCGGGAGGTTTTGGTCTCTGGACGCATGCACATAGTGGCCAAGGGTGCATCTAGCAAGTCCTAAACACTCACATAGTAACTGGAAGGGAGATTTTGGGGGTTTGGAGCATTTTTGTGAGAGTTTGACCCTGGGCGCACACATGCATTCTTCCTAAGAGCATCCAGGTTAGTCACCAACACCCTCACACAATGGTTTAGCGAGCGTTCGGGAAGTTTTAGATGCACATAGTCCGCCTTTCTAGGAGTGTCTAGGGTTTTGATCAAGGGTTTAAAAATTTCCTTAAGGTGGCTTTAGTGATCTAATGGATCAAGGGTTTATCTTTGTTGTTTTGTAGATCTACAATCTATTCTATAACTTTCTTCTACAAGTTTATGTATTGGTCTCATTTTACTCTTTGCTGAAAACATTTTATGACAATCTAATAAAGAAGAAGATTTGAAAGGGTTTTCCCCTTTGTGGGGTTTTCCCCTAGTCTTGGACCAATCTGATGTCTCTTATGGTTGTGTTTTTGCCTTGTTTTTCATTGCATATATTGTTCTATCTTTAGTTACATTTTATGATTGGTTACATTACTAATAATTAGATGCATTGTTAAATGAATAAGTAAATTGGGCTAAATTAATTGATATGACATAGAACAATCTAAATAATTAATAGGATACAATCTGTTTCCAACCAAACACCATCACACAATTTGGGGATTTCATCACACAGTACCAAACTTGGCACCAATATTTCACTAAGAAACATCAAGTGGAATTTTTTGAGCTATAGTTTTCCAAAATTCAAGAATCATAGGGTTGTGCCTTGGTAGGCTTTCAAGTTGTCTCTACCCTATTTTGTCTTATATGGGTACAAGTATCAATTGTAATATTATTTGTAATTATGTTGTAAGTGAAATTCCAAGTGTCAATATTGGAATATGAAGAGTCATGATGTAATGTAATGATCCCTTTTGTAAATAATTTGAAGATTCATGAGGGTAGTCCAAAGTTCACAAAGGGGAGTTGAATATGTACCCCATCTTGTTATAAATAGAACCCAATAACTCATGTAAATGGATTTTGGTAGCCAATCTTTTGGCTAGGCTTAGGCTTAGAAGGACTATGGGAATATTGTGAAGAGCCTTGAATTCTCCATAGCATAGAGTGAGTATACTTCTTTGGAGTAGTAGGTGTTCTTGACTTTAATGTTCCACTATTAGGGATAGTGGTGTGTCAATTGTGTATGTATGAATGGATCTTTCACTTATAATAAAATCAGAGCCAACATATTTCATGCATATGTTTTGAATATAGTAGGACTATTCTTGTTTTATTTTCAATGTATTTTATTTAACTTACACTTATGCTTATGAACTATTTCATTTGAATTTGTATGAATCTTTTTGAATGTGTGTTGTTGTATCAATTCATCACTTTAACTTGTGGAATATTCCACATCTTAACATGCGATGTCATTATGCTTGTGTGTTCCTTTTAAGTTGTGTACTATTACAGGCTTCCAATGGGTGCACTTCCTTTTCCCTTTTATGTGTTCAAACCTCCATGCATCACACTTGAATTTCTGTAGGGTCACACACTTGCTCTCACCCAAAGTTACCATACTTCACTCTGTGCATTTTCACAGTCAAGGCATAAAATTACCACCCACTGTTGGGACTGCTACTCCAAACAGTGTGAGGTCTAGTTGGGACTTCATATCATTTAAATCCCCTAAATGTTGGTAGGTCCAACATCGTCAACAATTTCTAGTAGACTTTTTAGAGTTACCACATCATAGGGAAGTGGAATTCTCTATTGATTTAGTACCAAGAGCAACACGAGCATCTAAGGCACGATACATGATGAGAACTCCAAAGTTGTTTGAATTGAAGTTGCAACCTAAGGAAATGCTTGATAAAGGATATATAGGGCCAAATGTATAGCCTTTGGGTGCACCAGTTTTTCTTATGAATAAGAAGGATGGTACTCTCAAGTTGTGCGTTGATTACAAGTAGTTGAACAAGGTGACGAACAAGAACATGTATCCCTTGCCACAAATTGATGATTTGTTTTATCAATTAAAGGGAGAAATAATTTTTTTGAGGATTGATCTTAGATCATGATACCATCAGGTGTTCATCAAAGAAGAAAATATTTAGAAGACAACATTTCATACCAGGTATGGAAATTATGGGTTTGTGGTGGTTCCTTTTGGTCTTACTAATGCTTCAACCACTTTGATGTGTTTGATGAACTATGTATTGTGTCCTTATCTAGACAAGTTTGTGATATTATTCATGATGATATATTGATATATCCTAAGAATGAGGAAGAGAATATAGAGAACAAGGCAACAATGTTAAGATTGTTAAGAGAGAATCAGTTTTATGCTAATCTTATCAAGTGTAGTTTCTTTCATATTGAAGTTCATTACTTGGGACATGTTCTTTCCAAGGAAAGTATAGTAGTGGACCCAAAAAATATTAAATATTTCATGCATTGGCCAACTCCTAGGAATATGGCTAAGGTTAGATCATTCATGGGACTAGAAGGTTACTATAGGTGGTTCATCAAGAACTTCTCACAGATTGCCTATACTATTACTTCTTTGTAGATAAAAATAAAGTAGTTTGAATGGAGTAAGGAGTGTGCAACTAGTTGTGCGTAGTTGAAGTATTTGCTTAAAAATGATCCTGTCTTGAATATTTCAGATCATGACAAAGAGTTTATGGTATGTACAGATTCTTTCAAGAGAGGACTTTACGGAATCCTAATGCAATAAGGATGGGTGGTATACTATGAGTCGATGAAGTTGAATGAGCATGGGAAGAACTATGTGACACATGATCTCGATTTAGCAACTATCATTCATGCATTGCAGATGTGGATACATTACCTTCTTGGTATGAGGTTTATTCTGATGAGTGATCATAGTAGACTAAGGTATTTGTTTGACTAATCCAATCTAAATTCCAAGAAAGCTAGATGGTTGGCTACACTTAGTGAGTTTGAATTTGAGATCAGATACATTAAGGGCAATGAGAACAGGGTTGTAGATGCTCTTTGTAGGAGAGTGGAGTTGAATCACAATTCAATTATAAGTTATTATGGGACAAAAATACAAGAGTGGATCTTGCATGAAGGACAACATGATGAGAGATGCCAACAATTGAAGAAAAGGTTACAACAATAGGGTGAAGGTGATAGGGATGAGGAGTATCACATCATGACATATGGCTTCATCAGATTCAGGAACAAGATTTATGTGTCAGATGGTAGTGAGATCAAGAATCTTATCTTGAGGGAGTTTCATGTCAAGCCATATTCAGGTCACACAGGATATCATAAGACATTGAAAATAGTTAAGAATATCTATCATTGAACGAATTTGAAGAAAGAGGTGGTTGAGTTTGTTACTAGTTTTTTTTACTATCAGCAAGTGAAAGCTTAGTGTAACCATCCAGGTAGCTTATGACAACCTATTCTGATTCAAGGGTGGTAATGGGAGGTCATTTCCATGGACATCATTATAGGTTTTTCGATGACATTAAAGCAGCATGATTCCATCAAGGTCAGGGTTGATAGGTTGAGTAAGGTAGCTAACTTCATTGTAGTGAAGTTTACTATTTTTTCTAGTGAGGAAGCACAGATATTAAACAGGGAGATAGTGAGGTTTCATGGTGTTCCCAAGAAGATTACATCAGAAAAAGATGTCAAGTTCACTTCCAAAGTATCTTCCAATGCAAAATTTTTCTTATAATAATGGATATCAGGAGTCCTTGAAGATTGTATCACATGCCAAGTTGGCACCTGTTTATTATGGGCCTTTTGATATCCTTGAGAGGATTGGAATAGTGGCCTATGAAGTTGCACTGCCTCCAATAGTAAAATTCCATGATGTTTTCCATGTTTCATTGCTTAAGAAGTATGTCCATGATGTTGATCATGTGATTGATTGGTCTATATTATAGGTGGAAGTAGATGAATAATTCTAGCCATAACCTAAGTGCATTTTGCAGAAAAAAAAAATAAACTCATGTTCCAGAACAAAGAAATAGAGCAAGTTAAAGTGTAGTGAAAGCACTTTGGGCCCGATGAAGCTACATGGGAGATGGGGCCTAATGAAGCTACATGGGAGATGGTTAATCAAATGTGGGCTTTGTTTCCTTCTTTATCTGTTGGTTCAATATATGTATCTGATTTATGTTTTTTGGTTTATATTTATATATATGTGGATATGTTTATTGTATATACTGTAATGAGCTATGTTATAAAGCTCCAACAAGCAGTGTTTTGTAGATACTACATTGAGTTGTGTTATAAGCCTTGAATAAGTAGCATGGTGTTCATATTTTCAGTAGTTTGGTATGATGTAAATGTTGCATCATGATGCATTATAAATCTCCATGGGAAGCATGTTTTCTAGTTATAAGCATTATTGAACACAGAGGGAGGTGTTCCCCCAAGAGGGGGGGGGGGGGGGGGTTTCTAACAACATCTAGTTGATTTTATATGTAAAAATAAATATAATACCGAGGTCATGGGACATGTATTCCAAGTTGAATGTTGGTAAAAAATCCTAGTGGGCATCACTTGTCATTAATAAGGGGCATGAAATTTTGCAAATGAATTGGTAAAGGAAAAGATACATGATTGACATGTATTTATGAAAATAAGGGAAAATAGGAGAAAAGGAAGGTGAAGAGACACAAATTTGCGTCCAAGGGAAATTAGAGGAAAAATGAAGGAAACTAAAGAAAATAGAGGGCTCAATTATAAAATGGATTTACAGAAATAGTTTCTATCTTATTGAGAGATATTGGGTTGGATATGTAGCTCATTCTCTCATACTCTTGCACACTTACGAGAAATCTTGGAGCATTATTGGAGCACTTGTTAGTGTGAAAATTCTTGGAAGGTGTACGAAAAATACTACACTTAATTCACTAGCTGACAAGTGACCCTAATAAGAGGTTGATGGCTTCTTTTATTCTAGATCTGCAACACAAATAGAAAACCTACAGTAAAAGAAGACAAGATCCAAAATAGAAAGAAGCAATATAAAGTATCCAGTATAATAAGCCAAGT
Source organism: Pinus tabuliformis (assembly GCA_031772625.1). Taxonomy (NCBI): domain Eukaryota; kingdom Viridiplantae; phylum Streptophyta; class Pinopsida; order Pinales; family Pinaceae; genus Pinus; species Pinus tabuliformis. Next base: position 118,004,072 of record CM062806.1, read on the forward strand.
GGAAAGACTATTCTGAATGAATAATTATTTTATTGATAACACCTAGTGAAGAAGATCTATAGATTGGTTTGTAAGTCCCCATTTGTGGGATGGGTCCTTTGATATCCCTGATGCTTCAAAAGTAGATTCCCTCTCCCAATGCGTGAAAAACCAAAACAAAAGTGGAGAACTCAAATGGGAGCTCAAGAAAAATGAAGATAATGTTGACAATGATAATGATCATGGTGAAGAATGAATGAAAAACCCTCCTTTAAATAGCAAAGTATGGAGTTAATCTCGAAAATGGAGAATAATAAAATATTATTGACCAAGTCAAAATATAACTGCTCGGAATACTTTATTATATTTATTGCAGAGGGAAAAAGTTTTTGAAATGGTTAAATACCTTTATTTAGAAATAATTAACAAATAAAATGATTTATTAATTATCTCGCGAGAAACAATAAAGGTGTGAAATCAAAACAATTATTAAATAGTGATTTACTAATTATTCTAATAACAGAAATAAGGAAATTCAAATAAATAATGATTTATTTAAATATTCCTAAAGTATATAGTCAAATGTGACAAGGAATAATTATTAAATAATGGTTTAATAATATTTCCTAGAGAAAATTAAATAAATAATGTTTTATCTAATTATTCTCATGGGGTTTTTTGATTTAAATCAGAAAATAATTTAATAAAAATGGTTTACTAAATTATTTTACACAGTGAAAGTGATTTTACTATGGTAAAATTAAATCTACATGGTGTAGTTCAATCCACCTTGTTAGAAATGGCTAGGTGATCATTTTTTGGTGATAACAGATTTCCCCCATAGGAATGAGTGTTAAGAGAAAATCGTATGACTGAAAAACATCATAGATACACTTCCATGAGACACCAGAAGGGGAGTCAGAGAGAGAGAGATATCTGAAGCAAGTCAAGGATGGAAAAATAATGGAGGGTCCAAGACTGACAATAGTGATAAAAGCCTTATTTTATGTTGTAGTACATGATCTCAAATGAGGTGGGGGAGGCATACCCATACCCACTGAGATAATCGAGTACAAAGAATAATGGTGATCCCAACAGTGTGGGACTGAGCTACAAAGTACATGATACATGATACACTGGCATCAATGGGCCATAAAATAATACAGTGGATCTTATATGCATAATGTGCCTAGAAGAACATAGGCCAGGACTAAATATAATAAAATTTAAGTACATGAGACATAATTCCACTCAAACTGACATGGGGAGGGGGGATCCCACCCAAGCAGTCTTGCTAAAAACGAAAGGGCTCTGAAGATCTAAATGAATCATCTAAAGGAGACATGCATGTTGTGGGCACTGTAAGTGGCAGACACCAAACCCATCAAATCTATGAAACTGCATTTGAGGCTGGATCAATATTTGTGGTCATTTGGGCATCTGAGGAGCTACCTAAAGGGCCACCCCCTCATGAGGTCTGAAAAATCTCACACACACCTAAGACTCATTGGGACAATCGTTTGGATCATCGAATCATCAAGCTTGCGATAAGGAGCTCATGTCGACCACATGAGAAATAACCAAGTCAAAGGGAAATAATTAGTCCCTTTGCTTGATCTGTGGCACCAAACAAAGATGGAAGTTGGAACCAAGGTACATAGCCCTCTAGACAACTCTTCTGGAATAAATGTGCTGAGGTCAATAGAGGAGAGTTCACTAGAGTTACGGTAATGAGGAATCCTCAATAGAAGCACAAGGGAACATATGAGAGTGACTATTGGACTGAAAATAGGGATGATGATGGAAGGAAATATGATGGATGGCGAATGGATGACTTCCCTTGTCAGAGCATAATAAAAAATGGTTGACCTAGCAGCGACTCACTTGATTCTGGAGAGGATGGTCGATGAATCAAATGGGCGTTTGACAAAGATGGAGCAGAAGGAATGGAGTCCAAATCTCAACAAAATGGAATAAATGTGACATGATGACAAACAAAATAGTGTAACGGGACACAATGGGGGCTCAGAACAGACTCCATAAGTACATAGGTGGCACATCTTGGATGCTCTGAACATGGGTGACTCGATGATGCTGTTGCATGGGGCAAGTCCGGTGGGGACCATGAAAACATGAGTAAATGATGGTGACTCATAGCGAAAATTGATGCGTGAATCAACCAGTGCAAAGTTAAAGTGGTACCAGATTACATGTGGCTCAAATGAAGAGATTTGGTTGTAAGAGGTGGCAATGTTAGACCTCATGGAAAAAATGGCTTCCGGGTGAAGTTTCAAATTACCAAAAACAAAGAGAGACCCATTATATAAAGTGGTGAGAGCTTTCCAATGAGGTTGATGGTTTGTCAAATAGAGCTACGGTGTGGTTGCAATGGGCAACAACTAGGGTTTTTCCTATAAAAGGGATTTTTGCCTACAAATCCAATTCATTTGCATAGTGAGTTGTGGAGAATTTGGAGAGGAGGAGAAGACCCTAAATATTGTGGAGATCGTAGTAGAAAAACTAACTGTCAAAATCAGGATCTACAAGTTGGAGTTAGGTGGCATAACCCTACTCATAATTTCAGTGGTTTAGATTTTCATATTAGGGCCTCAGTTTTTTCTAGGATACCCCTTCATACCCTCATGGTCACAACACATGTTTTGGGGCTAGATCTATGTTCTGGAGTGCATAAATGGGGCCCACAAGTCTGTCAAATGAAATTTGGAAGGAAAAAACTACACTGTGGACTAAGAAGGGGGGAAATGTTGTTGGTCTATTGCGAACTAAGGCTAAGATCATCCCATGACTGTCTTTTGTACTCTGAGCTGACAAAAAATAGTGGTTTCTTGCAGGGATGGTAGAGTTAAATATATTATGGTGAGAGTGAGAGTTTGATTACCTCCATGCTGAGATTCATGGGAATCAAGCAGTGAGAGGGATACTGACACAATGTGGCATGCTAAAGTTCTTAGAGAACGCGATAATGAGGCTAGTGAGACCTCATTGTCGAGGCTAGTGAGTTACTAGGATCTAGATTAGGAGGCCTTTGTGGTACAAGGGCATAGGATCAAGCTCATGATCTAAGACATATACTTTCTAACATGACAACCCCCCTTGGGGGTGGTAGGGGAGATGCATCCAGTGTTGCCCCATGTCACGCATATTGAGGCATTTTTTGAGCATCATTATGTACATGGTAGTCGTGAAAAGGGCACAACCATCCAAGTTGATGACTTAGAGATATTGGAGACACGATCTCTAGCCACAGTTGTGCTATGGATTTGTGGTAGCCATGGCTTACACCATGTCACTGAAGGGAAGATGATACTAATGGAGAGTGTGTTGGGAGGAACCCACTATGGGTGGGCCCAGATGAGGCTATCGTCATTGAAATGATAGTGGTCATTATGTAGATGGAGGACCAATGATATCTATTCAGTTGGAAGAGTTTTATTCTCACTCTTATTTGGGAAGATCCCCATGATATGACCTCATGTTCAGATTTGGGATGGTAGCCCATAAGAGCCAAAGATGCATCAATGGGGGTAGGTACTAAGATGAGGAGGTGGAGGGGGTGTTAGATGGCTGTTCTGACTTGCATTTTTTTCTCATTGGGACCAGATGCTGCTATACATAGATGACTATCCATACAGTGGCATGAGCTATCAAGGGGATCCTAACTTACCACCTCCACTAGGACGAACATGGGGCTAGATGGTAAGTGAGAGTTGTTATATATTTGTTACATTTATAGTTTATGAAATGTATGTATGTGGTACTAACTTCTAAAATTTGTGGTATGTAGATATAGCATCGGTGAGGCCGACAAGAAACACAGGATGAGCTGCATTGCCTGGGGCTACAGATCATGGTGGCACCTCATCATGATAGAGACCAAATGATGGTGCTCTACTCAAGGATTTCTAAAGTAGATGTGACATACTACTGACCGAGGTGACAGAGTGCAGGTGGCATGAGCTAGAAGATCGGTATATAGATGAGTGTACTGGTATTCACTCGGAGTGGTGACGAATCATGTGAGGCATGGTGATGACTGGTCAAGGTATACGAGATATATGGGTTGGTGGGATGGATCCTCTGGCTCGAGAATTGCTAGATGATAGTGATTAGGCATAGGGACATGTGGGTCACCATTTTTGTTGTATGATAACATGCTAGTGGGCATGTCAGATGTATTTAGAGTAGTGGACTTAAAACACTATATGATGATACATATGTATATGATTATGCATATTTTTTGTGTGATGATTGTGGTTCACCATTACTTTTATGGATGTCTTCTTACATGTGATAAATGCCAATTTAGAATGTTATTGGCAATGGTATCTACATAGTGATTATGGGCTCTAGGTATATGATTGAATTTAATGGATTCATATTCACACATCAAAAGCTTAAGTCATAGATATTTTCTAAATAGGACAAGATTATCCACATGATAAATGCCATTCTATTGCATGACAAGTAGCAAGGAATCTAGACAAACATGAAGGTGAAAGATCCGACAATCAAGGGCATCAGCTAACAAACATATCACAACATGATATTCGGCTTCATTATTGGTGGCAAATCCAATGAAAACGTTGTTGGATTGGACTAATGAATGCATGGGGTGAAAAGGGCCCAAGTTGTCGAGTCAAGATTCCTAGTGAAGCGAATGGAACCATCAGAAAAACTGATATAAGGTGTGGATGATGGATCCATCTGAAAGATGCAAGATGACAATGTGTAAGAATGTGGGGGATGGAAACTACCTAAATGCAAGAAGAAAGACAAAGATAGTTGCATTGTGATGTGAAATTCTATGGGTAAAATTTCTTGAGGTAGAGTGCATTCCGAGGATTTGGAAGGATTTCTCCTTCTAGATCCTCTAATAGATATGCCCTCTTTCCCAAACACATATGGATGATATAAGGCCCTAGCCATAGTGGTTCAAACTTTCCATGTCCCAGGACATCATGAGCTTGGTCATACATGAGAACAAGGCCTTCATGGAAGGTACGAGGGTTGACTTTGTGGTCATACTGAGCTTTGGTGCACTTCTTCGCTACTTCAATAGTTTTCAATGCAACAAAATGATCTTCATAAGTGCAATCAAGCATGACAAGTTGTTTCTCTAAGGGTTGGGTTTCCGAGAGGAGTTCGAAGAAAATATGAAGGGAAGGTATTTCGCACTTGGTTGGTAAATTGCTTCTTTTCCAAAAATAAGGTGGAAAGGAGTGAACTAGTGGCAGTCTTGACAGAAGTTGTATAGGCCCACAAGGTAGGGAAGAGCATTAAATGCTAGTTAGTCTTATGTTTATTCACCCTCCGTTGAAGCATAGTCTTAAGGATCTTGTTGACAAATTCAACTTGGCCATCGCCTTGGGGATAATAAGATGACAAGTATTGAATTTGAAAGCCCAACAGAGAGGATAGCTCATGCCATATCTCATCTTGAAAGTGTTGGCCATGGTCATATACCAATTGTTTTGGAACCAAAAATCAGGCAATAAAATGGTTGAAAAAAGAAGAGGGTTGCAGTAGTCATGGTATTAGTGAACGTTGGCATGGCTTCAATCCATTTGGTAAAATAATCGACAACCACGATAATATACTTGTGGTTATTAGTGGATGGGGGTCGACACTCCATAAATTCGATAGCCCATTTACAAAAAGGACTGGCTATGATAGCTGGATGGAGGGGAGAAGGTGGATCTCAGGCCTTAGGGGCATATAAATGGAAATTGGGATAGTGTTTGACTGCTGCAATACAACCATTAAAGAAAGAAGGCAAAAAGTACATGGCACACATGATTTTTTGGGCAGTGGCCATTCCGGAGAGGTGGCCACCACAAATGCTGCCATGGAAGGCACTGAACACTTTCTCAAATTTAGGATAGGTGATAGAATGAAGATGGATTGTATCGAAACCACGACGATAGAGATATTCACTGATGAGGAGGTAGCGGGGGCCTTGATGTCAGATTCATCGTTGATCATCACGGGTGACTTGAGGGGCAAATTTCTAGGTTCACAGATATGTAAGGATGTCACCATACCATGGATAATTGGAGGTTATGGAGAACAATTGTTTGTCTAGGAGATCGTCATTAACTACTGGATCATGTGCACCAGTGGGGAATTCAGAAATAAGTTCAGCAAGGGCCAAACCTTTCTTACTTTTGGGTGTGACAAACTCAAGATTGTATTCTTGGAGGATAACGATCCAATGGGCATACTTCCTGCTGATGATCCATCAAATCAATAGGAAAGCCATTGCATTGGAAGCTATCACAACTTTAGCAGTACGTGTGAGGATATAATGGCAAAGTCTCTGAATGGATAACACGACACCCATCGCTGGTGTTTCCTTGTGTGAATAGGACACAAGGGGATCGTTGAGGTTGCTACTAACATAATAGATGACATGTTCTATTCCTGCTTAATCTTCTTGTATTAGGACCCCAACAACCAAATAGGTTGATGCCAAGATGTACGGGATGAACTCCCTTTCAAATTTTGGTAGAATAATCAAGGGCGAAGAAGTGAGAGCACGTTTTAGGGCATCGAAAGGTTGTTGAGATTGGTCATCCCAAACAAATGAAATGGTAGATCTAAGGAGTTCGAGGAAAGCATGAGCCATTGTGATGTAATTATGAACCAACCTATGAATAAAGTTGGCCTTGCCTTGGAGGCTTTGTAGCTGGTAGAGGGTACAAGGAAGAGGGAGTTCAATAATGGCTTGAACTTTGAATGGGTCAAGAGGGATATTGTCTTTGGACATGATGAATCCCAATAGGTGGCCGAAAAGAATGAAAAAGACACACTTCAAGGCATTAAGGTGAATGTTATACTTGAGACATTGTAAGAATATGGTACGCAAATCATCGAGGTGTTGCGACCAGAGTCGTGAACAAGAGGTGATATTGTGAAGATATGCAAGGATAATGTGGGCCAAGTCATGAAAGCAATAGAACATGGCATGCTGAAAAGTGGTACCAACTTCTTCAAACTGAAAGGCATGACCTTGTGAGAAAAGGTTCCCCAAGGAATAGTGAAAGTATTTTTTAACTGATCAACATCACATATACAAATATGATTGTACTTGAACAATCTGTCCATAAAGGAAAGAACCTCATGCCCCGCACACTCATTAATGACCTGGTCAATGAAGGGTGTGGGAAAGTTGTCTTTGGGACAAGATTTGTTCATATCATGAAAGTCAGTGCAAAGATGGATAGTGCCTTGTTTCTTAAGAACAAGAACTAGATTGGACACCCATGTGGTGTATTTGATAGGGTAGATGAAGCGAACTTGCTTGAGCTTGTCGAATTCGGCTTTAATGGCATCACACTTGGAAGGGTGATTAGGCCATTTATTCTAGCGGATAGGAATGACATTGGGCCAAGTGTGATATGATGTTCGATAATGGTAGGATCGACTCTGAGCATTTCAAGATAGGACTAGGAAAAAACATCAGTGAATTCCTTGAACAGCTTGGTGTAAGCATCAATTTCTTCCAGGGTGCAATGTGCCACCAAGACAATGTTTTCTTCAACCCATATTTTATTTGAAATATTCCTTTTTATTGTGGTGAAAATGTTAAGAATATTCCCTTGTCAGAAAGAATCTGGCATAGGATTTGAACCAATCAACTTCACCATGAATGAAGTCTTTGGATTCCAAAACATATAGGTCATGGGTCTACTGCGGAAGGAAGTACACATGATGGTGCATATCATCCCAAGGGTAATCGGAGGTGGTTATGGCTTCCATGATGTCTTCATCGGAATGAAATATGGGCGGAATGGAGGAGGTAACACAACATGATGAGGAAAATCTACCTAAAGCATCTTCTTGAGAAATTAGGTTCACATACACATCGTTAAGGATGAGAGACATATGACTAGTAGATGAAACATCTACCAATGTTGAGACCAATGTCTTCATTGAAGACTATTCAATAGAATCATGAGAGGAGACATCAAGGGAGTTCCCGAGAAGCAATCTCATGAATGATGATTGGTAGAGAATAGGAGCACAAGTATCTGTCATCTTGACATTAGGGGGAGGGATCACTATGGGTGTTTCAAAGACCTCCTTCTCTAGAATAAGGGTGGGACAAAAATACGTAGGTAAAGGAGAAGTGGACTCATTACAGGTGGCCTGTAATTCATGAATTACTTGAAGTGTATCGCGAAAATTTTCAATATAGGCACAATGATGGGAATAATGGTTGTAGTTATCACACAAAGCACAAGGTTGGCTTGTGCGTAATGTTCATAGCCTCATAACTGACTTAGGAAAGGTTACACAGACCTTGAATATGTTAGAATAAGGAAAGGTATTAGTGACAAGCTCTTTAATGTGAGGGAGTTTAGGATAGTTACTGGTGGCATGACCGACAACATCACACAAAGCACGAGGAAGAGGCTTTCATGACTGAGGTGGAGTTGGAGTTGTTGGAGGAGACTTTTATTGCGTTCCCTTATTTCACGAATTTCCCCCCTCACCAGATGCTTTCGTAATAGGAATAGGATCATGTTGAGGTTGCTGTGGAACTTAAGCAAAGGCATGGGTAGGAACAATATGTTGGATTGGGGTCAAAGCAGTGTAAGGTTTCAACTCATTACGGGGAGTGTTTTTGGGGGGATCGATATACCAAACTAGGATCCCTAACGTGATATTGGATAGACTCAATGTAACCATGATATGTGTAGAATAAAATCAGGGAGGTGGAAATAAGAATAGTATCTCACCAAAAGGATAATGGCCAGGAGGAATGACTCCTAAATGGTTAAGGGCTAGGGGAACAGTTTCAGGCAGAAATGGGTTAAGAGAGACACCAACAAAAGGAGGTGGTCCTTGAGGACTTGTACCATTAGGCATGGTTGAGTTAGGCACAACAGGTTGTGGAGGTGCATTTTACTGTGAGGGCATACCAGACCATTTGTGGTGGGGCCATGATGTTTGGAGCATGCAAACACTCGATGAGCTAGGCTCAAAAGGAGTAGGCTATGAGGCATAGAAAGCACCAAGCATAAAGGAATATTTATAGACTCCAAGAGATACATATGAGACAATCTTATTTCCATCCATGGAAGAAATGTTGGACTGGGGTGAAGTCTGGGCTTTTGGATCATAATACATCAACTAATCTATTGTGATGATCTTTCCATTATGGGGAAAGCACATCTTACGGTGAATCGTAGATGCGACAGCTGATATGGCATAAGTATAACTATGACCCAAAAGGATGTTATAGTCAAGGGGCACATCAATGACTTTGATGTCAATACAGATGGTCTTACTAGCAACTACGACTGGTAAGTTGCGATATAAGCCAATGGGCTATGATAGGTGACCATCCCATGCACGCAAAATGATGGTGGATGAAGATAGGCCATGTGAATTGAGTTGTTTCCAAAAACTAGTGGCCATCACATAAGTGGATGCACATTCATCAATGATACACCAGCAAACAGTGGAATTTTGAATGGAGAGTGGAATTTGGAAAGAAACATTTGAAGGTAATGGAGGGTTATCCAAATTGTCAACATGAAAAAAAATCATCTGATCATCTTGAGGATCCACAATTCATAGAGAAGATAGTAGATATTTTTGTAGAAATGGGCACATCTGGAGAACTTCCAACATTGACATGGCAACAGGAGATTGCGCCAATTCATCTACTATGCTATAAGTAGGGGAAAATTTGGTAGAAGCAACATTTCAATGTAACAGAACTTTGGGGATCTTGGGAATAACCTTGACCTTAGGTTGAGGGATCTGTAAGGTACTATTTGGTGATGACAAGGGTTTGAAGGACACTTTGGTTTGTGGCTCAATTGTAGACTTAGCGAATGGTTTGTCATACTAACGTGATCGATTCTGGAGGTTGAGTTGTTCATTGTTTACATCAAAAAAATTCATCATGAGAATCTGATAATCATGATGACCAGATGGGGGAGCTGGTTGAATGACTCAACCTTTTGGGGGTTGACCAGCTATATACCCTTGGTGAGGAAAAGGGTTCTTAATAACGGCTAGTTGAGATGAAGCGGGAGGGAAAGGAGGAGCGGTGGGTTGGGATCCTCGAGACGTTGCTTGAGCTTCCCATGCTTGTCGCATCTGAGGTAATAGAGGACACTCATGGGTATAATTACCATAGAATTCACAACAAGCGCAAGGTTTATTCATATGAAGACCCTTTTTCTACTTGGGCTGACCTCCCTGTTGCTAGGTTACAGGGTTAGGTGGAGGACCGTGGTTGATTTGATTACCTTGAGGCTGGTAGTTCCTATTACCCTTCCCCTTATTCATTTTCTTGGGGTTAGGGGGATTGGGTTCACTCTTCTGAGCATACACTTGTCCTTGTGGAGGAGGTAGTTGCTGCAACGGAGGAGGAGAAGGCATGGGGGGCTGGGGAATTGGTGCTGAAGGGGTTGGAGCGCTAGGCTATGCATACAGATAATATGGAGATGGGGAAACATTAGTATAAGTAGGTGGTGCAACGACTGGACCTCGCATTGATTGATGTCGATGGGGATATGCATATGGTGTGTTGGGACTTGGATAAGGATTTCCCTCGGGAGGATTTGGGGAGGGATAATTGTACATGGAGCTGGTCCCTCCCTGAGGTTGAGCATAACTTATCTGAGGAGGAGCATATGGTTGGGGGTTTTAAAGGGTTCCAAATATTCCATCCACCGCATGAGATTCCCCTTACGCATTAGCAGCACCAAGTTGAAGTAGATTGGGGATGACAGTCTAAACATAACCTGGCTGGGCATAAATCGGGTCAAATTTTAGAGCTATTTGGAGAGCTACTTCCTCACATTGAGGAAAGTGAGAAGCAACATGTTTTGCAATGGTGCCCAAAAATGATATAAGAAACCTATCCATATAGACTCGGTCTTTAAATTCAAGAGCTTTATAGATACTTCTCCATCTACGCCATTCATGAACATGGTCAGAAATGTGGGTGGCAGAAGTTTGATGGAATCAATTGAAAATTTTAGTATCAGTACCATAACGGAGAGGTAACTAGAAATATGAAAAAAGGTTATGGCAAGAGTCGCTAAAGTGTAATGGGTTTCTTTGGGCCGGTCTACATACCACTTTGCAGTAACTCTGGTGAGTGTGTCTTGGAAAAACCGAAGACGAATGGAGTCGTCGGTAATAGAATTGGATGAACACCACATATGGAAGGAATGAATGTGATTGGTTGGATCTTCACCAAGATTACCTTCAAACTTTGGGATGTATGAAGGGATTTTTATAGGAATTTCTCGCCATATGGGATCGCGGAGAAGAGCACCATTGATAAGCTAGTTAAAATCTAGGAGACTTAAACCAATGAGAAAAGAAAGTAAGGGAGTCAGAGTGACCACACTACTTGGGGTTCCACTAGTGGGGGCACCCTCGTTAGACCCTAAGTTACCGCCCTAGGTTCCTGCACCTGCATTGGTGCATGATATGATGGTGATATGGGGTTGAGAAGACATAAAATCAGAGGATGAACTAGATGAATCAACAGAATTAGAATCGGAATCAAAATGATGACTGAATGGAGGATTGGGAGGATGAACTCAAACTTGACGGGGAGGATTAATATGGCATAATAGGAACTGAGGGTGAAGCCCTCGAATTCGACACAAAAAATTCCTTGGAGGCACTATGATGTCTAGGTTTAAGGATAATGTTAGGAATACAAGAGAAACAAACAAAAACAAAATACCTAGTTGTTGGGAACGGGTCCCCTCGAGTAAATTTTGTAGTTAAAAGTGCATGTTTTTGTATAAAGAATGTAAAGTCTCCACATTTTGTGGTCACGGAGTGTGAATATGTAAAGAGTCATAAAGGGTTTTTCCCTTCATTTAATGTAAGTCATCTCAACTTCAGAATATCTACCCATGGTCCGCGGACCATGGGACTGTATAAAAAGGAAGTCTTAGAAGAGTCTTTAGTAGTACAGTTCAGAGGTCTAAGTATGAATTGATGTAATGTGTCTGTGAGAGCTAAGAGCGAGGAGTCTTAGCATAGGAAAGAGGCTTTGTAGATGAGATCGCATAGGCCTGGGGTAGAAGTCTACAGCTAAGTGTGTGGACCCCTGCAGCTATGTGCATAGGATAGTTAGAGTTTGTACATAATATTTGAAGCATCAATAAAGGGAATTGTTCTAGAAGTATATGTGTATCATCAATTTTACTTTTGTTATAAATTCTTGTGATTATGTATGTCGAATACTGGGTTTATGATTTAATGTTGTATTGATGCACAATTCTATATGTTTTTATTTATTATCTGAACGCAAGTACGAATCTCTGTTTATGCAAAGATGATCATAATACATGTTAAAGTTATCCTATACTCAAGCTAATATGGGTAAATATAGAAGTAAGAGTAATTATAGAGGTGCATAAGTGCTTGATCTACCAATTTAGGGTACGTGAAGGATAGTCATAGAACTTTACAGAGGTTTAGAGAATGATCAAGAGAAGTATATTGATAATCCCTAAACGGATTATCAATCTGCATGAAGGAAGAGTTAGGGTATAAAACGATATTACTAACATCTCAGGGTGCAGAAACTTGGTTCCTGCACCCCCACATACTGCTTTAGGTGAGACTTCAGTCCATTCTCCGCGGATTGATGCCGAAAGGGCCAGTAGCGTAGGGATTTTCTTGGATAATTAACACTGAACTTGGGTCAAGGCCCATCAAGCCAACACTAGTGCAATGGTGCCAAGTGAATACTAACTATTTTAATGACATTACTCTAATACAAGAAAACATGTACTATCAAAGAAACATACCTCTAGCCTATAGGTGATATATATCATCAAACAATCCTAGATATACTATTTCAGATGGCCTTCGAAAGAACTTCTTACTTGACAGAATCTCTTCCCCGCTAGCAAATCTTTCTAGAGAAAGGTGGGTTAGAGAACAAACTACTTCCCAAAGTCAGTCCTATAAGGTGTTTTCCTATGTTTGGTCAATATGGTTACCTTCACTCCATATGGGTGGTCGAGTCTTGAGCATCTTAGTGGTTGACCACTACATGGAATTCCCTGGCATGGGTTGGGAAGCCCCGAGGAGAACTGCTCGCACAATGACCTAGACTAACCCCCTCAGAATATGGTTTCTAACGCACTCCAGCTTTGACCATGGGTTGGTGAAGGATTTTAAGCTCCATAATATGTCAACTTCTATGTCTCAATGAAAAGTGATCGATGGGTGTTACTAGAAGCCTATCCCACTTACCCTACACCTACAATACAAAGATTGTTTGGCCCTGATGCCTAAGTGGGCTCAATATATGTGTGTTGATTTATTCTGGTATAATGTTTAAAGGCTTGGCTTGGCAATGTTAACCAAGACCACGTTTGCTTAAGGTGTGAGTGTGTGCAAAATATGTGTCATGTGGATGAGTTAATTAAGCACGTTTCATGATGCCATATGATGCTAAAAGTAAAATTCTAAAATATTGTAAATAAATGTGAAATGACAAAAAAATAAACAACCAATCAAGCACACACAACCCCACTCACAAGGGCTACTAAGAAACTAAACAAGAGAAGGCAAACAAGCTACTCAAAGACACATAAATAGGCCAAAAATATCTGATGTCAAGGGTTTGGGATCTAAAGGCTCTAAGCTGCTGATGTTGGTGCAGACAAACAACAAAAATCAGAGATGAAAAATGTCGCAAAGTATAGGTATGAAGCTCTAATATGTAGGATGCTCGATGGTATCCTAAGGGGGGGAAGGAAAATCCAAACTCTAAAGGGAGAAAAGGGAAAATAAATTGATCTAATGGATCTAAAAATTAATGGATTAGAGTTGAAAAAAGGTGGTTAAAAATGTTGAAAACCTTAGACTCCTCATTCAATAAATCTCTTCCTAACAATGTGGAGGTGTACTCTAAAGCCAAAGGGGATATTTCCTTCCTCAAAGAGAAAAATAAAGTGGATCCAGGCCTAAGGGAGATTGAAAAATAGAGATGAATAACCCAAACTAGTCTGCAGACAACATTCTCAAAAAATTTGTAAAAAAATTGAAATTTTTTCAGAAAAGTTACAAAACGTAGGTACTGACATTTTTTTGAGGAAAACGAAGTTTTTGGGCCAAAATGTGCACTCTAAAACTCACTTATGGGGCTAAAATGTGTGCTTTATTCCAAGGAGTCTCAGTTGGTAGATCTCACACAAATTTTATCATCTCCTACTCGGCTGGTACTTGTGACCTAGAGAAAAGACCAAAAACCAAACAGAAATCGAAAATTTGACAAAATAGGGTTCAATAATATAAATATAAATTGAGAGGCTTAAAAATAGATGAAGAAAACCCTGAAATTTCTGAAACTTCAGTCACCCAAGAACATTGTTATTAAACTAGTGGAGTCACCATTTGTTATTGTGAAAAATCTCGGAAGGTGTACCAAAAATATTTCACTTATGTCACTAGGTGACAAGTGACCCTAACAACAAGTTGATGACTATTATCATTCTAGATGTGCAATACAAATAGAAAACCTGTAGTAAAAGAAGAGAAGATTCAAAACATAAAGCAACAATATAAAGTATCCAATATAATAACCCAATTAGAAAGAATATTTTAAATGAATAGTTCTATTATTGGTAACACCCGGTGAAGGAGATCTACAGATTGGTATGTAAGTCCCCCTCCATGGGATGGATTCTTTGATATCATTGATGCTTCATAAATGTATTCCCTCTTTCAATGCGTGAAAAAACCGAAAAAAAAAGTGGAGAACTCAAATGGGAGCTCAAGAAAAATGACGATAATGTTGACGATGATAATGATCATGTTGAAGAATGAATGAAAAACCCTCATTTATATAGCAAAGTATGGAGTTAATCTAAAAAATGGAAAATAATAAAATATCATTGACCAAATCCAAATCTAACTACCTGGAATACTTTATTTTATTTATTGGAGAGGGAAAAAGTATTTAAAATGTTTAAATACCTTTATTTAGAAATAATTAACAAATAAAATGATTTATTAATTATCTCATGAGAAACAAGAAATGTGTGAAATAAAATTAGTTATTAAAAAGTGATTTAATAATTATTCTAATAACCAGAAATAAGGAAATTTAAATAAATAATGATTTATTTAAATATTCCTAAGGGATTTAGTCAAATGTGACAAGGAATAAGTATTAAATAATGGTTTAATAATAATTCCTAGAGAGAATTAAATAAATAATGATTTATCTAATTATTCTCATGGGGTTTTCTTATTTAAATAAGAAAATAATTTAATAACAATGGTTTACTAAATGATTTTCCACAGTGAAAGTGATTTTACTATGGTAAAATTAAATCTACATGGTCTATTTCAATCCACCTAGTTAGAAATGGCTAGGTGATAATTTTTTTGTGATAACAACACTCTAATACTCACTTGGATTAGAGAAAGAAATAAAATTAAAATAGGGAACTGCAAGGATATAGTGGGATCAATAAGTAGAGTTGGATTTCTTTGCAGGTAATAGGTTGCATGTGTGATTTCCTTGATAATTTTTGGATGCATGGTATATGCATGTGATTCTCTGGTTATGTATTGTCATTGGCATGGATATTTTCCTAGATTGAAAGTGGTTTTATTATTTCCTTCCCATTTGCTATATAGCCATGGTCTTCGGGGTTTTCCAGTTATTTTTCTAATTGGTGCTGAGGTTCCTTATGTCTGTGGTTTGGAAAAAATGATTTGGAGCCCTGTAATATTTTGGGTTGAGTTGCTAGTTCCTATAGCTGTTGGTTGGCACAAACTCTTTAGGGACCTTGGTGGGTTGAGTTAATAGTTCCTAGAGCCATGATTGGAAAAAATGATTTGGAGAACTAGAAGATTTTCGGTTGAGTTTCTAGTTTCTTGAGCCCTCAATGACTTCGGTAGAGACCAAATTGGTTGATCTTAATGATTTCCAAACCATGGAGGTGGAACCACTGTGGTTGAGGGTTGAGGTGGTTTGGCCTCTCAAATGTCTGGTTGGTTTTATTTTGGTTTATTTCATTAGATCCCATGTTCATGCTTCGAATATGACACGTGGGTGATTGGATGAAAGAGAGATTTGGTTCACCAAACCTATGGTCGAGTGGTACATGGAAGTCCCTTGGTTGGAATTTTTATATGTTAATAAGGTTTATTTTCCTATAGTGATTTATATGCACTTATTAGTTATCATGTTGAAATTATGGCTGATTTTCCATGTTTTCTATGTTGGTTATTTTCTTGTTATATCATGTATTCTATATATGGCTTTCGTCATGCTTTCATAAGTTATTGAATGTTCGATGAATGCATGGACTAACAAGTGCTCTTGTAACTAGATAGAGAGGGTTTAGAGCCTCCTTATTTAATCTTAGATGAATGCTATTATTTTATGAACCAACCTACAAATAAAGTTGGCCTTGCCTTGGAGGCTTTGTAGCTGGTAGAGGGTACAAGGAAGAGGGAGTTCAATAACGGCTTGAACTTTCAATGGTTCAAGAGTGATATCATCTTTGGACATGGTGAATCCCAACAGGTGGCTGACAAGAATGAAAAAGAAACACTTCAAGGGGTTAAGGTGAATGTTATACTTGAGACATTGTACGAATATGTTACAAAAATCATGGAGGTGTTGCGACCGAAGTCGTGAACGAGAGGTGATATCGTCAAGATATGAAATTATAGTGTGGGCCAAGTCATGAAAGCAATAGGACATGGCGTGTTGAAAAGTGGCACCAGCTTCTTCAAACTTAAAGTCATGACCTTGTGAGAAAAGGTTCCCCACGGAATAGTGAAAGCATTTTTTAATTGATCAGCATCACGGATACGAATATGATCGTACCTGAACAATCTGTCCATAAAGGAAAGAATGTCATGCCCTGCACACTCATCAATGGCCTGGTCAATGAAGGGTATGAGAAAGTTGTCTTTAGGACAAGATTTGTTTAGATCATGAAAGTCAGTGCAAAGATAGATAGTTCCTTGTTTTTAAGAACGAGAACTAGATTGGACACCCATGTAGTGTATTTGATAGTATAGATGAAGCCAGACTGCTTGAGCTTGTCGAATTCGGCTTTAATGGCATCACACTTGGAAGGGTGATTAGGCCATTTATTCTAGCAGATAGGAATGGCATCAGGCGAAGTCAAATATGATGTTTGACAATGGCAGGATCAACTTTGAGCATTTCAGAATAGGGCTAGGCAAAAACATCACTGAATTCCTTGAACAGCTTGGCGTAAGAATCAATTTCTTCCAGGGTGCAATGTGCCATCAAGACAATGTTTTCTTCGACCCCTATTTTATTCGAAATATTCATTTTTATTGTGGGGAAAAGGTTACAATATTCCATTCTTTGAAAGAATCTAGTGCAAGAGTGGTATTTTTGAACCAATCGACTTCACCATGAATGAAGTCTTTGGATTCCACAACATATTGGTCATGGGTCTGCTGCGGAAGGAAGTATGCCTGATGATGCACATCATCCCAAGGGTAATCAAAGGTGGTTATGGCTTCCATGATGTCTTCATTGAAATGATATATGGGTAGATTGGAGGAAGAAATACCACATGACAAGGAAAATCTACCTGAAGCATCCTCATGAGAAACTAGGTTCACATACACATTGTTAAGGCTGGGAGACATATGACTAGTAGATGAAACATCTACCGATGTTGAGATCGATGTGTTCATCGAAGACCATTCAACAAAATTACGAGAGGAGACATTGAGGGAGTTCTCGAGAAGCAATCTCACGAATGATGATTGGTAGAGAATAGGAGCACAAGTATCTGTCATCTCGACATCAGGGGGAGGGATCATTATGGGTGTTTCAAAGACCTCCGTTTCTGGAATGAGGGTGGGCCAAAAATACATAGGTTAAGGAGAAGTGGACTCATTATGGGTGACCTCTAATTCATGAATTACTTGAAGTGAATCGCGAAAATCTTCAATACAGAGAGAATGATGGGAATAATGGTTGTAGTTATCACACAAAGCGTAAGGTGGTTTGTGCGTAATGATCATAACCTCTTAGCTGACTTAGGGAAGGTCACACGAAGCTTCAAGATGTTAGAATAAGGAAAGGTATTAGTGACGAGATCTTTAGCGTGAGGGAGTTCAGGATAGTTATTGGTAGCATGACTGAAAACATCGCATAAAGCACGAGGAAGAGGCTTTCACGACTGAGGAGGAGTTGGAGTTGTTGGAGGATACTTTTATTGGGTTCCCTTCCTTCGTGAATTTTTCCCCTTACCATATGCTTTCATAATAGGAGAAGGCTCATGTTGAGGTTGTTGTGGAACTTAAGCAAAGGCAGGGGTAGGAACAACATGTTGGATTGGGGTCAAAGCGGTGTAAGGTTTCAACTGATTACGGGGAGTGTTTGCGGGGGGATCGATATACCAAACTAGGATCCCTAAGGTGATATTGGATAGACTTAATGTATCCATGACATGTGTAGAATAAAATTTGGGAGGTGGAAATAAGAATAATATCTCACCAAAAGGATAATGGCTGAGAGGAATGACTCCTGAATGGTTAAGGGATGGGGGAACAACTTCAGGCAGAAATGGGTTAGGAGAGACACCAACAGAAGGAGGTGGTCCTTGAGGAGTTGTACCATTAGGCATGGTTGAGTTAGGCACAACAGGTTGTGGAGGTGAATTTTGCTATGAGGGTATACCAGACCATTTGTGGCGGGGCCCTGATGTTTTGAGTATGCAAACACTCGATGAGCTAGGCTCAAAAGAAGTAGGCGGTGAGCCATAGTAAGCACCAAGCATAGAGGAATATTTATAGACTCCAAGAGATAGATATGAGACAATATTATTGTCAGCCATGGAAGAAATGGTGGACTGGGGTGAAGTCTGGGCTTTTGGATCATAATACGTCAACTAATCTATTGTGATGATCTTTCCATTATGGGGAAAGCACATCTTATGGTGAATTGTAGATGCGACAGCTGATATGGCATAAGTATAACTACAACCCAAAAGGATGTTATAGTCAAGGGCACATCAATGAATTTGATGTCAATACAAATGGTATTACTAGCAACTGTGACTCATAAGTTGCGATATAAGCCAATGGGCTGTGAGGGGTGACCATCCCATGCACGCAAAGTGATGGTGGACAAAGATAGGTCTTGGGAATTGAGTTGTTTCCAAACACTAGTGGCCATCAAATAGGTGGACGTGCATTCATCAATGATACACCAGTGGACAAAGGCATTTCGAATGGAGAGTGGAATTTGGAAAGAAACATATGAAGGTAAGGGAGGGTTATCCAAATTGTCAACATGAAAAAAAATAATATGATCATCTTGAGGATCCACAATTCCTAGAGCAGATAGTAGATATTTTCGTATAAATGGGCACATCTGGAGAACTTCAAACATTGACATGGCAGCAAGAGATTGTGCCAATTCATCTACTATGCTATAAGTATGGGAAAATTTGGTAGAAGCAACATTTCGACGTAACAGACCTTTGTGGATCTTGGGAATAACCTTGACCTAAGGTTGAGGGATCTGTAAGGTACTATTTGGTGATGACAAGGGTTCGAAGGACACTTTGGTTTTTGACTCAATCATAGACTTAGTGAATGGTTTGTCATATTGACGTGATCAATTCTGGAGGTTGACTTGTTCAATGTTTACATCAACAAAATTCATCATGAGAATCTGATAATCATGATGACTAGATGGGGGAGATGGTTGAATGACTCGACCTTGTGTGGGTTGACTAGCTATATACCCTTGTAAGGAAAAAGGTTCTTAATAACGGCTGGTTGAGATGAAGCAGGAGGGGAAGGAGGAGCGGTGGGTTGGGATCCTCGCGAAGCTACTCGAGCTTCCCATGCTTGTCGCATCTGAGGTAATAGAGGACACTCATGGGTATAATTACCATAGAATCCACAACAAGCACAAGGTTTATTCATATGAAGACCCTTTTTCTACTTAGGCTGACCACCCTGGTGTTGGGTTACAGGGTTAGGTGGAGGACCCTGGTTGATTTGATTACCTTGAGGCTACTAGTTCCTATTAGCCTTCCCCTTGTTCCTTTTCTTGGGGTTAGGGGGATTGGGTTCACTATGCTTAGCATACACTTGTCCTTGTGGAGGAGGTAGTTGCTGCAGTGGAGGAGGAGAAGGCATGGGGGGCTAGGGCATTGGTGCTGAAGGGGTTGGAGCACTAGGCTGTGCATATAGATAATATGGAGATGGGGAAACATTAGTATAAGTAGGTGGTGCAATGACTAGACCTCGCATCGGTTGATGCTGATGGGGATATGCATATGGTGTGTTGTGACCTGGATAAGGATTGCCCTAAGGAGGATTGGGGGAGGGATAATTGTACATGAAACTGGTCCCACCCTGAGGTTGAGCATAACTTATCTGAGAAGGAGAATATGGCTAGGGGTGTTAAAGGGTTCCAACTATTACATCCACCGCATGAGATTACCATTGTGCATTAGTAGCACCAGGTTGAAGTAGATCGGGGATGACAGTCTAAACATAACCTGACTAGGTGTAAATCAGATCAAATTTCGGAGCTATTTGGAGAGCTACGTCCTCACACTGAGGAAAGTGAGAAGCAACATCTTTTGCAATGGGGTCCAAAAACGATATAGGAAACCAATCCATATAGACTCGGTCTTTAAATTCAAGAGCTCTATAGATACTCCTCCATCTATGCCATTCCTAAACATGGTCAGAAATGCGGGTGGCAGAAATTTGATGGAATCAATTGAAAAGTTCAGTATTGGTACCATAACGAAGAGGTAACTAGAATGAAAAAAGTTTATGGCAAGAGTCACTAAAGTGTAATGGGTTGCTTTGGGCTAGTCTACATACCACTTCGCAGCAACTCCAGTGAGCATGTCTTGGAACAACCAAAGACGAATGGGGTTGTCAGTAATAGAATTTAATGAACACCACAGATGGTAGGAGCGAACATGACTAGTTGGATCTTCTCTAGTATTATATTCAAACTTTGGGATGTATGAAGGGATTTTTGTAGGCATTTCTCGCCATATGGGATCATGGAGAAGAGGATCATTTATAAGTTGGTTAAAATCTGGGAGACTTAAACCAATGAGAAAAGAAAGTAAGGGAGTCGGAGTGACGACATCAGTCGGGATTCCGCTAGTGGGGGCACCCTCATTATACCCTGAGTTACCGCCCAAGGTTCCCGCACCTGCATTGGTGCTTGATATGATGGTGATATGGGGTTGAGAAGACAAAGAATCAAGGATGAACTAGATGAATCAATAGAATTAGAATCAGAATCAAAATGATGTCTCAATGGAGGACTGGGAGGATGAACTCGAACTCGATGGGGAGGAGTAATATGGCCTAACAGGAACTGAGGGTGAAGCTCTTGAATTCGACACAAAAAATGTTTCAGAGGCGCTATGGTGTCTAGGCTTAAGGATAATGATAGGAATACAAGAGAAACAAACAAAAACAAAATACCTAGTTGTTGGGAACGGGTCCCCTTGAGTGAATTTTGGAGTTAAAAGCCCATGTTATTGTATAAAGAATGTAAAGCCTCCACATTTTGTGGTCGCGGAGTGCGAATATGTGAAGAGTCATAAAGGGTTTATGCCCTTCATTTAATGTAAGTCATATCGGCTTTAGAAGATCTACCCATGGTCCGCGGACCATGGGACTGTATAAGAAGGACGTCTTATAAGAGTCTTTAGTAGTTCAATTCAGAGGTCTAAGTATGAATTAATGTAATGGTCTATGAGAGCTAAGAGAGAGGAGTCTTAGCATAGGAAAGAGGCTTTGTAGCTAAATGTGCATAGGTCTAGGGTAGAAGTCCGCAGCTGAGTGTGTGGATCCCTGCAACTATGTGCACAAGGTAGTTAGAGTTTGTATAGAATATCTGAAGCATCAAGAAAGAGAATTGTTCTGGAAGTACCTTTGTATCATCCATTTTACTTTTGTTATAAATTCTTGCAATTATGTATGTCGAATAGTGGGTTTATGATTTAATGTTGTATTGATGCGCGAATCTATCTGTTTTTCTTTGTTATATGAATGCAAGTACGAATATATGTTTACGCAAAGATAATCATAATGAATGTTAAAGTTATCCTATACTCAAGCTAATCTAGGTAAATACAAAAGTAAGAGTAATTACAAAGGCACATAGGTGCCTCATCTACCAATTTAGGGTACGTAAAGGATAGTCATAGAACTTCGTGGAGGTTTAGAGAACGATCAAGAGAAGTATATCATCTAGCCCTAAAGGGATTATTGATCTATGTGAAGGAAGATTTAGGGTATAAAATGACATCACTGCATCTCAAGGTGCAAAAACCTGTTTCTTGCACCCCCCCATACTGCTTCGGGTGAGACTTCAGTCCACGCTCCACGGATTGATGCCGAAAGGGCCAGTAGTGTAGGGATTTTCTTGGATAATTAATGTTGAACCTAGGCCAGGGCCCATCAAGCCAAAACTAGTGCAGTGATGCCAAGTGAAAAATAACTATTTTAATGATGTTACTCTAATAGAAGAAAACATGTACTATCAAAGAAACATACCTCTAGCCTATAGGTGATATAAATTGTCAAACAATCCTAGATATACTATTTCAGATGGCCTTCAAAAGAACTTCTTAGTTGATAAAATCTCTTCCCCACTAGCATAGCTTTCCAGAAAAAGGTGGGGTAGAGGACGAAATGCTTCCCAAAGTCAGTCCTATAAGGTGTTTTCCTAAGTTTGGTCACTATGGTTACCTTCGCTCCATGGGGTTGGTCGAGTCTTGAGCATCTTAGTGGTCAACCACTTCATGGAATTCCCTGGCATGGGTTGGGTAGCCCTGAGGAAAATTGCTCATATGATGACCTAGCCTAACCCCCTCAGAATATGGTTTCTAATGCACTCCAGCTTTGACCATGGCATGGCGAAGGATTTTAAGCTCCGCTATGTCTCAATGAAAAATGACCAATGGGTGTTACTGGAAGCATATCCCACTTACCCTACACCTACAATACAAATATTGTTTGGCCCTGATGCCTAAGTGGACTCAATCTATGTGTGTTGATTTATTATGGTATAGTGTTTAAAGGCTTGGCTTGGTGATGTTAACCAAGCCCACGTCCGCTTAAGGTGTGAGTGTGTGAAAAACATGTGTCATGTGGATGAGTTAATTAAGCAAGTTTCATGATGCCATATGATGCTTAAAGTAAAATTCTAAAATATTGTAAATAAATATGAAATGACAGAAAAATAAACAACCGATCAAGCGCCACAACCCCACCCACAAGGGCTACTAAGAAACTAAAAAAGAGAAGGAAAACAAGCTACTCAAAGGCACATAAAGTGGCCAAAAATATATGATGTCAAGGATTTAGGATCTAAAGGCTCTAAGTTGATGATGTTGGTGCAGACAAACAACAAAAATTAGAGACGAAAAATGCCGCAAAGGATAGGGATGAAGCTCTAATACCTAGGATGCTCAATTGGATCCTAAGGGGGGGAAGGAAAATCCAAACTCTAAAGGGAGAAAAGGGAAAATAAATCGATCCAATGGATCTGAAAGTTAATGGATCAGATCTGAAAAAAGGTAGCTAAAAATGTTGAAAACCCTAGACTCCTCATTCAGTAAATCTCTTCCTAACAATGTGGAGGTGTACTCTAAACCCAAAGGGGATATTTCCTCCCTCAAAGATAAAAATAAAGTGGATCCAGGCCTAAGGGAGACTGACAAATAGAGATGAATAACCAAAACTAGTTTGCAAACAACATTCTCAGAAAATATGTAAAAAAATGAATTTTTTTTAGAAAAGTTACAAAATGTAGGTACTGACCTGTTTCTGAGGAAAATGCAGTTTTTGGGCCAAAACGTGTGCTATGAAACTCACTTATGGGCTAAAAAGTGTGCTTTATTCCAAGGCGTCTCGGTTCGTAGATCTCGCACAAATTTTATCGTCTCCTGCTCGACTGGTACTTGTGACTTAGAGAAAAGACTAGAAACTGAACAAAAATAAAAAATTTGACAAAATAGGGTTCAATAATATAAATAGAAATTGAGAGGCTTAAAAATAGATGAAGAAAACCCTAAAATTTCTGAAACTTCAGTCACCCAATAACATTGTTATTAAACCAGTGGATTCGCCATTTTTTATTGTGAAAAATCTCGGAAGGTGTACCAAAAATATTTCACTTAGTTACTAGGTGACAAATGACCCTAACAACAAGTTGATGGCTACTATCATTCTAGATGTGCAACACAAATAGAAAACCTGTAGTAAAAGAAGACAGGATTCAAAACATAAAGCAACAATATAAAGTATCCAATATAATAACCCAATTAGAAAGAATATTTTAAATGAATAGTTCTATTATTGATAACACCTGGTGAAGGAGATATACAGATTGGTCTGTAAGTCCCCCTCCATGGGATGGGTCATTTGATATCGTTGATGCTTCATAAATGTATTCCCTCTCTCGATGGGTGAAAAACCCAAAAAAATGTGGAGAACTCAAATGGGAGCTCAAGAAAAATGACGATAATGTTGACGGTGATAATGATCATGTTGAAGAATGAATGAAAACCCTCCTTTATATAGCAAAGTATGGAGTTAATCTCAAAAATGGACAATAATAAAATATCATTGACCAAATCCAAATCTAACTACCGGGAATACTTTATTATATTTATTGGAGAGGGAAAAAGTATTTAAAATGTTTAAATACCTTTATTTAGAAATAATTAACAAATAAAATGATTTATTAATTATCTCATGAGAAACAAGAAAGGTGTGAAATCAAAATAATTATTAAATAGTGATTTAATAATTATTCTGATAATGAAAAATAAGGAAATTTAAATAAATAATGATTTATTTAAATATTCCTAAGGTATTTATTCAAATGTGGCAAGGAATAAGTATTAAATAGTGGTTTAATAATAATTCCTAGAGAAAAATAAATAAATAGTGATTTATCTAATTATTCTCATGGGGTTTTTTATTTGAATAAGAAAATAATTTAATAACATTGGTTTACTAAATGATTTTCCATAATGAAAGTGATTTTACTATGGCAAAATTAAATATACATGGTCTATTTCAATCCACCTAGTTAGAAATGGCTAGGTGATAATTTTTTGGTGATAACAACACTCTAATACTCAATTGGATTAGAGAAAGAAATAAAATTAAAATAGGGAAGTGCAAGGAGACAGTGGGATCAACAAGTACAATTGGATTTCTTTGCAGGTAACAGGTTGCATGTGTGATTTCCTTGCTAATTTTTGGATGCATGGTATATGCATGTGATTCTCTGTTTATGTATTGTCATTGGCATGGATATTTTCCTAGATTGAAAGTGGTTTTATACTTGCCTTTCCATTTGCTATATAGCCATGGCCTTTGGGCTTTTCCACTTATTTTTCTAGATGGTGCTCAGGTTCCTTATGTCTGTGGGTTGGAAAAAATTATTTGGAGCCCTGTAAGATTTTGGGTTGAGTTGCTAGTTCGTATAGTCGTTGGTTGGGACAAAATTTTTAGGGCCCTTGGTGAGTTGAGTTAATAGTTCCTAGAGCCACAGTTGGAAAAAATTCTTTGGAGCACTAGAAGATTTTGGGTTGAGTTTCTAGTTCGTTGATCCCTCAATAACTTGGGTAGAGACAAAATTGGTTGATCTTAGTGATTTCTAGACCATGGAGGTGGAACCACTGTGGTTGAGGGTTGAGGTGGTTTGGCCTCTCAAATGTCTGGTTGGTTTTATTTTGGTTTATTTGATTAGATCCCACATTCATGCTTGGAATATGATGCATGGGTGATTGGATGAAAGAGAAATTTGGTTCACCAACCTATGGTCGAGTGGTACATGGAAGTCCCTTAATTGGTTGGCATTTTCATATGGTAATAAGGTTTATTTTCCTATAGTGATTTATAAGCACTTATTAGTTATCATGTTGACATTATGGTTGATTTTCCATGTTTTCTATGTTGGTTATTTTCTTGTTATATCATGTATTCTATCTATGGCTTTAGTCATGCTTTGATAAGTTATTGAATGTTCGATGAATGCATGGACTAACAAGTGCTATTGCAACTACATAGAGAGGGTTTAGAGCATTCTTATTTATTCCTAGATGAGCGCTATTATTTTATGATCATATAAGTGTTCACGAATTATATATTACGTGTTTCTATATGTTTGACAAAATGTATGTTACAGATTAGGGATTTTTGGGTCAAGTTCTTGCTTGTGTTTGAATGGTTAGCATTGTTATTTTCTTTTCTAAGCTTCTGAAATGTTACAAGAAGTTTTGGTTAGTGGTCTAGAGGCTAGCCTCGGAAAGTGGCTCCGATCTTAGAACCATTGGCATTGAACTGGGGATTTTAGGTCATAACTTCATGGATATTATCTTGTGCATGCAGTTGGGGCCTTATAACCGCAACCTTTATTTGGTTCACATTCAGTTGGGGTTAATTTTGTGAAAAGGGGTTCCCACTCAGGGATTGATCACCTAGGGTGGTTGTCCAACTCTTGAGTGGTCTATAGTCGCTTTGGGATGTTAGTAAGTGTTTAGTTTGTAGGCCCCACTTCCTTAACCAAAAATTTGAGGTAATTTCATGTCATCGTCACACTTGTCTCACGTTTACCTCGGAAAGCTTGTGAAATTGGGTAAATGTGGGAGGAGGTGTTTACAAGATTGAAAGTGAGAAATATGTGTCTCATAAGGGGAGGTAAAGAGACTGTAGGAAAAACTTATACTGAATGAAGTGGTTGTATAGGGATGGAAGATTCACAAATATCATTATTTGGGACAACAAGCGGGGAAGAATCATGTGGAGAGACACGAATACCAATACTTGGTTGTGTAATAGGGGATTGTTGTGGTTGAGGCTACACCACAAGTCTAGCTGACCTAACAGATTGACCACACCAGCATGGAGCAATTCCCTTATTTTTTGTGAATCAACATCAAAATGAATTGAGATCATTGGTTTCCTATGTCTTCTCAAACCCAGATGGTAATCTATATTTACTCCTCCCCTACCTCTACGCCTTCCTCTATTCCAATTGAAAAATCTTATTCTGGAAATTCTGATAGCAATTGATTCCACAGGTTATAAAATATTAGGACCTTTTAATTAATGAATTGATTAATTGATTGGTCAAATAACAAATAAAGGATAGAAATGAAAAGGAAATGGAATTTCTACTTGGTAGATTGACACAATTAAGCTATGTATGCAGGCATCAGGTGCTCTTTTCTTTTAATATAAATATAATTAGTTACAGAAGACATTGGTATATATATATAAAATGTGATGTTAGAGCAATAGTCAGATTGTTGAAGACAGATGCCTTTCATCATGGAGATAAATACTAAACATGGAACATAGATATGAGGATCATAGTATCGAAAGTAGAATATCATGCGTGTCAAAATTTCAAGAATAAATCCCTTCATGTAATATATAGATAGTTTTTTCACATGATATCTCCTATTTTGATTTGGAATAAAGGTTTAAATCAAAATCAACCAAATTTATCTTCTACGAAACATGAGAAATAAACATGAGAGTTGATGTTGCAAAGAGGGTTTCTTTGTGAATTTATTAATGAAAATAGAATGCATGTAGTTAGTAAGATGAGTCACAAAAGAATAGTGTAAATATAGCTATTAGGTTTTTTAAGTGACACTATTAATTATGTGCACCAACATTAATGTAGTGGTTTTATTCCTCAGATCAACCACCTCAAAGGCTCCCATGGATTAGTTAAGACTTTAGGTTTTATGTAATCCTTTAATGATTAAGTATAAGGGGATAATTCCTTGATAACAACAACTCTGTAACAATGTAACTAAGCATTTGAAATGAGGGATTAGAAAAACTAATAATATATAAGCGAGGGATCCATGTATATTTTCGTGATATGGCTTGAATATAATTTTTTTTTTCATATGTGAATTTATGGGGCCAACTTGGGCCAATACCATGATAATTAAATGGTATGTCAAGTCTATTTTCATGAGGAAAACCCTCCAGGGCCACGACTTTTTGGTTCACAAGCGATAGTGTGAAGATCGAATGAAATAACATGAATACTAAAACCAACTCATGGTTTTTACATTAAATGCAGAAAAACAAAAACTAACTATGAAACCAATGATGGAAATGCCTCAAAAACTAAATTTCAAGGCCAAAATTCAAGTTAACTAGTCAATACAACACCAAGAAGACAAGAATCGAAAGGGGAAAAGGAATGAAATAGAAATTGACACAAGATAATAACCAAACTCATTAACCAAAGAAGCATCATTCAATTTAAGAATACTTGTGAAATTAATGAGCCAAAGACCCAAAAAAATTGCTCTGCAACCCAAAAAATTCACGTTGGTCCTTCTCTATCAGTCCCTAATGACCCTTTTATTTTCCTCCAAAGTAGGTAACCATACAAACTAATTGAGTTTGCTTCCAGAAACCTGCAAAGAAGAATGGAAATTAAAGTATAAGATTGACGATCGGACATAGTGGAGTCATAAATGCAACAATAAATGGTGTAGAAAATGTGTTAGTATGTTCAAAATCTATAGAAGGTTTTCAGAAATAAGATTATTAGGTGAATGTGGCACAAACCAATGAAACAATGCCAATAGGAAACCACACCCTTCCTAACATAGTCTGCATATCATATGTGGAATATGAGTCATCATAAACACTGTGAATAGTCCAATAAGAGTTTGGAGGGGTGGCCACATTCACATCTACAGCAACATCAGTATGTCAGTGGACTTTATCGAAAATCGCTGTCAATAATGAATGCTACATATAAAACAATGTGCAAAATTGTAATAGCCCTGGTTAAAAATTCATGTAATAAAGTTAATAAAGGAAAAATAATAACTAAGGTCATGGGAAACATATTCCAAGTTGAATGTTGGGGAAAAAACATAGTGATGGGGATAATTGGTGATTAATTAATGGCTATGGACATTGGCAAAGTAAATGGCAAAGAGGCATTAATTAGCATTTTATTTATGAAAATAATAGAGAATATGAGGAAAAGAATGTTGGCTTGAGGGGGCTGTTGATGCCCCGAAAATCGTTGCATCAACATTGGGGGATAACCACCCGGTCCGGACCAATTTCCCAATAATGAATAAAAGGGGATGGATGAGTGATTGATTTCTAATAAATGATAATGAATGGATGACCTAATCTATCAACAAAAACATAAATAACTATTCTATCCTGGGAGGCTTCTATTCTTTGAAGTGCAACATTTGATAATCTCTGTTCATTGATAGGCATATAGATGATTCTAAGCAACAAACATAGATATTCCTTTACTTAATGATTACTTTGTTCAAATAGTTGAACAAAGTGATTAACACATTGTCACACCTATCTTTTTATATTACCAATACATGTATGATTAAAAGGAAAGCATGCTGTAAACATCCAATAGTGGAAAGTATAAAGAATGTTGTTAAAACACATGCATATATCTGATAATAGCAAGAGCGATCAAACAACAATTCACATAAAAGGAATGAACTCAGACATAGATAATAGTACCATATGGGCTGCAAATCACTCCCCAATATCAATCGCTATTTGGATTCCTTCTTTCGACGCAGAAACACTTTTAAACAAAGGCAATAGTACACATTCACATAAAGGCTTCGTTATCAAAATTAGAATAATTGGCCCAGTCTTTATAAAAGAATATGCCTGAAGTACAGTAGTGCAACTTTAGGTTTAAGTCATATACAACAACTTACGACCCTTTCTAAATACATGAAGGGGTCTATAAATACTTGATTAAGCTAACTAACTATGAAAGTAAAATCCTACTTAATTGGTACAACTTGATTCTGAATATCTCCTTCATGGCAATCTGGTAGTCGGCGGCATGAATCATTACTTAGGCTGTTTGCCTTTAGACCTGAGCTGGCATATCGCAAGCATTGGTTCCACTTCTGGTGGTCCGTTGAGATGAGAATTGAGTTGGGCAGCATAGGTGGCATCCTGTATATCGGGAATGATACACCCGATTGCATCTGTGAGGCATTTGAGGGTGGCTCTCTCACTATATGGTTTGACTAAGAACAACCAATAGGTGTCCCATGTCAAACTGTTAATTCCTGCGATTAATCTCCCATTTTTCTCCAGCTCTGGATAACATGACTGCTCCAATGTTTTAGCCGATGTCAGTTTACCTGGGGTACATTGAGAAATCATGTTATATTGGTAGAGAGTATCATTAATCAATTCAACCAAATTACTTGTGGTTAATTTGCATCTGGAAACTGCTCTCTCTGCTTTCATTAACTGGGACTGCCATTCCATAAATAATATTTCTTTATGCGATTCTAGGATTTTTGGCAAATTAACTACCTGTCCCTCATCAGTGTCTTGCCACTCAAGAAAATTGGTCAAGGTCTCATCGGCCTACTCCAAGTCTGTTCTAGCATCAGCTGATTTATCACTTAGAGATGCTGTTGAGTCACATAAAGGCTCTGCCTGGGCGATTTGTTGACATAACAGCTTTATCTGTGTTACCAATGCCTTGTTTATCTGTAATGTCTCTGCTATGAATTCAGCTGGCTGTGGAAGATTCTTGGTTTTGTCTAGCTGGGCTGATAGTTGAGCAATTTGCTCATCTTTCGACTTCAACATTTGTTCATTCATTGCTTTTAGTTGTGCCAATGCTTCCGACAGCTCTTTCTGCTTTTGAACTGCACTGTAATCAATCCTCTGTTTCTCTTCCTGCAATTGTTTATTCAATTGATTATTTATTTGTTGTTGTGTAAACAATTGCCGTTCTGCTTGCTCTGCCTTCTGTTGTGCCTCCGATAGTTGTGCTTGTAGCGAAAAGATCTCCTGGTCTTTTCCTTTTAATAAATTACTCACCTCTGATGTCTTGTCTATGGTAGCTGCCGAATAGGCTCCAGCATATTGGGACAGTTTTGTTAGGTCATCCGAGGGATCAAATTCCTCCTTCCAAACCACGTTGCTGTTTGTTCAGGGAATAGGGAAGGTTGATCAATCCTTCTCCTTTTCCGCTGTCGTTTTACTATAGCTTTGTGTTTTGGGCTGTAAAAGACATCTAAGGGAGGAATTTCTTCTACTTGCAAAATAATCTGATCGGAGGGATCCTTAGGAATTATCTCTACCTCTTTAGAACTGGGTAGGCCACTGGTTCCACTTGGAACCTGTTTTGATGTTGTCTCCTGTGTGTCAGACGCTTTTGATGTTTTGGCTTCCTTCGAGCCCTCAAGATTGTTGATGATTGAGTCGAATTGCTGCCATTCCTGGAGCAATTTCGGGTCAATCTGGGCATCTACATTCATCTCTATGCTGCTCTGTTCATGTTCTTTCCTCTGGGTTTCTTCTTGCTTTTTCATATGCACTTTCTCCTACTCTTTTGATGTAGCATGAGGTTCCTTAGTGAGTCGCTGCTCAGGCTCGCTTGATTCTGTCGTTGCGGTTGTTGCTAACAGATCTAGAGGCAGAGTTTGCAACCTCTGTTCTCTAAGTCTGTTAAATTCAACTAACCTGTCATCCTTATATTCCATTCTAGCCAGCAATTTAACCTGGGACATTGACTCGGCGGAGGAGAACAGGTCATCGAACATATCTTCTTTATGATCAAACTTAGTCAATTTTTCATGTTCAAGTGCATTGTAGGCGACTTTGTTTGGATCAAATCGCCTATTAGGAAGAGTTGCTAGACTTAGTGCCTTTATTTTTTCAGCTTCTTTCTCTGCATGTTTAAAGTCATGTAGAGCGTAAACACCGCATCTTAGAGGAAAAGGAGGCCAAACCTATTTCTTTTTATTCTTCAGAGTTTGTGTAACTCCTTCGGATGTAATCTGATAGGCTACCTCCCTGGCTAACAGTTTATCAGGTATGTACAAAGGGAGGACATGAGGTTTGGCTTGGCTGCCGAAAATTCTTACATAGGTGAATTTTTCCTCTCCGAACCATCTTCCTATGGATGTCAATTCAGCCCCTGCTTGGTAGGAAATCTTAGGAGCAGGTCTATCAAAAATAGAATAGTGAATGGGTAACATAAAACTGTTGCAAACTTGATATAAATGGTGCTTATAGTAAGCTTTCCACAACTTCTGATGGTATATATGAATGGGCATGGGGTCTTGTGGAGTCCCTCTCCATCCAAGCACAGGAAATTCAGAATTAAAACACAGGGTGTCCAAGATATAGGCACTATAGTAGAATGGGGGAATAAGCCTTTCAGTAATGCGGGTTTTGCTTCTAAACTCAAGAACTGTGGTTGCTAGCTTATCCGACAGTACAGTTGCCCAATCCATTATTTCACTATTACATGCTGCCTCCATCAAAGGAACCATTTCTATAGTGAAGTTTTTGGAATCATGCAACCCCCACAATCTACACATCATTATCCCGGCATAACAATAAGGAGAACACAAAGAATCAATAGAGTACTTACCCGAAGACTCATGCTTATGTTTTGCTGGATTTTGCCTCCAATCCCAAATGGGTTCGGATTCAATTTCGTTCTCTTTTCTGAATTTCTCCAAGAACGCCTTGTTGTACTTCTTCTCCGGTACAGGCAAATGATACATTTGCCTCAAATCATCAGGTTGAAATGAACCGAAGATTCTCCCATCCATGGTGCAAAAGGTTCTGTTCGTGATTGGGATTTCTTCAATTGCCCACCTCACTACATCTGTATATGGGAGAATTTGTTCTCGGGCTACTATCTGATGAAGGAAAGAGTCCACTAAATCCTTTAGAGTAGCATTAGATTTCTGTGTCGCATCTGCTGTGGCTTGTACTGCTGTTACCTTGGGTTCTTCGGCCTCAATCAAATTATAGGTACTTTGCCAAGTAGTTTTACCGAGTCCTGCACATGTGGTGTCTGATATCAGTCCTTTTCTTTTAGTTCCTGGATCAGCGATGGGTTGTCATGTGGCGGGCGAAGCGGAAGCTGTTGCAGTCTTCTTAGACTTCTTCCCCATTCTACTTGAATTTACTGCTTCGGAAGAGCTCTGCACAGGAGTGAAAATGAACGTAATGCAGAGAATTGGTGGAGAAAACCAAATATGAGCGAGATATATTAATCAATGCATGATGGAGGATTAACTTACGGTGGCCGCTGATACAATCTGTGAAGAGATTTTAGACTGACTATTTCATTAAATGACCGTTTAAACCTGTCAATCCTTTTAAATGCCCATCATATCGTTTATTGGCCGAAAGATTCATTCAAGCGTGGCTTTGATATTTTGGCGGTTGAGCTTAAGTGAATCGCTATCGGGAAGATAAGGCTTTTAATACAAATTAACCGTAATATCCCGGCTTTATCAATCCTTTTTGAAATCCGTGCTTTTAGCTTTATCGCATTCGGCCGTTGGGGGAAAGCTTAAATCGTTATATTGGTTCCTTTTGGAATCCCCGATTGCCGATAGCGATATCGCCAATTCGCATCGGGAGTATTAACTAAGGGCTTTGAAAAGCATGCATGGTACATCTCCGATTGCCGATAGCGATATCGCATCGCATCGGAGAGAAAGGGGCTTTTGTTATGATAACTTGTCATTGCCGATATCCGATAGCCTTTTGCGCGTTGTCGCGTCGGAGAAAACCAATGGGTCTTTAAGTTATGCCTCCTTTGTCATTGCGATATGCGATCTTGCAATCGCTTTATCGCAATGATAAAAGATTACACATTTATATATTATAAGACCGATTAATTGTTTTATCAAAAAGGTTTTGTAATGTTTTCATTTTGTTTTTGGACCTTTTTGAATAATACTAAGTTGATACCAATTAAAATAAAAAGGGACCCATTTCATATTATAGTTTTGAGAATAAAATTGATATGAAATGGGGGGTTGTTGTAGAGCACAACAATTGGCGATTCGCTGGAAGAAACAGTTATCTCTGAAAAGTACTGAAATACTTAAACTTTCTCTAAATAGGAATCTCATCAAAGAGGAAAATTCTAATATAACTATGTATATATGCATTCCAAATAAAATAAAACTATCTTTGCTAATTTCTTCTTTTGTTTAAAATTAGATACATTCTAAGTTTTAAATAGGCCTTTATTGGTTGATAATGATAAAACAGAAAACCTTTCCAAATCAGCTTTTATAGTTAACTCGTCTGTCACAGGTAGAGCCTCTGCTGCCAGCAAACGTTCATAGTTTCGACAGGGATACCTTTTAACCACGTTATTGTCCATTATCCCATCCATTTCAGAGTATGATTAACAGAATGAATTCAAAACATGATTTCATATTTTGTATTTCTTTTTCCTTTTTCTGTTATTTCTAAGATAAAAAGCCATTGTCCTGGTTTGGTGGCCAGCTGTTTGACAATGCCATTCACTGGTAGTAATCTAACCGAACAAGCTGGCTCGTAATGGGACCCCTTGTCTTATAATTCTAAGCCATTACCCTGTTTTGGTATGCAGTATTGGTAATGTCGGTTAAACTATTTCCCGATGATCATGGTAAGCAGGCTTGTAATAAGACCTCTTATCTTTTATATCAAATATTTTAGAATTACACTCTGAGTAATCATAAACTTTGGTGAATGGGATGGAAAATTTTCTCCTTAAGAGTAAATGGATGACAGGGTAAGAGTTGAAGATGTTGAAGTTGGATTAGTTTCTGTTTTGATATTGATAACCTTTTTTTGTGACCAATTTGAAAACATAAAATGATTTACAATACTTCTAAACCTTGAGAAGAGTTCACAAAAATTGAAGTGTGGTTTCAGAATGCAATTATACGTAGTTTCCTAGAAATTGTTCCTTTTGTTTAAAATTCTATCATTTTAAAAGTAAATATCAACGCTACTTCTTTTGAGCAACTTTTAAATACAGCAAAGGTCAATGGAAGATACCTTACAACTTTATTTCCTAATGGTCCTACAAACTACAAATTTCACTAAACTAAAAAGGAGAAGGGGTTACCTCCTCAATTGAAGAATTTCTGTAAGATAAGGCCATTAACAGGGAGAGAATCTCTCAAACTTAATAAATCTTGAAATATGAAGGTCGAATGGCCTATATTCTCACAGATCTGAAATGGCCCAAACCACATTTTCTAGAACTTGGTGTGTTTTCCTTTATCCTCATGGGCTTTGTCCCATTTCAGAACTAAATCACCGACTTGAAACTGTTTTGAACGGATGAAGTTGAATCAAAGGATGATTTGATAATTTGCTGATGTTTTTTCCCCTGGGAAAAAGTCGTAATTTTCATTAAAAGTTAAGAAAATTACATTTTGCAGATGCCGAAGCATATTCCAAAGCAGGCTTATGCCTGTCGAGTTTGTGGTAGCTGTCATATCTATAAAAGTCTCCACGCAGGGAGCATGAAAATAAAGTCAGATCTATATTCAAAATTGTGCTTGGCTCTTCGCAGAGAGAAATATATACTGTTATAAAGCAAAAAAGATGCGCTGTACTGTTATATCTACATACTGAAAAAGCAAAATTATCTGCATATATATGGGCTTATAGCCCATCATTCCATTTGTTCAACAAATGGCCGATGATAGTACTGGTAAAAAGTGCCATCGTTCTCCTCCTGGATCCACCAATCCTCTCCTATTCTGTGCGCTGCCTCTTTTGAGAGCTGATCTGCAGTGGTGTTTTGTTCCCTGTATATGTGATGACAGACAAAAGATTCAAAGGATGTAATCAGTCTCTTTGCTTCGTCAAGTATATGTCTTAAAGCAAATGCATGACAATGAGACGCGTTATTAAGCCAATTGCAAACAACTTTTGAGTCACCAAAAAGCTGTAAATGACTGCAATGTTTGAGGATAGCAAAGTGTATGATGTGTTTGGCTGTAATGAGTTCAACGTAGTTGTTTGTGCCTCTGCCAAGGTTAATTTGAATCTTATATCAGTGTCTGTCGTCTAGGTGAAGTATGGCGCCTCCTCCGCATCCATCATCTTGGGCTGAACCATCAAAGAAAGCCCAAGGCTTTGAGTTATCAATGGGGATAGGAGTGAGAATCCTGGGTGCACAGGTAGGGTCCTCTTCCGGTAGTAAGTTGTAATCTGTCACAGTGTGAAGTGTGATCGAAGGCCAGTGTGGCAACTTCAATTGGAAGATGGATTGGTTACGAGCTATCCATATAGCCCAACAAATCAGCAAAGGTAGGTTCTTGGCCTTTCCTGTATGCTCAGCGCACCAGTTCAACCAGGCCTCCTGTAGGGTGGTCCCATGCCAATGCTTCAGCTGCGGGATATGAGATGATATGGTCTGCCAGAAGTTAATGGTCGAGCTGCAAGATAGAAACAAGTGCTCTGAACTCTCCTCAGCTTGATGACAAAGATGACAGCGAAATGGTCCATAGAAGGATCGTTTCATGAGATTAGAGCCAGTAGGGATCTTATCAAAGATGATATTCCACATCAGGAGTCTGGTCCTGGGCGCGGCCTTGAGTTTCCAAATCGACTTCTAGGTTGGGAGTATGTCTGGTGGTTTATATGGCTCCATGAGCTTAAGGTATCCCAGCTTGGGAGTGTACACACCATGTTTAGCATGTGCCCAGATGATCTCATCGGGTCCCTCCATAAGTCTGATATTTGCTTGTATGAGAGCTGAGGTATAATCCTTCCAATCATCAGCCCATTGGTGAGGAAGATTTAGAGTTCTGGCCGATAACCAAGCCTGATGGAGGAATGAAGAATTAGCTTGGTCACCAATGTGCTTGATATATATAATTCCACTGTCATGGAGAAATCGGATAAGATCAGCCGGCAATCTGTGGGCATTTCCGCAACCGACCCAAGGGTCCACTCCAATACGAACTGCATTCCCTTCTTTAATCCGCCAAGTGATGCCTTCTCGCAATAGGGGAATCGAATCAATTACAGCTTTCCAGATGTTGGAGTAATGGTAATTATGACCATGTCTGTTACAGAACCAATCTAATATGGGCTGTGGCTTTATGTACTTTGAGTAAGCCACCCTGGTCCAGAGACTGTCAGCGGTGAGTAAACTCCATCCGAGTTTGGCAGCCAGGGCTTTTGAGAAGATAGCCAGTCGCTTAATGCCCCATCCTCCCCAGCTCTTAGGCTTAGTGCTGGTCTCCCATTTCACCCATGCAAAAATGCGCCCTGACTGTTGCCCTTTCCATAGGAATCTGCAGCATATGCTCTGTAGCCGGTTGAGTATGCCTCTTGGAATCCAAGCCAGGGCCATCCAATACACAGGTGTGGCTTCTATTACCGATTTAATGAGCACAAGCCTTCCGGCTCTCGAGAGATATTTGTGGTACCAAACCTGTAGCCTCTTCTCGACTTTGGAGATGAGCCATAACCAGTCTGCAATTTTATAGCCCGATGGCTTCAATCTAAACCCCAGATACTTAATTCCATCCGATAATTCCATGGTGGCAAATGGGAAGCGTTGTGAGGCAAAGTTGACTTCATGTACCGAGCATCCAACTGTTGTCATGGTGGATTTGTTATTGTTAATCATCATCCCCGTGGCTTGCTGGAAGAGTAGGAAGGAGTTATGAAGTGAGGAGGTATCACCAATACTGCCATTGAGGAAGATGAGGATATCATCTACAAATAAGAGGTGGGTGAGAAAGAAGTTATCCGCAATCTTGATACCCGTGATAAGATGTCGATCTCTGGAGGATGTGATGATCTTACTCAGTCCTTCCATAATCAGTAGGAAGAGCAAAGGAGAGAGCGGGCATCCCTGCCTGAGCCCTCTCTCGGCAATGAAGAAAGGGGTAGCTTCTCCATTGAGGAGGACACTATAAGTAACATCTGTAATACAACTCATCATCCATTTGATAAAGTCAAATGGGAAACCAAGATGAGTGAGCAGCAGCCTACGGTACAACCAGTTAGTTCTGTCAAAAGCCTTTGAGAGGTCTACTTTGAGGATCATACCTTTCTGTTTCTTGATATGTAGGGTGTGCATGAGTTCTTGTGCTGTCGCTATGGCTTCATGGATCTGCCTGTGGTGAAGGAAGGCAAACTGTTCTGATGAAATATGCTGGGAGAGGATGGGCTTGAGACGGTTTGCTATAATCTTGGCAATAATCTTGTAAAGGCAGTTACAGAGTGAGATAGGTCGGAAATCATCAAAAGAGTTCGGATCATCAGTCTTAGGAATGAGGGCTATGAAAGTAGATTTAATGGTAGATGAAATTCGACCCCTCTTCCTGCTGTCTTCCACAATACTCAATAGATCTTGGCCCAGAATATCAAAGAAAGAGATGTAAAATTCAATGGTCCATCCGTCTGGGCCAGGACTCTTGTCCTTTTTGAACCATTTCAGAGTTGCTTCCAGTTCGTCCATGGTCACCTCCTTTAGAATCTCTTCTGCATTATCCTGGTCCACATATCTGGGAAAAAGCTCAGCTACTCTCATGATCTCAAGAATATTAACATTCCCTGGCGCCTTGTAGATACCTCTAAAATGTTCGGTGGCCAGCCTGGCTAAATACTGTTGATTGGAGATGGTGAGGCCATGCTCATCCTTTAATTCCCATATAGTATTAATGGCTTTCCGACCATTGGCGAATTTATGATAGAACTTTGTGTTATTGTCACCCTCCGTGAGCCAGATAGCCCTGCTTCTCAATCTCATGCTCTCTTCTCTTTCCTTCAATATTTGTGATCGTTTAGCAAGCAGATGATTATACTGTTCCTTATTCTCCGGGGAGATGTAAGTACCGGATGAAGAGTTTTCAAACTCAGTGATGATCCTTTCCGCCTCCATGAGTGTGTGATTATTCTGGATCCTCTTCTGATGCGCCCACTTTTTAGTAATCAATTTGAGCTCTGTTAACTTCCTGACAAAACCGGTCGACAGATCCTCTTCTTCCCGAATAGGATGGTGTTGCCAGTATTCATGGACCAGATGAATGTATGATGGATCTTGTAGCCAAACAACATTAAATTTGAAGGGGCTCTTAATTTTGCGAGTGAGGCCATCTACCTCCAGAAAGATAGGTCTGTGATCCGATAAGCCACCCGAGCCAACCCATTGTCGGGTTCGGGGAAGATCATTGTATAGCCGCTCTTTAATGAGGAAGCGATCGAGTCTTCTGGCCAGACTCTGTTCTCCACTCCTGTTATTCGTCCAAGTATACTGAAGTCTAGCAGAAGGTATGTCGACCCAGTGGTGGTCCTCCAGAAGAGAGGAGATGGAGTCAGAGAGGATATCCACTTGGGCCATATGCCCCCAGGATTCGCTGTAGCCCAAGGAAAAATTAAGGTCCCCCCCCAGAATAATGTTATCCGCTTGAAAGAGCCCCCTTGCAAATAGGGATCTCCAAAAAGTAAGTCGATCAGAACAGGGTCCATAGACATTAATTAAACGGAGATCCCTACCAAGTGAATGTTCATGTATGTCAAGGCCAATGAACCCCTTACCTCCCCATAAGTTCCGGATATCCAAAGTCTTGTTACAGACCCCAATAGCCAGGCCTCCAGATCTACCAGATGCATCAAGTGCATGGAAGGTCCAAGTCGGAAGCCAAGAGGAAAGTGTGCGAATGAGATGATCTGCTTGACAAAGGGTCTCTTGTAAAAAAATGATATCAAGTCGATCCGAGGTCAACAACCTCCTGAGCGCTAGTTTTTTGGCTGAACTAGCAAACCCTCTACAGTTGAAGGAGAGGAGTTTCATGAGGAAGGAGGGGGAGGGCCATCCTTCGCTCTAAGGGCCCCAAAAATAGTGTGCTGTCGCCCAAGGGCGACTTCCTCATCAGCAGTCTGCCTAGCTTTAGTGATACGGGATGGTCGACCACGGGAGTTCTTGTGGAGGGCGGGAGGGCTAATAGGTTCAAGACCAATAACATCCGGTCCTCTGTCCTTGTTACGGGGTCGGAGGGAATAACGGGGGGAAGGCTTTGATGAAGCAGTGGTCGACATAATCAGAGGGGGAGGCGCCAATGTGGGAGGGGCCGGGATCGAGCAAATGAGGGATGGATGAGCGAAAGTGGGAGGAAATAAAGGAACAGGGGGAACAAAGTGTGCAGAGACTGATGAGATGCAAGATGCAAAAGAAATTAGAGAGATGGGAGGAGATGTCATACCCGATACCGCTGAGTCCGTCGGAGGGGTCAGTGTGTGCTCCTGAGCCTCTGAGGACGATGGCGGATCTGGGGGAGGAGCAGTAGTCTCCAAGCCAGCAGGTCCAGGTCCATCCTGTGGAGCATCAACCCCTGGTGTCCGCTGATGGGTCACAGAAGGCTGAACCAGATGCTAATCCGGAGGGGTCGACCGGGTGTTAGCAGCTTCCACCTCTTGCTCATTCCTTTGTGCTTTCCTTAAAAGGGGGCAGTCTCTGTAGAGATGCCCAACCTTGTGGCATCTGCGGCAGCGATATGGGATGCCCTCATAGTCGATGATCTGCCTTCTCGCCGAGTCTCGCCAATGAATAGTAATGTACTCATATAGTCCGCCCCGGGTATCCATATGAATGAGGATCCTGGCATAAGCCATCATGCCCGTCTGTAGATAGGACTTGTCATAGCCCATATAAGTTCCGAGAGCATTGCCTATGCGCTTGAAGATTTCTTCCGACCAGTATTGGAGAGGGAGACCAGGTAGTCGAATCCATATAGGACCAACCCCGATCTGCTCGGTCTCAGGATCAAATAAGGGTGTCCATCGCTTGAGGAGCACAGGCGCGTGGTCAAAGTGCCAATGTGAGGACAGAACCCAGTTAGTGTGATCGGCACGCGCGAATCTGAGTGCAAACCATCCCCTCACGAATGTCTGCACAAACGGGATATCAACCAATTGATGCCCCCAAATCTCAGAAGCCCAGGCCTTCAAACGTGCTGCCGTGTAGTTGCGGCCCCTGATGCGTCCGACCAGAACCCTGTCCACAAAATCCATCGCTTCACCCCACTGTATGTCCTCCTCCAATCTAAGAAAATAATCTGCTTCTCTAGATTTGAAGCACTTAGATTTCTTTCTATCGCCGCCGGAAGGGGTAGGGATCCCCGGATTGCTAGAGGTCGGAGGGGGGACGTGAACTGGTGCTGAAGGTTGAAAAGTAGCAGGGTTTTCAGTAGGTAGTGCGAGAGAGAAACCGGAGATGGGGCCCGAGAGTGGGGGTACGGAAGTAAAACAGCCTGACGAGGGACCAAGATAACCCACGGGACCAGATGAGGCAAGAACCAGGTTAGGGTTATGGGGAAACCGGTGGGATGAAACAACAGATTGAGGGGTAAACCCTAGGGTAGGGTTTATGCAACCGGCAACAAACCCCAGGGTCGCC
Organism: Pinus tabuliformis; assembly: GCA_031772625.1. Classification (NCBI taxonomy): domain Eukaryota; kingdom Viridiplantae; phylum Streptophyta; class Pinopsida; order Pinales; family Pinaceae; genus Pinus; species Pinus tabuliformis. Next base: position 118,045,332 of record CM062806.1, read on the forward strand.
GGAGAGTGAGGGGGCATCGAGAGAGCCGGCCAGGTGGGGGGTTCATCCGGGAGGACCACCGGCAGGGATCTGGATGATTCACCATGCGAGAAATGAGAGTAAACCCCAGAGAAATCTTCGAAAAACATACCTTCTGAGCTGGCATTTGGGGTTCGCCAGATGGAAATCCCTTCTAGGGGGTCAGCTGAGTAGTACACGGTCTCCAAGTCTTCCATAGTTAACAGCTCCTCGGAACAGTGAGCGCTAATAGGTGCAGTGAATCCCGGCGATAACGACATGTAACGGTTGCAGTTAGGAGGAAACCGCCGCAGTGTAGCGTAGAATAGTAACAGGAAAAAGAAATGACCCCCGAGAGTCGTGAACCCGGGAAGAGTAATCAGCTTCAGGTAAACGTGAAACCCCGAGTGTCTAGAAACCGGACGGCTGCAGGAAACGGACAGGTGCTGGCAGTGCGGCAATGGTTACGGGGAACGGAGTGTGTTTTACCAGCGCCTATAGGGTTACAGAAACCCTAACCAAGCCCTGTACGCGCAGTAAAACAACGCGATGTCTCATTCATCCCAAGTTTTGTTTCCACCACACTTTCTGTTGATGTTTTGCATGAATAACCTTGGCTTTTTCTCTTTCCTCTTCTAATTTTAGAATTTGATCATGTCTAAGTTGAATAGAAGAAGAAGGGCTTTCCTCAATAAACTGAACTAGGGTTAGAGAAGGAAGGACAAGATTTGTTGGTAGCACTGCTTCATTTCCATACACAAGATTGAATGGAGAAGAACCTATGGAAGCCTTCTGTGTTATCCTATCAGCCCATAGTGCAAATATTAAGGATTTGTGCCAGTTTTTATGATTCTGTTCGATAGTCCACTTAATAATTTTAATCAGATTTTTATTTGTGGATTCTGCTAAACCATTACCCTGGGGATAGTAATTAGCAGAATATTTCAATTTAAATCCTCTTTTAATAGCGAAATCAAACATAGCATTTCCTGAGAAGTAAGATGCATTATAAAAAACAAGAGCATTTGGGACACCAAACCTAGTAATGATGAATTGATCTATGAATTCTATAATTGCCTCAGAATTTGTTGTCTTCAACGGAATTGCCTCAACCCACTTAGTAAAATAATCCGTGGCAGTAAGGATATACTTATGCTGTTTGGAAGAATTTGGAGTGATTTCTCTGATGATGTCCAATCCCCATTGCTCAAATGGTTGTTCAATGTTGACTGGTTGCAAAGGGAAAGCTGGCTTTCTTTGTCTTCCACTAGAAGTTTGACAACTTCGGCATTTCCCCACATATTCATGAGCATCTCTGAACAGGGTGGGCCAATAGTACCTAGCATGAATAATTTTGTGGGCTGTTGTGTCAGCTCCAAAATGTCCTCCTACTAGTCCATCATGTAATTCCTGCAAAACCTTTTGTGCTTCAAGTTTTTCTAGGCATCTTAATAAGATTGAATCATAATTTTGCCTAAAAAGTACATCATCAATAATTGTGAAGTTTTTTGCTTTTAATCCAATGGCCCTTTTGTTTTTATAAGACAGGTTAGGAGGTGCATATCCGTTTTTCAAATAAAAGATCAGGTCTGCATATTGTGATTCAGAATCAATAATACTTATCTGATTGATTTCTTCGATATGTTCTGTATCACCTGGTTGTTGAATGTTGGATGCTCCTGCCAATAACCTGCAAAAACCTTGTCCTCTAACAATCTTTGCTGGCTTGATTTCCAAGTCATATTCTTGAAGTGTTGTAACCCAGTTTGCCCTTTTTTCACCTAATTCCCTTTGGATTAATAGTTGCCTTACTGCAGGAAAAGGAACTATAACTTTTGTATGGGCTTTTAAAAAGAAGGGTCTGTAATGTTTGACAGCTTTATATACAAGAAAGGCTTGTTTTTCTACTTCGGAGTAATTCAGTTCAGCACCCTGAAGATTTGAACTATAAAATGAAATGGGTGCTTCCAAGTTGTGATCATTAATCTGAGTGAGTACTACTGCATAAGACAAATCGGATGCGATAGTATACAATGTGAAATGATTAGAAAAATCAGGAGTATTTAAAGCGGGGGCATTAATTATTGATTGTTTGATTAAATCAAACACTTCCTTTTCTGTTGATCCCCATCTAAAGACTAAATTTTTCTTAATCATAGTTTGAAGGGAAAAAAGATTTGAGAAAAGTATGGAACAAATCTTTTGACAAAATTGATTTGACCTAAAAATGACTGCATGGATTTTTTATTATGAGGGAAAGGGATTTCAGAGATTTCTTTAATCCTATCCGGATCAATATAAATGCCATCTTTAGAAACAATAAAACCCAGGAGCTTTCCTTGATCAAGAGCGAAGAAGGATTTTTTGGGATTGAGTGAAATACCATACCTTCTGCAGCGTTGAAAGATTTGATTTAAATCATGCAAATGATTGGATCTCTTTTTAGAAAATACAGTAATATCGTCTATGTAGACAACTATTGTTTTGTTGATCAATCCTTTGAAAGCTATATCCATCTCTCTTTGGAATGTGGCTCCTGCATTAATAAGTCCGAAAGGCATTTTCTGATAAGTATAAGTTCCCCATTTTGTTCTGAATGTAGTTTTGAGTCTGTCATCAGGATGGACCAAAACTTGGTTATATCCTGAAAAACCGTCTAAAAAGGACATCAACTCAGAGCCTGCCACTGATTGGAGTATCTGCTCCATAGTAGGTAATGGGAAATTATCTTTTAGGCTTGCCTTATTCAGATTTCTGAAATCTATACAAATCCTGATGTCGCCATTTTTCTTTCTGACAGGCACCATATTGGAGACCCAGTTTGAGTGCCGAACGGGAAAAATAATCTTAGCTTTCAAGAGTTTATTGAGTTCCGATTTTATTTGACTCTCTAAGTTCGGATGTATTTTCCTTAACTTCTGCTGAACTGGTTTCTGTTCGGGAAGCATTGGAATGGTATGCTGGATGATAGATGTATCATATGTCTTTAAATCGTCATATTTCCAAGCAAAAACATGTTTATGTTTCCTTAAGAGTCTAATGAATGCTTCCCTTTCTTCCACTGAAAGTCCTAATCCTAAATTAATGTTTTGAGGATTTTGCTCAGTGCCAAGGTTTATCAATTCAAACCTTAAGGTGGAACTTTGGAGCTTTGTATTGGTCACAGGTTTGAACCTGTCTTTAATATCATAAAGATCCTCAAGCTTCACCACAGGCTTTGGTATTGAGTTTTCCTCGTGCTTTTCTCTCATTTGAAAGTCATGCTCGCTTTCCTCAATGATCTGATCATCATAGGATTTTTCAGAAGTCAAAAATTGTAAAATATCTTCATCGTGATTGAATACTCTCCAATTAGTGACATTGTCAGGAATCGACGGTCTAAAAAGTAATTCTACTGAAAATCTATCTGGGCTATAATCTTCGGAGGGTAGGAGTTTGGAAGCAACATTGGCTAGCAAGTCTGCTGCTGAATTTTGAGACCTAGGGATGGAGGAAATATTGAATGCTGAAAAGTGCGAGGTGAGTTCTTGTACCAGCGACTGATAATGTTTGAGATGGCTAGAAAGACAATGAATTGTATTTCTCACCTGTTTAATAATAATTTCGGAATCTCCAAACACTTTCAAATATTGAACCTTAAGTCCAATCGCTTTGTATAGTCCTTGGACTAAGGCTTCATACTCAGCTGTATTGTTTGTGCATTCAAACTCCAACCTACAGGACAACATTGTTTTTTCTCCCTGAGGGCTAACCAAAATACATCCTGCTCCCGAGCCTTCGCTAGATTTAGACCCATCGAAATATAGTGACCAAAATAAAGAAGTATTAACAATTTTATTTACAGTTTTCTCAGTATCATTAAAACATCTTGACCTATCTGTTTGTGAATAATTTTCGATCTGAGATGTAGAATTGTTTACTGAGAAAGGAGATGGTTGGGTAGTGAAGTTGCCAAAGAATGACTCAGATGAATAATTCCCCAAAATGTTGTTATTAAATGCTATTGGTTGATTCTCTTGTTCAAATTCTGTAACTGTATGGGTCATGTGTTTCTCCCGATCGATTTTTATTTGATTTGGCTTTCCCTTGTAGGGAAGCCACATATGAGACCAATCGGTAGAAATATACCCATGGAGATTTTCAGACCAATCCCTACTCAAGATCAAACCATAAAATTCAGGTATATCGGCAATTAAGATATCAATTCTTTGAACTACTCGTGGATCAGCCAATAACCTGATAGTTACGGAGTTAATTTCTCCTAAAACCTGGACCTTGGTTCTATCTAACTACACAATGTGAATTGTGGACTTTTGGGGTTCAATGTTCAGTTTGGAACAAATTGAAGCTGGCATTATATTAGAGGATGCCCCTGAGTCAATCAAACAGTTGTGTAGGTTTCTATTGTAGATCTCATAGGTTAAAAGGAAAGGTGGAGTATGAGAATTTGATCTATCTCCAATCAGAACTGCATCAGTAGCTTCGACCCTACCGGAAGGTGGTTGACCTGAATCATTTGTAGCTTTAGCACTGGGAAGAGGTGAAGAAGGAACAACATTCAATTCTTTGAGAAGCAATTTCTGCTGATGTTTTAATTTACTAAGTTCAAACATGGTAATGTTTGCCTTAGTCTTTTTCATATCATCAACAATATTGTAATCCATTGAATCGGATACTACCAACGTTTTAGATGTTGAAGGAATATTTGAAGTTGAAGGTTGGTTTTGCGGAACTGCTGCAGGTGGCTTCTTTGTGGGTACCTTTTCCTTTGTTGTAGCAGCACCTGCACTCCTTTTCTTTGAAGTTTTCTGAACAGGTTCGGAGGTACTTTTACTCCTAGTAGTGACAGGAAAAGCTTCTTCTTCATTTTCTGTATCAGAGTTAGGCAGTATGAAATCCCACATTCCATGGCATTCAACAACTTCCTCTTCATCATCAGTTGGTGAGATTTTTTCCTCTTCTTCTTCTTCTTCAGGATCTGAATCTGCATTAGATATGACATTCGGTGGTTTTGATTCAGTTTTCTTGAAAGTTCTAAAGGGCCTTTTTGTTGAGGTTTCAGCTACCTGTTTTTTGATTTCAACCATTTCATTTGACATAGTCTTGAGGACCTTTTGTAGACCCTCCATGTCATATGCATCTTTTGGGGTTTTTTTCTTTGAATCATCTTTAAAAGAAACTTTTTTGGTTTTTCTATCTTCAAGAGCATCTTTCTTCTCTAGAGCATTAATACGTTTCTCCACAGCAAGTGCTTCTTTCATGTTTTCAGCTAAAGTTGGTTTTCCAACCCTGTCTACAAAAATAGCTATATTGGCAGGTAGGGCAGTTATATACCACTCGCTTCTGATTTGCTCACTTGGTTTGGAGGCCGTTGGGATTTTATTCAAGAGTTTATTGAATCGCGCATTAAATTCTTTAATCAGTTCCCTATGCTCTATCCTAAGATTGGAGAGATCATTTATTAATGTAGCTAAAGACCTATCATCACCATACTTAGTGAGAAACTGTTCTTGGAAAGTGTTCCAACTGGTAATGGAACCAGATGGCAAGGAAAAATACCAGGATCCTACTGATCCTTACAAAGTATAAGGGAAGAGTCTAACGACAACATCTTGCTCTGTTACTCCCTTCAAATTAACTGCTAACATGAAGTTATTAATATGTTCCTCACCTTGTGTTCCATCATCTGGGTTAAACTTGGGTAGCCATTTTTCAGGAGCATCAGGTAATGCATGTAATGGTGCGGGCATGTTGACTGCACCAGGCCTGGTCCATGGATAACACCAGTAGTGGATGATACTACTGTTGAAATTCCAGATGTTTGGGAAGGAATTGATGTTGAGGAGTGAGTAGGTTGGGATGTTGAAGTTCCTAATCCCTGATGAACAACAATATGTAATGAGGGAGTGAATGATTGACTTCGCCCTGGGGAAGATGAGATGGAGGATGTGTATGAAAGTGTTTCATTGTCAGATCCTTCAGCGTTCTTCTTTGCCCTTTTCCTTTTGGGTAAAGGAAACTCAGTAGGTTCAATACCGAGCTTTCCACTCTGAAGTCTGGTGAGAGGGTGAGGTAGATTGAATTGCGAAGTCTCACTGCTTTGAGATACCTCAGATTTCTGTGGTGATATCGAGAAGCTCTGAAGTTTATGGATGAGAGATTGAACTTCAGGAGATTCAAGACTTAATTGTTCTGGAGTATTGTGGGTTTGAGCAGTGGTAGTTGATTCCTCTTCTTCTTGTTTGGATACTGGAGATCCAGCATGCAATTGGGAAGTACGAGGTGATGTGGAGGGAGAATTACTCTTAGAATGGCCTGTAGATTTGGGTTTGCTTGCCATTCACAGTTGATGGCCCTCCTTCTAGCGCCAAAAATGTTGATGCCCTGAAAATCGTTGTATCAACATTGGGGGATAACCACCCGGTCTGGACCTTAATACAGCTCCTTTTCCGTTTGGAATGGTGGCTTCGACTGGATATAATGGGACCAGTTTCCCAATAATGAATAAAAGGGGATGGATGAGTGATTGATTTCTAATAAATGATAATGAATGGATGACCTAATCTATCAGCAAAAACATAAATAATTGTTCTATCCTGGGAAGCTTCTATTCTTTGAAGTGCAACGTTTGATAATCTTTGTTCATTGATAGGCATATAGATGACTCGAAGCAACAAACATAGATATTCCTTTACTTAATGATTACTTTGTTCAAATAGTTAAACAAAGTGATTAACACATTGTCACACCTATCTTTTTATATTACCAATACATGTATGATTAAAAGGAAAGCATGCTGTAAACATCCAATAGTGGAAAGTATAAAGAATGTTGTTAAAACACATGCATATATCTGATAATAGCAAGAGTGATCAAACAATAATTCACATAAAAGGAATGAACTCAGACATAGATAATAGTACCATATGGGCTGCAAATCACTCCCCAATATCAATCGCTATTTGGATTCCTTATTTCGACGCAGAAACACTTTTAAACAAAGGCAGTAGTGCACATTCACATAAAGGCTTCATTATCAAAATCAGAATAATTGGCCCAGTCTTTATAAAAGAATATGCCTGAAGTACAGTAGTGCAACTTCAGGTTTAATTCATATAAAAAAACTTACTACCCTTTCTAAATACATGAAAGGGTCTATAAATACTTGATTAAGCTAACTAACTATGAAAGTAAAATCCTACTTAATTGGTACAACTTGATTCTGAATATCTCCTTCACGGCAATCTAGCAGTCGGCGACATGAATCATCACTTAGGCTATTTGCCTTTAGACCTGAGCTGGCATATCGCAAGCATTGGTTCCACTTCTGGTGGTCAGTTGAGACGAGAATTGAGTTGGGCAGCATAGGTGGCATCCTGTATATCGGGAATGATACACCCGATTGCATCTGTGAGGCATTTGAGGGTAGCTCTCTCGCTGTATGGTTTGACTAAGAACAACCAATAGGTGTCCCATGTCCCACTGTTAATTCCTACGATTAATCTCCCATTTTTCTCCAGCTCTGGATAACATGACTGCTCCAATGTTTTAGCCGATGTCAGTTTACCTGGGGTACATTGAGAAATCATGTTAGATAAGTATAGAGTATCTTTAATCAATTCAACCAAATTACTTGTGGTTAATTTGCATCTAGAAACTGCTCTCTCTGCTTTCATTTACTGGGACTACCATTCCATAAATAATATTTCTTTATGCGATTCTAGGATTTTTGGCAAATTAGCTGCCTGTCCCTCATTAGTGTCTTGCCACTCAAGAAAATTGGTCAAGGTCTCATCGGCCTGCTCCAAGTCTGTTCTAGCATCAGCCGATTTATCACTTAGAGATGCTGTTGAGTCACATAAAGGTTCTGCCTGGGCGATTTGTTGACATAACAGCTTTATCTGTGTTACCAATGCCTTGTTTATTTGTAATGCCTCTGCTCTGAATTCAGCTGGCTGTGGAAGATTCTTGGTTTTTTCTAGCTGGGCTGATAGTTGAGCAATTTTCTCATCTTTCGACTTTAGCATTTGTTCATTCATTGCTTTTACTTGTGCCAATGCTTCCGACAACTCTTTCTGCTTTTGAACTGCACTGTAATCAATCCTTTGTTTCTCTTCCTGCAATTGTTTATTCAATTGATTATTTATTTGTTGATGTGTAAACAATTGCAGTTCTGCTTGCTCTGCCTTCTACTGTGCCTCCGATAGTTGTGCTTCTAGTGAAAAGATCTCCTGGTCTTTTCCTTTTAATAAATTACTCACCTCTGATTCCTTGTCTATGGTAGCTGCCGAATAGGCTCCAGCATATTGGGACAGTTTTGTTAGGTCATCCGAGGGATCAAATTCCTCCTTCCAAACCACGTTTCCCGTCACTCTTTGTTCAGGGAATAGGGAAGGTTGATTAGTCCTTCTCCTTTTCCGCCGTCGTTTCACTACAACTTTGTGTTTTGGGCTGTAAAAGACATCTAAGGGAGGTATTTCTTCTACTTGCAAAATAATCTGATCGGAGGGATCCTTAGGAATTATCTCTACCTCTTTAGAACTGGGTAGGCCGCTGGTTCCACTTGGAACCTGTTTTGATGTTGTCTCCTGTGTGTCAGATGCTTTTGATGTTTCGGCTTCCTTTGAGCCCTCAAGATTGTTGATGATTGAGTCGAATTGCTGCCATTCTTGGAGCAATTTCGGGTCAATCTGGGCATCTACATTCATCTCTGTGCTGCTCTGTTCCTGCTCTTTCCTCTGGGTTTCTTCTTGCTTTTTCATATGCACTTTCTCCTACTCTTTTGATGTAGCAGGAGGTTCCTTAGTGAGTTGCTGCTCAGGCTCGCTTGATTCTGTCGTTGGGGTTGTTGCTAACAGATCTAGAGGCAAGGTTTGCAACCTCTGTTCTCTAAGTTTGTTAAATTCAACTAACCTGTCATCCTTATATTCCATTCTCGCCAACGATTTAACCTGGGACATTGACTCGGCTGAGGAGAATAGGTCATCGAACATATCTTCTTTATGATCAAACTTAGTCAATTTTGCTTGTTCAAGTGCATTGTACGCGACTTTGTTTGGATCAAATTGCCTATTAGGAAGAGTTGCTAGACTTAGTGCCTTTATTTTTTCAGCTTCTTTCTCTGCATGTTTAAAGTCATGCAGAGCGTAAACACTGCATCTTAGAGGAAAAGGAGGCCAAACCTATTTCTTTTTATTCTTCAGAGTTTGTGTAACTCCTTCGGATGTAATCTGATAGGCTACCTCCCTCGCTAACAATTTATCAAGTATGTACAAAGGGCAGAGATGAGGTTTGGCTTGGCTGTCAAAAATTCTTACATAGGTGAATTTTTCCTCTCCGAACCATCTTCCTATGGATGTCAAGTCAACCCCTACTTGGTAGGAAATCTTAGGAGCAGGTCTATCAAAAATAGAATAGTGAATGGGTAACATAAAACCGTTGCAAACTTGATATAAATGGTGCTTATAGTAAGCTTTCCACAACTTCTAATGGTATATATGAATGGGCATGGGGTCTTGTGGAGTCCATCTCCATCGAAGCACAGGAAATTCAGAATTAAAACACAGGGTGTCCAAGATATAGGCACTATAGTAGAATGGGGGAATAAGCCTTTCAGTAATGCGGGTTTTGCTTCTAAACTCAAGAACTGTAGTTGCTAGCTTATCCGACAATACAGTTGCCCAATCCATTATTTCACTATTACATGCTGCCTCCATCAAAGGAACCATTTCTATAGTGAATTTTGCGGAATCATGCAAACCCCCATAATCTACACATCATTATCCCGGCATAAGAATAAGGAGAACACAAAGAATCAACAGAGTACTTACCCAAAGACTCATGCTTATTTTTTGCTAGATTTTGCCTCCAATCCCGAATGGGTTCGGATTCAATTTCATTCTCTTGTCTGAATTTCTCCAAGAACGCCTTGTTGTACTTCTTCTCCGGTACAGGCAAATGATACATTTGCCTCAAATAATTAGGTTGAAATGAACCGAAGATTCTCCCATCCATGGTACAAAAGGTTCTGTTCGTGATTGGGATTTCTTCAATTGCCCACCTTACTACATCTGTATATGGGAGAATTTGTTCTCGAGCTGCTATCCAATGAAGGAAAGAGTCCGCTAAATCCTTTAGAGTAGCATCAGATTTCCGAGTCGCATCTGCTGTGGCTTGTACTGCTGTCACCTTGGGTTCTTCGGCCTCAATCAAATTATAGGTACTTTGCCAAGTAGTTTTACCGAGTCCTGCACATGTGGTGTCCGATATCAGTCCTTTTCTTTTAGTTCCTGGATCAGCGATGGGTTGTCCTGTGGTGGGCGAAGCGGAAGCTGTTGCAGTCTTCTTAGACTTCTTCCCCATTCTGCTTGAATTTACTGCTTCGGAAGAGCTCTGCACAGGAGTGAAAATGAACGTAATGCAGAGAATTGGTGGCGCAAACCAAATATGAGCGAGATATATTAATCAATGCATGATGGAGGATTAACTTAAGGTGGCCGCGGATACAATCTGTGAAGAGATTTTAGACTGACTATTTCATTAAATGGCCGTTTAAACCTGTCAATCCTTTAAATGCCCATCATATCATTTATTGGCCGAAAGATTCATTCAAGTGTGGCTTTGATATTTTGGCGGTTGAGCTTAAGTGAATCGTTATCGGGAAGATAAGGTTTTTAATAAAAATTAACCATAATATCCCGGCTTTATCAATCCTTTTTGAAATCCGTGCTTTTAGCTTTATCGCATTCGGCCGTCGGGGGAAAGCTTAAATCGTTATATCGGTTCCTTTCGTAATCCCCGATTGTCGATAGTGATATCGCCAATTCGCATCGGGAGTATTAACTGAGGGCTTTGAAAAGCATGCATGGTACATCTCCGATCGCCGATAGCGATATCGCATCGCATCGAAGCGAAAGGGGCTTTTGTTATGATAACTTGTCATTGCCGATATCCGATAGCCTTTTGCGCATTGTCGCGTCGGAGAAAACCAATGGGTCTTTAAGTTATGCCTCCTTTGTCATTGCGATATGCGATCTTGCGATCGCTTTATCGCAATGATAAAAGATTACACATTTATATATTATAAGACCGATTAATTGTTTTATCAAAAAGGTTTTGTAATGTTTTCATTTTGTTTTTGGACGTTTTTGAATAATACTAAGTTGATACCAATTAAAATAAAAGTGACCCATTTCATATTATAGTTTTGAGAATAAAATTGATATGAAATGGGGGGTTGTTGTAGAGCACAACAGGGGCCTAACCCAGGTTTAGCATTAATTAGCCAAACAAATCCCTACACTACTAGCCCTTTTGGCATCAGACCGTGAAGCGCAGACTGAAGTCTCACCCGAACCACTATGGGGGGATGCTGGAACCAACTTTCTACACCCTGAGATGGTTGTGATGTCATTTGATTTCCTCTATCCTTGCCTTCATGCAGGTTGCTTCGCTCTAGGGATTTCAAGACAAGCCATCTATTCCAGCCCTTAATACCTATGCGAAAGAGTACGATTAACCTTCACGCATCCCTAATCAGCTACTCAGGTACTTTCATGCTGCTATGGTAGTGTGTCGTGGAGATTCCCCAAATAATCTAAGTAACTTGCTTATCTTATCAAACAATTATAGTTAACACTGCATAAATAGATATTCGTAATTGCGTTCAATTATTCAATGTAATTGCATTCATTCATGCATCATATAAGCATAATAAAGGAAATTCATACATAAAATATCTAGATGCATCAATAGAACAATGACATAGAAATTTCAGAATATCTCTCTTTATTAATAACTTCCAAGTGTTTACAAACTCTTTCCACCCTACGCAGACAACTGTAGGGGTCCATGCACTCAGTTGCAGACTTCTGCCCTCGTCGTCTGCACACTCAGCTGTAGAGCCTCTACCTATGCTACAACCCAAGACTTAGACCTTTTTCTTTAGAGCTACAACTCTCTTACATAATTCATCATTTTCTATCTCTAAAGCTACTTAGAGCTTAGATCTTTTTATACAATCCCATGGTCGATGGACCATGGGTAGATCTCTTACAGCCGACTTTACTTTACAAAACTAAGGGCAGACTACCCTTTATGACACATGACACCTTCGCACTCTGCGACCACAAAATGCGAAGACTTTACCATTTTATTACACAATTTGACTCAAACATGTGCTTTTAGCCCCAAATCTACCCTTGGGGGATCCCGCTCACAACGGGCCCCCCACACAAACATCGTGACTTTCCCTCGAGTCACTCGATAGGCGTGGAAATATTTGTGTGAATCCCATCTAGCTTGACCCATATGACCACTACCACGGCCGTGCACTGAGCTTCCACCTGCATCGCATCTTCCACTGTCTTCTCGGTCACTGCTCTTATGTTGTTAGCCTGAAGCTTTTGTTGCGTCGCTTGCAGAGTTGCAAGCTTGCCTTCAATATTTCCTGTGACTACGTAATCTTCCTCCACCTAGGGCTTTACTCGTGCCTTCAGCACTGCGTCCTTGTGCAGCATTGTGTCCACTTGTTCCTTCAGCTGTTTGGCCTCCTGCAGCTTGGCTACCCTCTGTGTCAGCGCGATGGTTCACGCTGTGCCCTTAACTTCATCATAGCACTGTTGTGGCTCGTGTGCTTTTGTCTCTAGCCTCTGTATATTTGGGTCATCCTGCAAGCTTGTTAGAACCTCAAATGAATGCTCAAACAACTCCATGGAGTCTGCTACTACACTCTCCAATGCTGCTACTTCCTCAGTAACAGCGGCCGCCCACTGTTCCTTGACTTATGGGGGAGTTGAAGGTTGGGTCCTCAATTGTAGCTCGGTAATTTGTAGTTTCAACTCCAACTGAACCCACTCCATCTCAGTCTGAGTATCACGCAGCCCTGTGGCCAACTTTTGGATGCATACCTCGACTGGCTCTTCCTCCAGAATGGCCAACTCTGGGACCATTTTACATGCCTCCTCAATGACCCACATAATCTTCTTGCTGTGATTGGTCACCTTGGTCTCAATGGCGATGGCAACATTTATCTATAGGGCCATCTGTTCATTGTTGTTCCATTGTTCGTTGATCACCTGGAGGGTGCGGTTCTCACGGGCCCTCAACTCTGCAATTACTCCATCCTCTAAGAGGTGGAGTGTGTCACACAGAAGCACTGCCAGGTTGAGCCCAACTCCTTTTAGGGTGCTGACAGTGAGCCTGTCAGCCTCATTTTCTGTGGTCAGTGCTCCATTCGGCAACACAATCGCATTGGAAGCCTTCGTGTGCAGCATATCGACAGCCTCTGAAGTGGTGATAGCCAAGTTGGTAGACACCATGTCATCTTGTGACGCGCGGGTATGCAACTCCTACAACCTAGTCTAGATAGCCCCTAGGATGATCTGCTGCTATTGTTCAAATTTTTGTAGAGCCTCCATGGTGACATCCCTGACTACGTCACCGATATCATGTAAGTCTCCCCCTGTCAATGTGATAGGGTCCAGCGAGGTCTTGGTTATCTTTGATTTCTTTCTGGACCCCTCCTTCTCCAGCTCTCTTGGGTGCTTAATGCAGGCAGACATCTCCTGAGGTTTCACATCGTGCTATTCTGTTTCTTCCTCTTCGATCTCAGGAGAAGGCAACCTCGCACCTTTTTTAGAGCCCCCCTCTATTCCACCTATTTTTTTTCCTACCTGCTTTCTTGCTTGCTCTACATGGGCCTTATCAGTGGCCTCCTTTTTCCTCTTCTTGACCAGCTGCGCCATCTTCAGCTTGGCCTCCTCCTTCTTCTTCTACGTGGCAGACTTACTTCCACCCACCGCCAAATTCATGGTAGTGCGCCACTCAGCTATCTATTTATCAAGCACCGCATCAATGGTGGAATCCATGGCCAGATACAGAAAGTCATACCACTTCTGTGTAGGGTCCTTCCGTGGACTGATTTATACTCGATGGAAATCAGCTTTGAACTCGACGTAGCCCTACAAGTTGGTGTACACTGTGGGTGAAAATCACGACTTGTTATTGATGGCCATCCTAATATTCATCTCCACCAGGATCCAGAAGATCTTGCTATCCTAGACTCACTGTGCATCCTTGGTCACCCACAACAAAGCATACTTCACTACCTCAGGGAGGTCTGGTGTGACTGAAGGGAACTGGTTGTCCTGTGGTAGTTCCCACGCTACCATCACAATCGACACCAAGAGCTGTACATAGTGGAATGTCTTGTTGAGCTCTTGTGCTTCACAGCAGTTCACCAGGAACTCTCCACGAAGGTAGTCCGACAAATTAAACTGGACTCCTTCCACGCACTACTGTGTGAGCGTGACAATGGGCAGCAACACCTCATTGGCATAGCACTTCTGCATCACCTTCCCTACAAGGATCTATGTAGCTACCTTCACAATGAGGTCACAGATGCTAGAGATAGCGTACCTGTGCAACTTCTTCACTAGCTTGAATTTTTCCTTCATTGACTGTGCGAGAGCCTGCTTGCCACCCTTACCGCCAAACATCATCACAGAATTCTCACCTATATACAACAGACATGTTATTTGGTAAATCAACCTATCTGTGATGGGTATCGACTCCTCCAGCCACAGACACCCATCATGCACCAAGCACAATAGCTGCTTGATGACCAAAATTGTCACCGGGGTGCAGTTATAGTGTGGCACCCAGACCAGGTTGAGAAACCTTGCCTTCTCTACTCCCTTGAGCCACCTCCACGGCTCCATTGTGGTCATTCCCATATTGGTGTCTATGATGCAGTGCATCAGATGCTCAGTCGCCAGGTGTGGGAACTTTTCGTGGTTTGCCAAGTCCCAGTCTTCAAGCTTCAGTAGGGGCCCTCGTGCTAAGCATGGATCATCAAAAACAATTTTGTCTGGTATCAGAGGGGTTTGCAGGGGAGTCTTACTCTCATCAATGTCCTTTGGGACCTTGGACTTAGGCTTACATGGAGGGACATACTCTGACAACCATGTAATAGGGTCTGTGCCCTGTGCTTCAACTTCCTCCACTTCATTTCCCACATCCTCATCATCCATCAGGATGCCTTCGATATCTTCCTCCTTTGGTTCTAGGTTTATAGCCTTTCCTTTCTCCTATGCAGTGGGCTTTGGTGGGTTTATTCTTAGCGATGCACACACTGGTAGGGCAGGCTGCTTGCCCTTCTTGTCCTTCATGGTTTCCTTGGTTGGGTTTGGCTTCAGCCTTGGCGTTCTCGGTGATTTAGGGACCTTTGTCGGCAACTTTCGGTGCAACAACTTCTGCCTCTCTTTCCATTTCCTGTGTTGGCTCCTATACTACTTTTTTGGTATTTATAATTTTAGGGGGTGTTGACATGGTATTATGCAGGAATTCCTGTGTTTCCATCAACAAAGTCTCAAATACCTTAGTAGCTATCAGAAGCTTGTACTGCTCGCAATTCATATGCACTTGAGAGCTCAACAACTCAATTCTAAAAATGTCAAGTGTTTCTTGCTGGACAACCACTTGTAATTTATAGGGCAATTTCAATTCAAATCCTACCGTTCCCCCCAAATTTGGTTCATTAATGCCGGACTGGCGGCATATTTTCAAGGATCTGAGCCATAAACTTTTTCTTAAATGCGGATGCCCACTCCATTTGGCCTCACTTCTACTATTAAATCATTAACAGTGACTTTAACGGTCACTTTCCATCCAACTTGAGCGATTTCTCCCTGGGTAGCGCAGCTCCCTCCGCACTGCTGCAGACCCTGTGACACTTCCTTGCTTTGCACCATCCTCCAATCACGCAGATCCCCAACCCGGGTAGTGTAGTTTAGTGTCCTACACATCCTTTCAGCTTCCTGGAGCATTAAGACTATGCTACCTTCATTTAGTCACATGTCTAGACCACCGATGTATGGCTTCAAGCGATTTCCATTCACCTTTCCTGGGAAGGGTTCTCCATTTAATTTGACCAGCTGTACCGCTCCTCCATCGGTAACTTCCTTAATGACATAGGGACCTAACTAGTGCATTTGGAATTTTCCTAGAAATTTATCAAACTTATTATCATATATAAAAACCATGTCATTTACCTTAAATGTGTGCAACTTGATGTGTCAATCATGGCATGCCTTTTCGTGCCCCTTTTGGACCTGTTGGTGAAATCTGGCTAAAAATCTCTCTTCCTCGAGCTCATCCAGCTATACAAGCCTCTCCTCTAGGGCTCCGTGATCTGTCATACCTGTGAGCACCACTATGCGTAGACTAGGCACAATATATTCCATAGGCATTATCGCTTCAACCCCATAGATGAGCCTAAAGGGGGTTTTTGCAGTCAACTTTTTGCATGTCGTTTGATAAGCCCATAGTACTACAGGTATGCGTAGGTCCCAATAACTTCACTGAGCATTGCAAACCTTGGTTAGCACATTTTTGAGCACTTTGTTGAATTCCTCCACTATTTCGTTAGCCTGCGGGTGATAAGGTGTGCTCTTCTGGTGATATACCTGAAATTCCTCTGTCAGTGCGGTGATCATCTCATTCAAGAAGTGTGTACCACAATCACTCATCAATATCTTTGGACATCCAAATCACATCAATACATGCTCAAAGAGGAACTTTGTAGTGGTCACGCTTGTGCAATCCTTCACAGCTTGTGCCTCCACCCAACGAGTCAAATACTCTGTCGTGGTGATAATGTACCTTGCTCCTGTATTTCCTTGTGTCTGAATGGGTCCCAAAAAATCTATCACCCATTTCTCAAAGGGTTGCAATGTCATCTATGGATTCAAGGGAATTTCATCCCTCTACGATGGCCTACCAGTCATGTGGCATACATCACATGCCTTGCAATATTCTTTTGAGTCCTGATGGAGGGTTGGCCACCACAACCCAGTGTGTAGAATCTTTTGTGTGGTTGCTCTTCCTACATAATTTCCTCTCGCGGTGCTCCCATGAGTGTCTTCAAGGATGCTGCTTCTTTTGAACTCAGGTACATACCATCGCAATATCTCATTAGACCCCATATTTTATAGATGCCCAACAATGACAGAGAAATCTGCCACACGCACCACTAATTCCTTCTTCTGCTAGAGAGTGTATCCTTCTGGTGGAGTACCTATTTTTAGGAAATGTATTATATCCTCAAAATGACAATCTGTGACGCGCACTACAAATAGATGTGCGTCAGGAAATCACTCCTCCAAATTAATGGTCTCTTCCCCCATTTCTATGCGTGACTGATGGTATGATCCCATATTCAGTCGTACATGCTTTGCACTAACTTCAAAATCATATTCCTGGAACAGTAAGAGCCACCTGCAGATTCTCCCCCCTAACACAGGCTTATTGACCAGGTATTTCAGCATGGAGTGATCTATATACATTCTAAAATTCCCTCCCAGCAAGTAGTGCCTAAACTTTTGGAGCCCATACACCATAGCTAACCCTTCACGTTCGGTGGTGGAATAGTTCTCCGCTTTGGATAATCTTCAGCTTCCAAACGCGATAGGATGGTCCAAGCCTTCTCTGATAGCCTATGTCAGTACTTCTCCCAGCGCTACACATGATGCATTGACATGTACATGAAACTCCTTCTTCCAATCTGGGAAGACTAGAATCAGCGTGGTGACCATATTTTCTTTTAATATATCCAAGCTCTTCTTACAATCCTCGTTCCAGTAGAATGTGACTTCCTTCTTTAAAACATTCTCCATAGGCATGGTGATTTGGGCATAGCCTTTGATAATTTTTTTGTAATATCTCGTATGTCCCAGGGTAGCGCGCAGCTACTTCACACTCTTTGGCGCTTCCAAATTCAATATCACCACTATCTCTGTGAGATCTACCATCAATCCCTATCTGTAAACCGCATGCCCTAACAGGTTCCCAAAAGGAACACAAAATAGACACTTCTTTAGATTAAGCGTGATCTGGTATCTTCGACAATTATCTAGCATCAGGCGCAAGCTTGCTACATGGCGTTTAACCAGCCCAAACATAGTCCAATGATCAAAATATACCTCCAGGAACTTATGAACAAATTCCTTGAATGCAGCAACAACAACGCGCGAGAAGATCGCATGTGAATTCTTCAATCCAAACAACATTACAATGTACTGAAAGCAACCCCACTCTATCGTGAAGGTTGTCTTGCTCCTGTCCTCTGGTGTTATTTTGATTTGGTGGTTCCCAGAGAATCCATTAATAAAGGAATATGCTTCCTGGCCACCTACAATGTCCGACACTTCATCAGTGGATGGAGTCGGGAAAGGATCATGTACACAGGCGTCATTCAGCTTCCTGAGATCCACACATATCCTTATTTCATCCTTCTACTTTTTTTCTTGTACCACCATTGGGCTTACCCAGTCAAATTCTTCCACCGGCTCAATGATGCCTACCACGAGCATCTTGTCTAGCTCTAAGCGAACCTTCTCCTTATATTTCGGATTGAGGTGGTAAGGTCTTTGCTTAACTGGCTTCATGTTGAGCTTCAATGTAATCTTCATCATTCCTAGGTCCCTGATTATCCCCTTCAGATCTGTAAACTTGGCAGGGAATAAATCTTGATATTCGTAGAGAAATTCAGTGACCTTATCCACCGTCGCATCATCCCAGTAGTCTCCAATCTTCATGAATTTGGGTTCTGCCTCCGTACCAATGTTTACTTGTTTCTTTTTCAATGACACAGTTATATCAAGGTTCTTAATCTGCAGTCCTTTAACCTCGTAGTGACCTTTTGTTTCCAGAATGTTAATCTTCCATGGATCCTAATATTCTTCTTTAGCGGTCATGTTATAGCATTCCAGTGCGTGACTTAGCTAAGTAGCCCACTCAGGTTGAATCAGGTCCAAAGGATCCTATGGTATCTGAAATATAGTTGCTTTCACTTCTTGTAGTGCCTCATCAATACAGTCAAACCCATCTTCAAAACTGAATGTCATCACAAAGCCCTCATGCAAAACATCCCATTCACCAGTACCATGGCAGAGCTCAGTTTCTATGCACCAATTCATTGAGACAAGATCCAAGGTATGATAGAACAAGTGCACCCACTCAAGTTGGGGCTTTTCTCCATAACCCTAGGCCCATTTGGCCAAATGCATTCGTGGATCATCCTGCCCATCATACTTGTTTCTCAGTCGTATCTTAGGCTTCCCAAATCATGTTCTCATCTTCCTCCTATATTCATGACAATCATCAAAGCTTCCATTATGCGTACACCACCATCTTGTGGGTGTAGCGCATAGTGCCCAGTCCAACGCCTACAAGTGTTGCTTTTCTAGTACCTCCCTTTCAAATGCATCCAAAAAGATATCTACGTCATTCAGGACATCATAAGTAAGCAAATTTATTACCTCCGAGGACACACAGTGCATCGATTGGGTCATCATGTTGCAGTTCAGAATAGTCACTTCATGTGACCGATTCTACCAGTGTTCTAACTCTTCATCGAAGTTAGAAGTGTAGGAACTCTCATGATCCCATGTAATTCGTCTATCCACGGTGGGATTCACCCAATCTTAGTATCACGTTGTTATCTTATAGATACAATACAAATCGTCATCACTCTCATAATCGTGGACTCGTTCTATATAGCGCGATCCTTCAGCGGGGTCTAGAGGTACTATTACGCAGAGCGATTTCTTCTCAAATATCATATTTCACTTCTTTAGGTTGATTACCCTGTTCATATCAATAGCCCAGTCAATTCCCAGGAACGTAGGATAGGGATTGTTGTCATCCACTATCTCTATTACTTTAAAATCAGCCAGTGCACTCGCACCTTCGATATCCACAGTCACCCCCTGCAGTCGTCCCATGGGGATGATCTTCTACTGATTTTCCATCCTTAGCTAAATTAGAGACCACTGTAGCATGGGTCTCCCCATCCATTCCCAAGTCTTCTTTGGTAGGAAATTCGCATCTAACCTCATGTCCAAAGTAACCTGATCCATTTCATACTCTCCTTTCTGCGCGATCAGTCTCATCTCCCTTCTTGTCCTTGTCTTATGCTTGCCAATCTTTCGTACTATGCACGACTCACCCGATGTGGTTCCAACGCATCTATTGATGAGCTCTTGTAACCCTTTCATAGCCTTACTATCACGTAGTAACTTCTTACAGGTCTCTAGGAAAGTTGTGAGCATAGAGGGGTCCATCTCTGGATCAGGCTTATCCTTGCTTCCTAAGGTGGATGCCTCAGTGAAGCTCTTCTTGGATTCCATGAAGGTTTCACGTTCGCGCTCCAAATCAAACTCAGCCTCCATCGCTAGAGCTTTGCATACCCACGTATTGTCTTCTGGCTATTTCCCCTTGTCATCTCCCATCGCGGTTCCATTTATGAGCACTATATTTACATTTGGATCTCCTTCACATGGCTCAGACCTCATCATCTGTAGGTTCTGAGTCAGCAGAGGTAGTAGCGCTCCTTTGTCATGTATCCTAGCTATCAGTGTAGGACAGTCTTCCATTTCATGATCAAACAATGTGCAATCCTTGCATGATGGACGTGTTGGGTTAGTGAAATTGTAGGCATAGTGTCCTGGTCCTTTGTACTTGTAGTAGATCAACTATCCTTGACCTTTTCCAGGACCTCCTCAGCCTTAGCCTCATCCGCGCCCATGAAATCCTGTCTGCACCATCCTTACACTCTGGTCAGGGGGCCACATTTCTGCCTGAACCCTATAGGCAAGAATTCTATCCATCATCAATTCATAACTCCTACAATTACACTCATCATGCCCTACCAACCTACAAAAGTTGTAGAACAACTTTTGCAATGTCTGTACAAACTTCTGCAGAAAATGATAGCTATCTGTGGCATGTTTTCTTGCTACCTAATAGATAACGCACCATAATTCAGGCCCCGCACTAGGTCCTGCTTGAGCTTCTGGCCTTAAATACATCGGTCCTCCTCCTGCAATATAGTTCGCAAAGACCAGGCAATGGTCCTTGTCATGCCCCTGACTCTTTCATTTCAAGCACCATACCTCCTCGCATACCTCTAGTCGAACTGTCCTGTCCTCCTTCAAACTTTGCATCTCAAGGCATAGATTCTTCAACTACGCATGGATCTACTGATCCCCTAGATTTGGATCTTGTATCGGAATTTCATGTAGTCTCATTGCAATCTCCAAGGCCTCCGCCTGAGCTGTTATATTTTGTTGTTACAATGCAACCCTTAAGTGTGGCACTAGCGAAGCCACAAACCATTTGAAATGTTGTCCATCTATCAAATTCATGTTGGCTTCACTGATTGTACACTTCAACCTCTAATCTAGTTCCCACGACATCTCGCCTAGTTGCATCGTGATCTCCTTGAATCCCACAATCGACTACACCTTAGATTTAGGCCTATTGAACTCTCTGTTCAGTGTCTTCTGGATGTATGCCACTCCAGTATTTAGGTTGTCATTGGAGTACTTGATATACTAGGTTAGTGCACAATCTTGCAGAGCACTAACCAATGTTGCCTTATTTATATGATCATCTGTAACACCTTCAGCTTCCCATACAACTTTCACAATAAACCAGAATTGGTTCGGGTCCTCATTTCCCAAGCCTTTGAGCAAAGGCAGCTTCACTGAATTTTCCATACTGAACTGCGACGGATTTGGAGGTGGTATAGGCGAAGTCAGAGGTGATGGTGGTGAGGTCGGAGGTGGTGTGGGTGGAGGTGGTATTCATGGGAATCCTTGTCTTATTAACTGAATAGCACTTCACAATGAAACCTTCGCTATCCCTTCCTCATCACGTCATGGAGGTGATATTAATGGACTATACTTCGAACCCTTTTTTCTTCGTTCCTATAAGTTTTTTCTCTTCGCATAGTTCCAAACATCAAGGTAGCTACATAACCCATTTTTTGCACAATAGCATTTTAATCCAGGTATTCAAAGATTTCATGTACTTACCTCACGGTCCTTTGAAAAAATGTTGCTCTGCCTCTCTGTAGTTGACTGATGTGTCAACCATGAATTCAATCAAAAATACTCCTATGACATGATTGAGCCAATGATCAACAGCGCGGGCGATCTTGTCCTCAGATGCTTCCAATTTTTTTATTAGCTCCAGGGTCCAAACAATAGGATTGTCAAGTTTCCACCTTCCTTGGCTATCTGCTAGCTTTTCGATCCACTCATATAGCTCAATTGGGAAGGAGCAGAAAAAGATATCGGAGATATCTGTATACAAGTCTCTATCCAACCACTATTCCTTTGTTAGTCGTAGGTTTCTATTCTCCTGCACCGCGAATTCGTGGATCTTTCTATCCAACCAGTCTCCAATCTCTTTCATAGTTGGATTCCAGTGATACGACATCACATATTTCTTATGCAACTTTTGATCTCGGTAATGAAACAATTTGTTGGCTTGAGGGGTCCTAACCCAGGTTCAATGTTAATTAGCCAAACAAATCCCTACAATACTGGCCCTTTTGGCATCAGCCCGTGCAGCGCAGACTGAAGTCTCACCTGAAGCAGTATGGGGGGATGCTAGAACCAAGTTTCCCCACCCTGAGATAGTTGTGATGTCGATTCCTCTATCCCTGCCTTCACATAGGTTGCTTTTCTCTAGGGATTTCAAGACGATCCCTTTATTCCAGCCCTCAATACCTCCATGAAAGAGTATGATCAACCTTCGCGCAACCCTAACCAGCTACTCAGGTACTTTCACGCTGCTATGGCAGTGTGATGTGGAGATTCCCCAATTAATCTAAGTGACTTGCTTATATTATCAAACAATTATAGTTAACACCACGTAAACAGATATTCATAGTTGTGTTAAATTATTCAATGTAATTGCATTCATTCTCGCATCATATAAGCATAATAAAGGAAATTCATACATAAAATATCCAGATGCATCAACTGAACAATGACACATAAATTGTAGAATATCTCTCTTTATTAACAACTTCCAAGTGTTTACAAACGTTTTCCACCATGTGCACACAGCTGCAGGGGTCCATGCACTCAGTTGTGGACTTCTACCCTAAGCTTCTGCGCACTCAGCTGTAGAGCCTCTACCTACGCTACAACCCAAGACTTCGACCTTTTTATTCAAAGCTACGACTCTTTTACACAAATCATCATTGTTTGTCTCTAAAACTACTTAGATCTTAGCTCTTTTTATACAATCCCATGGTCCGCAAACCATGGGTAGATCTCTTAAAGCTGACTTTACTTTAAAAAACTAAGGGCGGACTATCCTTTATGACACGTGACACCTTTGTACTCCACAACCACAAAATGTGGAGACTGTACCATTTTATTACAAAATGTGACTCAAACATGGGCTTTTAGCCCCAAAACTGCCCTTGGGGGATCCTACTCCCAACAAAGAAGGTGAAAGGTCATAGGTTGAATGTGAGGAGGAAATTGAAGAAAAAATAGATGAATATGAAGAAAATAGAGGCCTCATTAACAAAAAATCCTTTGAGGATCAGTTCATAGAATTTTGTCCGTTTTTAGCTTAGATATCTCTCTTTATTCTCTCTCTCTCATACTCTTGCACACTTAGAGCTCTCGGAGAATTATTGGAGCACTTGGGATTTGGAGCAAGAAGGAAAAGGAAAAGTAGGAAAGCAAAAGGGAACATTGGGATTAGCAACTAAAATGAATTTTCTTTGCAGGTTCTAAGTTGCATGTATGATTTCCTTGCTAGTTTTGGCATGCATAGTGTATGCATGTGGTTATTTGGTTATGATTTGTCATTGAAATGGAGGATTTCTTGGATTGATAGTGGCCTACCTAAAATTTTCATTTCCTAGATATCCATGATGTTCTGGGTTTTCCTTTTTTTTTTTTTTTGATTGGTTCTCATGTTCCTTATGATCATGGTTTGAGTTACTAGTTCCTTGAGTCCTTGGTTGGACAAGTGCTCTAGAAGCCTTTTAACAAGTTGGGTTGAGTTAATATTCCTCAAAGCCTTATTTAGACAAATGCTCTGGATCCCTTGGTGGGTTTAGTTACTAGTCTTGGATCCTTGGTTGGATAAACACTTTGGAAGCCTGACTACAGTTGTGGGTTGAGTTACTAGTCTTAGAGCCAAGTTGGAACAAATTCTCTCGAGCCCTGTATAGCTTGGGTAGATATAGATATGGTGATGGTTAGTTATGTCTGGCCATGAGATAGAATCACTTTTTGAGAGTTGAGGTGGTATGGCCTCTACAATCCCTTGTTTGGTTTTGTTTTATTTGTTTCATGAGACTGACCCACATTCATGCTTGGAATATGGTGCGGGAGTGATTGGATGAAAGAAAGATTTAGTTTAGCCCAATCTATGGTCAAGTGGTACGTGCAAGTCATTGACTTTGTTGGATTTTTCATATGTTAATAAGATATATTTTCCTATTGTATTTGGTGAGTAAATGTTCTTGTTATTATGTGGTTTTAATGGCTATTCTATCATTGTTATTATTTTGGTTATATGTTTTTTATAAGCACGGTTTGTGATAGACTTAAGTTATGGCTCTCATCATGTTTTGGTTAGTAAATGAAATGTTAATAAATATATGACCTAATAGATGATAATCTAACTATTGTGAGAGGGAATCATACCTTCTTGATGATTTTCAGATAAGCATGAGAGCCTTATGTTACAAATGTTTTTTATTACCTGTAGATTACATTTTCATCATGTGTTTGAAGGGATGTTTGTCATGGCTAGGCCTTGTTAGGTTAGTTTCTTGTTTGAGTTTTGTATGGAAGGATTTGTATGTGTGTCATTTATCATTTCTGAGATTTTCATTAAGTTCCAGGTAGAGGTATGGATCCTTTCCCTGAAAAAGTGTGTTATATCTTGTTATGTGGAATTTTCCATTTATGGCTAAACACAATTTTCCTAGGTGGGTAGATACACCTAGAACTGTCACACGGAATCTGTCAAGGGTGCGGACACGACTGACCTTCCTAGAAGTCTAAGACATTCTAATGACAAACAAGACAAAATGGAGTGATCTTTCTCTAAATACACCTTTTACAACATGAAAACTACAAGTGTTTAGGCTTACCTTATTCCAAAACGCTGTTGTTGAAGTCCGTTCTTGACGATCCGGATGAGCTCCTCCTTCAAGTCAATTCCTGCAACCACAAACAATCAAACAATTACCAAGCACTTGCATTTCATATAATAAAACATATATTCAACATGCAAACCAAGGAACACATGAAATAACTCATTAACATAAGCTATTGAGAAAAATAAACCAGTTTGTATTAATAACGAAACAAAGAAACTCTTACAACCTGGCCTTGGTGTTGTGCAAGTTCCTCCCAGGGTCCATCAAGGGTTTTCCTCTTCTTTGACAAAGCTCACCCTCTCCCAAGTAGAATCAAGTGAAGATAATCTCTCCTCACAAAGGCTCTAATGGAAGACCTAAATCCTGCAGCATTTACCCAAAGAAAATGTATAGCTCCAACCTCCTTTCCTCCTGGCTCAATGCCTTTATTTATAGTGCTGTAAAGAGGTTATTCAGGTCCACTATCAATGGGATCATCCCCCTCTATGGGTGGGATAGCTCCCTTATTGATGGGATAAGTTCCCCCTTAATAGAGATACATGAACCAACTGGAGGCGCATCCATTTCATCAAACCGACCTCTAGAATGTTCTAGAAGTAACCACAAGTAACTTTTTCAAGATAAAACTCGCGCATTTTGCCTTTTACAGAGGGACGCACCTGTCCCTTAACATATAGAGCGTCCATGGACGCAGATTTTGTGAACATGATCAGCGTCCCCGCAGGTAAGGCTAGAGAGAACCTGCGACCCCAGAGATAAACATAGTTTTTACAAGACTTTCTCTCTTCTTTGAGTTTGAGATGGATAGCAGAGGCATAAGACTTGCCTAAGAGGGTAGCATGACTGTTGATTTGAGCCATACTAACTGTAAGTAGTCATGGTGACATTTTTTAGTGTAACAGATTGCCCCCTAAAGTGCGAAGCCTGAAATAGAATAGGGTTTTGTAATTCTAGGAAGGGATAAGCGCTTTATCATTTCAA
Organism: Pinus tabuliformis; assembly: GCA_031772625.1. NCBI lineage: Eukaryota > Viridiplantae > Streptophyta > Pinopsida > Pinales > Pinaceae > Pinus > Pinus tabuliformis. The sequence continues at coordinate 118,071,295 of CM062806.1, forward strand.
GGATTACCTTGTGGATGGCCTGGTTGGAACCTGCAATTTTCAACACAAAATACATGGATAAGAATATATCATCACTGAGGTAGGCATTCCCATACTCAGATTCAAAACTTTAACTAATGAACTAACTACTCTGATACAGGAATGATCTTGCAGTACATCATTTTTATAGACTTTTGTAGACACAGTATGGACGCAGCCATCTGTTTATGATGAGCCTACATAGATAATGAATACAAAACTCCTCGCAGCCTGGATGGTAGAAACTAGATCCAGGGTCTTCACTTCTACTTCCCGAATTGGTACGATTCTAGCCATGTGATTAAATGATTTGATGTCGAACATGGTAGAAACCACTTGATTACCAGTCAATGATGTAAACTGTTAACAAGCGTGAGAGAAACCACCAGTAATGTCAATGGTCCTCAAAGTACCAAGCACAAACCGCGAAATGTGAATAGATGTTTTGATGTCGAACACTTCACGGAATCCTCTGATCGAAAGTCAATGATGTAAACTGACGTCAAAGGCGAGAAACCTGCCATTGATGCATGCAGACTTCAAGGTACTGTCGATTCCTAAGTCATCTTTCTAGATAATGTGTCGATGTCGATAGAAAGCGACCCGTTGCAGGCAAGCCCGCAACACGAAATCATTGTTCAAGTTGAAGAAATGTTGCTGTAAGGACCGACTCAGGGATGGTCAAATGGATGACAAGTATTTTGCAGATGAAAGTTTGTTATTTGCAGACCTCTTGAACACATAACGACACAACAGATGGCTTGGTGATGTATAACTCAAAGTTAACCCCTGGAACCCGGTTAAAGACTTTCAAAGTGATTTGGTCAACTGTGAGGTAAAAGATTTCCCAACCCAGGTGAATGAAAAGTGTCGTGTTCAAGAGCGGTAATAAAGTTTCTTCTGAGACAAAAGGTAACAAACAGGTTCATTCTTCTCTCTTTTCCCCCACCATTTCTGGCAAGTACCTCTTTATTTTTAACAAGCTTGAGGAGGATAACATATGCTTGATTATAAGCTCATCCTTCGGACGAGTCCAACCTAGTTTAAATTCGAACCCTAGGAAGGAGTGGTTCGTTCCTGTTTGTAATTGAACAGGTCCTCTACTGTAAAATGTTTAACGAGCCCAGTATAGGAGAAACTCGGCGTTTTTCAATTTTAGAGAGTCTGAAAAAACTAAAGGAGACTCAACGTTGAACTTTTTCGTATATTTGTGTCCCTCAAGCCCGAAAAAGTATAAAATAATACCTGGGGGAACCGCTCGATCTTGCGACCAAGGAGTACTTTCATAATAGTGTCGTTGACCTGAAAAGTAAAAAGCGATCAAGGACACGTCGTTTTATTTCCTTATCGAGTTTGAAACGACAAAAACCCGGCAATCTTTTCCTGATTTTGCGGTCAGAAAAGAGCTATAAGGGGACCGTCTCTTAATTCCATTTTAACGAGTGTAAAAGAAACGCTCGGCAATCTTTTCATGTTTTAGGAGTCAGAAAAGGGCTTAAAAGATGACTCTGAGGTTTCACTTTTTCATAAGTTTTAATGAGTTCGAAAAAGGGATAAAAATGTACTCATGGTTTTCACTTTTTCATAAATTTTAATGAGTTCGAAAAAAAAATGTACTCATATGGCCGACTTTCAATTTAATTTACGAGCAGGAAAAGACGGAAAGAACTCGGCATTTTCGTTTGTTTTACGAGAATGAAAGATAGCAAAATAATCTCGGGATTTTCATGAGTTTAACGAGTCTTGAAAATAACTGAAATTGACTCGAGATAGGTTTCATTTTTACAAAAGCTTGAAACAGACAAAAACTATGCTTCAAAGTAGTTTCATTTTTTCACAAGCTTGAAACAGAGAGAAAACTGTGCTTGATGCCCCCTAAGCATAACTACTAGAGCGCATGCCCCCCAGCTTCATTTCATTCAATTGGTTGGATGAAATGAAGGTTCAAGTACGAGATCATTTGAAAGACTCGACCTAAAACTATAAGAAAATTATGCAAAAACTGAAATAACTAACCTAAAAACTTAACATTTACGAGATCTAGTCAATCTCTCGACTCAAGTAGAGGAGGATTTGTTTCATTTTTTAATGAGCTTGACACAGGAAAAGAACTATGCTCGGATTCGGTTTCATGTTTACACAAGCTTGAAACGAAAAACTATGCTTGTTACAAGTTCACATGCCCCCAGCATAATGATGCAAATCAAGGTACATGCCCCCCAAGCTTCATTGCATTCAATGAGGTGGATGGAATGAAGCTTTACTTTCAAAATCTTGGAAAGACTCGTGGGAGTTGTTTCATTTTTTAGTGAGCTTGACACAAGACAAGGAACTATGCTCATAACTACTTTCTACAATCTACCTAACAAAAAACTATACTCTAAAAAACCTTGATTCATTGTTTAACGAGCTTGACACAAGACAAGGAACTGTGCTCTAAAAAACCTTGATTCATTTTTTAATGAGCTTGACACAAGACAAGGAACTATGCTCATGACTACTATCTACAATCTACCTACTTAACCTACCCTTGTTTCATTTTTTAACGAGCTTGACACAAGACAAGGAACTATGCTCAAAAAGTTCGCATGCCCCCAGCATAATGATGCAAAGCGAGGTACATGCCCCCCAGGCTTCATTGCATTCAACCGGTTGGATGAAATGAAGGTTTACTTTCAATATTTAACTTGAAAAGGGAGTTGTTTCATTTTTAAAGAGGTTGACACAAGAAAAGAACTATCCTCATACCTGATTCATTTTTTAACGAGGTTGACTCAGTAACAGGAACTATCCTCAAACCTGATTCATTTTTTAATGAGGTTGACTCAGTAACAGGAACTGTCCTCAAGACCTACTTTCTACAATCTACCTACATATCCTAAAATCTAGCTGATTCATTTTTTAATGAGGTTGACTCAGTAAAAGAACTGTCCTCATACACTGATTCATTTTTTAACGAGGTTGACACAGTAAAAGGAACTTTCCTCGTACACACTGATTCGTTTTTAAACGAGGTTGACACAGTAAAAGGAACTTTCCTCATTAATCCTACTTTCCTATATAACCTATCCTTGTTTCATTGTTTTAACGAGGTTGACACAAGACAAGGAACTATCCTCGAACTAACTGATTCATTTTTTAACGAGGTTGACACAGTAAAAGGAACTTTCCTCGGACACTCCTTGTTTCATTTTTTAATGAGCTTGACACAAGACAAGAAACTATGCTCATGACTTCCAGTTTCATTTTTTAATGAGGTTGAGACTAGAAGAAACTATCCTCATGCTAGCCTGTTTCATTTTTTAACGAGGTTGATATAGGAAAAAACTATCCTCGTATCCAATTTCATTTTTTAACGAGGTTGAGAGAGGAATAAACTATCCTCGCAACATTGATCATGGCTTCCAACTGGAGGAAAGACATGTCAATGGACACACCTTGATCATGGCTTCCAAGAGGTCTTCATCCGAAGGAAGAATACTTCCTGGGAAGGAACACATGTCAAGGGACTCAAAAGGGATAAGAACATCGTGTTCAAGTAATCCCATAGAGTTTTCCATGTCAATTACCGGAGCTAAATCAAAGGAAGACGAGCAAACAGTGAGAGGCTCACTTACATCGGTAACTGAAATCATGGGACCGGTTGCCACATAATTAACCCGTGGCAGGGTAGATACCACTTTAGAATCATGAACATTTAGGGGTGTCATATTATTGGTAGTTGAAAAAAGACTAGGGAACGAAAGCTGGTCTACAGTCACAATACTGCCATTGTGAGGGAAAGACATCACGCGAAAGAGTGTCGATACGACAGCTTTCATTGCATAAACATAGTCTCGCCCAAGGAGTAAATTGAAATCCAAGGGACCTCGAACTACCATAAGATCAATACAGACAGTTTTACCTTCCAAGGTAATAGAAAACTTAGGAAGGATCCCTAAAGGTTCACTAATGGTTCTGTTAAAAGCTTTCAGATTCTGCGTAATAGGCGCAAGCTGAGGGGAACCCAAAGCCTTCCAAACAGTTGAGGATAAAATACTAACAGAAGCACCCTCATCTACCTGAGTACGATGTATGTCCCTACCACCAGCCTTGACAATGATTTGGAAAGGGATGGAGGAAGGAAGATGAGGTTCTGTCAGTCTATTCCAATCAAAGGAAAAGACCTCAGTGCTTGGAGGGGGTTTTGTAGAAACAGATGAAATGCCCCTCATCATAGAAGAATCTGATGTAACAAGAAGAACCTGAGCGGTATGAGGTTCACTCTCTAAATGGAAAGTGGGATCGACCGAATGTGAAATTGAATCGACCACTTGATCAACTAATTGATCATCAACCTGAGTGACATGAGTTTCACTCTCCAATGGAAGAGTGTGATCGACTGTACTTGAATTTAAATCAATCACTCCGTCAGTTGACGGTAGGTTGGGAGAAAGTTTACGGTAACCAGTTGGAAATTCTTGTTGTGGAACAGTAAGTTTTTCCAACAATGTTGAGGCTTCATCCATGTGAGGGCAAATGTGAGTTTGATGACTCCCTTTGCATAACTTACAAGGAAACCTAACTTTATCCTTTTTCCCAGGAACCTGACTATCACTGGTTGATGGATCAACGGAAAGTTGATGAGATTTTTCTGTCCATACTTCCAAGACCTTTGGAATACCAGGACAATTGACAAGGAAGTGGTCACCCTTACAAAGCCTGCAAGGGTATTTGGGTTTACGATGCATGTCGGAATTTTTCTCAACACAACTAACACTTACAGCCATGGTTGGTTGGTTGACTTCTTTCTTATCTTGCTTCTTCTTCTTCTTCTTCTTCTTCCCTTTCTTCTTCTTCTTAGCCTCCTGGTTACTAGCACCAAGGCTTTTACCAGGCGAAGAGGAAGAAATGGAGGAAGAAAAATTAGGCGAAGAAGGTAAAGGGTCAACAGAAGGTTGGTCATGTTGAGATGGTGAACTCTGTTGAGGTGAAGCATCCGGTTGAGGTGGAACAATTGGAGTATTTTGGGCCAACGAAGTTGAAAATAACCATATCGGTAAACCTATTGTAAATCCAGGTAATGACAAAGTAGCCATATAAGGAGGACCAACATTTCCAAAGTAAGGAAAAGTACTAGGATTCTCATTAGGAGGGGTTCCTAGGTTGATAAATTCCGGAACATTTGCCATTATATTCAACTTCAGTGAATTTTATTAACAATTTAAAACTAAAATTAACAATTAACAATTCACACTTAACAACTAAAATTCACAATTCACACCTATGGTCTCTAAAAGTAAAAACAAACAAATTAACACGCGCTATCAAATCTAGGAGTCAAACCATACACAAACAGTAGCCTTCCGGACCGAAAACACTAGTTGGTGATGAAGTCCAACATCGTCGAATTCAGTACAGAAGTGGTGGGTGGAACAGTTACCCCGGCAACCTGCTTAATGAATAGACCAGCACAAGTTCCTCCACTTTAACCGTCTCGAAGTGAAGTGAACCCCCCGGAAAATCCAAGTGAGTATAACCGACGTCTGCTCCAGGTACAGTGGGACCTTCCCTCCACCGTCACCTTGGTAGAACCCTAAATATTATGGTCACTAAGGTCACCAACAGTAACAAATACACCTGGGGGAACAGTCTAAACTCCGACAGCACGCAAGGGCAGAGTAGCAAGCTCCAATCCCCTTACCGGCTCCTTGACAATAATCCAAGGTTTACCGATAAGTGACCCCTGGCTCCTCGACAATGGTTAATCCGAGGTTTACCGTTTGTAATACGTACTGCCTGGCGTCGTTCCCAACGAGGGAGGAATGATCCCCTCACTGGTTCGGACACGAGCTCGTGCTTCTCCTTTAAGAGGAGCTTTCCCAGAATGTAACTGAAACAATTGGATTTGTTCTACTCAAGATAGACTATCTGTTTGGTTTTGTAGTCTTGGAGAGTTAAGTACTCACCTACTCCAAGACCCTAGCCTAAGCTATGTTGGTGTTTCAGAGCCCTAGAAATGTAAAAATTACTAGATGAATTTTAATTAAGCGTTGTGTTATTAAGGCTGTTATTACTCAAATGGGTAAATGGAGATGAAACCAATGGTGTTATGACCCGACTCAACTGAATGCAATCGAATATGATAATGCAATCCTTTCAATTCGATGAATCCTAACTAAAGTAAGGAGAGAGTTTCCATTCACTTCCAACAATGCAAAAAATTGATCACTAAGAGACAATATAACAAATTCTCTAATGCACTAATTTTATCATGAAAAACTAATGCAAATCAATTCCAAACCATTTTTGTCATTTTTATTTTTGTGTAAATTCAAATCAAAGAAAGCTGATCTAAATCTACGATTGATTTTTCAGAATGTAAACTATGCAATGGTAATCTAAGCACAATTCACTTGAAAAGCATGCAAATGTAATCTATGCACATTTTTCATTAATATTCTGAAAATGAGAATTCTAATTATGCAAACGTGATCTATGCAAGAGAATTCTCAAACACAAGACGATTCTAATGTGATCTAAGAACCAATCAAGTGCAAGTCGAGAAAATTGGGTGAGAGTTCCAAAGATCAAAACATAAAAACACTCAAAGGCGATTAACACTCATACACAATTTAGCCCCCCCCGGCGAATGAGGGGGAAATTTTTTTTTGCAAAAACAAAAGCAAAGAGATGCAAAATTGTGAAAAGACTGAGACAAACCTCCAAGTAATGATCAAAGGAAATCAAATCAAGAATTTCTCAAGAAAAAGACTCAAAACACCCAATTGATGAAAGCTAAGAGCAGGAACAAGCTTAGGTGAAAATTTTTGACAGGGTACTAAAGGATCTGGGCAGAAAACACTAAGAAAAAACAAAATCTAAAAGCAATTAAAGCAAAAATGGAGTTTTCCTAAATTTTTACAGGAAGACGCAGGCAACCCGTTAGAACAGGCGCGGGCCCGCTCTGTGCAAACGGCAACAGCGCGTCCAAAGACGCACTGTGCAGTACTCAGAGGGTGCGTCCTTCTGGAAAAGTTAAGAAAAACCAAATCTAACTAAATCTAAAGCTAAGCCACCCAAATACTAATTCTCACAGTCAAAAACCAGAAAATAAAAATGATTTTCTCAAAGCAAAGTTCATTCAAAGGAAAAATCTTTTTCATTAATGGAATCTCCCCAGCGGAGTCGCCAATTTGTCACACGGAATCTGTCAAGGGTGCGGACACGACTGACCTTCCTAGAAGTCTAAGACATTCTAATGACAAACAAGACAAAATGGAGTGATCTTTCTCTAAATACACCTTTTACAACATGAAAACTACAAGTGTTTAGGCTTACCTTATTCCAAAACGCTGTTGTTGAAGTCCGTTCTTGACGATCCGGATGAGCTCCTCCTTCAAGTCAATTCCTGCAACCACAAACAATCAAACAATTACCAAGCACTTGCATTTCATATAATAAAACATATATTCAACATGCAGACCAAGGAACACATGAAATAACTCATTAACATAAGCTATTGAGAAAAATAAACCAGTTTGTATTAATAACGAAACAAAGAAACTCTTACAACCTGGCCTTGGTGTTGTGCAAGTTCCTCCCAGGGTCCATCAAGGGTTTTCCTCTTCTTTGACAAAGCTCACCCTCTCCCACGTAGAATCAAGTGAAGATAATCTCTCCTCACAAAGGCTCTAATGGAAGACCTAAATCCTGCAGCATTTACCCAAAGAAAATGTATAGCTCCAACCTCCTTTCCTCCTGGCTCAATGCCTTTATTTATAGTGCTGTAAAGAGGTTATTCAGGTCCACTATCAATGGGATCATCCCCTCTATGGGTGGGATAGCTCCCTTATTGATAGGATAAGTTCCCCCTTAATAGAGATACATGAACCAACTGGAGGCGCATCCATTTCATCAAACCGACCTCTAGAATGTTCTAGAAGTAACCACAAGTAACTTTTTCAAGATAAAACTCGCGCATTTTGCCTTTTACAGAGGGACGCACCTGTCCCTTAACATACAGAGCGTCCATGGACGCAGATTTTGTGAACATGATCAGCGTCCCCGCAGGTAAGGCTAGAGAGAACCTGCGACCCCAGAGATAAACATAGTTTTTACAAGACTTTCTCTCTTCTTTGAGTTTGAGATGGATAGCAGAGGCATAAGACTTGCCTAAGAGGGTAGCATGACTGTTGATTTGAGCCATACTAACTGTAAGTAGTCATGGTGACATTTTTTAGTGTAACAAGAACAACAAAGTTAAAGTGTTTAAACTTTTTATATAGAAGATAAATAAGACAAGGGACCTACTTTTTATCTTTTGCTTTGTCTCCTTTACATGGCTCCCGTTGCTCCTTCTCTAACTTAATCTACTCGACAAGTACTTGCAATCATAAGCAGAGGACAAAAACCAATCAAAGCAAGAGATATATCTACTATAAGCAAATGGAATCGAAATCATTTACACATATAATCATAATACATAAAGACAAGAATATGGGAAAAGGTGTAAAAATCTTTATTAAGTAGAAGGAAGAGTTACAACCGTGAAGTCCAATCTAATGTCACTCCTCTAGCTTGAGTTCCATTCAACATCACATCAAAAGAATAGCACTCCAACAGCATAACAATACTTTCTTACAATCTCAAACCTCACACCAACAGTATCTCCTTACAAATTCTCAAAGTCTAGGCCTTGATCACTTAGATGAGTGCTCAATTTATAGGAAAATGGAGGTGGTCTGGTTATAAATGAGGGCATTGAATGGCCTTCCAAACATAGAGTTAGTTTCCATGGAGGAAGGGATGAGAGGATACGAGTTTACTTAACTCATTCCCTATCCAATTTCGAGCTCATAGGAGATGATAAGTATGGGAATCTCTAGAATGCTCCAGAAGATAAGAATATTCCCAGAATCCTATCAAGAATTCACTCAATCTCACCCAACATAGGTCAAAGTGGGCCTAAGTGCACTAAAATGCACCCTTACATGGGCATACCTGTACTGAAGTGCATTTACCCCTAACCAAGGTTGCACTGGTCCCTCAAGGAGGCATTTCTGGAGGGCTTCAGGCAAGGAAACCTTTAGGGAAGGAGGCACTCAAAGTGATGACTTGTCTAGGGAATGTAGCAACTAGATTAGGGTTTGATGAGCCCTAATAGTATTGACCTAGATTTTGGGATTGATGTGCCCAAATGGATCTGTAATAGCTGCCCCCTAAAGCATGAATTCGAAAATGATAATGTCGAGTGATATGATTTACAATGTGATGAGGAGGTTCTAAAGCGTATGGTGACCTGCATCAATTCCAATACATAATGTCATGATATTTTGGATTTTTCATGAATCCCTGAGGGAAGGCATACCCATGCTCTACATATAAACTTTTCATTACATGTACATAAATTAGATAGTCCTCTACAGATATAGACCCATGATAAGAGGACCATCTGTGTAAAGCCATCGTACAGGTGATTTAGTACTCTCTTGAAATTGCAGCCTAGATGGATGGAACTAGATCGGGGGTCTTCTATCTCATCCAATAATTTGCTCAAGTATGAGTCTAACCATGTGAATATGTGATCTGAAGTCGAACATGGGAAGACACAATCTGATTACCAACCAGTGATGTAAGTTGTTAACAGACACGAGAGAAATCACCAATAATGATAATGATTCTCAAGGTACTATAGTACATTCTGCATGGTGTGAATAGATGTTTTGATGTCGATCGCAATAAAAAGTCTTTCAGTTGGAGACCAGTGATGTCAACTTGTCGTCAGAAGTGAGAAACTTTCCATTGATGTATGCAAGCCCCAAGGTACTGAAAAGGTGTTTCTAAGTCAACTTCTTGGATAATGTGCTGATGTCGACAAGAAGCGACTCATTGCAGGAGGACCTTGATGTATCCCACATCAATGACATGAAAAGAGTGTAATGATTTTTGGATACGGAATGTGACTGACGACGTAAGGTTCAGGAATGGCGGTGATGAAAATGAAAGTTTATGAGTATTGCAAAGGATGAATTTAACTGAGTGACTTCTCTTGAACATATCAGCAACACTGAATGAATTGGTAGCATTAACCGAGAACCAAAGTGATGGATGGTATGATAGACCATTGGTATGATAACCATCAAGCAGATTACCCAACTCAAGTAGTCACAGTGATGAAGTGAAAGTGTCATGTTCAAGAGCGACTTGCTACCATAAAGTGGTTTACCCCTTTTCCATTTTCTCCACTCATTGCTGACCAGTACCTCTTTATTTTTATATCAATCTTGAGGATGATAACATATGCTTGTTGTATAATTCCACCCTTTGGGTGAATCCATCACTATATGATGTTTTAATGAGTCTAGCGAAGGTGAAACTCGGTCTTGTCATGATGGATAAGTTTGTCGCTATGTGATGTTTTAACAAGTTTAGTGACAATGAGAACTCAGTCCTTTTCATGTTTAGAGAGTGTGAAAAGGGACAAAAAGAAAACTCCAAAAGTTATTTTTTGTAAATTTGTCTCTCAAGTTCGAAAAAGTGCAAAATAATACAAGAGAGAATCTATTGACTATGTTCAATCAACGTATTCCTTTTTCATAAGTAATCTATCTCAGTTCGAAAAAAGGTTAAACTTATACTGATTAGATGTCATTTCCAATCCATTAACGAGCTGAAAAGGACAAGCACTTGACAATATTTTCATATTTCGAGAGTCTGAAAATATGTTAGAGAGGATTGCACTTTGAGGAACGAGTGGTGTCTAGGATAGAAACTGGTTCCGATGATTTTGGAACTTCTAAAAACATGTTAATTTATGTGAAGAGGCTGGCTAATAAGACCACTCATTGCAACTGTTCCTCAAAAAGGGTAAAACAACCAAGTGAAATTGTATGATCAGCCAAGTAGATAGTGACGATGGAAGGAGAAAAACCAAGGCTCATATGATGGAAGTGGCTGATAGAATGGTAATCATGAGGGTTAAGATGGAAATGGGTTCAGTTTTACACAAGATTGAACCATAGGGAACTATGCCTGGATTCAGTTTCATGTTTACACAAGCTTGAAATGAAAAACTATGCTTGGATTCAGTTTCATTTTTACATAAGCTTGAACAGAAAAAACTATGCTTGGAATTGATTTACATGCCCCCATCATGATTACTCGATTCTAGATGCATGTGCCCCATGCTTCATTGCATTCACCTAAGTAGACTACTCATGGCTATTAGGTGGATGGAATGAAGGTTCATTTACGAGATCGAGTGAAAGACTCGACTAGGATTTTACGAGATCTAATCAAATACTTGGATTGGAACTTTTCTCTAGGGGACCTCGTTTCATTTTTTAATGAGCTTGACACAAGACAAGGAACTCTGCTCAGATTCCTTGTTTCATTTTTTAAACGAGATTGACACAAGACAAGGAACTATGCTCTGGGACCTATTTCATTTTTTAATGAGGTTGACAGAGTAAAAGAACTATCCTCATATTCCTTGTTTCATTTTTTAATGAGCTTGACACAAAACAAGGTACTATCCTCATAAGCAACTATGCTCACATTCCTTGTTTCATTTTTTAACGAGCTTGACATGAGACAAGGAACTATGCTCATAATCCTTGTTTCATTTTTTAACGAGCTTGACACAAGACAAGGAACTATGCTTATAAACTTTATTTCATTTTTTAATGAGGTTGACACAAGACTAGGAACTATCGTCATATTCCTTGTTTCATTTTTTAATGAGCTTGACACAAGACAAGGAACTATGCTCTTATTATTTGTTTCATTTTTTAATGAGGTTGAAACAAGACCAGGAACTATCCTCATATTCCTTGTTTCACCTTTTAATGAGCTTGACACAAGACAAGGAACTATACACATATTCATTGTTTCATTTTTTAATGAGCTTGACACCAGACAAGGAACTATGCTCGTAGACGTGTTTCATTTTTTAATGAGGTTGGCACAGTAAAAGAACTGTCCTCCCCCCCTTTGCTTCATTTTTTAATGAGGTTGGTACAAGACCAAGAACTATCCTCATATTCCTTGTTTCATTTTTTAACGAGGTTGACACAATATTAGGAACTATCCTCATAAGTAGTTTCATTTTTAATGAGGTTGACAGAAAAAAAGAACCATCCTCATATCCTTGATCACGACCCATAAGAGGTCATGACTTCCAAGAGGTTCTCATCAGATGGGAGAACAATGCTCTGGAAGGAGAGATCTGGTTCCAATGCCCCCCAGTACATAATGTACAACATCACGGATTTGATCATTCATTGATGTAGGCATGGAACAGGTTGCCACATAATTAACCCATGGCGGGGAAGATACCATTGGGAAAAAAGGATCATTTAGGGAAGATGGTTGACTGGAAGCCGTATTTGGACCGGGAAATTAAAGCTGGTCAACAGTGACAATTCTTCCTTCACGTGGGAAACACATCACTTGAAAGAGTGTTAAAACAATACCTCCCATGTCATAAACATATTCATGACCAAGAAGTAAATTATAATATATAGGGCTTGGGACTACCATCACATTGAGATAAAAAAAACTTCCTCCCAAAGTAATAGGAAATTGAGGAAGTATCCCTAATGGTTGACTGGTTCCTCTGTTAAAAGCCAACAGCTTCTTGGTAACAGGCACAGGTTGCGGTGAACCGAGGGCTTGCCAAACAGTGGAGGAAAGGATACTCACAAATGCACCTTCATCTATAATAGTGCCAGGTACAATCATACTATAAACTTGTACTATGATCTGGAAAGGCACATAAGAAAGAAGACAACATCTTGCTAGTCGATTCTAATCAAAGGAAGCGACCAGACTACTTGAAGGGGGTACCGTAAGAATGGGAGAATTACCCCCATGAGTTACGAGAATGGAAGGATTTTCCTCCTGTCTTGATGGAACATGAGTGTTGCCTTCAAGCTCATTGAAATCTTAAGAAACAAAAAGAACCTGAGTGGTATCATACTCACTCTCTATAGGAAAGGTACAATTAACTGAAGGTGAAATCAGGTCAACTATTTCCTTGACCTGTGACTGGTTAGGTATAGACTCATGGGATTAACATTCAGAGAGAGTGACAGTTGATTTTGGTTAGTCACTTTATCAAATAGTGAAGGATCAAGGGAGAGTCTCCTTTAACCATATGGAAGTTGCTGTGGAGAAGTAGGATGGTTATCCAACACTTTTTGGGCTTCATCTAGATAGGGACAAAGGTGAATGGGGTGATTCCCTTCACATAACCTACGGGGAAACTTTACTACTGCTAATTGATGGTGTGTCATCAACATGATCTCCAGAAGTTGATGGCACAAGATGATGTGAATGAGAAGACCTGTTATGAAACCAGCTCAAGAAAAGATAGAAAAGATAGATCAACGCCTTAGAATTCAGCCTCTTCGAGGGGGCAACCTCCTTTACATTACATAAATGAACAATTCTTCGATGATTCAAATGACAAAACCTCCTTTCTATATATAGGAGTCTAAGGAGTCACAATATAATCTAGCCGACCTAACAATAATAATATAAAGCCACAAAAATAACAATAGAGGGATTCTATGGGGCACAGAAATAACAACATGGGGGTAATAGGGGCACAACAATATAAATAAGGGGTATAACTACAATAGTAATGGGGTAATCACTAGTATTATAGGGACCCAACATGCCCCTCTCCTTCAAAAAAGTGTTGTCCTCAACGATTGAGTAGTTCTGGATACTTCTGCATAAAATTCTTATCCTCCCATGTGGAATCTTTAGCGGATAAGTTCTTCCACTTGATAAGATACTCTGAAATTGATCGATTTTGTAGCTGTCGAGTTCTTGTTTCTATGACTGCTTCCGGTTCCAATATAATTTTTCCTTCCTCATCAAGTTCTGGCAATATTGTTTGAACTGGGAGCTTGTCGCCTATAACCTTCTTTAAACATGAAACATGGAAAACTGGGTGCAATCGAGAAGCTGCAGGAAGCTCCAATTTGTATGCCATAGTACCAATCTTTTGCAACACCTTGTACGGACCATAATACTTTGGTGATAATTTATTATCCTTCTTAGCTTGCTTTAGGGACATTTGCTTATATGGTTGTAGTCGTAGGAATACCCAATCACCTACATCAAAACTTCTTTCACTGCGATGTTGATCTGCCTATTGTTTCATTCTATTTTGTGCCAACACGAGGTTATCCTTTAAGAGTTGGAGGACTTGTTGTTGATGTTCGATGTGATGTTCCACTGCCTGAACCTTAGAATTTTCTCTTAAATATGATGTGATGGATGGTGGTTGATACCCATAAAGTTCCATAAATGGGGTCATTTTTGTTGCTGTATGGAAGGAAGTGTTATACCACCATTCAGCTAGAGGCAACCATTTGACCCATTGTGTCTGTTTATCAGATACAAAGCAACGAAGATATCCTTCCAAACATTTGTTTACTATCTCAGTTTGCCCATCAGATTGAGGATGATAAGATGAGCTATGAGCTAACCGAGTACCAAGACAAGAAAATAATTCTGTCCAAAAATTTCCAGTGAAAATGGGATCTCTGTCACTTACAATAATCTTTGGGTTTCCATGTAGCTTTTGAATTGTTTCCATAAATGCAGTAGAAACTGTACTGGCTTTAAATGGATGTGATAATGCACAAAAGTGTGCATACTTGGTAAGTCTGTCAACTACCACCATGATGACACTCTTTCCCTCAGACTTGGGTAAACCTGTGATAAAATCCATTGAAACCTCTTCCCAACGTTGGCTTGGAATGGATAAAGGTTGTAATAGACCCGGTGTCTTAATTGTTTCAACTTTATTTTGTTGGCAAACCAAACATTCCGCCACAAACTTTTGAATATCTAATTTAAGGCCATCCCAAAAAAATTCCTTCTTAACCCTGTGGTAAGTTTTTAAAAATCATGAGTGCCCTCCTAAGGGAGAAGTGTGCAATTCCATAAGAATCTTTTGTTTTAGCTGGGAATTCTTACAGAGGTATAAGCGATCTTTGTACCATAACGAATCATTTTTCCAACTAAATGTATCAGACGTACTGGAATCTTGTTGTAGCTTTCGAATAAGTGCCCACACTTCTTCATCATTCTTCCATTCCTCCCTTGCTTCATTTATCCAATCTGGTTGGATAATAGAAATGGCGCACAACAATGCTTCCACATCCTCATCCTTTCTTGAGAGTGCATCTGCCACCACATTTTTCTTCCCTTTTTTGTAGATGATTTCAAAGTCATAACCTAACATCTTTGTGACCCACTTTTGTTGCTCTTCAGAGGATAATCTTTGTTCTAAAAAATATTTAAGGCTATCATGATCGGTTTTTACCTTGAAGTGTCTTCCCATTAGGTAGGGTTGCCATTTCTTAAGTGCATGCAGTATTGCCAACATTTCCTTCTCATAGATAGCTTTGCTTAAAAACTTTCCCTTGATTGGATGACTTTCAAAAGCAATAGGTCTTTCATCTTGCATTAGAACAGCACCGATTCCATTTCCTGAAGCATCACATTCCACAATAAAGGTTTTTGTGAAGTCCGGTGTAACTAAGACTGGTGCTTGGCACATTGCCTCTTTAAGATGTTCAAAGGCCTTTGTTGCTTCCAGAGTCCATGAAAATGCATCTTTCTTCAATAATGTTGTTAGAGGCGCTGCTATTCTTGTAGGAATTTACAGGGTAAGTTCCTCAGAAAGAACACCAAAAGGACACCGCTCACAACCAGATCACAGATCAATACACCAGTATTTTTGACGTGGTTAAAACCCTCAAAGAGGGAAATAGTCCACGGCCTGTCCCAACGTGGGTACTACAGGCAATTTATTAATCAAAGAATGAAAATTTACATAAGCTTCTCTCATGCATGGATTACCCGAACAATGACCCTCCATGCGCTTTAAATAGAACTCATGGACCAATCGGGTGTCAAGCCACGGATCAAGTGTTGGTAATACCGAGGTGAGAGTGAACCGTCGGATCACTACATATCGTGACCGTCGGATTGTAAGTTACAAAATGTACAACGGTAAAGAAACAAACTTTACCTAACTCTACACTAGACCAAGTTGAACTTAACTATATCCTATGTGTCGGAATATCCTAACATCCCCCCTTAAGAACAACTTGGGATAGGATTGAAGGATTTACAAATATGACACAATAGGAGAAGGAAGGAGGCACTAGAGCCTATCCCCCTTAGTGACAACTTCCTGAACTCCAAGCATATATCGAAGTTTAGTGAACTTCGCCTCTATGAGAGCCTTTGTGAAGATGTCTGCAACCTGATCATAGATCAATACACCAGTATTTTTGACGTGGTTAAAACCCTCAAAGAGGGAAACAGTCCACGGCCTGTCCCAACATGGGTACTACAGGCAATTTATTAATCAAAGAATGAAAATTTACATAAGCTTCTCTCATGCACGGATTACCCGAACAATGACCCTCCATGCGCTTTAAATAGAACTCATGGACCAATCGGGTGTCAAGCCACGGATCAAGTGTCGGTAATACCGAGGTGAGAGTGAACCTTCGGATCACTACATATCGTGACCGTCGGATTGTAAGTTACAAAATGTACAACGATAAAGAAACACACTTTACCTAACTCTATACCTAACTCTACACTAGACCAAGTTGAACTTAACTATATCCTATGTGTCGGAATATCCTAACAATTCTCCCATAATTCTTAACAAATTTGCGATAATACCCTGTCAACCCAAGAAATCCTCACAGATGCTTTATGGATGTGGGGATTTTCCATTCCTTAATGGCTTTAATTTTTCTAGGGTCTACCTTAACTCCTTCATGAGATACAATATGACCCAAATATTCCACCTCCTGGACTCCAAAGAAACATTTGGATCTTTTTGAATATAATTGTTTCTCCTCCAATAGTTGTAGCACCTTGTCAACATGTTCAACATGATCCTTCCAAGACTTGCTGTAGATTAGTATATCATCAAAAAATACTAACAAAAATTTTCTAAGGAATGGTTTGAAAATTGAATTCATCAAACCTTGAAATGTTGAAGGTGCATTGGTAAGGCCAAAAGGCATGACCAAAAATTCATAATGACCCTCATGAGTTCTAAATGCCGTTTTCGGAATGTCTTCAATCTTCATTCTGATTTGATGATATCCTGAACGAAGATCCAACTTGGTGAAGTAAATTGATCCATGAAATTCATCCAGTAATTCATCAATGACAGGAATGGGAAACTTATCTTTAATAGTGAGCTTGTTGAGCTCCCTATAATCCAGACACATGCGCAATGATCCATCCTTCTTGTGCACCAATACTACTGGAGTAGAGAAATAAATTTGACTTGGTTGAATTATACCAGCCTCTAGCATTTCTGCAACCCTACGTTCAATTTCACTTTTTTGGACATAGGGATATCTGTACGGCCTGATGTTTGGAGGAACACTTCCTGGAATCATATGAATAGCATGATCATGATCATGCATAGGTGGGAGACCTTTGGGAGTCTCAAATACCTTGGAATGATTGTCTAGGACTTTTTGGAGATCTGGAGAAATAGATGATTCCGATGTGGAAACATCTAGCGAACATAATTGTGCAATTACACCTCTTTGCTCCTTTTTTAGAAGTTTGTCATACCATTAGAGCTGATTATCTTTCCTGGTTTCCCTGCAATACCCCTTAATTCAACTTCCTTTCCTTCCGCAGAAAATTTGATGAAAAGTTCTTGAAAATTAAAAGCTATTGTACCCAAGGATTGTAGCGATTGGACTCCTAGTACAACATCAGCACCTCCCATTGGAATGGAAAGCATTGGGCTAGTCAATACATATTCTCCCATTGATAGCTTGATATTATGGCACCTTCCAGAGCAATTTATTGTTCCTCCATTTGCAATCATCACTTGACACTCTGGTGCTGGATATAGGAAGCTATTCAAATCTTTTGCTACCCTATAATGAATAAAATTGTGGGTGCTTCCTGAATCAATCAACACTATTACCTTTTTCTTCTTGATTTGTCCTTCTATCTTGATGGTTTGAGGAGTGGTAATTCTCACCAATGCATTACAAGATATGGTCGGATTTATTTGTTCTTCATCTACGCTTTGTTCCTGGAGTATATCTTCTTCTTTTGACCTTTCTTGCTCCTTTTCTTCTTCCTCTTCACAATCTATGTAGAATAATTTCTTCTCAGCACACTTATGACTTTTAGTGTATTTGCTATCACAACTATAACAAAGCCCTTTTGCTCTTTTTTCTTCCAATTGTTGTGGTGTCAACCTTATAGGTTGTGGAAGACTAGGGGCAACAACACTTCCGTCTTTATAGTTGTGAGTGGTATGCTTCCTGGTTGCCATAATTTTGCTTTCCATTTTTCTTGCTAACCTGAATGCCTTCTCTAATGAATCAGGTTCCCAAAGGCGAACATCATGTTGGATATTATCCTTTAAAGACCCTATGAACACATAAATCCTATGCTCCTCTGGAATATCTTTTACCCTTATGTTCAATTTTTGGAACTCCTCAATGTGCTCCATTACTGAACCCTTTTGTTTGAGACTTATCAATTGGCTAAAAAAAGTGTTGCTTTTTGTATCTTCATAATGTGCTATCAATTCTTCCGTAAAAATTTCCCAAGTGATAAATTTTTTATGAGAGCAAATCCATTGATACAATACAAACTGATTTGGTTCCAAATATACAGTTTCCATACGTACCTTTTGTGTGCTTTGCACATTATTGAGATCTAAGAACTGCTCCATCTGTAATATCCATGTGGCGGGATCCTTGCCATCAAACTTCCTCATATCGATTTCTGGAATATGGTGGGTCTTCGATCCAAAATTAGAGTCTATGGAATCATGATTAACATTACTTTTGTTCACATCATGAGTTTCATTTACAACCTTTTCACCATTAGTAAGTATTTCTTGTAGAAAATTTGTCAAATCTGTCTTCAAATCTGCCATGTCTGTCTTCAAATCTGTCTTCAAATCTACCATCGAATCATCCATCTTAGCTTCCATGCCCTTTATCTTAGATTCTACTCCATTTATCTTAGATTCCACGCCATTTATCTTAGATTCCACGCCATTTATCTTAGCTTCTGTTAGCTTTTGTGAGCGTGACATTTGTTGCACTTGTTCTTGTAATTTTGATATATCATGTTGCATTTCTTCCTCTTCTTCATGAGTCATGCTAGAGCTTTCAGGTTCCTTACTAGGTGTTTGCATTTTCTTTCCTCGGGGAATTAGTTACCGATAATAATGCTTTACTATGCCCTTTGAATTCCGTTAAACCAAGCTTACACAAAAATTTAAAAAAAAAACTACACACCTTTTTTCACTTTGTAGAAGCCTGATATTGAATCTGATGTATCTCTGTAATTTTGGATCATTCAGTTCTAAAATTGTGACCTGTAGTAGCCTTCTGCGTCCTCTTTCCAATGCCACAATTCTGACCCAAATTGGATTCTCCAAGGAAGAGTTATGTGAAATCTCCCACAGTGACTTGCTTCTAGACTAGTTCAGTAGAGCGAACTTGTACGACATGCCACGAGTCACTGTTTCAACCTTTGGATCTGAAACATGCATAAAAGAAACTACAGTCCATCCTCTTTCTGTACCTTCTTACGAAATTTCAATCCGATCCCCAGAGAGAAAGTTATGACGATTTTTCCCAGGTCACCTGTTTTGAATGTAATTCAGGAGTCTGCAAAAAGACCAACTTCCTCAGATCATATCTCCGCAAATAACACGCGAAAAGCTCTGAAATTCGGACCCAAGGTTCAACGCAATTTCTTCTCAAATGGGTTTTTTTTGCGACTTCTGAAACGTCACAGAAAAAAGTTATAGCGAAAATGCCACGATGACCTGTTTGGAGTAGCGAAACCCTAAAATCCAAAGCTCTGATACCAAATGTTATGAAACCAGCTCAAGAAAAGATAGAAAAGATAGATCAACCCCTTAGAATTCAGCCTCTTCGAGGGGGCAACCTCCTTTACATTACATAAATGAACAATTCTTCGATGATTCAAATGACAAAACCTCCTTTCTATATATAGGAGTCTAAGGAGTCACAATATAATCCAGCCGACCTAACAATAATAATATAAAGCCACAAAAATAACAATAGAGGGATTCTATGGTGCACAGAAATAACAACATGGGGGTAATAGGGGCACAACAATATAAATAAGGGGTATAACTATAATAGTAATGGGGTAATCACTAGTATTATAGGGACCCAACAAAACCATTCTTCTAGGATCTGAGGAATACCAGAACAATGTCAAAGAAGATGGTCTCACATACAAATTTTACAAGGATATCAAATTTTTTTAGGCTTATCAGATGGTTTCTCATTAGAAGTTGCATTCGAAGCAATGGTTGCCTAGTTGCCCCCTTGCTGAATTTGCTTCTTCTTCTTCTTCTTCGTAGACACTTGGTTACGAGTACCAATACTTTCACCAGTTGAAGAGGAAGAAGGGGAGGAAGAAAAAACCAAGGAAGAAGGCAAAGGGTCAACTTTAGGATCAACTGAAGGTTGATTTTGTCCAGTTGGAGGAGTGCTCAATTGTGGAGAAATCACGATATTTTGAACCAAGGAGGTTGAAAACAACCATACTGGCAAGCCAATGGTAAATCCCGGAAGGGACAATGTAGCCATATAAGGAGCACCAATATTTTCGAAAGGAGGAAAAGGACTAGGATTCTCATCAAAAGGAATTCCTTGATCGGTGGACTCTAGAGCTGTTTCCATATGTCTCAACCTAAGATCAACTAAGGAGTGAGCATGGAGGATGTTATCCACAGTTAATTAATTTATTTTAATCAAATAACATAACAAAACAAAAGAGGGATAATCTAGGCAAAAGGATTACCAAGCAACTGTGAACTGCGATATACTCCCTCAGTAAACCAAGGAATTAACATATGTGCAGGCAATCTCCCTGAATGCTATGTGTTGGAAAATACTTGGGGGGGGGGGGTGAATTAGTATTCCTTAGCAATTAGCACTTTTAAATATTTTCAGAGCATTAATTAATCTTCAATTATCATTAATTTTTATGTAGTAATAACAGTGAATAAAAGAACACATGAGGCACAAAATGTTTAGGTGGAAAACCCACTTCGGGTAAAAAACCACTAAATGCTTTTCTAATAATTCTTTAATCTCCAAGTCTAATTGAAAAGAAAGATCCAACTTCCTATAATCTAGAAACGAATTCTTCTCCAGCTCCCACTGGATGGACGATCCAACGCCTGAGATTCTTCAGTAGTCAACTGAACAAATGCCCCAACACCCAATGAGATACAACTCACCCTAGCACCACCCTACCACCTTGAAGTTTTCACAAGCTTGAACCTGTTGGTGACTTCATGCACCAGTCTAGCACCACCTTACCACCCTATAGAAGAATAAAAGAAGAATGGACTCCCGTACCAGGGAAAATGTTCCACTTTACAATAATGTAGAAGAAGAAGACTCACTAGACCATAACCCCAACTATGACACAACCAGCTAATGATGAGCCTAGACCTCCCGAAACTGCCTCTTCAGCTCTTGGTGGATAGACACTTGTACAAATTTTACAATGATGATTTTACAATGACTCTGTAGAATGATACTTTTACAATGGTTATATGCAGTGCTTCCCACTTGAAGACTTCATGTGGTGAACTTCTTGCTGTTGTTCTGCACCTTGATTACTGCTCTTGTCATGCTACCCCTTCTCACTCTTTAGAACATTAGGTTATGCATTGAGTTTTCTCTTTGATGAATATATAATACTTGCAAAAAATCTTCAAAGAAATACCCATGAAATGATAATAGCAAAACTTACCTCATCCTCTAGAACATATGTCAATGCTAAAAAAAAACAACAAATTATAATACAAAGAAACTAATGAAATTAGGAGATGAACATGCATATACAAAAGATACTAACCTGTAGCTTACCTTTGTTGAATCATTTCGCTGCACCTTGCTCTTTGCTACCCTAGAAAGTTTGGTCCTTTGCACCCCTTGACAACACTTGTTCTAGTTTTTCTTTCCTTCTATGAGCACTATATTGAATCTGATGTATCTCTGCAGTTTTATATCCCCAACATGTGATCTTTGGTCCTATAGAAACCCTCTAAGTCTTATTTCCAATGCCACAAGTCTGACCTGATTTTGTCTCTTCAAGACAAAGTTATGCCCAACCTCTCACAATGACCTAATTATGGACTAGTTCAGTAGAGAGAAATTGTACGATGTACCACGTGTCATTGTTTCTTCCTTCGGCTCTGAAATTCATATATAAAAAACTACAGTTTGTGCAATGTCTGCCAATTTTTATCGAATTACAATCCTCTTTTCTGAGAGAGAGTTATGACGTGTTTCCCAAGGTCACTTCTTTGAGATGAATTCCAGCAACCTTCAAAAATCCTAACTTCCATAGATGATATCTCTGACAATATAGCAAACCAAGATCTAAAATTCAGTCATGAAGCTCATCAGGATTTCTAATCAAATTGGTTTTAATTCCAGAATCTAGGACTTCGCAGAAATGAATTTATAGTGAAAATTCCACAATCACTTCATTTGGAGGATATATGAGATTTCCTTTTATAGAGTTGAGAGGGGCTTCTATAAAGAATGTTGTAGGGATTTTAGGAGCTTAAAAAATGACTAATTATCGACTATTCAATGACAAAAACCAATTACAAGTGCCATGCCACAACCCCATAGGGTTTTAACCCACTAACTGGGGTTACTAACTTCAAACATGAATATCTCTCAAACCGTGAAGAATTACTTGCCATACCATATATCAACGGAAACATCTTGATGAGTGGAATCTATCTAGAAGATCCTTGACTCAAAATAGAGTAAGTTGTCAAGTCAAAATCCCCTTGCAAGATCAGGGTAGCCCCTGGTGCTTCTTGGGTTGACATCAATGACAATGTCAGATCATCTTTAGATCAACAATCTCCCACTTTGTCATTGATGGAAACACAAGTACTCCCCCTATGATCAAGGCACCTCTTCCTACTGTCTTATCTCCCCCTTTAACATCAATGGAAAAGGGTAACTCCCCTTGACACACAACCATCCTGTGGACTTGCACACACTTCCACTCCCCCTTTATTTTCTGAATAAGGAAAATCTAATGAGAACTTGGGAGAATCCCAAGCTATTGGCTAAGATATTCAAATGCTTCATGAGGTAAAGGTTTAGTGAAGATATCAACGATTTGTTCTTTTGTACCAACATATTCAAGTTTGATATTCTTTTTAGTGACCTGTTCTCTAACAAAATGATATTTTATCAGAATGTGTTTTGTTTTTGAATTCAGGATAGGATTCTTGGATACGCTGATGGGACTGGTGTTATCACAGAAGATGGGAATAGGCTCACTAAATTATACTTGAAGATATTGCAAAGTTTGTTTCATCCAACGGACTTGAGTACAACAAGTTGTCACTGCAATGTATTCTACTTCTGCTGTAGATAACGAGATTGAGGTTTGCCTTTTTCTGAATTGTGATACGAGACAACCACCTAGATAGAATGCCGCTCCACTAGTACTCTTACAATCATCAATGCTTCTTGCCCAATCTGCATCTGTAAAGGATTGAATAATGAGATTGCTTCCCTTGGGATACCACATGCCATATTCTATTGTGCCCTTTAGATATCGAAGAATTATTTTGACAACAATAATATGTGATTCTTTTGGTGCTTCTTGGAATCTTGCTACTTGTAGAACTGCTTGCATAACATCTAGTCGGGAGGCTGTTACATATAGAAGACAACCAATCATAGATCTATACAACCTCTAATCCACATCCTTAGATGAATCGTCTATGCTCAATTTACAACCTGTTACCATTGGAGTAAGGAAGGGTTTTCAATCTTCCATTTTGAATTTCTTGAGAATTTCCTTGATGTTCTTGGCTTGACATATAAATATTCCTTTCTCTTGTTGAGATATTTGAAGCCCTAAGAAGTATGTCAATTCACCAAGTAAAGACATCTCGAACTGACTTTGCATCTTTGTAGCAAATTTCTTACTTAGTCAATCATCATTGCTACCAAAGATTATATCATCCACATATACATCAATGATTGTTAAATTATCCTTATCTATTTGTACGTAAAGATTGCTATCAGCAGTACCTTTCTTGAACCCTTGTTGACATAGATATCCATCAAGACGAGCATACCATGCTCTGGGAGCCTTCTTGAGACTATACAGAGCCTTCTTTAACCTACAAACATAGTCTTCTCTTTCTGATAGTAGAAAACCTTTAGGTTGTTCGTTGTAAAGTTCTTCTTCTAATTCTCCATTCAGAAATGTTGACTTAACATCCATTTGGTAGACTTTTATTTTTCTTGAGCATGCATAGGTGATAAGCATCCGGATGGATTCCATTCTGGCAACTGGTGCAAATGTTTCATCGAAATAAATTCTTGCCACTTGTGCATAGCCTTTGCAAACCAATCTTTCTTTGTTTCTGGTAACCTGTCCATCTTCATTCAATTTGTTCCTGAACACCCTTTTAGTCCCAACGACATTTTTATCTTTTGGTCATGGAACTAATTCCCAGGTATTATTCTTCTCTATTTGATCCAATTCTTCATTCATAACTACTACCCAATGTTCATTCTGGTTGGCTTCCTCAAAACTCCATGCTTAAAGGTTGCTAGAAAAGCAATGTGAGCTTGTTGTGACGAATGAATTTGTCGACCTTTTCTTGTTCCAATTCCTTCATTTATGTCACCAATGATTTGATTTGATGGATGGTTCTTTCGAATCCATTCTTTTGTTCTCTTTGGAGGAGCTTCTTGTTTTTGTTCTTGTATATCTTGTTGATCATTATATACTTCTTCCTGGTTGACAATTGCTTCTTGTTCTATAATTTTCTTTGTACCTTTTTTAGCCTCTGTCTCAAGTTTCAAAGATTGTAGATCCTCATCATTATTTGTTAGAACACTATCTTCATCAAATGTAACATTTTTGCTCTCCACTATTTGTTTTCGTCTTAGATTATAGCATTTATAGGCCTTTCTTTTGCATGAGTAACAAACAAAGATACCTTCATCAACACGTCATTCAAACTTACCCAACTTTTGATCTTCTCTTTTGTTATAACATTTTCTTCTGAAGATTCTGAAATATTTTACATTAGCTAGTTTTCCTTTCCATAATTCATATGGGACCTTATTGCAATTATTTATGAGAAGAATTCTATTGATAATGAAGACTATCATATCAATTTCTTGAACCCAGAATTTTTCATCCAATTTTGAGTCCTTCAGCATTGTTCTACCCATTTCTTGTACGGTTCTGTTCTTTCCTTCAGCAACTCCATTTTGTTGAGGTGTTCATGCTGTTGAAAATTGTCTTTTTATTCCATTTTCATCACAGTATTGCTGAAATAATTTGGAAGTGAATTCTCTACCATTATCTGATCTTAGACACTTTATTTTTAGGATTTAAGACATCGTGGTTTATATCTTTTGACTTAGTTACCAGAGAATCGATAGTAAAAACCATTTTTCTGTCAATGTTTCAAATCCCAACCGAGATCCATCATTAGGAGTTCTTGAATGCTTGATAGTAGAAGAGCTTAATTGAGGGATTAAATAGTAATGAGGAAAATTTGGTCACAGTTTATCTTTAAATCAGTTTCATTTTCGACCATGTCCTTGTAGATCTTAAAGAACTCAAATGCTTCAAATTTTTTCTTTAGGAAACTGGCGGCTGTCATCCTGGTATAGTCATCTATCATTAACATGAAATATAATTCTCCATCTAAGCCTTGTGTTCCCATAAGACCACATAGATCAATATGTATCAATTCCAATGGATGTGATTCAAAGTGTTTTTTTGTTTTAAATCCGCATTTTGTCTGCTTGCCGTGCCAACAGGCCTCACATAGTGTGTTGGAAGGTTTTGAGATTTTCAGCATTTCTCATACTGCTTCCTTTTTGCTTATCCTGACAAGATTTTCCAAGCTTATGTGACCCATTCGTTTGTGCCATAACCAACTTTCATCTTCTTTAGCTAGTAGACATGATTTAGTTGCTTCATCCAAAACATATATGTCATTTGGAGCTTGACTTGCTGTAGCCACAATTTTACCATACCTGCCTTTCCTAATTTCACATTTTGTGGAGTTGAATAGCATTGTGTGTCCTTGATCACACATTTGTCCAACACTGAGCAAATTGTGATTCATGTTTTCAACCAATAAAACATTCCTGGCTAGAGCATCTTTGCTTCCAAGACTAACGATACCTGATCCTATAACATTTGAAGATCCATCATTTCCAAAGGACATGGTTCCATCCTTCTTCTATTTCAGAGATACAAATTTCTTTCTATCTCTAGTCATATGCATTGAGCAACCACTATCAACATACCACACATCTTTTTTGTTTTGAGCCTTGAGAGCGAGAGCACAATTATCAGTGTTCTTCCTCTTCCATGTTCGTTCGTTCTGTGGCTTCGAATATTCTTCTCGAGGATTTTCAAGTCTCCAGTCTCTGTCTATGTGTCCAAAGTTTCGACATTTGTAACATTCAATATTAATTCTTAAATGTTCAAATCTATTGATGTTTCGTTGAGCCCTGGGAGGTTCATATTTGACAGATTTAGAATTGTATTGGTTCCTAGGGTATGTGTGACATTGTACAGCTTTGTGACCAAATTTTCCACATGAATAACAATAACCATGAAAAATATGTTGGTACCTGGATGGAAATCTTCGTCGAGGAATTTTCTTCCAAGGCTATTCTTGCGAATCTTTTCCAATGAAGTCCACATGCCTGTCAGATTTCATAGGTTCATTGTATTTTGTTGTAGAAGGTACTACTTCTTCTTCTTTGTAACCGAGGCCAGTTCTGTCATTGTAAGATCATTTATTATTGATGAGTTCTTCCAACACCCTTGAGCTATTGGCATAGTTTTGGACAATTTTCCCTTCTTCACTTCCTTACACAGTGAGACTACTTCGAATTCTAATAATTTCATTTCTCAGTTACTTTCTTCCAACTTCTTTTGAAGTGACTCTTCAATACATTTTTGTTCTTCAACTTCAATTTTGAGACCTTGAACTTGTTCTTCAAGAGTGTTGGAATGGATCTTCTCATCCTTGAACTCTTTTATAAGCTTGATTTCCTCCTTAGAAAATTATTCTATGGTCAACCCTTCTTCTTTGTGGTTTGATACCTCTTGTTTATTGTGCTTGGCCATAAACAATATTCTCTCATTGGCTTCTTCTTCACTGTCACTGTCTTCATCAGATGATGAGCTATCTTATTTAGAGAGAAAGCTCTTTTTGAATCCTTTCTTCTTGCATTGCTTGTTGAATTTCTTAAATCATTTCTTTCCTTTTGAGTTTCCATCACTTCTGTTTGGACATTTTGCTGCGAAATGCCCAACCTCACCACAATAGAAACATATCAATGGAAGTTTACCTTTGAATTTTCCCTTACCAATTTTTAGTTTTCTCGTAAAGTAAGCATATTCTCCATCTGAAAAACCTTATTCACCATCTTCCTTTTCTTCAAACTTGTAGGTGCAGGTGCAGATATGTGCCTTTGAAGGTTGTTTGCCCTTATTGGTTTTCTTAGATGTAGCGAATGCATTTTCTAGATGCGAGGTACCCTCTTCTTCATTAAGTCTCATTTCATATGCTTTGAGAACTCCATGTAATTCCTTGTTGCTGAGTTTGTCTAGATTTGCACTATATTCTAAGACCGATACTTTGGGTTGAATCTTCCTCGTAACATTCTAAGAATCTGTCGTATAGTAGTCTTCTCGTCAATACGCTCTCCCAATCCTTCCAAAGTGTTGGTTATTTCATCAGCGTGTTGGAAATATGCAGCAACGTTGTCATCTTCTTTCATTCTGAGTTGCTCAAATTTTTCTCTGTAGATTTGAATCTTTGCTTCTTCGACATTTGAGTCACCTGCATATATATTCTCAAGCTTGTCCCGTACATTTTTGGTGGTTTTACAATGCAACACCTTATGATAAGTAGATTCCATAAGTCCATTGATAATAGTATTCTTTTCTTTTGCATCATTTACTAAATTCTTCTTACCTTGTTCATCCGCAGTTGGTGTAAATCCATTTTGAAAAGTGTCCTATACTTTGTAACCTTGCACCAAGAGATAGACCTCCATTCTTCCTTTCTAGAGTGCATAATTATTTTCATTGAATAGAGGTACACCATTCTTGGTATGCTCCATGATCTCATTGTAGTTGTTAAATTGCTATCGAAGGAACCAAGCTCGGATACCAATCGTTGGAAAATACTGAGAGGGGGTGGGGTGAATCAGTATTCCTTAGAAATTAGCACTTTTAAATCTTTTCGGAGCATTAGTTAATCTTTAATTATCATTAATGTTTATGCAGTAAAAATAGTGAATAAAAGAACACAGGAGGCACAAAAATGTTAGTTGGAAAACCCCCTTCAGGTCAAAAATCGCTGAACGCTTTTCTAATAATTCTTTAATCTTCAACTCCAATTGAAAACAAAGGTCCAACTTCCTAGAATCTAGAAAATCATTCTTCTCCAACTCCCACTGGATGGACGCTCCAACACTTGAGATTCTTTAGTAGTCAACTTAACGGATGCCCCAACACCCAATGAGCTACAACTCACCCTAGCACCACCCTACCACATTGAAGTTTTCAGAACCTTGAACCTATTGGTGACTTCATGCTCCAGCTTAGCACCACCCTACCACCCTATAGAAGAATAAAAGAAGAATGGACTCCCGTACCAGGGAAAATGGTCCACTTTAAAATGATATAGAATGATGTAGTAGAAGAAGACACACTATACTTGGTATAGACATTTTTGGGCACTGCAACCCCAAGAATAAATGTCCAAAAACCAAGGGCTCCTAAGTCCCTAAAGGTGTTGTTCCAACCCCTAAAAGAACAAAGTCAACTGATTACAGCTTCTCCCAGAAGTTCTCCATGGAAAACTACTCAGAACTGGTCAAAACTGGACCATTTCACCTGCTCCATAGGCAAAGTGTATTGCATCTCACCTGAATACACACAGTAGGTGCGTTGCATTTCAAAAAGCCCTTCTATGGGGTGCGATGGGCGAGAAGGGACAAATGGCAGGGTCAATCTACAAGGTGGAGAAGCATGGAATCTTCCAAAAACTTCTCCTGTGACACTTGCCTCTCTGAATTCGACCAGGGATGAGTAAGAGATCATCAATCTCCAAGTGGAATCAAGAACTATCAAAGGGGAGACACTAATCAAATCTTAAAAGCTGACTCACTCCCTTGCAGACATCTATATATGGATCCCTCATCCCAGAGATCCGGAGGCTGGAATTTTGTATCTTGTAAGGAAGTGTTGTTGGTTTATTGGTGCAATATCATAGTGTTGGGTGATCTAAGCTTTTCATGAGGTGAAGAAGGGCTTCTTGCTGAGAGGATGATGCTGGGTCAAAACAATTGGTTGTAACTCTCTTGGCTCTTTCTTGATTATCAATAAAGCTATTGAAGTTTTCCTCCATACTCTTGTATGATTTATGTTTTATGCATTTGTATGGTTAATATACATCTGATCCTATATTGTTTATGTTAATAGATCTATGTTCTCGTATAGTGTTATGCTACTTTGATTCTACAGGTACTCTATGAAGCTGGGTATACAAGAAATCAAGTAGCAAAGGACTATCAGAAGAGAGAGGAATCGAACAAGGAATCAAGCTCAAGACATAGGTTGGTCTCCTTTATTCTTTTCCCATCTATCTCTCATAAAGGAAAACGAAAGTAGTTTTAATTTGTTTGTTTCCAAGGCAGCTACCAGCTTTAGTGGGATTAGCAGTTCAGCATAGACACTTTTCCCTGTAACAAAATGGTGACTCCACTGGGGAGCGAGTAGATTGTTTGTTCATCTACATTTGTTTACTTTATAAACTTACAGACGGAGCCTGAAGTCAAGCCAGCTAGCCTTCGAACTGCATTTTCTATGCAAGTGCAAAGTAGATCAATGCTGCTTCAGTCAATCACCAGGTTTTGTTTATGAATTGAAAAATTGATTTACAAGCTCTCTAATTGCCCTTGTGGTGGCTCTAGTAACCTCCTTAGATCTACCCTTGTGATTGATTTACTGATTAGCACTTGCTCGGCCAAAATTCCTGAACTGAACTGCAAATTGTGACCCGGAACCCAATCAAAGTCTCGTCTCTGGTCCAGCGCACTGTCTGTTCTGTGAACTTCAAATGCAGTGAACTTCCCGAGTGTAGCAAGTGCGTTGCATTTCAGTTTCAATGTGTTATAGGTGCGCTGATCAGACAAGGCCTTGTTCCTAAATTTTGGTTTCTGTGTTCATTCTTTTCAGCTCTATTCAGGAGTTTTGCTGCCTGTAGTCAGTACACCTATGTTTGAAACCCCTTTCCTTGTTGTTATTCCGCCTCCATTGTGCAAAGAACTGTAAACGTTTTTATGTATTTTTTGAGTCATTTTCAGTTCTCCTTTACAAAGAAGTAGCGTAATTGTATTATTGTTTCTTGATTTGAAAGTGTCGCAAGTGTCGTCTTCAGTCATAGAAGAGAATCTGATTGTTCTTGATAGTCGGTTACCCCGTTACTCTTGCATTTGATCTGAATTAGTAGTTTTTCTAGTGTCGAAAGCAAGTTTTCAATTCCAAATCGCAAAGTGTTGTCACTGTCCTCATTTTTTCTTGGAAAGAAACTTGTTAGTAATTGTCGCTTTGAAAAATAATTCAGATTTGCACATTAACTTTCTTTTTATCATTCACATATTAAGAAAGCTGAAAACAAATACATGCATGTGCATTTGCATTTGGACTGTTTGTTGGTTTGATTTAGGACAGTGCATATAGTGTGTGCTCTTTTCTCTATGCTGAAAGAACGCCATTTCTCTTTCCTTAGTAGCTAGGATTTTCATTGCACAAAGAAGATAAAACGACTATTTATCATCTTAGATTGCATTTTAGGAATTGTACATCTACATCACGCGGTGAACCTGAAAGGAAAATTTCTTAAGCAAGATCAACTATAAAATAAATTTAATGAATCTAACAACGCTTTGGAACCTAATGCACAACATCTAGAAGTCTAGGCTAGAGACGTATTCCGGCATCGTAAAGCCTGGTAACTGTTGTTTTCACTGTTGGTTGGGTGATTCCTCCACTTTGAGACGATAAGTGCCAGTACGGACTTGTGCTCCCACGTACCGTCGAGTATATTTTGGGAGACCA
Organism: Pinus tabuliformis; assembly: GCA_031772625.1. Classification (NCBI taxonomy): domain Eukaryota; kingdom Viridiplantae; phylum Streptophyta; class Pinopsida; order Pinales; family Pinaceae; genus Pinus; species Pinus tabuliformis. The sequence goes on from CM062806.1 coordinate 118,102,549, forward strand.
CAATAGGCTCAATCCTTTATCCATAGGAAGCTGTGTTTGCCACCCTATCGATCGCAATGCACTGAACACAGCATTCGGGAAGATTGACTACCGTACCGTAAAAAGTATTCTGCAGTTTTGCGATTGGTTTGGTAATCCCTCTGTCTAGATTTCTAGAGCAGTCCCTTTCGTTCCTTTTCAGACTCCTTAATGGAAAAGGTCCATCTGAGCACTTGTCACTTCAAGCTCATTAAAAATCGAAGGCGACTAGAGTCATCTTTTGTTTTTTCTCGACTCTTAAAAATTGAAAAAACAAGTTGTGTCAAAGCATCTAAAATTCATCTAATTCGGAAACATACTTCCCCTTGATTTTTAGTTGATCGAGTAATCCGCAATCGTGGAAGAAAGTCAATTGAAACCCCGTCGTTCGCGGAGGCTTACGAGTCAACCGTCTTTGTCTCCAGAATCAAAACTATTACGGACAAAGCAAACTTGTTTAATCGGTTCCAAATCTCCTGGTAAAGTTAGAACAAGTGTTCCAACACCATCAGAGACTCCGGTTACTCCAAACATTTTTGGTATCCCTGCCTCTACAGAAGAAGTTCAGCAGCCACCAAAGGACAGTAGCACTGATCCTAGGGTGAGGGTAAACACTTGTGTTATTGAACCAGTTCCATCCACAACTGATTCGGGGGGTGTTATTCCCCAAGCACCTGTCACTGCAGATTCCATACCTTCTTCGGCACCAGAAATATTTTATGGGCTAGATGGTCTACCTCTTCCACCTGGTCTGATTGCTATAGAAGAGATTGTGGAGGATCCTCCATCTAGTACTCCATCGCAATTTGGAGTCGGGATCACTCTGTATCCTTCTTCATCAGAAATTAGTCTACCACCATCGGAAGCTCCTGTAGAATCGCTAGGCAATCTTTTGGATAGACTAGAAATGTCTGAACAACCGTCGACATCTAGGACTGTGTCGTCTGACACAGTGACGACAGAACTTCCTGCCATCACTCCAACAATGTTCGCCGGTATAACATCTGTCCCACCTAGCTCTCAATCGCTAGAAAGGGCCCACTCAGGGGCTATTTCGACAGTATGGTCTGTTCCTGTTTGTTCATCCGGAATAGTATCCGGAAACTCTTATGTTGAGTCTCAAAAAATTGATCCTTCAGGGTGTCAATTTGGGCAGTCCGGTCCTCAAGGGCAAACAATTCCTTTAAGTACCGGATTACCGCCGTATGGGGGGCAGTATACCCTTTCATTGTCTCCTCCGGGAGGACAACCATACAGGAGTTCACAACAAAATTCAGGTTATGCTGGAATTACATCTAGTGGTTGGGTGCCGATACTGCCTCAACAACCAAGAGTTGTGTATTCAATGCAACAATGTTTACCTATGTCAAATATACCAACTACGCCAGCTATTGTGATGGTGTCGCAAGTACAAGCGTTGCCTGTTGTATGTCAACCTCAGGTTTCTCAGGTTGTAATGCAACAGCCCCTTGTCCCTGCAACTCAACCACAATCGCCAACTAGTGGAATGACACAGGCCCAAACAGGTACAATTACCCCACATCTTGGTCAAACAGTCAGTATTGGACAACAGAACATGGCTTCACAACCATGGCTGGTGCAATACCAACAACCGCAATTCCAACAAGTATACCAAGGATCTGAGCAACAAATATTTGCAAATAGTGGGCAGCTGTATATTCAAAACGGTCAAAATCAACCATTCTACAATGGTTATGCCCATCAACCTTACCAAAGTTACTAGCATCAAATGCATTATGCTGGTATGCAAAGACCAACTGCTCAGGCGATTCCATCTTATCCTGGGTATGCTTGGCCTAACCTAAATCAACAGTTACCCTTCGTGGCAACTTTAGAGTTACCGGATCTAAATCGGTTAACAAACGATCCAATCGCTTACGCCCCTTGGTGGCCAGCGATTCCGCATAAATTTCCATCAGATATTCCTAAATTTAATGGAAATCCGGGTGAAGATTCGTCGAATCATGTGATGACCTTTCATCTGTGGTGTTCATTAAACACCCTAAACGATTATTCGATTAGGCTTCACCTTTTTCAGAGGACGTTAACTGGTCTGGCAGCAAAATGGTGTATCGAATTATCCAGAGCTTCGTTTGACAACTTCAGTACCCTAGCCACAACCTTTTTAACCCATTTTCAGTTACCGATAAGGTACAAAATAGGAACGGAACTTCTTACCAATTTCAAGCAAACAACGGCCACTCACATATCCGATCATATTCATGAGTGGCGACGTCATCGTAGAATGGTAAAAACGTATGTTCCTGATCAGCTTTTAGCTGAATGGTTTATTAAGTATTTGTTACCTTCCATTACAGAAGATGTGACAAAAGGAGTCGTTACCGAAGAGCAAGTTATTGCTCGTGCGCAATATTTAGACTTGATTTACACTCAGTTTGGCACGCTCTATGATAAAATACCTAACGCTCCCAGACCGAAATTTTCGATCCCCCCTCCTCCTAAATCGAACAATGACTCTCATGACAGCAATGGTGTGATTGGCACGACAGACACGAAATCGACAAAGGCTACATCTAAAAAGACCCGTAAGATTTCCAGTCAAAATGCAAATGAAGAACTTCTCGCCTTGGAAGTAAATGTCGTGTCGACCGACAAGGGCAAACAACTGAAGCAACCAGGGGGCAAGAAGAAAAAGAAAGGGAGAAAAAAGAAGCATGATGAGTCATCTCCTGAAAAACCTTCTGCAAACCCTTCTGGGCAAAGGAAACCCCCTGGAGGGTGTCAGATATGCGATGAGGATCATCGGACAAGAGATTGTCCACATAAAGCTGAAGTTAAGAAACTCTTTAAGAGTTCAAAAACCTCAGTAGTATTGACTGATCCGTTTCCAAACTCGGGAACCAAACTGGTTGCTAATCAAAATGCTTCCCGATCCCAAGTGCTTATGTTGTCTATATCAAAGCAGCAAAATGATGCTTTGACAAGGAATAAAGATTACCGAAATCCACAGCTATCGAATAACAAGGCTAATGAACAACCTAGTAGTTCGACAACAACTTTGACCGAAGTTGTGCCACCCATCATTCCTAAACCAATGATAAAGCCGCCAAAGGGAGTAGTACACAAATCGACATTTAATCCTCATGCCAAAGTAGCACAGAATCATAACATAGTAGAGGACCTGGCCCAATCGTTGTCCGCTATGTCGACACTTGAGGTACTGCAAAATTGCCTCTCCCAAAAGCAGGATCTATTATCAATAATAGGTGGGATTGACCCAACAGATTCCAATCTTGTATCCTTTAATCACAAAGGATATGACCCTCAATTACCAGCTCAACTAGCTTTCCTTATTCAAGTGAAAGCCCTCAACAAAACTGTTCATCGAACAATTATTGATGAGGGGGCATCTACATGTATTATGTCGATGAGTTGCTGGAAAAATTTAGGCTCACCACCCTTGTCGCGATCGTCAACAATGTTAAAAGCATTTGATGGATGATCATACACTCCATACGGGATTTTAAGTAACTTTCAAGTTGAACTAGGGGGCAAAACAATAGAAATTGATGTTGAAGTAATCGACGGAAACCTCAATTACAACATCCTACTGGGAAGGCCCTGGATATATGCCATGGCCGCAGTTGTGTCGACCTACTTTAGGAAGATTGCATTTCCCTTTCAAGGAGGAATTACAATCGTCGACCAACAAACATTTCTCCCCAACAGTTCACAAGTTACAAGAAGCATTCCAATGATCCATGGAAGCAATCATTCGCTTCAAAATATCAGAGTAGGTCTCCTAAAAGACCCTGCCTTAATGGGTACTTTTGCCCTACCGCCTCCGATTAATCTGGCGGAAGTGGCCACAGTGGAAACGTGAAATATGAAATCTTCTATATCTAATGGATTCGGAAGATTCCTAAACATTTTGTCAGCATGGATCATCACCATTTTAGAAATATTGTAGCAATCAATTTTCTTAGCCTGGGGGGCAAACCCAAATCAATGCTCATCGAGTGTTTGGATAGATAGGTCTAAGGAATATGGTACCTCTTCAGATCCTTGGTCACATGTACATTCTACAGACAAAGGAATCATTCAGTCAATGATGTTAGGAGAGGCACCATGGAAAGATTACCACCATCACTCCCATCTTCCACATTACCACGAAGATTATTCCAGCAACCTTAATCATCTTTCAATTTTTGATTTTCTATCAAATACTGTAAATACAGTGGATACCGAGGACGGTTCTTATCTTGTGTCAACCTCATTAAAAAATGAAACAACTCCCTTTCCAAATCAAGTCTTTCAAAGATCTCGAAGGTGAACCTTCATTCCAACCACCGAGTTGAATGCAATGAAGCTTGGGGGGCATGCACCTTGATTTGCGTTATTATGCTGGGGGCATGAAAACTTATCATGAGTAGTGTTACCGCAGGGTTCAAGCTCGTTAAAAAATAAACCCACATCGAGCAGTTTTAACGCGGACTTCATGCTCGTTAAAAAATAAACATAAGCAATGAGAAAGTGTTTCTCCCAGCATTTAAGCTCATTTTAAAATAAAAAATGAACTAATTTCCGGTAAATAACCGTCGTGAATGTAGTACTTCAGCCTTTAAAGCCTTGGTCGTGTTCTCATCATCACCTCCACTCTGTATTGGCCGATCATTCACCTCCACTTGATTGTTTACCCCTTTTGAGGAACAGCTACGAAGAGTGATCCTGTTAGCCATCCTTGTAACACTGTCGTGATTGGAAAATTCCAAGCCTTACCTGGAATCAGCTGCTACCCGAATTTATCACTCGTTCCTCAAAGATGAGTCTCCTTTAAGCTCTTTTCAACTGAATCGTAAAATATGAAAAGATTTCCGAGCCATTGGCCTCTCCAGCTCATTAAAGTGACCGGAAGTGCTATCCCTCCTTTAGATTTTAATCTTTTTGGACTTGAGGGATTATTGCACAAAAAGATCGAGCGCTTGTTTTGTTAAGCTCGTTAAAAGTACCGAAAATTCATCCCTTCTGTATTATTTTATACTTTTTTAGACTTAAGGGATTAGATGACGAAAAAGGATTTTTGGAGTTTCCTTTACGTCCCTTTTCAGACTCTCTAAAATTGAAAATGACCGAGTTATCTTTGTTGTTAAACTCGTTAAAACCTAATAGCGACAAACTTGTCCATAACAGACAAGAACGAGTTTCACTATCGCTAGGCTCGTTAAAACATAGCGATGGGTTTTCCCGAAGGGAAAATTATAGAACAAGCATATGTTATCCTCCTCAAGCTTGACAAAAATAAAGAGGTACTGGTCAGCAATGACTGGGGAAAATTTGGGAAGAAAACTTGAAGAAACTTTGTTGGTAGCAAGTCGCCCTTGAACATGACACTTTCACTCCGCATCCTAGTCGGGTTGGGTTGTTCCATTCACCGGTCACATCACCATGGTTCCATCACACCATCCACATTTGGGGTTAATGCTACCAATCCATCATGTCAGTGTTTCTGTTATGTTCAAGAGAAGTCGCTCAGAGAATTCACCTGTGTCTCACCCATTGCAATACATTTACGCTCCATTCTTTCATGACCGCCACCCTAAACCTTATATCACCAGATTGTTTTCACCTCAATTAAAATAATTTTCTCTATTCCGTGTCATTGATGTGGGATTCATTAAGGCCCTCCTATGACGGATCGCTTCTTGTCGACATCAGCTCATTATCCAAGAAGTCGATCTAGGAACAACCCTTTCAGTACTTTGAAGCTTGCATGACTCAATGGCAAGTTTCTCACTTCCGGCGACAGGTTTACATCAATGACCTTCGACCGAAAGATTTTGCGTGGTGTTCGACGCCAAGTCCTTTATTCACACCACGTGAATTGTACTGTAGTACCTTGAGGGTCATCATCATTATCAGTGATTCCTCTCACACCTGTTAACGGCTTACATTAATGGCTGGTAATCAGGCGATGTCTTTCCATGTTCGACTCCAGAACATCTCTCACATGGATCAACTTGTACTTTGAGTGAAGATCGAATGAGATTGAAGACCCTGGATCTAGTTTCATCCATCTGGGCTGCGATATATATTTAGGAAAAAAAAGACATCAAATGTACATCATTGCTGCATAGATAATCATCCAATCTAAGGGATGATGGCTCTACCAGAATCATCAGTCTACACTCAAACGATTGTCTGTCTCATATACATGAAAATGAATTTATAAAGCTGAGCATGGGAATGCCCGCCTCAGCTAGATCATGAAAATATTATGAAGATAATGTATTGTATTGTATCTTATTACAAGTCTCCTTCCAGCTTGAAAGAACTTCAGATCCTCATGATAAAGCATTTCACCCGACATCAAAAAGATTAACGACCTCATGCTTTAGGGGGCAACTGTTATAGACATTTTTGGGCACTGCAAACCCAAGCATAAATGTCCATAAACCAAGGGCTCCTAAGTCCCTAAAGGTGTTGTTCCAACCCCTAAAAGAACAAAGTCAACTGATTACAGCTTCTCCCAGAAGTTCTCCATGGAAAACTACTCAGAACTGGTCAAAACTGGACCATTTCACCTGCTCCATAGGCAAAGTGCGTTCATCTCACCTGAATACACACAGTAGGTGCGTTGCATTTCAAAATGCCCTTCTATGGGGTGCGATGGGCAAGAAGGGACAAATGGCAGGGTTAATCCGCAAGGTGGAGAAGCATGGAATCTTCCAGAAATTTCTCCTGTGACACTTGCCTCTCTGAATTCGACCAGGGATGAGTAAGAGATCATCAATCTCCAAGTGGAATCAAGAACTATCAAAGGGGAGACACTAATCAAATCTTAAAAGCTGACTCACCTCCCTTGCAGACATCTATATATGGATCCCTCATCCCAGAGATCCGGAGGCTGGAATTTTGTATCTTGTAAGGAAGTGCTGCTGGTTTATTGGTGCAATATCATAGTGTTGGGTAATCTAAGCTTTTCATGAGGTGAAGAAGGGCTTCTTGCTGAGAGGATGATGCTGGGTCAGAATAATTGGTTGTAACTCTCTTGGCTCTTTCTTGATTATCAATAAAGCTATTCAAGTTTTCCTCCATACTCTTGTATGATTTATGTTTTATGCATTTGTATGGTTAATATACATCTGATCCTATATTGTTTATGATAATAGATCTATGTTCTCGTATAGTGTTATGCTGCTTTGATTCTACAAGTACTCTATGAAGCTGGGTATACAAGAAAGCAAGTAGCAAAGGACTATCAGAAGAGAGAGGAATCGAACAAGGAACCAAGCGCAAGATAGAGGTTGGTCTCCTTTATTCTTCTCCCATCTATCTCTCATAAAGGAAAACGAAAGTAGTTTTAATTTGTTTGTTTCTAAGGTAGCTACCAGCCTTAGTGGGATTAGCAGTTCTGCATAGACACTTTTCCCTGTAACAATACCATAACCCCAACTATGACACAACCACCTAATGATGATACTAGACCTCCCGGCACTACCTCTTCAATGCTTGGAAGATAGACACTTGTACAACTTTTACAATGATGATTTTACAATGACTCTGTACAATGATACTTTTAAAATGATTGTACACAGTGCTTCCCACTTTAAGACTTCATGTGGTGAACTTCTTGTTGTTGTTCTGCACCTTGATTACTGCTCTTTTCATGCTACCCTTTCTCACTCTTTAGAACTTTAGATTATGCATTAAGTCTTCTCTTGATGAATATATAATGTAGGTTTTAACCCTGTACAAAAATTACCTGCATACAAATTCTAAGAAAAGAAAATAAACAATGTGAGAGAATAACACATAAAGTACATATACACAGAGATTTTACCCTGGATCCCAAAACCGGGACTACCAGCTTGATTTTTCATTATGTTCATTTCAATGTTACAATACATATTTATAAATGTCAAAGCATCCAATACCATGGACCGAAAACCATTGCGTCCAAAACCATGGACTGAAAACCATTGCATCCAAAACCATGTGCAAAAATCATGCACAAAACCATAGGTAGGTCTGCCCAACCTAATATAGGGTCCTAAAAACAAAATTTTCTGGGGCACTACCCCGAACCCCATAGAGGGGGGTTACCTGCACCGCTCAAACCCACTGTGACCCCCCTGCTATGCAATCGACGCAATGAAGGGGGGGCTTCGCCCCCCCTCTTACCCCTTGGTTAACTACGTGGGCTAGTCATGGAAAGAATATAACACAACCCAACATTCTCCCACTTGTTGTTTTCTTTCCATAGGGGGCCACAAGAGAGCTTAGTCATTTATCCAGCCCTGCAATGCCCATTTTTTCTCTACACCAAGAGGAGTTCTCAGAGCTCACTGATTTTGTCAATGCATCTATAGTATTCTTCAAAGTGTCCACCTTTACCAGCAACACCTTTTGGTCTTCTATCATATCCCTCACAAAGTGATACTGAACATCAATGTGCTTTGTCTTTGAATGATATGCAGGGTTCTTTGCCAAGAAAATTTCACTTTGGATGTCATAGTCTATCCTTATAGCTCCCTCTACTAACCCCATACTTGAACACAATCTCTGCAAAAAAATTGATTCCTTGCTTGCATGAGTGGCTGCCATGTATTCTGCCTCTATAGTTGATAGTGCCACTACAAATTGTTTCTTACTCATCCAACTGATTACACCTCCAAATAGGTTAAACACATACCCACTTGTAGATATTGTCTAATCCAGATCTCCCGCCCAGTCTGCATCAACAAAGACATGAATATCCAACACTCCATCCAATCCTAGTCTTCCTTGGTAGCACAAACCACAATCACTAGTGCCACGCAAATTCTTGAAAACTCGCTTCATTACTCTCAAGTGCTCCTTCCCTGCTTTTGACATAAACCTGCTCAATAGTCCCATTGCATGTGCAATGTCTGGTCTAGTACAGACCATTCCATACATCAGGCTACCGACTGCACTTACATATGGAACACAAGACATTTCCTCTTCCTCTTCTTGTGTCTTCGGACACTGTTCAATAGATAACTTCACACCTATAGGAATAGGAATAGGAACCTTCACCAGTTTACTATCGTGCATATTAAACCTCTGCAGTGTTGTCTCGACATACTTCCTTTGGTTTAACCAGAGCTTCCTCTTTGCTCGATCTCTTTTAATTTCCATGCCCAAAATATATTTTGCAGCACCAATATCTTTCATGTCGAATTTAGAGGACAATTGGGTCTTCAAATCCTAGATAATTTCTTTGTCATTTCCAACTAGCAACATATCATCCATATACAAGACCAGATAAATAACATGGTCACCAATTAATTTAAAATACACACAATGATCTTCTTTTTTTTTGGTGAAGCCAAATTCCCATATAAATGCATCAAATTTTTTATACCACATCCTTCGTGACTGTTTTAACCCATACAGAGAGTTCTTTAACTTGCATAGCAGTTATTTCTTACCCTTCACTACAAACCCTTCAGGTTGCTTCATGTAGATTTCCTCTTCCAGATCCCCATGAAGAAATGTTGTCTTCACATCCATCTGTTCTACCTCAAAATCAAAAGCAGCAGCAACATATAAATGTAATCTAATAGAAGTTACCTTAGAAACAGGAGAAAAAATATCACCAAAATCAATTCCCAGTACCTGAGAATAACCTTTTGCTACCAACCAAGCTTTGTATTTCTCCACCTTTCCTTCTGAATTTGTCTTCTTCTTGAACACCAATTTGCTGCCAATGGGTTTCCTTCCAGCTGGCAACTCCACCAGATCCCAAGCCTTAGTTTTGTGTAAAGATGTCATTTCATCAACCATGGCCTCTTTCCAGAGTTTTCAATCCTCTGAATCTACTGCTTCCTTCATAGTTCTAGGATCATCATCAATAATAGATAAAGAAAAATTTGAATAGAAAGCAGATGGAATATACCTTTCTGGATGCCTTCTTTCTCGAATTAATCTTCTCACACTCGGAGAATGTGGCTCTTCATCTTCTGATTCATCCTTTGTTGTAGAGCCTAATTCTTCCTCATTAAGCTCAAACTCTATCTTCTCATGTTCCTTTGGTTGGAATTTCATGTTTAATAACATCTTTTACCTCTCTGAACACCACATATCGGTTGTACACAACATTCCTTGTTACTAGGTTCCAAAGCTTATAACCCTTTAAACCATCCTTATACCCAATAAAGATGCACTTTTAAGATTTACTATCCAACTTGGTTCATTTTTCCTTTGGAACATGTACATATGCATCACATCCAAATACCCTCATATGTGAAAAAGAGGGTTTCTTACCAGTCCATACCTCTTGTGGAGTCTTATCCTCCAACATTGATGAAGGTGATCTATTGACGAAGTAACATGTTGTCTCCACTGCCTCTACCCAGAATTCCTGTCCTAACTCGGCACCACTGAGCATGCTTCTTTCCTTTTCCATCAACGTCTTCTTCATTCTTTCTATAACTCCATTTTGCTTAGGTGTTTATGGAGTAGTCTTCTGCCATGCTATACCACACTTCTTACAGAATTCTTCAAATTCCTTACTGCAAAACTCTCCACAGTTACCTATCCTCAACACCTTTATCTTCTTCTTTGTCTAATTTTCCACCAGACCCTTAAATTCTTTAAACCTGTCAAAGGCTTCAGATTTCTTCTTAAGGAAATATATCCATGTATTCCTTGAGAAGTCATCTATAAATGCTACATAGTACATAGACTTACCCAGTGATGGAACCTTAATAGGTCCAAACACATCACTGTGCACAAGTTCTAATATATGTTTCACCCTCTTACCACCAGAGGGGAAACTCACCCGATTCTGCTTCCCATATACACAATTTTCATAGAAATCAAAATCCAGAGAGCTATTACTCATACCTTCTACCATAACATTACCATGAAGTATTCAAAGGCCCTTCTCTCCAATATGTCCAAGCTTTTGATGCCACAACATGGTCTTCTCTCCAGAGACCACTAGATTTTCTACTCCACTTTCAGGAACCACAGAGTTGTTGCACCCATCAACAATAGTGCTACCTTGGGGCTTGTATAGAGTTCCTATTCGAACTCCTCGCATCAATACCAGTGCCCCCCGAGCCATCTTGTAAGTATCCTTCTCGAACACTGTTTTTACACCTGCATCATCTAGCTTCTTTCAGAAATCAGATTTCTGGCCAATGCAGGAATATGCAGAACACCTGGAAGTGTTCTAACCCTTCCACCTTGCAACTTCAACTTTACTTTTCTACAACCAATGATTCTAGCCTTCTTATCATCCCCTAAGAAGAAATCACCACCATCGTATTTCTCATACTCACAGAACCACTCTCTATGGGAAGTGAAGTGAAAGGATGCACCTGAGTCACCTCATGATTTACATGTGTACTTGAAGAAGCCAAGTACACATTCCCACCTTCATTTGAGGTGGTTTTGCCTCTGTAGAAGGAGCATCATCAGATTCCTTTCCTCTATCAGGAGCTTTAGACTTACAGTCCCTTTTGTAGTGCCCTTCCTTTCCACATTTCTAGCACACCAGCTTTACAAGTTTTCCCGGAGATTTATATCTCCCACTAGATTTGGATCTCCCACTCGATCATGTATTTTTGTTTATGTTCTGGGACCATCCTCATACAGAAAGCCATCACCATTCTAACTCTCCATATTTTTCCATCTCATCTCCTTTGTCAGCAAGGATGAGACTATTTCATCAAACTGCATGGCAATGGCATTGCTACCTATTACAATAACAAGACTATCCCACGAATCTGGTAGAGAACACAAAAAACTGATGCACTTATCTTCATCTGAAATTTTAATATCAACAGATAATAACTAACTTACCACAACATTAAATGCGTTCAGATTCTCTGTCACTAAGTCTCCATCTTTCATCCTCAAGTTATACAGCTATTTCCATAGGAACAATTTATTCACCAGAGACTTAGATTGGTACAAAGTCCCTAACTTGTCCCACAAAGCCTTAGTCGTAGCTTCTCCTTATACATTCAACAATACTGAATCTGAGACAAAAAATCTTATTGTGCTCTTTGCCTTTCGATCCAACTTCTTCCATTCTTCATCGGACATTCCCGTTGGTTTAGTACCTAGATCTACCACGATCCACTGATTTTTATCCACCAATAGATCCTCCATCTTGTGTTTACATAACTCAAAAATTTGACCATTAAATTTCTCGATCTCTTTATTTCCACTGCTCACCATCTTCTTTCACCACCAGAATCGATCTCATAGATCTCCCACTAAACAGGGTCTACCACAGGCCCAAGCAAAACCCCTCATCAACAAAGGCATCCCCTTGAAGCCAAAACAACTCTGATACCAAATTTAGGTTTTAACCCGTACAAAAATTACTTGCATATGAATTCTAAGAATAGAAAATAAATAATGTGAGAGCATAACACATAAAACACATATACACAAAGATTTTCCCTTGGATCCCAAAACTGAGACTACCAACTTGATTTTTCATTATGTTCCTTTCAATGTTACAATACATATTTATACATGTCGAAGCATCCAATACCATGGACCGAAAACCATCGCGTCCAAAACCATGGACCGAAAATCATCACATCCAAAACCATGTGAAAAAATCATGCAAAAAACCATAGGTAGGTCCGCCCAAACTAATATAGGGTCCAAAAAAGAAAAATTTTCTAGGGTGCTGCCCTAAACCCCATAGAGAGGGGTTACCTGCACCCCTCAAACCCCTTGTAACCCCCTTGTTATGCAATCGGCGCAACGAAGGGGGGGCTCCGCCCCCCCTCTAACCCCCCAGTTAACTATGTAGGCTAGTTTTGGAAATAATATAACACAACCCAACATATAATACCTGCAAAAAGTCTTCAAAGAAATACCCATGACATGATAATGGCAAAACTTACCTAATCCTGTAGAACATATGTCAGTGCTAAACAAAAACAAGAAACTAGAATACAAATAAACTAATGAAATTAAGAGATGAACATGCATATACAGAAGATACTTACGTGTAGCTTACCTCTCCTGCATCATTTTTCTACACCTTGCTCTTTGATGCCCTAGAAAGTCTGGTCCTTTGCACCCCTTGACAACACTTGATCTAGTTTTTCTTGCCTTCTAGGAGCACAATATTTAATCTGATGTATCTCTGTGATTTCCGATTTGCAACATGTGATCTTCAGCCTTGTAGAATCCCTATGAGTCTTCTTTCCAATTCCATAGGTCTAACCCGATTTGGACTCTTCAAGACAAAGTTATGCCCAATCTCTCACAATGACCTAATTATAGACTAGTTCAGTAGAGCGAAATTGTATGACGTACCACGTGTCACTGTTTCCTCCTTTGGCTCTTAAATTGATATACAAAAAACTACCATCCGTGCACTATGCACCATGTTTTATAGAATTCCAATCCTCTTCTCTGAGAGAGAGTTATGAAGTTTTTCCCAAGGTCAGTTATTTGAGATGAAATTCAGCAGCCTGCAAAAACCCTAACTTCCACAGATCATATATCAAACAATATAGCGAACCAAGATCTGAAATTCGGTCATGAATTTTTTCCAGATTGTGAATCAAATGGGTTTTCATTTAAGAATCTAAAACTTCACAGAAATGAAGTTATAAAGAAAATTCCACAATCACTTCATTTGGAGGATATATGGGATTTCTTTTTATAGAGTTGAAAGGGGCTTCTATAGAGAATGTTGGAGGGATTTTAGGAGCCTAAAAAATTATTAATTGTTGACTATTTAATGACCAAAACCAATTATGAGCGCCATGCCACAACCCCATAGGGTTTTAGCACACTAACTGGGGTTACTAACTTCAAACATGAATATCACTCAAACCGTGAAGAATTACTTGGCGTGCCATATATCAACGGAAACATCTCGATGACTAGAATCTATCTAGAAGATCCTTGACTCAAAATAGAGTAAGTTGTCAAGTCAAAATTCCCTTGCAAGATTAGGGTAGCCCCTAGTGCTGCTTGGGTTGACATCAATGACGACCTCATATCATATTTAGATTAACATTGTGTTTGGTGTATCACAGTGTACAAGGCAGCCAACTTAGTTACCTAAGGATGGAGAGCAACCTAATGTAGTCCTCGCATATATACTTGAAAGTACGTGGAGGCCCAATCCGTGAGAGAGATGTCTAATGCGAGACCGCACAGTGAAAGAATTCCTTTATTCTTTACGTACTGTAACACCACCCTATATGTTATCACTCAGGTTGTCCTTAAGCTAGGGAAAGGATACGGCCGAGGTAACCACAGACCAACTTTGGACTGCAGGTCCTAGCCTACCTACAGTCAGAGAGGGCTCTCTCTTTATGATTTAGCTTTGCTGAAAAGGATTTTAGGCTAGTTATTGGGTTCAAGGGGTTTTATTTGTAATTTGGTGGGAAGGAGAATACTTTCAAACAGAGAGGCAAGGTATAATCTGGTAAGTTTCAAACCATTGGGCGTGGAGTAAAAGAGTGAGACTGCTGGAGCGTTTTCTTGGTCACAAGACAAACATGGAGCAAGATAGCTGCATATGAAACAATCTTTCAAGCTAAAAAGATGGAGTAAGAGCTAAGGCATGAGAGGCAATAAAGAATCTCTCAAACATGTTTAGCAGAGGGAAGATGAATGAACTCTGCCTAGGAGCAATTAAGAATTCCTAGTTAACAGTCATTCATGTGTGAAATAGGTTAACATGAGCCATAAAGGAATTCATATTCATGCCTAAATCAGGAGGAAAACATTAAGAAACCACAGAAACTGAGCATAGAGTGCAAATATGCAAATTCTAAACCAATCTTTCTTTCTGTGATTTGAGCATATATGGAAATAAGATAACAGAGGTAAAGAACACTTATTGATTCATACAACAACGCAGGAATTCCACATTCACGTCTTTAACCATTAAACACAGTGCAGACAGTCGTTCTCCAAACTTTTGAGCAGTCTTTGATTATAGAAAAAGCATTAGACATACAGTGCGAGTCTCCCCTGAAATACATTAGCCGACCAACCCTTTTAACAATGCTGAGGGTGGTATTTATACAAAAATTGGATATAAAATATCTAGACGAGAAGTTAATAGCTGATAACTTCTCTACCAACTCTTAAGGAGTAGTTGATGAAAAGTAAATGCTGAAATAAATACAAATGCAACAGCTGCTCTTTCTGTCAGTGAGTGTTGACTTCTGAGTTGTTTTGAGTTGGCTGGGCTGCATTCTTAGAAATCCGCGCTCTTAGGTTTGCCATCTCATCATTTTTTCTTTGTGACTGCCTCAACCTGTTCTGCGTGCTCTGTAACTGCTCTGTCTGGTCTCTCGTGCCATTGTCCTGTGCTTGCTGATGACCTGTAGCTGACTGTGATTTTGAAATAAACAAAAAGGAGAAAAAACGGACGCTACCTGGGCAAGACGGCCAGCATTTCCTACCACCAGTTCTCAGAAGGCAACTGATGCCTTTATATTTTAACAAGTGTTTCATCGCCCTTTGTGTATTTGTAATAATTGGGCAGCATCTCAAACAGATGATTGACCTCATGCTCCAGGTAAAATAAGCTTTCCAGTTTGTCGTAGAGTGTCTGTCCTGTAGGTGGCCCTGTCTCTGTTGCAGAACTTGATGCAGCAGTAAGCTGATTAGTGACAAAAGTATTGAGCCTGGTGGTATATTGGTCACATGTCAATAACTTCCCAGCACTGGTCAGCAGGCAGGGCAATCCTCTAATCTGTAATGCAGCAAGCTTAACGTCAAAATTGTCCACATCCCTTTGTATGTCCCGACATCTTGCCTCCAGAGTTTGCACCAAGCTTCTCAATGTGAGCACACTTTTTGCTGTTAATATGGCATCTGTTCTGTTCATGATATGAAGTGCTGCCAAGTCTTCCCTAGTCTGATGATTTAGAAAATTGATCATTCTGTTAGCCTGCTATGGCATGTTTCGTAATGCTGCTTTGGCTCTCTGGCTTTCAACCTTAGCATGGCCAAACAGTTCCACCTGTTCATATACTGCCCGAATTGACCTCCATTGGCCAGTGATTGACTGATTTATTTTGGCCCACAGAAGTTTCTTTATTTCAGCAAAGGTTTTGTCCAATGACAGCGATTTCTCCAATGTTTTGATTCTGTCCTTGAGGGCCTAGATTTCCCTTGATTGCTCACCCACTGTCATTTTGGATTTATCATATTTTTCCTCCAGCTTGTCCAGCCTTTCTTTGGCCTCCTTTATTTCTGTTGCCTGAAGTTTAAGTTTATTGACAGCTTCTGTCAAATCATTCACGCTTGTGCTAGACTCAGGAACTGTTGTTGTTGCCACTGTAGCTTCTGTAGCAATTATAGTTGCTGGAACAGTTGGAAGGGCTGCTGCGGCTTGTGATGGAGGAACAGCGACAGCTGGGATTGTTTGAGGTGGCTGGGAGGTCGACTCTCCCTGCTTTCCTTGCAGTACTTTCTCCAATTCCCCTTCCAAATCAATTACTCTTTGGTTTTACTTCATCATTAAGTCCAGTTGATCCTCGGCCTCTTTTTCTTTCTGCAGTTCTCCTGTCTGAGGATGCTCAATAGGAAGCAACCTCAATCTCTTCTTTAATGCAGCGATGTCATCATCTTTCTTTTTCATAAGGGTCCTCACACCCTTAGGATCTTTAGGATCATGTCCTAAGTCCACAATAATCTCCTCCAGTGTTTTGATTCTATTATTTTTGGCTGTAGAGGACAATCTTTCAAAATCCAGCTGAGTGTTAGTATTCTTCAATGATTCTTTCAACTCATGGGCCAATGTGGCCTTCTCTGCAAGGGTGGCATAAATCATTTATGTTGTTTTCTTGTGTAGCTCTATTTGGTCCATGGGGTGAATGTCTTTGGACAGGACCTCTAACCTTGTCTTGACAAAATCTGCAGCTGGCTGTGGTTGCTGAATTTTGGGCTTGAAATGGCTGAGAATCATTTTCTCTTGTTTGATGTCAAATGCTGCCATCAATCTTTATTGTTTGGCAGGCGTTGCTTTTAAGAATTGCTTATACAATTGTACTCTCAGTTGCTCATTTTGAGCTTTGATTTCTTTGAAGCTGGCCTTGGTGCTAGCTGGTTTCTTGCCTTTTTTTGCGGAGGAAGACACCTCCATGCCGTGTTGTTTACCTTGCTCTTGCTGCCTCTCTTGCTCTTGCTGAAAAGAGCTTGTTGGTGTATGCTGGCTTGCTTCCCTTCTCGGGCTTTCTATAACTTCTTCACTGACCTCATCCTCAATTGGAGAATCAACCCTTTGCCTCTTAGATTCAGGCTGCTGCATAGACCCACTAGCAGGTGTGGAGTCTTCCCGGTCTCTCCCTGCCTCTCTCTTCATGGGCAAGAGTCTGCAAAACTAGTATTTGGGCTACCTCTGCTTGCTGTGGGGGGGCTTGCCCCTGAGTTTGTTCCATTGAGGTGACCGGCTGTTCTGTGAGCACTTCTTCTGTCTCCATCGGCTCCTTCCCTTTGGCTGTACTCGTTGCTGATGTAGAAGCTCCTTGGGCAGATTGTGCAGCTACAGCTGTAGAAGTGCCCTCTTCTATTTGGTAACGTAGATTGAAGTTTACCTAGTCAGCAGAATCCAAGTCAAGAGTCTTTTCAAGATCCTTAGCAGTTTGCTCCAAAAGTTCCTCTTGAGTAAATTCTTCAACTAAAGTCCCATGTGCCCATGCATCTTGATTAACATATTTTTGAATGTGTGGTTTTTTGTTGTGGTCATAGGGTGTCAACCTATATTTGACTCTTCTAGCACTAATAAAGCAAAAAGGGTCATAAGGGACCCACCAGAAACTCCTTTTCAGCTTAAGTTGATCCTTGAGTATCAGGTCAGCATCTTGCCAACCATCCTTCTTATTCATGATGAAGGGGCCTAGCTGGTCTTTGAATTTCAGTTGTGCCTTCTTCCTGGTGCTGTGGAAGTGAGTCAAATCTGAATTTATAAGCTGTCTGTAGTATTCTAATGCAAACAGCCTCATGGGGACATATCTCGGGAGCCTGTAAGGACAAAGCTCGCAGCCATAAATTCTGATGACAGTATGGTCTTGATATAGGTACCAATCACCTAATTTATAGTTCTTAGACAGCTGCAAGATCTTTTTCATTTCATAGGTTATTCTAGGAGGAGGGACCTTCATTAAGAGGCAGGAAACAGGATATACAAACTGGTCAATGAATTTCATAGTATGAATAAGGAGAGTGCTGGACTTGATGAAACACAGATGACCAGAAGATAACAGATCTTTTTTCCCCCTCTGAATCCAGTTTCTTGACGGGGCATTGGAAGATTTCAGACTGATAAAACATGAACAAATGATAGATATAGGAGGAATATTTGAAAATTCCCTGCCTATCAAGTCTAGTGAGTTGGTCATGGATTTTATTTGATATGAACCTGGCATAATTATACTTGACAGCAGGAGGCTATCCTTGGCTGAAAGTAGACAGTATAACCAGCACTGTCTCATCTACAAGTTCACTTGATGTGAAGCCTAACACATAGGATATCAAATCCACCAGTAGTTTGCCCACCTCATTGAAATGATCATAAGGAAATGGAGGTGGGTCCTTTGGTTGGCAATCTGCCCTCATAAATGTCTCAGCAATATTTGCAATCTTGCTACCAGGGAACCAAGGGGCATCTTCCAGCAAATCATTTATGGAAAAGGGCAATAGTGACTGAGTCTTTTTAAAGTTCAACATCTGGTTGATGGAACCAGGAATGGTGTAGAAAAGTATGCTTCCAGATGAAGACTTAATGGCCCTCTGACTTGGCTCATAATTTGCAGCACAGAGGTGAATAATTTCGGGAAAAATATTCACAGAAGGGAGGAAATAGTGGGGCAGGTTGGATTCCCATATGCCATACTCGTCAGACTTGTTTATGAAACTGTTTCTCAGCTGACAGTAGGTGTGTAGATGATTCCTCTTAGCAACAAAGTCTTGAATCAGATAATCTGTATCAGCCAAGGGCATGGACTCAAGCTCTTTACTTGGCGGGTTGACGGGGGTAATGTTCAGAGCAGACGGAGTGGCCATTATGAAATTTTAAATACTGGAGCTGATCGAAGGGCTAATGCAACAACTGGCTAACAAATTTGCTTGAAGAAACTAGCAGGAGTAGGCAAACTGAACTCAAATGTAACAGTGGCTGGACAACTTGAGAGCTTATGCTGTAAGAGACCAATTTTCGCGGAGCTTTGGGTCAATTTCTCTTTTTTCAGTGAATTCTCTGGAGTTTAGCGACAGTGAGGACCAATGCAAAGGAGCAGAAGATAATTTACAGTTTCAGTGAATGGATTTGAACAGCGGAACTGGGTAAAATAGGGCAATGCTGAACTGCTGAGAGATTTTTGCTGGGGCCGAGCTCTGAACAGAATTTTGGCAGTAAAAGTGCAAATGGGTCCAGGGTTTCCAAGGCTTTTCTGAAGTGAAGGGTTTCCAGTAGGCTTAATGGAGTCTTAGGCACAGCAGAGTCACAAATTGGGAAATTCACAGGCTTACAGTGAGTGTACTGGATAAAATGAAGGAACAGAAGCGAAAAAGGGGAGGATATGACAAATACCTGGTTCAATCGGTGCCGAGAGTGGACAAATTGGTGCGCAGGTAGGCTATGGAGCCGAATTGCAGGTCGCAGCACCTTGCTTGGTTGATTTCGAGCCTTGGGAGTGAGAAAATGAATGAAACAGGGGACCGGAGCGTTCAAATGAACCAATAGAAATGAAATGTAACGGTCGTTAGCGCGCTTCTTTTAAGCAAAAATGGACATTTGGCGCTTTTTCGGGATGACGTCAGCATGACGTCATTAGTGGGTCCCAGGGTACGGATGGATGATGTGGAGGAATGACGTCATCATGTACGGACGGGTGACGTGGCAGTGCAGTGGCAGGGACACAGTGGCAGGGACATGGTGGCAGCGACGTGGCACGGCAGCGGAGCGCGGAAGGTGACGTCATATGGGAAGACGTGGCACTGACGTCACGCAGGCGAGGGTGGTAAATGGTTTTGGGCGCACCGCCTTAGCGCCTGGGCAGTTTTGGAGGGAGGGGCTCCGCCATAGCCCAGCGGTTGACGCGTGGCGGGAGTACGATGGTAAAACCACCGAACTCCCAGACGCTAACCGTCGGGCAGTTGGCGCGCGGAAAGGCCCGCCCACCGTAGATCCTGGGTGGGCCAGATCTAATGGCCGGCGGGGGATTTAACACAGTGGAGGTTTAATGAGGGCCCGCGACGTTAATGCATTTATTTATTGATATGGCAGGGAGCGGTAAACATAAATAAAATGGGTTTTTTTGGGTTTTATACAGCGCGCGGGGGTTTAAACGAAAGTTTAATGTTTTAACACAATAATGTAAACATTTAAACTTTTAAAATAGTGACTGCGGGGGAAAATGAAATGGTTATCAGCTCAACGGGGGGTTGACCGATTCCAAGGGGAGAATGAGGGAAGGGTTAAATATAAGTCCCGGATGGACTTAATATTTCCCCAGATTTAGCACATATGGCTATAGTGCCTAGGGAGGGCTATTTAATATTTTTTGGGGATTTTTATATAGTTTTTAGTAGAGAATGGGGATAGGGAATGATTTAGGGAGCTACATAGTACAATTAGGGGTTAATATGGATTGTGAGGTGAAAGAAGAGCAGAGGGCTAAGTTTCAACAGCAAAACTTAGATATAGGGGCAAAATGAAAGTGAAAAAGTGATTTTAGACAAGAAATGTGGCTTCTTTTCATTAAAGAAAGCCAACATTTTGACTTGATGCTTCACAGAAATGGAGTGGAACCAGGACTTTTTGGGCAGATCCCAGGGTCCTTTGAGGGGATGTTAGTAAGGAACTTTGAGGGGGAGTGAAGGGAAATTAGACATGCATCCAGATTTCTGCCATTACAACACTGCTTTGGTACCTCTGCCACCGATAAGATGATCTTTCTTTGTCAAAGCTAAAACTAAGGGTGAGCCTGCTTCTGCAACTCCAAGCTACCTACCCTTTTTACAACACCTACCATTTTTTGTTACTTCAGGTAGGGTGCACTTAGACTTGCAAACCCTGATTGCCTTTTTCTTTTAAACTGCCTTCCTAACTAAAACTACCCTTATTTCTGCCAGGGGCTCAGCTTAAACTGTTGAGCTCCTAAGATTCTCTACCTATCTACACATCTGCCAAGCTTAAACTGTTTGGACAGATTTTCTTTCTCTACTCTATAGCAGCAATTTAAACCTAGGGAAACCAAGCTTAGGCTGTTTGGCTTTCCGTTAACTGAGAAATCTTTCAAAAATGGAACTTTTGCAACATGGAAAAATGAACATTTTTGGTACTTCCACTGCCAATCATGAAATATGAAACCTGTTGCAATAGGAGGCTAACAGTGGCTCCACTTGGGGATGGCTTTTCCTTGTGAAAAGCCAAGAACAACAGGTCAGACTGCCTTAGCTTTCAACTGCTTTTGTACTCTAAAAACTTTTCCTTTTGCTGGCTGTTTTATTTGTATATATAACAACAGGGTTGAAGAGCTTAGGACCTTCACTTCGGGCTTCAACTGCATCAAGCTGCTGCCTAAACAGGAAACTGAAAACCTACGTACCTACCCTAATCAGCAGTTGTTTGCTGGTTAGGTAAAATGAAACAACTAGTGCAACCATTTTATCACTTGTAGAAAGAAATAGATTGTTTGAGTGACAGCTGGTGAAATCAGAAACATTGTTTGGTCATGTGCTCCTATAATCAAGATTGTGACATATGAAGGCATTTGCTGAAATTCTTGGTCTTTATAGAGAAAATTTGTTAAAGATTTTGAGTTGATCATATCTTCCATGTAATCTGCTACAGGATCCAAAAAAGTATCAGGTGGGAGATTATCTTCTAGGCTTTCTTTGCCTGATGAAACAGCTGCATCCTCAGTAACCACTTCTGCAGCCAATACTTCATTTTTTCTCTTTAAAGCAGGACTTTCTTCAATCTGTGAGTCATAAGGTGATATAATTTCCTGATGATCTTGGAGAAATCTTTTGGGATCATGAAAATCATAGGACATGATTTGAGAATTCAAAAGTTCAATCTCATTTTCATGTTCATTAACCAGTAGATCCAGAAAACACATTCTGACTTGAGGTTGCTCTATTGTTTTGACCTTTAACAGAACAGATTTAACAAACTATTCATCAAGCTCATATTGGGATAACAGCTTCCTGAATTCATCTAAAGCTTGCTATATTGCAAGATCTTCCACACACCCAGTCATCCTGTCTCACTATCAGTTTTTTGACATGGGACTACGTGGCTGTAGTAGTGTTTCTGAAACTTGAAGCTTTAGATCACTAAAAAAAATTTTTTTAGGCACTTCCCTTTCAGGTTCACTCCTCCAGTGGAGTCTTGTTTGAAAATAAGGTGGAGTCGCCAGGTGGACGATTCATCTCTGAAGTGCCTGATCTCTGTCCACCATCACAGATCAGAACTGAACTTTGTAAAAATGCTTCTGAAGGTCTGTTTATCTCAAGGGAGCTTTCCTACCTTCTTTGTGAAACTATCTGAGGATGTTCCCCAGTCGAGTCGCCATTATGTTATCACTCAGGTTGTCCTTAAGCTCCGGAAAGGATACGGCCGAGGTAACCACAGACCAACTTTGGACTGCAGGTCCTAGCCTACCTGCAGTCAGAGAGGGCTCTCTCTTTATGATTTAGCTTTGCTAAAAAGGATTTTAGGCTAGTTATTGGGTTCAGGGGGTTTTATTTGTAATTTGGTGGGAAGGAGAATACTTTCAAACAGAGAGGCAAGGTATAATCTGGTAAGTTTCAAACCATTGGGCATGGAGTCAAAGAGTGAGACTTCTGGAGCGTTTTCTTGGTCATAAGACAAACATGGATCAAGATAGCTGCATATGAAGCAATCTTTCAAGCTAAAAAGATGGAGTAAGAGCTAAGGCATGAGAGGCAATAAAGAATCTCTCAAACATGTTTAGCAGAGGGAAGATGAATGAACTCTACCTAGGAGCAATTAAGAATTCCTAGTTAACAGTCATTCATGTGTGAAATAGGTTAACATGAGCCATAAAGGAATTCATATTCATGCCTAAATCAGGAGGAAAACATTAAGAAACCACAGAAACTGAGCATAGAGTGCAAATATGCAAATTCTAAACCAATCTTTCTTTCTGTGATTTGACATATATGGAAATAAGATAATAGAGGTAAAGAACACTTATTGATTCATACAACAACGTAGGAATTCCACATTCACGTCTTTAACAATTAAACACAGTGCAGACAGTCGTTCTCCAAACTTTTGAGTAGTCTTTGATTATAGAAAAAGCATCAGACATACAGTGTGAGTCTCCCTTGAAATACATTAGCCGACCAACCCTTTTAACAATGCTGAGGGTGGTATTTGTACAAAAATTGGATATAAAATATCTAGACGAGAAGTTAATAGCTGATAACTTCTCTACCAACTCTTAAGGAGTGGTTGATGAAAAGTAAATGCTAAAATAAATGCAAATGCAACAGCTGCTCTTTCTGTCAGTGAGTGTTGACATCTGAGTTGTTTTGAGTTGGCTGGGCTGAGTTCTTAGAAATCCGCGCTCTTAGGTTTGCCATCTCATCGTTTTTGCTTTGTGACTACCTCAACCTTTTCTGCGTGCTCTATAACTGCTATGTCCGGTCTCTCGTGCCATTGTCCTGTGCTTGCTGATGACCTGTAGCTGATTGTGATTTTGAAATAAAAAAAATGGGGCAAAAACGGATGCTACCTGGGCAAGACGGCCAGCATTGCTTGCCACCAGTTCTCAGAAGGCAACTGATGCCTTTGTATTTTAACAAGTGTTTCATCGGCCTCTGTGTATTTGTAATAACTGGGCGGCATCTCAAACAAATGATTGACCTCATGCTCCAGGTAAAATAAGCTTTCCAGTTTGTCGTAAAGTGTCTGTCCTGTAGGTGGCCCTGTCTCTGTTGCAGAACTTGACGCAGCAGTAAGCTGATTAGTGACAAAAGTATTGAGCTTGGTAGTATATTGGTCACATGTCAATAACTTCCCAGCACTAGTCAGCAGGCTGGGCAATCGTCTAATCTGTAATGCAGCAAGCTTAACGTCAAAATTGTCCACATCCCTTTGTATGTCCCGACATCTTGCCTCCAGAGTTTGCACCAAGCTTCTCAATGTGAGCACACTTTTTGCTGTTAATATGGCATCTGTTCTGTTCATGATATGAAGTGTTGCTAGCTCTTCCCTAGTCTGATGATTCACAAAATTGATCATTCTGTTAGCCTGCTCAGGCATGTTTCCTAATGCTGTTTGGCTCTCTGGCTTTCAACCTTAGCACAGCCAATCAGTTCCACCTGTTCATATACTGCCTGAATTGACCTCCATTGGCTAGTGATTTACTGATTTATTTTGGCCCACAGAAGTTTCTTTATTTCAGCAAAGGTTTTGTCCAATGACAGCTCTTTCTCCAATGTTTTGATTCTATCCTTGAGGGCCTTGATTTCCCTTGATTGCTCACCCACTGTCATTTTGGATTTATCATATTTTTCCTCCAGCTTGGCCAGCCTTTCTTTGGCCTCCTTTATTTCTGTTGCCTGAAGTTTAAGTTTATTGACAGCTTCTGTCAAATCATCCATGCTTGTGCTAGACTCAGGGACTGTTGTTGTTGCCGTTGTAGCTTCTGTAGCAATGATAGTTGCTGGAACAGTTGGAAGGGCTTCTGCTGCTTGTGATGGAGGAACAGTGAAAGTTGGGATTGTTTGAGGTGGCTGGGAGGTCGACTCTCCCTGCTTTCCTTGCAGTACTTTCTCCAATTCCCCTTCCAAATCAATTACTCTTTGGTTTAACTTCATCATTAAGTCCAGTTGATCCTCGGCCTCTTTTTCTTTCTGCAGTTCTCCTGTCTGAGGATGCTCAGTAGGAAGCAACCACAATCTCTTCTTTAATGCGGTGATGTCATCATCTTTCTTTTTCATAAGGGTCCTCACACCCTTAGGATCTTTAGGATCATGTCCTAAGTCCACAATAATCTCCTCCAGTGTTTTGATTCTATTATTTTTGGCTGTAGAGGACAATCTTTCAAAATCCAGCTGAGTGTTAGTATTCTTCAATGATTCTTTCAACTCATGGGCCAATGTGGCCTTCTCTGCAAGGTTGGAATAAAGCATTTCTGCTATTTTCTTGTGTAGCTCTATTTGGTCCATGGGGTGAATGTCTTTGGACAGGACCTCTAACCTTGTCTTGACAAAATCTGCAGCTGATTGTGGCTGCAGAATTTTTGGCTTGAAATGGCTGAGAATCATTTTCTCTTGTTTGATGTCAAATGCTGCCATCAATCTTTCTTGTTTGGTATGCGTTGCTTTTAAGAATTGCTTATACAATTGTACTCTCAGTTGCTCATTTTGAGCTTTGATTTCTTTGAAGCTGGCCTTGGTGCTAGCTGGTTTCTTGCCTTTTTGTGCGGAGGAAGACACCTCCATGCCGTGTTGTTTACCTTGCTCTTGCTGCCTCTCTTGCTCTTGCTGAAAAGAGCTTGTTGGTGTATGCTGGCTTGCTTCCCTTCTCAGGCTTTCTATAACTTCTTCACTGACCTCCTCCTCAATTGGAGAATCAACCCTTTGCCTCTTAGATTCAGGCTACTGCATAGACCCACTAGTAGGCGTGGAGTCTTCCCGGTCTCTTTTCCTGCCTCTCTCTTCATGGGAAGGAGTCTGCAAAACTAGTATTTGGGCTGCCTCTGCTTGCTGTGGGGGGGCTTGCCCCTGAGTTTGTTCCATTGAGGTGACCGGCTGTTCTGTGACCACTTCTTCTGTCTCCATCGGCTCCTTCCCTTTGGCTGTACCTGTTGCTGATGTAGAAGCTCCTTGGGCAGATTGTGCAGTTGCAGCTGTAGAAGTGCCCTCTTCTATTTGGTAAGGCAACTTGAAGTTTACCTGGTCAGCAGAATCCAAGTCAAGAGTCTTTTCAAGATCCTTAGCAGTTTGCTCCAAAAGTTCCTCTTGATTAAATTCTTCAACTAAAGTCCCATGTGCCCATGCATCTTGATTAGCATATTTTTCAATGTGTGGTTTTTTTCTGTGGTCATAGGGTGTCAACCTATATTTGACTCTTCTAGCACTAATAAGGCGAAGAGGGTCATAAGGGACCCACCAGAAACTCCTTTTCAGCTTAAGTTGATCCTTGAGTATCAGGTCAGTATCTTGCCAACCATCCTTCTTATTCATGATGAAGGGGCCTAGCTGGTCTTTGAATTTCAGTTGTGCCTTCTTCTTGGTGCTGTGGAAGTGAGTCAAATCTGAATTTATAAGCTGTCTGTAGTATTCTAATGCAAACAGCTTCATGGGGACATATCTCGGGAGCCTGTAAGGACAAAGCTCGCAGCCATAAATTCTGATGACAGTATGGTCTTGATATAGGTACCAATCGCCTAATTTATAGTTCTTAGACAGCTGCAAGATCTTTTGCATTTCATAGGTTATTCTGGGAGGAGGGACCTTCATTAAGAGGCAGGAAATAGGATATACAAACTGGTCAATGAATTCACAGTATGAATAAGGAGAGTGCTGGACTTGATGAAACACAGATGACCAGAAGATAACAGATCTTCTTTCCCCCTTTGAATCCAGTTTCTTGACAGGGCATTGGAAGATTTCAGACTGATAAAACATGAACAAATGATAGATATAGGAGGAATATTTGAAAATTCCCTGCCTATCAAGTCTAATGAGCTGGTCATGGATTTTATTTGATATGAACCTGGCATAATTATACTTGACAACAGGAGACTGTCCTTGGCTGAAAGTAGACAGTATAACCAACACTGTCTCATCTACAAGTTCACTTGATGTGAACCCTAGCACATAGGATATCAAATCCACCAGTAGTTTGCCCACCTCATTGAAATGATCATAAGGAAATGGAGGTGGTCCTTTGGTTGGCAATCTGCGCTCATAAACGTCTCAGCAATCTTTGCAGTCTTGCTACCAGGGAACCAAGAGACATCTTCCAGCAAATCATTTATGGAAAAGGGCAATAGTGACTGAGTCTTTTTAAAGTTCAACATTTGGTTGATGGAATCAGGAGTGGTGTAGAAAAGTATGATTCCAGATGAAGACTTAATAGCCCTCTGACTTGGCTCATAATTTGCAGCACAGAGGTGAATAATTTCGGGAAAAATATTCACAGAAGGGAGGAAATAGAGGGGCAGGTTGGATTCCCATATGCCATACTCGTCAGGCTTGTTTATGAAACTGTTTCTCAGCTAACAGTAGGTGTGTAGATGATTCCTCTTAGCAACAAAGTCTTGAATCAGATAATCTGTATCGGCCAAGGGCATGGACTCAAGCTCTTTACTTGGCGGGTTGACGGGGGTAATGTTCAGAGCAGACGGAGTGGCCATTATGCAATTTTAAATACTGGAGCTGATCGAAGGGCTAATGCAACAACTGGCTAACAAATTTGCTTGCAGAAACTAGCAGGAGTAGGCAAACTGAACTCAAATGTAACAGTGGCTGGACAGCTTGAGAGCTTATGCTGTAAGAGACCAATTTTTGCGGATCTTTGGGTCAATTTCTCTTTTTCCAGTGAATTCTCTGGAGTTTAGCAACAGTGAGGACCAATGCAGAGGAGTAGAAGATAATTTACAGTTTCAGTGAATGGATTTGAACAGCGGAACGGGGTAAAATAGGGCAATGTTGAACTGCTGAGAGATTTTTGTTGGGGCCGAGCTCTAAACAGAATTTTGGCAGTAAAAGTGCAAATGGGTCCAGGGTTTCCAAGGCTTTTCTGAAGTGAAGGGTTTCTAGTAGGCTTAATGGAGTCTTAGGCACAGCAGAGTCACAAATTGGGAAATTCACAGGCTTACAGTGAGTCTACTAGATAAAATGAAGGAACAGGAGCGAAAAAGGGGAGGATATGACAAATACCTGGTTCAATCGGCGCCGAGAGTGGACGAACTGGTGCACAGGTAGGCTTTGGAGCTGAATTGCAGGTCGCAGCAGCTTGCTTGGTTGATTTCGAGCCTTGGGAGTGAGAAAACGAATGAAACAAGGGACCGGAGCGTTCAAATGAACTAATAGAAATGAAATGTAACGGTTGTTAGCGTGCTTCTTTTAAGCAAAAATGGACATTTGGCGCTTTTTCGGGATGACGTCATCGGTGGGTCCCAGGGTACGGATGGATGACGTGGTGGGATGATGTCAGTAGATGACGTCATCATGTACGGACGGGTGACGTGGCAGTGCGGTGGTAGGGACACGGTGGCAGGGACATGGTGGCAGCGACGTGGCATGGCAGCGGAGCGCGGAAGGTGACGTCATAGGGGAAGACGTGGCACTGACGTCACACAGGCGAGGGTGGTAAATGGTTTTGGGCGCACCGCCTTAGCGCCTGGGCGGTTTTGGAGGGACGGGCTCCGCCACAGCCCAGCGGTTGACGCGTGGCGGGAGTACGACGGCAAAACCGCCGAACTCCCGAACGCTAACCGTCGGGCAGTTGGCGCGTGGAAAGGCCCGCCCACCATAGATCCTGGGCGGGCCAGATCTAACGGCCGGTGGGGGATTTAACACAGCGGAGGTTTAATGAGGGCCCGCGGCATTAATAAATTTATTTATTGATATGGCGGGGAGGGGTAAACATAAATAAAATGGGTTTTTTTGGGTTTTATACAGCGCGCGGGGGTTTAAACGAAAGTTTAATGTTTTATCACAATAATGTAAACATTTAAACTTTTAAAATAGTGACTGCGGGGGAAAATGAAATGGTTATCAGCTCAACGGGGGGTTGACCGATTCCAAGGGGAGAATGAGGGAAGGGTTAAATATAAGTCCCGGATGGACTTAATATTTCCCCAGATTTAGCACATATGGCTATAGTGCCTAGGGAGAGCTATTTAATATTTTTTGGGGATTTTTATATAGTTTTTAGTAGTGAATGGGGATAGGGAATGATTTAGGGAGCTACATAGTACAATTAGGGGTTAATATGGATTGTGAGGTGAAAGAAGAGCAGGGCTAAGTTTCAACAACAAAACT
Organism: Pinus tabuliformis; assembly: GCA_031772625.1. Lineage (NCBI taxonomy): Eukaryota > Viridiplantae > Streptophyta > Pinopsida > Pinales > Pinaceae > Pinus > Pinus tabuliformis. The sequence continues at coordinate 118,131,556 of CM062806.1, forward strand.
TAGATATAGGGGCAAAATGAAAGTGAAAAAGTGATTTTAGACAAGAAATGTGGCTTCTTTTCATTAAAGAAAGCCAACATTTTGACTTGATGCTTCACAGAAATGGAGTGGAACCAAGACTTTTTGGGCAGATCCCAGGGTCCTTTGAGGGGATGTTAGTAAGGAACTTTGAGGGGGAGTGAAGGGAAATTAGACATGCATCCAGATTTCTGCCATTACAACACTGCTTTGGTACCTATGCCACTGATAAGATGATCTTTCTTTGTCAAAGCTAAAACTGAGGATGAGCCTGCTTCTGCAACTCCAAGCTACCTACCCTTTTTACAACACCTACCATTTTTTGTTACTTCAGGAAGGGTGCACTTGGACTTGCAAACCCTGATTGCCTTTTTCTTTTAAATTGCCTTCCTAACTAAAACTACCCTTATTTCTGCCAGGGGCTCAGCTTAAACTGTTGAGCTCCTAAGATTCTCTACCTATCTACACATCTTCCAAGCTTAAACTGTTTGGACAGATTTTCTTTCTCTACTCTACAGCAGCAATTTAAACCTAGGGAAACCAAGCTTAGGTTGTTTGGCTTTCCCTTAACTGAGAAATCTTTCAAAAATGGAACTTTTGCAACATGGAAAAATGAACATTTTTGGTACTTCCACTGCCAATCATGAAATATGAAACCTGTTGCAACAGGAGGCTAACAGTGGCTCCACTTGGGGATGGCTTTTCCTCGTGAAAAGCCAGGAACAGCAGGTCAGACTGCCTTAGCTTTCAACTGCTTCTGTACTATAAAAACTTTTCCTTTTGCTGGCTGTTTTATTTGTATATATAACAACGGGGTTGAAGAGCTTAGGACCTTCACTTCGGGCTTCAACTGCATCAAGCTGCTACCTAAACAGGAAACTGAAAACCTACCTACCTACGCTAATCAGCACTTGTTTGCTGGTTAGGTAAAATGAAACAACCAGTGCAACCATTTTATCACTTGTAGAAAGAAACAGACTGTTTGAGTGACAGCTGGTGAAATCAGAAACATTGTTTGGTCATGTGCTCCTATAATCAAGATTGTGACATATGAAGGCATTTGCTGAACTTCTTGGTCTTTATAAAGAAAATTTGTTAAAGATTTTGAGTTGATCATATCTTCCATGTAATCTGCTACAGGATCCACAAAAGTATCATGTGGGAGAGTATCTTCTAGGCTTTCTTTGCCTGATGGAACAGTTGCATCCTCAGTAACCACTTCTATAGCCAATACTTCATTTTTTCTCTTGAAAGCAGGACTTTCTTCAATCTGTGAGTCAGAAGGTGATATAATTTCCTCATGATCTTGGAGAAATCTTTTGGGATCATGAAAATCATAGGACAGGATTTGCGAATTCAAAAGTTCAATCTCATTTTCATGTTCATTAACTAGTAGATCCAAAAAACACATTCTGACTTGAGGTTGCTCTATTTTTTTGACCTTTAATAGCACAGATTTAACAAACTCTTCATCAAGCTCATATTGGGATAACAGCTTCCTGAATTCATCTAAAGCTTGTTGTATTGCAAGATCTTTCACACACCCAGTCATCCTGTCTCACTATCAGTTTTTTGACATGGGACTACGTGGCTGTAGTAGTGTTTCTGAAACTTGAAGCTTTAGATCACTAAAAAAAAAAAAAATTAGGCACTTCCCTTTCAGGTTCACTCCTCCAGTGGAGTCTTGTTTGAAAATAAGGTGGAGTCGCCAGGTGGACGATTCAACTCTGAAGTGCCTGATCTCTGTCCACCATCACAGATCAGAACTGAACTTTGTAAAAATGCTTCTGAAGGTCTGTTTCTCTCAAGGGAGCTTTCCTACCTTCTTTGTGAAACTATCTGAGGATGTTCCCCAGTCGAGTCACCATTATGTTATCACTCAGGTTGTCCTTAAGCTCCGGAAAGGATATGGCCGAGGTAACCACAGACCAACTTTGGATTGCAGGTCCTAACCTACCTGTAGTCAGAGAGAGCTCTCTCTTTATGATTTAGCTTTGCTGAAAAGGATTTTAGGCTAGTTATTGGGTTCAGGGGGTTTTATTTGTAATTTGGTGGGAAGGAGAATACTTTCAAACAGAGAGGCAAGGTATAATCTGGTAAGTTTCAAACCATTGGGCGTGGAGTCAAAGAGTGAGACTTCTGGAGCGTTTTCTTGGTCACAAGGCAAACATGGAGCAAGATAGCTGCATATGAAACAATCTTTCAAGCTAAAAAGATGGAGTAAGAGCTAAGGCATGAGAGGCAATAAAGAATCTCTCAAACATGTTTAGCAGAGGGAAGATGAATGAACTCTGCCTAGGAGCAATTAAGAATTCCTAGTTAACAGTCATTCATGTGTGAAATAGGTTAACATGAGCCATAAAGGAATTCATATTCATACCTAAATCAGGAGGAAAACATTAAGAAACCACAGAAACTGAGCATAGAGTGCAAATATGCAAATTCTAAACCAATCTTTCTTTCTGTGATTTGAGCATATATGGAAATAAGATAACAGAGGTAAAGAACACTTATTGATTCATACAGCAACGCAGGAATTCCACATTCATGTCTTTAACCATTAAACACAGTGCAGACAGTCGTTCTCCAAACTTTTGAGCAGTCTTTGATTATAGAAAAAGCATCAAACATACAGTGCGAGTCTCCCTTGAAATACATTAGCCGACCAACCCTTTTAACAATGCTGAGGGTGGTATTTATACAAAAATTGGATATAAAATATCTAGACGAGACGTTAATAGCTGATAACTTCTCTACCAACTCTTAAGGAGTGGTTGATGAAAAGTAAATGCTGAAATAAATACAAATGCAACAGCTGCTCTTTCTGTCAGTGAGTGTTGACTTCTGAGTTGTTTTGAGTTGGCTGGGCTGCGTTCTTAGAAATCCACGCTCTTAGGTTTCCCATCTCATCGTTTTTGCTTTGTGGCTGCCTCAACCTGTTCTGCATGCTCTGTAACTGCTCTGTCTGGTCTCTCGTGCCATTGTCCTGTGCTTGCTGATGACCTGTAGCTGACTATGATTTTGAAATAAACAAAAACGGGCAAAAACGGATGCTACCTGGGCAAGACATCCAGCATTGCCTGCCACCAGTTCTCAGAAGGCAACTGATGCCTTTGTATTTGAACAAGTGTTTCATTGGCCTCTGTGTATTTGTAATAACTGAGCGGCATCTCAAACAGATGATTGACCTCATGCTCCAGGTAAAATAAGCTTTCCAGTTTGTCGTAGAGTGTCTGTCCTGTAGGTGGCCCTGTCTCTGTTGCAGAACTTGATGCAGCAGTAAGCTGATTAGTGACAAAAGTATTGAGCCTAGTAGTATATTGGTCACATGTCAATAACTTCCCAGCACTGGTTAGCAGGCTGGGCAATCCTCTAATATGTAATGCAGCAAGCTTAACGTCAAAATTGTCCACATCCCTTTGTATGTCCTGACATCTTGCCTCCAGAGTTTGCACCAAGCTTCTCAATGTGAGCACACTTTTTGCTGTTAATATGGAATCTGTTTTGTTCATGATATGAAGTGCTGCCAGCTCTTCCCTAGTCTGATGATTCAGAAAATTGATCATTCTGTTAGCCTGCTCAGGCATGTTTCCTAATGCCGCTTTGGCTCTCTGGATTTCAACCTTACCACGTCCAATGAGTTCCACCTGTTCATATACTCCCTGAATTGACCTCCATTGGCCAGTGATTGACTGATTTATTTTGGCCCATAGAAGTTTCTTTATTTCAGCAAAGGGTTTGTCCAATGACAGCTCTTTCTCCAATGTTTTGATTCTGTCCTTGAGGGCCTAGATTTCCCTTGATTGCTCACCCACTGTCATTTTGGATTTATCGTATTTTTCCTCCAGCTTGGCCAGCCTTTCTTGGGCCTCCTTTATTTCTGTTGCCTGAAGTTTAAGTTTATTGACAGCTTCTGTCAAATCATCCACGCTTGTGCTAGACTCAAGAATTGTTGTTGTTGCCGCTGTAGCTTCTGTAGCAATGATAGTTGCTGGAATAGTTGGAAGGGCTGCTGCTGCTTGTGATGGAGGAACAGCGACAGTTGGGATTGTTTGAGGTGGCTGGGAGGTCCACTCTCCCTGCTTTCCTTGCAGTACTTTCTCCAATTCCCCTTCCAAATCAATTACCCTTTGGTTTAACATCATCATTAAGTCCAGTTGATCCTCGACCTCTTTTTCTTTCTGCAGTTCTCCTGTCTGAGGATGCTCAGTAGGAAGCAACCTCAATCTCTTCTTTAATGCGGCGATGTCATCATCTTTCTTTTTAATAAGGGTCCTCACACCCTTAGGATCTTTAGGATCATGTCCTATGTCCACAATAACCTCCTCCAGTGTTTTGATTCTATTATTTTTGGCTGTAGAGGACAATCTTTCAAAATCCAGCTGAGTGTTAGTATTCTTCAATGATTCTTTCAACTCATGGGCCAATGTGGCCTTCTCTGCAAGGGTGGCATAAAGCATTTCTGCTGTTTGCTTGTGTAGCTCTATTTGGTCCATGGGGTGAATGTCTTTGGACAGGACCTCTAACCTTGTCTTGACAAAATCTGCAGCTGACTGTGGCTGCTGAATTTTGGGCTTGAAATGGCTGAGAATCATTCTCTCTTCTTTGATGTCAAATGCTACCATCAATCTTTCTTGTTTGGCAGGCGTTGCTTTTAAGAATTGCTTATACAATTGTACTCTCAGTTGCTCATTTTGAGCTTTGATTTCTTTGAAGCTGGCCTTAGTGCTAGCTGGTTTCTTTCCTTTTTGTGTGGAGGAAGACACCTCCATGCCGTGTTGTTTACCTTGCTCTTGTTGCCTCTCTTGCTCTTGCTGAAAAGAGCTTGTTGGTGTATGCTGGCTTGCTTCCTTTCTCAGGCTTTCTATAACTTCTTCACTGACCTCCTCCTCAATTGGAGAATCAACCCTTTGCCTCTTAGATTCAGGCTGCTGCATAGACCCACTAGCAGGTGTGGAGTCTTCTCGGTCTCTTTTCCTGCCTCTCTCTTCATGGGCAGGAGTCTGCAGAACTGGTATTTGGGCTGCCTCTGCTTGCTGTGGGGGGGCTTGCCCCTGGGTTTGTTCCATTGAGGTGACCGGTTGTTCTGTGACCACTTCTTCTGTCTCCATCGGCTCCTTCCCTTTGGCTATACCCATTGCTGATGTAGAAGCTCCTTGGGCAGATTGTGCAGCTGCAGCTGTAGAAGTGCCCTCTTCTATTTGATAAGGCAGCTTGAAGTTTACCTGGTCAGCAGAATCCAAGTCAAGAGTCTTTTCAAGATCCTTAGCAGTTTGCTCCAAAAGTTCCTCTTGAGTAAATTCTTCAACTAAAGTCCCAAGTGCCCATGCATCTTGATTAGCATATTTTTCAATGTCTGGTTTTTTGCTGTGGTCATTGGGTGTCAACCTATATTTGACTCTTCTAGCACTAATAAGGCGAAGAGGGTCATAAGGGACCCACCAGAAAATCCTTTTCAGCTTAAGTTGATCCTTGAGTATCAGGTCAGCATCTTGCCAACCATCCTTCTTATTCATGATGAAGGGGCCTAGCTGGTCTTTGAATTTCAGTTGTGCCTTCTTCCTGGTGCTGTGGAAGTGAGTCAAATCTGAATTTATAAGCTGTCTGTAGTATTCTAATGCAAACAGCCTCATGGGGACATATCTCGGGAGCTTGTAAGGACAAAGCTCGCATCCATAAATTCTGATGACAGTATGGTCTTGATATAGGTACCAATCACCTAATTTATAGTTCTTAGACAGCTGCAAGATCTTTTGCATTTCATAGGTTATTCTGGGAGGAGGGACCTTCATTAAGAGGCAGGAAACAGGATATACAAACTGGTCAATGAATTCACAGTATGAATAAGGAGAGTGCTGGACTTGATGAAACACAGATGACCAGAAGATAACAGATCTTCTTTCCCCCTTTGAATCCAGTTTCTTGACGGGGCATTGGAAGATTTCAGACTGATAAAACATGAACAAATGATAGATATAGGAGGAATATTTGAAAATTCCCTGCCTATCAAGTCTAGTGAGCTGGTCATGGATTTTATTTGATATGAACCTGGCATAATTATACTTGACAGCAGGAGGCTGTCCTTGGCTGAAAGTAGACAGTATAACCAACACTGTCTCATCTACAAGTTCACTTGATGTGAACCCTAGCACATAGGATATCAAATCCACCAGTAGTTTGCCCACCTCATTGAAATGATCATAAGGAAATGGAGGTGGGTCCTTTGGTTGGCAATCTGCCCTCATAAACGTCTCAGCAATCTTTGCAATCTTGCTACCAGGGAACCAAGAGGCATCTTCCAGCAAATCATTTATGGAAAAGGGAAATAGTGATTGAGTCTTTTTAAAGTTCAACATCTGGTTGATGGAGTCAGGAGTGGTGTAGAAAAGTATGCTTCTAGATGAAGACTTAATAGCCCTCTGACTTGGCTCATAATTTGCAGCACAGAGGTGAATAATTTCAGGAAAAATATTCACAGAAGGGAGGAAATAGTGGGGCAGGTTGGATTCCCATATGCCATACTCGTCAGACTTGTTTATGAAACTGTTTCTCAGCTGACAGTAGGTGTGTAGATGATTCCTCTTAGCAACAAAGTCTTGAATCAGATAATCTGTATCGGCCAAGGGCATGGACTCAAGCTCTTTACTTGGCGGGTTGACGGGGGTAATGTTCAGAGCAGACGGAGTGGCCATTATGCAATTTTAAATACTGGAGCTGATCGAAGGGCTAATGCAACAACTGGCTAACAAATTTGCTTGCAGAAACTAGCAGGAGTAGGCAAACTGAACTCAAATGTAACAGTGGCTGGACAGCTTGAGAGCTTATGCTGTAAGAGACCAATTTTCGCGGAGCTTTGGGTCAATTTCTCTTTTTTCAGTGAATTCTCTGGAGTTTAGCAACAGTGAGGACCAATGCAGAGGAGCAGAAGATAATTTATAGTTTCAGTGAACAAATTTGAACAGCGGAACGGGATAAAATAGGGCAATGCTGAACTGCTGAGATATTTTTGCTGGGGCCGAGCTCTGAACAGAATTTTGGCAGTAAAAGTGCAAATGGGTCTAGGGTTTCCAAGGCTTTTCTGAAGTGAAGGGTTTCCTGCAGGCTTAATAGAGTCTTAGGCACATCAGAGTCACAAATTGGGAAATTCACAGGCTTACAATGAGTGTACTGGATAAAATGAAGGAACGAGAGCGAAAAAGGGGAGGATATGACAAATACCTGGTTCAATCGGTGCCGAGAGTGGACGAACTAGTGCGCAGGTAGGCTATGGAGCTGAATTGCAGGTCGCAGCAGCTTGCTTGGTTGATTTCGAGCCTTGGGAGTGAGAAAATGAATGAAACAGGGGACCACAGCGTTCAAATGAACCAATAGAAATGAAACGTAACGGTCGTTAGCGCGCTTCTTTTAAGCAAAAATGGACATTTGGCGCTTTGGCGCTTTTTCAGGATGACGTCAGCATGACGTCATCGGGGGGTCCGAGGGTACGGATGGATGATGTGGCGGGATGATGTCAGCAGATGACGTCATCATGTATGGACAGGTGACGTGGCAGTGCGGTGGCGGGGACACGGTGGCAGGGACATGGTGGCAGCGACGTGGCACAGTAGCGGAGCGCGGAAGGTGACGTCATAGGGAAGACGTGGCACTGACGTCACGCAGGCAAGGGTGGTAAATGGTTTTGGGCGCACCGCCTTAGCGCCTGGGCAGTTTTGGAGGGAGGGGCTCCGCCACAGCCCAGCGGTTGACGCGTGGCGGGAGTACGATGGCAAAACCGCCGAACTCCCGGACGCTAACCGTTGGGCAGTTGGCGCGCGGAAAGGCCCACCCACCGTAGATCCTGGATGGGCCAGATCTAACGGCCGGCAGGGGATTTAACACAACGGAGGTTTAATGAGGGCCCGCGGCATTAATGCATTTATTTATTGATATGGCGGGGAGGGGTAAACATAAATAAAATGGGTTTTTTTGGGTTTTATACAGCGCGCGGGGGTTTAAAAGAAAGTTTAATGTTTTAACACAATAATGTAAACATTTAAACTTTTAAAACAGTGACTGCGGGGGAAAATGAAATGGTTATCAGCTCAACGGGGGGTTGACCGATTCCAAGGGGAGAATGAGGGAAGGGTTAAATATAAGTCCCGGATGGACTTAATATTTCCCTAGATTTAGCACATATGGCTATAGTTCCTAGGGAGGGCTATTTAATATTTTTGGGGATTTTTATATAGTTTTTAGTAGTGAATGGGGATAGGGAATGATTTAGGGAGCTACATAGTACAATTAGGGGTTAATATGGATTGTGAGGTGAAAGAAGAGCAGAGGGCTAAGTTTCAACAGCAAAACTTAGATATAGGGGCAGAATGAAAGCGAAAAAGTGATTTTAGACAAGAAATGTGGCTTCTTTTCATTAAAGAAAGCCAACATTTTGACTTGATGCTTCACAGAAATGGAGTGGAACCAGGACTTTTTGGGCAGATCCCAAGGTCCTTTGAGGGGATGTTAGTAAGGAACTTTGAGGGGGAGTGAAGGGAAATTAGACATGCATCCAGATTTCTGCCATTACAACAATGCTTTGGTACCTCTGCCACCGATAAGATGATCTTTCTTTGTCAAAGCTAAAACTGAGGATGAGCCTGCTTCTGCAACTCCAAGCTACCTACCCTTTTTACAACACCTAGCATTTTTTGTTACTTCAGGAAGGGTGCACTTAGACATGCAAACCCTGATTGCCTTTTTATTTTAAACTACCTTCCTAACTAAAACTACCCTTATTTCTGCCAGGGGCTCAGCTTAAACTGTTGAGCTCCCAAGATTCTCTACCTATCTACACATCTGCCAAGCTTAAACTGTTTGGACAGATTTTCTTTCTCTACTCTATAGCAGCAATTTAAACTTAGGGAAACCAAGCTTAGGCTGTTTGGCTTTCCCTTAACTGAGAAATCTTTCAAAAATGGAACTTTTGCAACATGGAAAAATGAACATTTTTGGTACTTCCACTGCCAATCATGAAATATGAAACCTGTTGCAACAGGAGGCTAACACTATATACTTGGTATCGCACTCGAAATGTATCGCAAACAAGTTAATGACAGCTACTATGCTTTACGACACTGGAATGCATCTCTAGCCTAGAACCTCTAAATGTTTTGTGTTAGGTGACAATGCTCCATTAGGTTAATTGAGATTAATTTTAAGTTGATCTTGATTAAGAATTTTCCTTTCAAGGTTCACCACGTCATGTCTTTGAAATTCCTAGAATGCAACTAATATGATAAGCATTCTTTTCATTCAAATTTAACAATTAAAACCTTAGCTAGTAGGAATAGAGCAATCATATTCTTTTAATAAAGATCAAAGAGCATACCTAATGCAATTTCCCTACCTATTCCTATCAAACATTCACAAACTACAATATGCACAATGCAAGTTTTTATTTTCAATCCCTTTAGTGTTTAAATGAACAAAAGGAAACTAATGCACATACAATCAATCAATCGTTTTGCAAGAACGAAGACTTTACGATAGTTCCTTTTCAAAAGAAATGAAGACTTTTACGACACTTTCTTTTGAGCAAAGATTAATTGACTATAAACTAACTTTGTCAATGAATTGGTAGTGATAAAGAAATAATTTAAGAAATAATAAACAATCAAGGACAAAGTAGTGCTAGGAAAGGAAACATAAATTGATTTCAGAAGTACAACAATCATTGATCTTTCAGCAAGCCAACACAGAAGGAAATTTGGGAAAAATCAAGTCAAAGGTGGGATTTTTGACATAAGAAGGATCATCGTAGCCTCAAATGGGAGAAAGTTAACTTCAGAGCACTATCCTTAAGCCAAGGGTGGTCTGGAGCGCTCTATGTCCTGACCAAGCCTGCGTTGGTGCCCGAGAGGCCATTCTAGGGGCTTTCAAGCACAACTTTTTACCAAAAAACACTTCAAAAATGCTGAAACAAGATTAATGGAAGCATGTAAAGTCTACTAGGTTGTACTAAGATGAAGGTAAACTTTCTGGAATGATGGTTCTTCCCCAGTGGAGTTGCCAATTTGTTATGTAGAATTTTGCATCTACGGATAAACACAATTTCCCTAGGCGGGTAGCTACACCTAGAACAATAGAATTAAAGCGTTTAACCTTTTTCTATAAAAGATAAATAAGAAAAGGGACCTACTTGTTATCTTTCACTTTCCCTTTGTCTCCTTTGAATGGCTTCTGTCACTCCTTCTTGAACTTAATCCGCTCAACAAGTTCCTGCAATCATAAACAAAGGACAAAAACCAATCAAAGCAAGAGATCTATCTACTATAAACAAATGGAATCGAAAGCATTTACACATATAATCATCATACATAAAGACAAGAATATGGGAAAAGTTGTAAACATATATATTAAGTAGAAAGAAGAGTTACAACCACGAAGTCCAATCCAATGCCACTCCTCTAGCTTGAGTTCCATCCAACATCACATCAAAAGCACAACACTCTGGTAGCATAACAATACTTGCTTACAATCTCAAACCTCACATGAGCAGTATCCCCTTACAAACTCTCAAAGTCCATCCCTTGATTACTTAGATGAGTGCTCAATTTATAAGAAAATGGAGGTGGTTTGGCCATAAATGAGGGAATTGAATGGCCTTCCAAACTTAGAGTTAGTTTCCATGGAGGAAGGGATGAGAGGATAAAAGGTTACTTAACTCATTCCCTGTCCAATTTCGAGCTCATAGGAGATGATAAGTGTGGGAATCTTCTAGAATGCTCCAGAAGATAAGAATATTCCTAGAATCCTATGAAGAATTCACTCAATCTCGCCTAGCGCAGGTCAAAGTGGGCCTAAGTGCACTAAAATGCACCCTTACATGGGCCTACCTACACTAAAGCTTGTTTACCACTAACCAAGGCTACGCTAGTCCCTCAAGGAGGCTTTTCTTGAGGGCTTCAAGCCAAGAAACTTTCAGGGAAGGGGGCATTCAAAGTGATGACTTGTCTAGGGCATGTAGCAACTAGATTAGGGTTTGACGAGCCCTAATAGTACTGATCTGAATGTTGGGAGTGATGTGCCAAAATGGATCTGTAACATATCTTGCGGTCACTGGCAGAGAATGGAGTAAAAAATACCAGTTTCTCCCTTGAAGGCTTGTGCATACGACTTGAGAGTTTCAGTAGAAATCAAGTAGATATGCTAGTTCCCATGGGTCCAATTGAGTGAAAAAGAGGCTTAACTTAGGTTTTGGGCACCTAAAAGGGTGGGTTATTGCTTTGGGGTCCTGTAGCACTTGGGGGAGGTTAGTAAGGTTTGGTTGAGTCAATTCCACTTCCTTAAGGGGATCTAGGAGGTTGACTCATATCATAGTAACTCTTCATCACATATTTACCCTAATGGACCTATAAGATTAGGTATGTGTGGGAGGAGGGTGTTACAGAGTGTTATCAGAGCCTCCAAGTTCAACACTTGGACTAGATGGGAAAAATATGTTGTCTTTCATACATGTCATTTGGATATGTGTTCATTATCCTTGTGATCTATGTGCTTGTTATGTATGCATGGTGATGGCCAATGTTACAATTGTGTTTCCATGTAGCAGTTGAAGATGTTATTGTTGGGATGTGTTTGTTATGCATACATGTTGACTATATATGTGTGCTCATTATGCATGTCAGTGTTAGGTGGTTTTTATACATGTATGGTTATGGTTCTGATTGTTGTGCATGAGACCATTGTTGCAGTTGTGTCGTCACACATAGGTTGACGTTGACATGATGAATCCCCTTCAACTTCACTGAGTACATTTGATTATGTTTAAATGTTTGGTTATCTGACATGGTATGTTTGTAGGAAGAAGAGAAATATGACTAGAAACATAGTAGACTATAGTTCATGATATTCTCCCTACATATCAGATCAACAACATGGTTATGAGTACTCCCCTCATATAACAAAAACTTTGATAAGCTTGAAGGAAACGATAATGATTTGCAAAGCATGTAATTACAGAATAATTTAGTCACAAGAGAGACTTACTAGGGCACAAGAGAAACAAGCAGAGGTCAATGCAATTATCCTTTAGAGTTTTTCAGACTTGCAGAGATAGGGACTACTTAGTATTAGTCATGAATAAGAAGACAATACTAATGGATTATATGGTAGAAGGTCTAATGGTGGGCATGGGTTAGATAAAGATGACATGGTCAAATATGGTAGGTTCTTGGATACACCTGATGGACAAGGTAGTGGACATAGGTTTTACTCTAGTTCTGGTTCAGACAAGAATCATGGTCATCATTGTCATCATTCTTATAGGAGGAGTGATAGGTGATATTTGTTGGATGAGTTCAAGAAAGACAAGCCACGTACATTTGATGGAGAAATGAATAAGTCATAGGATGCAGAAGTGTGGTTACTTGGGATGAATAGGTTCCTTCAATTGTATGATTACCTAGAGAACATGAAGGCCATAACAGCTACTTTCAGTCTTAAAGGTAAAGGACACATTTGGTGGGAAGATGTAAAGAATTTCAGGGAAATTTTGTAAGAGGAGTTGACTTGGAGTGAGTTTGAGAGACCTTTTAGGAAGAAATATTTATCTTAGAGATATTATGATGATAGGGAGAAGGAATTCTATGAGTTAAAGATGGGATCTAGGACCGATAAGGAGTATACTAGTAGGTTTTTAGAGTTGTTGAGATATGTGCCTTACCTCAAGGAAGATAAGGCCAAGATTCAAAGATTCATCAGTGGGTTATTAGTAGCATTCTATATTAGCCCCTCCCAAGTCTACCCAAAGTAAACATGTCAATCGGGGTAAACATGAGAAGATAGGCTACTATGATTATATTCCACCTCCTATCTGACCTTAAGGAAGTGGAATTGATGGAACATCACACATAGTCACCCAACATCATCAACATACCCCTATGGAGACAAGTCAACCACTGAGACATCATATACATGGGTCCCACTATTATTCTTCTTCTCTTAGTCCATAGTCGCTCTCATGCTATGGGCAAGGGAGGGAACAAAAACCTGAGGTCGCTCTCAAACACCTGTCTACCAACGACTATGGATTGAAATTTCTAGTTTTGTTCCAGTGGCCCTAGGATTTAAGCTACTTTTCTAGCCCAAAATCCTGGCCTATGTCGAGAACTTGTAACTTTCAGAATTCATTAAGGACATGATAACAAATATGTTAAATGCAAATCAACCTTAGGACTATCCCTAAGCATCCCCAACCATGACTGACATTTTGTCAAACACTTGGCATCAATGCAACCTACAGGACTAGTGATCTAGGTGGATATTGGTGGCCACCCACCAATTCCACTTGGACCCCCACTATTTATTCTTTCAGTTTTTTAGTTTCCTTAATTATAGCAAAGTTTACTATTTTTAGCAATTTTTCGAGTCCTAAACTTCCGGAGCCGTTTTGAGGCCGTAAACGATGTTTTTTGGGAAATATACCACTAGCAATTTTTTGTCTAAAATCATCATTTCTATCGTAGTCCTCGGAGAGATATTTCCAATGGGCTATCATGTGCGTCAAATGGAGATAATATGACCAAGTCGCGACCCCGAGAAGTTCATTGTCCAACTCACCCCAACAGGGCCCATAAACTCTTGGTGTTACATCTCCTCGAGTTAGGGTTTTGGTTGTTTAGGGTTTGCTCTCATTGTTCAATAATAAAAGTGCCATTGAGCCTCATTGTAAGATAGTTCAAAGGCATGTAGCCGCCACATCTCTTCTCAGAGATAAGCTACCATCACCCTAGCTGGTTTATTTCCATTCCTATTTGTAAGCATATTTCAGTATTTTACATTAATGAAATGAAGTATTATTTCCGCTGCATCTCTGTGTTCATGATTATCTCTATACTTTGTTGCGTTCCTATTTAAATTTGGATCAGTGGTATCAGAGCAGTCTGCTTTTCTTCTCTTTTTTCTTTGCATGTCCCCAACGAGGTTGAGATATAAGGAGTTAGGGCTTGAATTGGTCGAACCTTTGCAAGACCATCCTCACAAATCCCAACAGCCTCCCATGGCGGATGGAAAGAAAGATGAGATGGCAGGAGATCTTATCAAAATCTTGCTCGAAGAAGCCCTCGAGCGACAAAGGAACGCGATGATGGAAAACTTTGCCCAGATCCTTCAGCGACTACCCAGGGGCAACACATTAGCTTCCAACAGCAACTCTGGAAACACCACACCGTTTAAGGTACAAGTTAATTTTGAAATCCCCATATTCGAGGGTCAGATAGATGCAGATGCTATCGATAAATGGTTAAATGTGCTAGAGGGTTATTTTTCTATTCATGATTTTTCTAGTTGGGAGAAGATTATTTTCGCTCTTCTCAAAGTAGCCCCCCACGTTAAGGATTGGTGGGAAACCTACTACGAGCAGAAGGATGAAAGTACAGGCTCACTATTTTCAGCCGCACTCACTTGGAATTCTTTTCGGGATGCCATCAAGGAGTAGTACTATCCTGTCGGAAGCTATGAGGATCAATACATAAAGTGGACCATGCTGCGATAGGGAAGGGACCAAGACCTGCCAGAGTTTACCAATATTTTCCATACCCTTTGCACAAAGTTGGGTATCAAGGATACAGAGCAGCATTTGGTACTCAAATACCGTGGCTGCCGGCACAAGTACATCCAGGAAGAAATATAATTCTAGAACATCTCCCCATTTGGCATGGCATACCGGTATGCCGTCAAGGTCGAGCAAAAGTTTAAATAGAAGAAGCGAGACTTTGGATCTGCGAATCTAAAACAAGGGAAAGGTGCCCCCAAACCATAGAATAAAGGACAAAGCCAAGGTGGGGTGGCCCAAGACAACCCGCCAAATCTACAAGCAAAGAATAGTGCCGCGATGCCAAAAATGACACGAGAAAGTGGTGTGAGTTCCATAAGAGCTCCACTCACAACACAAATGAGTGTCGGGCCAAGCAGTCACTGCTGGCCGAGCTAAAGGTTTCAGAATCAGATGCATGTTCTGACTGTGAGTCAGAACCCGATAAAGGGAATGACAAAGGGAAGCAGATTATTGATGCAGAGCTCAGTGCCACTGTTGCCACCACTAAGATCCAGACGGAGGAACCCGAATATCCAGAGGAGGAGGAGCATCTCTTCCACTCCCAGATGTGGGTAAAGGGCTCCCCGCTATAGTTCATTGCCGACAGTGGGAGCCAAAAGAGCCTCATTTCGGCAGAGGTCGTGAAGTGGCTAGGCTTATCGACCATAACACATCCACAACCATACACCATCGGGTGTGTTCACCAAGGACGGGATCTTCACATGAGCCAATAGTGTCACCTTCCATACAACATCAAGCCCTTCACGGATGAGGTATTGTGTGACATTGCTCCCCTTGAAGTTTGTGATGTATTATTAGGACAACCATACTTGTGGAAGCGACATTCTATGTATGAATCAAGGTCCCGTGCTATTATTGTTACTTTGGGAAATAAGTTGTACAGGATACCAGAGGTAGCACCACCTACCGCCATCTATTTGGTTACTGCAAAACAATGTTGTAAGCTCATTTCCAAAACTGGAAAATTTGTTTTCCTGATGATACACCCTCAAGGAAATAAAAAGGCAGTGGCCACGACCTCCAGACAGGGCCCCTCTGCACGATAACTATAGATGGACAAGGTCATGGAGGAGTATGAGGACATCTTCACCTCCCCCATAGGGGTTCCTCTACATTGTTAGGTCCAGCACTCCATTGATCTTACCCCGAGTGCGCCACTGCCCAATGGACCAATCTATCGGCACTTCGTTATGGAGAACGATGAAATCAAGAGGCAAATTCAGGAGTTGTTGCAAAAAGGTCACATCCATCCGAGTTCATCACCCTGTGGGAGCCCGATCGTGTTGGTACAGAAGAAGGATGGGACTTGGAGACTCTGTATTGACTATCGGGTGCTGAACAAGATCACTGTCCATAATAGGTACCCAATCCCATGGATTGATGACCTCCTGGACCAACCGAAAGGGGCAAAATATTTCAGCAAGATCGATTTGAAGTCAGGATATCACCAGGTACCAATCAAACCCTCTAATGTGTGGAAGACTGCCTTCAAAGCTAAGGAGGGCCTTTTCAAATGCTTTGTTATGCCTTTCGGATTGACGAATGCTCCTGCAAACTTCATGAGGCTAATGGATGACATCTTGTGGAAATTCACAAACTCATTTGTAGTGGTATACTTGGATGACATTCTAATCTTCAGCCAGAGTTGGGAAGAGCAGCTCCACCACATCCGACAGGTTCACCAAATATTGTGGCAACACAAGTTATCTGCCAATTTGGAGAAATGAACTTTTGGCATGACCCAGGTTCAGTATCTATGATACATTATTGATGAACAGGGGGTGCATGTGGATCCAGCCAAGATCCAAGTCATTTAGGATTGGCCATCTCCAACCACTCTAACAGAGCTTCGCAACTTTCTAGGCCTTGCCAACTTCTACCGCAGGTTCGTGATGGGATTTTCTCATATCACTTGGCCCTTGAGTCAAGTCACCAGGGGAGGAACAAAAGAAAAATTCTTTTGGTCCAAATCTCAATAGAAGGTATTCACAGAGTTGAAAGATCACCTCTACTCGGCACCAGTTCTTGCATTATCAGACTTGCAACAACCATTTGAGGTCAAGACAGATGCCTCTGACTATGCTATTGGTGCATTCCTTACTCAACACAATCACCCAGTGGCATATCACAGTGAGACACTTTCAAACACAGTCCAGAAGTATCCCACTTATGATAAAGAGATCTATTCCATTGTGCAGGCCTGCCGACAGTGGAAGCATTACATTTTAGGGAAGGAAATGGTCATCCACATAGACCACCGACCCCCTACAGTTCATGCAGACCCAAGGGAAATTGCAGAATGATCGCCATTAGAAGTGGTCCACATACCTACAATAGTTCCATTTGAATATCAAGTATAAGAAGGGCAGCACCAATAATGTTGCAGATTGCCTCAGTTAACCTCTGATCATGGTGTTAACCACTGTGCTCAA